>OV884038.1:16649831-17964831 GCA_930367265.1 Catocala fraxini
GATATGCTCGAAGAACTTGAGGATTCGTATTTGCACAGACGATAATCTCTCTTTGATACTGAGTTCTTTCAGGATCGAAGCGTTGGTTCGGCACGCGGTCCATGGGATCCTAAGCATACGTCTCCAGCACCACATCTCCAGTGCGTCAATCTTTCGACGGTCTCGTATCCTCAGCGTTCACGTCTCAGCTCCATATAGAAAAATTGGAAAGACCGAGCACTACATCAATCAAACCTTTATGTTTCTGGTTATTCTGCGATCCTTCCAAATTTTTGTGAGCCTTTCCACTGAGGATCTTTAGATAGATTAGAGAGCCTTTCGCCTGCGGATTTCATCCTCGCAGCCCCCATCGTTGGTGATAGCTCTTGACTACTTCGCATCCTGCTATATCTTGCTCGTCTGGTTGGATGGTATCAGCACGGTCCACAATCATCATTTTGGTCTTATCGCGATTGATTGCGAGTCCAAAATCCAACGCTGTAGTCTCTAGACGACTAAGAAAGGTCTCGTCGATTAAACTAGATATCTGATAAAAATACTCATTGAAACCAGTATTTTACTTTACAAGTTACAAAGGCTCAAAAAAATACCTATACGTAGGCATAGATAGACAAAAGCTTCAAATTATAAACTTCTCAATTTTTGCGTTGGAGGTTACGAATAGTAATTTAAAATCGTATCTAAGATCTGTGAAAATACAAGGCACGAGCGCGCGAGAACAGTCGATTTAAACGCGTGAATGTTGAAGTTGTTGGCACCCCTGAGGCGCGGGGTGCGCCACTTGCACCACCCACTTGTTTCAGTCAGGGCCGTGTTATGAAATCAACGTGTTCGAGCGCAACACTCCTCTCCACGTTCGCATTCCCAAATGGAAAAGGCAGTACGTACGCTTGTTGGGGAATTTTTCAAAGCAAAATTCTGCCGTTGGAATTTTAACAACCCGAGCGAAATTGGGAAAAGTTATTCTATACTCACATGTCGCTCCTCTGCTGAACTGATACCTGCAACCAAGTGGGACACATGTTAAAGTGGTTTGGGGTGTATGATACATACCTATTTTTATATCCTCATACAATTTAGGTGACAATAAAATAAATATAAACATTTGGGTGGCATTCCATTCAACGTTTCCCTAACACTTCTTAGTAATCTACCTTTAGTAATTATGTTTTTTTTAACGACGATCGGTTGAGGATATATCTGTCGTATTGTGTAAATGTTTGTTTATCGCGATGTGAGTGTTATATGTGCGAGTGTGTGTGTGCGACCGTGTCGGCTGGTGGTGGATCAAATGAGGAGCGGTGTAAAGTGGTCGATGAATATTGCAGAGTGTCGGCGCGATCGCGTCACTCCCACGCCAACTGACACCTTAATGCCATTACACACTACGGGTACATTGTTTATTTACTTATATTTAAACGCCATCACCAGTATAAATGTTTGATTACTTCTAATGCTAGCTTACACACACATTGACGTCTGTTTCCCGGAGGGATAGGCAGAGGCTTCGGTTTTCCATTTGCTGCGGTCCTGACATTCCTCTAATGGATTATTCAATGTCGTCATCATCACATTATTTATGCGTTTAGAGCCTTAGTTCCCAAAGTGGTCCAGGTGGACCCCCAGGGGTCCACGGCAGACTCGATGGAGGTCTACGTTGGCGTGACAAAAAAACGGGAGTTCAAAATTAGTAAATTTATGAAATTCCACGTTATTTTATTTGCTTTCGATAGTGAAGAACTAAAATAATGGCTTGACTTCACCTATCAATGTAGGCAGATAATATTTTAAGAAGCTCAGCGACTATTACTTGTCTTGTTACTTGGACTGTTACGAATCGTAAGAACAGCTGACCCCACTGCGAGCGCCCCTGCTAAGCCCTTGCCCACAAAAACAACGAACTGTGCTACTGGGGATGGTTTTGTGACGTTGCAACGGAGGAAGCGCCGGTCGCGAAACATTAAGAACGGATGTGGCAAAGCACCTGTGGAACCCAACCTGAAGGTGCGTGCCGCGTCCCCGAACACACCGGTGTGCATCTCGCGCCTGCACTACACCACTGAGGCGGAGGATATCGCGAAGTACGTGTGCCAAAAGTGAAGTTGCTGAAGTACCTGCCGAGAGTGTAGCTGCTGGAGTCGCGCCGCAACGTCAACTTTAAAGCATTCGTCGTTCGCGTATCCGACTGTTACCTGCACAAGGTGTTGGACGAAAGCTTGTGCCCGCAAGACGTGGTATTCCGTCGCTTCCGCTGACAAGTACCGGCCAAGCGCACTAGTATTAAGTGTGCGAAGTGAGGTTTCACTAACATAATATTAAGATGTATTTACTAACATAACATTTTATAATATGTAAATTTAGGTTAAGGTATTTATCTATGGGGCTATGCATCCCAAAATAAATGATTTATTATTATATTATTATTATTATATTCAGTACAACATGTCGAGACTTGCAAAGCGCCGCCGCTGTCGCCACCTCCGCCGGCAACGCTCGTTCAGACGTGCAAAGGGACAAAATACGACTTGTGGTGTGTGTGCTTGCAATCTTGCATGAACTTGTTTGATTTTTCATCAATATAAATACGAATGCCAAGGATAAACGTTACTCATTTGATTCCGGAATTTTGAAAAGAAAAGAAAAGTAAAGTGAATCGATGTTAGTGTTTACCAGTGTCAGGTATTTTATGTTATTTTATGTTGTAATAAATATATTTGTAATGTTTGCGTGTGGTAGGTACGTATTAAAAATTAAATACTGAACAGAGTCGTTATTAGATACTTCCATAAAAGAACAGAAAGCCGAGAAAGGTTGAACCTTTTATCCTTACCGAGCTAGTCATTTTTTTTTACCCGACTGTGTTTCGGGTCCCTAATTGAGAGATATATTATGATTGACGTGCATATTTCAGGTTCCTAATGCTAAATGACTTAATTAAATATATTTTCATAAATTGTACGCGTCTTGACGTACTCATAACGTGCATCAAAGTAATAAATTAATAGGCGGAGTTTTGATATCAAAATATTATTTAAAAGTATTTTCTAACCAATTTACAGAAATATATCAAAATATATTTATGAAAAAAGTTTTACATTACATTAAAATCGGTTCAGCCGTACTCATAAAACTCTATTATGGATTAAGATCCATAATAGAGTTTTATGAAGCGGTTTATTGCTTGCTTTTAATAATTAGAATCAGTTTGCCGTCGGTACTTTGTTTATTTCATTGTAATAATTAATTAGGTAATCCTATTCTGTCAAAATAGCCATATCTTGTTGAGTAAGACCGCCTTATGGTTACTAAAACAAAGGTTTTTTATTTACAGGTAGGTAACTGATACGAAACATGGCTGAATCTAAGAAGAAATATCGATAGTATAGTGTTGATTATTTAAAATTTGGTTTTCTTCCATCAAAGGCAGACAAGCGATTGCCCATATGCCTTATATGCAAGAAAGTTTTGAGCAATGACTCTATGAAACCATCGAAGCTCGAAAATCATCTAAGAAGGTGTCATCCTGATAAAATAGGTTAAGATTTGAAATATTTTCAAGCATTGAAGGAAAAATATGAAAAGAGACCCACCGTGCACAGTATGTTCGCTTTAACATCTGACAGTAGCGATGATGGCTTACGGGCATTACAGGATCTTACAATATCTCATTACTTATAGCAAAATCTGAAAAACCGCACACCATTGGAGAACAGTTAATTTTACCCGCTGTTGAAGAGGTTTTAAATACTGTTCTGCACAAATCTCCATTTGACATCCCAAAAGAATTCCTTTGAGTAACAACTCTGTACAAAGACGTATTGATGAAATGAGCTCTAATATTGAAAGTTTCTTGTGTAATTATCTGCAAACAACTCATTTTTCTATTGAACTGGACGAAATAACTTTACCTGGTAATGAAGCATTATTATTGGCATGTTTGATTTGTTATGGACGAAGAGATTCATGAAGAATTTGCGAAAACTTTGGAGACGGACACTAAAGGTAAATCAATATTTAATGTCCTGAGTGACTTTTTTAAGGAAAAATCGATTCCATTCACAAACCTTATTTCGGTGGCAACAGATGGAGCTCCTGCCATGGTCGGGCGATATCGTGGGTTTATAAGCCATCTTAAAAGAATGATACCAGAGGTAACGGCAATTCACTGTGTCATCCACCGACAACACCTAGTAGCGAAAAATTTCAGTGATAGATTGCACCAATCACTTCAATTTGTGATGAATGCAGTTAACAAAATAAGAAGCAATGCGTTGAATAAGCGTTTATTTACAAAATTGTGTGATGAAAATGATGAAGACTTCCAACGATTGCTCTTACATACTGAAGTACGCTGGTTGTCGAAAGGTGCATGTTTAACAAGATTATACTCACTTTTTGAATCAGTTTTAGAGTTTCTGGAAAGTAAAGATCCAGATTTAAAAGAAAACCTGATCAATTTGAAAGCAGATATTGCGTATTTCACAGATTTGTTCAAAAGATTTATGGACATTAACTTACGATTACAGGAAGACAGCCTCAATTTAGTAAAAACAGAGGGTGTAATTTTAGCTTTTCTTGGAAAATTGAAATTTATGAAGTAAAATATTAATCGGCGCGAATTTTCCCAGTTTTCAAACTTGTCACAAGTAGAATGTCTTGATGAGAATATTCAGACATACGGTCAACATTTAATTGCCCTGCATGATGACTTCAAAATCAGATTTCAAGATCTTCTGACGATGGAAATACCTACCCATATGGATCATTAATCCATTTGATGAATCTGAAGTGGAGAGTAGTACTAATGAGGAGCTGAAGGTGAAATTTAAAAGTGGGTATCAAACATTTTGGCTGCAGGCAGAAATACCCGAAAAATAACCTGGACTGTGGGGAATTGCGAGAAAGCTTCTGATAGCGTTTCGCACGTCATATCTTGTCGAAAAAAGTTTTAGTGTTATAAACTTTTTAACAAAAAGAAGGAGCAGATTGAATATCACGGAACGGGGAGATTTGAGGTTATTCTTAACAAAACTGAAGCCAAATATTAATTATTTGCTGTCAATCCATCAAGTACACCCCTTCCATTAAAATTATGACTTATTTGTGATTGTCATTGTAGAAGTTACGTTACGTTATTAATGTTTAATTTTAATTATATTACGATTGTTACGAATATGTTACAATGTACCTAATATGATAACAATAATAATTAATAGTGTAATAATTACATATTTAAATAAATACAACACAAAACAATATACTATTTTCTTTTTCTTTTTACCACTCAGAATGGGGGTTTTGTAAATTAAATAAGTGAGAATTGATTGGTTCCTTGTGCTGTGAGTAGGTGTCAAAAAAGTAAAGTTGGATGGAATCACTTTTCCGCTATGTAAATTTCTATAGTTAGATCTAATCTACACATTTTTTGTCGAGTTTTGGGAATATGGTAGAGATGTAGCTGAAGGAGGTCTACCGGAACCAGCTAAATTCTGAAAGTGATCTACGAGAAAAAAAGTCTGGGTACGTCTGGTTTAGAGGATAGCACATGTGCATTTGAGATAAACATTTATATTCCTATTTTTGCTTAGTAACGAGGGCTATAATTATTGAAGATATACTATCCTTTGGGTAAGAAGGAAAAGTATTTTAGAAATCTACCTGCACAAAAATGGCATTTCCATTAAAGTAATCACAAATTAATTATGTATTTGATATAACTTAACACTCACGTTCAAAAAAAATGATTACTAGTTTGTAAATAAATACTACTTGGAAAGCTACTCCTAACTTTTTGTTGGCCCTAAAAATCATGATATCAGATAATATCGTGATTGAATATTTAATCTTTTTTACCGCTACTTACAGTAGATATTAAATGAAAAAAAAACAAACAAAAAATATTTATAGGCAAGCGTCAGTTGTTATTTACGCGGTTAGAGTAAGTCCCCCGTGGTTCTCGGTATTATGTTACATTTAATTTAAATACAATAAATAAATCAGTTGTCAAATCTTAGTTGAGAACACATGTATCAATAGCCTAGAGGGAAGATGTTTTGACTGTCAGAAAAGAGATTTTATGTTCGATCTTTAGCCCGCCATTCTGATTTCAAACTTATGTGCGTACTACAAATAAATTATTGTTCGTTTTAACAACAAATATCATGAGAAAGCCTGCTAGTTGAATTATTCTTCATAATATTATTGAATGTGTGTGAAGTTTGCTTAAACACACCTGTCCTGCGTGGTAGGTTATTTAGATAGGCTGTCTTATTTTGACAGGTCTATATATATAACACAGTTTAAAAGAGGGTTGATAACTAAAAATATCATGGTTATAAACAGTCAATCGCAAATCAATTATAATTATCGACTCGTTTTTTAACCCTGGGGAGTCGATACCCGTTACATAATATGTGTTTCCAAATCCTGAATTGTCATACTCATCACACTACTCGTAAGAACTTTAATATTAAGTACCTATTGGATATCAGTATAGGTATTATGAACCATGCAGTATGCAAGTGCAATTTTATCTTAGAATCAAAGCACACTGTAAGTGTAACTTAACAATTTATTTGTTTATCTTTATTGGGGTATCGTTTTTAAAGTAATGTCAATAAAAGTAATTCTAGAGAAAGGATTAAATATTCTCGACGAGCGTGAATGAACGATATAATGCAAACGAATAAAGCAATAAGTATAATATTAGGATCATAGCTTTCGGAAACGCGTAATCTATGTCGACCTCTAGAGATCAGTTCAGAACTTATAAGCACCAATAAAAAAGTATTGAAATTAAAACATCAAGTAATAAAGATTTTATCATAGTTTGTTTACATTTTTGTATCGGATACTTTATCACGAGGATGACTTTCTGTTTTCCGATCTATTTATATTTAAATTTGCATGAGAATAACGATACGCAAAAAATAATAAGTGCTTTATATGATTACAATTAACAGTACGTACCTACTATTTATAAAATATAGACATACCCAAGTTAAAAACAGCTCGATAACCTTGAATGATTTATTTCTAAGAAATTCATATCAAATATACCTACCTAAATCACCAAAGCTTTATTTAATTGAATTTCTTATTAATAATTAGTAATAAGGCTTCGCATGATTCATATCCACAATGAATGTTGACTGATTGACGCTATTGATGACAAGTATAGACGTGGCTGGCAAGTAGTACCACATCATTCAAGTTGATGTCATCAATCATAGTAAAACAAAACAGCCGCTAGCGTGGCCGCCGAGCGCGACATTGACTCGATATTTCGTTAATTTTATGCACATAATCTAGTTTCGCCATCACCGAATACGTAGGTACGGTTTAATCAAAACAGCAAATCCCTCGTACATTACGTATGTATGTATGTGCCTTAGTTACTGAGTATTGCATACATCAAAGGCATTATCTGCGCCGGCTGATTCGTCTCAAGTTTGTGAGCAATTGCAGCCAATCCTATTACTATTCACGTGCGGCACATATGTACGCACATAGGATGCCAGACGCCGTATTAGCACTGTATGTATTGCCACAATTAATTTAAACGCAATAGCTTCAATTATTGGCGGCTATTCCCCTACACCGGCTCGCTGCGCATGAACGCTTCGTGCACATCGCTCCAAAACAATGCAATCACGTCATAACAGACAAATTAGAGGTTTCGTTTGTGTGTTTTAATCGATTATGTATTCACAGATGATTTATTACAGTTGTGACACATCTAAGTCGGTCGTTATTTAGTTTAATGCAACGTACGTATGTAATTCGGTTAGCGCGGCTTACGTGCGGGTCCGCGACCGCACACACTCAAGTCAGCCGCAAAATTACGTTACTAATTGACTAAAACACGCGACGCTCACACCAGCAAGGAATAATTAATTGAGCTCGGGCAAGGTGCGCGGCTAGGTGTGGGAGCGGAGGGGCCATCTGCGCGGTAACTCTTACATCAGTACACCGATAATGGCACAAATTAGCCGGGGAAGTGGCAGGCGGCGGGTCGGGGGTGGCCCGGGGGGCGCTAAGCCGGAACATCCCGGAGCGCAGATTACCGCTTGCTTTTGTAATTAACCGGAGCGACGGGCGGCTTCCAAATCCATTTCTGTGTTACATTTTCATTTGTGGCGCGCTGGTCCCCGCGCCGCGCCGGGATTACTCGCGCTACCGTGAAAACTGGAAACATTGAAATGCTCCCCGTTGTTTGATATGAATAATACTCAGCAATGCCGGCGAATTATAAATCGCTATTCGTTTGATGTATGCAGCCGCCTAACACGTAAAATGTTTTCCACCAATCTGTTTCACGTCTCTGTTTACATATTCTGTCCAAACACGCGCGTAGATAGGTACCAGTTCGAAGAATTGACTTATTCATACTCTCAAAGTAATATCGAGCGAGCCGTAGCCGTCAGCGATCCGAAAACACGCAAACAGTGAGTTCAAAAAGCCACTCGAAGATTGTAAATATTGAAACAGAAGTGGGATCGGAGACGTCTGCCGCGGCGGGGGGGCGAGCGGCAGGGGGCGGGGAAGGAAAGACAGGCGGCGCAAGGAGGCGCTAATAGTCTCCAGTGGCACACGGCAAACAAGTCGAATACACAAATACGTGACAGCATCTTAAACTATTAATCTTTGTATCGAATCGTTAGTTATGCAGTAAGTTAATCAAGAATCCTTTTTTAGCTGTGGTGAAATTCGCTAGCTTAAATATGTTTTAAACATTGTTGTATCTTACCGTTGCCTTTATCGTCTGGTCGATGTAGGTCAGGCGGTTTGGCGAGGACTGAGAGAGGATGGTGCGGTACACCCAGGCCAAGAAGACCGGCAGGAGGCAGGGCACCTTGTCCTAATAGGGGCAGTGGTGGCGCGCCATGCGCCGGTAAATGTGCCGCATGCATCTGCTGCAGCAGCCGCGGCAGATCTGGCCTTTGTTGCTGCAACAATAAAACGTAACTTTAGACATACATTTATTTACATTGATTAAAATGCCTAACAACACGTTAATATCCCATTCGAGATATGCAGCAAAGCACTTCATAAACACGTGATATGAAAAAGCTAACATGCTACTGATACTACGCCAGTGAAGTCTAAATATAATAATATAAAATGTATAGGTAGTTGTTTAAAAAGTATAAAATAAAACACTCTAGTTGAGAGCGTCAACAGTCGAAGTGGATTGATGTGTCACCGCAGAACGCCGTGCATTTTTAAACCGAAGCCGAGCCAAATTAAAAAGTCCTCTACGGGGCCCCTCCCTGCCGCGATATTTTAAATTTTAAATGAGAGCTTCACCGGCGGCGGCGACTGAGCCAAATTGATTACTCCTTCGCCATTATTCCCCTTTTTCCAGTTTTCCTGTTTTCCCGCACTTCCCGTTCCTATCTCGTCTCGTGTAATGTTATTATTCGTATACTCTGCGGAGGGCTCACATCGCTAACCAAGCGCGGCGGGTGTGTTGTTACACCGCTTATCGCTGTGTCCATTCCCTATGTTTATCGCATCTTTTTCAGTTTTTCGTTGTAGTAAAAGTGCGCGTGGCCGCGCTCGCTGGCGCTCGTGTTCGCCCGCCGCTCGCTTTTGACTCGCTCGCAGTGAGCAAGCTTTTTCCGCTCGGGCGGGCAGGTTCTTTTTTTAACCGCCGAAAATTAATTGGATTTTCGCCGAGGGTGGAACATATTTTTTATTGGCCGCTCACGGCTGTGATTTATTGTGTGTCAAAAGGTGGCGAGCGCCACTTAGTTGGGAGTGCTTTTTTACAAAAGGGAATTTTGAAATTCAAATTATTTCCATTCAGCCGTTTACACGTCTTGTATTAGTATGATCAAAATACATATTTTTCTTCTAAGGCTTTTTATTTAAATATGCAGTTTATAAAAAGCTCATAAAAATCCACATGACATTTATAGTAAGTTTTAAATGAATATAGTATATACAGATATTTAATATATCTCAGCTTTTAATGGTACGCTCTCGTTTATCGGTTTTAATGACAACTACTGTATGAAGCTAAGTTTATTATTCATAGCCAGATAATAAAATCTGTCAATATATGGCAAATTATCTTTTAAAGTTGATAATAATTATATAGTGTTGGAACACACATACCTCCTTTAATTGGAGCTAATGATCTATGGATAACCGCGGCAATCACCCGCCTCATAATTAACTACACCAAATAAAATACCACAGTACGCAACCGCACACACACGCGTTATACATTTTTGTAATGTAATTATTAAAACATGATTAATGGCCGGTGTTTATACGATTGTTGGCTCCGTAACCCATTAACGTATACTGATTATATTTTAGTAGTGTAAAACAGACGTAGATAGGTGGTTTTTTACATGTGTCCGGAGTTTTATTTAGGCGGCACACGGGTGGCGGCGGTGCGGTGGTTCCTCGCTAGTCGGAGACATACCTGTACAAACATTGCGCTCGAGCTAACTGTTCCCTCGTTACGGTGTGGTGACGTGATCCCGCAGCTATCGCTATCGAGTGCTCAGCTCGCACGCCTACCCTCCCCCGCCACTAGGCGCCACCCACTCTCCCTCTCGCCTGTTATGAATGACAATAACGTGGCGTCATATCTCACCGCGATTTTTTCCATCGTACATATTTAGACGTGATTAAATAGCGACGATACGCCATCCCCGGGATTAAAACTCGTTCCCCTAACGACTTTTCCATCCATTTACTTATCTCTCGAAGAACTTTGGTGTTTATATTATCGACCGAATTTAAGTTTGATTAAGTTTCCCTTGGGCGACAACGGCAGACTGACAGGTTTTCTAATAATCTTTTGAGAATCGCTGATTGTATGTAAAATTTAAAGCGTAATGTAATATTCAAAGCTTAACGTGGATGATGCAAAAATAATTGTTAAGTCACATATATTGACCTAAGTTCAATACCGAATCGACATGTAATGGTAGAGGCATTGCAAGCGAACTATGGTTTCTCACGCACATGTCTGAGATTGTTGTAAGGTAACCACCCCGTTAAATATGAACAAAACCCTCGGCTTAGGTAAAAAAAAAGACCGTAAGTAGAAAATACAAGTAAATTTAAGACAAATACAAATTTGTAAGGCAGATAAACCTTAGTGTGTACAGTAGACAATATTCGAGGTGGGTATATGATACGTGTTCGTACATAAGAGTAGGTAATTTTGCGTTTGTTGGTATCTGCGTGGCGGCAGACGTGGGCTGTCTCCAAAGCTTTTGTCAGGAGAAAAATGCTTCGGCGCGTTCGGGTTTTCACGGCACATTTACCACGCTGTAGACGGCCGGGATTATTCTTCATTTATAAATGGATAGCGCACGCCAACCGCACAGATTTCCACGCGTAAATATCTCGACGGCTTTAACTACTGTTATTTTGTTAGCTCTATACTCTTCTTTGAGGTAAACATTGAAGGATTTTAACTAGTTTCTATCTAAATTGCAAACTTGTTAACGAAATGTAAACCTACATTGATGTTAGTACATCAGTCACCACTTAATCAATAGTTACAAGTCTATTACAGATTTTTAATAAACTCTACAATTTACTTTAATTTAAAAATGGACATTTCCATTTTCGTTTCTACGTGACTGCAAGGAATGAGATCAACCGCATATTATTAACACATTAGTATAATCTAGAAGGCAATTCAAATGTATCCAAAGAGCATTTAAAAATAATTATTATTTACACAATTATCTATGGTCTGAAGAGGTACGGCAATAAACACCTAAGTGGACGTTAACCTGTAATTAGTTCGTTTTTAATTGACGAACCCATTGAGATTAGAAGTTTCTACTGTAAGTAACAAGGGCTGTCACTGTATTTACTTTAACACTTAGCTACAACACTCCAACGGGTTGTTTAGTAACCACACGATAATGGAAAGATGCAAAAACATGTTCTAAGCAAAAATCTGCCAAATGCTAATTAAATAAAATACCAAATATACACGTGCACGTATCTCCCCTACGACGATTAGCAGTAATAAACTTTCGCAAACATAGCTAGCGAAACATCAGAAATAATATAATATCGTTATTGCCGCCAATTATATTTTGATCTCATGTAATAGAAAGAGGCAATATCCATTTGGCAGGTACATTAGATGCGAGGAGAGAGTATAACAGAAAAACCTAATAGGTAACACTTAGCGCGATCTAATCGAATGCGACACGACACTAATACTTAAACGGACCAAGGAATACCTACGGCGTGGCGGGCGGTCGATAGTATAAATGTAAAGTTCGTCAACCCTACAGTAACACACTTAAATCATTATGAATCAGTTTAGTTTGCGGTGCGAGACGCATTAGGGCTGTACCCACGCTACCTGCGCGCCATCGCCATGTGCCAACTACACTACGCTACACTAAACACTACGATTATAACCCCATACCATGTCCGATCTCAGACTCGTACCGTCTTCATTTAGATGAAGCATTTTATTCACAAAGTAATTACAGAATACGTATTAAAATTTCTGCGGTCGATTGAAGTAAACCGCATGTAAAGCATTAAAATTTAATGTTGATTACGTTTTATATTATTCAGTAATGAAGCAACACATAGTTTTTATTGTATTGTGGGTCGTTTGAAACTTGTATAAAATTACATTTTAAATACGGCAACAAGGAAGAGCCAGCTAGCAAAACTTGACGTTTGTATCAGTAAGTACCTACTTAAAAAGAACATTATGAATGTGGCGAACAAACTTTTACGATCAATAAAACAATGCAAATTCAAACCTTTAACTACATTCTAATATTCTAAAGGTGGCCATTAAGTGCCATTGTGAGGAACGTGTCGAGAAAAACAAGAAGAATACACGACGCAAGGCGACGATCATTTGGCGCAGAACGACGCAACTTAATGTAGATACGCCACTTTACACACTTTAACATTAAAACATCGTAAATTTGCGCCACACTAGCAACGTTTCACATGCTAAGTGCCGTCACAACGAGCGGAGATCGACGCGGAATATTTATACGCGGCCGCACTGTGTAGACAATGCCTACTTAAGCACAATGACACTTAATTACTTGTTATTTTATGCACGCACCGTATTTTACTACTAGATGCAGTGGGCGGAATGTCGACATACGCTTTCAAAGGGTTAGTTTATCGAGACTATGTTTAAGGGGGTCGCAGACGGGCGGCCGTGCGGAGGGGGTCTCACGCACCATTAGGCAGGAAGCCTCGAGGCGGGTCGACACGCGACGCCGACACATGTTACACTTTCAACATAATTGCTTCTAATCACATATATTATACCTAAATACATGTTATGTACACATTAGGGACACACACCGACTAAACTATCTAGCTAAACAGTAAACACTGTTACATCTTATTCAAATATTGTATCACGCACTTTACGCCACCGATACGGTCTCGATTTATCAATACGTCCAATAATATAATTTATTCGAGATATCGAGGCTAATAATAAACGACATCCTGGTCAGAGTTAGATTACAATGCACAAAGTTTCTATGACAAATAACTTCGTGTTGTAAAAGGAAAGAACATAAGATAATAAGAAAAACTCGTGGCACTCGCGGGCCGGATGAGTCGTAAAACTGATTACATAATTTCATTGGAAGCGACGACAGAAACGGGTCCTAACTCACTTTCCCGCGTTGAAAAACAAGGAGTCTCGTCTAAGCGACAGGGGAAAAGTTAATGCGACTCGTCGGGCGAGCGCGACTCACAAGAAACGCCGCGGGGCCTGCAATGCAATATTTATCACCCGCCCGCGAACGTGCCTGGGAAAAAATGACAAATTCATGTTTCCCCGCCCGACGCCCGGCCTCGACGCTTCTCGCCCCGATTTATTCTTGTCGTAATTTTTATCAGAGGGCGCGGGACCCGGCGTAAACTAGATAGAAATGTTTTCACGACTCGCTTGTTTATAAAGCCATCGACGGGGAAACAGATACGCTCTATTTACACGGCTCGAGCGCTCTGCGCTCGTGTTTGCACATCTATCTCTCGAGATAATGTTGCATAAACGTTGTACGCATAATACACTTGTTTATTTCGCTCACTTGTGTGCGAGTGTTCAGCTTTTCAATCGAGGCCGTACAGATTACCGGGGATGTTAGATACATATAAAAATGTGATTTATTAGCGAATTTACAGAACGTATCTACGAGACGAGGTCGCACGTTCGTATCGATCTGTTCGAGTTACGTGAATATTGTTTCAATGCGAACTTTCGTGTCATGTATAGGTGAGCATAAGTGGGAGTTCTCGTATCTGGAAGCTATTACCTCTGCGGAGGTCGGGCGCCTCCCCTCGGGCCCGGTGGCGCGGAATAAAATCAGAACGAGAAATGATTTACCCGTCGATAACGCACCGACGACACCCTGCGCCGATGTCTCCCCGCTTATTGACGAGTTCACGCACATTGCTCAAACACAATGCTAAATTGTTCACCCATCCTACTTCTATCACCTCAATACTTTTGCAATGCTGACACCAGTTCGATAGGTGGGAACTGTAAGTGTGCAAATAATGGATCTACCACGATATTCAATATTTTTAGTTTAGTAGAATTCAAAACTTATAAGGAGCATTTAGGGTTAACTGAATTCATAGACGAGTAATGTTTACTGATAAATAGATAGATATGAAAGGCAAATGAAATTATAATCGCAAAATCTCTACGCAATTCAAATGTAAACAGCAGGTGATCATTTTGCTCAGTTTCTAAATTATAGTAATAAGTAGTTAATATGGCTCGACTAATGATTAAAGTAGTTAACTAGCCTAATAAGAACACTATCTTTTACCAGACAAAATAATATTGTCTTCTGTTTACGCGAATATTATTCATTGAAATTAAACTACTATATACGGATTTTATCACGTTGTTTATTTGACCTACGCAGCATAAATAAGAACGTTGAGATTTTGTCTAATGAAATACAGAACGTGCGTGTAAAACAAACAAAATTTTAAAATATAAAAAATTATTATCGAAATCAAATACCAACAGCAAGAAACGAAACGTCAATGCACGGACCAATGACACGCCGCCATCAAGTCAAAGACAACAAACTTTAGACAAAACAACCGAAAAAGTATTAGCTAGAGGTTTAAATTATGCAATAACACCGGCTAGGAAACCGTATGAGGCCATTATTTGCAACGTCGAGGACTGCCTAGTCAAGAATAATATAAGAATGGAAGATTTGGAGGCTATACGTCAGGACATTTCATCGGTCTTGCGTCGAAGTAAAGTGCCCAGTACCGAATCTTCCCAAAGATGAATTCGTCGCACTGAAGAACTTGCGGGCTTGGCCAGATATTACAATACTCCGTGCAGATAAAGGAAACGCTGCGGTCATAATGGATACGTCAGTTTATAAACATAAAATTGAAAATTTACTTTCGGATGAAACAACATATAAATAGGTTAAAACAGACCCTACAAACAAAATATTGAACAAAACCAAAGACATACATAAATACTCCGCAAAACTAGATCTAAACAATTAATACCAGCTTGCGTAAAACCTCCAAAGCTGTATGGGTTACCAAAAATACACAAGGAAAACGCTTCCCTACGTCCTATTGTGAGTCAGAGCGACACACCAACTTACAGACTGGCTCAGCATGTAGCGAAGATACTCTCACCACTCAGAGGCAACTCAAGAGCACATGTAAAGGATTCATACCATTTTGTGAGTGCGATTAAACACTTACGTCTCACTAACAATGAAACAATGGTTAGTTTTGATGTAGTCATTATTTTCATGCACACCTGTACATGACTGTATTGAAATAACTAAAAGGAAGCTAATAGAGTACAATATGCCTGAGGAATATGCAGAACTACTTAAGCATTGCTTAACAACTGGTTTTTTGTTGTGGGACAATAAATTCTACATCCAGGTCGATGGCGTGGCAATGGGGTCCCCAGTATGACCTGTTGTTGCCGACATATATATGGAGGATTTCGAGGCTCGAGCTTTACAGACTGCCCCTATCACACCCAGGATTTATAATAGGTTTGTAGATGATACTTTTACAATATTACCAACAGATAGTGTAAGTGTATTCCTAGAACATCTTAATTCCATTTATAACAACATCCAATTTACTATGGAATTAGAGGCAGATTATTCATTAGCTTTCTTAGATGTACTTGTCATCAAGAATCCTGAACATAGTTTGAGCCACATTGTGTATAGAAAAAAGACCCATACAAATAGATACTTAAACGGTGAATCTCACCACCACCTTCACCTAAGCAGTTAGCTACCGTGGGAATGTCTTTGTTTCAGAGAGCCCACGGGATCTGTGACAAGAAACACCTGGACGCCGAGCTTCAACATGTCAAGCAAGTACTGCAAAATAACAAGCTCCAACAGCCGCGCCGCTGTCACAGATCCCGAGAAAAGCCAGCCACAGTCGAGCGCCAGCCTGCTATACTGCCTTATGTAAGAGGTGTCACTGACAAGATTGGCTACATCTTGAAGCGAGCTTTAATCAACACATACTTCAAGTCGCCAACGAAGATAAGTCAATTTTTACCATCCATCAAGTGCCAACTACCTTTACAAGATGCAGGGTGTAACCTTTAGGGTTTACTTTATGAGGAATGTAGATATAATTAGGAAGTACAATGAGAGAAGGTATAACAAATACACTTTTAATGAATTAAGATACAATTAAAAGAGACAATCTTTACTTATAGAACTTATAGTCAGGGCGTGGTTCGCTAAAGACTTGCTTCGTGGTCCTTGTACATCAGGACACTTAGCTGAGAGTGTGAAGCCGGGCCGCAAGCAGACCGCGACTGACGCCGTCCGTCCTTATATAGTGTCGCACCACCGGTCGCGAGAGGTGGCTAGTGACGTGCGCCCGCGTTCGCCGGGCGTCTAGGCGATTATCGTCACAAGGGGTCTAAAAAATAGATTGTGACTGCGGACTCTCATACATTGGTCAAACCAAGAGAAGCATAGGCACCCGCATGAAAGAACACATAGCTGATGTTAAACATCAACGCTCGTTGAAGTCTGCTGTGTGTGAACATGTGCAACAGGGGACCAACCTCTACCTGAGATTTGACAAACCACAGATTCTCGCTAAAGAGCACCGATTCCTACCAAGGATGCTTCGCGAGGCTATTGAAATCAAAAAACATCCTAATTTCAATAGAGAAGATGGTTGGAATGTACCACCAGCTTGGGATCCAGTCATTCAAATAGTCAAATCCAAGAAGAAGCTAACCAAAGCTAGACTTCATGATACTTTGAGCTCATTCTGCGTAAATAGAAACACCAATGATTAAATTATGTTCGGGAACTTTGAAATAACTACACTGAACATTGAGACAACTACCATCTTAGTCTCCCCGTGACCATGGCTGCTGAAAAGCAACCGAAACGTCGAGGAAAGTGTAAACTTAAATAAAATTAGTTTTAATAATAATTTAATTAGCTTAAAATTAGTAAAGTTTAATAGTAATAGTAGTATAACAGTTTTCAAAATTATGTAATAGAGTGTCAAATAAACAACGTGATAAAAGCCGTATATAGTAGTTTAATTTTAACAGACAAAATAAATTTTAAGAAAATAAGTTGTGGTGCTGCCCTCGCAAAAAGAAAAGATTAGTGTGATTTTTCTCCACTGTAAAGAACACTACACCTTCTGAACCTGATAATGCTGTAACTAACTCCAAAAGGAACACAGCACATGCTTGTTTGTTGTTGCTGTGATGTTCTTTATATACATACATAGTTATTCTTAGTTGAATTGCTCCAGCTTTTCGAAATCTCAATCTAAGCTCTACCTCTCTTATAATTATTGCGAAGTATTAAAAATATTTAATAACAACAACAATCGCTTTGTCAGTAGGAAACGGAGCACTCGAAATTGTAAGTGATTTTAATAGGCAAGCGAGTCCCCCAATTTGAGAAGTATTCCCTGTTCACAAATCGGCGCTCCTCGAACGCTCGCAAATCAGACGAGGCAGAGCGGCGCGGCGCGGCCACTCTCAGGGGAGAGCCCCTTTGATCCCTAGCTGACCCGAAAATAAAAAAGGTACGTAATAAAAAAGGCCCGACATACGGAAGGTGGCGCCGCTTTTTTATTTAAATTAGAGTGTTTTATGGGGGGAGGGCGATATTGCGTTCTGCCAGTATCTCGAAGACTGTTCAGTAAGCTATACTCGTACGTGTAGGTAAATCCGCCCGGTCCGGGCTCGCCGACCACGAGGCTCTGTCGCTTCGAGGGCGACGAACCTTCCGCAAATACTTCTGATCTTAAGGTATTTTCTTTTATCCGGTGTTTTCCGATCGTAGTCACCGAGCGAACAACGCTCTCACCGACTTGAGTAATGATTTACGTGAGGCCTGCGTGAAGTGACCGTAAACTACGAGGTGTAATGTATTTATTTATAAATCGTGTGTCATTCGTGAAAGTCCTGAACGCATGCCATGAAATAGATATCTCGCTGTCAATACAAACAAAATGTTTGGTGAGCAGCCAAAACATTATGATCGTAGGTATTAATGTAGATAATTTTTAAAGCGAGTGTTCGTTTACGTGCTATTAAGTCGGGATTGTCTTCGGGCCGAGTGCGGAGGCGAGGCTACATTGTGTGATCGAGTTGGCGGCTCGCCAGCGCCCGCGCCACTGCTCACTCGTCCACAACACTCTATCAGCCGCAGACGGATGAGCGACGACTGAGTTCCACCACTTTATTTTCGCCCTCATTATCATTAAAGTGATTTATTTTCGTCGAGGTACGTCTATTTACGGTTTTCAAACGCCAAACGTTAACACATGAAGAGAATAGGTCGCTCTAACGACTTGGCACCCGACTGCGAAAGAGCCTATTGAAATAATACACAGCAATGAAGTCCTCACGACACTCGCACTCAAAAAATACAATTAGAGTGTTGTGAAATTAGTTAGAAGCGCAATTTGTGAGTAGACACTAATTCGTGGCGCTGGACGTGTTGTCAACATCGTGTATGCAAATTGGACTACCTAAGAACTAATAATATAAAATGGTCGTTACAGTGTGGCACTAATGTCGGCGGCAATATTCCGCGTGTCTCGCCCACGCCGATGACAAATGGCCACTCGGAATTATATAAACATGCTAATTCGCCGCGGGCGCGATGCGGCCGCTTAATAAAATTATTTTCTACATAATAATAATGGTAGTAGTTTGTAGCAATTTCATCAATACCTCGTAGTTGGATCGCGGCCAACTCGTCTTGCGCGGCTTAGATCGTTTAATTAACGACCGTCGAACTTTCGACCTGTTGAAAGCCGTGCTTTTAGAGAATCAACTTACTTTACACGTAAGTACCGCTCGTTTCAAACGAGAATTTTAGTTTAGCTTCTGTGTAATAACAATTTAGCCACGCTCGCGACTAACTTGTACTGAACCGTAATTGGAATATTAATGTTAGCTGTTTCAATACGGTTATGTTCTGGACAAAACTATGTTTAGTTCGGTAGAAAACGTGTGAGTCAGCGTTGCGCGGAGCGTGTAAAATATTACAAATTAACTGAAAGGTGTGATTTATGCACAGCTATTATAATAACATCGACCTTCCCACCGTTTAGAGTGCGTGCAACAAGCGAATAACTAAGCAATGACAGCGACGCGGAGTCGCGAATGTTTGGACAGATGCCACGCGGTGGGTGCCCGGCGCGGTGGCGGCGCTGGGCCGGTCACTGCCGAGTGCCGAATGTCGGTGCCGGCGCGCTAACGGCTAAACATTCCACGCCACATTTACAACGCGCTGCTGAACAAACAACACACGTGTTGTTTAAATCGGTTTCCTCTGAAATATTACTTACATTCTCGAGAAATTAATTTCGTTACGAGGAAATTTATACATTTAGGACGTAATTTCCGAGAATTTTACTATAATCTATTAGGTTTAGTTAAATGTATTACATTAGAAATTAATGAAATATTATTTTGTTTTCGTATTCAACATGTAGTTTTTATGTTACAAGTTTTTGAGAAATAATGTCAACAAATTGATTTTTTTTTATCGCACACGTGGAATGTTTTATCTTGTAGGTGTAGCTTCACGAACATAAATAAAGAGGTTGTTACTCACCCCAATAATGGCGTTGAGCTCCGTCATAGTGACTTGTTTCGCTCTTTCCACAGCCGACGCTACTTGCTGTTGATGTTCCTGAGATAGGAACGGCAATATCTGTGCTATTATCGCATTCAGCCTTTTTGCTATCTCCGTCTGTAACACAAAATAAAACATCAGTTCATTCAGAAAACATAAATAACAACATAGCTATCAGCGATAAATAAGGTCAGAGTGACAATACCGTAATAATATTATCGGATATCGTATCACACGCGTAATGAATAATTAAAACTAGCCAATCTACTTGTCTGAATAAAATCAACATTAACATTGAAATAAAGTTGGTTATAAATGAAACGTGCGACCGCTAACTGCAGATCGCTTTACGTACAAATACACAACCGAAAATGTTTCCACATTCCGATGCAGATTATATTCAATAATAACATTTATAATTAGTTGATAAGCCGGCCGGGGCCGGGGACCGGGGAGCAACAAATAAAATTAACACGATAAACAATAATGCGCGCGGCGCGGTATGAAATGATAAATCGCCACGTTACCGAGCTCCGAGCACCACTATTTATTGGCTTTGTTCGTATTTTCCGTTTAAATGCACATTAATTTTATTCGCAGATTCGCAGTGAATCGACGACGAATTAACATAATTGAGTGCATTATTATATCGCCCCTCGTCGACTCGTGTAAACAATGGACTTGTTTTCGACACTTGTTTTTATTTGGTCGTCATCGGCCGACCGTAAAGTTCAGTAGCGACTATCTTCCGTCGGCTTTATTAATAACATGAATACATTAATTATAATCGGAACAGAGATATTATCATTGACATTTATAACGTATATCAAATCCATCGCTTGGCAATGTCGGCTCGTGTGTGTTTAATTACGATGTGTATAGTGCTCACACGACGTACGACGGCGGGCGTTCGGGCGGCTCGACGACGCTCCATTACTGCCACAAAGGTCTGCCCACACCTACATACAACTGTTAACATAATACCTAGCATAATTGCATGTCTAAATACGCTTCGGTATATTTGCCAAATCTCATTCAAAACATCGTATTTAAACA
Organism: Catocala fraxini; assembly: GCA_930367265.1. Classification (NCBI taxonomy): domain Eukaryota; kingdom Metazoa; phylum Arthropoda; class Insecta; order Lepidoptera; family Erebidae; genus Catocala; species Catocala fraxini. The sequence goes on from OV884038.1 coordinate 16,671,035, forward strand.
GGCGTGGCGATTATTTGTCTGTACGAAGGCTGACGTGTTCATCAGTCAGCGTTTGACAATACTGTTATTCGTCGCGTGACAGTTCAAAACTAACGCGCAAGAACAAAGGTGTATTATCACAAGGATATCTGTGGCTGAGATCCATGTTACAACACGATCGAGACAGTAATTACCTGCTAATGTTATCGTAAGGCGTGTTGTGCAGATTACGGATCGCTAGTCACGCGATAATATATTTCTTATTTCCAAGAACCCGTCCGATACGTTGCCAATGAAATACAATCAATCAAGCTATCACGGAAGTAACTTTGTACTTTTATAAATCACTGATTGTAGGGACTTCTTAAAATATCTTTGTAATATTGTCTCCTCGCTCGCCTGTCGCTGTCCTCGTTAATAACAAGCTCTCGTTCTCGACTCCGCGTGGGATTCGTTCACAATTGCCCACTTATTTATCTATTTCCCAACTCCGTTGATAGTGTATTTAAGATTGCATCGTTCTAGTGACTTTCGGAACACAGTTTGTTATGTTATTAAGACTCTACGATCTTTCTAGTTATTTCTTCAATAAAATGACAGACTATGATAAGTCAGTCATCTAAGTCTAACGTGCTAGGTTATGGCAATGAATCGCCACGTGTGAGCAACAAAATGTATTCTCGTAAAACAAAAAGTAGGACGCGCTATGTAAATAATGGGACGATATGTAGATAGGTGTTTAAAACTAGTGTGTGCACATGTATGCGAGCGTTCGGCGCGCGGTGGACCGCAGCGCGGTGCGGCCGCGCCACCGCAAATTGTACTTTCATTCCGCCTCGCTAAATGGACTGTTTGTCGCGTCCGACGGCCGACGCGACGCGAATTTACTCTGCCTCTGCACAACCACTCTGTTTGTTTTTTGTACCAGAGATTTATGCGTAAACCGATCACTTCTGTCGTAATAAAAACTATATAACACTCTTTTGGCGCAATCTTTTATAAGATAAATCTTGATAGTTTTAAAGTAAAACAGTCTGCAGACTTATTTAAATGAACGCAATGTTTTACGATTGCTTGATGTAAAATAGCGAAGATATTTACAATTAGCTGAATAAACGTTTATAAATATTGGACTGCGCAGATCCGATAAAGAATAGTATAAATAAACGTGTATAGGTAATCAAAGCGGGCTATATTTTTTAGAGGTAAGGCAACTACAAGGTTCGTCCATTTAGAAGATAAACATCTAGCTAGAGTGGGTCAACTATTTGAATGTAAGTACATAATGCAAATTTCCTATAGCGAAGTGCTAACAACGTATTGGATGAGCCGTCGATTCACAGTTTCGCAATGTATGGCGGATGAATAAATATGTTTGTTTCCTGTAAATTTGCAAGCTGTTATCTTTGCGGTTAAGGTGTAGTCATGTAAGACGTAAATAGTTGTTGTGGCCTGTTTAAATTGTGTTATCATTGAATCTGTTTCCTTCCTCAAGTTCAGAAAACGGTAAAGTGTAATTGTCAGAAAAGCAGTGGACGACCGCGTTAGTTCAGCGGCGTTTGAATAGTAGTAAAGTGCTGATACCTTTCTCCGTTTTGATTTTCTGGTTGAACACTTACAGGATTTTTATTTAGGAAAGCTCTGAATAGTTTTGTATACCTATTATTTATTATTCGCATTTCTTGGAAGGACATCGTTCGATGACTATGATATTGACCGACGACCGATATAAATGCCAATATAGGTATGTATAGTGTTTTACAATACCGCGAGCAATAGTGTTTTTATCAAAAGTACTACGAAACATGAATACGTATACTGTCGATAGAATACCTACTTACCCGAGTCAGACTTAAATAGTGTGACACTAAGTTATACGAAATAGATCTCTATTTTATTGGTCTAATCAATACTTAATCGTTGGGGTCTGACATAGATTGGTAACAGACAGAAGTATTAAATGAAAACGAAACCTATATACCACGGGGGTATGGGGATTCGTGAATGCAATTGACGTAGGCAATATGAAACAAACGGTGAGCGATAGTGATACATAATGAATACAGGCGTGTGATGTTGACGTTGGCGAATGACATCGGTGACACGTGTAGTGAGGCGGACAAGCCGCGGCGCCGCAGCCGCGCGGTCGCGCGACCCCGCGGCGCGCGGCCTCACCGCGACGCGCCCGAATTACCGCAAATTACATTTTCATTCGCCGCCTGCCACACGCCGCCACCCGCCACGGGGTTATTGTGAAAATTTACTACTAAACTGGAAAATAGCCCGCTCTAAATTTAACGCTTTTTATGATAAACGACTTTCGTACTTCCACCGCAAAACGGCGACACCGAATATTAATTTTAACACTAACAGACCGTGAATTGCAGAGAATTGTAGTGAGAGTCTGTTACAGCTTTGTTTCTCAGCAAATCGCACATTCCTCATGGCTCGAGCCGCATGACTCAAGTTGTACGAGTGCTTCACTCGACGCAGTGAAAACTCTATGAATTTATAATTACTTAAGTGAGTAATTAATTGTAATTCCAGACGTGTGAATATTTTTAACAAGTATGTTTTATTGTTTGCGCGAACACAAAGTGAAACGAGCGTTATATAAACAACATAATTCGTAACAGTTAAACCGGCCCAGTCATGTGTCGTGATGAAATTAGCGGAAGTCGGACATGAATATGCACCGGAGTATCAAACTTAACTGTTTGTAATTTCGCTCACAACGGCACACGACGTACGTCACACTTCAATCAAATCGTTTCGAATAACAATCGCCGTGCAATTTAGGATTTCGTGCATTCCTCAAATACTTCTGTGAGCTCGTTCAGATACTTTGTCTCCTCTCTCAGAGCGCGAGTTCGCCAAATTCCTACATCGCAATATCGAAATTCAATCAGAGAATAGCGCCATTGAACACAAAATATCGACAAAGGGTTTCAGATTAAAGCAGTTTTTCTTATTGTCGTTACGAGGCGAACAATCCCCGTCCCATCTGCACCTCGTATAACTCTACAACAGTGGCTGCGAGTACGAACGGTGGAATAAAAAGCGAGCGTACAAAAGGGCCACAAAATACGTACTTTTGCGAGCTCTCCACAAAAGATATAGTACGGTTTGTCATTAAGGAGTTCATCCCCGCGCGAGAAATAAAAGAGGAACGTCGGGTTTCGGGGTGAGCGGGCGAGCGCGGGGGTGGGGCGGCGCGCGGGGGTGAGGAGGTGCACTAATGGCTCCGACACTCATCCGCTAATGCCGCGGGTGACTCCTCTTTTTGCGCGATTTTCACGTGGTTTAGTCGGTGGAGCTTTTAATCTGGGGCCGCATCTTGCCAACGGTGCTCTATTTGTTTCACTATCGTTTATTGCTACCTCACAAATCACACTCACATTTATTTTCACACAGCTTTTAATAAAACAGCTCTACGTTCAATTGATGAGCCATTATAGATGGTCATACTGACTCAACGGGTTTACGAAATTTGCGATAAAATTTACATCTCATCAAGTGTTGAGCAATTTTATTCATCAACTAATTTAAATTAATGTACCACATTTATATGTTAATTGTTTTCGTATAATTGATACTTGAGTTTCGTCACTAATTGATTAAAAACAACAGTATATTACATTCCATAAACTATAAAAAAAAATTGCGCCGCCGAAAATTATATTCTAAATAAATTAATGTGACGGTGAATTACAGTTCATGTAAGTGTCGGCTCTCTATGATGGTGATATGCGTGAAAACCTCCTATGTAATGTAAACGTCGCTAGTGCATTGAACACACGTCCATTATTCAGGGCCTCACCTCTCTGTGAAACGTGCATTTAGTGACATAAAAAACAAGGTTTAAACTGTTTATGTCGACGCTGCTAACGGAATACATAGTATGCAAGTGCTGCAATATTGAACGAGTATCACTGGAAGTTGTGCCATCAAGATTGCCAACCCTAATATGAGAGACGATATTACAACCATTCTTAAATTATAGTTAACAATAGGTAGGCACTATTAGTCACATGTTTTATTTGATAATCTTTACCAAATATTTATTTTACTTGTACTAAGCGTAATATAAGTATAGTAATAATGGTAAAAACTAATATAGTAACCCAGAACAGGTCGCTCTCGAAGTCGATTTTATTTAAATTATCTATTACCATATTTTCACAAACCTCTTTTTATAATATTGTTACAGATTGAGGAATATAATGTACCTATATTTCGTCAAGAACCCTACACAACATTTACACAATAGGTACGTACACAACATTTAGAACAGAGGTTCCCACACGTTTTTATCATAGACCACTTCCAAAAATTTGTTTCCGGTGGACCGTGCAGCTACATTTCTACCATATTTCTTGGCATTCGTATTTATATTAGTGAAGAATGACCTTTTTCGAAAAATCGGTAGGTTCGAGACCACTGGTACTAAATATGGAATATGCAAGTTTTACAAGTAACAGTCGCTGAGCTTCTTAAAAAAATATCTGCCTACAGTGATAAGTGAAGTCAAGCCAACATTTTAGTTCTTCATTACCGCAAATAAATTTTCGTGGACCTCCGCTTACGAATTGTGGACCCTATTTTTTTTCACGTCAACGTAGACCCCTGTCGAGTCTCCCGTGGATTCCTGGGGGTCCACCTGGACCACTTTGGGAATTAATAATTTAGAATAATATCGCATAGAATCTTAATATTTGCACATAAATGATGGCACAACTTGCACATAAAGCGATAACGGCTAAACTAAATATACACATAATATTATTTTATGGACTCGCTTTTGACATGAAATTTATTAGATTAGAAAATTATTATTCTTTAACATTCTTTATAGCTTCTCGCTAGTCTAGATAGAGATATATATATCATACTCATATTTCGTAAGCTATGTTTAAATTCCTCATAAAGTGGTTAGGCCCAATCCTAACTAATATTATAAATGCTAATGTGAGTTTATTTGTTTGTTACGCTTTCACGCCTGAACTACTCTACCAATCATGAAATTTTGAATACAAGTTTTCGGTGATACAAAAAAGGACTATGGGTACCTATCATCCAGAAAAAAGTTCTGTTACTAATCTAATCTTATCTGTATTTACACTAGCGAAGCCGCGGGAAAAATCTAGTACCCAATAATAGAAAATGGTAGAAACACGTAGAACGAATTAGACCTCACTGTTGGTAGGTGGTAGTTGTATGTCAAGCAAGCGTCGTTGCAAGCAGTCTCTCTGTATATTATTATTCTTGATACGATATATTATTCGAATGTGGTGGTATAAATACAGGGATTGCGCATCGACGTAAGAATCGCAAGTCGCGTCCCGTATGCAGGTCGCGGTCGCGGTCGCACGCCGCAATTTATTGTCTCCGTGATCGTAGGACGCGCACGGTGCGAATGCGCATCGTGACCGACACAGTGGCGACGCGAATACTAAGACGTAGTCGCAATATGTCGTGAATTCGACATCGCAAGAATACAAATTAAATTGTCGCCGGTTTTTAGGACACCTAAAGTGTTGCGGACGTATCGTACACTCAAATATTTTTGTTCGTGAGTATCTATTTGAATTTTATAATAAGGTATACAATATACATATAGATTTGAAACTTATGTACCAATTTTGGTACAAATCATTAAGTACATACCTAATGTTAATCGAATATGTAACAGGAAAAATTGAAAACATTTGTTTTATCATTATTCATATTGATGTAATGACAAATCAGCTACACGTAAAATAATTCAAACTAAAATAGCTGTGTGAATTGAATAAAATAAAAGAAGAAATAAGTTAATTTATTTTGAACATGATATAAGAAGAGATATCGAGAGATCCTTTAAAATATGTCGACTAAAATTTTGTTGTAGGTAAGTTATAAGAAATCTCAATTATGTCTAACGGAAATTAGAAGCACCTCGATACAGGTAGGTACGTAAGGTTTTTATTCCGTAAACGCAAATGAACACACATTAGTAGTGTTTAGTAATATTACCTACCCAAATACATTTTTGACAACACTATAATATTGTATCCTACAGCAATCTATTTAATGTCTCCAGAAGAGTAATTTTCATAGTCCGCTTTCGACTTGCTTAATCAGTCAAAAGTAAATCCATCCAAGAAAAGTTGAGTATAAGATATAGTAGGTAATGAAATGAGAGAACAAATATAAAAAAATCAAAGAGCGAGGTTAAATAGCAGCATTTAGTTATAAGTTGTGCGGCACTTCCGAGCTCGCCGGTTCGTGTGCTCGACGAGAAACTTTTAGTGCTTTTACCGCGATTGTGTTTTGCGGAATAAACTGAACGGACGGCGCACTTCCATTGCGGTTTGAGCCTTCATTAATGACTCCCGACTCTTTTATGAATTATTTATGCACGCCGCGTTCTGCTTATCTTGCCCGCGGCGCTCACGCCAAGTTTCCACTTTATTAAACAAAACAGTCACCAATCGAAAAGGCTCGCTATTGTATTGAAAGCGACGTCGCGTCGCTCTTATGGCCCGCCAATAAATAATTCCTCTGGCGAAATGGCAGTCGACTCGATAAATGGGCTATTATTGCAGCAGACAGAGGCCAACATTATCATCGATTCGTATCGCATTCGCGGAGCAATAATTGTTTAAACATAGCCTGCCGTGGAACATTAGTGGCTGGCACATCGATAATGCACACTGCTGGCCGAGCCCGCAGCCGATGTCGCCGCCTCTCGTTAGCTTTCTAATTGCGCTCGCTCTGTAATAATGCTACGGAACGTTCGCGTTCCTACTTCGTGAACTTTACACGCGTTGTTGAACAACAAAAATGAAAATTTATGCCAGGATAACATCTCAAATATTTAAACATACTCCAATTATCTACGCAGTAAAGTGAAGTGCTCGTGAACGACAATATAATTGCCTTTACTTAAAATAATTGCTACTCGAGCGTCGATACTTACAATAAACAGAATGGTCGGCTGGGAAGGCACGTCATTAATATTCATTATAAACAAATGGATATAATTACTTGGCAAGAACAAGTTGATTCGAGAGCCGTCGAGTGGGTGTGTAGTGCGGGACACGTCGTTATCTCGATATCGAGTTGAGTCTGCCGCGCCGCGCCGCGCCGGTGTCACCTCGTAATCAGATTGTAATTGCGCGATCAAGAGCCAGCTACGCTCCGATACCCACCACCTGTCCATTTATACTTACCTCCTCGCTCCGATAATAAATAAACAACGATATTCTTGTCAGTATTCACTTACCTACTACCTGTATTAAGTCTCTTATTCGCATGTGGATCACGTACACTCTGCTCTTACTTTACCATTATTTATCCATTTTGACAGTACATATATGAAAATTATATACGATTACGAGTCGTTTTAAATATTTGACATAATTTTTAAGTAACGGAGACAGCTAATGAGAAACCATTAGTAATTACTTGACAAGAACAAGTTGATTCCACAGCTATTCGTCTGCTATTTGATACATTATAAATATATTTATCACTTGTTTTCTTGGCGAAAACTACAGATGGTATATACTTACCTATGTTTTCAATAAAATATATAAAATATTTTATCGGGATATTATAGCCTGATATCTAGATCATTTGACTTTTAGGGGTTAGTAGCACAAGTAGATCAAAATAAGATTGAATTAAATCATTACCATAATCCATTAATGCGCTTAAACATAAACATCAGTGAAAGCTCTGAACTAATCACAAATATTACGGTATAATACATCGGAATGGACAAAGTTATAATTTAGTGAAGCAGAAGTGGAGCGATTGAGCGATTTTGATAGACGTATGTCGCGCGGACATGTGACAAGAGGTGCGACCGAGCGCGCGAGGCGAGGCGGCGAGGCAGGGACACAGTTTCATAATAGACGGGGAGGCGAGTGCCCGCGCCTCTGTTGACTCGCATGTTTCTCGCCAAACAAAGCGCCAGCTTCCTAGCTACCCTTGTTTGTTTAGGTCCACGCCAAACGTTTATTGCCCTTTGTGTATCTTACCTCTCGGCAAAGCGTGAAGCCTTTTTGACTCGGCACTTTTTAAGAGAGTGCTTATAAACGTGTAGCTTACTTGACGTTCGAAAAACAACGCATTCAGATATTTATACTTAAGTGCAACACTGTCGAGTGTTTCTGTAAATGAAATCTTAGGAAGTAAAAGCCGTAAACAAACAAATGTAAAAGCGCTACATGACAGTTTATTCGCAGCGGCCGTGGCCGCGGCCGGTGAAACCGCACAAGCACTTACGTGATAATAAAGAAACACAAACAAGTTTCTCGACTCACATGAATTGACCAATTTGTAGACGCTAGATAGTTTCACAAGCAATTTCTATAATAGAGTATAGACGAATCAATGATCGCGCTGCACGAGGTGCTTTTTTGTCGGTATAACGAGTCGCTCTGTAATGACTTGGCGTTTCCGGCGACTTATGTGTTCCCGCCTTGTGCTACAACACAATGGCGCCGCGCGCTCGCGCTCCGCTACAACACAAATACTAGTTGTATTCGGTAGCAGCTCGCTGCACGCTGAACCAGTGTAATTAGCACTGTTAATACACTCCTAATTTATGCAACGTGCAACAGAGTCGTGTGTACCGCGCCGACGCCGATTGTTTCAATATTCGTGTTTGCATCACATTATCTTCGGTTCGACGCGCTTCGATTATTATTTTTAGTTTCGCAACGTTGATTGCGGCTCGCTATCGCAGATTAACGGCGCTCCGTATCAGCTTGTTCTAAATAACAACATTAATACATACCATCGATAAGTTCATCCAAAAAAATATCGATTGTTATCACACTAGTGTTTATCTCGACGGTATTATCTAGTATGATTTTTATACTCGACTGTCTTGCTTTCGGACACGATAACGGGTTATCACGGATTTTGTACTAAAATTGATTGGCTTGATTACGCCCGGTTCTGTGATAAACTGTGTGTATCTGTATTATTTTTTGTGTGATCAGTAAAGTAGGTGATAAAGAAATTAGATAAATGTTAAACTGTGATAAACATTTGATATCGGAGAAATATATCCACCATACTCGTCTGGATAATCGCTTTCGTGAAAAGTTGAATCAAGAGATGTCGTCATCGAATATTACTTAGAGTTACATCAGCATGTAAATAAAAAGTAATTCGATAAGTAAGCAATATAATAAACCTAGATTTACATATTTTAAATTGGGAAACAACAAGGTTATGTGTAGTTAGTTATTTACATTGAAGATAACATTTATCGTAGGTCGTTAGGTGGGTGGGTATGTAGTGTATGTAGTATGTATACAGCTGCAAGCACAGACGAGGTCCAGTTGCGATGGAAGCGTGCTTATTTACGGAGACCGTTTGCACGGTACTGTTTACTATCTCGTTGCGCCGACTGCCGACTGCCGACTCACCGGTAGAGAATGAATTCTTGCTATTGCTATACGACACGACAACCTATCCAACATTCACAAATCGTGATAAAAGAACGTAGAACACCGATTTCGTGAATATCGAGTTAGTACTTTTAGATTTACGGTATGTTTTTATAGTAATGTTCTGTTATCTGAACATGGAATCGGATTAAAAGAAGTACTATATAAAGCAAGCTTTGAATGTCTCGGCGACATTAAATCGTAATTTAAGGTTAAATGTTGAATATACCGGCGAGTAGGTACTTGTGCGTATAGTCGCAGCGAACACAGCCGGGTGCGCGCGGGGCGGGGCAAGGAGGGCCCGAGTTTGCGAGTTTACACAGCATGTGTTTACTCGGCGTGTTTGCGAGCCCGATGCTTATTGTGAGCGTCTGTCGGTACCCGCACTGTGGTCACGAAATACTGTTTAATTTGTCAGATGCGTCGAGTGGCGACCAGCGACCGGCGACCGTCGTCCGTTCTACGACCAGTTATGAAGTTCGCAAGGAAAATTTCACGCTTCTTGGCAACTAACAACGTTCACAGAATTCCTCTGTTAATATTTGGAAGGTCTTTGTGAAAGTTCTAAGCATTGTTCGTTTGTTTGTATTAGTTAGCGGCTTTGCACACTTATTTCGCAAATCTGCATTTAAAATACCGCGCAAATAGTGGCTGCATGCCTTATTCAAATTGTTAGAATAAACAGTCTTAATTCAATAAATATGTAAGCATTAGAAATGTCTGCTACATTACAGTAAAACGTTTATAAAATAAACGTAAAATGTTTATGTTCATGTAATGGCTCGAGAAACTGATGAAACATCTATGGAATTGCGGAGGACAAATTCAAATTATGTAAATTGATTGATAAACTTATTTAGTCACCGTTGTTTATTACAAATGTTATTTTATTTTTTACGGTTGTCCGCAATTGGTTTTTCTTGACCCAAATGTAATTCAATAATACAATAGGTATTTAGAATACAATTCTAGTAATATACTATAGTAATTACAGATATAATTGAAATGTAGCAAGATAAACAAAACAAAGAAGTATATTTGAGTGGATGCGGGTGTATGGAGCGCGTGCGGCACGGTGCGGTGCGGTCCGGCGAGCGCGCGGCGCGCCGCACCGCAGCCGCAGCCGCGCGGCTCACCGCAGCCGCAGTCCGCGCGCGCCACCCACCTCACTCCGTCCGTGTGCGCCTACCCTAATGCTAAGCTGGACATGCCTCTATGCTTCATCTCCGCGCCCACCCAAATTGTTAAAGGTTTTAATTAAAATATTTGCATGACAACCGCTTTAAAAAGCCGACACGCTGTTATGACTACGTAATTGTTTAGTATTTATTTTAATAAAGATAGTGTTAATACCGTTGATTTATTTACTCGAGGAATTCGCAATTAGTGAGTAATAATAGTCTTGAATTAACTACGCTAATTGCGCTGCGTGTCTCATGATACATACGACTGATGAAATGATAAAAGATGCGATATACATCACTTGTTTGTTGCTCGTAAGTGGGTGAATTGTGAGATTTATTCAGTACACAACAACATGTTAATGAATTACATTAGTTTTATTTATTTATACAAGCTTTGTAGTACATGAACTTGGAAATGAAATACGAAGCACGAATACGTAATAAATGTCTACGTACAATTATTTTTGGCACAACGTCTGTGTGACATGACCACATTGTACACATTAACTTCACTGCACCTGTTTGTAATTACAAAAGGCAAACATTGTTAGAATTGACAAATATGTGTCCATTTTCACGTCATTAACGTTAATTCAGTCGCCATCTTATAAACTAATTTCAAAGTGGTGATAGTTCTATAAAAGAAACTTTAAAAAGTTTGAATCACTCTCTGACCTATTATAATATTAACTAAGTCTAGCTCCACGCCTCATATAACTTAGCTTCAGGCTTTAACAAGTATCATAGTACATATTATGAAGCCTACAACGTACACCACAAAACAAAAATTAATGCGACTACAAAGAGTATGAACATTCTCCTAAAATATATTGTGTGTAATATGTTTAATAAGTGTAGTGTACAACAGGACAGAACGGACACTAGTATTTGTCGAGCATTTAGTTGTGTAGTCACAGATAGGCGGTAATTGCTACATGAGAACAGATATGTGAACACACAGAACGCATAAACGAGTCAGCCAGGCGTGAACCGTACATTATACCTCTATAGTTATACGTATGTGCGGTACAAGTGTTTGAGAACTATCATTTGCTAATTAACTATTTGATGTTGGCTTAAAAGACAATGATATTTGCACATAGGGAAACCTATTTAGGTACATTAGAACAACGCACTATTTGTTCATTCATATTTATTTTGCGCGGCGGTTACTGGGGATTTAAATTGTTCTGTCCATTTGAAATTCGAGGTTGGCCATCGTTCATGTAATGGTAATGGAATGAAGAATCCAATTAAAAATGCGAATAAAAGTATAATATTTATTGTGGCGAGCACCTGCGACATTGCGTTTCTCTCGCCGATAATGATCCAACTTCAGTTGTGACTGCGGAATTACGAAACCTTAGAACATCAAGTGCATGCTGCCGAGTGGCGACTGGCGAGCCTTCACTACCTCACGCTACTCATTATATCCACCCCACCCACTCCAGCAGTCACGAGCACTACTCTCCTATTAACTAACTCATTGATACTGCTCAATAATTAAACATTGTACCAAGTGTTGCAACTGTGTATTTTCACGTAAGCCAAATTACGACAACTGATTTTAATATGCCGTCTAGTAGTAGCTAAATATCTACTAAACTATCTTGTTTATAATGGTGTATGCTTGTATGTGTTACATGTACAATTTTTTAATATGTTTATAGAATCAACCCATTAGGTAAGTCATTTGACTTATGGCCAAGAGGTCGTGGGTTTGCACTCTCACTTCCTACACTAAAGCCTTAACACGCTTGTTGAAGGCGAGATTTTACTAATTACATGAATACTAATTAAACCCTTAGTGGAATAAGCATTCAACATTAAAAAGAGTAAGAGCTTGGTTAATCAAAAGCCTAAATATTTGGAACAAATACATATATGTATATTTGTTCCAAAATTTTCGGCATTTGGTATAACTTATAGCTAAATATATGATCGCTCGTCTATCCGGTATTGATAGCAAACATAGAAACGGTATGATGTTTAAAAGCAGAACCAATATAAAGCTACAATATAAAACATTATTAACGAGCGATGCTGAATGTAGTAAAAATAAACATGAATAAAACACAAATTTCTTTGAAGCTATTAACGTAGAGGTCAGATGCTATTAAATGATTTTCGGGGCGCATTAATTATAAACGCGTTTACTGTAAAAACTAATAAAGTAGTAGCGGCGGTATAATGTATTATCAATGCTAAATACGTAATTTATAGGCTTCAATTCTGTCGGACACAGTAACGTATGTCCATTAGACGGCATCTCATTTATAATTCAACACGCCGTCCCGTCCGTGCAATTAATATATCGATACAGTGTATATACTGATGTTAAATATTCATAAAAAGCATAAATAAAGGGGATCATTAGAACGTCGTTTGACCACGTTAATCACAACGCTCCACTTCCTTTGATGGCCTCGTCAATTTATATCTGTGGGTACTTGGAAATGTTTTATAAGGGCCACCGTAGATGGCGGCTGAATCAAGTTACCTCCTCAGTGTTTGTACTTTTGTAAGGGATTTTGTGTGTGCTTGTGTTTAGTTGTGAGCTGTTTAGCATCGTGTTAGTTGATTATGTTTTGTTTGATTGCTTGTGTCTTACTTTGCAGCGGAGTTTAGTCTAAACGATACACGAAATTGTAAGCGAAACTAAAAATAAAATATACTATGATCATTGAGAAGTAAGAACAATAAACGAGTCCGTGCCAGAAAGCGTACTTTATTTCTATTTTACTAAGTAGCAGGTTTCTGACTTTGCTATGAACTAATAAAATTGTTCGATACATACCTTGGTATACATTCAGGTTTTAAAACGTTTCTGGGTACACCAGTGTTCATCTATATATTAATTAATAATAGAAAACATTTTCATGAAATATAAGTTATTGTACTTGATTTATTACAAACAAACATAAATAAGTAATTGCCTATATTTATACATTTCTATATAGAAATATATTTATAAACTACAGGTACATTTCGATGTTTCGGTCCCGATTTAAATTATATTAGCCAGAGTAAATATGCTTATGATGTTACGATTTCAATAGATCTTACACATAACGGAGATATTTAACATAACGTAAAAATCTTTTAAATACTTACTTGAAGTATTATTGTGACCGTTTAGCTGTAGTCGAGCGCGCAACTCGTCTTTCATTCATTCAATATATTAAGTACGGGACATTTGTAGCGAGCGCCGAACAAAATATTATGTTTCATTAGTGTTAACACGACTTGTTTATGATGTTTACCTGCCAGCTGTTTGTTAACATATTGACTGGAATTACAACATCACTCATCATAATTGAAATTAGCATAGCTTGCAACACTTGTATTCATGTCTTACTCTCGACCGACAACCTTGTTTAGTACCAACATAAATAACAATGCTGGCGTTTCCTCAAAGGTAAGGCAGACATCTCACCCGCATATCGAAGCGTATATTTAAATGCCACGTAATTAAAAATTATCAATATTGTTTATCAAGCGTTTCAAAAGTTTCTTGTTTGTTCTCTTAAGTTTCGACAGAAAGTTGTAGTAAAACTTCGCGTGAATAAATGATCGAGCTCTGATTCTCAAGTTCAGTAGCATACGGTATTGAAGTTAAGAGGAGGCAGTTATTTAGATCGTTTATTTATATGATTTGATTGGAGTGATCGAGGCATCGGACAACAACAGTAATAAAGTGCACTTAAACACAAATCCAGCAAGTGTATTGTGGGACTACTGCGTCAGATTGCGAGGGATCTAACAGTCAACAGCTCGAGGGTCGCCACCCTCGTATTTGTACGTACCCCTTCGGTCTGTTTGCATTGTTTCACCGTATTTGAATAGAGTACACCCGCGCACCCGCTCCCTACGACTGTTACCGTTTTCATGATAATGTAAGCGAGATTTAATGATACAATCTTATGTGAATAACGCACCGCAGCATCATTTACACACGCACATAAACATGTAACTATGTAAATTCTCTCCAACGTTTTATTTAGTATGCTAAGTAAAAAGACCGCCACTTAAAATTCTTACAATGCTCGAGCTGCAGTTTTACGGGTTATTACATTGAATGGGAAACGAGTGAGTCATAGGCGTGTAGTTTACGAGTCGAATAGAAATCGTCTGTTTTAAATGAAAACTCAAGGAGCGAACAAGGCGTCCATTATTCATGAGGGCCGTTTCTCGCCGACCGCCGTCGAACGACGAGCCGCGCCGAGTGTCGCCGAGCACCTTCCATCGGACTCCGGAACGCTCTTGGTCCACGCAAACTGTTTCCAAATCAATATCCGTGTCTCAATCAGTGCAATTAAGGTGGTCCGTGGTACAGGGGCCGTATTCAGCGTAATTAGTTTGACGCCGTCGTCGCCGGCGGCAAGGGGGCGATAAATAAACGACGAGAAATACTTACTGCGTACTCCAGCCACGTTAAATGTGCACCGACGCGGACGCCGACGCGGCGACGCGATGCTCGCCGCCTCTAACTGCTACCACATACACAGCCTGTTTCTTATTGCACGATTACGTTCGAGGGTTTTCTTTCTTAATATTTGGACGACATTTTATTCCATCTTTTTTATTGTAATTACTCGTCATAATTATTTATTTTGGTAACATAGTCTAGTCAATTTTTTAATCAACTTTTCAGCAGTCTCAGAATTATATAAACGAGATGTCATTCGATTCGGAATGGTATCTGCCATGTGTTATAAATTTTGCAATTTTTTCAAGCGAAACATGAATTTTTCAGAAGTCTTGTACATGCCATTCCAAATCGAATAACACCTAGTTCCTATTTTTCCGAGACTGCTGTAAAAAGATGACCAAAAAAGCACTTGTTGACTAGACTATCATAGGCATATCTAATTAAAAACGCGTGACTGTAGAAATTACAAAGATAAAACATCTCCATCTTTGTTTATTTATGGTTTAATTTATTTACAGTAAAGCTTTGTTTATTACTTATTAGTCATGAGCTCATAAGCGTTGAGCGCTCACGGTCACGTGACATCGCCGTAACGCGCTACGCTCACGAACGCACGGCTCAGAAACTTGCCCAATTACTGTTAAAAGAAACTCAGTTATTAAGAACACGCTGTACTATAAGATCGAATTTAATAAAGCGACGAGGGTGAGAGCGCCCTATTTTTTCACATGGTACAGAATATCACGTCCCCCGGTATTATAGGGGTCGAATTTGAAAACACAATTAGACTTAATACAGAGGTGATTGTTGGCGGGCGAGGGTCGCTAGCGAGGGTTTACGGCAAATCCTTTAATTTGGCTCCCCGATCAAATAATAAAGCGGATGGAGGGGCAGCGAGCGGCGATATCGCGTTTAGTGGTTTTATTGCAAGCGCCATCTGCCGCGCGGCGCGACGCACCCTGTAGATGGAGAGATAATTTCGCTTTTAAGCGAGGGGGCGACGCTCCTTGAGCGGCGAGCGGTGAGCGACGCGGAGACGACGCAGCCAAGCGTTCATTGTGAGTTGTTGCGTTCGTTTAGACAATTCACAGCGCTGTATCCGCCTGTAGATGTACGAGATAGAGCGCCCATTATGCGGGGACCCTTAACGACTACCTGCACGTTGATGTGAACACTCAACAGCTATAATTTGATAAGGCACGCCGCACGCCGCCGCCTCCACCTATTGTTCATACTTTACTTTTATTATGTTACGCCTTTTATGAATTGAGTAACAGGACGTTCGACTGTTATATTTTCTCAGCGCTGTTCATTCGCTGATAATCAAATTACAGCTCTAAAAGTGCGTTTAGCATTAAAATGATTACAACGTCGATAAGCGGAAATAATCTAAATTATTACTCATTGAAATGTTCTACGTGTGGATTAAATCGTATTTCGTTAATAATTGATATGGAGCTATAATCGGTGTAATTAATATTCGATAATGCGAACTAGATACCGGTTTGTAGGTGTGTGCTATCTATATCCGTGTGAAGCGAGGTTGTGGACCCGCTATAGTCCCGCGGCTATTGTTGTGAGCAGTAGGTAAGCTAGGGCACGTGCAGTGTTTTTATGAATGAGAATCGGCGGCAGGGCCGGAGTGCGGGCGCGCCCTAATGCAGGGCCAAACAATGCTCCGGGCCGCGCATGAATAATTTGAGCGCATCGGCCCACCCCCGCACGCCGGAATGGATGGAATCGCAATAACCCGGAGATTATTAAATTATACGGACACATACAGCTACGAAAGTATTGAAATGGATTTTTCGCTAGATTGCCTCACTGATAGAATGAGTTTTATTCGCTTTGCTAACTTAATTGGATTTATTTATGTGTGTATGCCTTGCTTGAATTGCTTTTTTCTTTATTAACTACTATGTTGACGCATCTGGACTATTACTAACAATAGATATCATTTACTTGTTGGACATTAATAATAAAAGAGAGATTCTTCTCCCTAGCCTTTATTATTCCCAAGTCACTTGTCGCTTTTCTGATCTAACCGGATTTGACTGGATATCAGTTTTTACACGGAGCGGCTGTCACCTGACCTCCGCAACCCGAAGGCTAACGATACCCCTAAGACTAGAATAGTGTCAGGATATTATAGGGCACTGACTTCCCAATAACGATTGCCATAGATGTCATCATTGTCAATCAATACGCACTTAATTTCGAAAAGTCATATAATTTCCGAAAGTCAGAGGTGCGCGACGTGGGTTCGAACCCGAGACCCTCTGCATTGCAGTCTGTTGGTCTCCCCACTGAGCTATCGCTGCTACTAAAACATTGGACATTACCTACTGAAAAAGGAGAGATAATTAATTCTCTTTATAGTCCGAATTGAAAAATTATTTTTGTGTTGGATAGCTCATACATCGAGGAAGGCTATAGGCTATATAACATCACGCTACAGCCCACGGGGGCGGCGCAGTAATAAAAACGCGGATGAAACCGCGGACACATCTAGTGTGTAATAATTTTCTTAATTAGACACTGAACAAGGCTGATCCAATTACTATAGTGTACACTACAAAAATAATTTAATTATTAAATACCTATACCTACCTACTTGGTGATTATTAATAGAAAACATAAACAGGAATTAAATGAACAATTCATCGTATAATTGCATAAGGAATGACTAATAATAAACATCGATAAGCTCAACAACACTTATATTCATCAGATATAGAAAAACAGATATTTATTATGAATGCGATATAAAAAAGTAACAAAAGTATAAGTAGAGGTTGCGGTGTCGTGCTCGGCAAAGCAACGAGTCGACGCCATTGATATATCATAACAAGCGAGCGAGGGTGGCAACGCGTGCAGCCCCGCAGGGGTGTCGCTCGTAAACCTCGACAAAGTATTTTATCGACATCCCACCGAGCGCCCGCGCTCCCAACCCTATTGTCTCTTTCAACACACGTCGCACTTCATAAAATCTCCACGCTTGCTGTGAATAGCTACAATGTGCCCACTAGATACACTAACTGCACCAATTTATGCTAATAAAGAATGTGCGTCATTCAACGATTCTAAGTAAGGAAACCGGCGCGATAATCGACAGCGTGAAAGTCAGTCCGGGCGTGAATAATAGCTCGGAGCGCAGAACAATAAGTCTCCGTGTCGATACAACCACACAAAGACGAAACAATCAATTCACAGCGTAAGTAGGTGTGATTCGGCACGGTCGCACTACGGTCCGGCCCCGCGACTAACAAAAGAAAATCTAAGCAATTAGTCGTCGTCAGAAAGAGCGGAAAACGCGCGTTAGTCGCGGTCACGCCGCCGAGCGCGACTCGGTCACGACACCGCGCGGGAAACTGACGACTAGTCGTGCGACTAACACGGCCGCATCCCCTCACTCGCCTTTGTACCTATTATTTGTTACATATATTATCAAACATTTTACTATTGCTACTAAATTGCAAATACTAGCAATACTAGCAATAACAAAACCTACTTCGTGCAAGAAGTTCCTCTTTATACTTAACTAGCTGTCCCGACAGACGTTGTCCTGTACACACGAGAAACGAAAGAAAGAAAAGGAAAAAATAAAACCATCCTCGATATCCAATTTTTTACCAAAATCGGTCATACCGTTTAGGAGGAGAGTGACATACACACGTACAGTAGAATTATATATATATATATATATATATATATATATATATAAAGATATTATTGACAAAAGTGCCAAGAGATAGTAAAGTATTACAAATCTAACATTGAACAGTAAGAAAGCTCAAAAGATCAATGACCCACTGAATAAGCCTGGAAGCTTAATTTTGATGTACGATGTTGATATGAATCTTTTCAATGTCAAAGACTTGCTGAATAGATTACCAGACCGGTTGAAGTACCAAACTTAAAAGTCCAACCGTGTCCAAGTTTCGGCGATTAGAGTTAATTTCAATCTTTTTTATTGAGTGTTTAACTCGAGGCAACCGTCATGCGGCGTTAGAAATAAAAAACAAACGCGATATCAAATGAAAAAGTAAAAACATAACTTGTTATTGTATCACGGTCTCATGCAACACATAAAAGCTTAACAAAGTCGACGGGGTGCATTTCTGATTCTCGCTCGACTGAGCGTGTTAAGTGCTAATGTAATAATCCATTACAATGAAACCCGGCGCTGTACGCTAAATAGCGCATTCAAGCATTGAACTAGTGGATGGAGGCCGCCATCTGTCCGCCGCGACGGCAAACAATACGACCCTTCGTAATCACCCCTCGTTTGCTAGTTTGCCAGAACCTAAACAAATATCATTCACCGCCGACGGCTTTAGTGAGCGGACCACGCGGCTCAGACCTATTGTCCGTCACTTTATCAACCAAATCATAAACCATGTCAGCTTAAAACTACTTTAATATTCTGTATACTTCGCTTTTTCTAGTAAACGTTATATCCATTCATTGTAAAATTACTTTAATAACAGAAAATAAGTAGCACCTGTCGCGTTCACTAAGATTTAGACCGCGAGTAAATATTAACTGTGTGAAACGAATGAGTGTTTCTTATTATCAACGTAGTTTTCCGTGTAGTAAATTGATTGTGATACCTTTTATAGAACGTGTTAAAGTATAGGGTGTTATTAATAAAAGCGGGGTTCGAGACAAGCCGGCGAGCGTAAAATCAACAGATTACCATGAAGCCCCCTGTGGCACCCTCGCTGGCTGCGGCACCCCTGAGCGTACGTATCTATTTGTTACGATAGCTATTGTTAGGGCGCCCTCAGCGGTCAGGGCTGTCGTAACCAGCCGGATTATAATGTTTGTCAATTCAAGTTCAGTTTAGCAAGTATAACAAATATTTTATTCATTATTTAGCTTTCAATTATTTTTTATAGCGTACACTTTTATATTCTATACTCTGTTTAGTATATTTTATGGCAAATTATATTTATGTATATGCATTTTGATGCATTCTTTATATGAGGTGTTTTAAGGTCTAAAGTATCTTAGAACATTAGGCAAACTAGTATCTCTAGTATCGTAACTTAAAGCTGAGTATACAAGCTGGTATAAAAACCAGCTTTGCTTACGATGTGACAACCCTGCAAGGGTCCCCTTTTTGTGAATTCTACTAAGCGTCTAATTCATAGATATAGTTTCTGTGCTTTAGTCACGCGCATTAGGGGAGCTTGTACAACTTTCGCTCCCTTCCCCAACAATATTTCTATAATAATGTGTTGTATTGAAATGAAACCCCATCGTCATAACGTTAAATATATTAATTCCACTCGGTGAATCGCCCGTGATTACGCTTTTATGAAGGATTAGGCGACGAATAATTTCGAAATCATTTTGTTAAAATGTATAAGATATATAGATATAAAAGGTAAGTAAGCAATTAAAATAGCAAAGTTGGTGCAAATTAAAAACCGAAATGTCAACAAAGTGGCTTGACCAGGCTGACTGCGCCCGCCCCCCCCGGCGCAGCGCGGGGTAGGGGTGAGCGCCCGCGGGGCTCACTGTCAAACAACGTTTATCCAACAAACAGGCGCAGCGCAATAACACGTTTTTTTTTGCTTTTACAACATTTCCCCGTGCGCCAATTCACCCGACCGCCCCTTGTTAAAATTTTACCATATTTACCCCTACATCTTCCTTTTATATTATTCTAACAATATCAACATGTAAAACCTGCTCTCGGAGAGTGAAAACTAACTATTTTCATATTTATAACCAACTTATTTCGCTGTAACATAAATAATAGTAAGGAACAATACATACCTGCTTATGCATTTCCACATTGAGGCCGTACGACATTTCATAGTACTGAAACATAAATAACACGCTTTAGTTAAATCGATTACAATTTATGCGCGTAAATGTAACGGGCGAGCAGTGACACGGTGCGCTTTTGGCACAGATTAGCTTCCTCAAATTATAGGAGTCGAGTGACTAAACATCCGCACTGGCACAGTTTGGACCGCGGCCAGAAGTGTTTCCGACACATAAAAATTCTCGCGAAAATTTCCTCCCGAGCGTATTAAAATAAATTGCGAGCGATTTGGCAACACTTAATCGTGATTCATATCTGAATGGAGCGAACATGCGGGGATTAAGGCATGCCAAAATATATCTGTTCGTTTAAAATATATCGTCTGCTCTTGAACCACCCACTAATTCGTTTACCTACGCACATTTCTGACAGCTCAGTTCAAGCCGTGATTGATACTCGTAAGCCGCTGTTCAGCTATCTTATCTGCACATATTTACTACACATCTCACAATAAAATTATTATGTTGAATAGAAACATTGTACACTAGTTGGATGTTACTAATTCTCAATTGCTCGGACAATTATCTAAATAGTGGGGTGCATTCGACCCAATCAAATAGAATTCATGTCATTGTGACATGCGGGCGTTGAACAAAGCAACACATTTATTGATTTCACACGCCATAACAACTGTTACATGTGATAAACATCTCTATTCAACTGTTAAATAAGCTGTCCCTCTGAATTAAACTTCATCATTGTAATATGACATGTACATATTTTACAAAGAGTTAATCTCTAACTGTGATCGTTGATATTAAAATATTTTATTTATTTTTACAATTAAGTATATGGTTTTATAGTTATATTGCAAAAAATACTGAGTGTATATTTGAATAACCTATAAAATATGTAACGGATAAAAAACATCCAGCAGTTCTTTGTAAAATTCATTCTTTATTTATTGAATTCGACAGATATTGAAATACCGCGTGTATCTGTGCCGAATGCACGAGAGATGCCAATAACAGGTTACAAAAATATTTGACTCACCATAACATAATGCCTCTGTATTTCAATTTTTTCACTAGCCAGCTTCTCGCATTCTAATTTTAAACTGAAACAAAAGAAAACATATGATTCAGCGCGATCTTTTTTGTACAGAAAATCGTTTATGTTTTAATTTTTATAGCTGCGAGTTTATGAGTCCCGAATTGTTCAGACAACAATATTTCTTTACCCTTTTGATCTATTTATTTGTGTAAGTATGTAACGATCAAATATTTAAAGTTCCGGCTTTTGTTACTCAAAACATATTTTCTAAATTAATACGCGTACATAAATTGTTTTATACTGAAGTTTATGCCGCGAGTGTGCGATAACCTCGACGATATAGGTCAAAGATACTTATTAAAAAGCCGTGACTACAAACGTAAGGCGACTTGAAAGTTATTAATTCAAACAGTCAAGTGTAGACGCAATAATCTAACACTCAAAGTTCTATAGGAGTGCTTGTAACATTATTAAGATAAGAAATATATAAACGAACAGCATGTTTTATACCCAGCTGTTATCGGATGCATAGTGGGTCAGACCTGTTATGGTTATAGTTTTTATCGTCACTTAACTACACTACTCAATTTCAATTCTAGATTATTACCTACATACTTAACGATTACTGAAAACGTGGTACGATAACAGTTTTATAACATAATAACATTGGAGTAAAGTAGGTAATAGGTACGGTCGCCGCGTGAGAAAACATCGATTTACATATTGCTTTACAATACATTTTTGCATAAACCTTAAAAACTTATGACTTATTTGTTAACACTTTATAACGTATTGTTCGGCGAGTAGTGCTATGTGTAAGATTGTGTAACCATCGCCTTTATATTTATTAAACATAATTTTTATGTGTACTATCAAAACATTAACAACTCAACAATGTTGTAAGTATATTATTCTGAAACAAAAACAAAATGCTTTCTCATTAATACGAGCTTTTACACCGAGGCAAAGATCAACTTTATGGAGCCCATTGTTTCCCGACCACTTTTTAAAGCGTGTTTGTGGTGCCAAAGCAAAGGCTACTGCATAAAAAATATATTACCGTGGATACAAGTTTTGGTTTGCCCTCCCATAGAGTATGATATAATGTTTGTAATTATAAATAGAAATTGAAAATGTATAGTGTACTCTTACAATAATAACATATTATTATTCACAGTATAGTTATAGTTACGTCTAAGTTAGAATATATTTATTAAAAATAATACTTTTACGCGAGTGAAGCCACGGGCAAAAGTTAATATAATTATTAAAAGTAATGTTCAATTAGTACCCTTGTATTAAACTGTCCCACTACTGGACCCGGGCCTCTTCTCAATGTGAGAAGGATTAGATCATAGTCCACCACGCTGGTCCAGGGTTGGCAGACCTCACAAATCTTCAAGAACATTATGAAGAACTCTCAGACATGCTGGTTTCCTCACGATGTTTTCCTTCACTGTTTTAGCAAGCAATAATTACTAATTAATAGGTACGCACATAACTTCGAAAAGTCAGAGATGCGCGTCGTGGGATCGAACTCCGATACCTTTGCGTAGCTGTCCAATGGTTTTCCACCAGGCTAGACAGAAAAATATATTTGTTTTGTAGTTCTGGCTATTTGATTTGATTAATTAGTTTTGTATTTGTATAAATATTAAATTTCTTTATATAGCAACATTTTAAACACAAATAAATAAAATAAATGTTTATATATTTTACTGGATTTCTGGATATTAAAACTATTCGGCTGTATTGCTGTTCTTAATACTTATTATCCTTTTTTTACCTAAGTTATAAAGAAACGATAAACAAAGTTATTGAGATTTTCTTCAGTGGCTCTATGGAGCTTAGAAAAGCCCGTTAGTAGTTCAAAGAGCCAGAGAACCGTGTCTAGCCTAAACAAACATATTTAATTCAGTAGAAGGGCTCGGCGACTTGAGGAACGTATGATAGCAGACACATTGTTTGTGAATGTAATACCCTCCGGTACTCAAGTGATACGGATAGACCACTTCAGTTGGTACCTGAGTTGCTGACCCAGTGTTGTTACAACACGACATAGTTAATCAAAGTTAAACACAGTGATGCAGCAATTTAGAAAATATTAAAGTAGCTTTCTCTGTTGTTTTAGCACATGATCCAAGTGACATGTGGTAGGAGACACATCCATAAAGACAAGATATAAAGTAGCAGGTTTGCCACACTTATTCCTTCAAATGCACCACATATAAAATCATTTTATATATGCTTATTTATATGTATGCTGTATACTTAGCGTAACTTACTTATAGACTTTTTATATTGACGGCCTCGATGGCGTGGTGGTTAGTGTAACCGACTGCCACGCCTGAGGTCGCGGGTTCGATTCCCGCACAAGTCAAACATTTGTGTGCATGAACATGGATGTTTGTCTTGGTCTGGGTGTTTCTATGTATAATATGTATGTATTTACAAAAAAAAAAAAAAGTATATAAGTATGTTTATCCATTGTCTAGTACCCATAGTACAAACTCTGCTTAGTTTGGGCTAGATGGTGTTGTGTGTATGTGGTAGAATATTATTATTATTATTATTATTATTATTATTATTATTATTATTATTATAGAACTAAACTGTTAACTTATATGTTAAGTAAAATACTTACGGCAACGAAACTGTTTAGGAAATTAAAAACGAATAGCAACATTTTACAGTCGTATGCATCGATTAAACTAAATGTATTTATCAAATTTATATGCAACATAAATTCGATAATCTTTACCTAACATTTACTCGGGCATGCCAGCTTTTGCGATATTTTCTGAGATGAATACCAGTGTAGCATTCATTGATCATATCACAAATAGATGACAAATATGGATTTAGTGCTATATGGAAACAAATGCGAGTATTTATGTTAAAACAAAAGCAGTATATTATCTTGTTTATACTAATATAAAAACTACCCATCAGATTTTCAAAATTATTTCTCTATCAGAAAGCTAGTTTATCACCGAGTAACATAAACTATCCTAACGAAACCTACTAAGCGAGCTAAACCTGGTATTTTATATAGGTTGTCTTCTAAGAGCCAGTTGCTCATAAGAGCCAACCGATTCGTAAGGGTTGCTTCGCTAGGCCGCTTGTAGACATGATGCAAGCTGCTGGTGCGAGCTATTGGCGAAGACTACATGCACGAGTTGATCATAAGGCTTCCTTGCATGGGTGGCAGATACCGTTGTGGTCTTATACTCAATGCATATGAAACACGCAAGTGCCTTAACTTGCGCAAGTTAACCGCGTCATGTATATGAGCTATAACAATTAACATATAAAAAATTGCATTGATAAAAATATCAATACAAATTGACCTACTTTTGTAGCTTGTTTCGCCATTATAACTACATATTCAATAATATTTTATAAACAATGATATTGTTTGGGACATTTTGACATAAATAATAAATGTTGCCAATCACAAATGTTATTTAGTTCACTAAATTATAATGAATAAATAAGTAGTTTAGGAAACATGAAATATTACTGTCAAAAGCAGTTATATGTAGAACGCGGCGGATATGGTTATGGACAGATAATTTGTTTTAATAAATGTATAGCAATAGTAACATATTAGATATAGTTTGAAGGATATGTTTACTTCTTTTCTGTGTATCATTGGTAAGTTCCGTAAGTATTTTCTTAAAGAAACATCAAGAGAGAACAATGTATAGGTAGATCAATTGACCGGTTGGCGACACAAAGCACTCCAGTGTGGGACCGCCCGCGCCAGGCCCGCCTGCGATTACGATAGTTCGTTTTATCTCTAAACTTTAAAAGACTCGTGTAAATAAAACCCATTGTATCCCTTTTTTCTTCGATGACAATGGTGCTTCACAAAAAGCCTGGTAAATGTAAGGGTCTCTGTTCTCAAAGGGACAGGTACGGGTTGAGTCCTCTGATTCCCGGTGACAGGGGATCCCGGATGATCCCACTTTACTTGTTTTATTTTTGTTATAGTAAAT
This sequence comes from Catocala fraxini, assembly GCA_930367265.1. Taxonomy (NCBI): domain Eukaryota; kingdom Metazoa; phylum Arthropoda; class Insecta; order Lepidoptera; family Erebidae; genus Catocala; species Catocala fraxini. The sequence continues at coordinate 16,696,912 of OV884038.1, forward strand.
TTTCCGGTCCGGGGCATCGATTCATCTGCTCTACATAAGACTTTTAGATCAAGTACATATTGATAAACAGTGATTTGTTATGACTGCTCAACAACTTATTCAAAATTAAATTGTGTTTTTGTCTGTTATTAATTATTATTTACGTTATACTCACTTATGATATTGGGCTTGTAGAAAGTTGAATTCCTCTTTAATTCTGTCACAGGATTCTCCCACTGTGAATTTGATTGGTTGGCCCGGCTGTGGCGGACCCTGAGGACAAAACAAGTACGCCATAAGCTAAGAATCAATTTTCATATGAAATGACGGAAAATTTATAATGTGTAAATTTATAAGTTTCTTTTTATATCGCTCTGTATACTTTATAATTGATTATTTCTGCGGCCGCGTCGAGGGGACTCTATGAACATTGACATATAACGGACACAAATAACACCTAGGGGACCCTTATGTCAATGTTTCTTAGCAATATTTGTTTTGAATTTTATCGAGTGTGTCACGTGTAGTAAAATGGAATCGAACTCACTAAATCCATAATAGCGGCGAGGTGACCCCTTAAATTACCATACCATCCGTGCATTCTTAGTAAATATAGTACACTACCTACTAACATAAACATATCTCATCAATCTCAGTCTCGAAACAAAAACATTTCTATCACGAAACAAAAATTACACGCATCCCAAATTACCATAATACAAATTATCCTTTAATGACCATAATTCGGTGTGAGCCTCGATTAATGAAAAAAAAACAAAGTCGAACGCTCGCCTCTTAACACAAAAATAAAGTAACGCGAACACGCGAGCACATAATAATAAAGTAAAAAAAAACTAACTCCATAATAAGAAGCACGAAAATAAAAATAAACCGAGGGACACAACAACACACGGTCGCCGGGAGGCCGACGGCAAAAAATAAATAACCGCCGCTCGGAGCCGGCGCGAGGAACAAACGGACTTTAAAAATAATAAAAGGAGCGTAAATAAAAGCGTAAAAGGAACTGGCGCGGCGTGTAGACGTTGTAAATGGAGCTGCGGACAATCGGGCTCGGGAAAAATGTGGCCGGGAATTTAGTGAATGTAACCACCGGGGAGGCGGGCTTGCGGTTGCGCGCCTCCGCGCCGCGCGCCGTCTCACGCTCCGCCTAATGGCTGATCGCACTTAATAACGTAATAGGTAACATCGTGGATAACCTAACCGCAGCGCCTAGGCACTGTTCGCAACATTCCGACTTCATTTATGCACCGCAATTCGTGCTTATTTACAACGCTCATTTATAACAGAGATTGTCTAATGCTCACAATTACGTTGAGAAAAATGCAATTCAATTCTGGCGCTCAGATTCGTTTGCATATCAATTGCTTTATTGAAAGTATAATTAGTTTCGGTGAGCAGAAAGCAGACAAACATTAGAATGGAAGATGTAAATCGACACGAGCAATTACTTATCCATGTCCTTATCGTTGGATCAGAAAATAAAAAAGGAAGTTAAAGTTACGAGCTAACGCAAGGTATGTTTGGAGTAAAAACAAAACGATATCGACAGTAGCAGTGTGAGAGCGAGCTCGCGTGTGGCATGTGGTTAGCTGTGGCAGACGCGACCGAACGCCCCGTATCGTCGCCAACTAAACTGCTACACCATTTACAACTAACAGTTCCAACTGAATTTAAACTAAATATAACATCGATCTTAGTTCATTCTCATTGTACATTTACAAAACTTATGTTGTTTGATTAATTAATTAATCAGTTTCAATTATTAATTCAATGTTTCCTATATGTTTTTATTAAATATTCAATAGAATAGTAGTGTCGAACTTCTTCTGACAAGTATCACAATTTCTGAAACTAAGTTAACAGAAGATAATAAATAATTGTGCAAAACGATTGTACCTATCTTTAAAATAAAAAATAAAGAATTGGATTCGATTATTAATAGATTACTGACAGAATAAGTCGACAGTCTATAAAACTATTTAACACCCTATGACATTTATTCAGATGGGGCGATAATAAAGTTCTTGTGACGTTTTGAATGCTGGACTTTAGACACGTACCTACTGGCGTGCATGAAAAAGATAATGATGTAAGAATCGCCAAGACGCATCCGCATCAGTAGTCTCTGTCTACCCTTTCGGTAAACAGGCGTGTTTCTATCTACAGTATGTAAACTATGATAATTCTATTACATCGAAAATTATTGAGATTCAAAAAGTCTGGCAATATTAAAAATGGTCAATCGAAAACAAGTAGTACATGGAATATCGATGTAGAGTCAACAAGTGTGCACATGGCCTAACCGCAGTCGGACAATGTTTATTTTATACGCGTCAATAGTAAGTGATGGCATGATAACGGCGCGGGAGGGCCGTGACGTCATCAGCTTTCATTTTATTAATTTATGTAGTTATCGTCTAATTCAGTTGTCCCCCTCACATTTAATTATAAAATACATGTGTTATTTATAGAACTAAATCACCTTAAAATAAGAATAATATTAAGACACGGATTATTTAAATGTCGACGTTGCCAATTCATTAATATATGCCACATTTTTATACTGTTTAATATTATACTAATTAGAAACAAAATATTAATCTTCGTTTCATTTAACTATATGTTATCAAAGCTACGTTTTCTTTTTAAAGCATTTAATTGGCTTATAAGCAGGTATTAACTACTTATTCAATATAATAACCTGTTGCTGTCTCTTAATTTGATACAAGCGCTAAAAGATATGTTATTGATTTTTATTTTCCCACGGCCTAAAATATTAAATATACCCTTCGCAACTATTAGTCTGAGCTCCGATTTGAACTAAACCGATGATCACAAAAGGAACTAAAATAATCCTCGGCAATAATAGACTGAGTAAACGTTCCCCTCGTCAGAAAAAAAGAGATTCCCATAAATTATCGCCGAAAAGGTCAAATTAAAATACAATGAACAGTTTTTGAGTGGCAGTATTGTGTAGAGGGTCCGGATGAAAGGCCCGCATGCACCGGCCGCTCACAAAAACAAAACTAAACAGAATGCGTTTAAACGGATATAAAAAGAAATACGTGTTCTTATTTCAAATTATTGAATACGTCTGCCCACGTCTACCTGCTGTACGCTCCAGAGAGTATTTTCTTTTTATTGGATTCGAAATTCGAATTCCGAAACGGCTGAATGAATTCTGCCTGAATACAAAATTGAAATAAGAGTTTGGTGATTTACGATAACGGTAAGGTAAATTTTTGGAAAACATCCAATACGTTGATAGATGTCAACTGTTTATTAGTAATATTAGAAGCTCGCCCGCTCTCCTCAACTCACACAAGTTCAGCGGCTCGGTAAACATCTAAACACCATTCGCACTTACAAACCAAACAAGCATAGACAAATATTTGAACATCGAGATTGCCTTTGTAACGTAACGCTTCAACGTCGAAATACCGCGAGCTAATTTCTGCTCTATTGTGTTCGCTTTAGAGCTCATAAAAATCGAGTGTCACGGTTGGATTTATTACTCTTTGTATTGAAAAAATAAAAAAGACCTAGTAAACTAATATGGTAGCGCGGGGATCAGAAAGCTGATTGTATTTTCTCAGAAACACAACACCGTTTGCCACCCGAGGTGAATGCGGTGGGTTGCTTGATTCGTAATTTTAATACCGTATCGATTAATATTGTTCTACGAACGAATATTATGAATATGAGTACCCATGTTTACTAATTATAAAGTGTTAGAACGACTTGCTATGATTGATCTATTATTGGTTAACGTAGATTTAAGATTCTAATCTATATTCGGCTAGGAATTAAAGCTTAATTAATTATAACAAATTAATGGCATTTATATGGCCCTAGAAGCATAAACAAAAGCCAAATGATATAGTGGGAATTGTGCGGTGGATGCAAGCGTAAGTATGTCAGGTCTCCATTCCCGCGCGGCCGAATATGTTTGATGGTATCTTGATTATGACGAAGCATTGTTTGCGTACTCCAAATGCCGTGTTTGTGCAAACTGATACCTTGTTATCTACCTACAAATGTCAGCATTATTTTGGGTGTTCATTGACTCAAGGCACTCCACTTATCACTATGATAATCCTGACAAGACGTTTCCGTTGATAACTCATCTCAGTACTCACGATATTAAAGTAATCGTCATTGACACAGATTTATTATTTCTAGAACTCGAAGCTATGTGCATATTTGAAGAAAACTTGGAATATTTGACGAGACGCCATCTCATTTGTCCGTAGCGGTAATTCTGTCAGTCAAATATTGACTGAGTAGGACGCGACACGGATTTTAAGCAAATAGACAAATAGGCATTTACATTAACACCCGCGGTCCCGCGGTCGCTATATGCTATGACGCTCATAAACACAATGTCGCCAACGCCGAGTCATAAAAGAAAACTTTGACGTTTTGTGAGGAATTACAGTCAACATTGAAAATCCGATCAGGTTAGACAATTTAAAATAAAAGATAAGAGACTTTAGGCGATTATTAAACTATTATTCGTGTTTGTTTTGCATTATGAAATACAGCTTACAGCTTATAAGTATGAACGAGTGCGGTCATACTTATATGCTGTCATTGTAAAACACTCAGCTGATATACCATTTACCTGCGTATCAATCTCGAATCGAAATAACCCATATTTATAACAATTGAACACGCCATATAATAAAAAGTTTACAAGGCCCAACCGAACTGCTTATCAATGCCAAGAAGGTGAGTATTTCTTTGAAAATGAAGTGAATGCATCAATTAAGCGACAAACGTCGCGCGACTTCCTGTATGTGGGCCAGTCGAGCCGGATCCCGATATTTATGAACAATGCTTCTTGCATTCAAAAGGATATAAGCGCAGAGGGGTCATTATAAAGTGGTCGTGTTTGTCAATTTAAAGGCGGTGTGCGCGCGCGTGGGAATGCACCGACTAATAACTACAGCATTGTGTACATTGCTTATTATCTGAACAAAATACGTGCAATTAACGCGATGAAAAAAGTAATGATCAGGCAATTTGACTTCGTCTTGACAACATCTGTACCGAAATGTTACTGCAATTATTGTTGAACAACACTTGTAAATTATTTGGTGCTGCTGGTTTTGATTAATTAAAAGTTGATAATATATGAATATTTATTCTTGTTACTTCGAGCAAATTTTATTAATTACTATTTGACTAACGAGTTATAATAACAACATTAACTAACTAATTAAAATTAGTAATTATACTTTAGATTCCACACGTCCTTAAAAACCAAGCTCTTTAAATTGCATAATATAAACGTTTCGAGTAACTAAAACTATCGGCATTTAATGAATAGATTGTATGAAGTTAAAAATAACATTATGTATTCTCAAATTGTGGTTAGTTTTTCGTTGGCTAGTGGCGACAGATGCGTTGCGGCCTGCGGTTGCCACTTTGTACGAGTAAATCTACTAACTACACGAAAGTTCTATTACATTGACCTAAAGTCCAAAATTGTGTAGCAAGGGGTTTTTGTACACACGGGTGCGTTTTGCAGCGACACTTGTTCAGGTTCGTGCCGTAAAGTAAGAAAATTTACGCAATTGTTAAACATTTATTGCGAATTTATTATTTTCCATCGACAAAGTAAACTATTTACCTACTGTTATCGGCCTACAAATATAATATAATAAAAATCTGATGTAACGGAATTCTTTGTGATTATAATCTCAATAAAGTGAGCCCAATCCAATTCAAACATCCAATTTACCACGAATAGAAAAGAATTTATGCACTTTGTTTTATCTTATCGAGCGGTAATCGACATGTTTATTATTGACGTAAAAAAATATATTTATGTAACTCGATGAGGAACCAACTTTAAGCTCTCTTAAATCTTCATCAATACAACAGTCGTTAAGTTTTATAGTACAAAAATGCTAAGCAGGTAGACACACAATCTAATCATGTGATATCATCTTTGAAATGGGTACTTACCGTACATGGGTAATAAGTTTTACTTATGTAGATAACTACATAAGTAAAACTTATGACATGTACCTATGTACATATGTACAGCAAAATACAGTATACCATGACATTATTAAGAATTGGGTGTCAAAAAGGTCTGCGAGAGCTTAGTTAATTCGTCCCTCAGATTTCCGAGTATGATAAAATCCTTTGCAGACAATTTCACGGGTAATTGAACGTCTGACAATGATCGCCGGCCGGAGAGCCGCGCGGCTGCAGGGGGCTCTGGGCTCACCTCGCATTTGTTTGTGCCGTTTAACTGTTTATTACTTTTATGGTTTTATTACACAAGCACTACAAGTTTTCAAATGATTATTTTATGTCTAATGTTGTACTGTAAAAATTTATCACTGTGTACGTGAAGTTATTGTTCGAAAGCCTGTATTGCGCGCTTTATACGTGGGTGGTGATTTTTAATGATAGAAAGTTACTTTAGTCGTTGTTACTATCATCGAGTAATTTTGACTGAAGCGAAGTGCAAAGACTTAACAAGTTTTGCAAAGTTATGGCTATGCTTTGTTTTATTCAAAATCCAATCTAGGGTCAAAGATGAGGCAAGATCTTGATTTCTGAGGGAGTGATGTCTGTTACAGTGGTGTCGCTTACCGGATGCCTAGCGGCCGCCACGGCAGCGGCGGCGGCGGCGGCGTTCATTGCGCCCGCGCTCGGATACATCCCCACGTCAAACACACGCGGTCATCGTCAAAAACACACTTTAAGTAAAACAGGGCACAGCACACACTCCACTCGGGGCACACAACAACACAGGATGCACGCACGTACTCCGCGCGGTCAGTCACACGCGACGCACCGTTGATGATAAACGATCGACACACGTCCACCACGCGCGAGCGTTGCAAACTAACTGACGCGCCGCGCGAGGGGGGACCCCACCGCCGCGACCTCCCGCCCCCGGTCGACCCTCGCCTCGCATGCCGATTGCCGCGGCTGCCATACATATTTTCTCCACTCGAATTTTTCGTCGACTATCTTCATGTTTGAGGAATACTTTAGCCGAATCGGAGATATACGCTCTAATAGATACGTATTATCTGGGGATTTGTGCGAGGGGTGGTGGGTGTCGATGTTACGGTTTGGTGGTTCGTGTTGCGGTTGACTTGCCCAATGTTATTTTGGCAAACAATATTGCATTGCAATTCTGTCTGAGCTAGCCAGCCTTATTCTCTTGATACCTAGTCGTTGACTATTTATGTAGGTCAGATGTCAGAGTAATAAAGATTTTTAGTGAGGCTGCTATCACACTTGTAACACTTGCTCTAGCTAATAATTATGTTTGCTGTCATTAAGCAGCTACCTTTGTTAAAGATAGGCTTTAAGTATATATACACATTGGCTAATATTATAATTTCAAATTAATGTTATGCAATTTTTCCCCACTTTATCAGTAGGTATGCAGTGAAGTAGACGTCAGATTTACATAGGTAATTAGCATATTGTAATTTAATACACTCAATTATAAAATAATATCATTCAAGGTCAATTTTGAGCGTTTACACTTACAAATTAACTTTTTTTAATGTACCTACCTATCTACATATTACTTAAGTTGTAAATCAACAACAGTTTGTATGGATACAGCTTTTTTAAGAAGATGATTTAATTAACAGGTCAAATCTATTTATAATTTGATTTTTAATTCGGATATCCAAGTGACATAATAATATTACCTAATTACAATGTCTTATAGTTTGAGCTTGTGAGATGGAATTTTAATAGTTAGTAAAGTTTTATGTAAGTCGGTATGGAATGTAGGATTGTCTGTAATTATAGTAGATACCCGCTCACTTAAAAAGAAACTTGGGTTAGAGGTAATTTAGAAAGTTACTTACATATAGACTGACGCCTGTGTCTTTTCGAAAGGATAAGTAGACTTACACCTAAGTCTTAGGACTTAGGTGTAAGTCTACTTATCCTTTCGAAAAGGAAACTGACTAAAAACTTAAAACATACCTAGAACAATGTTAGCATTGTTCTAGGTATGTTTTAAGTTTTTAGTCAGTTCTCAGTTATCGTAATGCTGTCCGTAATATAACGCAGACGAGCAATTCTTAAAAATTGCTGAACACAAATATCTATGATAAACCACCCGCCCGACCCTGGAATCGAACATCTAAAGATCAACCTGAGAATTAAGAGCAAGCTTATGCTACAGACCACATGTGCAATCTTTGAAATTTTTTTTTTAAATTCGTATTTTCTTATCCTAAGTTAAATTTATTGCAAAACATGTTTCACAATTAAAAACATATATTAAAATAAAAATAATCCAAATCAAGTTGCTAATATTATCAAAATATTGAAAACAATAATTCTATATTCAAATTTTATTTATTCTATCATGCCGATATGTTCATCCACAGAGTTCAAGGTTAGTTTTGTCCTTAGGTCGTAGACACGTCAATATCGAGTCACAGATAAGGAGCAAGAAACGTCTCGGGGTATCAGTGTCATGACAATATTGACCGGACAACACGACATGAACATGTATCTGTGTAATAATCTCGACAACTACTTACCGAATTGATGATTTTTATCTAATAGAACCATAACGAATTGCGTTTCGAACGAAAGGACAGATAACAGAAGATAAGCAAGCCGGAAATAAAAGGTAGGTATTTAAAAGCTGATACTGTCCTTTTTACTCGTTATTACTTGGGATTAAAAACGTAGCCTAGAATAACAAGGGTGTAATGCGCTTCTGCCTACCCTTTCAAGGATCTACAAACATGAGTCTACTTATATATTTTAAACTGCCTTAATGATTCAGTGGTGTAAGTTTGCGCTTACCTGCTGCTAATCCAGCTTAGGTTCCATTTCCGAGGCTACAGAATAGTATAAAACAATGGGATAGTTTGTGTCTGTTGAAAGCGATAGTTTTCGCAGACACTGACTTAATAATTATAAATATACTACAACTTATAGGGGCCTTTCAAAAAGAGCGTGATCAGATTGTCACTATCTTTGCCAAAAATGGATTGAAAATTGGAGCTAACTCCGAAACCATCACGGATAACTTACTGACACGCAGCCATCCTCATAAAGTCTTTATTTACTATACGTATTAAAGTTGCACTGCCCTTTAAATTTTCACGGATAAAAGGCTAAATAGACGAAGGACATAGCTTTATAAAAAGAAAACGTCATTGAGCTCACGAATAACACCAATTACCATAAACAAGTAAAAAAAGTTAAGTTTTACGTTTTCCCGCCATCGGTTTACAGCTTAACAAATTACTCTAGGGATAGTCTGTTGTCTGTTACATTTAGTAAATAATTATTGGCAAGTCGGATTACTAATAATCCGACTTGCCAAAAATTCATACTTAATGCACATTTGCTGACTTAGGATAATATCCTAAGTCGGCAAATGTGCATTAAGTAGGTATGAATAAAGATATTCCAGGATCATAAAATCTGTACTCTCTGCCTATCCCTTCAATAAACAGGCGTAAAGCTTTTTATGTGTCGTACCTAATAATAGTTATAAAACTTTAAACATAATACCAAAATGCCCGTGATCGATAGGATAGATCACATCACCGTACGTATATTTGCGGGCATAGATTAAAATATTAATGTGGGTGGTTAATTCGATAATCCACAGAGGGGCAGGTAATTGATACAGATAGCTCGGTATCGGACGGCGGACAGCCAACCCTAAAGCTGGTGCCACACTGCTGTTACATCACGCAACTATTCCATACATACTACCTTCAATTCGATACATACTCCATTAGTTAATCTGATAACATTGACAACACACAACTGTTAAGTTGGTCTTGTAGCGTAAACAAGTTCTCAGTAGCAGAAGGATCTTTAATTATTGTTAATACTGTCCGAAATAGGTTGCATAAACAATAATCGAGCTGCCTGACTATACACAACTTTGTTCCAATCTTTTTTTGCAAGTCTAAGAATTTATCTAAATGACATCATACTAGATGGCAAAGATATCAACAAAAGAAAAATATTCCTTACTGTTAAAGTACCTTTTTATTTAAACAAAAAACCTTATGAAAAAATTAATTCAAGTGCAAAATATTACTATAAAAACTTAACTTAAAAACAAATATGAAGCATGCCGTAAATATATCGTCAATTACAGAACAAGGTGAGGGCTGGCATATAATATTGGGCACTTAAGGAACTAGCATTGGAAAGACAAGGATGGGAAGTGCCAGCGACTAAATGATGGATGGGGGATTATTTAAACAACCTTCATCGTTGTTTAATGCTCAGGCACACGTGTGAAACTATTATCTGTAAGGTTTTGTTTATTCCTACATATTTTAGTTTCAAAATTATTTACGAAACAAAGTTGTATTCTTTAGAATAATATGCATCAAACAATCGACTAACATCTTGCCGCGATTTAGTTACCAAGAAAACAAGGCAAAATTCTAATTAAGCCAAGTAAAAGAAACTTTAGATTTTAAATTAGATACACGTATGTGTATATAAAGATAGATAGGTAGTAAGGAATGTCCTGCAACAAATAAATTGTCTATTCTATTCTAATAAAGGCTTTTTTATTTTAGAAGGTTATTGTGCTTTCTTTTTCATAGTCACATGAGTAAGTGATATCTACTCAACTTATTACTTAAAGTTTTATTATTGGTAAACAAGTACATATAATACAATAGTGCTCGATAGACCGCAGTTAAGGAAAGCAAAGAAATAAAAATAAAACTTGGCTAGACTATATCGTACAGTGTCTGGTGGCACCTTAATGGAGGAGTGAGGCGCCCCTCGGCAGCCGTGTTCAATCTACTTACCAACTTGTACGCCGGTAATTGTACTTTGTACACGCTCCCAATATAAGGTGAATCGGGGCCAATAATAATATCATCGGCTACTCAAATTGATAAAACATTTAATGCTTACTAAATATATTTACCGATAAATTAAAATTTCTGTATTCGTAGAAGCGACGTTTTTGGAATGCTTTGTACGAGGATTTTATCCTTAGTCCGAATTCACAACATTTTTTAGATAGAAGAACACAATAGATGCGTCAATGAAACAAATATTAAGTTATAGGTACTTACATAATGGTTATTATTATCACTTAAAATGTTATAGTAGGTATAACATTTTAAGTGATAATAATAATATATGTATATATATATATATATATACAATTAAAAATATGTCTTAAGTAAATTATATACTTAGGTACTTTCTGATTTTCGTAAATAGTAGTTACTGTAATAGGTACACGAACAATAGAAAGTATTTTAGAATTTGAATTTAAAACAAAAGGCACCGGTTTGAATAGATTTTTCATGATCCGATAATATTTTATTTATTCAATTTTATGATTTATTTCGATAGGTAGGATTTATGCTTTAACCTTTGTTTCCTAGACATTCAACATAGATAATAAATACGCGAAAATACAGCTTCCGAATTGATGCTCTATAAAAACGCGATACGAAGCGAACATATTTTATTAAATTGGTGACGAAGCAAATAAAACGTACCTAGTCGAGAAAGAACTGTTGTAGCTCGCGGTCGCGAAGGAGCTGCCGGCTGGAACTTTACCACGAACAATATTCAATTGTGTTTATAGCAGTTATCAAAAATGTTATCGCCATGGCCGTATGACCCCGGTATTCAGGGTCTAAGATTCCGTGGATATCCGTGCGGGGTTTTCGTGACCGAACGGGCAAATGAGAGTCGTTTATAAGCGTTACAAGCACCCCAGTATTTATGCGTATAGCGTGTAAATACGATAATCAATCATAATGACGAGGGCAAGCTGCTATAATTAACAATAATATTAAAACAAGCGATCTATTCACGGGCTCTCGCGATGTGTGGCGTAAAATTGATAAACTGTTTTGATGAACATCTCTATTGTATCGGCGCATGACTTTATGACTGAGAAACTTGAGTAAGCTTTTTATTTATATAGACACGTTGTTCGCGCATACCACGTTCTTTATTAATTTGCCTATAGCTACTTTTATGTTTAGTTTAAAATATTACTTGGGATGATTTTCGGCTTACTAAAAGTTCAAAAAGTCCAGAATAGAGCAGTTTCAAAGATGATTCAGGTGATATCACACACATGCATGCACAGTACATGCACAATACCTAATAACGCTACCAAAACGCCAAGTGTTACCTACAAGTTAGATCCTTATACAAGATAAAATAATCGAACAGTTGTCCCATATCCAGGTAGGTATTCCTTGTGTTTATTGTCACCGTTACTGCGATGTACAGATTAAGCCTAGTGCGAGGTTCGTAGAAAGATCAAGCAAAAACCTAGTCGCATATATTCATTATACCACCGTAAATATAAATTATTTCGTCATAAAAATAAATATGCGACATATTATGAAACATGTTTATTAAAGTAGCCATAAAGACATTAATTTGTTTTTAAATACCAACTACAGAATACCGACTCAGCTGCACGCTGTCGGTGCTCACTTTTTTTAGACATTGCTCTCAATTGGCATTGACATCGAATAATAAATACAAGGAGTCAGTAGCAAAAAATATAAATTAAATAATATGGATAATTGATGTAGCTGGGAAGGTACCCAATTATTATATCACTGTCCATTATTCGTAAGTACAATGCAGTGCGAAAAAATAACTTCTTGAGACGGTAATTAATATATCTGAGCATTCTGAGCACTTCACAATAGTGTATTGTTGCCATTTATTTTTGTATAAAAACGTTAATGTGGTAAAAAAAGCTAGTGTGTATTAAGACAACTAAATTTGTAATTCTTATTAAATGTATGTGGGCTTGTGACGTTGTTGGTAAACTTAACACAAATATTAGTTTACTTTAACTGCGGTCTGTATGGTTTTAGGTAGTATTCAATCAAATTGCACAACATATTCATTTCATCACAGTTATTAGTTATTTTACTGTCAGCGTTCTAGTACATAATCTAAATGTAAAATGTATAAATGGGGTGGGAACCTGGTGTCCTGAAACACAGGCTCCGAGCCTAGCTTAGGCACCAGTCTCCTACAATATATATACCTGATTTATTATGTCACCTTGTTAATACCGATTTTTTCAAAACATATATATATTGTTGTGAGAAAATAAATAAATTATTATTATTATTATTCCGACCAAATCAAAACCATTCATTTAAGGCAAGGTAAACGTAGGTACCTATTTTAATTTTGGCACAATATGATAGTTGGCATATTAGTCAAAAGTTATAAAGAATAATACAATCCGAGCTCATTAGTTATACTTACCTCAAACAGTACCTACTTAACTTCTATAGAGTAACATTTAAAATATTAAACTTAGTAACTTAGGATTAGAAATAATCGCCGGAGTTAGTTTAAATCCGATGAATGCTGTTGATTTACCCTTTGTAATGTTTAATTGTTTTACGGATTGCTGCTAAGTAGGTGACTGCCAATATAATCCAATAATTATTAATTCTATCCTCTTTAATGATTATTATTGTTTTAATATAACGGAAATAATAAAATTTCAAGACATATCTACCCATCTGCTGGTAGTTATATACACATGTGTGATGATTATTTATTCATCACCAAAACTTGTTTTATAAAATATTTATATTAAGCATACTTAATACCGCAGTTCGCACAATTTATGAGGGCACCCCGACTCAGAATAACAAAGAGTTAAGTTACACTTTTGATGTCGTAAGTCCACCGAAATAGGAGATTTTAAATTTGGAATTAATTCAATCTTTTTTAGGAAGTTTTTTTTTGGCAACATGCAACTCTAATTGTAGTAATTGATTGCCATTTAGTGTTGTGAAATTAGTAAAGTCGACGAGTCTGCGTCAGTGACTAACGTCACAACACGGGTGACAATGGCCAGTGTGATTGTAATCGCTAATAAATAAATGCGCTTAGAAAGTCTTCGTTTATTATATAGTTATATTATGTTGTTTTTATTGTTGCGGACCTTAGGCGGGCACGAGAGGCGTAGTTCGCGATGCTTGATGTTTATTCATCGCATACCGCATACTTTGTGGTTTTTGTCGCAAGGCACGCCTGCCACGTTAAGTAGTACATATTATTTTGCCCACCACACACGCTCGCAATAACACTCTGTAGTTTTTATTGCGACACTTTTGAAAGCTTTCATTCTCTTTGTTTTGTTACTTAATGTACGATTTATTTATACAATATTGCAGTTTGTTCCTCACATTCACACTCTTAGAGTGTACTTAGTTACACAACGTGTTGTTTTTCTTGAAGTTTTCTTGTTAGTCAACGTATGAGTTATTGCGGTGGTCAACTTTCCGATTAGGCGAACATTCATTCAACGTGTAAATGTTCTAAGGACTAATAATGATACACGATACTGCAACAAATGACGTATTTTATAGTCCAATTAGAAGCGTTTAAATTATTAATGTGACCGCAACGCTTCGTGAACAATTTTATTGAACTTCGTGTTTGTGCATAGTCACTGGCCTTGACTAATGAATGTCGTAGTATTTGTTCAGAGTCTGCCTAGTGTGGAAAGGTCAGTTATTTCCGAATTCCAAACTAATTAATATGTCGGTGCCGTCAGCGACAAAGCCTTAAGCTGCATCGAAACTAGGACGCGCCATTTTGAAACAACTTTTGTAACGTTTTAAACATTTGTAAATATTGTATCGTATCTTTCGGACGATGTAAAAAAGAGGGTGTTCATTTATATACGGTGTTTTTTGTAAATGCACGTACATGGCGTTTGTTACTTTTTGTAAGGTAACCATTAAAAAGAATTACATTGTATCCTAAAACGACTGAAGCTATTTTATTTTAATTGAATGATAATGTAGGTATCGCTTTGGAGATCAACATTCAATACTCAGTATATTATTACAAGGTTATGTATGTTGTATTATTTAATGCATACCTATGAAAATGTCGGAAAAAAACCTGAAACAGTCCACAATCTATTTTAAGTTCATATTGCAACAACATCGGTTCAAGCTAAGTAATTAACATCCAACAAACAAATTGCATCAGCCATCAACTTGTAGAAGCAGTCCCTCCTGCTTGAGATTCGCATCTTTTAATTCACGAACGTGCACGCTGCCGTCTGTGTAACTCGCTACCAGTTAGCGCGTCATCCTTCAAGTTCAAGACTCAAGAAGTGTCGCCACCGCGCAGTAATTTACGCAGCTCGAGCACGAGTAACGAGCCGCGACGGAAAAACGAGCACACAGACATACACAGCGACCTACGCGCCACAGTTTTGCTCGTTTTAGAGCCCGCCAACGAGTGCTCTTGTCATTTTTGGCAACATATTTCGCGCTAGTTGAGTTGCTCTTCGAAATTCGAATGTCAAAGAAATTAATGCAGTGAGATTGGTACTTGAATGTCTAGCACATATTAAAATCTGTTATTTTGAAATATAGTTTTTTGGCATTTGCGTTAGAACTAGTTAGTTAACTCACTGCACTAATGCTGTGGGTTCGACCCCTCTGCATGACAATACAATGTCTAAGTATAATCCATACTACAAATTAAAACCTCTTTATTAGTGAGTTAGTATAAAACATTTATATTATAACAATTAATTATACACGTGAAGTTAAAAAATTAACCACAATATTTTTTTATACCTATCTAAGCTAAAAAGTTTCAATTAGTTTCCACTGTAAAAATAAAATAGAAGGGTTGTAGAAGCATTAACTAGATTTGACTAAACTCACAAGTGAAGTTAATTAAATAAAGGCTTGTACAAACGTACCGAACCCCGTTCATTTACGAGGCCACAAACCCTTAGTAGTTTATTTTTAATTCTTATTTGGAATCGGTCGTTTTGTCCGACGACGACCACATGTCGCGTCACCGATGTACCTCACACTTCACAAAGGATGCGGTATTTTATTTTCTTTTTTGTTTCATGAATATTTTATCTACCTGTTTATATTATTGTTATTTAAGTACCTATGCATTCTATGTAATTTTCTAATGTATTTCTACGTTTTGTACGAGCCAAAACGAGTTTTAATATGTATATTTTGCATCCAGTTTTAGTTAGTTTACGTTGAACATTTGAACGCTTGAAGACAAGCTTATATTATCTACTGTTCACGTTGTGTATTAAGGTTTCGTTCCAGTTCATTTATTTCCATTCAAATACCCAGGACGATAATTCAATTCTTTTGGGAGGGCTCATTTTTCCTTAAAAACTCACTGCTTCCGCTTAGATAACGGTCAAGGGGGACTTCCTTTTGAATTCGCTACAAATGCGTAACTGAGCGCAAATCCAGTATTAAAAATAATATATTTAGGTACCTACCTGATATTAGATTATAGGTTTGTAGACCCTGTAATATGTAACTGTCTATATTAAGCGCCTATACTACATTGTCCTATATGTCATGTAGGTAGGATAATTGATTTTCACCTAATGATATTAATACTTAGGTACCTACTTAGTTTCTAAATAACGTGGAATGTCAAACAGACATTATTTTCAAACTGGCAACAATACGCGAACCATAGCCTCTCTGGAAAGCTTTGACAAAGTTCTTGAATAAAGAAAATGGATCTTTTTAAGTCGAGAAAGTAAGAAATTAATATTTTCATCTTAACTAACTGTTTAAAACGAAACCATTAAACTGCAACACAGAAATTAACTTGTTAAACTTACCCACGTCGAAAGTGTGCACTGTTCATAATATTACAATAAAAGCAAAAACTGTAATGAGTTCACAACAGCAATACTAATTGCAATACTAAAGTTTATTACGAACGGCAATACATAATAGTAGTTCACAGCGTGTTATAGGTAAAAGTAAAAATACTAGTCAGTTAGTGGAAGCGCCGCGCCGCGCCGTAGCTTGTAATAGACAGGGATGTTATTTATTTCGTAGTCTCGAGATGGAGGCGATACAGAAGGGCTCCCGCGCAGGCGGCCGATCGTCGATAACGGATAAATAACAATCAAGCGGTATCGCGCGACATCGCCGCGACAACATCGCGCCGCCCCCGCGTCGCGCCGCACCACGCCGCACCGCACCGCACCGCGCCGCCTTATCTCCGCTTACCTGACTCAAACAAAATTTTTACGATCCCATTGCGTTAATTCGCTGATCGCATCGGCCCCACCGAGATAAGCTTTAATTAATTAGGTAGGCCCGCTTAATCGACCCGTTATTTTCTTGTCCATTTAATTTACACACTTGATGACTGTAATAAACACCTACAATCGAGATTGTTTAACCCTAATTCGAAAGTTTTGAGCTTCTATAGAACTTTGGGAGCGCTCGTGTACCGTGTACCTCGTGTAGCTCGTTCTGTAGTAGTCGCCGATAAAAAACGAACATTACGCCCACCTTTGTGAGCTTTTAACATACCTACACAATACACGTTCGAGTTTGGGGAAATGAAGTGGCGGACCTAATACATAATTTAGTTTTTAAACTGACATGTTGTAGGATTATTTTGAACGAGAAGTAAAATGTCAAACGTATCTGCAGGTACCAGGATAATATAAACAAGAGGGGATTAATTGGCTAGTGACCAGTGGGTGCGAGCGTCGCGTTGTTATCTGCGGCGTGTGTGCGGCGCGGCGCGGCGCGGTGCGACGAGGTGCGCAGAAACAAACAACAAAACGAGCTGCATAATTAACCGGCGCGAACAATTAGTTGTATAACCGGCCATTGTGTCGCGTAAAAGCGACTATTTTTTTTTCAAAAGCCCCTCCGTTTCCCAGAAGGCTCGGATTCTGTCGTCCTCGCTCGGCCGGCCGCTGGTTTTTTGCTCGGGAATTAATATTTAATGGCTGCAGTCGGATTGCATGCGATCGGGTCTTTAGATATCTCAGTTTATTTACTTTTGCGTGAAGTGTAGTGGCGTGAATCACGGTTTATAAAGTAACAGGGCCGTAAAAGGTAGTCCGATAAGTGATAGCGCACGTCTGCGGCTGAGCTCGTCTAGATCGGCTTAACGGGATCCTCGAACAATAGATTATTTATGGAAACACAATCTTTTGTAAGAGCAGATACCTAGAAAGGTTAACTGTTATTAAACGTAGACACGGCTCGTCCGTCCACGCGGTAACAAAATAAACAATTTTAAAATATTTTTCTTAACAAATGGGTGAACAAAAGCTTTGTTGAATGGACGCTTTATGCTCGTTTCCAACAGTTTTGTTGCGTAATATTTGATTTACTATCACTTGAAGTAGGTATAGGTGCTTGATATTTAATATGTGTGAACGTGTGTGATATAATTAAATCGCTCGCACTACACTCGAGTGGTGATCGACAATAAAATATAACTGTATGTTAGTCATTACACAACTCGTATAATGCCTACCGACGCGCCGTGTCTATTCATACATTACATCGAGTAACAAGCATCTATATCTACTTATATGTATGTATACTCTTACACACATCATGAAACATTCACATGTGCTTACTGCTTACTGCCAGTTTATTAGTTTTTGAACGTAAAATAAAGTCATTTATTGTGTAATTGGTCGGGAATTGAGACCTTATCGATACGTAATGCGGATATTATCTTTAAGATTATTCATCAGATATTTTCAGATTATTAATCAGAAGCAAGTAGGTAACTAACTACTATACAAAAAGAGGCGGGAAAGTTAAATCGATTTGATTATTTGAATGAGTATGGAAATCCGATATGTCCGTCTTAAATAGGTACCTATAATTATAAAATTAATAGGTATTAAATTATCATACACTGCATTTGCTTCGTGTGACACATTACTATTTTAAGAATTGCTTTTCCATTTTCCATAAATTAAGGCTGACAAAATTATTTATAAGGCTAACGCGAATGGACTATTCGGAATAGAAAGAGGTGAAAGTTCTTTGACAAGACCGGAGATGTTCTGGATATTAACCAAGTTAAAAGTACCTACCTTATAAGTAAGCCAAGGAGCGTGCAAAAAGAATATGACAATACTGACAGGTGGTAATCTCTAGTATTTCCCTACCCCTTCAGAGCACAGGCATGAGACGATATATGTATAAATGAACAATTCGCACCCTTAATAAAACAGAGACTTATCTCAGTATTTTGGATTAAACAAATTTGAACTCTATTGCAAAGATTTAACACAAATATAATATTAGAATTTAACATATACAATTAGAGTTCAAATTGCCTTACTTTCAAATTTCGAGTTAAGTCGCTGTTTTTTAAGAGTGCGAATTATTTACCAAGTAAAGGTAAACACACCACATATTTTTTGTTAAATGCTTACCTTACCTATAGCGCACTCTTTCAGCTTTTAATTTGTTCAGTTGTATTATCCATCGCAGACACAACACTAGGTCAAACGCACATATACCTATATTATAAACAAGTTTATATGAAAGCCATTAAATAAAAAGCAAATCTAATGGCGTATATTTTAATAAAATTAAATAAATGGTTTTGATAGTCTATGATATTGATATTCGTCGAATTAAGTTTATGGCGCGCAATTACGTGGCGTGTAAGAGAGAGATATAAAACAGATTGATATGTTATCGACTTTGATTTGATCCTCTATGAAAGGAGGGTGGTTATGAATCAGGGGCTCCGTGATTACAGGCCGTTTCACTTCAATACAGATGCCATTAAAATATTTATAGTTTAAAATACGAGAGCTATTATAAAGTAATCGTCGTGCGATTTAAAAGAACTGTTTTTATTTGGAACGTATCAAAAAATAAATTGAAATGTTATCGATTAATAAATTCGTGATTCGTTTTTGCTTAATCTTTTAAAGGTATCTACTTATATCTACAGATATTATGCTATGATAAGTTTATTTAACTTAGACTTACGCTTGTAGCTGCCAAGGGATAGTGAGTTGTAATTAGGTAGATAATATTAGGTTCGCAGGTATCTATTTGGGGTAATCTATAATATAATTAACGTATACGGTACATTACTAATCTCAATGCTACCTATCTACCTACTTAGATTTTTTAACAGGAACCACAAGTACACTTTATCTACACGACTCGGAATCAAATCCCTAACCTTACGATCGCTCGTTATCATAAACGATGAACAACAATAAGGCTACTTATTACCTATGCTTTTGAGATATACCAATAGAAAATTTAATATTATTAAGAAATAGAAAGATCCATTTTTGTATATTAGGACTACTAGCAATTTGGGCAGGTAGATACCCGTACTTATGTGATATTAATATCTATTCATTTAGCTTGCATGAAAACTTCAAACGTAGGTAAGGTCACGTCAGTAAAGCCATTGTATCTACTTAAAATATTGTCACCACTACGAGGTCGCGTGTTTGATTCCCTACCATCTTTACGACATTAAACAAACTGCCTCCATCCACACAGCTATCAATTTAAACGAACAGTTGCCAAAATGAACAATACGCTAAGAATGTACAAATTTGAAGTGGTTATTCCAATAATGGTTATGCAAGAGATATTGGTGCCAAACTACCAAATGCAGTTGGCGTGAGGCGTCTACTTGCCTTTAAATCAGCATGTGTCGCGAACAGTATGGCGGGTATCGTAAACTAGTCAGTTGCCAACTATGAACGTAAATATCGCACTTACTCCACGAGGCGCCCGTTCAGCGCGATGATTGACACATCTACTCATAGTATCACGCTTTTCCCCTAAAGGGGTAGGCTGCGTCACACCCATTGCGCCAATTTCTATTTGATGTATCCTCACGCCTTTATGATGCTGTAGGGCTAGATAGAGTATATTGTGTTTTAAATTGCACAAGGATTTATTGTGAAGGGAAGAACCTTTATAATGTTATGACACTTATGACTGTTATGAATGTATTTTTTAAATAATTCTCATAGGCCATAGATTAAGGCCTACCAATGTGTTTTTTAAATAATTCTCATAGGCCATAGATTAAGGCCTACCAATGTGTTTTTAATAGTGGATGAAGTAATATACGTCTTGTTTCTTTTTATTCTTCATCTAGCTAGCTATAGCCGCGGCGTCTCTTTGGTATCGGTAGCCAAAATTATTTCCAATTTTCCTGTTTAAAAAAGACAACTCCCGAACCATGAATAAATCCTGTGTCGCAGGGAACTTATCTAAAATTCAAACAACGGACACAAATAACACTTAAATTTCAATAATACCAACAATTATAATATAATATAATATTCTACCACACACACACAACACCATCTAGCCCAACCTAAGCAGAACTTGTACTATGGGTACTAGACAATGCATAAACATACTTATATACTTTTTTTTTTTGTAAGTACGTACATATTTTACATAGAAACACCCAGACCAAGACAAACATCCATGCTCATCACACAAATGTTTGACTTGTGCGGGAATCGAACCCGCGACCTCAGGCGTGGCAGTCGGTTACACTAACCACTACGCCATTGAGGTCGTCTTTGTGGAACACACAATTTTTCGTCCTATATGGAATTCAAAATCACCACATTCGTGTAGTGTCGATGTGACCACATACACCATTACGCCTCCATCAACTTCTGAAAATTTCCTCAAAGCCAGGACTCAAAGCTTAAAGCTTCAAGCAGGCTACGTACCAACACTTGAAAAGCATTTAACCAGTTTAGAAAACGTTAGATAAATCCTAAGAAAGCATCACTTACTAAGTACACTTAGGTACAGTTAAGTTAACGTGTATTCCGGGTACAATTAGACATCAATCGGCTCAATTCGGATTCCGGATATTATTTGATTAGCTCGCACGATCGCCTCCGCAGAGAGCTATCAAAGCGATCTCGCTAGATCGCTTGGTTATATCGTTCTAGAGGCCTTCGTTATTCATTAACAAATAATACACGTGCCTATTAAACCTTATTTTAATTATTGAATAGATTGCTTTTGGATACAAGAATTGTGTCAAGTTGTGCGTTTGAAAATTTTGTGATGTCTATGCTTTGTGAACAAGCTGTTTTTGACACATTTTTAAACAAAACTGCGATCCTTCTGATGGTTAATTGGTAACCATAGCTTATGGAATTATGGATGATTGTTACACTATACCTACTAGGAGATTGCCGACCTTTAAAAAGATGTCACTATGTTGCCAGCGTAAGTAAACAATATTGTTCTTCTGCAGTAAATCGATTACGTGCTTCAAGAAGTGTGGAAACTTAAAGAAATGGCAGAGATGAGTGTCAGACACTCACTAATAAGTCCCTTATAATAGCAGGCGAACGTATTGCCTTCTGCCAAGTACCTATTTTTAAAACTCACTGAGATGCAGGCAGCATCCCTAATCCAAGAGCCTTAAAAAAGGGAAAAGTTTGGGTATCGAATTTCGTTTCAAAACATTAGTTAATAAGGTACCTGATATCCGCTATACCTACAGCATAAAAGCACGCTATTTTATTTAGTATATAGCAAAAATTATGTGCGTATTGATTGACAATTATCGCCTGCTCCGTGCCTCGGAGAGCACGTTAAGCCGTCGGTCCCGGCTGCCATGAACATCTATGGCAGTCGTTATTGGGAGAGTGTCGACACAAAAGATCCCACTGGGTCGAAGTGTCGCTGGTCTGCACTGACTGGCCCCCACATAAGATACATATAGCAAAAAAAGCACGTAGTTTTATTTAGCACTAGCTTTTACACCCGGCTTCGCTCGCGTAAAAGTAGGTTAGGTTATGTTAGTTACAGTATTTTTTACTTGCTGATAATATAGCTTTCAAACGACGCAAAAATTTATAAAATCGGTTGTGGAGTTTTTGAGTTAAACTCTTAAAAATAAAAAATCTTTCCTTTCCTCTATAATATTAGTAGATAGATATACATAGATGTAGCAAGAGCACATTATTTTCGTATAATAATTGTAGGGTAAGTAGGTAAGTAAGACATATCGCAGGACGGATGCAGACAGGTCCCAGACGATCCAACTTCAAGTAATGTCTGAGAATACTCTACGCGGATATAGCCTTACCTATCTGTAATTGATACTAACTAATTATACTTAATATATTTAACGTTATTTATCATCTGTTTAAAGACTTATTTTCTTTTTCTTTTTAATAAAGACTGCTGTAAAGTCCTATGTTATTTGTGCATGCCTAAGTTTTAGGTGAATCGTGAGGTTCCATGTTAGATATTCGGGTTGGGCATAGCGTTTTTTTTTTGTAGCGTCTAAGTTTTATGTTTTACTGCAAAGTCCGTACATAGCATCTAAAGCATAGTTCACAAGACATTGGTCCACCCCCTTAGGGGATTACTAGACGTGGTTTAATGTACATATGTAACAGTTTTAACAGTCGTTATGTATGTAGGGTGGTGTCTACTGAGCTTCGTTCTTGACAAGCTTCCAATTATTCACATGGAGTTACAGAATGTGTTATGAGGATACCTACAGACCTTATAACGAATATGATTAAGCTATCTTTTGATGGATTTGTCCAATTGTAACTTAGCGTTTTGGTTATAAGTATGGCTAGGTAATTCGGTACCCTACGTACTACGTTCTATACTACGTTACTATACTACGTTCTAATTACCTAAGTTAGAAATCAAGATGCCTAGTAATTTTTTTGTTGACAAGCACAACTTAGGTATCTTGCTTTTAATGTTAAAAGAGGGGTCAAAAAACATTATATGGGACAGACAAACACTTATTTTCATAATCTAATTTTATATTAAATTACTTATTTTTAGTTTTACCTCCTAATCAAATTAGGTAAGTATTTATCTACTTACTGATATGTAATTAGGTAATAGATCTATCTAGGTATCTATTCAGGTAAGTACCTACTCGGTACATCTTTTATGGTCACCAATTTCGGCTACCTACCTAAATACCTAGGCAAATGGGTAGATAGGTACCACTTGGGTGTACCTCTACCTACCTAACAGAAAAGTGTACCTAGTATATACAAACAAATCAATTCCTGTTATACTTTAATTTAAACTACCTAAAGATCACCTAAATTTATTCAAAACCAGATTACGCTCGCGTTAATCTAGATTTTGTCAATAAATTCCTATCCCCCGGCTACAGTACTTTTGTCCTGAATAAAAGGTACCCTATGTCATTTTCTGTAGACAGGTACCTGTCTACAGAAAAGGACCCCTGACAACGTATGCGCAAAATGTATCTAGGTACCTACCTTATGATGACCGGTCGAGTAGACACGACGTGAAAGCGTAACAAACGAACAAATTTACATTCATTTTCATTTTCATTAATTTACGTTTTTAAAATATTAGTTAGGATTTATATCATTTATTAGTTGAGCAGCAATAGCTCAGTGGGAGACCAACAGACTGCAGTGCAGAGGATCTTGGGTTCGAACCCACGTCGCGCAGCTCTGACTTTCGGAAGTTATATGACTTTTCGAAATTATGTGCGTATTGATTGACAAAATAAATTATCGCCCGCTCCGTTCCTCGGAGAGTACGTTAAGCCGTCGTTATTGGGAGAGCGTCGACACAAAAGATCTCACTGGGTCGAAGTGTCGCCGGTCTGCACTGACTGGCCCCACATAAGATAGATAGATACATAGGATTTCAAAACAAGTTGTCTCGCTGCTTTTTTATTCTTTTTTAAAGTGTCTGGTTAAGTGTTAACTTAACAAACATAGATAGGTACCTCGGTATATCATTAAATACCTACTGCATTATCTAGATATTGAGATATAACAAACAAGCTCTAATTATTCTCGTCAACCTTTCAACAGCTAGGAATAAGTAGGTACCTACCTACTGTGTAAAATGGTTAGCGTCAGCAATAAACCGGGTGGGATTCGAACACGCATCGATAGCGAGTGTTGTAACCGTCAATACCTCTGTGTTAAGTGTATATACACTTATATATATATAGTAGTATGTTGTTATTTTTCCTCGTTCCCGGCTACCGGACGAGCCGAGCGCCTTATCCGATGGAGGTCAGACCGCGCCGTCGCGCCGCCGCGCGTTCGTGTGGTCACACGGGTCACACCGCTACTACACGCGGCTTATTGTCGCACTTGTCTCTTGTAACACGCTTTTTTATTACATTACTAGTAGGTACATTCGAGTTTTTATTCCACATATTGTGAATTATAAGTCTTATTAGGTCTTTTTATTTAGATCATATCTAGCGTAGGTAAGATAGGAAAGTAGAATCTCTACAAATGTTTTTCCAAGTTTAGTAATGACTAATGACAGATTGTGGATAGCTAACAGAGTTCCAGTAAACAATATTGCGGCAATTAATCTTGCTCCCTATGAGAGCGGCAGTAGCAGGAGAGGTGAGTGTAGAGTGGAGAAGTAGCGCAGTAGTGCAGTGTAAGGCATTAGCGGCGCATTCAATAATAATGAACGAGGTGCACCGAAATATCCCCTGTTTACAGGCAGTGTGGCGCGCGGCTCGCACCGCCCGCGCCCGCGCCACTACGCGCACCGACCGACCGCATTTTATTTTTTCGCTGTCGCACATTTCGCCGTCATAGCTATTTCCACTCGAGGCATTATACAGCGCGCGGCTGTGTGCGAGTCCACGTGGACCGCTCGGCGGCGGCGAGCGCGACGAGTGCCGTCCGCCATGCTCATTGGCGCTCGCGCCCGCATCGCTTATTAAGGGCGGGGTTACACGCGCTCCGCCGCGCCCGTTGGTGCAGGAGCCGCGCGCTGCGCTCCCCATTGGCCCAGTCCATTTTTATAAGAGCGACGGTCCACGTGGACTCGTTTATCTATTCAGACGCCGGCGGCGCGGTCGCGGGGGGAGGCCGGGGGGTATACGGGCAATCAGTAAAGGCGGGAGGAATACGGCCATATTTATAAGAGCTGCGGGGATGCAATCACGAAGCGGCGCGGGGTCGGCGGGCGGCGCGGGGCGGCGGGGGAGGCGGCGGCCATTTTGAGGGCAGCTCTTTTTATTCGTTTTTCGCGCGGGGTGCGTCGTCGTCGGCGGGAGCGCGGCGTGCGCTAATTGCGGGGGTAATGAGGGCGCTCGACTCGACTCGCTCACTCTATTAAACTCGCTCGCTATCGGCTGCCTTATTGATTTGCCCTTAATCGAGGCGGAGCGGAGTGGCAGCCGCCGCGGCCGCCTCCAGCTCGTGTAAACAAAGCGGTCGCGGCGCAGACCTCCGCACAAATTGAATTAGAATGATTACAGCCGGCGACACTGCTGACCCACTAGCGCCGCGACACCTCACTCTCGTCGAACATAAACAACGGCTCATCTCTAGTCTAGGTATGCGCCGACTAAAATCCACTTTGGTGTTTTATATTAAATCACCGCCCACTAAAAGTTGTTTCAACTTCTTAAATTACTTTTTCCTCTCGGATATTTTACACTCTTGTTTGTTAATGACCTGGCGTGTTTCTTTGTAAAACGATATATCTACCTACTAACTGGAATAAATACCAAGACAACAGACTTAGGTACTTTGGTAGGTAGGTACATACCTACAAACAGCTATGAAAAATATCTAGATATGTAAATAGTTGGTACAAAGAGAATCTTCAGTAGGTACTTGGAGCCTAGATATACTTAAAGGTAAGTATCTATCTTTCTAAGTTTTAGAAACTTAAAGCTTAGTAGGTAGGTACCTACCTACTTAACTGAAAAGCATGCAGCAAACAATGGTAGTTACTTACATACCTTCCAAATAAGCACATGATGTATGAAACAAACATACGGAATCGTAAAACAGCTGGGTAGATAGATAGCTAGGTACCTATACAATATGTATGATGTACCTACCTATCTTAGATAGGTCGGTACGTAAGCACTCAGATATTTATCTTAAACGTATTTACATGATTTAAATAAGCAAATGCTTTCTATTTACTTAAATTTCTATACCTAATTGTTTTTAGTTAGGTATATTATTAGGCCGAGTCAGAGATAGGTACCAAATTCCTACCTAAATCAAAAATATCTAAAACAACAGATTAACTTCACGATAACACAATTATTATCATACTTAGGTACCTTTCATAGACAAGAAAAGCTATAAACAAGCACGTTCTTTTCTTAAATAGAAGAGACGACCTCAGTAAAAAAAATATCCCCTTTGTCCATAGATTTTCTTGCGTTTTATAAAAGCTTAACAAGAAAGGAGCACTGGACATGCAGCCATTCTGCCTAATTGTTTTTATGACCGCTATCGTGAAAGTGTTCGTAAAGCGCGAGTGAATGAGTGAATGGAACGCCCACAACGAAGTGTCAGCGGTAGGTATTACACATATTGTGGGTGTTTGTAATAACAGTTTATCAATACGTAATATGACACTATAGTTTAGATATTTGATAGATAGCTAATGTTCTTTTTTATTGATGTCATCCGAAAAATGAGAATAGGTGCGTGTAAGAGTTTGAATAATACCTACGTACCTACTAAAATGAAATTGTAACTTAGATACTTTTTACTTGAAAGCGTAACGATTGGTTATAAAAATAGGGTTAATAGATAATAAAGTTTTGGTAGCAATAGCTTCTCATTTGAGTATCTGACATTTTTAATAACCTGTAGCTTTCGTACCTATCGTTTCTCTTATAACGTCCTTTTTAGATAGATCAAAAGAAAAATGGAAATGTAGGTAACTACCTATCTACTAGGGAGCTATAACAAAAATCTATTAATGCACACACACATCTGGATAAGTTACATAGGTAACTTATCCAGATGATATTTTTTGTTTATGTCATGTTATGCCCAGAAATTTGAAGATTTTTACAGATTAGGAGCCAATGGAGAAATGTAGATGAGAGCTTTGAACACAACAATACCTACCTAGTAGGTAGGTATAGTATCTATCTAAATACAGGTAAGTTCGTTAATAGATCTTGATAACTATCTTAAACTATCTAGGTTTCATAAATATGAAGCAAGTTAGATGACAGGGAGAACAGATGCAATTTACCTATATTCAACGTTTTGAAGATTCGTATTTTCTAAGCTTTAAAAGGTTTTAAAAATATGTAGGTAGGTAGTTTAATGGATTTATATATCTAATTATGTTAACATTTAACAAACTCTACTGTACCTGCCATAAGCAATAAAATACGTAAATTTAGGATTTGGTCAAAATGTTATTAGATTTTCTACATATGATATCATGGGTGCCTTAAAAGATACCTAGGTACTTACCAATAGATTCCTTTTTAATTATTCACTTGTTCTAATACCTAGCTACTTGTAATTCGGGTTGTAAATGACTAGTTAATCATTTTGTATCCTTGGCAACGCCCCCGGCTCAGCTTACACAATGCGTGTGTCAGGGGTGGATTGACGGCGGTAGTGCAATGACTGTTTATCGAACCCGCGACCTCTTAATCGTAAGCCCCACGTCTTAACCATGAGCTCTTTATTAGACAACCTAAATTGAGAAAATTTCTCTACCTGTTCATTTTGGACCATAGATATTAGATATTATGTCTATGGAGGCGTTAAATGGAATAGCAAAGTTGAATAATGGCCTCCAAATTAGTATCCAGGTCGAGTATTTAGGTAAAAGCAGCAAAAACTGGGTCCTAGATGGTGCGACTAAGCGACACCGTGATAGATCAAGGCGTCGATGGTGAGACGTTTTAGACAGCTATAGAAAAGATTAGTGCTGATCAGAAAGAATTGAAGAAGAAGCCTATGCAGTGGGATAATATAAGCCGATATAAAAACGTAGTTCAGTACGGGTCCTTAAATTGATTTATTTGATTGTCTGGTATTTATTGGAATTTAATGATTTCATTATTAGTACCTACCGAGCTATAAGCTCGTAATTTACCTAACTAGGTAAATATTGGTACCCAGATATGGATGAACATTTTTAAATGATACCTAGGTTGGTAGATAGATACTTATATATTATATTCCTACATAAACCTAAATGTTACTTTTATTTTTTGGAAGTGTCTGTAGCCTATTTATTATCACCTTTTCATATTAGGTAAAACGAATACAAAATCTATTCAGTCTTGTATAAAATCAAAGAAAAAGTTTCGGAACATACATATATGGATCATACAAATCGCACTCTTAATAAAACAGGGACTTAACTCGAAATTTGAAAGTAAGGCAATTTGAACTCTAATTGTATATGTTAAATTCTAATATTATATTTGTGTTAAATCTTTGCAATAGAGTTCAAATTTGTTTAATCCAAAATACTGAGATAAATCTCTGTTTTATTAAGGGTGCGAAATGTTTGCCCTGTTTATAATTCAAACCCACAACACTTAACATAGTGGCAGTCGCGGAGCAACAGCTTAAACCTCTAAGACTAACCGAAAGAAGATCTAGAAAACCTCAAACCTTGAATCTTGACTACCTATACTTAGGTATGTATGCCTTTTTAAAGGACCGGCAACGTCCGGCAGATAGCTATACCTGGAGATAGAAACAAGGACGAAAGAACTTAGAAAACAAGACAACATAAAACAATAACAAAAGTAGAATATCTGTCTTCGTGATCAGAAATCATCGTAATCAATTATCGTTTATAATTTATCGACATTGGATAATTATTACTAACATTATTATCTCCATGATTGATCCGGGTTTGGATGTTCCGCAGCTAATTAGATAGGTACCATTTAACATAACATCGTAATTTATGTCTGTTGTCCTCGAAGACCTGCTGTGTAGACTCGATAACATTTGGCTAGACCCGAGAAGCGAACCGGGAACCTAACTATGCCTACCTACATGATTCCAAAAATTAGGTGTTGTTGTAAGTAATACGATAGGTACCTACATGTTAAAAAAATATTTGAGAAGACAATTTGTTGTTTTTATTACTTTAGAAATTAGGATAGGTGCCAAAAATCTATTCTAACTTATAAATGTAGAAAAACAAGCTTCTGCCCACAGTATTGCTTGCGAGAAATTGTCTTTACATAATGAATTTTTCTAACCTTTCTTTCCAAGTGATCTAGGTACGTACCTGCCAGTATTATACCATATATAGTATTGTACCTATACCTCCTCACATTTCACCTACAATTTAAGGTGCCACGTTAAAGGTGGCAAGTCTATTGCCAGAAATCCATGACAGGCATTCCACTAAATAACACTTTGCCAGACCCGGGTATTGAACCCAAGACCTTACGCAAAGCAGTCGCATTCACTTCCGCTGCGTCACCGTGGCAGTCTAGATATTCAGAGCTTAAAAGTTTCACATCTATAATATTATTAGTTTATTACAAAATACATAAAATGCCGAACTGCAACGTACTACACGTTCAGCGCCATCTATCGAAAAATTTAGAGCTATCGTGTTGTTAAAATAATGTTAAGAGTTAGTTATTATGTCGCAGGAACGAAATAAACTGTATTTTGTGTAGATTAATATCTATTAATATTAATATAGGATCATTGTCTATCTGTATGCTGAATTTTATCGAAATCCGTTTGACAGTTTTCGTCTGAATGAATGACAAACATCGAAACGTGTTAACTACTTTCTTATTTATAGTGCTAGTAGGATAATTTAGGAATCCATTCAAATCAAATTTTTTTTGTTGCGATACATAGGTACCTACTACTTTTTGTTTTTAACGTCTTCTCCCGTACTACCAATCAGACCCCCTGTTGCGGGGCACTATACAAACACACAAATGACGGAAGTAAAGTACACCTTGACTTCACAAAAAATATAATTAAAAATATGATCATGTATAATTGTTCCGTGTGCGATTCGAACCCACAACAGCGCGGCGGAAACGTCAAGGCGACTTGTAACCCGCTGCGCCATCCGGCAGAGTAGTCAGTTCATTGTAAAGGCGGCCAAAATAGAGACAGGCCATTACATAGATACGATCTAATTACTTGAGCGTCGCGTCGGTTTGTAAACAATTTGACGAATGGCGTAGTGGTTTAAGTAGCCGTCTCGCTACTGACCACCGACCACGCCTATTGTAGGTTCGATCCACAAATGACAAAAAAGTGTGTGATCCACAAATAGTTATCTAGGATCTGGATGTTGCCGAGTGTTGTAGATTCGAAACCCAATTTAAAAAAAATCTGTGATCCACAAATGATGATCTAGATTCTTGGTTTTCTTTGCATTCATTGTTTGAATATTTATAAACTTATCCGTGACTTCCTGCCGAGGTATTCCCACAAGACTACAGTATGGGGTTCTTTAAAAAGGGTGTTAAAAGGTTTTTATAGGGTCGGCAACGCGCAAGTGATGCTTCTGGTGTTGCAGGCGTCCATAGGCTGCGGTGACCACTTACCACCAGGTTGGCCGTAAGCTTGTTTGCCACTTTAGTTACCAGTTAAAAAGACAAAAAATAATGACGCCTAGAAGGCTACAAGTACTACAAGTACTACAATAACCTATCAAAGACACACGAAATTGATATTTGTGAACCTTTGTGTAAATTTAAGAAGCATCTTAATGAATACCTGTAACATTTAGTGTTACAATATTTTTGTCATTATAAATATACTAAAATACTTAAATTTAAAATTTAAATTTTATTTCTGTTTTGCTTATAAATATGTATTCTAAATTGTGTTATCTGTTATCTTAGTTTGTAAGTTTATCTTTAATTGCATGCTGTGGTCTCCTATAATTGAAGGAGTACACATACCTTATCCTTAAGTGAGTATTTTTGTAATTTGCAGTGTACATTGTTCGTTGGAGATCCTAAATAAATAAATAAATAAAAAAATAAATAAATAAATAAGTAAACGCAACAATACAGGCATTATCCCTAGAGCGGGATTAGTATAAAAACCGTTCTGTAATTATGTTGTTTATTAGTTAGTGAGCTCTAATTGATAGCAGGTTAACCAATATTACTATTAAATTATTATACCGAAGCATTACGTTTCGATAGATTAGGGTGGGATTTATCAAAATCAGATGTTGGTAGCCATATTTCGTTTCAAAGTAATAGGGTGTGATTCTATAGCTTTCGTGCCTCACTCAGGCTTGCTACTGAGAATTTCCTGTGGGAAGGCTCATTAACAAAAGCTAAGACGGGAATTACGCTGTTTAGCTTAGATTACTGACTAGCGAGAATAAACTTTTAAGATTAGGTAAACTCTACAATTGAAAGTATTTAAGTTATTAGTTGTAATTATTTAAATACTTTCTAATTATGAAGCATGTTGATATATTTCTACTGTCTCGGTGGCGCAGCGGTTGTGTGCGACTGCTGTGCATGTGTGTCTCAGGTTCAATTTCCCGGTCGGTTAATGTGGTTTTCTTTTAATATTTTTTTATGTAGCAGTACTGGTACTTTGACGTTGATAATTGTCACTTTGTGATCTAAATGAATAAATGATTTTTGACTTTTGACATTTTACTTTTAGGTCTGGTACTGTGCCTGATGGCTGATAGTCGAAGACAGGTTCGGGCTTTATTACTATGATGACACTTAAATCGTAGCTGGTAAAATGAGAGTGTAACATATCTCTGTGCCGATCCATTTATCAATATGTATCTTATTTAAAATGTAATCTTCAAACTAGACTGAGACCAGAACCGAGGTTCTGGCAATATTATCGGGCTCATAATTTGTTACGTAATTCTTCTTAGAAGCATATAGACTGCGAATGGTAGATGACAATAGGCTCGCCCCCTATTACAACAAACCTTCAACAAAACTGGTGAAATATGGGCGTGATAAACTCTTCCTACCCAATCGCAAATATGCCTAGAACCGTGACTCTTTGTAGATAGCTCTTAATAATATAATAAAAGCTTTTACCCGCGGCTTTATTCATCGTTTGCTGAGATAATATTTGCCTTTATGACCCTCCAGCTCATAAACTATAGGTATATACAAAAAAAAACCATCTAGGAATTAAGGACAAAACTTTCGCGTATAATATCCTAACTAATATAACAAATACTTATATATAAATGTGGGTTTCTTTGTTCGTTAGTTACGCTTTTACTACTCGATTGATAAAGTCTATATGTACCTACAGCTTTCTTCGAGTTTTCGTCATTTTCCAGCACATAAACTATTTATACAAAATATCTAAGAACAACGGACAAACCAAACAACCTATATATCTAATATTAGTACATAAAATATCTAAAACTATAGCTACACAGACTGTTCGAATAGCACTATAAAGCTGTATGCTATTCGAATAGTAACACACGATACGTGTCCAATACACAATGATAACCGTCCACAGCTATTCGGGAACGACTGTGTACATATGTACTGTGTATTGTGAACTGTGTATTGCTCATAGCATAACGCACGTGACGAATCGCGCAGTAATAGCAATACCAGCGCATTTGTTTACGCGGTCGACATGATTGTGTAACATGTGTTGTAATCCTGCCACTTACACTGGGACCCCAGCAGCTGTTTATCAATAACGATGGACTTAAATAAGGTATTGAGATGTTGCTGTGTCCTAATTATATAATGAGTAGTGTGGTTATTAAGACTACGCTTTGGACTAAAAGAAAGGCAGTAAGAATGAGAAAAAGACTGATTACGAAGGCGCGTTCTCGACATGAAAACTGTTCAAAATATACTTCCAAATAATTAGCAAAAGTGCACTGTGAACTAAAATGCAAATCGTGCTTAGATTTGAAGTTTATTATAATTTAGGAGAATACTATACATACACACAGGTACCTATGCATTTGTGATATTAATGACAATAAGGCTAAGATCGGCACTCTTTTTTAATAGTTGTTGTTACGGGAATAATAGGGTCCTCTGATTGGAACGATAATTAAACGATGGATCGCCTGGACCTATGGCATGTTTCGCTTTAATTCGGGTGTTTGTGGATCCGAAATGGATTTTCAGGTCGGGAAAAGTGATTTTGGGTTTTTCAGCTAGACAATTTATTGTAGCAAGTTGGGTTCTAGGAAATATTATGTGTCCGATAGACGGCATTAGGCTGCGGCTGGCGCCTATTGTTGACTACCGTCTCCAAATAAGTGAAAATATGTTCTTGTTTTTGGTTTGTTGTGTTTATTCAAGGAGTTACAAATACTTAATAAGATTTAGATTTACTTAATAATCATCAACGAACTTATGGTGTAAGCCCATAGTTTGACTTATCTATAATATAAAACTCTTCCGTTACTGAGTGACTGACAGACAACGCACAGCCGAAACTACTGAACGCAAGAAGCTGCAATTTGGCATGTATGTTCCTTGAAGAGTGTAGGGGAGCACTAAGAGAGGATTTTTGGAAATTCCACCCCGAAGGGGGTGAAAAGGGAGAAAATCTTTTATATGAAAGTTCTACACCGTTGAAGTCAGTGACTTGAAAATTTGGATTATCACGCGGGCAAAGCCGCGGGCGGAAAGCTAGTCTAATAATAAAATTGACCTAAGAGGGTATAATAATATCTACACGTAACACCTTAACTGCCTCGGTGGAGCAGTGGTCTGCTCGCCACTGCTTTACATGAGATCATGCCAGACTTTTTGGTTGAAATGCCGGGTGGTGTATATTTAAGAAATTCTTAGGAGCAGCACGGATTCTGGAAAGGTGTTCCGTGTTTAGCAGACGGCTATGGATTCAATCCTTATTTTGTTGGACCTAAAATATAATCGGCCAAATGTACCTAAGTATAATAAACCTCTGCTTACCCCTTTGATGGTGTAGGCGTGATACTAATTATGTATGTACAATAATAATAGGAAGAGATTAAAATAAATTTAGTAGGAAATACAGCATTGTAAAACAACAGGTTACTAATTTTGTAAGGCACCACATACAACTGTATTTAGGTTCATTATAGAGTTCAAATAATAAGGTGTCTAACACAAAAACCTTTCAAAAATAGCTCTTATCATCAAACACATAAAGTCGTATATTTTAATGAGGGTTGTACTTAATTATGGCTGTAGGCAAGCTTGTGTGGTTAAGCGTAATCTATATTTCGTGCGGTTAAGAAATAAAGGAAAATACATCAGCTAATTATATTTAATTGTATTTATTAACAGGAAAATTTAGTCGGAGCTTGACGTAAGACCGGGACGATAGTGGGTTAGTTATTATTAATGTATTTATGCTTAACAGGAACATTTTGCACGGTGACAAGTATGAGGTAAGCTTCTATGGTGTTTAATTAATGTGTTTTCTTATATTACTGGCTGTGACCCGCGGTTTTAATCGCTCTGCTGCTGCCTACCTTCCTCAATAAAGAGGCTATATTATGCAAAAGTATTTTCAAATCGGATTAGTAGTTCCGGAGATTAGCATGTTAAAATAAACAAAGAATCTTTTAAGCTTTATATATTTAGATTTAATATAGCATAAACATGCGCTTATGTTTGGCTATGATCGTGAGGTCTTGGATTGTCTTTCCGTGTTAGACAACAGTTTTGTGTTTGGAAATTCTCAATAGGACCACGGATCCTGGCAATATGCCCAATAGACGGTAATAGGGTGACTTGTTGAGATAATCAGCGAACTCTAAATGTTACGTGGAAAGCTCGCTGCGATAGAAATACATTCTGTTGGTGCCATAAACAACTGCTTCTGTAAAAAAGTAAGCCTCGGCCGCGACCGCTAGTCGTAAATCGAATCTTACACACCAGAGATATAGGTAGGTACATGTTTGATAATAGTAGAATTATGACTGTCGGATGGATGTCTATTTGTATAAGTAAGTACTAATACCTAATACGTAAAGAGATAATCATGTAGACCTTTTTAAATGAGTGCACGCACAGGGGAGTTTGAGATATGGCATAGTTACAGGTTACCTATATGAAGAAGTAGTACATGAAGCAAAAATAGAAACGAAATCACGAGACTTTATTTTTTTCCTGGTTCAATTTCGACCACGGGGCAAACACTAGTATTACCTAATTAATGTCAATATTTTGTTTTAGAAATATGTCCTTCCTATCTGAATATGTAATAAGTTAAGTAAGTAGGTATTACTTAACTAGGTATACATAATACATATTTGATTATTTTATCAATCAGTTAGGCTATACCTACATTTTTATTATGGACTAGGTAATGATTATTTATAAAGTTATTTTTGGTTATACTTAGGTTCTTCTTCGCCTTCTTTTCGTGTGGTTAGTGGCCAACCTGTTGTCAAGAGTTGTTCAAGCTGCCCGTAGGCCTCTGACATGGCTTAACGACTGCTGTCAATTTGACAACAATTTGGTTATAGGTAAGTATTTTTAAATACATATTTCCGTATATATTATTCTTTTAAGTAATAACTAAGGAGTGGATACACATACAGAATAGTACGTTTTATTTTCCTTTTCATTAAAAACTTGCTTTAGGTTCTTATAATTTTACGACTGATACAAAATAATAAGTAAGTAGGTATATTTTATCTGGTTCAATTCTAATATACCTACATTTTATAACCGCGTTAAGTGAGGACAATAATCAGTCATTAGTTCAGTAAATCACGTAATAAGTATTTATATTGCTTATAGAAGCAGAAACCATTAATAAAGGTTAAGTTGCCTCAGCGCGACGGTTTGAGTGAACAGCGTTTGACCCACAGCCGATCCTAGGAACTGCTTATCCGGCGTCTATTCTCGGAAATATCATCTCTATTTTAGTCCATTGTTCGCGACATTCCTTTATTAAACTTGCCTCAGGTAAAACGTCTCTAGACTTTTATGGAACCCATTTATTAATATTTTAATTCCTCTGCGACAGTTATTTATGTACTTACTGCAACGAAAGTATTTTTTAGGTTTAATTGCAGTTTATGATTGTTTACGACTTTTTATTTAGGTATAATGATACTTCACACGTTTTTAAACACGGTTGTCAGCCTAAGAGCTCGCTAACCGAAAAGCGTGCGTGGAGAATGCGATTACTGTGCTAGCATGAAGCAAGAGAGATGTCCAGATCGTGGTTGGTAGCTTCGAAAAATAAACGTAAGGATTAAATTAAAAAGATCGCAGAATTTTTGGTCTCCTTGTAACGTAATGGATGTTGCAAGGAGTCTAAAAAGCACATTCTACTTTTCAACAAAAACGCAAAGCTTGACGTCTGAAATAGGTTTCTTTAGTAGTTCAACTAACTAAAATTACTATATTCAAGAAAATTATATCACATTTATATCAAACTCTTTTCATGCTAGTTATTACATGTATGTTTTCTTGATTTTTAAAGTAAAATATTGTTTGTGTAGTTGTTGTTCATTCTGTGAGTTCTTTGTGTCCATCACTGGGTACAGTTGAGTTTATTATAATATATTAAACTAACCAGGCTTTAAAAAAAATATATAAACTTAAATAAACTTTAGAAAACAACCCAGTTGGGGTTAAGCTCAGCATTTAGTGGGCAATCCTAATTTATACTGGACTACTACAGTAACAGGAAGGAGTGGAACATCAATACCGGGTAAAAGATAAGGATCTATAGCATGTCTCGGAAAAACGATGTAGCATATCCAAGTATGTGTTAATAGGTTACAATTAGAATAATCTTCTGACAAAAAAACATTCGTCCGCAATTTCTGTAAGGCAGGTCAACGCACGGTACAACGCTTTGCGACTGCTTCGATCAGGTAATTAAATTAGCAACAGTCAACTACGGAGAAAAGTCTTACTCGTTCCACAAAACAAAATATCGAATATAGTGAGAATTATCAAATCTGACCCATTCAAATTACTTAAGATGATTTTAATTTGACAAGTCAATGTTGCCTTTTAATAACCGGGTGTTAACCTGCAAAACATTGTTTAATGGTAATGACATGATTACTCTGTGTACTTTACAGAAAATTCTGATGTTTTTATGTATCTAAGATATAATTAAGTATTACTTTGACACGTCTTTTTAAGTACTTAGTTGTTTATGATCGACGTACAACGATACGAGCTGAGTAAAACCCGAGTTATCTTCAACATGGATCTTGCTACTGATTATTTTAATAACAAAAACATGACAATGCGTTTATATTACGCGTACGTAATCTTGTAATTCTTTCTGCACAATTTGCTTTTATAACGGTTTTTAAGATAATCAGCGATAGGGCAATGGGTGTAGGCAGGTGAATGATTAAGAAGTGTCGGGTTCGTATGTCTTATTTTGTATTTAGTAATGTTAGTTAATTATTGTTTATACGTACAAAGTGTCATGCTTATAACCTTTTGAGTTCC
The DNA here is from genome assembly GCA_930367265.1 of Catocala fraxini. NCBI lineage: Eukaryota > Metazoa > Arthropoda > Insecta > Lepidoptera > Erebidae > Catocala > Catocala fraxini. The sequence goes on from OV884038.1 coordinate 16,734,916, forward strand.
ACGACACGGGTTGGTGATTAAACTGTATTTATCTATATATGTTACCTATGTATTTACATAGGTACCTATATGGACTCATACCTACATGTGGTAGGACGAATTCATTACACTCACATTTTGCCCGCCATAGTTTTAAGTCGTACTTAATAGGAAGTGAACTTATTGCCGTTTAGGGGTCACAGTTCTAGACTCCTTTTTTCTATTGAGAATTTCTTGGCCAAAGCCCAATGACTGTTTTGACCATAGATATAATAAACAAGTTTGACCAAGTCATGCGCAGTAGACACATTAATACAGCTGCGCAACCGAAGCAGTCGCGAGAGCAGGCCTCCGTTGTAAAAATACTACGAAGCAAGATGCGTGTGTCTTTGGTCTATCATTCTAAGACAAGGCATTCCAACAAGCTAATATTATATAACATTTAAATAAGCTTACAACAGAATAACGGTTTTAACAGTATTAATCTAGGTATCTACGTATAATGTAGATTTGTTAAGGCGATTAGTAATAGTGAATTGGCTTATAGATACACCTAAGGCTGAATACTTAAGAATTTTGTCACGAACCACGGTATTTGATCGCTGTAACCTAAATTGTTAACGATACTTTAATTTTGAACCAGATGTCTCTATATTTGAGGTGTGATATGATGCTAATGACTTCCTTTATTATCTGTGCATTAATATATCGGGTTTTAATTCCAGATCCGGCCTACAAAAAGTTAATGGTTTTTTTTTATCAACCACTTCTCAGTAGTATCTGGCAGTTAGGATGTTAGCGGTGTGGCATATGGCATACCCCGTGTCTAAGAAAGCAGGTTACGTTACGCTGTAGGTATGTCCTGCGCCTGATCACTTTCCCGTTGTGTCATAGTCCGATGGAACTACAGACTACGAGATTTAGGGAATAGAGAGTGGACTGGTGTTTGCGCACTGTAATGTCTTCTATGCAGATGATTGATCTCCGTTAAAATCGGCAGCGATGACCAAAATTTGGTTTGCAGGAGAACCTTATCGATAGCTACACACATTTTTGCCTGCAAATAATAACACTATACGAGATCTATAAGCAGGAGTCTGAACTTGTTGTGAACTATATAGGTATATGAAATTGATAGCGGTCACTTAACAGCGGCCCACGGAGTCTTCAAAAACTTACTGTTTGTTCAATAGTTAGGTGGCTCTGTTATATGTCTATTTGATAAGTGCGGGGGCGCTCCTCGCGAAGTGTTCCAGTAATAAGTCACACATGTTTAGTGTCTGCTACCTACTGAAGTGTCACACGAACTACCACTATATTGCACAACACACAATTATATCTACGATGCTATATACTTCTGAATTATGGTTTTATAACTGTTTAAGTTATATTGCAATTTAGAGTCCCCGAAATATATTTCCTTTTCATTTTTGACTTAAAGGTAATGCCCTATTTTGTTTTAGAATAAATAAATTGTAAATATGTATTTATATATATATAAAACAAATATTTTTTTGTCAAATTTTCTTTGTGTGTATTTAAATGTAGTAAGGCGCATCTATGATGTGAGATTTGTCTTTAGAGTCAATAGTGTCTCGTCAAATGGAAGTGCCTGCCTTTACCAATTATTGGTAACGGCACATTAAGGTTAGACCTGTTACTAATAAAGGAATTAGAATATTTCTATAATTCCACGATTAAAAAAATATTACAACGTAACTCGTTCCAATGATACGATTTCGTTTGTAATTATTTGACTCGTGCAGTCCTTTCCACTAGACTCTTTGTTGTTGGAAGTACTTCTATGTAGTTTAACGTCTCGAGTTAAGCGGAGTGCGTACGGAGCCCGCTCTGCTTGCAGTGGAAACCCGGCTTCACACTGAGCTTCGCGATGTGAGTGGTATCTGTATCTATCTAAGAATTTCTGAGGCTCACATCAACTATATTAACTATATCATCTTTAGGTTTGTTTTGTTTTTGAAAATACTAGTTCCGCACTAGTTCGTACTTTCTGTGTCGCAGGAAATTTGACAAACAACAACTCTCAGTCTCGAAACAATTATTTGTGGATCACAAATTTTTGCTCCGTGTGATAATATTAAATTTATTTTCTTACATCGCACTAATTTCCGTAAAGTAAAAAAAATCGACAAGTACGGGAGTACAAGGGATCATAGTGTCCGGTAACCGCTTATCATTATAATAATATCAGCCCTAATTTATAAACTGTCCCGCTGCTGTCATACTGTTAAACCTTAGTCCACCACGCTGTCCCTTGCGGGTTGGCAGACTTCACATATCTTCGAGAACATTGTAGACAACTCTCAACCATGCAGGTTTCCTCACGATGTCCTCTTCCACTGTTAAAGCGACAACTAACTATTTAATACGCACATAACTTCGAAAAGTTAGACGTGTGTGCCTTGGGATCGAACTTAAAACCTCTTGTAAAAGTCCATCGGTCTTTTACTAGGCTACCGCTGTCTCTTCCATTAGGTGGATCAAACACAAGATCATCACAAAAAAAATATTTGTGTGGAAACAAATAGTTATTTGGTTGTATCTGAATCTTACTCGTGTTCTTTTTTCAATGATTGGACACAGAGAGTAAACACCCAGTGCGTCAGCTGTGTTTAAAAATGTTGTAGACTTGTATGTAGGCGTACAAACCGCAAAAACACCCGTGTAATTATGAGTCACGCTACAATAAACATTATGAATGGCTATTATAAGTATTCCGTGATGTAGTATTTACGTAAATTGTGGTCATAGGTAATGTTCATATTTAATTGTTTAGTAAGCATACCCGTGTATGTTCTGTAGGTAGAATCTCGCTTGTATAAGCACGAAGGGATAGGCAGGTGTGTATGTAATACACTTAAACGTCACCAGCTTTGTTTTAGTTCCTATGTAGCTAATAGGGATCGAACCTATCGCCGATAACGGTTTCCCAACCAAGTAGGTAATCGAACGCGGGACTGTAAATAGAATACTTACATGCACTCTTAGTTAGACTATTTATGATATAAGACTATGTATATTTAAAATATTTCATCCAACGATTTAAAGATACAAAATAAATGGTCTATCTCTTAAACTTAAATTATTATTTCGGAATCTTAAAATATTGATATATTACATACATACATAGATTCACGCCTGTTTCCCAGAGGGGTAGGCAGAGACTACGGATTTCCATTTGCTACGATCCTGACATACTTCTCTGGCTTCATTCACTTTCATCACATTCCTCATACACGCCCGTCGGTTCAAGGTGCTCTTAACCTGGCCTTTGTCCAGAACGCCTCCGATCTGATCAAGAAACGTTCGCCTAGGTCTTCCCCTTGCGACTGTTCCATTCACACTAGCCTTATAAACTTTCTTAGTCAGTCTTTCCTCGTCCATTCTTTCTACATGCCCAAATCAGCTTAACATACCCTTTTCTATTCTTGTCACTATATCAACTTTCATGCCGCATCTCTCTCTAATCACACTATTCCTTATTCTATCTTTCAGAGTCACGCCACATATATTTCTCAGCACTCTCATTTCTACAGCATTTATTCTGCTCTCATGCTTCTTTTGCCATACCCAACTTTCACTTCCATACATAAGTGTGGGCACTAATAGTCCTCTATGAACAGCCAAACATGCCTTTTCGGAAACATTTCGACTGTTCATAAAAGCGCGTAGAGCTCCATTCACTTTGTTTCCCGCAATCGTTCTCCTTTCAATATCTCCCTCATGTTAGTTAGTTAGTTGGACGTGTGTTATCCGCACTTAGCCCTACAATTGGGCCATTGTGCGTAAGTAGCCGACGCGAAGTATTGTTCGGTTACTCATACCACCTCAGCTCCGTCCAGAATGATAATAGGGGACCGATGTGACGCAGTACCTCTTTCATCGTTTCTGGACTGTTTAGGAGTTTCGCCCGTTGGTTGCTCACGCTTTTGCAGTGTAGGAGCACGTGAGCCGATGTCTCCTCGGTTTCCATGCAGCCTCTACATAAAGGACTGTCAGTGATGCCGATGTTGAACAGGTGTTTGTTAAGTGAGCAGTGGCCCGTTATTATACCCACTAGGTGGCGTAGGTTTTTCCTTGTGGAACGTAGCAGTCTGCGTGACAGATGCCTGTCCAAGGATGGAAGGGCTTCCTTCGTCTGTCTACATTCTTTGGTTTCTGTCCACTGTTTTTCGTGTAGATTCGTGGTTCTATCGCATAACCATGTTTTGAGTTGGCAGAAGGGTATCGGGACAATCGGTTCGGGTCCTACCATTTTGATGTTCGATCCTCTCTTTGCCAGTTGGTCTGCAGCATCATTGCCATAAGAGTTGCTGTGACCGCGTATCCACTGCAACGTTACCCGATTTTTTGTTGCAATACTTTGCAGCTCACGGTGACACTCCAGGATGAGTCCACTGTTGAAGCAGTTGCTCTTAAGAGCTTGTAGTACTGCGGCGCTATCCGAGATAATGCGTATCTCCCTCATGTTATCTATTATTTAAAATCTTTCAATTTACACTTTTCCCGGCGTTTCGGTTGCATTTCAGCAACCATTGTCGCAGGGAATCTAAGATGGCGATTGTCTATCTCTGAAACGAATAATTTTAAATTCAAAAACAGAAAACAAAGATTTTACGGTTATAACTATTCCAATATTATACAACTGATGTTATCAGTAAGGTGCGACTACGAGTCCACAGTAGTGACGGCGGGCACCTACTAGGCACACACCATACATCTGTGTCAATAGTTCACGCCGAGTCTGACGCAACACGCACACAACTGCCTGCATCCGATAATATTTCTTAACATCACGCCATCCCATTGCGTCGGCATTCAAGGGACGGCCTATTGCTAGAGAGCACAGTTTCAGGATTTGTCCTGCTGAAAGTATTCTAATAGTATTAATATAATATAATTCGTAAACACATACTATATACCTATGTATCTATGAGTGGCAAAGCCGCCGTTGTTTAAAATTGTTCTAAAAGACAACTTACGCGGTAAGAATAAATCCTTTGTCGCGGACTTTATAAACATTCAAACAACGGACACAAAGAAAACCCAGAATCGGAACAACCAGCAGCTCTGTCAGTTTGTTAAGTTTCCACCGTCAAACAAATAATCCAATTATGGTGAAATTTTGTACAAGGACAGCTTACCTTATAGTGAAAACTCAGCCGTTTTTTTCAAATGTCGTCACGGGTAGCAACTAGTAAATTATACTTTGTAGATCATTCGTAAATTCGACCGGCATTGTGAAAGATCGGTTAAGTTGCTTAACCTTAGAGATAGATCCATTAACAGGGTCGCCATGAACATCCATTCACCTACACTGACACAATATAACGTGTCTGACGCTACCCAGCCGTTCCCCCACTCACCATCGGTTTAACGACATATGTGTAGTATTAACACCGACTTGCTACACAATTACTGAACACCGAATATTATTACGTGACGACGTAACAGGTGCAGTGATGCCCACAATTGCCTCCGTGTCGACTGTCGACACTCGACTGTCTGCAGTGAACATTGTCATTTTCATATCACATGTACCTGTAGGGGTGGCTAGAACATACCTTCATTTTAAGGACTTTTGTATGTAGGTAGAGGGAAATTAAATGTTGTAGAGATATCGGTTTGACCCAGACAGAAACACAAAATATGATAACAGACGGTCAAACGTACCTATGTCAATTGCAACAACCAATCGAATCATTTGACGTGAGTCTGATTTTGATACGTCGTTGATTAGTCTTTTCGAAATCGAATGTAAATGCACCTTAAATTGTAACAAGAATAAATCTGTAGAAGAGAAATATCCATGGTAATCTAGCCGGACTGGAATAATACTTCATCCCGACTGAAGATCTAGCTGTATAACTTTATGAGCTCTGAGACTTCTGAAGAAATCACTGTGCTATCAGCCGATAAACCACGGTTTTTTAAAGGTAGTGCTTCTTGTAGAGTCTATGACAGGCGATGACGCGAGTAATACTTCTGGTTCTATAACGGTGGGGTGGATATGGTGAGGAAATCGATCACCATTAGATGGGATGCTGTCAAACAAGGCAATATTGAGTAGGTACCTATGAATTCAAATTATTAAGTTTTGTTTAACTAAGAATGCAATCTTATGTGGAGGCAAGCATTAATGTGAACTGTAAATATAATTATTATGAATAATAAATAACCATATGATAATATGATAATATGAATATTATTTTGTAACAGAATTATTTATTTCTCGGGCTTGACAACAGCCAAGGCTGCTAACAAGCTATCCAAGGACAGTCAAAGATACAGAGAAGCAAGACCTAAAAAGATGTTTTCTGGTCCCTTGCTTCATCTTAAACAATAAACCAACCCAGCAGTCAATGGCTAAATGATCACATTTCACTTCATTTATCACTTCTTCTGATATGCATCAGTTTATCCTATCTTTATCCTTACTAATATTATACATGCGAATGTTACTTTGTTTGTGAGTTATGCGAATGTTACTTTGTTTGTTTGGTTGTTACGCTTTCATGCCTTAACTACTCGACTGATCATCATGCAATTTCGCATACACGTTGTCAGGGGAACAGGATAGAACATAAGGTACCTTTCATCTATAAAAGAAATACTATGCCCGAGCTAGCAAAGCCGCGGGCTAAAGCTAGTTATCAATAATTTTCCACATAATTGCGAAAGTTTCAATGAAAATATTGACGATCTACTAATTAATACAGATCGTAATAAGTATCAATTTATTAATAACCGAGTGAATTGCGATTAATTAAATCTGTGAATGGATTGTGCGTATTATTTCCTGGGTTACCACCATTATATGTAATCGGGTGGATGTGAGGTACAATATCTGTTTTAATTATCTGTGCTCAAGCACAATATAACTTATTGATGAGGCAAAATTTGTTTGTTTGTATGTAGTGAACTGCGGAAATACTGAAGCCGCTGATTAAAATTAGCAAAATATAAATTTGTAGTTGTTCCTCTTCGTTGGATTATTTAACTTAGGTCAGGCAACTCTGAGGCAAGAGTGCGAGTGTCCTGAAAATTTCTTAGAGACACTTTTACACACTCTCACTACATCTGCATAGCCATTTTCAGCAGTGGTAATCATAAAAACCGCCACGTTTTGAGACCCGTAAAGTTCTGGAGAAATAATCATTTATTGAGTTAAATAAACAGCAATAGTCAAGCTTATTTATCATATTATTGCACAGTAAAGCTCCAAGTAGAAACTTATTGGCACCGGCCCTTTTAAATTGTAAAAGTTTAAAGACATATAGCTATAGTTCCACGGAATAAATACATTTTGAATTTGGTAAGCACTCTCATTCCGGAAGAGTCGCCGTCCTCGAGGGAGTGAAACGGGTCAGATCAAATTCCGTAGGGGGTGAAACAGCGAGAACAATTTGTCTACTCACCTTGATGTCTCATTTTTATTTGAATACAATCTCTGTGTTATTAATCTACTAGTTTCTTCCCGCGGGTTTATCTGCGTGCATCCTAAGGGATGACATATTAGGATTTGAAGTATCCTATGCGTTAATCTAGCACATGATCTTTCTGCATACTAAGTTCCATCTACATTCATTTAAAAGTATAGATACTTTTGATTAAGTAACTAACAACAAAATTATATTATTTTTGGAGACATCTTGGCCGAAGTGTGCGGCACTAGGATTAATTTCTGTGTCGCAGAAGACTTTACAAACATTCAAACAACGGACACGAAGAATACCCACACTCAAAACAACTAGATATATGTAAATCTTTTAATATTTTTAGCCCATATGGAATCCACAACACTTGGTGCAGGGGCTGAAGCGGGGCGATCACTCAAACCACAAGGCCATTCGTGCAGTCTTTACCTAATATTAGTAGCACCAGCTGCTAAGCTTGTTACGTCACGTAGAACCAAAAGACAGCTGACTAAATTTAGATAATGTAGTCATGATACATCTTTGCTTACTCTTCACGAGACTTATTGGCGTGAGTATGTGACATTAAGTACTAGTAATAGATTGTAGTAGAACAATAGCGCTCAATGATGCTTGTTAAACGGTCCCGTCTCGCGACACCTCATCGTTTGTCAGATGATGCTATTCATCAATCGCTACAAGCGCTACACAACTATGACACACAGATTGGACAAATACATTGCTTTTGCTCCACAAGTTTACAACTGGAGTGAAATATTTGATACATTCATTATACAACAGTAGTTTGACAAAACTAAAAATAGACGCTATACGGTTAGCATAATAGTGTAATTGGTCGCTTTGCTATTGCAAGTGTGCCTGGGTGTTATGGCTTCGATCCCCGCACTGCACACTGGGTAAAATGTGTGATCCATAAATAGTTTCTTCCGGGTCTGGGTGTCCTTAACGTCTGTTATTTTATTACACAAATAGATTTTCCGAGCCTGGGTGCTCTTTGTGTCTGTCGTTTCAATATTTGAAGAACTCCGCGGTACAATGAGTCCTAGTGCGGTTTTCTTTATAAGAATAAGAAAGGATATAGATAAATAATTAAATATATATATTGTCAAATATTAAAATGTAATAAAATAAAATGAAATATTCAGGTATATGTAAGGTAGGGTATAGGTAAGGTACAGGAAAATGTCTGTACCTTATTCATCAAAGTTATACAGACTTTATACAAAAAATATGTCATACAATAAAAATCTGTTCAGATAGCTTTATAAAAGAATTAGTTATTCCTCGACAATGTCACATTTATTATAAAAAGTACCTTATATCCTTTTCTGTACCCCTGATCACGTGTAGGTATGTGTGTGTATTCATAATGATCAGACGAGTAGTAAATGCTGTTATTACGTTTTTACGCCTTTGCGTATGCTTTGCGTATGTACGCATTATTATACAAGTTGAGATAGACACGGATAAATAATTTTCAAATATCGACATGAGTGATACATGTATCTGATTATTAAATAATAGTTAATATGGAGTGCTCAGATTGGAGAACATTCCTCATGTAAATAGTTTACTAACTTGTTCCTAATTTACATGCCCAGAACATTATAGAGAACTTTCAGGCATGCATATTTCCACATGTTGTATTCCTTTGGCGTAAAAGCGAGCGATAATTACCTATTTATACGCTTATAGCTTCGGAAAGTCGTATGTTGGGGGTTTGAACTGCATACTGATATTTGTTTTCTTGCGCTGAGAATAATTTTTCGTGTCGTGGAGATAGTAAGTAGTAGCCTTCGATAGACGTCAATTGAGTCACCCTCAATTAAATGGAACTTAAAAAATAGGTGAAATGTGTGTGTATCCCTTCTAGATTAGTGAAAGAGTATTCGCTCTTTGAATGTGTATTATGGTATCTATAAAGACAACTATAGATATGACCTACTGCCAGCGCAGCGGTGGTGAATGCGACTGCTGCTGGCGTTAGGTCACGGGATAGATTCCCAGTCGAAGAGCTATTACCTACGGAGCACTACTTCTGTTCCCAGTAGACGGCAATAGGTTCGTCCTTAATTACGAGGGAATTAAAAAACAGCTAGCGAAATGTGGGTCCATTCCATCTCTATCTAGACCTTCTTCTCCCTAGCCTTTATTATTCCCAAGTCACTTGGGGTCGGCTTTTCTGGTCCAACCGGATTTGACTGGATATCAGTTTTTACACGGAGCGGCTACCACCTGACCTCCGCAACCCGAAGGCTTTCGATATCCTAAGGCTAGACCAGTGTCAGGATATTATAGGGCACTGACTTCCCAATAACGACTGCCATAGATGTCATCATTATCAATCAATACGCACATAATTTTGAAAAGTCATATAACTTCCGAAAGTCAGAGTTGCGCGACGTGGGTTTGAATCCGAAACCCTCTGCAATGCAGTCTGTTGGTCTCCCCACTGATCTATCGCCTCTATCTAGACCTTAAGGGATATTAAATAGCTTCGAGCCTATGTTATTGATACGTACTCGTAATTAAGTGATAACGCTAATATAAATATTACCGTCTGACTGTCTCGGTGGCGTAGTGGTAGGTATTCAGTGTTACTTATGGCTGTTGTTTGAGTGTTTGTAAAGTCCTCCGCGACAGTAGGAAGTATTACACAATCGTGAGGGAGATTTTTTTTTTTTAAATTGTTTTTCCATTCTCCTGTAAACAAAATCCCTGTAGAAGTACAAGGCCTGAAACTGTGCCCGATAAAACACTATTACGTGAAACCTAAAATTATAGTTGACGAAATAAAACTCACTCTAACTCTATAAGAACAGGATAAAAAAAGGCTTGAATCTATATTATAGATACGTAATGTAAACCAAATATAAATATTAGTTACCGCCAGGTGTTTCAGCGCAACACCGAGCAATAAGGGTGTTGTCTAATTACGCCGCGCGCCCGCACTCGTCCGACAACTATGAAAAACAATTATTGCTTTAGTTAATCTTTATTGTTTATCAGCATGCGAACACGAAATGTATCGCGATACGCGTCAGTGGGCGCGCAGCCTTATAACAATGTTTTTTGCTACTTAACTTGATAATCGTGTGTCCATACATCATCTAGCGTGGCGCGGCGATAAATTAAATTGGAAATATAACTTTCAGTTTATACATAACTAGCTTCCGATTGTGGCGTCGCTCACGTGTTTGCTATTAAAGTAAAAAAAATTGTGCATTGCAATCACAAAGTAACACTAATGGATGTCAAACTTTACAAGTGTAGTAGGTACTTACCTACTAAATTGATATTCAGGTCTCTTTTTTAACCGACTTCAAAAAAATGAGGAGGTTCTCAATTCATCTGTATTTTTTAAATCTTTTTATGTGCTTTTTCTAGGTGAACCGGTTTTGATGATTATTTATTAATGTGAAAGCTGGTGTTTCCCATGTGGTCCCATGTAAATTTGATCAAGACCTGACCAGTAGTTTCTGAGTTATCCTCAATAATGCGTATTTGGTTGACTTCGACTACATTGTTGATGTTCTCATTTTATTACTTGTATAGTTGTTGTCTAGATGAAGCCGGTTTTCTTTTTTAAATATTTTATTTAAAAGACATCTCTCGCAGTAGGAAGAAATCCTATGTCGAAATTTGAATACCTACATTCAAACAACGGACATAAAGTACCTACACCTAGACTCAGAACGATGAGGTATATGTGGGTCACACAAGTCTTTGCCCCGTGGGGTGATCGAACCAACACGGCGCGGGCGCGCGGCGGCGCAGTGGTTATGTCGAAGCACTAGTACGCTATCTGCGCAGGCAAAAAGCTAGCTTAGTTGGTAAGGTATCAGAAATTCAAAGCCATTCTTTTAAATAGCAATTACTTTATAATTTTAGTATTTTACAATTCATTTATACAAGGTGGAGGGTTAAAGCGTTGTTTATATTATTAAGGGACAATGTAGCTATCTATTAGTGAAATAAATTTTTAAATCAGGTCTTTAGTTCCAGAGATGATCCCATACATATAAACAAACAGATCTTTATAATATACTAGCAGTCTGACTTTGCCCGAGTTGAACATAATTCAAAGCTTATGTAGGTACATCAGGAATAATGTACCTACCTTCCAAATAGTGAAAGAATTATTTAAATCGGATAAGTAGTTCCGGAGATTAACTCCTGCATCCAAATTTACAAACTTTACCTTTTTATGTGTCTATAAATATGCCACCATGCCTGTAACGGCACTATGGGCTAGGCCAGTCGTCGGCAACCTTGTCGTCCAAAAGAGCCAAATATAAACAATCCACAAGTGAAATTTATTCAAGAAGCTTTTTTTTAACTTAAGTTGTGCTTTAGCACGCGACATTATTAGTGAAAAATTAGGATTAAAAGTGGATACACTCTCGAGCTTGCCTTTGTCAAATAAGTCTTAGTTTAATTAACAGTAAATTAAATTAAATTTGGTATCGTAGTTATAAGGCAAGATAATGAGTAGGTAATATTCCGTGCCTGCACTAAACATTTCTTGAAAGAGCCGCCAGCCGAGGAGTCGAGGAGCCGCATGCGGCTCGTGAGCCGCGGGTTGCCGACCACTGGGCTAGGCAAAAGTATTACACACACCTTTCGCAGCCCACGTACGTGATAAGGAGCGAACCTATTGTCGTTTTCCGTCTACGTTTTCAGTCTCCGTGGCACTGTTTCTTATCGGCAGAATCGTCAAACATTGCTCGGATCGGTAATCGAAACGGTTTCAACCTGGAACCTCACGATAGGCCGTAAAGCCAAACCATTCTTTAATCTGGTGTCACGGGAATCTTTACAAATCATAAACGGCGGACTCAAAAAACACCCAGACTCGGAACAACTACTTGTAAATCAAACAAATTTTTGTTACGTATAGGATTGAACCAATTTACAAACAAAGTGTTGTACTTAGTTTGTAAATTGTTCTCTACTAGAGACCACTTAATTAAACTGCTCCATCCGCTGTGTTACTAACTTTATTAGTTCTTAATTTTTTAATTAGTGTAGTTAAATAAAAAAGTATCACAGCGTTACCTATTTAGTGAGGCAACACCGTTAAATATACAGGTATGGCTGCACAGTCTGTGGCCTGTGCCTCATTGTCACATAACAATACCGCGCTAGTCATTAGACACAGTGGGTAACAATCCTATAGTTTGAATGGCTCAGTGATGTGCATCAACAATGGCGCGAGCGACGCGGGAACGATATGAAATTTCATTAACGAGGGTCGGCGGTACGACGGCTCGAAGCGCCTCTCCACAAGACGGCGCGGCGGGCAAACAACGCGCGTGAACCCACGAATAATTCACACGCGAGCCCTACAAATAACACCCGCCCCCGCCCCTCAGCTCCCCTCCCTCCCCCTCCAGCCGCAAACTGAGTTATTTATCGCCCCCGCGTCTCCCCAGTCGAGCCTGTCGCGGGGACAGGAAATACCCGCACGTATTTTTACTGCCGGCTGAAGACCGCCGATCCCCGGCGACACCTACAGCCGACTGTACCCGGACGCGATCGCACTTGACGTAATTCCAATAACTCTACTGCACGGATCACCTACATTTGGATGGGAATGCACCTAATGTGGATATGAAAATGCGATTGAATTTAAAAATTTTGCTGTTGATTTTATTTGAGATGGTGTTTGCTTTATGTTACGCATACGAAGTTTAATATAATTATAGATAAGATGTATCTCGTATTGTAGTAAGTATATATAAGCGGCGGTAGGACAGCGGTAAAGCTTTGGACTCGTGATGGAGAGGTCGTAGGCTTGACCTCCGTTGCACTACCGACGTTAAGTTAACTAAACGAGCTAACAATTAAGTATTTAATTCGTAACCAAAAATGTTAGTACCCATCCTTAAAAAAGGAATTTTGCTGAAAGTTCTTTAACGGTTGATAGGGCGTTGAGATAAAAAGTATCTAAATAGTGAAAAATAAAGTTATATTAATTAAAATGTTATAGTAAAATATTTGTCGACCACATTAAAAACTCTACTTTTCAATTCTTTGGTTTGTCGTATTTGTTTATTTTGAATTTTGATCAATTTTGTTAAAGTTTTGACTGCATGGATGGAGTACTGGTTTAAGTGATTGTCTCACCACTGCCTCTATGCAGAGTGTAGTGGCACAAAAATTTGTGTGATGCACAAATAGATGTTACGAACCTAGGTGTTCTTTATGTCCTTTCTTTGTCAAGTCCCCACGAGACAGGATTTATTCCTAGAGCAGCAGAGACATTTAAAAAAGTAGAGTGTAATAAGTATTATGTTAGCTACTTTTTAAAGCAGTCTATGTCTTAAAAACCTCTAAGTTATCTTCATAATATTATCAAAATAGACTCAATGGTTTAATGTGAATCATTCTGACAGGTGGAGTTAGTTTCGCTATAATAAAAGTATGGCTGGTACGGAAGTATGGAGTACAGAAGTTGTTCCGTATTTTAGCCACTTGTTGTCTTCATTAGCTAGTCCATTATTGAGCTACTCACTTACTAATAATAGTAGTAACGTATTCAGTTTATTCATGTAGCAATTAACTAATTTGTGCCTCGTGTAAACAGGTAAGTGCTCAAGTAATTAATGCCACAGAGGGTTAGGTATCGCGCACTGGTGTTCAACATTATACACATTATAAATACAGGGAAGGAAACTTCAATATGGTCTACAAACAGTTCGATAGTGACACAGTGACTCATTGTTTGGCACTAGAGCAGCTATATCTCAGTGTTTGCGGTCTCTATGGGTTTGTGAGTCAATTAGTGGCTTAACCGACCGCGCGCCGCCGCGCACCCACCGGATACATGCTCCTAAGCTTTATGGCGGACGCCAGCCAAACATGCCTACCGCATCACTTTCCTCATCTGCACGTATCACCTACATACAACCAAATTATTATTCTTTTATTTTCCCAATCGGCTCCAGTTGGCATCGAAGTCCTATCGACGCGAAATCATAAAAAATTAAAAACAAAATCCGTGCTGCGCCTCCCGGCGCGGCGTGGCGAACGGAGCGGCTCACCCCCTATTTTTTGCGGGTAGGTAACGTGCTCGGTGACACCTCGCGCGGGTCAAGTGCGGGGCTGCGGGCGGCGTGGCGCGGGGGGGAGGGCGCTAATTCCGAGCGCGTGACCGCACCCCCCCGCCGCTAACCCTGCCTCTTCCCGCTCGCCTAACGCCGTTTTCCCGCCGGATTTGCGTTCATACAGTAAAATAAAAAGGGCGATTTGGCGCCCTCCATCGACGCGGCCCGATTAGCGGCGCCCGGGGAAATTAAAAGTATTTTATTCCAGCATTTATTCCCTTTTTGTTTGTGTTGAGTAATGCGAGCGTGTTGTGCGGCGTGTCGGACCCGCGCCCTGCGCGCTACGCTGCCGGCACACACACACGCACACACAACACTCACTTCATTCGCGTTATGAATGACGGATTATGAGATATTGATATCCACAATGTGCGCTATCAATTTAGGATACGTTAATGCGTACCTACCGAACTAGTGGCCCATTATGTTAGCACTTATAGTTGAACTACAAAGATAAAACTTTATTCTAATGTTTACAAGCACTTGGCATTGTCTAAGAAAATAAATGGCTGGTTGCTTTTTTGTGCCTCTAATCTTGTCTAGCCCTTATCTCAATGGCCTACTTATTCAAGACGTCCGTTAAAGCTCGGAACTATTAACATAAGTCACTAGTCATAAATAAAAAAAAACACACACCCTCACACATAAACAAAAGCATTCACACTCTGAATAGTCGGGGAGACAAAAACGTATTCTGCAGATTTTTTCGTGAAGGGGCGGGCGGACCGGACTAATAACTTCGTCTATAAATCAAATATTAGCTCAAATAAAGCGGGGAACGTTTTGTCTACATTGCGATACCGTTTGCTCTCGAAGGTAGGTACATAATTTACAAAAAGCTTCCGATGTGGAACGCGTCGGTAGCCATTAGTCGACGCGCTTAAGTGTTTCAAGAAAATTCTCTTGACAAAAAGTACGCGCGGCGAGTTGTCCGTCTCGTAGGCAGCGCTGTGGGCCGCTGCAGCGCTGCGCGGGCTCGTCCGCCGACTGTTCAATCAATTTATAAGAATGTGCCAATTGACGCGTATCATAATTTGCCTCTACGCTAGTCGCTAATAAAAAATAACCGCTCGCATACTGAGAAGTTGTCGTGTCGTGTCTATCTATGTAACAATTATTTTTATTGCTACAGTATGTAGATACCTAATGGCTAATTTAATTTAATTAGTAGTTATTGGAGTGCTAAATATAGGATAATAATTACTATTAGAGTAAGAACATGAATGCTTAATTAATATCTAAGTAGGTTAGGTGAGAGGTGTAGTTTGTACATTTGTTTGTGTGAAATTATGTGTCGTGTGTAGGTAGTGGCGGGTTCATAAGTTCGCTTCAGTTGCAGTGCACGGGTGAAGACATCAGTCGTCCTGTCGTTGCTCGCGGGTCGCGGGAGGGGAGAGGGGGGCACATCTGAGTGTAATATTTCCGGGCGTGCCTTCACAAAAGATCCCCTTCCATTGAATCAAAAACGTAATCGTAAAAGAGCTTTTAAAGAGTCGATTTGTTTCTAACAACGAGTTTTGATTTGAATCTCGTTATTTTGTTTTTCATAAAAAGTAGCCCAAGTGGGTGAAGGTAATCTGTAACGAATGTAGATGTTCTCGAGCGGCTTTATCAACAGAACGACCTTTTATATTTGTTTGATCATTTCGGATGATATTGGAGATTTATTTTGTAACTACGTAACTACGTTTGTACATATGTATAGGTACCTACCTCTAACTCTACAGTGTTTACACAGTACGCACCCTGTTATTTAACCCGTATTCGATGTCAGCTTAAATTTAGAAAATATGTTTGTGCATAAAACAAGTCGTTACATTTAATAGTTATGCAGGGACAGGTAAGCTACAAGCATTTTCCATATAATTGCCTCACGTGAAAATCCTTTGTTCAGTTGGTCAAACAAACGCTATAAAAAATAAAAGAGTAACATATTGCAACGGCAAAATATTGCTCGTGTTGAGAGCAGCGTAGAGCGTAGGTATAGCGTATAGCGCGCAGCGTGCAGCGGCTGCAGGGAGCTCTGCGAGAGCTATGAAAACGTGGTGGCTCAGCACAACAGTTGACTCTGAACAGACGTACACACACAGCTTATACAGCGCGCGCTACAATACGCGGCGGGAGAGCTCCGGCCGCCTCGGCTCCGGGGTGGGCCGGGGGGCGCTGTGACGATGCAGTTTGCACCGCGGCCTCCTCCAACCTTCACCAACTTGCGCCCGTGTTCTTGGGAATCGTTTTAAATTCAAGAACCGCAGAGCACTCAACGCGCGACTACCTACCCTACCCCTCGGTAATATGAGCCAAAATCATAACATCACATTTTTATAAGTCATTTCGAAAATGGAATACACTGTCACCGCAACATGAGATTTAAAACTCTAAGTGGACGGCGCAAAGTTTAGAATCGTATAAATAATGTAAAAATGGCAGCCGTCCTTGGTGTGAGTGCGGAGGTGAGAAATACATTAGCGGTACCGTTTTCTATTGGTCGTTGCTCCTGTGTTGATATTAAGCAGTCCACGTGGACTGCTCGGTGGTCGCTTGTCTCGTTTTTTTCAGCGGGTAGGTCGCTATCCGTCCCGTTCTAATCTACAGCGAAACGTGGAATGTCATGTCCGGAGTTGTTCAGAAAGTCGTGAGCGTGCATCGTGCTTCCAACTTCACCCTTGTTCCGAAACAGAGCAACTTCCACTCGCTGCCGTTTTAAATTGAGCTTTTGTATTCTTTGATTAAAGTTTACTTTGAATATGACCCCTCGAAGGTCTAAAGTTTTTAAGAGTGCGTCGTATTGATAAGCATTTTTAAGTCAATTAAGGTTGTAAGCTAAAAGCGGTTGTTGCTACATTTAAATTATCGGCTGGCATTCAAATAACGCCATTTTTTTCGTGTCGGCACGAATTTATTTAATAGTTAGATATATGTTATGTTGGGTATAATAATGTGGCGTGGGCGATGCTATGGTACCTACGTGTCAGAGTAGATACCGCGAGGTATTCATTCACTTAGTCACGGATATCAGTTTAGTAATGAACAATATTGATAAGTTTTATTGAATGCCGACGTAGTTCATTTACTAGTTCTGTATCTACGAATATTTGTGTGATTATTATCTAACGTGTTTTCATTCAAGTGCTGTTTCTATCTATTAGATATTAGGCAATAGTTGCGTAGGTATTTCACGTGATGTGTAGGTAGCATTTGGGTAGATACCTTGTTTGAAATACTTGTTTAGTGTGATACCCTCGGCTCAAGGTACCTGCGTGTTTTCTCCCTAACAAAGGGGAGAGCAGATGTTCAGATGTCAGCCCCGCTAACCCCTTGCGAGCCCATTGAATATCGTTTTAATAGATCACATTGTTACACAATAAATAGTCACGGAACAGTAATAGACAGCCATTATCGTCAAAAATGTAATGGAAATTGTTAATTTAACCACTAATTGCTCAATGGAGCATTACGAAGATCAATCAATTTATTTTTAAAGAGTGGTTAGGTCGTTATGTCTACTTTTTGGCGTTTTCACGGTAATCAGCGGTTGATGATCGTAAATCTCCGATCGAATTTAGTGCATGTCCGTTAATAGTCATAAACTAAATGTACTGTGACTGCCACATCAAATCGGTGCGATGGTTCTTGTGCTTATCTGCTTATAATACACACTGCTAAATCCGACCGTCATATCCCAGGTTCGATTCTATGTTTTAGTTAGGCCAAGCATAATGCTCTCTAGCGGGCACAGATCCAGACTCCGTGATGCTACTGAGAATACTTCATTAGAAAAGCCCAATAATTAACACTATGTCCAACTCGGGAATCGAACACTAGGCCTGGCACAGTAGTCGCATTCACTTGGTATCACTGCGCCACCGAGCCAGTCGGGCGTCAGAAAGTTGTGCGTATTCTTTCAAAATTCGATACCTAATGCTGAAATATATTTTGTTTGTTTTGGACAATTTATATATAATATCAGCCCTGTATTAAATTGTCCCACTGCTGGGCACGGGCCTCTTCTCTATTGTGAAAAGGCTTAGGCCATAGTCCACCACGCTGGTCCAGTGCGGGTTGGCAGATTTCACATATCTTTGAGAACATTATTGAGAACTCTTAAGCATGCAGGTTTCCTAAAGATGTTTTCCTTCACCGTTAAAGCAAGCGAAAATTAACAATTTAATACGCACATGACTTCGAAAAGTCAGAGATGCGCGCCTTGTGATCGAACTCGAGATCTCTGCGTGGCAGTCCAACGGTTTCCCATTAGGCTAAAACTAGGCACAATTTATATAAACAGTTATATCTATTACATATAAGTAAGCAGATCGATATACTTAGGTATATGTTTTATTATTAATTTGTTACATACAGTCTACATTTATTCTAGTACATATCAGTTTATATTAGTATTTCTATTAGAAGCTAATAGGAGAACTATTATTACAAGCTATTCACACCTCTAAATCATTAAACTATAAAAGTAACATAAGTGGCTGAGCGATATGAAATTCTGCGAAATTGTTTCATTTAGAATTTGAAATTGCGGTTTAATTATCGAAATAAATACAGAAACAACATGTTTCATTACTTCAGCAAGTTGCGGAGCTTTTAATTTATCTATAATTAATATTAACACTAATAGTTTTCGCAATAAGAGTATTCGTAGTCATGTATTAAAAAACGTTGGAACTTATAACTAATAATTACGTTCAAAGAAAGGAATGGATTTAATTAATACACCTGAGCTGCCATCTATTGAAGAACGTATTAAATAAATTTAATTTCTTAATACTTTGTTAAACTTAGTTATGGTTAGCTAATTCATTATAATATTTATCGTTATAGTAAGTGATTTGTACTACAGTAATTGAGGATTTACGTTTTACAGTTTGACTATCCCACGAGACAACAGGTTATTTAGTTAGTTTTAGATATGCCGCACTTTTGTAAAACGTGCGCGCCCCATCTAGCTGCGGCATTCATAAACTATAGTTTCTGTATGTTTATTTTATATCTCTAATTGACATTCATCTATTGCAAATAGTTGTCACCCACTTGATGCAACGTACAGTACCCGTATAAATGAAACAACTTAAATGTGATGACGATCATCTTAAAATTTTCTTCATGATAAATAAATGTAGAACGCCATCTATTGTGAATGTATAGAATTGATTCTGACTTAAATAGAGATGATCGTGAGATGCGAAAAATGCAACTTCTTAACAGTTATTTTAACACATTGTTAAAGTCAGTTAAAATTCTATATTCGTGCTTATACTCTGCACCTTAGGTTTATTTGGAATTTGGAGAGAAAAGAAGAAGATTATTGTGTTTCCAAATAACCGATAGATGGCAATATTATTTGATATTCTGTATTTAACTTCTTTGTTAGTACTTAAAGAACAAGCCAATGACCTTATATTTAAATAGAATACCTAATATAATTAAACACGGCTTAAATCTTAAATGTAAGGGCGCTAATTTGTCTGACATACATGGACGATACAGAGACCCTGTATGTACTAACTAGGTAGTTTAAACAAAATATTTTTGATATCTCTTATTAGAAATGATAATCTTAAATTGTTGCGAATTTGACGCATGCCTTTTTGGTATAAATTGGTATAACCAGATTATGCATTCAATAAATATTTACTGGACTGCAATTACGAACATAGTAATCAATTGGATATAAATCAGGAAATTAGCTGCGCTGGCAGAAAATAAATTATTGAGCATGTATAGCATAATCCCTCAAAATTGGAATTATAAATTATATATAACTAATAGAAGCGATAGGAAATTGTACAGGCGTAGGTACAAGTTTACAACTTAATCTATAATTGAATTTGGGATAGGTACTCAATTATTATCAATTATTTTAAGCCAATTTGGGAACGTTAATGTTATGACATTGACAACGACACAACAGTTGATAACTTTGACATTAATGACAGTTAACAGTTGATAAGTATTAAGTATGTACAATGCTGTAAAAATGATAAATGTTTTATGTTGCTTTGAAATTGCGTGACTTATTGTATAGTGTAATTATATTATTATGTTAATATATTACAAGAAGTTCGTATTCAAGTCAGTCAAGTCAAGTATATTTTGCACAGAAGTTGTGTCTACAGGTACGCTTTAAGGTTCCATTTACTTTACCAATAACTTGGCAATAACAGGAATTATAGTTTTTATTATGTACTTCACTTTTTAGGATTGTAAAAATGCCACAGATCGTTTTATTATTTAGCGGTAAGAGAAAATCTGGCAAGGACTTTCTTACGACACATTTACAAAAAATGTAAGTTAAATATATTTATTTGAAACTAAGTGACCTTACCTTTCTTGGCGCCTACGTTAAGCAAGGGTATATATCATTATAATGAATTAAATAATGTCTATGTTCCTTAGCAATAGAATATAAATTGCTAGAAAACAAATAATTTTGCTGTAAACTAAGGTAGGCAAACTATTCTAATTTTTTTCTAAATCATTTTATTATTATTTCTAAGCTTATATTTTTATCTAATTAAATTATATATTTTACACCAAAATCACATTTCTAAAATATCTTTGTTTTGCAGTCTCGGTGACAGATGTGAAGTTTTAAAAATATCACAGCCTATTAAAAGCCATTGGGCAAAAGAAAAACATTTGAATTTGAATGAACTCCTCAGTGACAGTGAATACAAGGAACAATATAGACTGGATATGATCAACTGGAGTGATGAGATGAGATCACAAGATTATGGATACTTCTGTAGAATAACTTGTCAAGATGGTGAGACATAATTTATACAATGACATTGAATAAGGATTTATCATGATGTAGCAATATGTTATTTGACATATTATGTCTAATATTTTTATTATATTATTTCTTATGATGGCATAATAAACTGCCACAAACAAAACATACCCATGAATATAATACCATATTAAAGCATGCTTATTATTAAAAGTTGGTGCAGAAGCATGCCTAGTTTTTCAGATTTGACAAGCTTGGTAACTTAGATTTAAGTGCTTTTTAATAGAAATGAACTAAAAAATATTTAGCTTCTTGTTAGGAGTATTTTTGCATATATAGTGCTATAGGTATAATTGCATAATGTCTCAAATGGAAGATCAATCTTATGAAGCCCCGTCTTATTGGGTTACAATTGATAATATTTTTTGATCTGGTTTCTCAATATACCTTATATTCATAATTAACAATGTTTCTTATCAATTTACAGCAACAGAAATGCCGGTATGGATAGTGAGTGATATCAGGCGAAAAACAGACATTCAGTGGTTCAAAGAAACATATGGCAATCTTATAAAAACAATAAGGATAACTGCAGATGAAGAAACCAGGAGACAGAGAGGGTTTTTGTTTAAACCTGGCGTAGATGATGTTGCCTCCGAGTGTGGTTTAGATGACTATATGGAGTGGGACCTTGTTATTAATAATGGAGAAGAAAGACAAAAGTTAGAAGAACAATTAGGCTCTATATTAGGTTTGTTGTCCAAGTTATGATTGTGGTGATATCATACAATACAACTGTGTGAATAATGTGTATTGGTATATTTCTTCTTCTTGTCTTAGTATACACGACTTTTCAAATATGTAGAATGCCTGATTCTGTAAATCTAATGTGTATTAAGTAGAAATCACAAAATACCTATATACAGTACAATCTGTATGGACAGTCTTATAGTTTGGCCCAGTATTGCTTTGTATACATTCTCATGCTAATACTGATCTATACTAACTCAAATCGAAAAAAAATATTTTAGTGTTGTATAGCCTATTAATCGATGAAGGCTATATAACATCACGCTATGACCCACGGCGGCGGCGCAGTAACCATAAACACGAGTGAAACCGCGGGCACATCTAGTTTTATATAAAACCGTTTTCTAAATTGAGTGCAAAGTCTAAGTAGTTTCTGGCTGAAATTGGCAAACTACTTGTGTTTTCATTTTATGTAGAAAGTTATTGTACATTTTTATATTTAAAAAAGGTAGGTACTGCATTGGAATGTATGAGGAGGATTACTAAGTATATCTTGTGGCTAAATCCTTACAGAAAGTGGTTATAAATTTCATACAGTAGTAAAGATATTAATGTTTGTGATGTGGTAAAATCTTATGTAGGTACCTGTGGTAATGGCATCTAGTTGTGGTAGTTTTATTTATAATTTGACAAAGTATTTATTGCAAATGGCTATTGCCAAAATACTTATTTTGTAGTATTATCTTAATTTTCTATTATGAATAATTTAATGAATAAATAATTTTTGGAAATAAATATGTTTATAATATCATTGTTAATTTTATTGAGGTATACAAGGGTTATGTGTAAATTACGCTTCTGCAGGATTATCGAAAGTTTTTATGTCATAGTTTTATACATATATCAATGATTAAAACTGATAATAATGAAAGTCATTATGGCTCATGAATGTGTGCATTGGAGTATAACACTTTCTTCTGATTGGCCTAATGTCTCTGAAATAATTAATGTAATAAATAATTAGTTACCAAAACCAAGTACCTTGGTTTTTGCATAATATTGTCTACTATGTGAATGTTGGCTTACATGGTTTTTGTTAAAAGTAATGCAGAGTTATTTTTCTACCTATAAATACCTATTAATATTTATAAAACGAATTATTGTGAAGCATTTATTGTCTTATTTGATAAGAGGAATTATGTTACTAACACAAAGACGCGGTCATTATTAACGGTTTTGTTTATTTGATCGTCATATCAAATGTTTTGTGGGACTAAACTGCATTATTTCTAAAATCTGACCAATGTAATCTTGTGTTTGTTTTTGGAGTGAACTTCTCAACAGGAGTACCTACAGAATCTAGAATTCTACCTAACAACAACAATAGGCTCGATACTATGTTACGTAAGACATGAAGGCTACACAAGAACATGTAATCATGCTGGAACTTGTATCAGATCTGACGATAATGCTGAAAGAACTGTGATGAATCTTTATTGGAATTATTGGTTAATCGTTATTAGCTAAGGTATTAGTTATGCTCATGTATGTATATCCTCGGAATCTCCCAACCTCTTAACTGCACGGGTGGCGTGGCGGCGAAGCGGTTGCGGTAGCTTTACGCTAAGTATTATGGGTTCGAATTGCACTTGGAGCTATTTTTTGTGATATCCACAAATAATTATTCTGAGTCTTTGTGTTTTCGTGTCCGTCAATTATATGTTTATAAAGTGTCTCATCACACAGGGCAAAGGAAACAGCGCGGATTATTATTTTCTTAAATTGAGAAAATAAGAGACTAATATAAATATTAGGTTATCTTACAACTTTGCTGAATATTTGGCAATATGGAATCGTGATGTTTCTTAATTATAAGATAAAAAGTATAGGTGTATCGAGGTGGAAGCAATAAAGACTATACATAGGTAAATGATTTATTTTATATTGAATACTTAAATATCCTATTCGGCTTCACAGTGCGTTCATACCTTTTACGAAACAGTTTCTGATAAGATTAGAACGTAAAAATAATTAAAAAGAAAAAAGGAAATAACCTGTTGAACACTGAAAAGGTCAGTAAAATTCTCTTTTTGTCTTACCGACCGATTCGATTGGTTGCTTAACCAATTGAATCGTATGTTAGTTGGTTTATATTTCAAAATAAATCATTTTCATAGGTACAATATTTGAAATGAAAGATTTTTATTTACATACGTGTGTTAGTTGCTTTAAATAAGAATGATTCAATTGCGTCGCTCCAATATCGGTAGACATATCTAATGGACAATTATAAAACCTTCCCTCGTCACCCGTTATGGTGGTTTTATAATTGTCCAACTTGAAGTTCAACGAAAACATTATAAAAAAAAAAAGTTTTATTGTTATATCTAATATCATAATTTTAGAATGCCAAATCCTAATTAAACTAAAGTACAAAGTATAATGTCCAAAAAATTTATGCCCCGGGTGAGGATCGAACTCACGACCTTAAGATTATGAGACTTACGCGCTGCCTACTGCGCCACCGAGGCCTGTGGTTGTCAAATGAAATAAGAATTCTTTATGTCGATTGTCTTTGTAGTATGTGTTTTAGATAATATTCAATATTTTGAACTCATGGAATTGTATTATTATCTGCTTTAACTCGTTAATGTTATTTTTGTACGCAAGCAAAACACCAATGTTATATGTTAACAGTTTACCTGAATAATGATTTATCACTACAGCAGAAAATAATAATATTATGTCTGTACTGTCTGTGGAACCGGTAAAAACGGAAAGACGGCCATTAGGACTTTACCTAACCATTAATTTAGATAGGTCTTTTACTTTACTATCTGTATTGGTTTTAAAATCATCGTATTTTCTTTCCATTTTACATTATTACAATAAGTAAGTATGTATAAGACGATTATAAATTAAATTATGCTTTTTATTACTTTTTAGATCGGTAATAAATGAGAAACGTGCAAACGTTAGGTCGGTGGGATAGACCTTTAGAATCAAGGAGTGAAGACGCGGGCATGGGGTATTGCATTCAGTCAATTGTAAATGCAAGTAAAAATAGATACCTCCACTATAAATGGATTGAATCATTCAAAACAAAGTCTGTAATCCGAAACAGACACCTTGAAATTGTTAGTGTAAACTTATCGTTGTAATGCAAACATGTTAACTAATGCAGAGTTAAACTCTTACGCCCCCTCAACTTGGGTAAGAAATCAGTAATTAACGTAACTGAAACCTCTTAAGAACTTTCACGCCCACATTTAAAAACATAACATAGCATGACGTCTGATCCACACACGATTAAGCAGAGGCGTATCACAACCTAATTGTGCTAGCTATGTTCATATCTCACATGGGGGCTTAAGTGTTTTTATTTAACTTTTCGCAGCTGTTAGAACCTGGAGTAGACCTGTGAAAATGTGTAAATGGAAGTCTTATAAAGTAATTAGATATTATAAAAAGGAATACACTTTGAAATGTAAAAAGAAAATAAGGCCACGAAAAAGGCACTAAGCTACTAGTGAATTGGGAGCTTATGGCAACAACTCACAAAGAGTGGTTTGTTATCAGCATCATACCCAACTCCCGTGAGTCAGTCATCAACTAATTCTCTCGACCTTACAAGAGTAATTTTTGCTGAACGTATTTACCAAGCGGAAGTCTGTATACTCGGTAAACAAGAGAGGCACGACACTGACATAAGTTCGAAGAGAAACTCTGATCTGGTTCTTATGTTGTGGAACGTTTTGGGTGAAGATTTTAACAGCTGGTGCGGCAGATAATGTTTGCTTTGGTATGAATAAGGGATTAGGCAACGGATGAGGCCACGGTTATTTTGATTTGACGATTTAACTTGATTGAGACTCGGAGGGAAATTATTGCAGTCCTCCGGGTCTGCTAGTAGTGACTCCTCATTCCAGTGAATATAAATATATCTAAAACAACAAACTAGCCGGTGTGGTGAAAAGAATATTTTTGGATACAGGGAGTTTACGCGAAGGGAGGTCAAGAGTATATAGATGGTAGAGGCAAGGAATTAAAATTGCCTTCTGTCTGCCGTCTATTGGACATTATTTAGATTCTTTACTCACCTTCAATTTAGCTTACCGTGTCTGTGCGCAAAGCAAGAAGTTTTCACGCACTCTTCAGCTAAAACAGTATATTCTATATTTTGGTCATTTGAATTTGAATGTTAAATTCAACAAAATAAAACAATTTTAAGAAGAATACGATTGCACAGGTACAAATATTGAGGACAGAGACATCTGCCGGTTGCTAGCTGTTCCATTAATAGGTATAAGGCTGCCTCAACTGTTTTCGTATGTTTGTACAAAAAGTTCTTAATAACGCCATAGTTTGTTGTGAATGTAAACATGACACATAATACACAGCAAAATACACAAATATTGGTACTGTCATACGATATCTTGGCGAAAAATCTGTAAAAACGAGTTTATTTACCTAAGCACTGAATATATTAAGATTCACATTTTTAAGACATACATAATATTTATCTGTAGATACTAAACCATGTTGTAGTAAGGTGCGATTCCAACAATGCGACACTGCGTAGCGTTTTGGTACACAAATGCTCTTTCGGTGTACTCGCTCAAATTAACATTTAGCTACATAATGTGGACGCACTTTGTCGTAAAAGTTTGAGGTACCTCATGCGTTGTCTCAAATTTTAATTGTGACTGGAATGTGACACTGGGAATATGGAACAATATTCCTGCTTAGGTAAGCAGGAATGTTCTATAAGTGAGTACTTATCCATGTTAACGATTGAAGGAGGAGTGGTCTCGGGGTAAATATTTTACTCTACAAATGTGAAGTAGGCTTAGAATCGTATGCTATAAAAAAATATACCGACAGTACAGTACCTACTGTTCCTAACCGTCTATTCGACCTCTAAAGTAATGACATCGTTATCTGTTTATATGTACGTATGATACTATATTATTTGTTAAAAGTAACCAATATATGTATCTATAAAGTAACAAATAAATCAAGACATCAAGACATCTTATTTTTGTTACTATTACAAACAACCATGCTAAATAAAAATAATTCCTACATGCGACCTACATTGTAATACTTATAATAAATTACCTACCGCAAACATTGCGAAGTAAAGAAGATACGAACATTAAGAAAAATCTCAGACAATTTTTATGAAATAAAACATTACAGTGTATGTATTATCTAAATAATAACGAATTAAAATAACAATTTGTGTAAGTTTAATTTTAGTATTTGATCTTCGAGTAATATTGACGACCTCGATGGCGTAGTGGTTAGTGTAACCGACTGCCACGCCTGAGGTCGCGGGTTCGATTCCCGCACAAGTCAAACACTTGTGTGCATGAACATGGATGTTTGTCTTGGTCTGGGTGTTTATACGTATAATATGTATGTAATTACAAAAAAAAAGTATATATGTATGTTTATCCATTGTCTAGTACCATTGTATAGTACAAGCTCTGCTTAGTTTGGGCTAGATGGTGTTGTGTGTATGTGGTAGAATATTATATTATTATTATTGATCAAACGTCTAGAAAATTATATCTATCACAGAGATTTGAATTATGATATGTTATTTCGTGTGTAATAATGACTTGATTTGTCGTTTACCAAATTAACGCGCGCTTTACCAATGAAGAAATATACTCTCGCACTTACAGCTTACAACGTGCACGGTTGGAGATCTGCCTAAAAAGTTTGCAATTGAATATGCTGCATATAAGTTTATTGGAACCTTTAAGTGACATAATTACGAAGTCTGGTGTCTTCTTAGTTCTTAGTTTTCATAGCTTTGATTACTATACGTTGTCGTCTCGAACGACAAAGGGACGAGAAATTATAGAGGTGAAACATGGGTACTGAACCTATCGCTTGTTGTTGAAGTGTTTCAACAACAAGCATTGACCCTGGATTCCGAGGATACTTATATTTTCGGAATCCAGGGTCAGATTCTCATAAAATATATGTACATAGTGCTGCCTCATTTTATTTTCCTCAGATATATATTTTCATTTTCATTTCACTTTATTTCAAATATTAGTAATATAAAAAAATATATTGAATAAAATACAGCTTCTCTCAACCTTTTTACATTAATAAAAGACATAAACTTTACATATCCCAGGGGGACTTTACAAGAACTCAAACAATGGACCCAAATAACATCCAGACACGGAACAACTATTTATGAACCATTTTTATTTTGCCCCTTTGGGATCCAACCCACATAAACCTATATAACAGTGACGAGGCGGCCACCTAAACCACTGCGCCATCCGTACAGCTACGGTCAGTTGTTAAGGTACTAGACCTCTTAGAAGAATTACAGATGTTTCAGAAAGTAATAAAGCTCACAATTTAAAAAAAAATACCTTGTAGTATTTGATTCTAATTTAGAAGTTAAGCCTTACTAAACATACTTACATAAAATACATAAACGGCTGAATCTATTGACCTAATAACAAAGCTGAATTGATTACTTTGCTGTAGTCAGAAAAATATACTTATTTTTAACTTACCATCGACAATGGAAGTTAGTTCAGTGATCTGCCCGGAGACTGGTTGGCAATTGTCGTAAAGACCTCCTTGGCAGGACCCCAAGTTTAGTAGTAGGTTGTCGAGCTGTTAAGTATAAAATACAAGGCTCCAATTCAATTTAGGTTACGAGGATACGCTACTGGTTTGTATTAAGACGATATATATTCTTATATGCCAGCAGACTAGAGCACAGATATGATTGAGAGATTTAGTGAGTAGCTTGCCCTATACAAGGCATTTAGAAATGTTAGAACAATATATAACTATGCTAACTACTGCCTTATTAGCATAATTATATGTATTACGCAGTCGTGGATCTTGCACAATGAAACGCCGAGATATATTTTTACACACACAGTATATATTTCAACAGAGTAACGTTCTATCCGACAGTTGTAACGAGAATCAATATTTGTTAATCTTCTACTTTATTTATATGTTTTTATCAAAGTATCAATTTGAGAGTTAAGTATCAATTAATTACATTTTAAGGTATAAAATTAGTACAGTAACAAATAACAATGATAATTATTAATTATAGAAATAATCAAATGTAAATATGCGATTGTAATATAACAATTAAATATAATACGTCACAACCGTGTGCGACTATTGAGTACTTGATAACATATGATTACGGTTAATCCTAACGTTTCGGGATCACCAACCCAGTCAGGATAAAAGTGGCTCAGGGGAGATACACCATAGCATCAAGGGATCTTCAATGTCTCGCTCAACAGTCCCCTTAATTTTATAATCTCCTTTAACTTCTTCAGTCATCAACTTATCCAGTCTGCACGTTTCGCTATTGCAAGCTGCAGATAATAATGCTAGACTGCGCGGATGTCATAGTGGTTAAGTGATAACTGCCACTGCGCCGAGTATTCGCCACGAGACAAAACTTTGTATGATCCACAAATTGTTGTTCCGAGTCTGGGTGTTCGTTGTGTCCGTTGTTTGAATGTTGGTGAAGTCCCCTATGACACAGGAATTATGCCTAGTGCGGGAGATGTTGCGGGTGTTAAGTTGTGTTTTAAAATAAATAAATTTATAAATAATGTCGTTGAGTTTCACTCTTAGCACGTTGCTTTTTAACCTCTGATCTATCCTTCTTCTATATCTATATCTTCTCTTCTGGCCTGTAGTACCTGACTTTATTTTCTATCATATGTTCTGAAACCATATAAACCTGATCTTAAAATTCGTTATAGGTACTGATTTGCGTAGATGGATATAAAAAGGATACGTGAAGGCGCCTAAAGGCATAAATAAATTGGGATTATCTAATAACGGCTGCTACTGTCGACAAAAATGTTTGAACTTTACATCTCTGAACACCTCGGAACAGATTAAAAAGACAATCCAATCCAGTATTTCAAATCTGCTTTGAAATGTGATGACATCCTTTGTTGGATTATGATTACCGTCATAGATCACATTTTACTTCTTGTTAAATATATATTTTTGACTGGTATCAGTTACAAAAAATGCATATTAAAAGTACAGCCTGCTTGGTTGCGGGCAGACGACTGTCGCGCGGCGCTGTCGCATACTTGCGCTTGTGTATATAAAACGAATACGTCACCCGTGTCCCTTCAATGATATACCCGTAAACTTTTGTCACGACTCAAGTTCTTTAATTTATCATGGATAAAGGACTACGTGCCTCCTCCCCAAAACTCTAAAATACCTAATACTTCTTTGCAGACACTTTCCGACCCTCAAATCAATCAATTCCTCCTTTTATCTCTTAGGTGCCAGTTTGTGCAGGTGCCTCGATTCATTTACCATTACTACTTATTTAAATACCATTCTGTTTTCAGATTTGGAAGCAGCATTGTCTTCGCCCTGCAGCTCCTTAAAGTAGACAATTATAAGGACTTAATTTTGTTATATGATATTTGGTATTTGTGTTGGAAAATCACACAAGGAACAATTTGGTTAGTTAATAAAATAAATTAAATTTGATATCAATTTATAGATTTATTATATTTATTATAGGTTGTTCTATGTATGCAGATATATTCCTTAAGTATTTTGTATGTTTTACATATATTAGGTATATTATTTTAAAGCTATTTAATTGCTGCTCTCCTTATCTCGTCATGTAGGTACCTACTGTCGTTGATCTTTGTACTACCATAAATATACTGTTAGAGATTATCTAACAAATAAACGAAATAGTTATATAATTAAAGGAATAGTCCAGGCACCTGGGCCATCCCACTGAGAATTTCTTGTTAGAAAAATTAATAGAAAAATAAAAGTTAAAGTTAAAAATAATAGTTCTTGTAATACTTTGTCTAATCGATTCCAGGACCTCATGACCGTAACTGATGCTCCCTTTTTTTCTTTGTAGTTAATCTCGCAATCAAATAAAAATTCACTCCTTATTCTATGAATGTGGGTACATGTTGACATGATCACGATCGTATTACGATTTACGTGGGAGCTCCCGCGTGACGTATGAAGCCGCCTACGATAGAATGAGTAATAAATAAAAATTAAAAATGTATTAATCTCGGATGAATGACGTGAGCATCCATTTCAATATACAAATAGCTAGGTTTTGTCAACAAGCAGAGCAGCCGTCTAATGAAGTACAATCATCCAATAGAGGATTCAATAACCTTGTTTTGTGTCCCTCCGCAGCTCCGGTGGGATAGATTCAAGGAAGCGGTTACACGTGTACCTGCCTACGCCTACACAAGAGTTAGAGGTAACATTTGTTTGTGTGTAAAGGTTAATCTCTGAAACTAGTGGACTGATTCTAAAACAATTTATACGTAGTAATAGAGCAGCGCAGCCGTTGGCGGCAGCTTGTCTATGCTAATCCTATTCTACTAATATTATAAATGTGAAAGTTTCTGTGAATGGATGGATGTTTATTATTCTTTCACGCAATAACTACTGAACGGATTTTAATGAAACTTTATAGAATTATTGTTTATACATCAGTATAACATACAGGCTACTAAAAATTTATCTTAACATAAATTTGCATTAACGCGAGCGCAGCCGCGGGCAAAATCTAGTATTATAAGAAGGTAAGATTTGTTTTTTGTTCGATAAACATTGAAATTACTGAACCGATTTTAATAGTCCCTTCACTATTAGAAAGCTACTTTATCTAGAAGCCAATTATGCTACATAACATGACGCTACAAGTCACGGGAGTGGTACAGTAGGTAATCTTAAACATGGCTGAAACTGCGAATCACGGCTAGTCATTAATAAAACAGCCGTTAAATGAGAATGATTATATCTCTTATTTATTTTTATTCTCTGAAACCCGTACTATCGCCTAAATCAGAGGTACCCAGACATTATTTCTCATAGACCACTTTCAAAATTTTGCAGTTTCCGGTGGACCCTCTGCAGTTACTACTAAGTCTACCATATTCCTTGGCATTCGTATTTATATTGGTGAAGAACCTAACTAATTCATGCAATTAAAAAATTTGATCGTATCTCTACGGGCTGACCTTTCCTTTGTTCTTTTTTTTAAAAATCGTTAAGTCAAGCCAACATTTTAGTTCTTCACTATCGAAAGTAAATACATTTTCGAGGGCCCCCCCACCTACGAATTGTGGACCCCCATTTTTTTGTCACGCCAGCGTAGACCCCCGTCGAGTCTCCCGTGGACCCCTAGGGGTCCACCTGGACCACTTTGGGAACTAATGGCCTAAATCGAGGCGTTCTACAAATATCGGATCAATGGACACAAAAACTACTCACATCTAAGCGTTACACAAGTTGTGGAATGCGGGGAACAACCTCATAACGTATGACGCGTTGGTGACAAGCTGGCACTACAACAACTACCAATGCGTCATCTTTGCAGTCCGAATTTTGTTATCTAACTAAAGTTATTAAGTTATCTTTAACCTGTAGGTATAGGGTAGTTGAGTCCAATGGAGATTGCGAGATATCTCCACTACAGATCCCCTTTTTCTTTTATCCAAATTTGAAATAATAATAATTTACTAATTTTGCAACCAATTTTGATACTGTTTGCACAAAAAGATTGCTTTTGTAGTAATAATGTCCTCCAGACCGAATTTCGGTCACGGCGGCCAATCTTAACGGAGACCGGCCATCTGCGCCGGAGATATTATAGTGCACAAGTATGTGCGCAAACACAAGTGCACTCTCTGTTCCCTAATGACACGATCGGACTGAGATCAGGCGCTGGACCACCGGCTTTATGTCTTTTGTAGTATAGTGTAGAGTGTACCTGATTGTTGGAATGTCAGACATAATTAAAATCTATTGTGTTTGGTCGCCGATGTACCGTTGTCACTCAATAGGTTGAACAAGACAACAACAGCTTAAGCTGTTACCACGTCGCTATTAATGCTGTAAATGCTGTTTACTATTCCTAAGTTCGATGCAATACGTAAAACTTTCGATCGGGTAGAGGTCGTCTTGCTGTCTGTGATGAAGAATTCACACAACTTCTCTTTGATCTGCAGTTGAGTAACTCTCAGAATACAGACACGAGTAGTGCAATATGTAGGAATAATAATAATAAAGTTTATTGATAATTTACAAATATTGCAGTAGGTGCGTGGGTATAGTGGATGGTGATGGTGAATGTAATTAGTCATATCACTTTTTCATCATTTATTTGTTTTTTACACACGAGCATAGATTATAAGTATTTTTTAATGCATGTAGTGGCAACCTATAATTGAGGCAGTACTATATTAATGGATTTCTGTGTATGTACAATGTTTTAGTGTATGCTTTGTTGGTAATCCTTAAATAAATAAATATTGTTTATACATACATGGTAATATTATTGATTTGCTACAATTATAGTGTGTGCAGTTCTGATCGCCTAACTAGATTACAGTATAACCTGTATGAAGGAGTGACAGTTCAGATTCCCCCAATTGATTACAAGCATATGTGATATTACGCAAATTTGTTTTTTACTGCTATTATAATAAATATAAGGAAAGCCAAAATGTGACGGTAGATTTGGAAACATCTACCCAATAACCGGAAGCCTGACATCTCCGGACCATGGCGCCAGTTTGCTTGTGACCACGACCAGTGCAACCTGGCTGAAAAGTCAAGCGTTACGAACGGTGTGTAAATATATAGTATTATCGCGTTAATTTTGACTGCACTGATGGCGTAGAAGTATAAGTGTCGCCTAGCCACTGGGACGAAGATTTGGGTGACTCACAAATAATAGTGCCAGGTCTAGGTGATGTTTGTGTCCGTTGTTTAAATGTTTGTAATGTTCACAACACAGGTGTTTTTTCTAGTGCAGGAGTTGTTGTAAATAAATAATAAAAATAAAAAATACCGTTACCTATTACATACATCATTAATTAACAGATTTCATCATTGCAAATTTTTTAAACATGCTTTTTTTAGGTAAGTTTGCCATACTCAGCCTTATTAAAAGTTGGTTTCGTATTTGTAGATCATCTAGTACTTGTACTTTCTAATTACAGTACCTATTATTTTTAACCGTTATACCTTGTATTATTATTAAACAAAAATCAAGGAATCGTAAGGTTATATCACAGAGCACTGCAGAACACCCTTCTAAAGTGCAAATATTTGAGTTATCCACACATAGTTGGACCTGGTGATAGTAAACTCGTGTGTGGAATCACAGATACTTCGATCTCTGTAAAGGCTAGCCGTCTTTTGAAAAGGACATTATATTGCTCTACATCTCTGGTACATAATAACTGTACCCAAAACTTAAATGAGTTGTCCCTCAACTGACAAACTTACTACCAAGCCAACATAAAAATGCGTAAAGTCCCCGAGTAGGCGTAAATGAAGCGTGTAATTACTTAACAATATTATATTAATCGCACAAAGCGGCGCGTTATTTCCAACGCCCTATTTACGACCGGAGTGAAACCATTCATGAAATTGTATACTTGATCTGTGACCACAATACGATGGAGCCGTGTGCTCTCACACCCGCACAGATATCTCTATATTTAGTAGCCACACTACAGATATCGAGACCGGGACCGACACGACATCACGGTGTCTACTTCTCAAGTACCTCATTAATAACAACTACATACATACATATCACTTGTAAGAATTAAAGTATTTTCGGTGGCGATATTTGAAAAAGGTTTATTATCAAACAGGAGTCAAGTAATCATGTATTAAATAAACATTAGAACATTATGTTAATGATCCTTTGTTCAAAGTTTCATTTCTAGGACAACACAAGTCGGCGGTTGGCGCAGACACTCGTTCGATAGTCATGGCAGTCCATAAGCAGGTCACGTACGAATGACCTTCAGCCGCACAGCCTTCCTAGAAGCGCCAACTCTAATAACTAGCGGCAACATCCTTGCCGAGCCGCTGATGTAAAGTCGATCCTACACGCCTAACTTGACTCTAATATGTATCAGATCAGCCGTTTTGTTGTTGGAATAAAGGATAGGGAAATCTAATTTCAAATACTTCATGTTTACGACAAGTGAGAATTTTAAATAAACATTGCACCGTACGGTGACGGGGAAAGTTATTTGTAAAATGGTCTCGCAATTAACTAAGTACTTTTCCTTGTACGTAGCCCTGAATAATTATGGACGATCACCGCGTCCGGTGGTGTCAATTAAGCTGGCCGACTATGTGCGTTACGTCCAGAAATGAGTGGTGTCTCCGGTGTAATGTCAATTGCGGATGACGGTGGCGGGTGCCGGGCGGCGCTGCGGCGCGCGCGGGGCCGCGGCGGGGCGCGGGGGGCGGCGTGCGGCGGCGCGTATCGACGCGGGTGCGCGCGCACCCCCGCGCGCCGCGCTTCGATTTTCCCCGTCCGGGCGACGGTGGCGGCGCGTTGCATAACTGTGTAGCGGCACTCCGCGCGCGACCCCGCTCCGAGCGCCCGCCGCGAGCGCGCTACACGCGCTGATACGCGCAACGTCGCGCCCTTTACGTAACGCGCGCCCACCGCGCACCGCGCGCGCTCTCGCGACTCCTCACTGCCCGCTCGAGGATTACTTTCGGAGTGTTGCGCTGTTATTGTGGCAGGATACGCGACGGTTCCGGCTCGACGAGGACGTGCGACCGGGCGCGGACCGCCGGTGGCTGGTAGGTGTCGCCGCAGTGCGCGCGCTCGCCCTTTGTCCGGGCGCGTGGTGGTGGCGGTGACGGCTGCGGTCGCGTGCTGAATAATTGACGCGGAGGCTGTCCGCCAGCCGCTATCGACCTCGCTCGCGTGACTCGCGCGTATTACCCGCGGCAAGGACGCCGCGCTGGCTGCGGCACTACGCCGCCGCCGTCGCCACTGCCGCCGTCACCACCGCGGCCACCATCGCCACCACCGCCGCAGCCGCCGATGCCTCCGCTTTCACTATTGTGCTGCTATCGATCTCTATTGCTAACCTATTTACTCATCATCATTATTTACATGTCGGCCACTTGACTGCCGTGTCATAAGGTAACACACAGTTCCTTCTCCTGGAAGTTAGAGCTGACTTCAACCAAGAGAGCTTGTTACGAGTTATGTTATTGTCATCAGCAATAGATCAATAAGTTTTGTGATAAATACGGACAGTACGTTTTTCCTATCAACAATCTTTCTTGGTTGACGTAACGGTACAAATGCAGATCAACAAATGATTATCATCATAATATCTTTAAGAATACAACATGTTTTAGATCAAGAAAGCGGTGAAACCGGATCTGTTTTTATGCTTACTCAGCTGGTTACGTAAAAGGATGGTTGCGCTCCATTCAGCTACTGATCTTTTAATAACACATCGGTTAGTTATTAGCGCGATTGAAACAAAAGGTGTACCTTCAATAATAATAAGTAAGAACGATAATTTTGCTACGGTGTCCGACTACGCATACGTCTACGCGTTACGTGCTACGTAGCACTCTCGTAGGCGTTCTACACGTACATCCGGCGGTTGAGTACGCAAGGTTTTACTATATATGAGTGAACACAATTAAATATTATGTAACATTATACGATTCTGAAACAATCACTATTATCACTTAATTTTTTGAACTTATGAGCACAAATTCACTACCATTCAGCAATTTCAACTAACGCCGCTTATTTGGCTTGAATTTTGATAAATGTTTATGCTTTATATGTTTCCTGGAGCATTGGGGTGAATTCGAAAGGTAAGATTTATATAGATTTCCTCTCAGTTCATAATAATTTTTGGACTCAATGATATTTCTTGATACAGGATTATCGGTCCATGGATCTTGAATACCCAATATAGTCCTAAAGCTTACAATTAACTTTTTGGTTGGACGTTGCTTTCGTCACTTTAATATATTTGGGACCTTTTGTTTGACTCGGATATATTAATTCCATATAATGGAAACAAAACAACACTAAATTAACTTATACTGAACATAATGTTGACTGGTTAGGTGGCCCTACTTGTTCATTACTCTAGGTACAACCACTAAGATCGGCCAAAATGCAGCTTTAAGCCCATAGTGGAGTAATTTGGGAAGTCATATCATTAGTATAGCCTTTAACTAACTTGGCAAGTTTGGCGGTTTGAAACTTTTAGCTACAAATTAAACTGTATAGACTGAATGACTGAATGAATGAATGAATTGGTTGATTATACAAAAATGTATACTTTATACAAACAAAAGAAAAAGAAAACAAGTTCAAACATATCTTCTACGATCGATATCGATTTTATTGGATGAGACAACATTATTTTTGATTGTTCTAGAGCTTTATTAGATTCCCGCGATGTAGGTAGTAAGTTACTTTCGTCTTCGAAAGTTGTCCATAAATAAAGGGTATTTCTAATTATGGATCTAGAAATAACCTTAGTATCACTGAGGCTATTTCGAGCCGTTCTCCAGGTATTTAAGTCACAAACAGGAATAATCAAATCCGTTACAACTATCTGTCAATAGCTCAAATATTAATACTGTATGGTTAACGGGGTTAACATTTTTTGGTTAAGCTATACATACGCAAAATTATAACAGCATTAACAAAAAAAGAATCAACTAGAATATTCATAGAAATTATATGGAAAAAAATATTCAATTAATTTTTATTGTTTTTGTAATTAGTCTAAGTCTTAACGTAGCTTGCGTAGGTGCCCCCAAACATTTTTGTAATGTAGTTTATTTCGAAAGTTCTCGATACATAATCTTAGTTTTAGTATGCGTTCAAAGCACACTGACATTTACGTACATTGTTCAACTATATTCACAACATGGGAGTTCTGGCCGTTGCTTCACATGTAAAGTACATGTATGAAATATAACAGACACACAGCGATATGTAAATATAATTTATTATGTGACCGATCGCTTACATGGCTATCAACTGAAGTTAGTTACAAACCTTTGATTTAACTATTCGTCACGTAGAAAAGACATATAATTATACTTTTATAATTTAAGTAAGGCGAGAGCACCATAAGGATTTGCCTAATCAGTTTAGCGTATGTCAGGGTAATGCGGCAAATAGACTTTACCTCTGTCAGGATAAACAAAGAAATCACGTTATGGCGATTCCGCATTGAAACCCTTTAGGCCCCGTAAATCAATGGGGACGATCAGTCCAAGGCACACTGCTTCGATTTTATTACTTGTGAGCTCATAAAGAACGATAACGACTCAGTTCATGTACTTCCTGGACGCCAAGATAAATTGGTAGCCATTCTTTCTTTTAAAACTTAACTGTATGGTTAGTGCAATGATGTTATCCTGCCAACTGTCCGGATAAAAGAAAATATAATCTACAGTTGCTTTGCGTTGAAACTGATTATTTTTTGTACGTTGCTTCAGTGTTTTTAAGTCTCTCGCGGTACAGATCGTTTTGCGAAAAAATATACATTTATAAAAAGCATTGTATTATCATAATCACTACTTTGTAGTGAGTTCTCTCTGCTGTAACATATTAATACATAAGTATTGCCATAATTTGTTCAAACTAATAAAATCCAAGGATATCACGTTGGCATGTAGAACTTCTTGTAACTATGTTGGCGCAATGTAGCAGGGACTCGATCAATCAATTTACAGCAATATCCGATGTGGTTAATTTTTTACATTTAGATACTTCCTCCTTTTTCTTCTTTTGTAGATTAATGACGTCAGTTTTCCTTGTCTTTACTTTCACAGCTGGACTTCCCATTTAAGGAACGATTTCTTGACCATGTCTATCCAACTGGTTTCAAGTCTTTCTTTGGATCTGAATGTAGTTAGGGTTATAGGATTATAGAGAAATTTATATAGTTAACTGTGATTGATAAAATACAGGTGTTAATAGACATATAGGGGGAAAGGCAGATACTACGAATGTTCATTTTTCCTTGTTTCGATCCTGACATACTAACTATTGTCTTTTTACATTTTACTCCATCATGTGTTCAGATGTGATTATGACACTCTTTACTACCTACGTCTCTCTTAAACATCTTTAATTTGGCCAGAGAAATAGATAGAGAGAGAAGTAGGTACCTGCCAATCTGCCAGTTAAAGTCATATCTCATTTAACATAATGAATCATAAAAGTAATTACCGTCAAACTGTTGATGGCGTGTATGTAATATGCAATTACGGTTTGCATATATTCCACTTCCATTTGTCGTATCAGTTCACTTTTAATCTGTCTATACACGTAGGTAAGAGTTATTAAAATTGAAACAGGGCGTGTTCCGTGAACACGCGTCGATTACAAACTCGGGATTAAACGGAAAAATACAGCGGCTGTTACCACTATCATTTTCTACGTAGATAACAGTTTACTTATATAGTTAGTTAAACTTTTAAGTTATTGCATTTGTCATGTATCAACATATTGTCTCAAACTCAATAAATGTCCCATTGTATTTTTATATACATACTAGATTTTGCCCGCAGCTTCGCTGGCGTAAATGTAGGAGTATGAGTATGTTATGTCAATTTCTTATCCCTCGGAAACAGTACTTTGTCTGGATGAAAGGTACCTTTGTCCTTTTATGTGCCCTTGACGACGTGTATACGAAATTTCTTGATGATTCGTTGAGTAGTTAAGGCGTAAAAGAGTAACAAACAAACTGTACAGTACACTGTACAGTTTGTTTGTTACTCTACTCTACTCTACTTAAAACTAATAGTAGTGTACAGTTTACTACAGTAAACTGTACACTACTATTAGTTTTAAGTTATGTAGTTGTGAGTGTGCTGATAAGAGAAAACTCTTCTCGTAATGTAGTTAAGTTTATTCTTCTCCCTTAGCCTTTATTATTCCCAAGTCACTTGGGGTCGGCTTTTCTAGTCTAACCGGATTTGACTGGATATCAGTTTTTACACGGAGCGGCTGCCACCTGACCTCCGCAACCCGAAGGCTAACGATACCCTCTAAGGCTAGTCCAGTGTCAGGATATTAGAGGGTACTGACTTTCCCAATAACGACTGCCATAGATGTTCATTACAGGCGGGACCGACGGCTTAACGTGCTCTCCGAGGCACGGAGCAGGCGATAATAATTGTCAATCAGTACGCACATAATTTCGAAAAGTCGTACAACTTCCGAAAGTCATAGGTGCGCGACGTGGGTTCGAACCCAAGACCCTCTGCATTGCAGTCTGTTGGTATTTTTTGATTGTATTGTATTATTATTCACTAGTTACGTAAACACAATATAATATGATATAGAGTGATTCTAACATAGGTACGTTCATTAGTAGTTAAAGTGCACACTGAATCAAATTAATTATTGCGATGGAAAATAGTCGACCGATTTGCGTAATCAGCTAAAGTACATATTATACCTAAGTATACGTAAACCGTATACAAACTAACATTCGTATTTATAATATTTGTTAGGATTATAAAGATATGACATTAGTTTTTTACTTTGGTGGTAAACATAAATACCGTCTAACGATAAATGATTGCGATATAGATACGGTACTGCTTGTGTCCAGGCGTATAACTTGTATCAAGACACTGGCAGTTCTGTAAAAAGTACGTGCCAACGCAATATAGTTCTGACACGTCTGCCTAATTAATCCCTTCCAAACTTCAATCACTGCAGGTACACAACACTAGATTATTTGGCTTCGATGTTTAAAGATTTAATTTTGAGGTGTTAATATAAAAATGAGGAATCTATACTCATATTTCTGTAACTAATAATATCAGTAGGTAGTTTCGGATCGTAATATGAATCGGACTAGATCTGATTTATGTATAACGTGGAGGAAAACCGTTTTAATTTGAGGAAGGGTATGCGTGATACCTACTTGTAATTTATTCCGCCTGTACATCTGCGCGGTAAAAATCGATACATCAAACTGTGATAGGTACTTTAATTGTCTACGAGTGCAATTTGGATGTAAATAATTAGTATTGGTGATTGCTTTTTCTGTTAGTGTAAATGAGAATCCTAAATTTATATTATTAATGCATATGTGAGTTTAGTTGTTTGTATATTACGCTTTCATACCTTAACTACTCGACTGATCATCATGAAGTTTTTCATAGGTACATGTTGTCATGAGTACAGAAGAACCTTACCTTTTATCCAGAAAAAATGTCGTAGAATCTAGTAACTAATATTTTTGTAGACGATCTATTGATTGGGGTAGAAACTGAATCATCTTCTGGGGAAAACGTGACTCATGTGCCATTAATCTCAGAATTTTCTGTCCATTAATAAAACAGAGTAGGTTCGTT
Organism: Catocala fraxini; assembly: GCA_930367265.1. NCBI lineage: Eukaryota > Metazoa > Arthropoda > Insecta > Lepidoptera > Erebidae > Catocala > Catocala fraxini. The sequence continues at coordinate 16,776,186 of OV884038.1, forward strand.
ATCCGACTTGATTCTATGAATAATAATTGTCCATTGCAGCAGCTCCAAAATCAATAATTATAGTTCAATCTCAAGTATATTAATAAATAAAACTCATAGATGGAATAAGTTTCGAATATATTTGTCCTGTCGTTAGGTCGTTGTCAGTTTAATCGAATCGATTTCTTGTACGAAAACGCTGTGTTGTGACATGTCAACCGTACATTTGCTCTCCTATGAATTTATTATGATGAAGCACATGCCAGTAGATAATCATAGTGACATGATTGTGTTCGCTTACGTCTGTACTACACAGGAGACCAACAAACCATGTCTGTTTATCTTCCAATATTTAGTGAAAGTAATTCTAAGTTTTAAAAACATTATGGACTAGCTGTTTGCCGCGATTCTACCTTTTCATGATTACTCATTCCCGTGGCTCGTAGTGTGATGTTATATAGCTTTTTATTTCTTAGTAAATTGTGGATAAACTAGCTTTTTAATGGTGACGCTACTAATTTTCGAGGTTAGGTATTTATTAAAAACAATAAAGTAAATTTTTAGAAAAGGAAACAAAGTCAAATATCCAATTTCTATAAAAATTATATGGAACCGCTTATGTGACCTACCAAAGAATTATCAGAATCAATTCACATTTGGCGGAGTAATCGCTTAACAAACCTATAGTCGAATTGAGAACCTCCTCCTTTCATGACGATGGTTAAAATACGATTGTTTTCTTTTTATAACATAAGTATACATAGATATAGATTTTAGAGGTTCCACCAGTATCTTTATTCGTACGTCAAATTCTGATAAATTGAAAACTTGGTGAATCGGAAAGACGTTTTAAAATGTTAAGTGAATAATCATTTTTCATAGAAATCCATTTTGAAATGTCTAGTTTTGTTATACCGATTGTCAGGATACTGCTTCTCTTGATCCTCGTTTATTCATAGGTTTTATTTAGTTTACCTTTGTATCATTATACTTTTAACACAAATGAAAATTTTAAAGTATATTATTAAATTGTAATTTGTAAAACAAAATAATCTTAAGTTTAATCAGCGAAGGCAAATAATCTACTTTAATTAAAAAAATATGATTTCTGTAACTCACACAAAACTACCAACTACCCAACCCAATAACACAGAATGATATTGAGCTTTTTGTTAGAAACTCGAGCGGAGTCTAAAACTGTAGACGGTAGATGAAATAGGCTACCTTTATGTAGACTGTGGCTATAATTACGTATTTCTAAGGACTTTTGCACATTTGAGTTTTGGTTATAATAAAACTAGGTTCTGTTCTCTCGTTCAGAACCTATCGCCAGTGTGAATCCTAAGGATCGAATTCCGGTATATATGATGTATCTTATGTGCTAATTTAGGATATGGTCTATTTGTATGCCAAGTTTAATCCGAATCTGTCCGGCGGTTTTCGCGTCCTTAAGTAACGAATATCCAAACCTCCAAATATCTTCACAAACTGTATATTTAAAATATTAGTAAGGATAATGATAACTTAGTTCTTGTTATAAGATCTAAATATAAAATGTCGTTGATATTATATACAGCGTGTAAGGATATGATGTGGTCATATTTTAAGGCAGTATATTTGGCTCTGAGCCTATAGTAAAGCTAAAATTTTATAAATAGTCATAATTTTTTATGTAGAAATATATTTTGACAATCATATGAATTTCTCATTATCGCATCTATATTGCATGAAATTAACTGTAAGCAGATAATGTTTCTCAGTGGTACTGATGTCATATCTGAATTTGCCTGAAAATAATTAAGTAAAATTACTAATACTGACATGGAATGCAGTAAACTGTGTTTCGGATTGTGTATAGGCATGGAAAACAATTAAAAAATGTTTTTGATCATCATCCAAAAATATTTTCTACTCATCATGCTATTTATCATCCTCGCCATACGACACTAAAATATGTTTACCCTTTAAGTTACATGTTGTACATGTATTATGATTAACTAAGCTTACTATTATATAGATGTTATTAAAATGCAAAACGAATAAAAACCTTTCTATTTCATGATAGAATTGCAGTCCTCCATCTTGAAAGCGGTTCATAAAACTTAAACCGAAGAAATGAAAACCTCATTCAATGCGTTTGAATAATTCAAGCTCGTTAAAGACTCATAAAAGGAAGTTGTTTATGAAATATTTCCTTCCTTTTACAGATAAAAACCATGCTGTTTATAAAGTTTTTTCTGGCATCCAAATGAAATGTGTCCATTAGTTTTAATATTCGTGACTTATGCATATTATTATAATTATATATGTCAAATTTGCGCCATATTCAAAGAGTTATAGCGGAAAACTAGCGCCAGTCATATTTTATGTAACTGGCACCATGCTGAGTTGTTTTGTTCTTTCGGCTTTATGCTTATGAGTTGTTTTATATCTACATAATGTTAATAGACGACTTGACGTCATTTTATCTTAATAAGTAACGACAGCGCAAATGCTAAACTAACCTAATCTGTAATTGACATAGGCGTCTTTGAGCTCACAGCTGTCATCCCGTGACCACGAACGATGCAAGTCGGTTGAAACGCCGGAAAATATATATTTATTAACTTTAAGTAAATACCGACACGCTTAAAAGACCCGTTGTATAATCCAATATTAATATCATAAATGCGAATGTGAGTTTATCTGTTTGTTACGCTTTCACGCTTTAACTACTTGACCGATCATCATGAAATTTCGAATACACGTCAGGGGTTGTCAGACAAAAGGACATAGCGTACCTTTCATATACAAATATATACTGTTACTTATCTACTCTTATCTAACCTACAATAAATTAAAATCAAGGCATGGCAAAATCTAGTAGTATAATAAGTATTATTATGTTTTTGTCTACAAGAAGCAATGCGTTCTTTCGTATATTTTAAATGTGACACATATGATTTATCCAGGCCAGTGTATTGGAGTTATTATCGATAACGAGTTTCGCTCGTCAGTCAAAGCCAACGAGAAAGGTAAACAGATTCTAAGGCTCGCTTTCACTAGTTTACTAATTGAGGTTAGATTACTACATTCCGCCTTACTTTGAAGTGACTTAATCCATTGTTCTGGTATTCGATAATCCAATATTTACCGTCTGTTTGTATTGATAGCGACCGCATTAACATAGCTTTTCCTTTTTGCCAACACTTGCGTTTTCTTGTATATAAATACACTAGCATCTGCAAGCGACATGCACTTCGAGGACTTGTGAATACAATAAGAATAACAACAGCATGTTAAATTAAAAAGAAATGATCGTCCGTTTTAGATGTTCGTTATAAACTTTATCAGCACATAATATCTAGATTTATATGTAATCGATAAGAATTGCCCAAAAATTTCAACAACTTCTTAAATTAGCTTAATCTCAAACCGTGAATTCCGAAGTTAATCGCTTTTTAAGTTAATTGAAATACCTCCTTCCTTTTGGTCATTAGCCGCTTTTTATTTTTGTCTTTTAGCAGCATTTATTTTTCGGTAGAATTTATGTTGCAGTGAAAATTGGGGATCATGGGCTCGTTTAAGTTCTAATTAATGATAATTACGCAGAATAATTACATATTATATTGACGTTTTTCAAATAGCATTTAATGAAATATCAATAAAAGTAATTGAAAACTCATTTACCGTGTTTCTCATGTCAACCGTTTACATATGTATATACCTACTCCACATCGAAGTTATACAGACAATGTGTAATTAGGGGTTTACTGATTTCAGAATATAATTCTTCACAAAGCAAATAAAAGTTAGTTTACGCAGGGTAATTAGGTTTCTGAAAGTTACAATAATTTTCATTACAAGTTGTCTTTTGAATCCAAATTAATAGATTTAGTTTTTGGTCGGCCTTAATTATCTGTGTCATTATTATTTATAATGTTTATATTCTTAAATGTATAAGGTGTCTTAATGTCTAAAGGCTGGCAAACTATTTTTATAGATTTGCATCAATGTAACGTATACCATTTCATAATATTGTCTTCTGTTTACGCGAATGTTATTTATTGAAATTTAACTACTATATACGGATTTTATCGCGTTGTTTATTTGACACTTTTTACTTCTTAAGCTTTGCTTAACAACTGGCTATCTGTTGTGGGACAATAAATTCTACATACAAGTCGATGGTGTCGCAATGAGCTCCCCAGTATCGCCCGCTGTTGCCGACATATATATGGGACACTTCGAGGCTCGAGCTTTACAGACTGCCCCCATCACCAGGATTTATAAAAGGTTTGTTTATGATACTTTTATAATATTACCAACAGATAGTGTAAGTGTATTCCTAGAACATCTTTATTACATTTATAACAACATCCAATTTACTATGGAATTAGAGGCAAATAATTCATTAGCTTTCTTAGATGTACTTGTCATCAGGAATCCTGATCATACTTTGAGCCACACTGTGTATAGAAAAAAATCCATACAAATAGATACTTAAACGGTGAACCTCACCACCATCCTAAACAGTTAGCTACCGTGGGAATGTCTTTGTTTCAGAGAGCCCACGGGATCTGTGACAAGAAACACCTGTACGCCGAGCTTCAATATGTCAAGCAAGTACTGCAAGACAACAAGCTCCAACAGCCGCGCCGCTGTCACAGATCCCGAGAAAAGCCAGCCACAGTCGAGCGCCAGCCTGCTATACTGCCTTATGTAAGGCGTGTCACTGACAAGATTGGCTACATCTTGAAGCGAGCTTCAATCAACACATACTTCCAGCCGCCAACGAAGATAAGTAAATTTTTACTATCTGTCAAGTGCCAACTACCTTTACAAGATGCAGGGATCTATAAAATAGATGGTGACTGCGGACTCTCATACATTGGTCAAACCAAGAGAAGCATAGGCACCCGCATAAAAGAACACATAGCTGATGTAAAACACCAATGCTCGTTGAAGTCTGCTGTGTGTGAACATGTGCAACAGGGGACCAACCACTACCTGAGATTTGACAAACCACAGACTCTCGCTAAAGAACACCGATTCCTACCAAGGATGCTTCGCGGGGCTATTGAAATAAAAAAACTTCCTAATTTTAATAGAGAAGATGGTTGGAATGTACCACCAGCTTGGGATCCAGTCATTCAAATAGTCAAACCCAAGAAGAAGCTGTGGTAGCTAGACTTCATGATACTTTGAACTCATTCTGCGTAAATAGAAACACCAATGATTAAATTATGTTCGGGTACTTTGAAATAACTACACTGGAACATTGAGACAACTAACCATCTTAGTCTCCCCGTGACCATGACTGCTGAAAAGCAACCGAAATGTCGGGGAAAGTGTAAACGTAAATATAAATAGTTTTAATAGTTTTAATAATTTAATTAGCTTAAAAATTAGTAATAGTGTAAATATAGTAGTAGTTTCTAAATTATGTAAAAACGTGTCAAATAAACAACGCGATAAAATCCGTATATTGTAGTTTAATTTCAATATACCATTTCCTTAATTTTATATGTATGTATTTCTTTGACTTGTTAGTATTAATGTTTTCATGGACAGTTTCAAGACCATATATGTTAAGAAACCCTGTTACCCCGATATACGAAGCATTCTTTGAAACCTAATTTTATTGTTAATCCAGTTCACAGTGTAAATGTTACGACTGTTCACCCAAATGGTTGCCAACGATTTCGTACATTCTGAGAGAATCGAACTATTCGCACGAAGGAGGCACGTAAAGCCAACACCCAGTTATGTAATACTAGACCGGGTAGTAGGCTTTCTTCGCTTCTGAACTTAAAGATTTCTCTGTATAGTTTTATACAATCCTAATGATATAATTATGGATAATTTTCTGACTGCTTTGGATTCTGTGCCAGACAGTTTGGGTAGCAAGAAATCGCAAAAAGAATGTGAATTTACAAAGTATGAATATGACGTTACATAATCCAAAAAGAAAAATCTTTAGTGCTATTGTTACAAGAATGTCATAGCTTTCGTTATAAGAAACTATTTATATGAATTATACATGGCTCCATATGTATGTGATATTATTCAGCTTGTTTCTACTGCTACTTAGTTATATTGGCAGTGTAACAAGATTGTCGCAAAGGATCACGCATTAATCGTGGCTAGTGGCTGCGCCGTGACCTCGAGACGTTTTCTACGCCATTTCCTTATCAAAGAGATGTATTATCTGCGCAGCTTCCACAGTTTTTGAATAAAAGATCTGACATCTATTCTATCCGTAGTCAATATTGAATGCTTAATTTTTGTAATATTTTCAAAGAGTTGTTTCGTCCCAGGTAGTATTAGAGTTGTGATTTTTGAATTGGTTTTTGTTAATGTTAATGGAATCAATATTTATTGCAAATCATGTGTAAATTTTGGGTGTTACAATTTGAAATAGTTTACTAATTATCAGATTATTATAAGTATATGTATTAATATAAACAAATACTTATAAATTGAGATAAAATTACGTTTGCATTGATACTCTATCTATAGAGTATAATAATGTACAATCCAATCTAATGCTAATCCATATAGTTAGTTAAACTATCAATAGCGGTTGACAGGTGTTATTTAGTACTAGCTAATGAAGCGATTACCCAGTTATAGTTTCCTCGTCAGATTTATCACACAACCCACGCACGATTGCTTGAGTTCGATCGTTAGCAGATTGTATGAATAAGTTTTAGCTGGACTATGCTCCATTCCGGTTAGTATTCTTGTCCTTATTTCAGTTCCGCAAAAGCCTTTCTGAGGAAGCTTGTCGTAACCAACAGACGCATGCGTGCTAAATTTCTGGTTTGTAGGCCTCGAAGGTCTAGACTGTACTTACATAATATGTAACAGAGAGGTGTGGCTGTTTTTATGACTGCTTATCTAACACTGATACTTTACATTGTAGCGGAGATTCTCGGACAAAGTTTTATAAGTCTTGACGTTTCATTAGCTACCTCTGATTTACTTATAATGTTATGGCATGCTTGTCGTTCTTTAAAGTTTTTAACCTCAATTATAGTCGTTGCCGATCTTGTATCTGTAAATGTGCCTTTTCTTTGTTAATATAATATATGTAATGACATTATTAATTTTTATAGTATACTTATATAAAACAATGTCTATTTGTTTGTCGTATGCAGTCTTGTCCCATTGATCCGATCGTGATGAAACTTTGATGAGAGTTGTGCTCACGACTGCGGACGTCTTTAACAAGAAAAATAACCAAAAGTTTAAAGAGGTCGACCATTTTCACTCAATTCGGATCACTCAAGTAAAGCAACGATACACGAGGAAGCTGCGCCGCAAGCTCCCGAACGCCGCTATACGTAACACAAATATAACATTATCATGACCTAATTTCTGTAAAACACATTGTTCGTCTTACAGTTAATGTTATACGTGGGTGTTCTGCATGCGTGATTGTGTCAGGGCAGTCAGCCGTTTCATTTACATTGCTACACGCGACCCGCGGCTTGCCCCGGTTATTATTGTCGCCATTGGAAAATATCGCAGCGCCACAATAATTAACTTCACCAAGTTTTTATACTTCAAATATTAATTCGGTCACCGTAATAATTTATTTAAAAGTATGTTTATTGCTAACTCTCCATTTACTTATAGGGTTACGGTTTGTGAAGCTATCGTATCGGGTTCTCTGTATACCAAGTAGTAGTCATACTATAATTCACTTTCAAAGCATCTTCGATAAAATGATTCCGTACTCTCAAAAGATAGACATGGCGACTGGTATCTACTTTTTAATGTGGACATGAAATCTATTATTCAGAGCTATGACTCAAAATCTTACTTAAAGTCGATTCTTTGAATGAATCGTGGATGTGTTCAAATATTGATTTATTTGTGACTCGGGTATGTCTACAGACTATGTAGCAGTTTGAGATCGAGGTCAATAGTTATGGTCGTGTTATTTTTATATAACGATAGGCTTAAGAATCCAGCTTACATAAAAGTAGTTTTTGTCGTTTCAGTAGGCTGCAGACCAAAGAAAATAACCTATTTTCGTATGTTGGCATCTAACTCGTACGTCGCGTAGCATTCATTAAAAAGAAATCAAATGTTTTCAGTCGGAAAGAGTGTTACAAGGCTTTTCTGTTGCGATATCGTTAGTAGCAAAATATAGCCTGTACCTCAAAGACGGCAATGGCATCGCATCCTTAAACATTACTGGCCCTGTGGATCTCATATATGTCTGCTTATGCCTTCGGTGTATATAGATATGATGGATAAGTCTATTCATAGCTTAAAGTAGAGATAAAACAAAAATGTATGCAGAATCTTTTTCAAAACGATAATAGTCAGAGTGTTTAATGATTCTGAACGTAGTAGTGCGCACAAAGCGCTTTGAGTCCAGTTAGCCCGACACTAAATCGTCTGCAACAGTAGCATTCATGAATATGTCACACGCGCTCCTCTCAGAGGGATGATGTGATGTGAGATTTATAAGAGGAACAAATGAATTGTAGTTCTCTATAGGAGTAGCTATCTGAAAACAAATGCTTTTTAGTTTGCTATATATATTTTTATATTGTTGTTTTGTTTTGCCTGGTGCATTAGAAATCCGGATATTGCCTAAAAATAATGTTCTTGGGCAATTGTCGTCATTTTTGCTCCTCGCTACAAGACGTACAAATTTTTATTTACAATCGAATATCATTAACTATGCCAAAGGCTTCCTTTACGACACTTGCAAACCTTCGTATAACGAATTTTGAATGACTTACTTTTATGTAATTACCTAACGTTTATTTATAAACATTTAAAAACTTCGTATCCATCACGAGTTTGCTCTTTTGCAGTCATTTCGACTGCATAAATGACGCAGTATATTAGAGGTCATGTTGTGTAACTTGGTGCCGTTGTGTCGCGTTTGGGTTTGTATTTGTCATTTTATTTGTATCTTATGCTTGCAATGATCTCCACAAATATACTGAGATAATTCTTTGTTAACTATATATTAATACCTTTTCCATACTTTAAATTTAAAAATAATAATTACAACATTTTTAACAAGGCACGTAATTGCGTTGGTCTCAAACTAGGCCGGGCATATTTTTTGTGCAGAAAGGATATAAATGTACTATATAATATAATATAGCCTTAATTTACCACGCTTACACTAATAAACCGAACAGCCAAGACTGATAGTAGCATCTGCATACATAATCACATACCCTACTTTCCAAACGTGGCAATTTTGGCAAGAGCCCCCGGCTAACAGTCGTAACTGGCTGCGGAACATGCTGATTTGTAGCTCCATAGCAGTTTATGGGAAATCATGTGGGTATAAATATCGCGCGATGGTTGGACTGCAACTGGGAAAAATTATTTATGTTTTTCATTTATTTAACTTCCGTAAAATCACTGGTAGCAAAAAGTGGTACTATTAGACAGTGTTATGTTTTATCTCAATATAATAAGCCCGAGTAATTAACCCAGATTTCGTGTTTCTTTGTTTTCTCTTTCAGAACTGAACTCAATGGAGCTTCGGGTAGGTAGTCGATTTCTCTTTAATGTACATCCGCTTTTATTCTATACTAAATTAAAATTCTGTATGGCAGTCTTGAGAAATAAATGATTAAATAAAGAATATGTGAAAATGCTAATAAATTAATATCTTATATTAACATTTTTAGATTTGAATTTGATATTGACATTAACTTTCTTTTGAACTAAGGATTTCAATATTAATATGATATTAAAATTCCACATACAAATAAAAAATGATACTTGATTTTAGCGGATGCCAAGAATGTTCCCTTGTAGTAGTTAATTAGACAACTAATTTGATATGTATATGGCCTAAAATCAGCTTATATTTATTCATCTCAAAGACTTTATTATATTTTAAATCTCTTTGATGTTACTACATAAAACATTAATACCTATTATGGCTCCCTTATAGCTAGCCGTCAGGACCTTATACACAGCCGTTGTTATTGAGCGACCCAATGTAAACGCCTAGTCGTCTGACAACTTAGTTCGAAGTTGATGTTGACCAAGTACAACGCAAGCCGATAGTGACAGTCGACTTTGCGTAAGCAACGGTTCTTTGTTTGCCGAAGGTGGCAGTCGACCAATTGTAAAAGAACCACAAGTTGTCCATAGTAGGATTTATATACAACATCTGCCAATATTTAAAGCGCTTAAATAATATTTGGTATAACACCGTACAATTGTGGCACGTGTTAAAGGTATAAATATGAAGTTAGTAAATGCGAACATGAAACTAGCATGTATATCTGTGATGCTTACAGTGAATCGGAGCTTATGACAGTGAGCCGGGTCGCACGACTCCAAATCCACGTAGATTTAAGCTGAAGTTACACTACTCGAAAATGATCTGTTCTTATTTTCTATAGCGCCCTTTTAGTATAGTAGGGTCAAGTTTATATGGTTAATGCTTGAATGCGCGCAGTAAATGTATTTTGTTTTTTATACATATGCGCAGTGACACTTTTGATCTGCACGGATGGCGTCGTGATTGAAGGCGAGTGTTGTGGGTTCGAATCCCGCACGGGACATAACTTTGTGTAATCCACAAATGGTTGTGCCGAATCTGGGTGTTCTTTGTGTCCGTTATTTGAATGTTTGTAAAGTCCCCCGCGATACAGGAATTATTCCTAGAGCAGTTTATATAAAAAAAAAAACAATCGATACTACTTCTAACTGTGGGGTTAAAATTCTATATCTATCGCAATCAGTCGATTGATTCTAATTCGAAGTAGTGAATAATATATCAGAGGTAACTCTTGTGTTTTATGACTAATAATAATATAATAATAATAATAATAACCATTTTATTTCGCGTGGCATAGACGCATAGATAAAAACCTTATGGACTAATATACATACAATTTGTGTTAGTATTTATATAACTTATTAACTATGTTAGTAATGCTTCACTTGCACTCTGTTGTTGAGCGTTCATGTGGCACTTGTCCGTGGAAGCGACGGAACACCACACCCTTCGGCCAAAAGTCCTCCTTCATAAATACATGTAGAAAGCAAGTTGGGACTCGCACCACGAACGCTTTGAACTTGACGTTGCGAAGCGACTCCAGCAGCTGCACTCTTGGCATGTACTTGGACATCTGGCGTACATACTCCGTGATATCCTCAGCCTTAGTGGTGTAATGCAGGTGAGAGATGTACACCGGTGTGTTCGGTGCTGCAACACGCAGGTTTGCACCAGGCTCCACAGGAGTTGTGCCGCAGCAGTTCTTATTGGTTTTCTGACGACGCTTCCTCCTTTGCACCGTCGCAAAGCCACCCTCAGCATCATCCTCCCCGTTATTTTGTTCATGTTCATTATTAATATATTATCGATACTGCTTGTTCGTATAAGTTTAGTGATACACCACATACTTAATTGTGTTAAGTCCGCAACGCAGCCCTGATATGCGATTATACTACTAGAAATTAAAAGTGTGCAACTTGATAAAGAGTTTCTTAAAACGTTTAATGGAGATTAAAATTACACTTTACAAATAGGTAACATTACATCCACGTTTACGTTCTTTTGGTATTTTACGCAGGCGAAATTATAGGGACAAGCCAGCTGTTTTATAAATTGTAGTTAATATTGCTATGTGCTGGTCATACCTTTGAAAAGATGGTACAATCACCTGGGCCCAACTTTCAATAACTAAAACTATGATTAAGTCCAATTGATTTGTGGTTTTCCCGACGACAGTCGATCCTAACTCATAGGAGTTCGGACGGGGTTGAACACTCGTCCTAATACCTATTATAACTTTCTAATACGTATTATAATATTAGAAAAGAGAAAATAAGTTTAATTATGACGTAGGTCCCATGTCACGGGACTACAGTACATTATTGTGACGTCACAAATAACTTTATTTGTATGGTTATACAACTTACTTCATTTGTGACGTCACAACCCATGAAAGCGATGTCGCGTACTTCCGGGTAGCTATAAATATTTTTTAAATCTTAGTCCATGTTAAAATATTCCCATTAATATTACATGTAGAAAGAAAGGACGAGAAAAGACTGACTAAGAAAGTTTATAAGGCTAGTGTGAATGAAACAGTCGCAAGGGTAAGACCCTGGCGAACGTTTTTCGATCAGATCGGAGACGTTCTGGGCAAAGGCCAGGTTAAGAGCACCTTAAACCGGCGAGCTTGTATGAGGAATGTGATGAAAGTGAATGAAGCCAGAGAAGTGTGTCAGGATCGTAGCAAATGGAAATCCGTAGTCCCTGCCTACCCAGGAAACAGGCGTGAATCTATTTATGTAACAGTATGTAGATTACTCTATGTGATAACATAAATTATATAATAATATAATAATGTATTTATTTAAATAATAGGTACAATAGTTTATAATAAATGACTCATTAAGTTATAAAAATACATTTGTTGTTGTTTGCCCGAACTAGATTGAACCTGTGGCTCGGGCGAAGAAGTGCTTAGGAACTGTTACGAACTATTACCAATATAAATTTACATAACTACAATTCAACAATAACATTTTAATAACCTGCATAAGCTACCGTACCGGTAATAAGTGGGTCAATAATAATGATGCGCTAAGACAGATTTAGCAAATTAAATTATTTCTATTTTTTATTAACGTAAACTCTTACGACTCCTGATTTTAAATATTCTTATTTCCAAATTAGCAGACGGCGCCAGACCACCAGACTTGATTTATAAGTAAAATCCACAATATATCAGAATAGGTAACAGACTTATTTTTAAATTGATCGATTATTACATACAATTATCCAATTTGTGATAGCATGTGAAATATCCACACAAAAGCGATAAAACTGTACTAATTCGGGCATACGTCAATAATAAATTACGTAATTATGGCTAAAGAATGGCAATGGAATAAGCCGAACAATAAAAATTATATCGTTATTTCATGTTGGTATATCAAAGCTTTAAAAAGGATCGTGAGATTGGAAACAAAATCCTAACTAATATTATAAATGCGAATGTTAGTTTATTTGTTTTTCTTACACTTTCACGCCTTAACTACTCGACCGATAATCATGAAATTTTGCATACACGTTGTTAGAGGTCAGGAAAGGACATAGGGCACCTTTCATCCAGAAAACAAAGTACTGCTTCCGAGGAAAAGCTAGTATTATAGAAAAATTAACTAAAATATATAAATATCAAAGCATCTTTACGTCACAGAATACTGAACGTTTTATAAAGTGTTAGTCAATTCTGCTATCAAACCAGTGTTCACCGGTTTCACCATGCTGTTCAGCAACTAGCTTTATTATAAAGACATGGATACTCCGATATTGCTCCAAGCATTTGAGTTCAGAGCATAGTCGATGGTAAGGAGCAGCCATTAAAATAGTGTCACAAATGTCACGCGCCCACACTCACTCGTGTAGATAAATATCAACGGCCTTCCGCCCCGCAGACACAAGGACTAACGTTTTTATAAATAAACTCTCTATGTATCGTGACACAATAACTTTAATGTTGAGTAGAGGGAGCTATGAACAACTATAGATTCAATTATACATCGTTTTATTAATCAGATAGCCTTTTAGTAGAGAGAAGCACTTTTGCCGTTGTAAGTGTGTCTTTAATCAACTCTGAATTTGACTTCACGGTTAAGTTATTGGTTTAAGTGGTGGCCTCGCCACTGGCCCCACGCTGAGTGTTGTGAGTTCGAATCCCACACGAGACAAAAATTGTGTTATCCACAAATGGCGTTGTGACGTTGTTTGAATATTTTTAAAGTCCTCCGCGATACAGGAATTATTCCTAAGGCGCGAGTTGCCTTTTTTTAAGAATAAGAAAGCGTTTTCGTAATTGACATACGAAATATATGACTCTTCTTCTCCCTAGCTCATTAGCCACAACATCTGTTATAGATGTTTGTTGCAGCGCTTGTAGATTTAAGCTCATATAAAGATTACGTAAATCAATTGTAAATGAAATTTAAAATGGTAACGATGGTTTAAGGTCAAATCAATCAGCAGGCTACGGTCTGTCTCACCATATCGACTGGCATACACGTCACCGACGACTTTACGTGTCTCACGAAACACGCAAGGCTGTGGAATTGGAAACGTTTAGTATTGACAATCGCATGAGGCGCACTTCGGCTCGATAAATTACAACAGGAAAATAAATCTGAAGATTCTTGTTATTTGCTGAGCAATCCCAAAGGGTTTGTATGATTAAAAAATGTCTGCCTATTTACGATAAGCTTGCTCCTATCAGATTGGTCCTTTAAACCTTCACAGCGGATTGTTTGTAAAACACATAGCTATTGCTACACAATATACCTATATAATAGCTCATATGAGCTGAGTGTGGATAGTTAAAAAAATGCAGATGGAATAAATCTGCCACACTATATACACAGTCCTTTCGCGGTAATTATATTTTTTAAAAGCTTTAATAAGCTATCAAAAGTATATCTGTTCGTTGTACTATTATTTGTTAAATAATATTATTCTGATTATATTTTGAAATCTGATTTTCATTTTGCTTGCGCTAAGTCTCGTGTAGAATTTAAAGAGTAAACTGATACAGAAACGTGACACGCGCTAACATTATATTAGTGTTCGATTAAGCTTTGCTATTTAAAATTTGAATACATTAACGACGTGAATTCTTTGTATGCTAGGTAAAAGCTCAGAGCAATTTCGCTGAGAGCGGCCGTCACGGCGACCTGCCGTATGTAAATGGAAGCACGGGTTATGGAAGTGTGCCTTACCCGCCACTCAGCCGCGCGGCCTCCTTTATGGGTTTTCTGTCAGACATTTCCCAAATACACATAAAAAGTGCAACAAACATGTTTTTCTATAAATTACGATCATCTCTGGCTGTAAAAATACACGGCGACCTTTATTTCAGGTTATGTAACTTCTTACACGTATAATGTTCAGGCGACGTGCGCTTAGGTGGGAGTAATCGAGCGTTAAAGGCTGAGATCTCTCGTACTTTTCTGTCGTCTTTCATTTTGTAGTGCTTCTTTCTCGGGTTTTTCTCTACTCACAGAACTATAAATACATTAGCCGTACTTTTTAAATGTGAATGTTTGTCCGTGACTTATCTCTTAACGGGTGGTAATTTGGCATACAACAGCATATTGTACATTTTGTCTAAATAATACCTACAAAAATAAGAAATTTAATGAATTTGTTAATATGAACAGCAGATTTGTTGTCATTCGCTATGAAATTTGATTTTAAATATCATACATCTAATTTTGACAGTTCACTAAATCCACAGCTAAGATTAAGAAAATTCTTTACTCAAACAGAAGTTACTATCTAAACAGCCTTAAGTTAAGTTGCTACAATTAATAGGGTAACCAATCTCTCAAGAAAAATTTACAGTTAAGGACCTGTATCTTAAATAACTTGTAGTAAGCAGAGCGACTCCTGTTTCAAAAGGGTATATCGGCGACGCGGGAGCGATACCTTGGTTTCTAAGCGTTAATAGGCTACGGTAATCGCTTACTTTCCTATCAGCTATACCTACTTGTTAGCTTCGTTGGTTAATTAATAAAGAGCTGTTCTTTATACACATACAATTTAACAGTGATAATGAGTATGGATTTATCTAAAATTACATAATATGCCAAAAAAGCTTGCCGTTTTGTAGGCTAATACTTAGATAAATGAATGTATTGTTCATGTATACTACTATCCAACCTTCGAGGTTATATAGTCATAATGGTATACAATGTCAAGGCATCTTATTTTTTTCTATACAAGGGTATCTTTGGAAATAATCTCCATATCGCATGAAGCTTTACAACTAATGAGCAAAAAATACCCAAACTCAGTATTACTATCTGTTAGAGAAAACTGTTTTTGTTCCGTGAGTCAAACCCTCAGTGGAAAATCTTGCGGTGCTACTTAACTAAGGAGGGTTACCAGTGTGCGTCATCGATCATCAATCTAAGTATGTATGTACGTATGTCTAGTAAAGCTTTTATCTTTATTAGTGTGGAACAAACCAGGTCACTATAAAATTCATTCTAATTTATTTAACGTGTCGCTAACAAAATGACTTCTGTAAATATTTCTATCCTGATACCAACGGACATTTGTCAACAATATCATAACACATGTTATCATATTGGCACTTGGCAGTTTTGCAAAACGTACCTACCTAGTAGTTTTAATGTGAAGACTTATTTTAATAAAATCAATAAAATTACAAACAATGATAGGAAGATTAATATAATATTATAATAATATAATGTATTTTATACTGACGAATAATTCTATTACTGCGAGTAAAATTTGCCGAAAACCGGATTGCAACTTATTCTAGGTATATAAAAAATATACTTTCAGCCAAATAACTCTGCTGTGATTCTTTTAATAATTTTATAACGACAACCTAGTGGCTAAATATGTTAGTTAGAGCGGCCGACTAATTTTAGCATAAAAAGAAGCAATTGTTTAATTTGTCAGTCATAATTTTTTTTATCCCTAATGTGGATACAAATGGTAACAATTTGATTAACATTTGTTTAGATCGTAATTACCTACATAATCAGTACCAGTAAATCATCTTTTATTCCTAAACTTAACCTAAAACAATAATTGATTTTATAAGAATAAGGAAAGAGAAGGGAAACAAAACATCGATTCAAAACTGCATGCTACATCTGTGCAAAATCGAAATGAAATATTGGAGACAGCGTTCTTTCAGTTCACAGGCTTGTTTGATCCGAAGTGGAGTGGACTTTGATATCGAATTCAATGTAAATGTCTAGCACTTTGCCAGCTGTGTTTACTCGCAACAGTGCTCCCAGATTTTGATTTAAAATATACTAGATAGAAGTAGACATACCATCTAACGATCTGATGGCCAATTCTGGTAATTAAAATTGTTCAAAATATATTTCCGATTTAATGTCAATTGTTGGAATGCCAGATATAATTGAATACCTATTGCGTCTGGCCGCCGGTGTACCGCTGCGACTCAATACGTTAAATTAAAATCAACGTCAAATATGAACATACATTTTATTTCAGTTTACATTTGACGTTTATTACACTAGATCAAACTCTATTTTAGACATTTTTTATTATAAGCATGGAGCCTCAGGTTACTTATTTGATTGAAACATCTACGCATTTCGTGTTTTAAAAATACGAAACCTGTATCTCATTTTATAAAAACCTTTATAACACACCTTTAAAAGTACTCCAAAAGTGCCATACGTGTATTATTCAACGACACCCGAAAAAATACATAACAGCCGCATAAAAAATAAGTTGAATATTTACGGGTCGGTTGTGTACAAGCCAGCACTGTCAGGGGTCGTGACCGCGGCCCAGCGTGCAATACTTGTACCGCATGTATGGTTACATGGTCGCTGAGCGACATCCCGGATTGTTACACATTGGGTATAAATAAATGTATACACTTTTTCTAAAATGCGGAAGGCATCTTTTCCTGTAAATACGTATTGGTGTGAAAAGGGAAAGTATTCCCATGCCACAGCAATATTTTATTATTACAGCGATTGGCGTCAACACTGCCATGGTGGAGACCTAAGTTGAAGATTAGGTATTTAAACTATATGTTTAATACCAATTGCTACAGGGTTTTAAAAATTTAAAGCATATGGAGGCTTAACGAGACAAGGCCATTATAGAAATTCATATAATGGTAATTCAAGATTAATAAATATGTTTACAACTATAACAAGCGAATCTTTAACGTCTATTTGACAACTGATTTGAAATTCCGAATTTAAGTTTACATGAGACTTGTTTCAGTGTATCGCCAAAAAAAGAGACGTGCAATTCTGGCTTCTTTTACAGTACAGATGTACAATAGATTCACAAAAGAAATCGCTATGTATATTACATCCGGTATCAGGCAAGCTGAATATAATCCGTATAATATTGCAAGATCATTTCGTCAGTTAATCTGAGGCCGACATTGAACACCAGAGCGATATGTTGAAGCGTCGGTAATTCTGGCCGTTCAGTCGACACGTCGAAATACGCATAGTCCGCAGTGGCGCCCGAACGAACCGAACTTAAACCTTGAGCCCTCCCCTCTCTACCCTTCTCCACCCCTTCACACCCCCTTGTACAACCAGCCCCTCAACCCCCGAGCAACATTTATTTCTTGTATTCCAAGTACGAGTAATTGTATTAGGTAGCTCCGTTAGTTTTTGCTTGCATGAAATTATACTAGCCTTAGAAAGCAGGTTTAGAAAATAAATAAATTCAAGGTCACTCGCCTATACTGGTAAATCTATATTTGTAAAATTCGGTTTTAGTTTGAACTTTCGCTGGGAAACATAATTTTGTTAGAGCTAAATAAAGCTCATTTCGGTTAAGTCTTTTATTATAACGTCTTCAGTTTACATTAGCTTTATGCAATATAATATTTGTTTGAATACATTATACAAATAGATATATGTATATTATATTGGTATGTTCGCTAAAATAAAACGTCATTACCTATGTTAGTAATGTTATTTTTTACTATAATGCATACGCATAAGCAATTTCAGAGAAAAATAATACTATATTTTCTTCATAATATAATACGCCTGAAGTTAGTTACATTTTTAAAAAGAGATTGATAAAATTGAAAGCTGTCTATATTTACCTAAATATGAGAGGCTCTCAAGAGTGTACAAGGCCAAGTAAAAGATAAAATGTAGGTAGAATGTTTTCTACAGCGGCGTTATGTAATGTGCCAATTCTGTATTCTGCCGAGTCAGTTGACTTGAGGCGCGTCGCCGTCGCCGCGCCGTCGCGCTTTGTGGAAATTTGACTGTGTGGGGATGAGACGTGGCCTTTATCGAGTTCCCACTTTTCAAGGCCTTTGTGACGTACACTATGCGTGCTCGATGTTATTTGTGATTTCTTTTAACCCACACCAAACAACAATGCTCGTTGAGAATTAACTGTATATCGCTATGGAAGGTATCTTTTATGGATGGTATTTCATTAAAGAGTTGTCTTATTCTATTTTATTATCTTGTCAAATAAATTAAATCAGGTCATCTTGTATAACAACTTGGCGGCAATCCATTGTAAAATAACGGTAGTGGAGACATACTATCTTATCATTATTTTAAAGATCTCTTGCAATAAAGATAATCGCTGTAGCTGTGTAGCGAGGAGAGCGAAGATATGTAGAGTACTCAGATTTGAAACATATATCTGTGAATGTCACATAGATTTTTGTCTGACTCTTGCATCAAAAATGGCTCCCGTAGCATATCGGAAGTGGAGGAGTAACCTCTAGAATCTTGCAGGTTCGTTCAGGAACAGTTTTTCTTTCTAGATGAAAGGTACCATATGTCTTTTTCTGTACTCCTGACAACGTGTAACCAAAATTTCATTTTTCATTTGACTTTGTCATTGACTTTCACAACTTATCTACTTTAGTAGATAAGTTGTGAAAGTCAATTTTCATGTTCAACGTTTAACCCAGAAGATGATTGAGTTCCTACCCCAATAGACTGTCTACAAAAATATTAGTTACCTACTAGATTTTACGCGTAGCTTCGCTCGCGTAAATGTAGGTTAGGATATGTTAGTAACAGTACTTTTTAGAGTTGGAAAAAACTCTTATACAACAGCTTTGTCCGTCCGTCTGTTTGTTATACAACTTTCAATTCAAGAACCGTAAGAGCTAGAGACTCGCGGTCAACGACATTCGACTCAGCATAGTCGATATACCCCCGAAATTACTATGACCTTTGATCTCTGACCTCAAGGTCACGTGATACCATCTTTCAACTCAAGAACCGTAAGAGCTAGAGACTCCCGGTCAACGCCATTCGACTTAGCATAGCCGATATACCCCCAAAGTGACTATGACCTTTGACCTCTGTCCTCAAGGTCGCGTGATACCATTTTTTCGAACTCTAAGATTTACGGCAATCATGGCCATTTATCAATTGTTTCTGGATGAAAAGTACCTTATGTCCTTTTCTGTATCCCTGACAACGTGTAAGCGAAATTTCATGATTATTGGTCAAGTAGATAAACCGTGAAAGCGTAACAAACAAACCCACATTCGCATTTATAATATTAGTTAGGATTGTTAGGATGGTTTGTTCCTATTAATCCTTTTGTGATTATCTGAACTTTGCAAGGTTGATGCCTACTTGTTTCGACGTACCGAAATATGCATGCAGGTGTCATGCTGTAGGTATTTGCATTAACCCTGAGTACACAAAACTACGTTCGACGTAATTCGACGCAGATTGCGTGCCGGGCCGACATGACAGTCGCCGTTTAAGGCCGACCACACACGGACTCATTTATAATTAACTTGTTACTACATCAGTATTGCGCTGACTTAGCCGTACGCTTTATTCCATTTACGAAATGTATCGTACCAACACATTTATAAGAATCATGTACGCGTGGGCTTACAAAGAAAATATAGAGATAAAGAAAATATTGAGAAAATTCTATACTAAGTTTTCTTTAAAATACAAAGTTTCACAAAGTTGTCAATTTATGTATATATTGATGTTGATTAGTTGTTTACAGTATTCTTTTATATACCTACTATTCGTATCTGTTTTATGAAGCATTCAGTAGCATTATTTGGCATCTTAATAAAAATAATAATAAGTAAAATGTATAAATAAAACAATGATTTTATTTCCTATTAAATGATGGGTAAGCATTACTTATAATGAGTTTAAAAATAAATGTATTACATTACCCGATATATGGTCAAACTGAAGACAGAAGAAGTTGGATAGATACATATTTTTATAATATATAAACGATTATGAGCTAATTGTGGAAAAAAAACCCATCTTTATTTGCTTATGGTGGTAGAAGTGTGAGGGTTTGTTAATATGATACTTCGATAGTTTTGGTCAGGTCTAGACGAAAGTATCCCCTTAGGTTTCATTACTATGTGGGATAAGTCGGCAAAGTCCATCACAGTTGAGTGATTGAAGTCGGGATCATGTTCCTCCGCGAACTTTTCTGTGACTCTGCTATTTCTGTCACGTACAAGTTAAATTAATATCGGCAACTGCGCCGACTTTCTGCTAACAAGCTTCTCGCTGACGGTAATAAACGATACATTTTGCGCTCGATCAGGGGAAAGTATTATTGCTATGGGATCTGAACTACAATAGATTTAGAGCCGCCTCACATTGCCTTATGTTTCGTACAAATTAAAATACAAATTACAATTGCCTATTTTCATAAGTAAGTGGCAAATTGCAGAAAATAATATAGGATTTTGTCAGTAGAAAATGCTTTTAGCTTAGAATGATGGTCTGAAGTTCTGAAATTACACTGTGCCTTACACCCAGTATATTTAAATATGTACTAAAAATGCAACGTTAATTAAAAATATGAACTTAAATAACATACACATATGTACATAACTTAGTTTAGTTTTGACAAGCATCTACGATTGTGTGATACCTATGAAAAATTAAAATAGTTTTATGCACTCTAGTTAAGCGTAATAATGAGGTTTTCGAATGTTTTAAAATCCCCCACGACGTAGGTATAAGTTTACGGTATAATCGGCTTTTTTATAAGTAGCTATTTGTCACTATCACAAAAATCATGCTATTTATCGTGCTATTTCGTCACAGGATTAAGTGACAAAAATAAAATTCTGACTTTAGAGACAAAGTCGTGGTCATTACGACACCAAGAATATAAATGTTATTAACTCAGTTATGTCTTTTTCAATTGACAACTAGTCATTTTACCACACGAATGGTGCATTGGAAGTGGTCGGCTTGCCAACTACAAAATAAATGGCGTGTTATGGGTGCAATTGCCACACGATAATAATATTAAAGTATTTTAAAGATATTTATACCGGTTTTGTTTTGTATTCGGTACTTTTTTAATCCTGAGGTGATTAAAGATTCCACGGTCAATACGGTCCGACTTGTTTTAATTAGTGTCCTGTCTCTGAAAATGATGCCATCAGTATCTAAAATGCTGATGGCATCACTTTGAGACACAACGTTCTTAAGTGTCACTTGCCCTAGATTTTTTTTTACTACACTTCTTTATACTGGAATTTTATATTTAACCTCTCTAATTATGTTTATTTATTAGGAGAGTACCTTCGTTAGGAGAGAATAAGAAATAAAATAATAAATTTATTATAGTGGGCTGGTAGGCTGGTATAGTATTAGGCTGGATCTGGTGCTGTAATATACACCTTGTCAACCTTTGCAACTAAATGCCGACCACCAGTAACAGGAATCTGGGTATAGTCTCAGAATCTATATCGCCTCCAATGCGGCAATAATTCCTAGAACAAGTGGCTTTTATTATGAGAAATAATTTTACTGTATATAATACATCGTACATTGATAGAGAGGTCGTTGTTTTGAATGCCATCCATTGCAGTACTGACGTGCACCCACTCCTAACACAATTACATATATTAGCTTAGCTGAAGGCGCCAAGAATCTATATATTAATATGTGAAGCAAAAACTTTGTAAGTACCGCTTTTTACGAAAATTGCTCGGACGGAGGAGTATGAAATTTGGCACAGTTAAAGTTTATATAAAGAAGGAGGGGCGAATCCTAATATTTTTATAAAATATGCATTAGAAATACATTAAATTAATGAAAAAACACTACACGCACACAACTATGCATTTGACACACGCAGTCGAATCGCGTTCGTAGTATTTCGACATTGTTCGTCTGACGTCGCCGACTCGTACAATTCTTTGTAACTATGGTTACCTATACCTTATATATATGTAATAGAGAAAAACAGAAAACGAAGTAGCAAGCTCAGGAATTATGGTCGAATTTGACCACTAGGCGACCGCTAGTACTAATTAATTTGTAACCTAAAAGAAACAAGCCCTTTTCGTTTTTCCTTACATGTTTCAGCCAGTGTTAGTCCTCAACCTAAGATTCAATATCGCGAGTCGTCATCGAATTTGTGCACGAAATAATATTTATAAAAAAAACATACTGGAAAATATATTATGATTAAACTCACAGTTAATTAGTACATACCTTACATTAGTTTAATTTTGTTATAAACAGCATTCAGATTTAGGTTATTTAATTGTGGAAGCACAACATTATTTTCTTATTTCTTGGTAATAGATACATCTACATTATCTAGGCATAGATCAATCATTGGCGTATCTTACTAGAAAAATACTTGAAATTCAGATTATCTTTTAATGATAGCTACATGTTTATTCCACTAACTATACATATTTACGAGTATCTAAAGCCTAATAATACGTTCTTTGAAAACCTATTCATGGAAAAGTTAAGTCAAATTTATTTTCTATTATAAAAAGATATTGAACATATGTTTAATAACAAAAACGTATCTTATAAAAATCCTGTTAACCGAGGACGAAAATAAATGAGGCCCAGATATAGCAAAATTAGTTTACTAAAATAGAATTTTTATGTTAAAATATTAATTTGAGAAATATTAATTAGGCTATGTTTGTGTGTTCGTAATTATTGTTCAGATACATAGAATAATGAAGTCGAATTATTTTTAAATTTCGCCTAATTAACTAGATAAAATTATTTATACAGAAGTATAGATTGCCGCATTGGCACAGAGTAGTAGGTACGTGTGTATCCTCGGCAAAGTTCCGTTCGTGGAGTCTTTTTAAGTAACGCTTCCTTCCTTCGTGGGAACTAAACGTAGAAAACGTGAACTTATACTCACATTTACAGACTCGGTGGGGTCAGTAACTTATCCTATGTATTTCTATTCAACATTTAGTCACGTTTGCGGATTAACAAAGACTATATTGCTTACAGTTAATTAAACTGGAATGTATTTTGGTGAGAGCGCTGAGAAATATATGTGGTGTGACTCTGAAAGATAGAATAAGGAATAGTGTGATTAGAGAGAGATGCGGCATGAAAGTTGATATAGTGACAAGAATAGAAAAGGGTATGTTAAGCTGGTTTGGGCATGTAGAAAGAATGGACGAGGAAAGACTGACTAAGAAAGTTTATAAGGCTAGTGTGAATGGAACAGTCGCAAGAGGACGACCTAGGCGAACGTTTCTTGATCAGATCGGAGGCGTTCTGGACAAAGGCCCGGTTAAGAGCACCTTGAACCGACGGGCGTGTATGAGGAATGTGATGAAAGTGAATGAAGCCAGAGAAGTGTGTCAGGATCGTAGCAAATGGAAATCCGTAGTCTCTGCCTACCCCGCTGGGAAGCAGGCGTGAATCTATGTATATATATATGTATTTTGGTAAATATGTATTTGCTTAATTTTATACGAACATGACCGGTTCGTCGAACACAATAGATTTTAAATTTTGTTTTGTATTTTTAGACTTGACAGATCAACAACCATCCTTTTAAGAAATATATATTTATTAAACATAGTTTGCAATAAGAATTAATATAAAACGGCTATTTATTGTGTATGTAACATATAATAATTATTCACATAATATAGCTAATTAATAGTAGTAACCACTTGTTTACAGAATATGTGCTTTAATACATTAAACAAGTTTACATGTTATGTATTACTGCAAACAATATAAATATAAAACACAATTATCATAAAAGCGAATCATTAACAGGTAACAGAATAAATAATTAAATTGACAAACACATTAATTAGTAGGCAATCATTATAGCGTGGTGTCGCCAGTGGCAACTGCCAGCCGTTCTGCACGATGCGCCGATGCGGCAGCCACAAAACTAGGTCATTCCTATGAAACCAGGTGCAGGTTACACAACTACACAACCTCGGATATACAACAAGTGAAATAATGGCACCTACGAAAGCAAAAAGTGAAAACATACATACTTTTGGTTCAGATATTTTTTGTATCATTATCTCTGACACCTATGTGAAGTATGACTTGAATAAAGTCGTAATGAAAGCTTTTTGCATAAGAAAATATTTTCTGAAATAAATTACTGAACGTCATTAAAACTCAAAAAAAATTTTTACAAGAATAATTACGGGCACGAAACCCAAAAAAAAAAGATTTTTTCAAATATTTAACGTCGTCTTAATTATTTATCAGCGTGCTATAAATACTTTCACGTTTCTATTGATTTTAATTAATGATGTACTTACAAAGCATTTATAATGTAGGAATAGGTTATTTAATTATAGTAGTACATTTTAACTGACTTCGAAAATAATATGGTAAAAGAAAAACAAATAAAATCTTTTTAAAAAATATAAGTATGGTTCATTTGTTATCGAGAGAACAAAGACTGATGAAGATTCCTTATCTGTGTAAGTATATTTATACAATATACATTTTTGGCGGGTAAAATATATCTTATAACTTATGCAGGCTAAAGTTTTAAACATTGTCAAAGTGTTCTAGTTTGCAAACGTATGTGAACGTTTCTAGCAGAATTACCTCGTTGTAGGGAAGAACACAAGGCTTTTACCCGGAATAACCACAATAGCCCCCGACTCGGAGAGCTCTTTAAAAATTGTGAAAAGAAGTCGTGTGGAAATGGTGCGTACTACGTCCGCGTCGCCTCGTTAAAGTGATGCCTCATATAACACTTGTTTGATAGTGTGGGCTAAACTAGGTCGCTTAATAATTAAGCTAAATTGTTTAATACGAGCCTTTGTTGTGCTTTGTTTGACGAATTTTAGCTTATGTGTTGAACACAAAGTACAGCGCTAGAGTTCGACGGTAGAAGTCAAAGTGGATTCTGATACACGAACATGACATATAAATTATATAATACCTATTATAAAATATAAATTACATAGAATACTTCATGCTGGTGTTTTCTGCACTAGATGTTTTATATAATTTAGTAGGAGACAAAGGATTTGTCAGGTTAATGTTTCATATCTTTAGTATTTTGAAATACAAATTTGTATGGTCGACATACAAATTTCTAGTTAACGTGGGAAACCTTTAAATAATATTCAACCTACGTTAAAACATTAATAATGTTATTGTGTTATTTTACAGATGGGTTTTTGATTGACCTAAATCCAAATATATACGTATTGTACTAACTTATTACGCTTTGTTATCGTTGGTTTGTATTATACCTTTTAATATCTCTAGTATACACGTGGGAATATATTGAATCGCGAGAAAGAGGCCGCATTTCTCTCATTTTTCCTTTTTCTTCCTTTGTTCTTTTCATACGTTTCTCTTTAACCTTTGAACCACTTGGAATCTTTGAAATATCTATCACTTCAATAAAGGTAATAATCAATATTGTGCCAAAGTATATTTTATATTATTTTGTAAGTAACTTTTATGAGCCTGGTTTTACGTGTAATTATGTAAAAAGAAGATATTTTTCATTAATATTACTAGCTTAATTATCATTTTTAGTCAATCTATATAAGTGTTGAGGTACTTTGAAATTATAATCCAGCGCACGAATTTTAAAAGTTAGACGCATTTAAATTGGTACGACAATTTTTTAAACATACTTTACTAAAGCAGCTGTTTTCATTGATACAAATAACGTTCATAAATAAAATAATAACATAAAATTTTAATAAAGTCTCAACAATGCCTTTAATGCGTTATCAGGCGTTCGTTCATGATGTCGGAACAATTCAAACATGTCATTTCCTTAATGGTACATTGTTCTCCCTTTTCTTACGTTCCGCATTCGTTGATACAATTATGTCACATTTTTGTAATACGTCATACATATCCGAGAAATATTGGTAGTTATACAGTCAAAACCGTTAATTGAAAATTCGTAGTTTAAATATAGGATGTACATATATTTAGTCATGCTTAGATTGGCCTTCTTTCGGCTCGGACAGGGCTTTATCCGGTTGTCTTACTAATAACAGTATATCGTTCCTCAGCTATAAGGTATTACTAACTTTATTCGTCGCATTTAGTGCTAATCACAACGGTAGTAATTGGGTAAACTATTTATAAAGTGTCTAATAGTTAATAACAAGTCGATAGTATCGAGTTAGTTATTATCATTACTATACCGATTTTAATCAGTCTGTGTTAATATCAAAGGAATGGATTAATGACACAATGGTTTTTTTTCCTAATAATAAAATAAATAAAATGTGGATACACAAAAGTTATGAAGTGCATTATAATAACTGCATGCATATAAAAGCTTTATACAGATATTCATGTATCGTAAACTTTTCTTGTAATTAAATAGTATAAATTCAATAATAATGTTATTAATAACATGATATGTTTGTATTTTGATATAATGCAAATCGGAATTATAGGCAAGTATAAATCAAAATTACGAATGTAAAATGATATAGATGTATGTTTAAAATACCTTACGTAATATTATCTTAACGTGATGCGCGTCTACTTACAGATTCACTGCTAGAACAAAACTTTGCCCTTAGGGCTATGTTCAAGACAACATTTAACTAGGTCCTGAGCCGACCTGCCGAGAATATGTAATGCATGTTCAAGAAAATCGAATTTACGAGTCGTGTCAATAGGTATACCAACGCGTGGTACATCAACAAAGTCTATTAGTAGGATAGCGATCATCGATATTTCATTTGTCAGTGAATACAATAGATAGCCTGGGGATTTTCCACGTGATCTGCGGTGCATGAAGTATGTAGCGTAACAGTAGAATGATACTCTTGGGCGTGTGTTGAACATTTGATTGACACGCGAAGTACTGGCAGTAAAAAGAAACGCTTACTGTGAACACGCCGGCTAGTGGCGAGGTTTCGCGGAATTATCAACGCTATTGTTATTTATTAACATGACAAGTTATAACAGTTATATATAGTCATGTGTGGATTTAAATTAAAACTTATTTATACGCGTTTTATCAAGGCTTATTAAGTTTACAATATTAGTATTTTTGTCGAATGTTGCAGAAGCGGACCTTGGCATTTCTTCTCCAGTGTTAAATTGACCGCATATTGTTTCATTATTGTTGATGAAATTTTGAATAGTACTCCTTTCTTCAAACCGTAAAGTTCACATTGGAAGCCTCATTTCTACGTGAACTACTGAACTA
Organism: Catocala fraxini; assembly: GCA_930367265.1. NCBI lineage: Eukaryota > Metazoa > Arthropoda > Insecta > Lepidoptera > Erebidae > Catocala > Catocala fraxini. The sequence goes on from OV884038.1 coordinate 16,804,132, forward strand.
TACCTAATATATTAAGGTAACTTAAAGCCGTCTGCAATGCATGAATAGTTTCATATTTACGCCATTCATGTAATATCAGCTTAAACTTTAGTTTCAACCAGTAGTTTGGATTTGATTTGAGCTTATTATAACAAGGTTTAAACTTGATGATCTGTAAACTAGTTTTAGGTAGTTGTACTGATTCAAAGTGACGGTTTCGTAGACCGGGCTACGAAATTCGTAGCACATTCTTCTGCTTCACAACACATGAAATAAACTCAAGTTTCGTATAAGAATATCAAAGTTTTTATACACGTCCTAATTTAAAGTAGTGCCTATGCTTTAAAGAAAGAAAAATGCTACGTATGTTGAGCTATTTTAGTAAATAATAGTTTAGTAATGCGTGAGGTGGCGTCAACGGTGGAGGCTCGTTCTCAGAACTCGATCAATATTCGTTGTTATAAAGCTACGGATTTATGTCGAATATAAACGGTTATTTTATTTAAAACTACTCAAATCCTAACAAAGGAACACTGTGGTATCACCCGGTAGGAGTACATTAACCCTGCGTTCAGTTATAAAATTCCTGCCGCAGAAAATATTTAGATGCTTTTCTGGGCTTAATATAATATATTATTATGTAAGAACGGAACCCAGTATAAGAATATATTAATTAAATATTAATAGAAAAATATAGTATACCTACACAAAAAATACAAGTAAATAAGCAGAGCTATACAATGTTACATGCTTACAATTATATTACCGAACTATTCAAGTAGATCTGATATAACAAACAGCAAGGAGTACTTTGCATTTAAAACGGATACAACGCCGTCATTTGACAGGCCATTAGACAATTCGCAATACATTAAGTAGTGGTGGGGAAAACAGTGATATCGATCGTTTCGTACAGGTAGTGCAAGGGTCAAACGTGGCAGGCTACTTGTCTGCCAAGCGTTGACCGGGTCGGCGCCTGCAAATCGATCGGCCGACCTGGAACGCGCCCGGCCCACGCGGCCTAACCGCTATGCTAATCTATGACAATTTCAATTTTACTGTTCATAAATCTCAACTAGGAAAGTTTACAGGATCGACTAATTACTGGATCGCAGATGGCTTTTACGATTAAGCTATTATAAGTTAATTCGGCTAATTTGTTATTGGATTTGTAGTATTAAAGTAATTATTTTAAATATAGAGTTTATTATATTAATTTTATTTGGTTCTGTGTCGTTTTTTAATTAACCTGATATAATCATGAGATCCCAAATTAGATCGCCGGATGAAGCATTAGTTTTCTCTAAGACTATTCTCAAAAGCAACACATATCTTAAAATTATGATTCGTGAACGATTAACAAAAGACCGTTCCTATTGTTATTACGTGGGCATACGCATACAGCTGCGAAGTATAGGGTGATGCACCCCTACATAACTGTTTAGGATTTAAACTGTGTTATGCTAGGTGTAGATGTACTATGAATGTTTAAAATATACCAGTAAACAGTAAGTTGATATTACGTGATATAATGTACCACTAAAGTGTGATTTAATGTTAAGTGATCGCTTCGGTTTCTAGAATACATTATTCGAATACGCCAATTATGTTCACCTATAAAATAGGTAAATTCAAAGGTACAAAATTATGATGCTCAACGTTTTTACTTATAAAATTCTGCATAGATTCACATATAATGTACCTGAATTACAAATTATATTGTATAATCTCTAATTAACAAAGTTTTCTCAGATTAATTTTTTGACAATGGTTTACTTGTTGAGAAAGTTAGGCACCTAAAATATCAGGCGGTTCTTTAGTAGTCTAGCCGAAATTTACAATAGATGTAATAACAATACAATATTTGTAGAGGTAGAGGAAAACGTTCCACGAAGTCAATCGCAAAATACTCTCTGTACGAAGACACGAGGGCTTATAATGTATGGAACTCAGGTGCTTTCACCGTCGAATATGTAGTCCCAAGAGACATTTCTGATTTATATTTCAATTACATAATAAGCTCGTAATTTATCAAGGCTCTGTGTACTGAATCATTGTGTCACAATAATGAAAATGATTTAATATGCAAAATACATCCATTTTATTTTAATATATTGTTTTTATATAGAACCTAAATATAGGCAAAATGATAAAAAAAATGAGGTCAGAGCAGTGGCTACAACTGCCGTAACACAAAGCTTTATAATGCTCTAATAAACAGTATATATAGTAATAAATAGATTAAACGTAAATTTGGAACTACACAAATAGTATAGTAAAGTTTCATCGATATTACACGACCAAAATAAATTTCTTAACTGGAGCATGATATTGGAGGCATCTTGCGACCTTTTGTTTGAACCGTATTATAAATGGATAAGTTGATTTGTGACAAATGTTTACTGTTTTTATTGGTTTAGGGTATTATATCGATTGTGTAAATATATTTGCCAATATCATGAAATAATGAATGTTCTACGTAACAATATGTCTTCCATAAAATGTAACAGTTTCAAGATAAAACTAGTACTTACTGATCATCACTTTGAGCTGTTAATAAAGATAGACTGACACATTATAGCCCCACTCCGGTCTTTCTATTACGCTACACTCGGCTCGCAAAGGTTGATATCACCCGATAGTCGATATAAAGTTATTTATATACCTAGTACGTTTGTATACTCCGGTTAATGCACTAAAACTTCCATCAGTAGTTATGAAAAGGTTGTAGATTAATAAAGTTATAGGCGAAAACACTTTGGTACTGCAGTGAAAGTTTGCTAAAGGTTTGTGTATATTTAAAAATATATAGAGCTCAGATCTTATTTATAGCATCGTAATGTTAAGATTATCAAAGAAAGCTTTACGCCAACAACCCCTTTTTAAAAGTGCTACGTTTTGATATTTGTGTATATCCCTAATTAACGCCAAGTTCAAAGAGATATTTCGTTGTTAACGTCTAATTAATAACTCTGTATAATAAGCATTTCTTGGAAGAATCCGCCACCTTCATACAAGTTAAGTAGAACGTACAGTCATCGCTTTGAAGATAGAAAACAGTTCTAAGTTATTGTTAATTATTATTTGGTTATTCAAAGAATGTCAACTCAGGCAACTGGTTAACGAGCAATGGCCATTCACGTTAATAGTGAGGTGTAATATTTGGTTGAATATATGAATCCAGCTCTTTACTGTACAGTTACACCATATTAATATGCGTTATAAATAATTGTAAAATAGATATCAACATTCTTATATGTAAAAATTTCTTCTAATATTATAAAGCTGAAGAGTTTGTTTGTTTGGTTGAACTCGAAAACCTCTGGAACTGCTGGTTCGAATTAAAAAAATCTTTTTGTGTTGGATAGCCTATTTATCGAGGAAGGCTAGCATCACGCTACGACCTACAGGGGTGGCGCAGTAACCATAAATGCGGATAAAACCGCAGGCATAGCTAGTATTAGATATATTTCAATATTGCTATTGAAAGTTATCTACGCGAAGGTACAGACTTATCAAATTCAAAAATCTTTCCTTTCTTAGTCAAGTCACTTCTAAGTCAAGTGAAGAACGCTTGCCAAATTTCAAATTTGCGATCTTTATGGTTCTAGGGACTTCACGATAAATTCGTTGTATACCCGTTTCTGTGTAATAATATAAGAACACACTATTAAACAATCACTGTGATTATAATACAAACAAGAAATCTAAAAAAAAGGGGCTTGTAATGAAAAGCACACGTTAGAGACCGACAACTGATGTTAAACTTGAAAATTATAATATCATAAATATTAAAGTTTGTAAAGATGTTTGAATATTTGTTACTCAATTACGTGTAAATCGTTAAACGTACTATGTCCTAGACAAAAACATACGATAATTTTACTTCAGTATACGTTATAATAATATTCTATCACATACACACAACACAATCTATTTTTTTTTTTTTGACCCAGGAAAATCCTTTATGGATACCCCCTCCCCCGGGGGGGGGGGAAGGGTGGTTATGTGAGACTCTCCGCCCCTGAAGGGGGTCGGTATACACACTAAAAACCTGGGGTGAGCAGTCCCTCCGCCGACGGAGTGGGGCGGGATGGGGTCGCGTTAGCAATCACCATCCGCAGTGACCGGGCCTCAGCACCTATGGAGGGAAGGCCTTGCTCACCAAGACCATCCCCCAGACGTGTGGGGCCGTGCAAGCAGGTAGAGAATCCCCCGACTCTGTACCAGTGACCCCACTATACAGGAGCGAAAAGGCGGGCAAATCGCCTCCTTCTCGCTCCCGTCCGTCTGCGCCGGAGAGGGTCAGCGAGGAGGTTGTTCTCCCTGACCCTCTCCGCGGTCTCCTTCTGCGCTATGACAGCTTCTCAGAAGGAGACCACTGCCTGCCACGACCTCTCGCCGCCGAGCATGGCGTTGATCACGCTCGGCAGGGAGAGATCTCCGCCTATTATGGCCGAAAGCGTGTGCCGCTGCGGCCCCCACGCGGCATACGCCTCCAGCGTGTGAAGCGCCGTGTCTTCCGGCGCCCCATACTCGTGGCAGGCCGGGGTCGCCTCCCGTCTCGCGATCTGGTGCAAATACTTTCCGAAGCATCCGTGCCCGGAAAGCACCTGCACCAGTCGGAAGGTCAGCGACCCGAGTCGCCGCCCTATCCACCTCCGGAGGACCGGGCGAATGGCCTCCACCGTCCACTGGCCCGGGGCCGGTGGAGCCAGGTCCTCCGTCCATCGCCTCAATAGGGCGACCCGCGCCTGTCGCCGCATGCGTGCGACCTCCTCCCACCCCGGGGGCTCCCCGCGGGACCTCCTCGCCGCCACGAAGTGGTAAACTTCGGCGAGGACCTCCGCTTGTAGCTCCCAGGGGGGTCACTGGCCAGCACGCAAGCCGCCGTCCAGGACACCGTCCGGTAACCGCGTATGGCCCTCGTCGCGACGACCCGCTGCGGACGTCGCAGCAGGGTCTTATTGTCGCGACTAAGGGCGTCCGCCCAGACCGGTGCCCCGTAAAGGGCCATACTCCGGATCACTCCGGAGTACGGTCGGCGACAGGCGGCACTCGGGCCACCCACGTTGGGCAGCAGCCTCCCCAGGGCGGCCGCCGCTCCCAGAACTCTTGGGGCCAGTTGGGTGAAGTGTGCCCCAAAAGTCCACCTCCCATCCAGGATGAGACCCAAGTACCTCATTTGGGTCCCAACCCGGACCAGGACCCCGTCCAGTGCCACTCGCGTACCTGGAGGAGGTCCTCCCCGAGGCCCATGGAACAATAGGGCCTCGGTCTTGGAGAGGGACACAACACCATCTAGCCCAAACTAAGCAGAGCTTGTACTATGGATACTAGACAATGGATAAACATACATATATACTTTTTTTTTTGTAAATACATACATATTATACATAGAAACACCCAGACCAAGACAAACATCCATGTTCATGTACACAAATGTTTGACTTGTGCGGGAATCGAACCCGCGACCTCAGGCGTGGCAGTCAGTTACACTAACCACTACGCCACCGAGACCGACAAAACGTTGCCGGAGGGCTCACGCGGGCAAAACTGCGATATGGAGCATGTAACAAATAATTCTATTTTCTATTTCACTTTTGCATTGTGCCTGCTAAGTATTGATTAAATGTTTTTTACTATTAGCAATGAGATACATACCTATTTATATAATATATATAAATATAATTTATAAATCTACAGTAAAACAATGCTATTTAGATCAATTTGGTTTAGCCTGCCGCACTGAACAATTCTAATTAGACTTAATAACTTTGCAAGTTATACTTTAAGGCGCAACGACGCTAAATAAAACCAGAGGATTATGACAGCTTAGTTTCTACCGCTTTGCAAGTTTAACACAATATATTTTGATACGGTTGGCAGAAGTTCTAAGTTCTTACAACTTGCCGTGAGCTGCGATTGCGCAAATGTTTCTTTTAGCCTTTGTCCTTTGCCTATGTTCATGCTACCTCTATGCCAAATTTCAAAATTCGAATGTGTAGTGTACTAGATTTTTTTTATTTGCGCGCGTAAATGTAAGCTAGGTTAGGTTAGTAACAGTACTTTTTCTGGATGAAACGTACCCTATGTCCTTTTATGTACCCCTGACAACGTGTATGCGAAATTTCATGATGATCAGTTAAGTAGTTACGGCGTGAAAGTCTAACAAATAAACAAACAAACTCACATTCGCGTTTATAATGTTAGTTAGGATTTGTTTGTTTACTTATATACTGTCTCAATTCGATGTGTTTACTTGGCGTCCTAGCTTTAGTAAAGAAAGGAGTTGTAAGTTGCGTTAGTGCGTCAATTGTTTGACATTCTTGCACATCGAGAAAGCGTAAAGTAGCGATGTGATCTTATCAGTAGAGAAACAACTGTATGCGAAATAGCTTTTACTGCTATGTGTGTTCATGGTAGGAGTTAAATATATTTGAAACCGCAGGTAGGTTATAGGTAAAAACAAAGTGAGCACTGATTTTTACTATAGAACTTTATTTATAAAGATTCTGCCTCTGGGATTTGCGTTTTATATTCACCAGAATAAATCTTAACTAAAGCGTATATTTAAATTTTGGACCATTTTAGGTTGCTTCATTTTAGTTATCTTATAAATCGGCTAAATAAAATAACATATAAGTGAAATAATATTTCTCATAGATAAATTCAAATCTAATAATTCTGATAAAAAGAACGTTGCATATCTAACATTAATTAGTACAAGTCTGTGATTTCAATATCTGAACACACCCAAGAAAGAACAGTTGAGTGAGTAAAGAACACTGCTGTAGAATTGTACATACGCATAGATACAATGCTTAGCAATGGCCAATGCACCGCGGAGTATGCTTTGTCTGTTATTATAATGCTAGTATTATTCCGCCCGGCACGGCGATTATCCCGGGAGTTGCGTATGATAAAACATTCAAAATTAATAACAACTAGCGGTCGCCTAGTGGTATTAATTGATTTAAATTTTAAGTTAGATAGTTATTACGATTTTATTGTCTAGAACCTTAAAATCACATTTCATCTAGATTTCGATCTATACAGCTTAATTAACCTATCTATTTTAAAGAAAGTATTATTTACTTAACTAAACTCTTTAATTGACTATATTCCTAAACTTGCAACTTTGTTTTAAACTAAATATAGTTACTAAAATGTATTATAATATAAATAGTACCTATATAATAATATCATTCCAATCCGCCCAAAGGTTGCCTGTAAGATATTGCTGATATATTATGTCATTATGTGTATATTGATATATGTAACCATAGTTACGAAGAATAGTATACATCAGCCGAACAATGCCGATATAGGTACTACGAACGCGATTGAACTGCGTGTGTCAAATGCATTGTTCTGTGCCTGTAGTGTTTTTTCATTAATTTAATGTATTTCTAAAACATATTTTATATAAATAGTAGGAATAGCCGCTCCATCTCCATATAAACTTTAACTATGGCAAATTTCATACTCCTCCATCCGCACAATATTCGTAAAAAGGGTACAAAGTTTTTGCTTCACATATTAATATAATTATAGATATCTTTAACCGGTTGCGGTGGCATAAATGAAATCGCTCCGTAGATAAACTAACACTTAGCTATATCTAGTTAGTCTAGAAGCCCTTCTAATATCATTGGGCATAATAATGCTATAAAATCAAGGTTTCTTTGGACTTTTAAACTTTATTGAACTCTTCATTAAATTATTCGTCAGCAATAGGTTATAACTTATAAGTAATATTACAGCAATTCAATAAACTTCCAGTGTTCTTGTTAAACTTAAAAAATGATTATGATTGAATGAGAGTGGCATTTGTCTGTGCACTGCACACTGTATTCTATGTAGAATCCACTTTAAAAGCGAAATGTAAAAGCTGCATTTTACTGTCCTTTTGTGGCTTCTTTTTATTTCAGTGAAACGACTAAACAGTTAAGATTTTCTCGTAAAATATGAGTTGGAGTTATCACAGTACGATGAATAGCGTCGAACAAAACTCCCCATTGACATTCTACTTTATTCAGACAAATTGAATGCGGCTATTATATTATTTCAAATTATAAGTAAACAGATAATATTGTCTTACGTTTACGCAAATGAAACACATTTAAATGTATCTACATTTTACAGATCTTACCGCTTATTTAAATTACAACTTTTAAGTTTATTAATGTTATTTTTAAAATATTTATACTTACACTCACTTTCCCCGACGATTCAAATACTTATTGGCAGCCATGCTCCCGGGGAGACTAAAACGGTGTTCGTCTCTATCTTGAAGTGTTAAGTTATTTCAAAGTACACACATGCTGAACATGTGTTGTTATTAGTGTTTCTATTTACGCAAAATGAGCTGAAAAGATCGCACATGTTTTCGTGTAAATAAGGCGTGCTCATGTACCAGTTGTTTAGTTTAATTTACATCTCATTTAGGCTGCTCTACCCGACCATCATAATACTAAAAGATGTGCAATAATTTCAATTTTTGTCAAAGCAATAATTTACATTATTATAGCGTCTTATAAAATATATGTTTGATATCCTTTTACCCTGCATTTTATTGTTTTGGAAGAAAACATTTGTATCAATTTAAATTTGCTTAATATCTTGTTGGCACTGACACGGTGACGAGGGTAGACGCGCCTGTTTACGAAGTTGATATTATCACACGGTCATGAATATCTTACGTGTAAATATTATTACAAAAATCCTTTTCAGGGACCGCAGATTTTTATATAGTGGTATCTTTAAAGATATCCTTGTCTTTGAGTGCCGTGCATTTTTAAATTGTGGTTTAAAACGAAAGGTGCTTTGTGCCCTACAACAAGAACGGGGAAGGGTTCGCTTTCCCGTAATGCTCAGTGACATTGGTCCTACTTTAGAGCTTTCGCTTTTATATAATTAATCAATAGAGGTATGTAGCTAGTATATATTCTGTTGTCAGTGCTTTGAAGGCGTAATGTGTTCGTTCAAAGGCCTGACCTAGTTCCGGCGTGTTCCGGGGTGGGATGTCTTTAGATACTGCGTCTCGACTGGACTCCTCGCTGAAACTGTAAAATTCTGATAAACGGAAACTAATGCATATGGCTAGTTTTATTCAAACCAGACATTCTAACAATTATAAATATTTGCATATACTTATAGATGTTTATTATTCGATAATTTGACTTCAGGTTGTATTCATTTTCAATTTATAAGAACAGAAATGCATCAGGATTTTACGTTAATGACCTGTATAGCGACGCTATGCAACATAAAATGCCCCTGATATGTATAAATATATGGCATTGTTTAGTTAAGATTGATTGTTGATCGTTCGATCTTACTTATATGTTTTATATTACTTAATTAAACAAATATTTAAAAAGGTTACCGCTAACTAGTCGCGTCATTTTCAGTTAAAACATCAATAAATGTCAACTAGTATTGCTTATTCCCCTGCTATGACTAATCTTAAGCTAGGCTGTATTTGTGTATAACCACTAAACAGCCGCCGAACTGTTTTAGCGAGACACCACTCCCACGCAGGCATTCCCTTAATGAAAATTTAATTACGTCACTACACTGGATACCTTGCACCGATGCACGCGTGGAATTCTGGACGGGAATGTGGCTAATTAATATCTACCGCGGCGTTATTTTGTAAACTTAAATAGGACATGTTTATAAATACCACATAGTGACACTACACATATAATACCAAAATATACTTCAGGCTACATACTACTATTGCGGCGTATAGTTGAGGCTTGAGTACAAAGTCTACGCTTACTTTAAAATACTTAAGATTGTTATGTAGTAAGGAATGGTATGTATCAATTGGTGGTGTACTCCCGAGGTTGGTATGGCTTGACAATCAAAGCATTTTATTGGCGTAGCAGTAACATACATATATACGTTATGTCGTACTTCTAAAGATTGAACAAATTAATGAATAATATATGTATATATATTTTGTTCTAATATAATATACGAAAATCTGTTAAAGATTTTATGAAAGTTTTTAACTGTGCACCTATTCTAATTCTTCTTAAAATCTCTCCCCATTAGTGACTGTTAAAATATAATATCTTATAATTACTATACTATCAACGCGCAGGAAAATAACCTATTGTTGATTGAAAATTTGTAATTTACTCCAATCTATAAAAATACTGTTTAAATAAAACCTTGAGTATTAATATATAAAAGCAATATTGTATAAAATTTTCGTCGCATGACGTAAGAATGCATAAAGAAGGTAGAGGCACAAAAGTCTTACTTACTATTACTTCGGCGTATCGACAGTCGGAATCAATTTGTTTCAATGCTCAATCGAGTCGTGTTCTTAACCTTGTTAGATATACGTTATGCCTCCAGTTACACCAACTCCCCTTCCGTGGGTAGGCGTATAAAACACGACAAAGGGATTACACCAATATGTTTCCGTTTTGGCAGTACTTTCTAGAAAACCTTATTACGATGTGTCATTCATAACTAATGGTCCGTTCGGCAAAGGTGAACGATACATTTTGTTGGAAACAATGTAAAGTTATACGACATTTTTGGAATACGACGTTTTTGGAAATCTCAATAATTTATCAATTATATTTGTTTGACAGCCGAGCTTTTGATCGTTGTAACAGAACTATTTCTTTTAAAACACCGCTCACTCTCTCTCGACATATCCCCGAATCGCGTCCGAGTTTATATAAACATTCAAACAACGGATACGAAGAACATCAAATTTATAATCGTGAATCACATTTTTCGCTGTCCGGTGCAGGGATTGAACCCTCAAAACTTGTGGGTACCATCGGTAGAGGCGAGGCAACGATTTAAACCACTGTTCCATTCATACAGTCAATATAAGTCGAAATATAAATGCTGCTCTGCATTCTTTAAATTAATTAGATACCTTTTATAATTCCAACGAAGAATGCTCTATTATTTGTGTCTGCCGGAAACAACGAGCCAAATATAACAGAATATAACACAACCAGGTGTTAATATCTAATTACAAAAGGTCTTTATCGTACCTTGACCTGTGGTATTTAGGACAAACCCTTTCCTGGAAAGGGCTATATTATAAGCTTTAAGCTGTAGGACATAGTCGGAAACGAGTGCTTTTGACCTTTTTTGCCCGTCATTTACAGCTTAACGCTAATTTGATTAGCGTTAGTTAGTGTTCAAGTGCTAGTTAGAGACTTGAAAAAGTAAGAACTATGCGTTTTCTGCCACAAAAACCACAATCAGCGTTTTTAATATAATGTTATAGTATCCCGACGTTTTGGACGCTCTTAGCAACCAAGATCAAACTACAGTGTTACAATATATGCAAATAAAAATTAATTTCTCTATAAATATTACTAGATTTTGCCTGCGGTTCCACCCGCGTTAATTTAGATTTTGTCAATAAATTTCCATCCTTCAGGAATGGTTATTTTTATAGATGAAAGGGTACGTTTCTGTACCATTGACAACGTATATACAAAATTTAAGAAACAAACATACTCACAGTGGTATTTATAAAATTAAAGGTACTGTCAGCCTTTTGTCAATGGTACAGAAAGGCTGTACCATTAACAACATATAGCCAAAATTTAAAAGACAAGCATGCTTACAGTCGCATATATAGTATTACTTAGGATTTTCTTTTGTTCAGTGATATAACAACACTGAAATTTGGCAAGTTCCGTGAAATGTTTCACCTTCAACAGCAGTGAGGCGAATTCCATATATTTGTAATCCATGGTGTTGGTTTTATATGTGTGCCAGACCTTTGCAGATTGATTGGTTTCTGATAACTTTAAAACCCTTTATAAAGTTAATATATGTATATAATTACACCAATGTACCTAATAATTTACTTACGGTAAGTGCACTTACATAAATAGTTACACACACAATATCGATCTAGATCCAATAAACTATTCACATTAAATCGCTTATACATACGATTGAACACTTTGGCAACGTTTAATGAAAGACTATGTACATAGTTGTCTGTAATAATGCCCTAATAAAGTGTTGTCACATTGAATAAAGGTCATTGCTGATAGTTCGATATTAAACATCTTGCTTATGTTCAAGTATTTAAACTTCATGTAATTTTTTTTTATTGTGAGCCTTGCTACAGGCGCTGAAAGTTCTAGTTTAATATAACCAATATTTATTTATATAATACGGTAATATGCATATATAAATCAAATTATAAGTTGCTTTATCTTATTTTCAGAGTTAAATAAGTAACCGATTATACTATTAAAAAATGTCAAAATGTCAGAAATGTTTAACTTATGAACGGAAAACTGAAAAACTTAGCTTTTAAGAAAACAAAATGCGTTCAGAAAAAAATAATGCAAGTTAATGATTACTTTGGTGCTCCCATGCATTTTTATAAAAAAACTAGTTGTCTCCTGCAGTTTTACTCACGTTTATGATTACTGCTGCGGTTTGTCATCTGCCATCTCTTGGGCTCTAAGCTTGATATTAATATAGCTAGTAAAATTTCTCAAGAAATGGGCTGGTTTTTCAATTCCCACAGATCGCACCAGAGCTTACCGCGATCAAAAAAAACTCAAAGAATATCGCTTCACCTTTATTATATTATAGTTTAGATATAAGTTTAATTTAAAATACAAGCTATGATAGTACTAGACTTAGTAAATCAGCTTATCGTCGTGAGTTGTACGCACATGTAATGCGTAACTCGATACAGGATAACTCACCTCCGCTCGGCTAACATGATTTGTTTACGACAAAGCTGATTTCACAGGTCTCAGTTTTTACTAGTGCGCTACTTAAGTCTGAATGCCCAATATTACTATCTTATTTTGTGTAACCGAAATAAGATAGTAACGTAAATTGAACGTATACATACGAATGCATTTAATTTAGAAACATATTTTGGTAATGCCGTTTTCTATAGCCATGGATTCATCTTCTGTTCATAAGACCATAAGAACAACAAAGTGCTCTTCAGGCAATAAGCCGTATAAACTGCTCATTGTCAGAAGTATACTACACCCATATTCTGCTATTAGGTCCAAAGTAATAAGGGTTTGCGTCTATTGCCCTTAATCGAGCACGTTTTACCCAGAATTCGACATTGTTTATCCAGACTCCAAGTGCAACTAAGAGTTTCCTAACAGAATAATAGGTAAATAGCATTGCTCAACCTGGGATTTGTACCCATATCACGTAAGAAGCTATTTTTAGAAGCTCTCTTTAAAAAACGAGATTTCTATGAAAAGTATTTCACAGAAACCTCGTTTTTTATAAACAAAATTGTTACAGACAGTAAATATAAATAAATGGTTAAAAGCAGTTGCTTTTAACCATTTATATATAATATATCTCTAGCGGTCGTTGAGTGCTCAAAATTCGAACAAAGTTTGCCTGTAAGATATTGCTGATATATGTCATTATATATTGATGTATGTAACCATAGTTACGCGCTTCGACTGCGTGTGTCGAATGCATGGTTGTGTGCGTGTAGTGTTTTTTTAAATTAATTTGATGTATTTCTAATGCATATTTTGTATAAATATTAGGATTCGCCCCTCCTTCTCCATATAACCTTAAACTGTGCAAAATTTCATACTCCTCCGCCCGCGCAATTTTCGTAAAAAGGGGTACAATGTTTTCGCTTTTAACAATTTGGACAAATTATTTTTCCCTTTATATTTAAATCTTTAATTAATAATTGCTGATTTTAATATTAAGTCATAGTTACGATCTTATATCAACAGTTATGTAGGTAATTAGGTATAACTAGAGTAAATATTTACCAATAAAATCAATTTTAATTTGTGCTTAAGTATGGGAATAGTGTATACTTCTGCACGTATTCAATCTTTAAATATAAACATTTTCTCTGAACTATAATTATTCTCACACATCTCAACAGAAAATCTTAATAAAAAGCAAAACCACAAACAACGTTTAGAGACTGCGAGCAGATTTTATATGCGGCCTTGACAGTTTTGACGTTAGGCGCAACTCGCTGGTGGAACCAAGGACATGCGATTATACTGCTTGTACAAACCATTTTATTGGTGTTCGAATTATACAAATACTTAGACGTAGACCTAAATTTATTTAGTGCTTGACGTTTGGTGTAGTTTTTTTCTAAGCTGATATTACCGATCAAAAAAGGGGTCTATGGAATATTCTAAAAGACGTTTGTAAATAAATGGGCAACACTGGCATCAGGATAGCTTTGTAATGTCGTGTTATCTAAGGTTATTGAGAAAGCTATAGGTTCAAATACCGCTTTATGGTTACATTTTGAGTTTAGACTGTTGGTTGGACGAAGGGCGTAGTGGTTTAAGTAATTGCCTCGCTACTGCCACTGTGTCAAGCTTTATCGGTTTGATTCCCACACGGGATAAAAATTAATGTGATGAAAAGTTGTTTCAATCATGGTATTTTTAAGTCTATTGTTTGAAGTTTGTAAAGGTCCCCGTGACACAGGATTATTACATGTTGCGCATGATGACTTAAAAACAAATGTCACACTTGCTAAAATTTTATTTTATGTTCATTAATTTTATAGCATTAAAATGCTATAAAATCAATTGTTATTGTCTGACTTTTAATAAGGGTTGAAATTCCTTGTTCAATATAGTAATAACACGGACCTGGTAAAGACATTACGATGTTTAGTTAAGTTATCAATAGTGAACGCAAATTATCACTATCTAATATACCCTCAAAACTTCATCTAATTGAACAAATACCATTTGTCCGTTCTAATAAAGAGAAAACTTTTGTTTGTTTGGAAAAGTTCACGCAAAAGCAGTTTATCCGATCGAGAAACCTCCACCGGGTACTTTCGTATATCTATATCGTCAATGCGGGTAAAGTTGCTCACAGAATGTCATACAGATGGCCGTTTAGATGCTGTACAATTCGTTTAAAACTTACTCGTATTATAAAATACAATGAATGAGTCCGTGAGAGGGACAGAAATCAATAAAGACGCTAGAAGGAAAGGAAAAGTCGTTGAGAACGCGCAAACTCTCCGTCTAGTGTAAGTTGGAAAGAACAATGTTTGCCTTCAAAGCTAGACTTTGAGTTTACAATGTTAGTACCGGTATGTGCGCCTCGTGGAGACATATGTGCAGTGACATAACAAGACTGATTTTAGCTTTTAATAACATGTTCTATTATTAAATGCAAGTATATGGAAAGTTTAATGTAGTGAAATAGTATTAATTCCGTGTTGAAACCTTGCAATTAATATTAACCTAATTTAATGCACTTTCATGGCAACTCAAGACGGGAGTCAAAACTTTTTAACACGCATGCCGCTACCTCGTTGTGGAACTATGTTTTATATACGACCTTTGAAGAGCAAGGACGTTTAAAGGTTATCAAAATCCTTGATGTTTTATAGTCATAGAAACTGCAATCAATACTTTACTGAACCAATATGACATGTTGACTTATTTACATTGTATCTCTTGGGACATGACTTTCTTGTGTGTGTGTTATTAAAGGGATTTAGTATGACTTCAATTGCTCTCCAACTTGTGTTTTGTGTATTTTAAATGCTTTGTTATTTGTACGAGTTGCAGTTTTAAATACGTTTTGTGTGAAGTTAAATTATGATCAGTGTAGTAGATGTGTCATGTAGCTGGGATAAGGTATTTCATGTGTCAGTGTAGTCAATACAGTGATGGTGATAACACGTTTGTCTGTTGTGATACACCGCTTAAAAGTTCTAAGTTCTATTTTTATATGAATAGTTTTCTGAGTGCAGAAGTCAGTAAAAGAGGAAAGCGGTAGGTAAGTACTCCTAGTATTCTTTTTGTAAAAGCTCGAGAACGTTCCGCGAGGAAACGCGTAAGTGAAGTTAATTTCACTTTCTGTGAGAATCCTCTTAGAAAAGGAAAAGCATATTAAAATCCAGTTGCGCGTTGACTCTTGGACTTTCTCTATTCATTCTCTATTATTGTACGAGTAATTTGCATATACGGTTTTGATAATTTTATGTGATGTAACGTATCTAAACATTAAAATTAAAGTAGGTACTTATCTACTTGTTTCGACATGATAGGTTATTTTTAATACTATCATACGTTTAAAATGTTTAAAATAACTAGTATTAGAACCCAAGGCAAGGAGGTTGTACAAGAAGAGATAGTATTTCTTTCATAAAGTGCTGCAATGTACGGAGCGCTACGCGCGAGTCGGTCGCGCGGTATCGATCTATGCGGCACTGGGTTTGTTCACCCGCCCTACCCAGACGTGTAGCGCTCATTGAATTACAGACACCGAGAACCCGATGTTTATTACTTTCTCTCACACCCTGTATCTTTAGACTCAGCACACGGTACATGTGGCACTTTAGGTACCGCGCATGATTACTCAACATTCTGTATTCATTCTCCCTAATGTTCCCATTCAAATCATTTACAGTATTCATTTGAGTATTGAGTACCTAATAATGGGGTCTTTACCCTTTAAATATTTGTGTGTTTTGTAAATCGGTGTTGGTTCACACTCTTTGTTATATCGTTATAAGGAGAAGTATTTAAATATAAAGCTTAGTTTATGTCATCATAGCCGTTTCTTTATATCTCAAGAGAGAGATAAGGGTGTTTAAGAAAGCGACTAAGAGACTTGAGTGTAAAACAATCGCCTTGACCTGATTGTGCGTGGACCGAGGACCCCGCATTCAGCGAGGCCACAGCTTCTCAAACAACAGCCAATGCTCTGATATAATAAATTCTACTCATGATCTTGCCAACTTTTATTTCTTGAATATATGTTATATGTATCTAAAGAGATTTGTGATTGTCTGGCGGAGTTGGGCATTTTTATCGATCATTAGCTCTGGTAAAATGCTTGCTGTAAGATTTTGCGCAATATCTATGTCTTGATCAATAAACAACATAGGATTAAGCCAGTTATTATTATTTGTGAGGCAATTTGTGATGGTTAACTGAAGCTGCAAATTGCATAGTAACAATTGCTATTAATAATTGTAGTAATTGCCCTAAGCCCTAATGACTACAATCGAAAAGTGAATACAACTGAAAGTGGCTGTATATAATTGGCCTAATAATTTTCACTTTGGAAATTTTATTTGAACATCTCCACATACATTAATATTTGTTAATAAACAATATGAGAACGATTTTTATGTCTGTATGTCTTTATTTTCTTTTTTGAATCTTTATATTTGTGTGCTGGAGCTTTGAAATAGCAATAAATTAAATTAACTTCTTAAGTTGCAATAGTTCCTAGTTTTTATAATAATTATATTATGGAAAATAAAAATATAGGAACATAGCAGTGCATAGCATAACATATAGATAACATTTTGTAATTTATTATTGAGGGAGAAAACTAGGTAATATTTACGTTTACATTGGAGAAAAGTTGCCCGTATTTCCTCTTAAGTTATTATCAAACGTTAACATTATTAGTTTATCAGTAGGTACAACCTAAAAGACTATAAAAGAGTTCTACGGGTACTTCCAAATCTGAGTTTCCTAGAATAAGTAATATCTAAGTATAGTAATGCTTAACAATAATTGTAAAAGTGTTCTATAAGCTATCTGAGGTAGGTTGTCGGTTGTCAGAGTGATATTGTGCGCGGCGCGACTAGGAAAATGGCAGACTTGTCGCCGCCAGCCCGCGCTGAATGGATCGAGACGGAATATAATGAAAGTAGTCGCTTCGTGAATAGAAAACAGATATTCACTGGTTTCAATCTAAAAATGGTCGCGTTCCGCCTTCTGATGTATATATAGCTATTATTATAATAATCTTAAGAATGCAATTATTACTAGATAGTATTGAAATTAAACTGCTATATACGGATTTTATCGCGTTGTTTATTTGACACTTTATTACAAAATTTTGAAAATTGTTACACTTCTACTACTATTAAACTTTACTAATTTTTAAGCTAATTAAGTAAATTATTATTAAACTGTTTAGATTTAATTTATTTTTACACTTTCCCCGACGTTTCGGTTGCTTTTCAGCAGCCATGGTCACGGGGAGACTAAGATGGCAGTTGTCTCAATGTTCCAGTGTAGTTATTTCAAAGTACCCGAACATAATTTAATCATTGGTGTTTCTATTTACGCAGAATGAGCTCAAAGTATCATAAAGTCTAGCTGTGGTTTGCTTTTTCTTGGGTTTGACTATTTTTATTACTGGATCCCAAGCTGGTGGTACATTCCAACCATCTTCTCTATTAAAATTAGGATGTTTTTTGATTTCAATAGCCTCGCGAAGCATCCTTGGTAGGAATCGGTGTTCTTTAGCGAGAATCTGTGGTTTGTCAAATCTCAGATAGTGGTTGGTCCCCTGTTGCACATGTTCACACACAGCAGACTTCAACGAGCGTTGGTGTTTTACATCAGCTATGTGTTCTTTTATGCGGGTGCCTATGTTTCTCTTGGTTTGACCAATGTATGAGAGTCCGCAGTCACAATCTATTTTATAGACCCCTGCATCTTGTAAAGGTAGTTGGCACTTGACGGATGGTAAAAATTGACTTAAATTTTAATAGTAGAAACTGAAAGTTTAATAGTAGTAGAAGTGTAACAATTTTCAAAATTTTGTAATAAAGTGTCAAATAAACAACGCGATAAAATCCGTATATAGCAGTTTAATTTCAATGAATAATATTCGCGTAAATAGAAGACAATATTATACTAGATAGTAGTTAAATTTTCTCAGATTTTCCTTAATTAATTTTATACAAAACTTTGAAAGAGTATTAGAATATGGTTTTCTAATAATAAAAAACATGTTAATAGAATAGTTGATAGAGAACTTTATATTAAACACCAAAAAGCGCAGTTTAAAGCGACGAGTTCAGTATATCTTCTCACTAAAATTAAACTAATATGGGTATAGTACCTACGGTTTATTTTAACTGATCAGTTAGCAGTAACCCAGACATAATAAAAAGTATTGTGTGTGAGCGCCGCAGTCTGAGTGTTAACTAGCAGATTAATCACACGTTAGCTATTCATCAATTATTTAAATCTATTGAAATATAAATCTACTTTAGCCGACGTTTCAGTTGCCTTTCAGCTATGATTAATAAAACATTCTCCAGAGCTGTTAGTCGTTATGACACTAATTTACTTAATTACTTATAGCAACTATTATCATAGTGATAACAATTAGTGGTTAAAAAAAGCCGCGATAAAATCCGTAAAATGTAGTCTTATTTCAATGTGTAACATTTACAAAAACGTAAGTTTAATACTATCGTAACCGTTGATTTGTTGGCTAATTTAACCAGGGTTCTGAGTTAGTATACACTTACCTAATTCATGGCGCGTATTCTCTAATTAAATTCTTGTTTGAAACCGCTAAATAGTATGAAACCTATGCAAATTAAAGTTCTGTGTAGTGTGAGCACATACTAAACCATTTGAAAAAAAACATAGGAATACAGACTTGACTGGCTCGATGGACTGAGTAATAAAATGTAATATAGATTTAGAATGCTTATAGAGTATAAAATAGATACCTGAAATCTCGATGCCGCGAGTCTGTTCAACAGATTTTCTATTGTATCTAATCTAATCTATAGTCAACTTATTACATCATCACAAACTCACAATCGCATTTGTAAATTAGTTAGGATTACAGATCCTAACTTCAACAGTTGTCAAAAAGAGACATCTGATATTATAAAATGTGAGTTTGTTTATTTCTTTGTTACGCTTTCACGCGTTAACTACTGCATCGATCATCATGAAATTTCGCAGAGACATTGTCAGGGGTACAGAAAAGGACATAGGATACCTTTCATCCAAAAAAAGTACTGTCACTAACCTAACCTCATCGTACGCGAGCGAATCCACGGGCAAAACCTAGTATTTTTATAAAACTTTTTAATAATTCATTTGCTTGTAAATCTTTACAAGTTTAGCTTTAAATTGAAACTGAATGATACATTACCATTATAAGATATTTATGACGTGTTATATATTACAAATCGTATTTATAATTTTCTCCTCTAATTCACCTTTACTGAGAATAAACAACAGGAATCCTCTGGATTCTCGTTGTGCGCCTACATCATTACAAATTAAACCATTTTATTTATTTCGGTAAACAAATCTAAAATGCAGATTTAAGATAAGGAATATACATATTTATGAAAAAACCTACAAATAGACGTACGTATTTGTAATTATACTAGCGACCCGCCCGGCTACACACGGGTAACCTTAATCAATTATATACTTAAACCTTCCTCATGAATCACTCTGTCGATTGGTGAAAACTGCTTGAAAATCCGATCAGTAGTTTTTAAGTTTATTGCGAACAGACAGACCGACGCGGCGGTGGACTTTATTTAATAATATGTAGTGATTAAGATAATATAATTGAAAGTCCCTGTCATCGGACACAAGTATATAGGTAACTAGGTTTCAATCACTACTTAAAAATTTGAATAAGTATCACAAATATATTACGCCATGTATAATATCTAAGCGAATTTCTTACTTTCAGTCTGATGACTATTCTAGTCAAATTCCAGACAAAGTCTTTTTATTGGAATTTATATTATCTTGGCTATACACAGTTGAGAAAATCTGTACAGTGAATTATCAAATCTATAATAATACTAGCTGTCCCGACAGACGTTGTCCTGTACACAAGGGAAAAATAAAAAACCCAAGTCTAAACCATCCTCGAATCCACATGAACACACACAATTTTTTTTATCAAAATTGGTCCAGCCCTTTAGGAGGAGTTCAGTGACATACACACGTACAGTAGAATTATATATATAAAGATTATACACCTGAAAGTTACTCTGTCTGTTTGTTTCACTGCTAAGTCGCTACACTGATTATGTTGAAATGTACTCTCTATATTATCTGTATGCTTATGAGGTTACGGTGAATCTAGATGTGTGTATCAATTAATCGTGTGTTAGACTTAGCGCGTTGCCTCATTGCTCACGAGGCGTAAGTTTGTTACGCTTACGGTCTATCTCGAAGCCTTAGCTTTGTTTCTGGACTCGGACAAAATATTATTACTTTATGCAGCACTAGAAGTACTAAGTCTGGAATTGTGCCTATTAGATAGCTGTTGATATAGGATGTTCTACCCCCCCTGCTATAAAGGGGTGCTTGTGGCGACATAAAATCGTAATATATGTTTTTGTTTGAAACATACAAATGTATAGTCCATTAGCTCTTTTTATTAACCCACTTCAAAAAAGGAGGTTCTCAATTCGACTGTTTGATTTTGATCATTCTTTTTTTATTTGAAAGCAGGCGCTTTTAATTTAGTCCTATTTTATTTTGATCAAGATCTGACCATTCGTTTTCGAGTTATCTTTAATAATGCGTATTTGGTTGACTTCGGCTACATTGATGATGTTCTAACTTTTGGCAACAACAAAATAAACAACTGTGTAGGATGGTTTAGAAGTAGCCATATATAATAGTTCGTAGTGATTCGAGGTAGCCCCATTCTAATTTGGTGATGTTCTGATA
The DNA here is from genome assembly GCA_930367265.1 of Catocala fraxini. Taxonomy (NCBI): domain Eukaryota; kingdom Metazoa; phylum Arthropoda; class Insecta; order Lepidoptera; family Erebidae; genus Catocala; species Catocala fraxini. The sequence continues at coordinate 16,825,608 of OV884038.1, forward strand.
AAGATGTTCGGTATTATACAACGGAATTCTTTAATAAATGACAGCAAATCTGCCGTGATTGTTACAATCACATGTATCACATGTATATGTATTGTTTACACAATTCCAAATTGGTTTTTGATAGCATTTAATAGTATAGGGTTATGTGCAACTGTTTAACCCAACAAGGTGTACACAAAAAAGATAATAACAAAGTTATTTCTATATTCAGATAAATAAAATCAGTAATCGAACTTCAGATACACTAAAAACGGAGAAATAAATAAAAATTTTAACATAATAGAAAACCGACTTCAATAAAGAATATTATAAAACAAAAAATGTACTAAATAGTTTAAAAATAATTGCGTATTCTTGTGAACAATTAAATTATTGTTATTTTTGGAGTCGGTGTCAGCCGCCCGTGCCGCGTGCTGCGTCTATGTGTGTAATTGTGCATGCCAATGTTATGTTATGATTATAGTACGAAATCTCAAGTTTAAGTAGTTACAAACCTACCTTGGCTGACTCTAAAAATAACAATTATTTAATTATTCACAAGAATACGCAATTGTTTTTGTACTTTTTAGTGCATTTTTGGTTTTAGGATATTCTTTTTTGAAATCGGTTTTCTTTTTTGTTATTTTTACTGAATTATTTATACGGAAGTAACGTGTGACGTGGTGGTGGGCGGTAGCACGGACGTAAGCATATTATTATTCGACATAAGTGGCGAAGATATAAAAAGTTTTGTCATAACAACTTTATGTCATGAGAAGACGTTTAATATGAATAGAGTATTGTTTTTTCCTACGTATACGATGCTTCTGAAGAACGAATTTTACTTTCAACGTTACTGTACGAAAAGTATTGTGATAATATAAAGTAGCGTTATTTTATAATACTCGTGCTATGCAGAATTAATAATACTTATGCTATACAGAATAAATTCAATATCGTTTGTGCTGCACGCTTATATGTTATAGTAAAGCTAGCGCATCTTCATTTACCATTGAGGAAAACATATTATCGCAACGACATAATTAGATCTCTGTATGAACCAGGCTTTAACCAGGCCTTAGATGTGTGCATATCTTTACTTCGCTCTGCACTTTATTGTTGGAAAACTACCACAACTCGCTACTCATTATGTACATAGTTAGGTGGAGTAAAATTTACAGGAATATCTATAATAGGAAATCTCGGTAAACCTAAGTTTTCTGTAGAATTATTGAGCTTGAAGAAAGTCGCTGACTTATTGTCAAAGAAGATTCATTCATCAATAATAATTAAGAATTTTATTTAAATTGAAACATATTACAATTATTTTAAACCCACCAAACTGCATAACAGTTTGTCGGCAAATTAGCGCTCGATTATAACATATATTCAACCAGTTTTACGCTCTCGGTTAATACAGTGACAGTAAATTAAATTAAATACAAATAATAAAGCAAGAACTAATTAAAAAGTTAAGTGGTTTAACTCGGCAATACATTTTTAAGACTGCTTCTAACAGTTTGTTTCTGCGTTAAATTAACATTTGTTCTCAGCCAGGCATGTTTGTTAACATGTCATGGGGTCAAACACTTGCTGGTCCTTTTCCCATAATAATTTCTTACTGTAGGTATTACAAATTTCACAAATATCAAATATCTAATATTGAATATTTCTGCAGCAAGCAATTTGAGAACATACCCGTTAGTAGTAATTTTAGTATTTGTGAATAAGAATATTCTTGATCCATGTAGCAGTAGTCAATATTAAATAAGTCTATCCATTAAAAATTATAGGTACCTAACAACAAGTGTAACAAAGTAAAGTAAAAGTAAATAATAAACATCACTTGTCTAGCTGAAAATCTTATACATAATTATTATAATACTAGATGACCCGGTGTACTTGGTATCACCTATCCTATCGAATTTTTCTATATTTTCTCACCGTTTAAACCTTCCCTGGACTACGACAAACATTTCAAAACCAAAATCAGCTATATCGGCCTAGCCGTTCTCGAGTTTTAGCGAGTCAAACGAACAGCAATTGATTTTTATATATATAGACTATAGTAATACTGACTGCACGGATGGCCTTTGCAATGACGTATATTTTCATGTTATATTTCTTCATTATTTGTAGTAGTAGTAGAAGTAACAGTCAACACCACGCAAAGGTCTCGAGTTCGAACCTAATTTCAAATAATAGTTAATTACTATTTGCTTCTTGAATTGCGAGGAAACCTGCTTGAAAGTCCTACATAATGTTCTCGAAAATATGTGAAGTATACTTACACACACTAGGCGTGTGCAGCGTAGTGGTCTATGGCCTATCGCTTTTCATATTAGGAATACGCGTGAGCCTAGCAGTGCTATAGTTTAATAATTAACAGAGCTGACAGTATTATTACCATTATTATAAATGTTAAAAAAGTGGTTCCAACATCGTTCATACTATATAATTACAATATTCGTTGGTTACCGACAGCATTATAATTATTATAACAGCGACAGAGGGACTAAGTTATGACTAAATATAAGATACTAGCTATTGCCCGCGACTTCATCCGCCTGGAATAGTTACTTCGGACAACATTTTTAATTTTTTAAGATGCTTATTTTGTAAATAATACACATACAAATTGCTGACAGCATTTTACTAATCATACACATGTTTCCGATAAATATACGTATAGTAAACATACACAGATTTTTTTGGACTTCCATACGAACTTTTATCTCCTATTTCATCCCCATGTAGGTCCAAATTTTGAAAACGCTGGAACAAATGTTTGTTTTCTTCTGATCACTTGATCAGAAGCCTAATCCAAAGTTTCATGGTTTTATTTTCGATAATGACGAACTACCATACAAACTTTCATCCCTTATTTAGTTATTTCAACCCCTTTTTGCCCTTTTTTACAACAAAATGTAACTTCTGTCCTTTCCCAAGGTCTAGTCTATCTCTGTACCACATCAAAATCGGTTCAGACAGAGAGAGTAACTTTCACATTTATAATATTAGTAGGAATTGTATTTTGTATTTTTACTTGCATAATCGCTATAACGTTTTCGGTAATAAAACAAGATTGACTAAAAAATTGATGCAACCTATACACTTTAATCAATATAATCCTAACTAATACTTTAATATTATAAATGCGAATATAAGTTTGTTTGTTACACTTTGACGCCCTAACAACTAACCCGATCATCATGTAATTTCGCATACACGTTAGGGGTATAGAAAAGGATATGAAAGGTACTCTACCTTTCATCCACAAAAGTACTGTCTGTAATCTAACCTCACTTACATTTACGCGAGAGGAGCCACGGGAAAAATCTAGTACCTAATAAACAAAGCCAATATATAACTAACTACTCTATGTCCATATTTAATAGTTTTTATATCTTCTTCGTCATATTGTATGCCGCTGGAGCAAGAGAGAATAGATTTTTAACTGAGACAAAAATTTGCATTCAAACGACATCAAAGCTACTGATTAGATTAGTTAATTAAAAGAACACAATCAACACTTATACATATCAAGTTACAATACCTATGAAAGTACGTTTATACATTCAAGTAAATCAAAGGCCTGAAGGCCATGTGAAGATGCAAGGAAAAAGCTGCGACCACTATCTTTAAAAAAATCATTTTAATTTTGCACTCCATATAAATTATCAGTAAGGAACTACAACTATAGCATATTTATTATCGCAAGCATTTTACGAATAAATTGAATAAAAATACTTTTATCATTATCATTGACTCACGGATACCACTCCTTGATATGACCTACGTTATCTAAAGATTTTCATAACCTAGTCGAAGCTGCACACCGGCAACCTAACATAAGATTTTCAAGTATATCTGGCATTACAAGCATTGACAGGTTAATACTGGACACAGCAATCATTATTGTAAAAATCTGAATCGCTGATACCACTTAACCGTTGCAACCATTGAATCTAAACTGCTTTTATCGGTTCTTTATCACTTTGGCGCTAGCGGCGGTTGTCTTCTCAATCTCTCTATAAATCATAAAGTCAAATTAATTAAGATAATGTCTTTAACCATGCCACTCATATGTTAAATATGGCGTTGGCAATAAATACATCGGGTCATGCCTACCTCCGGCTCTTAGATTACAATAATCCAGACATGTCTCTCTTTTGCTTAATTTACTCTGATCACAATCTTCATGCATGCTTTTCGCTTTACTTACTCTTAGTCTGACGTTTCTTCAAAACGTCTCTATTCTGGTTATGGAAATAGAGATCCCTCTTTGACTGTACTTTCACTTGTGATTCATTTATGACACGCCTAAATTATCTTAGACAACAAACAACTTCTCTCAATTCCTAAATACTATGTCTTTGTATCATATAAATAACGATCACTTTTTCTTGGGATACCTACATGTATCACTGTTCTCTTCACTTATAATAGATCTTAGATAGATTTCATTTAGTAATTTATAATTCTCGTGAAATAATAATAAAAAGCTTTTCAGACCGAGGCCGCACTTGTATGACGACGGCAATGCGCTGTTGCCGTAGCAGTGCGACCTCGGCCTGAGGGACTGTTAACACTAGTTCACTTACATTATTTGCATATTTAGCAATTTACACGTATTTTATCAAAAATGTCGTTCTTGCATTTTCTTGCCGTGATTAATAAAGCTTGTTATTTAAATAAGATAATACAACGCGTATTTATATGTCGCCTCTGTATGCTTTAGCGATGCAGGTATAAGCCAAAACAATGCTGAACAAGATCTACAATCATGTCTTGCTCCGTAAAAAAATAGAAGAGATTTTTTTGGAGTTGTACCAATTTTCAAAATCTAAGTCATGTTTGACCTACATTTTGGAAAGATGGGGCGAATTGCGCCGCCCTCTCATGGCCTTTTCGCCCTAACGCGCTTCTAAGTAACAGGAGCCCTACCCTAATGCCCCTTTTAAATAACAAACATAATATGCATATCGAACTGGGGTCTATAATATTATTATGGCAAATAATTTTCCCATACATATACATATATGTTATAATATGGACGCTATGTTTCAAGAAATCTTCAGAGTTACTTTTTAAATAACATAATAAATAAAATAAAATAAAATATCTTTATTTCGGACATTAATAAGCATGTACATAAACAGTCCATAGGTTGTTTAGTAATGGATTAGTAACAGAATGTACTTATATTCTGTATTAGTAGTGTTAGTAAGCCCACCGTGTGGTAGCACTATAGGTACCTCTACGCTACGTTGTGTGATGAGATCTATGTATGTATACCTAGCCATTTCCACCCAGTGCCGTTGTATAGGACAGTCTGACCTGTTAACAATAATTTTCAGGATGCCATTCCGAGTGTTACGCAAGCGCTGTAGCAAGGAAGCCGCTTTTTTATGCATAATAACGTGAAAACCAGCTGTGCAAGCTTCGGCAAACATGCCCGATGTACTACATCGCCACGGCAGCCGCAACAGCATCCTGAAGGCATTGTTATATTGAACGCCCAGGACGTTGTAGGCTCAGCTTGTTTTTGACATCCAAAGGCCGCTCGAATAGAAGGACTGACAGAACGCTTTAAATAAGGTCTCTTTGACGTCTACTCTGCAGCGTGCAAACCTGCGGGCTAGCATATTGCCCCTCACCGCCAACGCCCTGCTTTCCCGCACTATATTACTGTCATCGCGTAGATCACTAGTGACAATGTGGCCTAAATACTTAAAATGCTCAACTACGTTTAGTACTTCGCCATTGAGATATACTGAAGGTACACGGCGGGGCTGTTGATTTTGCGTTTTAAAAACCAGGATCTCACTCTTATTAGAGTTGTACTTAAGACCATGCACCTCCGCATATGTCTCGCAGATCGATAGTAGCTCTCTCAACCCACTTATCGATGGACTGAGCAGCACCATGTCGTCCGCGTAACTTAAGTTGTTGACACAAGTGCCGTCTATGTGACAGCCAACATGTGTGCTGCTCAGTCGCTCGATAAGCTGGTTTATATATAAATTAAATAACAGAGGTGAGCTTAACCCCCCCTGCCGTATACCACACTCCATTTTGTACTTATCCGACAGAGTACCGACCCATCTCACCCTGTTTGTCTGGTTAGCATACCAGTATCTGAGGAGCGCTGTGTATTCCGCGAGCACATCCGTGCCTCACAACTTGTCCCACAGGACATCATAGACAACGAGATCGAAAGCTTTCGACAAATCGAGAAAACACGCGTAGACTGTCGTCCTCCTCGAGGTATAGTACTTGACTGTGTGTTTCAGACTAAGTATGGCACTTTCCGTAGATAGACCCGCCCTTAACCCGAACTGGGCATCATGCACTTCAACGTGTACTGAAAGGCAGCCGTTCAACACATCGCCTGATTGACGATGTGTTGAACTGCTGCCTTAGACATACTGGTGGCGAGTGAGATGGGTCGATAGTTATTCATATCGGACGTGTCACGCGTCTTGTTTTTAACAATGGGTACTACTGTCTTCCGCATAAGCGGTTCGGGTAAATAAGAGTGACTAAGGCACAGAGTAAAAACAGAGAGAGCACTCTAGGCAAATGAAGCCCCGCGTGCTTAAGATGTTCTATGCTGAGGCCATCGTGACCCGACGATTTCCTACGTTGCATTCCGTAAAAATTTTAGCAACTGTCTCAGCTGGTATTTTAATAATCCGCTCGGTTCGTGAACCGACGATTTCCCACGTTGCATTCCGGAAAAATTTTAGCAACTGTCTCAGCTGGTATTTTAATAATCCGCTCGGTCACAGTAGCCTCAGCACATCACAAAACCCTGAGTTCAAGGGCGACCGCACAGAAAAGTGGTCCTTAAAATCATCAACAATATGCTTGTGATCAGTCATACCACCGACGCTCTCCGGAAGACTCGGCCTCACATACATTTTGTTTGTGTTTTCCCAAAACTGCTTAAAGTTCTTAGTGCTATGGTTAGAAGCAAGAAGATCCATTTTAAGCTGATCTTGTCTGTTCTGATACCATTTAAGTTTGGCCTTGAAAATTCGCCTTGCCTCCACCATTTCATAAAATGACGGGCCACTGGCATGTTCCCTTTTATCACAAAACCTGTCACAATAAGCAATCAGTTCCAGAGAAATATCTATCTGTCTAAGTCCAGAGTGACAGAGGTCGTGGTACTCTCTAATTTGCTCTAAGGATCTCTCACCCCAGATAACACGATTGTGTTATCTGGGGTGAGAGATCCCTATTTTTAACTTTATCTACAAGTTTAGGCTTGAGTTTATGTAGGTCGCACTTGACTATAATCGGAAAATGGTCGGACCAATACATATCATATAGTACCTTTACATGAATGACTGATTGTAGTACAGACTCAGTGACGATGCAGTGGTCTAACCATCTATTACATTCATGCGACTCACTCGTAAAGGTATACGTATTACTGTCACACATATTTACATCTATACATGTCCAGCCTTGATCCGCAGAGAAGTGCAACTACTATGTAAAAAGCCTCAACTCCCTTTTTTCCTCTATTTCTATTATTGAACGAATAGTACTAAGACAAGATGTAAATTCCGCAAGGTTGTTAATTGTGTTTGTAAACACTGAAAATAACTATAGATCTATTATAATATTGTCTTCTATTTACGCGAATATTATTCATTGAAATTAAACTGCTATATACGGATTTTATCGCGTTGTTTATTTGACACTTTATCAACTGCCATCTTAGTCTCCCCGTGACCATGGCTGCTGAAAAGCAACCGAAACGTCGGGGAAAGTGTAAAAATAAATTAAATCTAAATAGTTTAATAATAATTTAATTAGCTTAAAAATTAGTAAAGTTTAATAGTAGTAGTAGTGTAAAAATTTTCAAAATTTTGTAATAAAGTGTCAAATAAACAACGCGATAAAATCCGTATATAGCAGTTTAATTTCAATGAATATAGATCTATTACTTACAGTTATGTTGACTACACAAACCCGCACGTTATCTCACTTTATCGGTAACACTGATTCAAACGCATCCTTACGCCACAATAATGCGACGCCATCGTATGGTCCGCCGATCAGTGGGCCCGCCGCCGTATCCACAACAGATGTCCCGATGCATCCGAAGTTGTCATCAACATTGCTGAGTAACGGCAAATCGTGTGGTAACAACCATGTTTCTTGGAGGGCTACCACATCCGCCTACTGACAAAGCTCTAACACCTTCCATTGATCTCTTGAGTGATTTGCAATTAAATTCACTATTCTACTGAGACTTTCCGTTGCTTCTATCTTTATTTTCATCTACATAATTTTTTGCCTCATATGAAAGTGCTCAAAACGCCTAAACGATATTCCAGATGGCCACAATTTATCATCTAAAAATGTATCATTAGATCTTCGTTTACGTAAAATTAAGTATGAAAATGTGTCAATAGTGACATAATTTAATTTCTAGCTAATAAATAATTTATTGATAATACAATTATTCGAAGGTGTATGAGGCGGAAAGAACTAGCAAATCATAAGGCATTACGTTAATCATTTGCTATTGAAATGGATTAATTTTTCTTTTATAAAGCAATAAGAAACCGATGCAGGCTTAATTGAGTTCCTCTGGGTCACGCTGTTCATATTCACATATAATGTAGGAAAAGTTACATAATTAATACCTTTTTATATGTAGTTATGCTGTACAAAGCTATAATTAATTAAAATGACATAAAATAAATATTTCCATCAATAAAATAGGTTCGGTTTCATCTCTTATCTAGATAAAACTTTGCTTTGACCTTATAAAATTAGTACGTTTTTCTAAACTGTTCACTACCTAAAACACTAGCGTGTTATTAACCTATAATATTTTTACTTTATTAAAATTAACTAATATATTTGTATTTTTCCCTCAGACTGGCAGCTGGGTGCTAAGGCAGATGTTGCGCGCGCGCCATAACCGGAGAGAGGAGCGCGCGCGGCCTACGGGCGACGTGGCCACCACCCCGCGCGCCCTCTAGACCTACACACACACCTAGAGATTGCACTATATACGGTACCTATACAAACACATTCACATTATTATTATGCTGGGGCTACATTAGCGGGGCTACGGCGAATATTCGTGTTAAAGCGATGAGTGTAGCCGGCGTTGCAACACGTTGTATTCCGGCGAAGACGATGTACTATCGGGGCCCTGTCGGTAAACTGGCGCGCATCAAAGGAATATGGCGCGCCAATATTCGCTTGGGTGGCTACACCTACGTTCGGTTTCTATGAATAGTAGTCATCCACCATCATAAAAAGTTCTCATTTTTATATTATTTTGATACTCGTAACTGTAACTGTAGTCAATAATAATTTACTGACATATTATAATGCAACGCCACTTCCTTCATTTTGAGTTACCGCCTAGGTACATCTCGGCCGCACAGCATAACCCGGCACGATGTATCGCGTCAACGCGACACGAATCTTCGAGACGAATCTTCTGTAGCCCTAGCATTATAGAGAATTCTGTGCGAGATTCTTAATCCATTAAGTTAAGTCTAGAAAGCGGTTACATTCTCAAGTGTTTTCAGGTTCCTAGTTCTGGTTAGGTTCGAAACTAACTAGTCATGATTTGTCATGAGCGAGGCGTTTAGCATGATGATATTAACTGAGATTCTGCTGATAACCAGTTAATTTTTGGAATGCCAGACATAAGTGAGAACCTATCTGTGCGCCGGTGTGCCGCTGCGACTCTATAGGTTGATTCGTTGTGCAAACCCTAAAAGCATATGTTACTAAACTCAGCAGTTACCGAAGGCTATGGGTGACCTTAGTGGTGGGAACTTAATTACACTAAGTCTATAAGTGCATTGCCTATCCATCAATGTAGAAGTTGATGTGCTGCCAGCATAAGAGGCAAAGATTAGACAGCTGACAACACACCATTTCTTAGAGAGCCCCATTCACGGCGTCAAGCGTCAACACAACCAAAGGTTGTTTTTCTGAGATCGTTTGTAGACCAGAAGAATCCAGGCAGGCTGTCCTACTTTGGACGAATTTGTGTTGGTTTTTATTTATAAATTTTATTCTTCTTTTTCTTATTTATAACATAAATTTGAATGATATATAAATTTTTTCTAATCTTTGTGTCAGAGGTTCGAGGCTGGCAAGTTTTTTTTTAAATTACACCATTTTGTATAGTATAATATGATTTTGTTACATAATAACTGATGCAATTGTTACATATTGTACCATATTTTTGAAATTTTTGGTAATCATTTGAAATGAACCTAAAAGTTGTAGAGGATTTTTTATATCGCGTATAATATAAAATTTCTTATTAATTTGAGTTTATAATATAAACCTTACTTTGGTCATAAGTTTGTTTTGTTGCCTTTAAAATAACCAAACTATTCATTGTTCCAGGTCGGTCATGAAAAATCTTGGCCATTTGTTGGCTGTCCCTATCAGCGAACACGTGGTAACTTTCATCTCTCTAGTAGCCGCGGTCACACTGCTCTCGCGGACGACAGGTCAGCTTTATAAACAATATATTGGAATTTTTATTTCCCTATCAGAGAATATCTGCTAAGCGTTAGTAAAACCGCGAATATGAATATTATAGTCTCTCATTGAAATTATTACCTATTATTCATCCTGCCTTATATTACAGGCAGGATGTATAATAGGTAAATTAAAACAAAAAGGCATTGAATCGTTCTTGTAGGCAACTTTCAGTGGAAGGACAGACAAACTATGGTTAGCTTGTCAGATGCCTTGCATTTGCAACCTGTAAGTTTCTGGCATGGAGAAACGGTTGTGAAAAATGGTAATTAGACTTTCGTATTACAGTAACAGTATTCAATCTGGAAATGCCTTCTAATGAGCAATAAGCCTAAGCATAGACAGATGACATAAAAAGGCTGTAATGTGCTGCTGTAAAAATGATAATTATATAATATGACATCTTAAAATAGGTAGAGAATTGTGTACCTAAATATTCAACCACTCGCATACCTACTCTACCACAGGGGTTCGTGGTTTTATTCACCACTTATTCATTTATCCAAGTTTTGGATTAACTTTATAGCCAATATCACATAAACATTACAAAGAAGATTAGATCCAAAGAGTAACAGGGTCCTGGAAGAAATCGTTTTATTTTTACATCAGTTCTCTCGAATCACTCCTCACGCGATTGTTACACGATTGTATTTTGCTCTTCTTGTCACCACTTTAGAATGGATAGAAAACATAACAAAGGAACGTCTATTATGGCGGTATTAGGTGCGAAACGTGACACAAAATTGTCATTTCATTGTTATTCTTTTCTGACGTAGTTACAATAAACTCAGATGAAATAAAAGACAACTGTGAAGCTACAGATAGGTATAACATAATTTCATATATTTTCTCGTTAAATGAAGTGGTGGGATGCCGGTGAAAACCATCTTGAATTTTAAAGTAAGCGTATATTAAAGAAAAGTTAGATAATAAATCAATTTTAATACAGCTTAGCTTGACGGGTGCTGGGGTGAAAAGGTTTACGTCCTGCCTTGAAGTTATTTTTCTTCTTAACCTCTTATATCAAATTTTTCACAAAAGTATGCTATATACATTTTAAAATGTAATTTTTTAAGTTGAGCTAATAAAATATAAGTATTAACTACAGAGCAGTACTTATATTCTGTTATTTTGCAGAATTTAGTACTTAAAGGTGTGAGATTTTTAAAAAACAATTATTGTAATGTCATATTTTACCATACAGAAATACAAAATATATATTTCAAATTTGTTAAGATAAAGTAATATTACAGCGGCGCACTTACCCTTTGTAAGAAGTAGGTTTGAACAATATTGAATAAACCGTTTGGTTTGACAGAAGGGCGGTCCGCCCGTAGGTGGTTGGCGGGAGAACGCGGGCGTGGAGCGTGCAGCCGCGCGCGTTTCCCGCACCACACGCACCCGCCCATTCACTGTTAGCAGGTAAATATCGTTCATTCAACAACATTCTACCTGTTTCTGTTCATTAAATTGGGAACCCATGCAATCCTGGACCAGGAAAAATCTCTAAAAACGATGCCGCAAAACAGGCTTTTCAAGTGACAACCATCCTGATTAGTAATAATAAATAAAATCAGTTCTCTTACGTCATAGTTACATGTTTTTTGTTTTAAAAATAAGTTCATAACAAGTAAATCTAATCATGTTAGAATTTAAACAAAGAAGATTCGACAGGTAGATATTCTACACTACAAATGCGCAGTGCGGAAAAAACAAATTTCCCCTCCCGCATTGCGTATCAGGCGGACGAAAAGGCTAGATAAGTTTTAAAGTAACGTGATACATTTATTATACTTAATATATTATATCTAGAAGATTTTTTAGGTCGTTGAATTTAATTAATTTATTCGCAATTAGTCGTCTTTTAACACAACATTAAAAAACCTACGTATTAGTTTTATTTATGGATTTAATTTACTTTTACATCACGATGGTGATGTATATTAATTTACTGCGGCAATATAAAACTATAATTTGTCCCGAAAGTGTTAAAAATGGAATGAAAATATGTTACGTTCGTAACGCACAATATCAAGGTTGCCCTTGGCCTAGTTTTCCAGGCACAAACACTGTCTCATACAGCCAGGGAGGCGGCGTGCGAAGGAAATCATATGGTTAATAGGTATAAACCGCATCCCTGCCGCGCCGTGATTTCTATACACTTACAGCAATATAACATTAATGTAGGCAGCTATACTGACCATTAACAAATTAAGATATATTATTTTAGAAATAATTATTTAATCAGCTTGAAGAATCTACGTTTAATAAAAGATAGTTAAGATATAGCGATCTACAACCGAATCTTAAGTGAAAACGTTTGTATTTCGAGAGATTTCAGGCCTGTGCAGATTGATTAACTAATTCTCTAATAAAATTCATATTAATTAAAGGCATGCTGCATTTTAATCAAATCTATATCAAGACTAAAATCGTTCACAAGGCAAAGTCACGCAGCAGCGGCTGCCCAAGTTTCTGGCTCATCATTTTGGGTGTATGCCAACTAGTGATTGGTTACTAGTATAGTTCGGATGGTGTTCTTATTTTATTATATACTAAATAACGTATAACAGACATACTTGTAACTTTAACGATATAGATAAGACTGGGATCTACCCATTTTAGCAGTTAATATCTTTAATTAATGTACTTATGTATGTTATGTTGCCATCTACTATTATATTATATGTTTGTAATACAGTAGGCTGTTCACTCGGGGGGAGTTCGATAGACAATGTCCGAGGACTTGGACTCGATCAGCGAGGAAGAACGAAGCTTGTTCCGACCCTTCACAAGAGAGTCACTGGCCGCTATCGAAGCCCGCATAGCTGAGGAGCATGCCAAGCAAAAGGAACTCGAGAAAAAACGAGCGGAAGGCGAGGTGAGTCACTATACAACACTGCACGTGCCCCGGTGTTGTTACACGTGTGTGCAGTGATCAAATATACCTACTCAATACAAAGAAGAACCAGTCGATATTTAGCATTAGGACAAGAACAAAAGACAGCGACACGAGAAATCAAAACTATTAGCTATGTAGCACACAAGGAGTTCACAGATGTTATGTGTGGCACATTCAAGAAAACAAACGTAACAATTAACAAAGCATACTCTCTGACGGATAATTTTTAAATTATTCCAGAACGATTTGGGGCGGACGAAAAAGAAAAAAGAAGTAAGAATGCTTGCTTGCCCCTTTTACCTTTTTACGGCTCGTTTTTATTAGAGAAATTTTTCAGCAAGTTATCGCTTTCACAAACGAAATTTGTTTCAACATGAGATATTGCAAGCTCCCACTACATTGGCGCCATATTTGTTCAAGTGCGATAACTTGTAGTGCATTCTGATTTATGCATATTGACCGCATTTAAAGCATTATTCCTTAAACACATCGCTTTGTCGGCAAAGTAATGTAAAGGACGGTGTCAACAAGTTTAGCTGTTACTCATCGCACATGAGACACCAAACATGGACGTAACAGCTAACCTTGCCGTAGAACAACGAAGGCTTCTCATATTTATTTGCATTTCAACAAAGTAAATGTTAAACAGAGTCTCCCTTACTCTCTTATCAATAACGTAATGATGAAATGCATTAACTGAACTAACTGACTGTAATTTCTGTAAATAAGTAATTTGAATAAGTATCCCTCCCTTTTAGCGAGTAACTTAAACATGTAATAACCTTGTTTAGCTGGTAGCAGCCTTTAGTCAACCTTGACTTGAACCCGACAATAGTTATAACGAGAATCTGATTTACGTAGTAATCTCCCTTAAATCCGAAATTACTTTCAATAGGAAACCATCGAGTTAAGAATCCTTTATGTTCAATTGACGGACGACTTGTATGAAAACGTGTGACCTCCAGTTATTAAGCGTTAGTATTCGAGTACACCAGCACATAACATTCACCATTTCAAGCATTGCACAGGACTGGCTCATGTTCGTCACATCATCATTGACTGCCGTCATCTAGGTCTAGCATGGTGGCATCACCTAGCTAGCGTTTAGTGCATAATAGTTTACAGTAAATAATAAGTACAGATGAATAACATTTTGTTGGTTATGATTCGTATTTTGTAACATTTTGGGCTTGCGCTAGTCACGCTCTCTATTCTGGGACCGTTTTCGAATCGACGCCAGTTTGTCGCAGTAATGTATGGTGGTTAACACCGACGAGGCGTCCGGCAGTCTCGCTCATAACATTCGGAATGGTAACATAATAGTGGGGAATGTTTGAAACAACGCTTTTAGTTATGCCAGATACGCATCATAGTCACACAGACAGCAGCACTACACTCAATAAAATTAGCTTTACAACGCCTTCACAAGACATGCTGACTCAGCAACTCTGTAACAACACTAGTTGTGAAGCCAACAGTATTGTTACGAGTATTAGCGCATTATTATGCTCATGATATGGTCTGTTCAATTAGGCTTCTAGTAGGCTAGCTTGTCTCAACATACGTCGGATATGATTCGATCACAGAGTATAACTTACTCTGTCATCGAAATGGACGAGAGTCTCAATTGGAAATGGACGAGATGTGGGGAACGGACATTTAGGAATCCAGGAAGTAAATTTACATTCTCCAAAAGCAGATCAGATGCATACACATTTCGTATATTATACGATAAGAATGACTTTATTTTTAAGAGGATACTCTTACACGTTTGGTCTTATCTTTATGTGGGCATTGAATCTGCTTTCGGCGTCTTAAGTAGTTGGTTTCTATAATATTTTCGTGATGTTTGAACTGAGCGTTGTGTCGGCGTAGGTGCGTTACGATGACGAGGACGAGGACGAAGGTCCTCAGCCGGACGCGACCCTGGAGCAGGGCCTGCCGCTGCCGGTGCGAATGCAGGGCACCTTCCCCGTGGAGGTGTCCTCCATACCCCTCGAGGACATCGATCCCTTCTATCATAACCAAAGAGTAAGTATTAACCGTAACACGAACCCTAAATGTTGAGGATCGAGACGAATAGAGGTGTTTTGAGCAATATGAGGTCATGAGTCGCAATCTAGCCGATTCCATTTCAACTAAAATAGCTGTCTGATTACTCGGGTTCATTACCAAAACGATTTCGTGACGTGTAAATTTGTAAATCATGGGTCGAAGCACAATGGTATGCTTGATATTTTATAGCGCCGCTGTAATTAGTAACACATAATTCTGTAAAATATTGTTACCATGCAATAATATCAATCCGAAGTTAAGAAAAGTAGCTTGCATGTATGTTTTCGGGGCAGCGACATAACTATACTGGCAGTTTCACAGATGTATTTTCGGTGTATTTGTTTGTGTTCTTGGAAAAGTTAACTGTTACAGATCTAAATTAGAAATATTTATAGCTGTGCCGAAATATTTTTATTTTAGTTACTTTCTTATCTGAGTCCCCGATAATTGGATATGTCTGTAAAATATCACTATAGTATAATTCATGTTGTTATTCGTGAAATATTTTTTTACTGATGTGTACGGTATATGTAGGAATCATTTGCAGCAATCAGATATCAGCAAAATCAGTAGGTATGTCGAACGAATAAAATTTATTGAATATATGTTTATTTCAATAATAAAAGCCATTCTGTTGTTTTTCACGTGTTTTGATAGAATACCAACGCGGACGTGACGTATCAATAAGCGCCAAAGTTAAATAAAACTTTGTCTCTTGATGGTATCACTACAGTTTTTCAAAAAGAGAGACAGACATCCATCCATAACAATGTGCAAATAAAACGTAAATTTATAAGCCTGTGTATCATTAGGAATGTCACTTTTATTTAAGTTTCTTTCATCTAATATATGTATGTATATATAATTGGTATATAAATGTATGTAAAGACAAGATAGAGAACTGTATCGTTTTGTTTCAGACCTTCGTAGTGATAAGCAAGGGTAAAGATATCTTCAGATTTTCGGCCACCAACGCCCTATGGATACTTAACCCATTCAATCCTATAAGAAGAGTGGCGATATACATTCTAGTACATCCTTTGTTCTCGTTGTTTATCATTACCACAATTCTAGTCAACTGTATTCTTATGATAATGCCTACGACGCCAACCGTCGAAAGTACTGAGTGAGTATACCTTGTATGTCATATATTTTCCAACATCTAAGTTAGTTTCTTGATTCGATTACGAATTTCAATTTGCAATTTTGAACTACCACCGGACGACAGAACATATCCTTTCTTAGGTTCTAGAACATTAGTAGAGTGCACGCTAGTTTCAAAATTGTTAGTGTTTCAGCTAGTTTTCCAATTGATATAATCGATATTTAGAAGCGGACGTAAATTGTTAGAAATTATTTATAGTAAATTATTGGAAAACATTTTTGATATAAACATGTATATTTTATACATAGACATTCCTGAATCGCTTTAGACAGGCGTATAGAGATATACAAATTCTCCCTGGCTGTAACGAACAAAATGCATTGTCGACTTTAATTGGATATACACATAGAGTTCATTATGAAATGTACGTTTAAATCATAAAGAGTTTGACTAAACAAGTAACAACTGTCACGATATATTGGCTCATTGTTCCTCAGACATACAGTGCATATGATCATTGCCATCAACTTGCCTTCGACACAGACTGCGAACCTTCATTACTTGTACATATTATGAACATTTTATTATTTGTTATCTTGAATTTAGACTTATTACTTATATTTGTTATACATATCTATAATATTACTGTATACTTACTTAGACATAATGTTTATTCACACATTAACTACCATCTCGGAGGCGTTGAGATGTTATACTGATATTGTACCTCATATTATAGACATGTTTTTATTATTTTATGAGTGGCGTTCCTCAGTGGAGGTGAATTTTTCCAGAGTTATCTTTACCGGGATCTACACGTTTGAATCAGCGGTGAAAGTAATGGCCAGGGGTTTCATACTACAGCCATTCACATACCTTAGAGATGCATGGAATTGGCTTGACTTCGTAGTTATAGCTTTAGCGTGAGTAGTAGACAATTTTATTGAATTATGTAGTACGTTCAAATCGTTGAAATGTAGATTATATATCGTTATATTTGATGTGTCATTTAACTAGTTCTTTATAGAGGAATATTTATTAATATTAGTCTACTTTGTATTGAGAGAACAAGTAAAATTTTATTATATTTTAATTGTAGATGATTAAAGTTGAAACGGAAAGTCATATTCTGATGTTTTTGACAAAACTAATGAGTTAGTTATTTGTGTGTAGTGTTGTAGTGATGTATATTAACGTAGATGTTGTCGTTGTGGGTGTCTGTTTGCAGTTATGTGACGATGGGCATAGATCTCGGCAACTTGGCCGCCCTCAGAACGTTCAGGGTACTCCGAGCGCTCAAGACTGTGGCCATTGTTCCGGGTAAACATTACTTATTACAATTTTTTGTTATCTCTATACTAATCGTAGTTATTGTCGTACAAACCATGCTGCTTACGGGTGGGGTAACACGAATATGTTTTCATTTTTCTATCAGGCTCTAAAATGTTACGTTTTTCTCCATCTACCCCAAATTTCCTTTTTGTAACCCTACTTTACGTCGTAAGGGATCTACACACATTGAAACAACGAAGCTAATGAACTCAGCAAAGTTATTTGTATGTAACAAAAATGTATCGTGCAAGAACCAATAAAGCTCTCTGCAAAGGTCGGTCGCATCGACGATAACAAACGAATCACTTTCAGTACCTACTGCTACATCCATTCAATCTTGAATATAATTATTATAAGAATACCAATTGTTTTTACAAGTTTTAAGTAATTGTACGTAAAATGAATATTACCATATAGACATTTTCATTTCGATATTGTGTAAAGATGATTCGTTCACGAATCACCTTCAAGCCTTATTTATGTGCCAGTCTATAATATACTTGATATCAAAATTTGGTTCAATATAGAGTTATACCTGTAAAGAAACTAATAACATTAAATGCCATAAACGTACTTAGATACGATAAGTAATTATTTATTTTAACCGTAAATATGAATATTATATGACTCTCATAACATTAAAGTCAAATGAAGTGATTGTCACTGACATTAATCCTGGTGATTTGAACTGTAATTATTAATTACATACACAATCGGCAAATAATCAACGACATCCACAGAATAATCAATCAGGCATTAAATAAATACGGTTTAATTTTCTAGCAACGTAAGCAATAATAACTTTACATTTATTACAAAAATAGTTAACTTAATGGTAGTATAATATGCATATGATTAGAAATTTTAATGCCAATTTTTATTCACATTCTGGCGAATTTGCTGTACCTGTTATTAATTGTCTCAGTTCAATCACCACCGGATCGCCGGATCAAACATTTTTCTGTGACCTACAAGTAACTGCTGCAGTTCTTTTATCTGTTGTTTCTTTGTATATGAAGTATTACTTAACCTTGGGACTAGGAAGGGCGTTATCTTGGTAAATAAATAAAATTAACATAAATATGTATCCCGACTAGGATTGAAGACGATCGTCGGCGCCGTCATTGAGTCAGTGAAGAATCTGCGAGATGTGATAATCTTGACGATGTTTTCACTGTCTGTGTTCGCGCTGATGGGCCTACAGATCTACATGGGGGTGTTGACGCAAAAGTGTATCAAGGTGTTTCCGGAAGACGGCTCCTGGGGTAACCTCACCGATGAGAACTGGGAGAGGTTCTGCCAGAATGAAAGTAAGCTTGGGTCTTACTTATACTTTAATAATATATAGTCAAACGTCTATGTTATCTCAAATATTATCGCCTGAGTCCTTCTTATAACAATATATTCTCTATTTTTTATTTGATAGGTACCATGCCAATTGCCTAACAAGAATATTTTGCTAGTCTATTCAATATTTAGTACAAAACATGTGCAAGAAGTGAGAATTTCAGTGTCAGTCCTATCTGTATCGTAAAATAAAAAAAATATAAATCTCCCGAGTCCCGAGTCTGTCTAAACAACAAAACGAATTACACGTTGCTTCAGAAAAAAATACTTTAAATAGTTTCAGTGTATATACGAAAATGTGTTTTGATTTTTTGACCTACTGTGGTATATATAACTCATTTTGAATTAAACCTTTTTATCAAAGGAACAAAATAACGAATGAGATGCATTTAATTATTTTTAGCCAACTGGTATGGGGATGGAGGGGAATACCCACTATGTGGGAATTCATCAGGAGCTGGGTAAGACCATTTTAAATGTATGACGCAAGTTAAATATTGTTTTTATGTTCAAGTATTATGACTATCACTCAGTGTATTGTGAATTGGGCTCCACAAAACATACAAACAAATAAATGAATTACTAACATAGACTAAGCTAGTACTAACACATATCAATGTATTAACATAATCATTAAAAATAATATAATTGCTATAATATGTGTGTATCGGTTGCAGTCAATGCGAGCCGGGCTACATGTGCCTACAAGGGTACGGTCCGAACCCCAACTACGGATACACCAGTTTCGACACCTTCGGCTGGGCGTTCTTGTCAGCTTTTAGACTCATGACACAGGATTATTGGGAAAATCTCTATCAATTGGTAAGTGATGATCGTTGTTGGACCACATGAAGAGGAAAAATCGCGTGTCTTTTTCTACAGTTAATGACATAACTAGCTAAGCATTAAATAATTATATTTGTAATAGTATTTTATAAATGTAAATGTCTAAATAACTCTAGTAAATTGTGATTAAAATAACAATTTAATTAATACTGTTCTGAAAGATTAGGTGTTATCATTATTGTGTATGATAAAGCATCTCACAAATTTTTGTCAGCTTATGTCGCTGACTATATCTACATTTCTATTTTAATGTTGCATTGCGCTTGATTTTTTATTAGACTAAAGATAGTCTCTCTAACATAAATATCTCTCTAAGATAGTCTCTTAAATACATTTCTTTCTTTTAATCTTAAACGTTGTAATCACGATATCAATAAGAAAAGGAAGCTTTTATTGACAACTCCTTTTATACTAGTTTTAACACTGTTATAAAAAATCTTAAATACGAATAGACATCGTTCCAATTGGAAAATCTCGATGAGCCACCTGAATATAACATAACAGTGGACTCATAAGATTTACATTAGTAAATTCCAAAATGAACGAGAACATCCAATCTTATTGGACTTCCAATTAGATTGGATGTCTTCGACTTCAGTTTAAAAATGTTATACTTGCGTTAATAATATCCTAATGTTTTAAGGTGCTGAGGTCGGCTGGATCATGGCACGTGCTATTCTTCGTAGTGATCATCTTCTTGGGCTCGTTCTATCTGGTGAACTTGATCTTAGCCATCGTCGCCATGTCGTACGATGAGTTGCAAAAGAAAGCCGAAGAGGAGGAACAGGCAGAGGAAGAGGCGTTAAGGGTAAGATATTGTCAGCTGTTAAATAGTCAAGTACCTCTTTAACGCTTTAATAACCCATAATAATAGTGTCACAATGTAGACGTCGACGGATTATATACTATTTACAACATATTAATAAGGCCTTTTAAATAGTTGGTTTCGTTATGAGATCCGCCCGTGACTTTGTACTTACTCTACGCTACTCTTGCTTCTATACAAAACTTTGATACGATCTCAGTTAGAATACGCAGTTCCTATTTTGAAACATACAAGTCTAGACTAGAAATGGTATAAAAAAGATTTTGCGTTCTATGAACTATGAAATACAAATTCCATCGCTCTAGCATACCTTATAAAGATTTACTTAATCGGTATGGGATTCTAAGCTTGGAGTCCAGGCGCTTACTTTTGGGAGCCATGATGATGCACGGCTTATGCAACAACAGATTTGACTGCATTGAGATAACAAGTAAAATATGTTATATAGTTCCTAGAACTGTCATTCGACAAGAAGTTCGTGTGCCCCGCCTGTTCTATACAGACACGTGCAGAACAAACGCCGGAATACGTGCACCTCTTCGTAGACTTGTTGAAGCAAGAATACTTATCTTATTCAGCTGGATATATTTTCTCTCACTCATCAACAATTCAAACGGAAAGCTATTGAATTGTTCAAATCACTATAGGTTAAGTACAACGTTTCATTTTATATTTTGTTTGTTAAAAATTGTCAAATTCATTCAATTGTGTTCAACATCACTTTTATCTTCCATTGTTAATCCGTGGACAATGGTGTTGATTATATGTTAGATAATTTAATGTAAGTAACTGTCTTGTAATTGTTTCTTTTCCCTAATAAATAAAATAAAAATAAAAATATTACGTTATGCAGTAAATTCTCACAAAGGCGACAGCAAGGCGACACGCCTAGCTGATATTAGCCAGAGTGGCAATATAAGCAAAGCATACAATACTTACATGATTTCTCCAATAATGTATACTATATTATTGATAACACAAGTGCTAACGCGTCGGCGCGTGTGCGGTTGCGCAGGAGGCGGAGCAGAAGGCGGCGGCGCGCGCCGACAAGCAGGAGGCGCGCGAGGCGCATGCGCGGGAGCAGGCGGCGGCGGCAGAGGCGGCGGCGTACGCCGAAGCGCACCCCGCCAAGTCTCCCTCCGACTTCTCGTGTCAGAGCTACGAGCTCTTCGTGAACCAGGAGCGCGGCAACCAGGACGACAATACGCGCGAGCGCATGTCCCTCCGTAGCGACCCCTTCCAGGACTCGGTGAGCACACAGCCCACGCACAAGCCAACCGAACCTCACGACAACGCACGCCGCCCCAGGAAGGTCAGCATGGTGAGTATGCGCTCAGACTCACCCGACACCTCGCTGACAATCATTCTGTTAGTAGCTACTTCCTTTGTTCGCAACACGAACGCGTCTTAACGACCATCTGTCTGTTTCACTTCTGTGTCTAATGAAACTAGGTACTAATGTCTTTATCTACTGTAGTGGCAGATCTGATGTCACGTCCGATTCATCTACGCATATCTATTTACAAGTCAATATTCAAACTTTTATATTAAAAGCTTTTACTATAATTATACCTACTCATATTTGCGCACCAAGGAACGCTATGTGTTTTTTATCTTTTTTAATAATATTGTCTATTTTAATAATATCTTTAAGAATTTCACTATGCAGGAAACCATATTTTTACAATATAATGAATTATTGTCAGTCGAGCAGTGTCTTTTCAACTTGACCAAAAACCACGCGCTGCTTTGTGCAAATTTATAGTATTTCAACAACAACAAGAAAAGCTTTAAAATCACTCTTGTTTCACTCTCATTATCATTCAAGCACTTCCAGTACTTTACTCAAGTTGAAAAGAACTACATATTTTATTATTATATGTTTATTGCTAAGCTTCCAATTATTTTAATTTTGCCCGGTGATGTACAATATTTTCTCGCTATTGCAAATACACAGATGAAAAATCCTTTATATTATTAAACTTACATATAAAAATACAGTCGTAGTTATCTGAATATTTGCAGTGTACAATTATTTTTCTTATTTTGATGTTATCTATGTTTTTTATGTTATCTCTGTGACCCTCAGCCATACCAGAACTATAATTGTCTTGGAGCATGCGTTTAGTAACATTATACCTATCTGTTGGCTGTCTTTACTGTGTACTATGTTATGAACTATTATTTTCAACATTTATCTGTGCTCTTACCATGGTGCTCGCCTAAGTCCGATTTAGTCATAAAACCAGTCAATTATAGAGTATAGCACAGATAGATGCTTTGCTAAAATAAAAAATCAATAGATATGACACATTACATATTTATTTCCTCAATTAGATCTCTTTAGCTGTACTGTTTGGAAATATTAGCAAGCACGACAAAAATTTAATTTAAATATTATTTATTTTTTCATTGTTGTTACAAGAAGGATTCGACTTTATAATTTCGTCAAATAGCGTTATGACAAGTTCATGTTCGCATGATTCCTAGAAGTTGCATATTTTCTCATGGAATGATGCACTGTAGTTACATTTTTAGCTCTCCATATGGTCTCCAATAATATTTCTTTAATACATTTTGCTAACACAGTTCACTAATAGAACGATGGAAAAAATTTAAACCCAGTACCCATGGCAGACATTTGCGAGCTCAGATGATTAAACCATAAGGGACCCAGTCCAAGAAATAATATTGGAGAGAATGAATCTATTGTCATGGTAGATTGTTTCTTTTGCAATGTGAGTGTTTAAGACCGGGCCGGGCCGAAACTGAACGTATCGACGAAGAAGAGGTAGGTTCAGTCAGCATAATATAATATAATCAATTAAATTGTTCATATTAATATTGAAGAAACATTTAATTCCTCAATTTCGATTAGCGACATGCGGAGGCTTCAATATTTGGACGAACAAAAGAACAGTCGTCATGACTATAGATGTAGATTAAAAGAAGTAAATAGCTACGATAGGACTATGAATTAGTCGTATGCAGATATGCATGAGATCCCTACATTACTTCATGTGTTTATAAACAAAGTTACCTGACTAACTGTTGCTTTCACTCATTACTATCATTGCTATATTTATCTATTTCGTTGTATTTCATTCTACAATAAGAGTTTTAGCGAGCATCCTTTACTTTATTTTATCTTCGAATTTCTTTCCTCACCGGATGCTAGACTGAAAGGAAAATTCTTATTGTACCTACATATAATTATTGTAATTCTTAGGTTTTCAATATATATGTATTAATTTAAAGCTAGCCACACATGCGTAGACTTGGACTATTCTCTGGTATCACAAAAGTATTTTGATTTCATCACCAGATCGCTTCTAAGCTGCAACGTTCAGTTTTTATTGTATGCCAAGTTTTGGTTGTTTTGTTTTATCTGTGTAATATGGCGATGCCTATTCTCCGTCCTTTTGTCCTATTTGGTGGATGCTAGTTATTTGATCGCTATAAGTTCTTAAAATGTAATAAATTCGAAATTTTGTTTGTGTATTGAAGGTCCCCCACCCTGAACGCATAAATAAAATCGGCCAGTTGTCATATGGGCCACTGCGGGAGGGCTCACAGGTTTGTCCTTCAATCCTCATTGGTGTTTGTGCTCCCCTACCTCTTCCTTTACAATAGGACTTAACTCCACCTTTGTTTTTATCTGTGTAGCTCTTCTGACTTGACTATTAGTGGTAACCAGTAACTTCCACGTTCTTTTGCAGTGATTCATATTATTTGAAATTAAAAGGTAACCATTTCATTATTTTTGCCCTTAATATTGTTCAAGTAGACCATTCAGTGCACCAATCATTTACTTTACTACATGATTTCTTACTTTTTCAACATTCCTCAATTTCTCTCTTTTATTTCTTGCTATTGTTTATCAGCACATGAAAGTAAATACATCATTTACATAAATAGTAAGATTTAGGACTACATACTTCAAAAAAGCTTAGTCAAAGCCTCTGCAGCCGGTTCGTTAGACTTAAAGTAAAAAGTTTCTTGGTGAGAGACGACAATAGGATGGTTGAATTTAAGCTACTCGATCTGAATTGAGGAAAAATATGTAAAAGCAGGCAGTTTAAAAATAAAAAGTCAAATTGGAACCAGTGATGAAGAACTTGATTCGAAATTGTTAGCTGTTGTTTGGACGATCGTTCAACTTGTTTAATAATGAGTATGGGTACAGGCTTCGTTATCTCTGCCTGGTTCGCCCTTCAATCTGCGGCGAGGGTCGCGCGGCTCGCACCAGATGGCGCTGCGGCCGAACGGTCGCGCGCGGTACCCGCCGGGCGCGGACCGCAAGCCGCTGGTGCTGTCCACGTACCTGGACGCGCAGGAACACCTGCCCTACGCCGACGACTCCAACGCCGTCACCCCCATGTCTGAAGAGAACGGTGCTATCATTATTCCAGTTTACTACGCTAATTTAGGTGAGCACATACAACATTTATATTTTGTAAATGTTGCTAAGTGAAAATTATTATCATTTTATAATTAAGATTAGATACTTGTTATATATCAAAATTTTATTTTTATTATCTACGGAAGGACAATCATAATTATATCCTACTTATGGGTTTCACTTCATAAACTTTCATTAACGTTCAGAATTTCTTGGTATTATCAATTATCTTTCAGTTGGATAATTTTTACAACACATATTTATCCTTTTAATTTGATAATTTACAACTCATATTTATCAAACTGAAAACGTCAGTTCAAAAGCGATATACGAGATTTAAAAAAAATATTGGTTAATTAATATAATTGGTTAGTTAGTAAGTTAGACTCGAGTTATCCGCACCTAGCCTCACAACTGGGCCATTGTTTGTAAGTGAGGAATATTTAACTATGTATTAAATGAATCCGTTTATCAGGATCTCGCCACTCGTCATACACATCGCACCAGTCGCGGCTGTCGTACACGTCACACGGCGACCTGCTGGGCGGCGGCAAGGCGCAGACCAAGGAGGCGCGCCTTCGCGGCCGTTCGGCGTCACGCAACCACAGCGTGACGTCACAGCCGCACGCCTACCCGCTGCCACGCCAGGACTCCTCGCTCGCCTCCAGACCTCTTAGAGAATATGTACGTACGAGGATGTAGAAAGTCCAACATAATTCACATAACAACTTGAGTAAATACTCTCAATCACGAGGGATGATACCTCCTTCCTTTAACGCTTTGCTGTGTTTCTTTCTTATTATTTCTATAATATCTAGAGATTCATTCTGCTCTACTCATGGACATGGCCAACACTGCCATTCCATAAGCCGCGATTATCGCCAACCATCATATGCCATACTGAAGTATGGTATATGATATGTAAGGCGCATAACAACTAAATTTAAGCTATAATATATAGCATTAAATTTCCAGCTGGAGAGATTTCATCTCTGATATCTTTTAAATATGACATATTGGAACTAAGTATTTATTTTAAGAAGATTCGTCTTGAATTTAGAACAAAACGGTTCTAAAATCAAGAGGTACCTAACAATTCGCTAACTTTAAAGCAAGCTTTTGTTAACAAAAGAAAATAAGAAGCCATTCATTAACTACGTAAAGACGATGACGAGAAGACGATAACGAAACCATGTGATTAGTCACACTGCGGTGCACGTAATCGTTCTCTAGAATATCTATGATAACATTACGGGCCAGCAAGGTTTTGAATATCATTATTCGTTTTAAAGGTAAATAGCATTTGATTCGGTAAAACTGATATTCAGCTATATTTGGTTGCCCTAGAAAGCCGATACGAATGTATTAATACTAAGTTAAAATATGAATGTATGTAATATTTTTTAAGAAATACATTATGATCACATTATATATTCCAGGAGATGAGCACGACTGAATGCACAGACGAGGCTGGCAAAGTGTTGAAACCGTCAAACGATAATCCGTTCATAGAATCTACGCAACAACCTAATGTAGTCGATATGAGAGGTATGATTTATATGATAATTTAATAAGAATATAATAATTATTATTGAATTTAATAAATCTGATGCAACATACATACTATATTTCTAAGCATTATTAATGATTTTTTCAGATGTAATGGTACTGAATGAAATCATCGAGCAAGCCGGCCGACAGAGCCGAGCGAGCGACCAGAATGGTACGACCACACGCGATACACTTTCAATGTTGTTGCCAAGTAACAACGCCTTCTTTGCATTCTTTTAATTTATTTTACTAATGTTCAATGTTTTATATGTACTCTTTGCTTTATAATATAACCTAACAGTCAAATGAACATAATATGAACTAAATACACATACACTAACAAAATACACATGACGGGTATTTGCTCATTATGCAACAAAAAAGCATAATTGGCAAAAAAAGAAAGACAACATTAAATCATTTGTGGATGTCATTTATTGGCGGTGCCTTCTGCCATTGGTAATAGAATATTGCACTCGCACGCACATTGAGTTGAAGAAAAATTGTCTTGGAATGATTGGTTGAAATCGAATTGAGCACGAAAAGGGAAATATATACTTAATGGTCACAATAACAAAACTTTTAATTTTTAAAGTTACAAAAGTCGCAATTTCTCCCAGTTTCAAACTTCAGGTAAACTTTTTGCACTAACAAGTACGAGATTCGTGCCTAAAATTTTTCTTCGACTGTCCACAGGGGTGAACAGTAGTATTGCCTAAATGGTACTTTGTTGAACATATGTTGTAATCTTACAATGTTGACTACACTCACATGTGTTACACTTAGATGTCCATTCACCATATCGTCAATATCAACAAGCTTCTTCACAATTACATATATATCTCTCGCTGTACCGCACTCACTCAAGCACAGCTTTTGCTTCGTTAGCACTAACCTCCAAAGCACAAAGCAAATTAAAGTATCTTTATTTTATTTTCATGCATTTCCTTTCGCTTTACGACGCACATTGGTTCCTGTGTCGAATTGAACTGAATCTTATTTTGCTGCATGTTGTTTGCTTTTACTTCACTTACCTAGTTGGTAATCGTAATGATGAGTCGTTAGATTTGAGTCATGCTGTAATAACTAGAGTATAAAAACGGAATACCCAATATTAAATCATGCAAATAGCATTAAATATTTGCTTATCACTCTCTGGTATATGAAATAGCCACGATATTCATATTTTTTGGCCAGTGACGATTTTAAATATTCAGATGCGCTCAATATCATTCATGAGAGCATTTCGAGTAGTTAAGCGAGTATGCTTGAGAGCATTAAGAGTAACGAGTTTTAGTCACCGCTAGTAATGTTTGATTTGCACGAGGTTACCCAGCACACGGTGTGATATTCCTGCGGAGTGCCTTCAGTCGCCAGCACTTGTGAGTGCCACGAGTTTGTGCATCCTATAATTGTTTTAGATAAATGACAGCCAGCAAACATGCAAAAAATATGGATATTGGTGTATAGAACTTAAGAATGAAATATTCCAATAAAAGAAATTATGGAAATAAAAGTCATAAATCATTCAAAATTACGACTCTATCTTTTATTGGAAAGATGTGATTTTATATAAAATAATGAGCGAATACTAACAAAATTATTTCTCTCTCTCTAACACACACACACGCACTCTGCCGGTAAACGGGACGCAACAGTGTCAGTGTACTACTTCCCAACAGCGGAAGACGATGAGGATGGGCCTACGTTCAAGGAGAAACTTCTGGAGTACCTCATGAAGGGCATAGACTTCTTCTGTGTATGGGACTGCTGTTGGTTGTGGCTGGAGTTTCAGAAGTACGTGGCGCTACTCGTGTTTGATCCCTTCGTGGAACTGTTCATTACGCTGTGTATCGTTGTCAATACGCTGTTCATGGCGCTAGACCACCACGACATGGACAGAGATATGGAGAAGGCGCTCAAGAGCGGCAATTATGTAAGTATTATGCCAAGTGGTGACCACTTTTATGAGCAGCATAATAATATGCAAATAAGTAATTAAGAAGTGATCTTTACCTAATGACTACTGTACATTTCAGTTTTTCACTGCGACTTTTGGTATTGAAGCTATGTTGAAACTGATAGCAATGAGCCCAAAGTATTACTTCCAAGAGGGTTGGAATATTTTTGACTTTATCATTGTGGCCTTATCACTGTTGGAGTTGGGACTGGAAGGTGTTCAGGGTTTGTCTGTGTTACGTTCCTTTCGTTTGGTATGTATATTTTTACTATGTTATATTTAATATAAGTATAAGTTCATCGACCAATATCATTCATGTGAAATACTTGATAATATCTAAATCTACAGATTTGTAGGCTACTCCTACCTCTACCGACGTTTCGTTCTTGCTTGGTTGTGTAACAACACGTATTTATATCTGTACTTATATGAACTTGACTCATTTATTCTTTCTCCATACTTCACACTAACATTAAGACTTATACTAATGTGAATGTAATTAATATATAAATGTGGTGAAATATTTTCAGCTACGTGTATTTAAACTGGCCAAGTCTTGGCCGGCGCTAAACCTAATTATATCCATAATGGGTAGGACGGTGGGAGCTTTAGGGAACTTGACCTTTGTACTTTGCATCATTATATTCATATTCGCGGTGATGGGAATGCAGTTGTTTGGCAAGAACTACACAGGTTCTAATTTAAAAGAAAATTTAGCATCTCTAATTAAAGAATTAAGCTTCATTATTAATTATTCAGCTTTACACAACAAAATTTTTACACTGGGCTTGATTCAACATTTATTTCATGACGGACTGATGAGTCCTCGCTGTGGCTTTATAACACCAAGTGTGGCTCGGAGCCGCCACGGAGCCTGGGCCACACGTTATAAAGCTATGCCACGCAGCTTCAGATCATAATTTAAGCTTTGCATCGAGTAACATAGATTTGACTTGCAGCTTCGCTTACGAAGGGTACTTTGATGCATCAGGTCGTCAACTGATGGGATCTATGTCGTTCTATGAGACAAAACATAAATTAGAACCGATCATTATATCTATATGTTATAAGTAATATACAAAAATATCTATATTATCGATCCAAAAGCTCTCACGATAAAAACTAACATAAATCCCACTCATACAGAAACAATTCTGTGCACATCGATAGGTAACTCAAGCACACATTTGCTAAACGTATTCGAGAAGGGCCACAGCCACTCACGGCCCGCACGGTGACACGCCTGACACATCCGCACTCGAGGCCGTGAGTGGCTGCGCCCACGAAGGGACCGCAGTAGCATAGGTGAAGCGCCGGTAAGCGAGCTTGTGTGACGCCTTGTATCACAATTTGTAATTGCAGCTTCGAGTATTCAAATTGGCAAAGTCATGGCCGACACTTAATTTACTCATCTCCATAATGGGTAGGACAATGGGTGCCTTGGGCAACCTGACCTTCGTATTGTGCATCATTATTTTCATATTTGCGGTGATGGGTATGCAACTATTCGGGAAAAATTACGTGGGTAAGTGTAATCGGTGGGAGTGTTGCATGTACATTGGTGTTTGATTGGAGATGTTGACTGTTGGTTGACGCGGCGGCGGCGCCCAGTGTAGCGCGACTAATGTATTTCAACAGACTTGTTCTCAATTTCCATTCGGTTTTTCGATACTAGCTGTGAACTAGGGATGTGCGTATTCTTTATTAGCTAGCTATAGCAATTAGTTCTCGAATATGCACATCTCTCAGATTATTCACTGCAAATCCATCTTCCAATCGCATTTTGTGATTACCGCGAACCCCGCATTTACTCCTATCGTAAAACATTCAGATAAAATTCGTCCCTGAAGTAAAATATCGCGATAAGGC
Source organism: Catocala fraxini (assembly GCA_930367265.1). Lineage (NCBI taxonomy): Eukaryota > Metazoa > Arthropoda > Insecta > Lepidoptera > Erebidae > Catocala > Catocala fraxini. The sequence continues at coordinate 16,856,327 of OV884038.1, forward strand.
CATGGCGTCTCAATTCCAATCACTGCGTATAATCTTATTATAGCTCGTCAAATGCTTCAGAAAAGTCTTCACTCACAGTTTCCACTATAGTTTAATTATCATCTTTACTATGGGGGTAATTAGATCTGGTCGGTGTGTCACCTTTAAAACGGTGATGATAGTTCAGGAATAGCATCAACATAAATACTATTGAAAGATTTTTGTTTTTATTTAATGTATTCACAGCACGAGAAACATAAACATTACATTACTTACACCATCATTGTTTGAGTAAATTTTGTTACTGTTGAAGTACATTTAGTGCTACATAATATTTTAAAGTGTGGAAAACGTGATTATACAATAAATAAAATCGAGATCATTAAAATCAATCATACCATCAACTCATTGAACAAATGGTTCTGAACATTTTTCCGTTTATTTACAAACTGATATTTGCAGACTTAGAGTAACTTCATGATTGAAAGTTTAGGCAAATACCAAGATTGTCGTATATCGGTTTCATTATTGATTCAATATAATGATTAGTGCATTGAGCGTGCCAGTATCACCTCCACACTTTAAGTCGGGCTCGCCGTCGCAATTTGAATAGTGAATATTGTGTTTATGTGCGTCACACTGTTGTGCTCATTAGACGATTGGTAAGACTCGATGTGTCCCTTACAAGTGAGCTTCAGACCCTAAAAGTATGTACAGTCCTTTATCTAAAAGCCCAAGGAAAAGGCGCCTCACTTGTGAAACATTGCCGCTAAGTAGCTACCTTTCATGTTTCCTTTATACATCTAATCACATTCTTAATATGTTTCTAAGCCTTCTGTCAGCGCTGTATTTATTTCTCTGATATATTATCTTATAGTATTATAGCATGCGTTTATAGTAAGTACAATGTTACAAGTAATTAGCTTGATACTTCCTCTAGGCTCATAAATTAGTCATGCATGATACGCTTTAGAAGAAAATCACTATATAGAATATAATAATATAATATAATACTAATGAGTGCTAGTTTACACAAAACTATCAAGGTGCTTTTATATAGTCTGCCACCGTATGAATAAAATGATAAATCGATAAGATTACGTTTACGTTTATTATAATAAAATATAATCGATGCTTCGTTACCATACTGTGACAAATACATCACGCATTAACTTTAATCAACAGTACTTGTTTAAAAGTATTGATGATCGAAGTGCATAATGTATAACTTGTGAAATTGCTTTTCTATTATCGTATTCCTATTTCAATAATATTATCAAAATATATCTCCTTATAATATATATATTTTCTTTTAATATAAATATATATGAAGTACCTGCCTTCTATAATTAGACCTGTTGTACTACCTGTGGTGCATCGATGTTATTTTCACATTGATGTCTCATGATTCACAAGAAGAGAAATAAAGAGGAGATATTTTATGAGTGCTCTAGTATTTAAATAAGCCTTGGAGAATCATTCATATGTTATAATGAATAATTGTTGTATGTACAGATTACGTAGACCGATTTCCGGACGGCGACTTGCCGCGGTGGAACTTCACAGACTTCATGCATAGCTTCATGATTGTGTTCCGAGTGCTCTGCGGAGAGTGGATAGAGAGTATGTGGGACTGTATGTTGGTCGGAGATGTCTCATGTATACCATTCTTCTTGGCAACTGTCGTTATTGGAAACCTTGTGGTCAGTACTTAGTATCCACTATGAATGTACGACTTATTATAATTAATAGTTTTAGTTTATTTATTGAATCAAGATTTCTGGTTTATTTATTTAAAACCAGCGTAGGTTCGTGAGATGAATTTGCTTTGTCTTAAAAATAGTTAGTAAATTAGTATTTAACTTTTTTAAACTTAAGACACGTGGCAGCCGCTCCGTGTAAAAACTGATATCCAGTCAAATCCGGTTAGACCAGAAAAGCCGACCCCAAGTGACTTGGGAATAATAAAGGCTAAGAGAGAAGAAGACATGTTAATGTTTATAGGTACTCCAGGAGAATATGAACCACATAAATTTAAATTTTAACTACGCAAACTGTATAAAAAGTAGTACTTAGGGCCACATTAGCATATGTCCTTAAGGAATACAAGTCTGTCCTACATAAATACATAAAAATATTTCAGGTACTGAACCTTTTCTTGGCCCTGTTACTGTCAAATTTCGGCTCATCGAGTTTATCTACACCAACGGCTGACCAGGACACGAACAAAATAGCAGAGGCCTTCAACAGGATATCCCGGTTTACAGATTGGGTCAAACGAAACGTCGCCGACTTTATGAAGATACTAAAGAATAAACTGACGAACCAAATAGCGATCCACGCACCCGGTAAGATGTGTGTCCCGTACTACCGTCGGCTTGTTGTGGCATGTCGATGTTACTTTGTATGTTACCTATGTTATGTAGAACATGTAAACATTCAACTAAATAATGGAGACATAACTACTGCCAAATTTACAAATACCTACTAATTTTGGTGTGTAAGAAAAATGAATTCAGAAAAGTCTAATTAAAACCTATGAGTTTATTGGTACCCATTTTGATATGAACGACACCGGGCATTTCATTGAAATGCATTTCAATGTAAAAACTGTATTTAGAAATGGCATGATTGTATGTAATAAAACATTGATTGTGTTAGCATGATGTTATGTATTTATAAGGATAATGGTTGTAAATGACGTGTGTTGTGAACACCGTGCGTTGCCTGCGCCCTAGCGACCCAAGTGTAGAAAGCAGACCCTTAACTCAGTGTCGTGTTTGACTCCTCGTTACACTATTAGTTAGTTTCTTATTTTGTATTTATTGTTTCATTTGTTACTGTCATTTGATACTACAGACTGTCACACATTTATTGAAAATTGTGTTAATTAACTCCTCTTAACCCCCTTACTCATCCACGTACATATTTATAACATTACTCATTATAAAACTACGTTGAATTCTCATCTCTACATGCCCTAATAAGCTATTAAGAGCAATTATTGCCAATGTTGCAGTTTTCTCCTTCATACACTTCAAATGATTTTTTGTTGTTATTGGCAGTAGCTAGGGGTCATAATATACCACTTATGTTTTTATTTATTGTTATAAAACACGATTTGTGTTGTGCTATGATTGTATGTCGCTACAGAAGATCTCTTACTCCAACCTTCGTCTGACAACAAACATGCTACATTTTCGTACCTAAATGTTTGCGTGAGGTCACCATTGAGTACTCAAGACCAAATAACTTGCAAAATCGTCGTCGTGTATTTATAGACTACTTGTTAACTTCACTGACCGTTTGTAATTTAGGTATCTATTATTTGTCCTGAACACTGCTGTATCAAATTTATTTTTCATACATGTTGACATTACTTATAATGCGTATTCTCATGATGTGCACCATGTAACGTTAAGGAGTAATTTCAAGACTTTTTTATTATTAATTACCATTTTGAATTTTGTTTCTCATATCCAGAATGGCGGAGGGTTCACGCTTGTCCTGTGTTTTCAAACTGTGTACCTGTCTCTCTCTGTGTGTATTTATTATAAATGGCTTTAAATGTTTATGCATGATCATTGAGTGTTATTTGCGTTTGTATATAATTATTTGTAAATAAGTTATTTACTTAATATAATACTAGACAACGGGTCTTACTTGCGATAAAGTATTTATAAGGTAAAAATACCTATTGCTTGCCCGACGTTTTGACCGACTTGCATCGATCGTGGTCACAATGACCATCGATCAATATGACCATACGAGCTATATCTAGCATTATATTAAGTATGTGTACAAATCGCGATAGTCTAAAAACTTTTTAATAAGTTATTGTTAACATTGTTTAGATAATAATTACTAACATTTATGTATATTATGATTGTATAAATATTTTCTACATTCTATCATCCTGATAAAATATTATGTTTATAGTAATTTAATGCTAGAAAACAAAATTAACTGACTTTACACAAATTATAAAGTTATCATTGTTTTAAGCAATATTATATATTTTCATGGAAACATTGTTATAATCATATCGAGGATTGAAATGTGTATTTAATATATGAACGGTCGAAGGTAATATCTAAGTTGTTACGGTCTGATTTCTATGCTTGGTGTTCGGGTGGCATCGCTCGCGCGTGGACACGACGACACGTAGGCTTAAAGGCGGCTCTGTGTGGCCGCTGTGTGTCTACAGAGCGAGTCGACAACGAACTGGAACTTGGAACTGACCTGGATGACGCTGTGCTCTACAAAGACAAGAAACTCAAAGACCAAGTAGAAGTAGCTATAGGTGACGGTATGGAATTCACTATACCAGGTACAGATGATTCATTATTTATTAAAAATTATGTGTAAAAATGTGGTCTAGTTCATTCATAGTATTTTTTCAGGTGACAATAAATACAAAAAAGGCAAAATATTGTTGAATAATATTAATGCGATAACGGACAATCATAGAGACAACCGCCTAGATTGTGAGTTAAATCATCACGGTTACCCTATTCAGGTAATAATTTATTAGCAATTAGCTTATACACTAAATTACTAATAATATATGGTTATGTAAATAAATAATCCTTGTTTTTATCTATCAGGATGATGATACAATCAGTCAAAAGTCGTACGGTAGTCACAAAATCAGGTCATTCAAAGATGAGAGCCATAAAGGTTCAGCGGACACGATAGATGGTGAAGAGAAAAAGGATGCTAGTAAAGAAGACTTAGGATTAGAAGAAGGTATATAAGTTATTAAAAGTACTTTACATTTAACATATTAGAGTAAATGGTAAAAATAAAAAGGTAGAGGTACTATACCATATATAAATAAACAATTAATTTTAACAGAAATGGTTGAAGAGGAAGAAGATGGCAAATTAGATGGAGACCTCGGCAAGACCGATATCATAGTAGCGGCTGACGAAGAAGTGGTCGATGACAGCCCTGCCGATTGCTGCCCCGAGCCATGCTACGCGCGATTCCCATTCCTCGCTGGGGATGACGAGTCTCCCTTCTGGCAGGGCTGGGGCATGCTCAGACTGAAGACCTTTAAACTCATTGAGAACACATATTTTGAAACGGCTGTGATTACAATGATTTTGCTCAGTAGTTTGGCTTTGGTAAGATTATTACCATTTATAGACGTTTAATGATTAAACATTATATATGCATTTTATTAATATGTGAATGCGTCATTTTACAGGCTTTAGAAGATGTAAATTTACCTCATCGACCGATTCTTCAAGACATCTTGTATTATATGGATCGTATCTTTACTGTCATTTTCTTCCTCGAGATGTTAATCAAGTGGCTTGCCCTTGGCTTCCAGAAGTACTTCACAAACGCTTGGTGTTGGCTCGATTTCATCATTGTCATGGTAATATACTGTTCCATAAGATTTCATTTAATGTGTACTAATATTTCCTTACAGGTTAATATTTTCCTACTATGGAAGGTTATTAATAATATGTGTTGCCTAACAAATTCAGGATATGTTATACAAAGTAGGCGTATGAAATGTTAGGTTAAATATAAGTCATGTTATTAAGTCACTGACTGGTGGTGTCACATTAGTTGTCGCTCGTAAACCACGGAGCGGTGATGGCGGGCGCGGACGACATCCCGGCGTTCCGCTCGATGCGCACGTTGCGCGCGCTGCGGCCGCTGCGCGCCGTGTCGCGCTGGGAGGGCATGCGCGTGAGTACGCGCCGCCGCCGCGGGCGTCCGCTGTGGCGCTGTCTGTGTTGGTACTGTTGCGATGCACATCGACCCGTCTCCAGATAACCCATTAACGACCACTTCCTTGCATTCAATTCAGAACACACAAGTTAGCTTCGACGATGTGCAACGCAACTCAAAGCGTGCAGCTTTGATTGTTCGATGTCTATGGCAGCGGAAACTCCAACCGGCCTCACCTCGCTGCCTCGAGCTCTCGATGTCGTAATGTTTGTTTATGGATACTGCTTCTATGTGACTCTCTACCCACGAACCCTGCTACTTGACAGCATCTTTACCTATTGCCAAACATAGCGAGGCCTTTTACAGTGTAACTTGAAATCCTTGTATTTTCAAGTGCATGAATCAATAAACTTCTATCTTTGTGCTCTAATACGAGATAGTGCCATTTTCACTTATGACCTCAAAAATTAACTCTCCTTTCTGTTGTATTGCGGATACATTAATGTTATTCATACAGGTTAAATAGAAAATGGCACAAATCTTGAATGCTGTCGATGTCATATAAAAATATATTTAACTTGATATCTGTTCTCCGTATGTGATGTAGCTTTATATCAGGGACATCAGAGAAGTTTTGATATAATACAATTCTTTAAGATAAAAATTCCTTGATGTCCTCTAAATATATCGATGTACAAATGTGTGTGACTCGACACTTACACTACCGAATGTTTTATATGGCTTGTTGGGTCTTCTAAAGTCTTCAGTGTTTAATATTATCCGAATATAATGTTGTATTTAGGTTACACAGGTCGTTCGTCTTCTACCAGAATGTGGGTCAATCTAATGTACTCGTAACATAGTCTGCAATCGTGTTGGTTTTATCTAATGTTGTTTTTAGGTGGCGCGACTCATGTACCATTTACTATTGTTAACCTTGTGATGTGTTGAAATAATATTGTCTCAATTTGCAACCCTTGATTTCATCAGGTCTCGCTTATAAACTTCGTAGCGGCGCTTTGTGGCGCCGGCGGCATTCAGGCGTTCAAAACGATGCGAACGCTGCGCGCACTGCGCCCGCTCAGAGCCATGAGCCGCATGCAGGGCATGAGGGTACGTACCGCCCGGCGGCCACCTCCACCCAGCTCATCCATCCACCACACACTTCGCTCCACACTTCACTAACACATATCTATTTCAACTTCTACGATCATTATTTGCATTATAATATTTCTAACATTCGAGTACAACTCCTTTTTTCGATATCTCTGCATCAATCACCAGATCTCATTTGTTTTAAATTGTTAATTTCGGCAGTTGTTATAAATTCATTGGTAGTAGTCGGTTATGGATTTAATTATTAGCAAATCATGTTGAAGTGGTCGGTGGCACCCCTGAATGGCTTAGTACTATCACTGTTCGTCATAAACTTCTTTTAGAAACGGTTCAATTGGATTTATTTTAGGAGAGATACTCATCTATGTTTTGGTCTAGTTTTCATTGATCTTATTATTATTAGCTAGTGTTTTATAATTACTTAGTTAATTGGAATGTTAATTTATATTCTGCACCTTAGATTTTATTCTTCTTGTATCTTCATCGTACGAGTCGGCAAGTCGCATGCGTTATTACTATCTACTATTTCCCGCGCTAATTTAGAGGATAAGGTAAGAGTAGCGTAGATTCTATGTTGCTTTAAATATATGTGCTTGAACGTCTTTGATGTTATGTTAATAATGTTCATGTTATGTAGATAAGATTATCACCTAAGCAATATCATTTTATTCAATATCATACACATGACCATATCAAAACAACCAATTATAATTAAACTTCATAAAGAGCTGATTATTTTTATTATTGCACTAGGCAATTTTCAATACAGCTTGAAGAAATTTTAACTAGCGCCTTAACTATTGCACGCTGTCCAATGAAAAGTGTAAACAAGGAATTGCAAACTTCTAATTCTAATCAAGTATTGAATGTTAACTTAAATGTGATTAGCACTCTGGTAACGAGTCCGTATGTAATGACAGGTTGTCGTGAACGCGCTGGTGCAGGCCATCCCGTCCATCTTCAACGTGTTGCTCGTGTGTCTCATTTTCTGGCTCATCTTCGCCATTATGGGTGTCCAGCTTTTCGCTGGAAAGTATTTCAAGGTAATTGCATCCTTAATTAATCGAAATCAGCTGCCTTTTCTTACATATTTAATACTTTAATTATTAACAAATATTATGTTTCAGTGTGTTGACCTGAATCACACTACGCTAAGCCACGAGATCATCCCGGACCGGAACGCGTGTATCTTAGAAAACTACACTTGGGAAAACTCACCGATGAACTTTGACCACGTGGGCAAGGCTTACCTCTGCCTATTCCAAGTCGCCACTTTCAAAGGCTGGATACAAATCATGAACGACGCTATTGATTCCAGAGAGGTAATATATTTTTTAATAAATATGTAATTTTTCATTACAACCTGGTCACTAACTAATCGTGGATTTTATGATATTGACAGGTGGGACGCCAACCGATAAGAGAAACTAACATCTACATGTATTTATACTTTGTATTCTTTATTATATTCGGCTCATTCTTCACTCTCAATCTATTCATCGGTGTGATCATCGACAACTTTAACGAACAAAAGAAGAAAGCTGGTGGCAGTCTTGAAATGTTCATGACTGAGGATCAGAAGAAATATTACAACGCCATGAAGAAAATGGGATCCAAAAAGCCTCTGAAAGCTATACCAAGACCAAAGGTGACGTGTAACACTTGTAAGATTGTATTTGTATCAATTGTAAGTAAGATACGTTGTTTATTATGATTGATTATTTGGTTACAGTGGCGACCGCAAGCGATCGTATTCGAAATAGTAACAGACAAGAAGTTCGACATGATCATTATGCTGTTCATCGGGTTCAACATGTTGACGATGACGCTCGACCATTACCAGCAGTCAGAAACGTTTAGCACCGTGCTCGACTATCTCAACATGATATTTATCGTGATATTCAGTTCCGAGTGCCTCCTAAAAATATTCGCCTTACGGTATCACTACTTTGTAGAGCCGTGGAACCTGTTCGATTTCGTAGTTGTAATGTTTTCCATACTTAGTAAGTATAATTCTACGTATTCAATGTTTTAACTTATTGCCACATATTGATTATATACAATTTTATTTTTGTCTGCAGGTTTGGTGTTGAGTGATATTATAGAAAAATATTTTGTGTCTCCTACCTTGCTAAGGGTCGTGAGAGTAGCTAAAGTTGGTCGAGTGTTGCGTCTCGTGAAAGGCGCTAAGGGTATCCGAACATTACTGTTCGCGTTGGCCATGTCACTGCCAGCCTTGTTCAACATCTGTTTACTGCTCTTCCTCGTCATGTTCATCTTTGCCATTTTTGGCATGTCATTCTTCATGCACGTCAAGGACAAAGGAGGCCTGGACGATGTCTACAACTTCAAAACATTCGTGCAGAGCATGATTCTACTATTTCAGGTATGTAATACCACGCACAGTAGTTGTATTAAAGAGTAACGTTTAACAAATATAAGTCATGTTTTATTACGCTGCAGATGTCAACGTCCGCCGGTTGGGACGGCGTACTGGACGGTATCATAAACGAGGAGGAGTGCGATTTGCCGGACAACGAGCGCGGTTATCCCGGCAACTGTGGTTCCGCCACTATCGGAATCACTTACCTGCTCTCCTACCTCGTCATCTCCTTCCTTATCGTCATTAACATGTACATCGCTGTCATCCTCGAGAACTACTCACAGGTAAATGTTCTTAACAACTGATGGCAGTATTAGCTATATTTCAACCTAAACAAATACTAACCATTGGTTTCGTTCGCAGGCGACAGAAGACGTGCAAGAAGGTCTCACGGACGACGACTACGACATGTACTACGAGATTTGGCAACGGTTCGACCCGGACGGTACTCAGTACATCCGGTACGAGCAGCTGTCCGACTTCTTGGACGTGCTCGAGCCTCCGTTGCAGATCCACAAGCCGAACAAATACAAAATCATATCGATGGACATTCCGATATGTCGCGGCGACATGATGTTCTGTGTGGACATCTTGGACGCGCTAACGAAAGACTTCTTCGCGAGAAAAGGGAATCCGATCGAGGATCCGGGGGACCTGGAGGTCGGGCGACCGGACGAGGTGGGCTACGAGCCCGTGTCGTCGACGCTGTGGCGCCAGCGCGAGGAGTACTGCGCGCGCCTGATCCAGCACGCGTGGCGCCGGCACCGGCGCGCGCACGAGCCCGGCGAGGAGGGCGCGGGCGGCGAGGAGGCGGGCGGCGAGGGCGCGGCCACGGCCGTGCTGCTGGACGCCGTGACGCCCAACGGGCACCGCGTGGTGCTGTCGCCGGGCGTGCTGGCGCCGGGCGCGGGCGGCGGCGGCGCGGCGCCCGTCTGACCCGCGCTGGCGCTCGCGCTGCTGCCCGCGCTGGTCGACGACGCGCCGCTGCCGCTGCCCGCACCGCTGCCCGAGCTGTTGAGCCCACCCAAGCGCACTTAATTATTTTTACGCTAGACGTTCGCGGTACGTCCAGGTGTGTGTCGGCGGGCCGCGGCGCGACGCGACGCCGGCGCCCGGCCGCGCGTCCGCGCCGTTTCTTTGGACCGTTCTTTCGCGTTTTAGAGACGTTCGACGTGTTCACCGGAGTGTTTTGTATTCGCGTGGCCGAAGCTTTAGTGATGTTTGTTTTGCGACCGATGTTCGCGCGTTCGCCGTGCTCTCGTTCCGAGTCGTATCCGTTCGTTCGCGGTCGTCGCGCGGACTGTCCCGGAAGACCCGGGCAATGGAGCCTGTCGATCGGAGAGGATCGTTCTCGCGAGCGTGCCCTTTTTTATTCGTCACTAGTGATGTAATGTAAGGTATTGGATAAAATTGAGGAAACTCTAAAAGCTTATTTTTGTATTCGATGAATATCACTGTCTATCTGTAAAATTCTAAAACAGAGCTCTACTTAATAATATTGTGAAGTTCGATGATTCGTTACCGATTGTGAGATATCATTTTACTTCCCCAAAATGATGTCGATCAATAGCACAAGTTGTCGTTCACTGCGGGTGAGTAGTGGTGATGTGAGTGCAACGCGAAGTGACTGTCGCTTCGTTGGGTTGAGCTTGTCGCGTTCGGCGCCTGCACGCACACACGCACGCAGCTCGATGTAGCACTGATCGTTCCCGAGTCCGACTTACTTTGTTTACATTACATACATAACGTCAACGACTCGCCCGCGTGCAGGGCGCAGGCGCAGGCCGCTAGTGTAATCGTTTCTAATAGACGCTTAAGAGAAGCAATGGCTACGCCGATTCATATCAATTTTGTCCGTATAGTTTTAATAGTTCCAATTTGTAAGCTTCTCACTGTACCGAAGGACGCAAGTTACGTCTGTCTATACGAGGTCGGCTCGCCGTCGATCACCTCGGAAATAAGAGTTTAGAAAATTTTTGCAAAGTTATCTATGTAAGCTTAACAAATCAGCTGTGAAATCGGTACCAGAATTCACTTCCGTCCTAATTCAGTATGCATCATAGGAATCGAGCCATTTTATGTAACGCGCACTTTCCACATTACCTAGTTAATGTAATGCCTTCCCCAGATTACATTAGAGGCGGGCGGCGCCGCGCGGTGGCGTCCCCACGCCGCGCAGCCGCGCGGCCGCGCGCCGCCCGCTCGGTAGTACCTACATATATATCTAATATTGCGAGCGGGCTGGTACTGCTTCGACGAGTGTTGCTCTAGCAGATTACATTTTAACGATGTTAATAATGTTTAACGTTCATTCACGATGTACAACCGATTCGGCTACTTGGAAGAGATCACTGTAATTAGCAATAAGATAATATTGATATACCTAAGAGATCGAACGTCCCTTACCGAGTAAGGTAGATATTATTGAAGTATTGTTTATTTTTCGATTGACATCTCTCTAGCTAGACGAAGGCAGTGCCGGACCGGGCGCCGCGCGCGCTCCGGCCCCGGGCGCGACGTAGCCTCGCCACGACCGGTTCTGTGACAGTATTGTCTTTTCTAGCACAACAGAATAATAAATCATTAAATTTTTGTAATTTAACTTTGAAGGTGGTCAATTTTCTACTACTCTGTAAATATTGAGAGCTTATCGCCGGGTCCCGGGGGCCCAAACCGCACGTCGCAACACGTAATTTATCATAATATGTCTACTATCTATTGATATCAGCGATACGTAATAAGCTTGAAGCAATAACGTTAACGTGTGCTCGACGAGAGGTTTCGCTTTTCATTACTTGTACGGAACATGTCACCGAATAGTTGTGTGCCGGTTGTTTTCAATTCGTTTACATAAAATGTGAAAATCTGAAGTGCAAGACAATTCTAAGTGTTGCAAAGTTTAAAGAGTCAGTGTATCGAAAACTAAAGAGACGCTTACCATTTTGCACATATTTTGCAATAATTATGGTTACAAATAATGATTATGTAGATAATTTTATAATTAAGCGCGCGGGGAGTGCGCGAGCGAGCTTCCCCGTCGCTGGCGCGCGCCCCGCGCCCGCGCGCCCGCGCGAGTTGCGTTCTCTTGTGTTGACGTTCGCGTACTTCTGTGACGTTCTGCTGAGTTGTTCCGAACACTAACTACGTCTGTAGCTATAGAGCCACTGAGCCGCGCGGACCCGCTCAAACTCTCTCCTTTAATATGTAATATTATATTGCGCTTTGGAAGACTGATCGGATAAGATGATCTTGAACATTTGTTTTTAATGTCCTTGATGACGTGTTTGTAAAAATTAAATCAAACACTAACTTTAATCATGAATTTTAAGTTTAAGTATGAGTTAACTCGACAATATTGATGTACTTAGTTAGAGCTTACCTAGATACCACGTGGATCAGTAGCTGTACGGGACAGTGTTGCTCGTCGACGTTAGTTAATATACCTACGTAATAAAATATATGATTAGCCAATAAACATGCTAGCTAAATCATTTTATAAACAAGCTAGATGATTATTTGCTCTCATAAAACAAAAGTTAATCGTATGCAAAGAAATCAGAATTTATATGGATTAATGAGAGAACAAGGTCGTGAGTCATTCAGATCCATATTGCCACTGATATTCTGATCGGTAGATGCCTTCCCCCTATTGATACCTTCCCTAGTCTACACGAATTGACAAATTCTGGTTTCTTTCCATAATTAGTGTATCATCTAAATGCATTTTTGCATAACTTAAATTCATGTGATAATCTACAAATAAAACGTATAATGACTTGTGTTGAGCTCCTTGTAGCGTTAGGTACGGAGGTTGGAAGGTTCCGCGCGGCTTGCACGACACGCGACTACCAGCGTGTCGTCACATTATGTTGGTAAAACCAAACTTATATCTACTATTAGGCATATTTGCACAAAGAAGTTGTGTTTAATTAAGTTTAGACAATAAGTTATAATATCATTGTATTGTTTATTTTAACTATACTTATGACAAAAAAGTGAGTTCAGTTTGCGAATGATAGAGGTTTAATTGAGTATTTATTATATATATATTGTTGAAGTTTGTACAAAATAAATTAAGTAAACGATAAAATATAGAACTTGACTGCTTTATGGTGAAGTTTTATTTATATATTACCTACAGTATCTACTTGCCTACAGGGCCGGAGAGAATAACTATCTCACCGAGCGCAGTGCCCCTTCTATTGACAAATTATTCATTAGTCTCGCCTATGTCGAGTGCTGTAGATTCAATCCCCACATGGGACAAAAATATTATTGATATAAATTAATCCATTATATTTATTTATTTTATGATACTATTCAAACAATAAATATCGTCTTATTAGTTAGTAAATAATCGCTGAGATAAGCATCTGTCACAGACAGATGGACAGACAAACGAAGTCACACCTGTGATAAAAGTTTTCATGTCCTAGTTAAGGGTAAACAGGCATCATTTTACTGGCATTTTTATAACAGTAATTTATACACGCCAATATTTTGTGTAGGTATCGACATAATTATGTTTGGAATGGCCGATGCAATTAAATTGTTTTTGAGCTGATTGGGCTATAGTTGAAATCAATTTAAGTATTACAAGTAATCTGTGGAAAATGTAGTGGGTAGTATATTTGTTAAGTTTAGTGTTAAGTACTCAATGTATCCTCCTAATATACTACTGTTTGTTTTCCCATGTCCAATAAATAAATCAATGCAGCCAAGTATTGCAGTAACCGTATTGTCCGTTTAGAAGTTCCTTTAGTCATTTTAAAAGTTATAAGGTAATAAAGTTATAGGTAATATAATTATTATCACTACCATAGTTGCAATAGGAAATCGCTCTGTCAGATTAGAGCTTAACTGTGCCGGATTGCCTTGCTTTTGATCCAAAAATTTAACAGGAATTAATTTTTTTACCCTCAGTTCAGCTCAAGCTCAAGGTAATGACAAAAAATAAAACGTCATTGTCTATTTTTATTTATGTTTTTTATTAATAATATACAAAACTTTCCTATACATTTTTATAAATTACAAAATGTCATGAAGTTTTTTGGATAAGTATACTATTATGTACCTAACAACCTAACTAGCGTGGATAATATAATATTCATCTAGTCTTTAAACACTTGTTCAATTTATTGCGATATAGAAAATATTCCAAATAGTTGACTTGAGTCCTGAAACAAAATTCAATTAATGTATTCAAATAAACTAGTAATTATTTCGCCACGAGGATGGCGGGATCAAAATTTATTGATTTTTATTGGAAGTCCTTGCTGCCCCGGTAATCTTGAGCTATACTTTAATGTAAGTTAATGTTTGTTTGCGTGCAATCGTGAGGTCCCGGGTTTGATGCCCAGGTTAGGTAATGTTATTGGGATCTTTGATCATTGGGATCTTTTAGGAAATTTTCTGTAGTTATTATTTTGAATTTACGGCGTAATTGTTCGCATTCTGTCACGTGGCGTGGGCCCTAGACCTGTAACTAGCGAAATGTTGGTATACATCTCTGCCTCGCCGTATGGGAACATAACTACAGGTTTTAGACTATGTTATGTAAGTATAATATGTAATCTAAGAATACGATAGTTTAGTAGACGTCCACTATCTTAAGCGTTGCTCTACTTTACTATTCTCTACTCTATTATTTCTTTCTTTAATAAATAGTCAAGTATAGTGCGAAGTGACTCCCACAGTATACTTATCTATCTCACAGCTAGCATATTCTCATAGCATATCATGGTTGTGATGGCATCAACAAAGTAACACTATTAACTTACATAACTATGATTATTAGATATCTTTCTGCTCACTCTTAGCGGCTCATCTCAACAACTTCACTTGTTACAATGTACGAGTAGACTGCTACCACCACTTCGAATATCTCCCTGTATTTCAGCTGATCTTATCGGCTTCGATATACATATGATGTGATTGACGGATGTAATATAGGTATCATTTAAACCAAAAAGCTAAAATTAATACTTTTAATACTTAAAAGCTAATACTTTAAACTAATCTTGCACTCTACTAGCACACTATCATTAATGATATACCACCGATGTCGAGGCGAATACGGCATGTCTTCTATTATCCTGATATCAGACAATTTACTGATATCATATACGGATAGGTACGCTCATCCAATCGATAAATATTTAGATACAATCGGTTTGCAACTGGGACAATAATTGTGGGAATATCAGTATTAAAAGTAAATACCATCAGACAAAAAGGTAATTATTGAAGCATAAAAATAAAATAAATTTTTCTTCGTTCTGTAAAGAGTATTACAACAATTAGTATGGTTTCCCTTCTAATACTCGATAAAAGGTCTATTTATACCAATGTCTTGATAATACATATAGTAGGTTAGAAGTGGAATTAAACTTACCATTTTATTGCTAGGCTTTACTAGGTCTCGTCGGAGACGGGGCCAGGGCATCTCTATATAAAAAGAAAATAATATTTAACACAGCATTATATTAGGTACCTATACTGATAACTCAGTGAATCAGCGGTAGTCAATGCGACTGCTGTGCATGAGGTCTCGGGTACGTCTCCGGATCGGGTAGTATTATTGGATTATTCTATCAAGTACTATTCAACAGCATGGAGTCTGGAACTATTTCTGATAGGTGGCAATGACTCGCTGCCTCATATGTAGGACCTAAACAACATACCTGACGAAATTCGGGAGCGGTACTTATACTTATTTCTGCCTACGCCTTCAAATATATGCATGAAAACTATGTAAACTATTTTACTTCATGGAGTCGTATGGTTGATGAACTAACTGTCCACTCCTCTACCACGTAACAATAGTTAGGCTATATTATTTGATCTATGAATGTAAAGAAAGTTTATTAGACTGCCACGGTTGAGTAGGTAAAGGTTTCAGTGGTCGCCTCATCCCTACCACGTTAGTGGTTCGATCCGTACACCAGACAAAAATTTGTGTGAATCACAAATGGTTGTTCGGAGTCTAGGTGTTCTTTGTGTTTGTTTGCAAGTGTGTGCGCAAACAAGCACACACTTGTTTCAATTTTTCTTACTTTCTTCTGTAACTCACTGGCCGATGGGACGGCAATCCGATACAACCGGTGAGATATACGTGCTTCCTGAGGCACGAACTTTTTAACTCGGCATGCTATTAAGAATTGATTGACTGAAAACCTAATAGGTAACTTTTTGGCTCCCCAACCCGAGATCCAGAGACCACAGCACACATAGGGTGTGTTCCAGCAGCGATAGCGCAGTGGGGAGACCAACAAACTGCAATGCAGAGGGTCTCGGGTTCGAACCCACATCGCGCACCTCAGACATTCGGAAGTTATATGACTTTTCGAAATTATATGCGTATTGATTGACAATTATCGCCTGCTGCGTGCCTCGGAGAGCACGTTAAGCCGTCGGTCCCGGCTGCCATGAACATTTATCAGTTATTGGGAGAGTGTCGACACAAAAGATCCCAATCGGTCGAAGTGTCGCCGGTCAGCACTGACTGGCCCTACATAAGATACATAAGATAGGGTGCGTTCCAATAAGCGCTCACAACATTCACGCTCACGACGGTTTTCCCGTTCCACTAGTTTTCGAGCGTTACAATTGTAAGCTCAAGTGGAACAGATAATGGAGTGCTTTGAGCGTTGATGTAAATAATACCAAAGGCGAATTAGAAAAACAAAGCGAAATCTTACAATTTGTAAGTCTGACCAATAATCTCTTATAGTTAATGGTTAACTGGATTTATATTTAAAAAAATATATATAACCCTACTAATATAATAAATGAGGAGGTTTGTGAGAATGGATAGATGTCTGTTACTCTTTCACGCAAAAACTACTGTACGGATTTTGATGAAACTTTACAGTATTAGGTACCTAATGTTTATTTATCGGAATAACATATAAAATCTATTTTAAGATAAGTCTACATTAACGCGAGCGAAGCCGCGGAAAAACATGTATTTCATAATTTTGTGGAGTACCTATTTAATTATATTACATTCAAATAAATATAATCAAAATGTATTTTACGGCGACAGTAGGATATTTGGTAGTGCGTCGCAATAATGCTCCAGAAAGTACTAGTTCATCCAGTTCAGACGAACAGTAGAATACCATTCTAGAAAATCATGATCGTAAAATACGTAAACTTAGACCACGTATTTACGATTTACATAGTGTAATTAATAGTTACTCTGATGAAAAATTCAAAAGTAATTTCAGGTAGGTAAATGATTTCCTGTCACATGTTACACTGTAGATTATAAAATTTTGACTTATTGTATCGTTTCATCTAAATCGCATCAAATAATTTTTTTTTCTCGTAGTCGCCATCTTGGTTTCTTTATTTCGTTTAAATGGCGCTATATTTCTCAAGGCTCACGACGACCCATCCCGAGAGGTGGGTAGAACTTTGCGTGAGCGGGAATAATGACGTACCTAATTAGTGACGTTGTCGCCGCGACCACAACGATCGTAATTGCCATGTGGAACGGCTAAAAGAGCATCTTAGGCATTGTGAACGCTAAGTGGAATGCACCCATCGCATTTACTCGGCTCGATACCGGGCACTGTATGCTTATATATATATATATATATATGTAAGTATACATATAGTCTACAAAGTATATCGTAAACACGTCTTGTTCGAGCCGTTTGATTCACTCAAATCGCAACCATTACACTATTGAGAAGGACTGTACCTTGTACGTATGCTAATTTAGAAAACCTTTGACATCTTTTATGTGGTTATGTAGTCAGAATTATCGAATTTTCCGGCTATTGGTCATTGTTAGTGGAAGGTGGATTGCGTCTCAAGAAACTAGTTACATGAATAAACAAGTGAGAAACGGTAACGAATTGCCGTAAATCTTAGAGTTCGAAAAACAATATATGCAAAGGTGAGGTCAAAGGTCATAGTCATTTCGGAGGTATTTCGTCTATGCCGAGTCGAATGGCGTTGACCGCGAGTCTCTAGCTCTTACGGTTCTTGAGTTGAAAGTTGTATAACAGACAGACGGACTGATAATAAAGCTGTGTATAAAGGTTTTTCGAACTCTACAAGGTATTTAATTGTATCAGAAGTTGCGTAGTTTTTCTATGTACTTCGAAACGTTTGCTCGTCAACATGTCGTTTATTGATTTAAATAGTCCGAAAATTTTTTGTTGTTTGGTACAACGAAAAAAATACCTACATAATGCTTTGACACCAGGGCACGAGCGTTGACCAAGAGATAAATATATATGATTAGATCATAGAAGTTACCGCTAGAGCTTTCTGTACAATTACTAAAAGCGCATTTAAAAGACATCAACGACCGAACGAGCCGTGAAGTCATGGCAATGCCTCAATTAGTTATCATGCGGTCCTAAAGCGCAACTCTGACACAAATGAACACTTGCAAAGGTTGACCTCTCAGTTAAAATATGACTTATCCATAGATGGCACCGCTGTTCATCAAAGCATGCATATGAGCGCTCAATTTACGAGTATATAACTGATTACCAAATATGCTTACTTATGCACGCTTTACTATGATACTGATTATATACGAGTTAGTATACTGGCGTCAAGAATACACAAGTTTTACTAAGTAATACAATGATTAGTACTTGTACCTACAAATACTTACGAATGCTACTCCAACAATTATCCTTTAAAGGACATTACTGTTTGATAAAGGATGTAAAAAGGACAAAAGGTAATGCGATAAATAACAAACTACATATCGATGTTACTATTTTTATTTATTTTTATTTCCATCTTAGTCTTACTTAAGACAAGTGTGTCCTTAACATAGGCACACATACAAGATGCTCGTCAATACATAGGTATATTAACCATATAAATATCTATACAGCATCTATATGTACAATAGTATGTGTGTACCGAAGCCCTCCGCAGTTAAAAAGAAACTATTCGAACGTGTGAGCGTGTGGGGGGCTCCCTACTCTAGTCGAGCGTCCACTATGTGAACACTCGGTACAGCAAGCTTTATATTAATTTAATTAATTCACGACACTTACTGGCAGTGCAAGTGACTTATGCACGTTTCGTGTTCACTGATTATTACCACTGATGCGCACAGGCAAAGGTAGCTTACCCTAAACTTCGCCAGATATAATGGAGCTGTTGAAACCACCAATATCCATTCATTAATTTTAATCGAAAGCTATAATTACGGTTCGATCAGAATTGATAGCTGAACATGAAATTATTCCATCTTTGGCCGTATTATAATATCCTTTTCCGAGCAAGAAACGATTCTTATCAATCCGCAGTTATCGGCTTGAACAAAACTAAATTTGGTGGTGTTATCAGCTCTGTTAGAAATGATCTGTTTGTAAAGTTAAGGTAAATTACCTGTACCTACTCGGAGCAGTGTTTATTACTCATTACCGACAGATATGTAGCGCGAGAGTTAATTTACAAGGAAGCTGATTATCGTGACTCGAAACGCTCTCAAAAATAGTTATGTATCTATTTGTACGACTTGGCTCCGTTATCTAATTTTGAAATGCTTAATTATTAGATATAGTGTCAAAATTTATAGTGAACACGCCGCTATTCTATGTTTTAAAAACGTCGCGCACAACGCTTAATTAGTAAATACAATTTTACAGTACCAGTCGTCAATTTTTATTGAAAACTTTATAATTACAGTTTAAATATTAGAAACGTTTGAATAAGTGCAGCGACTAGCGAGCGACGTCGCCGCGATGTCGCGAGTCCATCGCCTACCAAGACCAAACGTGGGACGTCTTGCAGACGCCAAATGATAACTCGATCACAGAATCAAAACATACTAAGTGCTGAACTAACAGTTTCATATCGATATACAGTACTCTAATAACAAAAATAGGTTTTTGGTAAAAATATTTTTTGTTTCTTCTTAACCGATAATTGTTATTATATCATATTGTGCTATTTTTATTAAAAGACTCGTCATCGAGGATAAAGTCGACAATCGAAACAAACCACCACTAATGTGAACTTATAATACATTGTAATATGTTACATTACCATGAAAATGAGGTCGTAATAATACAAACATTCAAACTTTTAGTACACTAAGCGATTTACACGACGCTAAACGACGACTTTAAAATATCAAAAATGATTATTATTAAAAATTATAACTTCTAAGTTTACAGTCGCAAAAAAATATATAAAATGAACTCTATTAAAATTATTACAGGAGATCTGAACGTTTATAATGTGAGACTTATGTTAACAGATGTAGCAACTGTGTGTGGAGTGTCGAGAGTACCTGGCTCCTCACATAACTAAATGCTGCCAACACGAAATCACATCATACTCTGAGCGGACACGCGCCGCTCTCTACGAGTGCCTACACCGCAGCGCACGTGTCAGGTCAGCGGCCCTCGGGACGAAATAATAACGTTCTCATTACACCATAGATACTAAAATAGATCCCAAACTTATACAAATACCACATTTCATTGGATACAACAATCACATTATTGCGATACGAGGGTCGCTATACACAAACATAAAGTCTAATCGAACTGAACTATAATTATTACAACACTAAATAATAAAATCGAAAATGGAAGGTATTTATTACTCATAATTTATTATTATAAGTCATCAATTTAACTAAGTAAACTGTTTTTTTATAAACAATCAATTTTTTAAATTACTGGCAATGCCCTTGGCGCGCGCAATGTCGCTTTGCATATTGCATCGGCATGCGCCGCGCTAGATGGGATACCACTGATTAGTGAAATGTTTTGAAGCATTCAACAAAGCACAGGGAAGCAAAGAACACACACACAAACTGTTCGTTGTGACGTAAAAGTACACAGGGGTATTGGATATATGCAAGTTATATTTCAAGTTCAATGAGATACTTCACAATGAACCGTTGTTTGACAATTGGATCATTGTTTATTGGGTACCGGTATGTTCACTCGACAAAAAGTAAAATACGTAATCCATGCCAAATTTTCTTGTCAGATAATTAATTATGGCCATATTACCTCCTATATGTTCAACAAAATCTAAATCGTAAGTTAAGTCTGAGTGAAAGTTTTAATCTCCCTAGAACGAAGTTGGCTGAAATCCTCCCTAACAGTACCGTATATATAAGGCTACCTAATACTTCACTCTTTTAAAAATGAACTGTTATACAAAGACACCTTGTTTATGGAATTAAACGCAACACAAACTTTTACTCAAAATATTTTTAGTTAGCAATTTGAATACCAACCTTAAGTGACATGAATTGTTAAACTATAGCCCAGCTCCCGCAGTATATCAAATCACAATTTTTTCTACATCTACCTTTCGAACACTTAAGATCTTTGAGAAATAAATAAGACATAGTAGCCTTAAGTAGTGAGATCTTTACTCTATATAGAGACCGTGCACAATATGGATATCCGATATTGTTAGCTGTCTGCTCAACTGGCTGGTATATAGGCCTTTACGCTTAGAAGTTAACTACAAATAATTTGGAAGATGGGATCAAACATGACATTTTAAAACTATCTGTCGTTTTATTTGAACCGACATTACAGTGATTTCTTATTGCGATTACTAGGGTGCTTGTTTCAATTTGTGGTTTTAGTTAAACAACTGCCTAACGATTTAGAACCAATCGATTTATAGAGAAATTTAAATGTATATGATCCCGTATTTATTATACCGGTTACAGACTTATCGAACGAACTCGTACAAAAGCTTGTATCCGCATTTAGTTTTGCTTCGACGCATGGTAGAACATTAACCGATATATATGCATACAACAGCTTAAGTGAGCAAGCGTGTGGTGTCCATCGGCGAAACCAACTCACTTGTCATCGTTCGATTGGACTGTACTCAGCATTTCAATCAGACCTTTGCATCGAGTCGAGATATACTACTCAATGAATCATTATTATCGATAGATAATAATGATTCATTGAGAGATTGAACCTCCACATAAACTATAGTAGGTAATCCAATCGAATAGATCGCATCATCTCAACCCAAGGTTGTTGGACGTATCCGCGACTATAAGCATCAACAGAATGAATTAAACTTAAAAGCAACTTCTAAATCATAGTATCTTTTATTTACATAAATAGACTGCTTATTCTTCTCATTCATATTAAAATAGAACAGTACATGTCAAATTAAACAGCTTATTTATGTGTTCGCGAGAATCAAATCATCATTATGTCATGATCACACACTAGCGACACACCGTGTATAGAACTAACCGTTCATAAATAACGAATCCAATGTGTTTTTTGGTAAATCCAATGTTCTTTTTGGTAAAACTAAGATGGAGGAAGGGCTAAAGAAACTGTTTAGAACTATACACGGTGTATCTATAGATTTTATACAAACAAATATTACCTAAATAACATTATTGTGACTAATTTAATCAAATAAACAAATTATATTGCTGATTTAATGGATTTTATTTCTCGCTATTAATATTAAATAAACCTATATACATTTTTTTCTTCAATACTTTTTAAATTTTTACCAAATTAAATTATAATGATAATATTTTACTAAGTTTCATTAGTTTTAAAGTAAAATTATAGTCAAGTAATTTTATTTCTTATGATATAACAGTATACAGCCGAATTTTAATCGACTACATCGGCAAATATCGATATACGAATCGAATAATATGATAACCCAAAAAGCATGGTTATACAAGTTTAAGCAAGTGTGTGACCGATTAATTTTACACTTTATATTAAGTATGAACATCAAAGAAGTTCATAGCTACCGTAAAATGTTCCAAATGCTGTGTGTTCTTTATGTATATATTTTTTATGCTAAATCGATCGTGTTTCTTTAAACCATACTATGTGAGTTACGATACCATTTCATTTGTTTATAGATACAAATAAATTTGCGTCATACGATTAATCAAGCGAGACAACCTCAAGTAAATTAATGATTCTGTAAATATAGTAAAATTATTGCTTCAATTACAAATGTTTAATACGATGGAGCATACTTATCAATTATAATAAGAACAATTATTATCAATGAACAATGACACACAAAAAAGTATAAGTGTAACTCAGCCAGCGAACCGCACCAAAATAAAAAAAAGTTTGAAGTGAATCAACTGTCTTATTTAAAATACAACATTCTATAGATTATAAGAGTAAGTATATGTTGCCGTTTTTATTTGGCGATTAAAGATTATGTAGTAAAGTTTATTTTCAGGGTCTTCTCTGGTCGTCTTCTGAGATCTGTCCCATAGATAAATCTTACAAGGCGATCTTATACGAAATATAATTTGGAAAAGTTTTCAACTTAAAACTAGTAAAAATGTCATATAATACATAAGTAGGTAATTAAACCGTATGACGCTGACCGAAGAAATGGTGCTACAGAGATATAACAGACACCAATTCTACAAGCCTAAGGTTCTACAACGGGGGCATTCAACCACAGGAAATATATAAATATACTGTTGTATTATTAAAACCAGGTTCAGAAGAAGGCGCAAATTACGTAACACAATTTAGAAGGAAAGAAGCGATCCGGCACATTCCTGATGTGTACGAAATTCGAAGATTGCATAACGTGGCGTGCGAGAAAGATCAAAAATCGGAGAACAGCGTTACGTGATTTGCGTGCCACTCCTAACCAAAGTTGCTAATCTTCTTTACAAAGAGAAGTTGCCTTGAAGTTTGCTCGCTAGTACAAATACATACTGACTGATGTTCCTATCGGTCCTCACGTGAGAAGGGTAGTGAATATAATGTGATTTAGTTTGCAGCTTTTAGTCTTTATGTATAGAAACAAAAGCGTGACATGGGAGCTGTTGCGCTGATGTATCGAATGCCCGCATACTGTCCACTCTCATTAATTAGATTATTTCATAGGTACACTAATAGCTCAGCGTGAGACGGTCTATCAAAAACGTATTAAGAGTTTCCACGCCATGTGCCCTGTTGTCTCTGGCTACTTCGCCATTAAGTGACGTACTCCGAGGTTATTGTATGTAATTAATTTATTTGGGTTTTATTCCCAATATGATTAAATATATTCTTAAGATTAAGCTAAATGTGTTTATATCGCACATAACATATAATTATATGTGTAGTCCAATGCTAAGTAAATAATGAGTCGGAAATTTTAGACGCGTAATATGCGTAGTAATAGGACTACAAATATGATTATATTCAATTTATGATACACTTAGAACGTATAAAAAACATTTTAAAAATAAAACCCATATAAATTAAGCACATTTAAAATCCTTAAAATATGACAATTATTTGTGACGTAATCAGTTCAATACCACGACACGTACCTTCAACTTTGCACAGTTATTATTTGTCAACGGTGAAAGAAAACATTATGAGGACACCGCCTCAGAGTTTCACATAATGTTCTCATCAATGTGTAAAGTCCGTCAACCAACACTGCGTAGGCGCAGTGGACTTCTGCCCATACCTTCCCATCCTGAGAAGTGGTCCGTGTCGGCAGTGGGATAGATTATTCGATATTACATTGCTTATATGTTTTAATAGGTGTTGGGTGCTATGGTTAGTATGAATTGTATAATTAAACTTCTATTTTTGTGTCATGTATATTTAGGCTGCTTCTTTAAAACAAATTACAATAATTAGAACATGTTACAAAAAAAACATACCATCCCTCGCTATAAAGGAAAAATGGATGGCGAGAAATTTATTAGTATTTTCATCTAAGCTCTGTTTGTTTGTTGATGACTGTCATAGAGCTAATATTTTGATTAGTAGCTATGTTGGCCTGTTCAGTATTGTTTATAATGATAGTGGACAGTTTACACGGGCTGTTATGTATGTGTGTATGTATGTGTATGTGTGTGTGTATGTGTATGTGTGTGTGTGGGTGTGTGTGTAGGATAGTGCTCGTGTGTGAGTGTGGACGTGTGTGTGGGTAGTATGAGAGGCAAGATTACTCTGTGTAGTCCCAGCAGTCCTTCTCGTAGCCCTCGTGCACGTGCTCCAGCAGCACCTTGCGCCGGCTGTCGCAATATCTGTTCACACACATACATTACTGTTAGTAAGAATATAGCTATTATAGAAAATAACAATGCTTGACAATCATGACGTAAAGAAATGCGTCATCAATATTCTAGTTATCTTTTAAGTTCGCTACAGAACCAGTGACAAAAAGAAAAAGGAAATTATATCTATAGTCTCCGAATAAAATGTACCTAGTTTCTAAAGATTACTTTGTTTAATCACTTTTACTGAATCATAGTAATAGTGTTATAATGAACAAAGTTTCTTTTAAATTCATGAAATAAAACATATTTTCTTAAGCGTGGCCATAATTAAGAAATGAGAAAAAATAAAACTGACAGGCATATTCAGTTAAATTGTTTTCAAAAAACGTGTTGTACACATAATATTAGTAAAGTCTAATACGGTGCAAGTATTGCTAATTAGCAGCAATAGACTAGTGAGAGACCATTGTACTGCCAGAGGTATCGAGTTCGAACCCAAGGCGCGCATCTCTGACTTTTCGAAGTTATATGCGTATTAAATAGTTAATTGTCGCTTGCTTTAACGGCAAAGGAAAACATTGTGAAAAACCTGCATGTCTAAGAGTTCGCCGTCATGTTCTCGAAGATATGTGAAGTCTGCCAACCCGCACTGGGCAAGTATGGTGAATTATGGCCTAACAAATCTCACATTGAGAAGAAGCTCGTGCCCAGCAGTGGGACAGTTTAATACAGGGCTGACATTATTATATTGCTAATTACATGTAATTGCAACAATAATATTTCCACAGCAGCTATGAAACCAAAATTACATCACACACAAATAAGTCTATCAAGCGACATGTTCCGATCAGCCAGAATAAATCCTACTAATAATATAAATGTAAGAGTTTGTGAGGATGGATGGATGGATGTTACATTTTCACGCTAAACTACTGAACGAATTTTGATGAAACTTTACAGTATTATTGTTTATACATGAGAATAACTGAAAGGTTTTAAAATATATATCTTAATATAAAATTACATTAACGCAAGGAAAGCCGCGGGCAAAATCTTGTATATTATAAATCAACCCAAAGCGCTAAATAAACTCCTTTCGGCCGCTATGCCAACTAAATTTCGCAACCAGTGGCTATTATATATAGTTATTTTTGTATTATTATAAAATATCAATAAATTACTATAGATTACTCGATACATCGGGTGAATAAAGTACGCTTGTCTCAGGATTATAATACAAATACTCACCTATACTTATCCTGGACTTTCTGTTTAATATCAGCCAGGTTCTCACTAGTGATGTCCCGCTCGAGGTACTCGGAGAGCGTCTCGGTGGCGGACTCCAGGTCGCGCTGGTTGTCCTCGAAGATCACCGACTGATTGTTCTTGCGCAGGTAGTACGCGAACACGTATGTGTACATCAGCGTTTGCCGGCACTGGCACAGGATGTCCACTGCCTTCTTCAGGAATTGAACCTGTACATAACACAATATTAGAGAGTGCGCGAGTATCTTTATACCACAAGATGTTAGAGCAGACATACATTTCTTTTTTAAGGAAATAGCGTCTCCCGCCCTGTGACTTATTCCTGTGTCGCGGGCGATTTTTTACAATAGATGTGTAATATGTAAGTAAACAACGTATGCGTATTATTTAGCCCTCTAATTCATAAGTGTGAAAGTTTGTTACGATGTTTGTAGCTGGGACACGCGTAAACCGATAAAGGGTACAAAGCTTGGCACGACAGAGAGAAAGTTAAACAATTTGGTTAATGTCCTGTGTTCCAGGATATTGTCTTGAATAACATATGTATATGATATTTTTTTCTTATGGTAATGAGTTTATGTGCGATAATAGTTTACAACGTATAGTTTAGACGCAGGCCCCATTAATTCTTTATTTAATTTGTGTAATTCCTTAGACTTTATACACAGGTTAGAACGTTACTAACGTAACTTGGAACTATAAATTTTTTAAAAAGACATTTTGTGCTCTATGTTTTTTTGCTGTGTTACATGTGACTTTACAAATATACAGTTAACCTTTTTATATTCATGTGTCAAAATGTTTTCCATGTAGGATTCGAATCCAGTTAGTACAACGGTATGTGTGGTGGACAAACCTCGATCCAGCTCATGTTGTGCTGCTGCATCTCCTCCATCTTCTCTTTGACGGAGGCGTAGAGCTTGGACTCGAAGCGCAGGGACTGCATGTGGTTCATGTAGCGGTTGCAGTAGAACAGGTAGCGCTGCAGCGCCGCGCGGGAGCGCTCCTGCGCGTCGCGCGCCGCCTTGGCCTCGTCCTCGTCGTACCTGACCACAACATCTCACCAGTTAATGCGACTGCTGTGCATGAGCTCTCGGGTTCGAACCCCGGGTCGAGCCAACAAAGTTATTGGGTTTTTCTGTTAAGGAATCTCAATAGCAGCCCGGAGTTAGGAAATTGGCGGTGTTAGACACCCCGTGCCTCGGAAAGAACGTAAAGCCGTTGGTCCTGCGCCTGATCTCTCTCCGGCCGTGTCGGATTACCGTCCCATCGGATCATGAGAGTTAAGGAACAGAGAGTGCAATAGTGTTTGCGCACACTTGTGCACTATAATATCTTTTGCGCAGATGGCCAGTCTCCGTTAAGTCTGGCCGCCGTGACCGAAATTCGGTCTGGAGGACATTATTATTTATTATTATTATTAAGGTAAGCTTTAAGCGATATGAAGGGGTAGGCAGAGAGCATAACGTTCATACGTTCAGTTCAAACCAGTTACAAGATTTAGTGACGTAAGAAATCAACAACGCCTAAACCTAGCAACTACCGTAAATGTAGCTTCAGTAACTCAGTAAACTCACTAACCTATATATTTTGACGTTCATAAGTGTTACTTTGTGACCTAAATGAATAAATGATTTTTGACTTTGACTTTGAACAGTGTTCACACTTTTATACGTGAAAACCAAATGCATGCTTTTTTTCTTAGTAATAATAAGTTAGTCCGTATCCTAACTAATATTAAAAATGCGAATGTGTGTTTGTTTGTTACGCTTTTACACCTTAACTTCTCAACCGATCATCATGACATTTCGTATACACGTTGTCTGGGGTACAGAAAAGAACATTGAGTATCTACAAAGTACTGGTACAAAAGCAACATTATCGCGAACGAAGCTGCGGGAAAAATCTAGTTAGTCATAAATGATAAGAGAGATGTAATCACCTGTTACAATTATACCAGCTACTACCGTGGGGTTCCCAAGGCCCGAGACAGACCCAGCAAAAGTCCGCCTTGCAGTTTTGGTTCTTGCAGACCATGTGGTTGCAGCCGCCATCCTTCTCGATCGTTACGTTACACTTCGGACACTCCTTCGTGTTCGCCGCTATCCAATTCGACGTCTCAGAGTCGTCGTCACATTTCTATAAACAAAGCAATCACTGAATTAGTAATGCAGTTTTAAAGAAAATTGCACATAGCAAAAAAAATTTCCAAATATACATTTAAAATCACATCTCTATATCCTCCGAGGGGCTTTCTTTCTTTTCGCTAATTATATTTAAAATACAAACACTGCTTCGATGACATAGCGGTAGTGAATATGACTGTTGTAAATTAGGTCGCAAGTTCGAAGGAGAAGGAGCGGAAAGGGGGAAAGAGGGTGATTGGGCATCCAACACTCTCAGTCACCGAACGAAACACAACAGTAGGAATACTGGTATTTCACGTCGATATTCTGTGAGAGGGTAGTCCTTCCCCGATCGAGCCGGCCCATTCATGCTGAAATCAGCGAGGCTCTACTACTCTGTAGACGTCAATACATCCACGATCTGATTCCGTAGGACTTGAAAACATAGCTAGCCAATTGTTGGAAAATGCAGTGTCTCTGTCTACCACGGGTATATAAACGAAGGACTATGTATGTATGTATTTAACACATAAACGCTCTCTGACTTGCCCACTATTAATTAAGAGAGGCGGTCTATAATAGACCAATAAATGTCGCCACGTTTTTAGACGTCGCGCTCCTTACTAATATTATAAATGCAAATGTGAGTTTGTTTGTTTGCTACACTTTCACGCCTTAACTATTAGACTGATCTTTATGAGATTTCGCATACGCGATCTCAGAGGTACAGAAAAGGACATACCATACCAAAAAATGGTACTTTTCACCCAGAAACAAGTATTGTTACCGAGGGATGTACTTTCCACCCAGAAACAAGTATTGTTACCGAGGGATGTACTTTCCACCCAGAAACAAGTATTGTTACCGAGGGATGTACTTTCCACCCAGAAACAAGTATTGTTACCGAGGGATGTACTTTCCACCCAGAAACAAGTATTGTTACCGAGGGATGTACTTTCCACCCAGAAACAAGTATTGTTACCGAGGGATGTACTTTCCACCCAGAAACAAGTATTGTTACCGAGGGATGTACTTTCCACCCAGAAACAAGTATTGTTACCGAGGGATGTACTTTCCACCCAGAAACAAGTATTGTTACCGAGGGATGTACTTTCCACCCAGAAACAAGTATTGTTACCGAGGGATGTACTTTCCACCCAGAAACAAGTATTGTTACCGAGGGATGTACTTTCCACCCAGAAACAAGTATTGTTACCGAGGGATGTACTTTCCACCCAGAAACAAGTATTGTTACCGAGGGATGTACTTTCCACCCAGAAACAAGTATTGTTACCGAGGGATGTACTTTCCACCCAGAAACAAGTATTGTTACCGAGGGATGTACTTTCCACCCAGAAACAAGTACTGTTACTGAGGGATGTACTTTTCACCCAGAAACAAGTACTGTTACCGAGGGATAGAAAATTGACAATCTACATATATGCAAGCGAAGCTGCGTGCCAAATCTAGACTGTGATGATTGCCAAAGACAAAAAATTACATTTACACTTTTCACAACCCGGACCCGGCAATCGAACCTGGAACCTTGCGAGAGTCATCGCAAACTTATTCCACAGCAGGACGAGGGAAGAACAAATTATCTGATTAAATAAAGAAAAATAAAAAAGCTTTTATGAGGGGTTGAATTAATAAGGGGCGAGGCTCTACCCCTGACCTACTGACCTTCGGATGAGCTACTAACCTTCGACGCCCCTCATTGTCATTACCATTTATAACTTTCAATCGACCGGATATTATAATATGTCTGTTCACTTTGTATGGCAATCTGATACTGCAATTACTTAGTTCGGTAGTCGATTGCGAATGTATATTTACTAACACAAATTATAAGGTTAACTAAAGATGTTTCTTTGTAGTACTTGATCGATTTTACTTAATGTGATAATTGCTGGAATGCCAAATATCTTTGTTGACAAAAATACAATTGTGCCTGGCCACCGGCAGGCTGCTGATTCTTAGAGCCCTCACACACAATATCTCCTATTCAAAACTAGGCCGAGCCTGTATCTCAGAAGCTAGTTTCTTCCAGAGACATTATAAGTGCATTTTAGCAATAACTAGTTTTATTCAATACAGTTGGATTTACATACCCGTAAACACATGTTACACATGTAGGTAATAAGGAGGCTGACCCACAACCTTTCGGGATACCTAGCCAAGAGAGAGAGCAACAGAGAGGGACACAGAGAGAGACAGGGGAAGGGGGGGCAGAGCGGGGGTGGGGTATTGAGAGAGAGAAAGTGACACAGAGAAAGAGAGACGGGAAGGGGTGGTCAGAGCGAGGGTGGGGTATTGAGAGAGAGACAGAGAGAGAGGGAGGTGCAGAGAGGAAGAGGGCAAAAGAGAGACTTTATAAGCAGGCGGTACAGACCTTGATCCACTTTTTGAGCAGGCAGCAGCGCACGGGGTCGTGCCAGTTCTCCCCGCACGCGAAGCAGAAGGTGTGTCCGCAGCGACACGTGACCGGCGCCGCCTCCACGTACGCCACCTTGATCGCGTTGCTGCAGTCCGGCGACGGACACCAGCGCAGCAGCCGGTTGCACTGTACACACGCGCACATACACATATACACATCGTAATATAAATTAATTTTATTCGTAACTAAAATTATAAATGCGTATGTGAGTTTGTTTGATTGTTTGTTACGCTTTCACGCTTTAACTAACTTTAACCTCCACCGATCATCATTAAATATTGTACACGTTGTCAGGGGGTACAGAAAAGGACATCAGGTCATCCAGAAAAAAAAAACTGTGCCAGAGGGATAAAATATATTGACAAAACCTATATTAACCGCAAAGTAAAAATTTGTATGTTATAAAGATATTTATGAGATAAATGTAAGAATAAATTCTGTGTCGCAGGGAAACGGATAGAAAAACCATCAGGGTTCTTAGTCTCAGCTGTCAACATGGATCAACTATTTCTAGAT
The DNA here is from genome assembly GCA_930367265.1 of Catocala fraxini. Classification (NCBI taxonomy): domain Eukaryota; kingdom Metazoa; phylum Arthropoda; class Insecta; order Lepidoptera; family Erebidae; genus Catocala; species Catocala fraxini. The sequence goes on from OV884038.1 coordinate 16,887,826, forward strand.
CACACACATTTTTGTTTCATGGAGATCGAACCCACGATACTCGGCGCAGTGGCAGTGGCGAGGCGACTACTTACACCACTACCCTTGCAGTTAATGTTTTTATTGATCAATTTAATAAGTATCATGTATCGAAGGCATCATCGGCTCAGTAGTTTCTAGAACAAGAGTTAAGAGGTTTGATAATTAGAGTTACAACATTATTATGATAAATGCTTCTTTATGAAACGTTTATTATAAAATGCATTCTTAATGAACGTTTAGTTTAATTAAAGAGATTACAAATATGCAAACAAAATTCTTAATACGTTTAACAAGCTATGTTGACGTTGCGCATTCTGTTCACTTGCCATCTGGCGCCTAGAGCGACTGCTCCTTATACAGAGTGATTTTGAAATCGTGTAATTCCTTTTAACCACGCATTCTACTGGTAATATAACCATATTTTATTTATTAGAATTATGTTTTTGGAGAAATTAATATACGAATTTTTTTCGTGATATGGTTTCAGATAGTCATATGTTAACCACCCGACAGAATCTTAATACATTACTAATTTTAAAAAAATACTTAATAATGACTGATGTCGTAAATAATAAGGGGCAATAAAAAGGACCGCCCGTTATTATTTACGACATTAATTATTGATATAAATATTTTTATAATTAGTAAGAAATTAAAATTGCCTCTTGTGGTTAACATATGACTATGTGAAACCATTTCACGAAAAAAAAGACCGTACATAATTTTTCCAAATAAATAATTCAAATTAAAAAATATGGTCAAGTTTATTCTATACCACCAATAGAATGCGTGATTAAAAAATTACACGATTTCAAAATCATCCAGTATAGATAGAGTACATACCTCAACGAAACTGTTGGTGATAATGTGTTGGTACTTGAGCTTGACTCGAGGGTCGCGCACCAGCCGCATCACGGTCGCGTCGTCGACCAGGATGTCGCACGCGTGCGCCGCGCACGCTATTGTTTGACCCTGCCACAACACACTATATATTAAAACCTATTTAAACGAACTAAGTTATTCTGAGACTGAAGATATCTTATGTGTCCACTAATAAATAAAATAACTAGCATCATAAATCCACATTATTCCTTACGCACATACACCCTCACATACAGAAACTCACGCGCACTCACGCGCACGTAAACAAAAACACGCACACGCACACGCTCATGCTTACGCTCACGCTCACGCGCATGCGCACGCGCACGCATACTTTCACACATAGAGACACAATCCTCATAGAAAATACTTCGTGCCAATTATTAACTTTTGCTTTAGTATGAATCTTCTTATTCTATTCTTAAGACTGCGCCGAGCGTAAAACAGATAATGACAGAGGTCGTGCGGCGCATATTCAAATCGGCGCGCGGCCGCCATGGTAAAATTGTATGGAGGATTTGAAGTGCTTTTTTGATAAATATATATCTATATATATATATATATATATATTTATTGTCAACCAATAACTTAAATATTTGGGACGGACAAATTGTAATATAACTATTTATGTTTCGTTTAAGCTGTAAAATAGGATAGATTTCTACTGTTATAATCTAAAATCACGTAACACTAGCTTACGTTTTGCATTTTTCGTGCAATTTTGTAGGCGAAAATATTAATTATTTTAAGTTTTTACTCGGAGTAATTGTAAACACATTCATTGTTATGGTAAAGTATATTTTATATTTGTATTAAACAAAAAATGTTGATTTTATTCACTTAACTGTGATCACCTGTTTTGGCACATTTCGCTCGGCGCAGTCTTAAATAAATGTTTAATATAAATTTTACACAATCCTGTACAAATCGATGTAATGTAACCTATGGCAAATACAAATGTAACCGTTACTTATAGCACAAGTTAACCTAGTTTAAGTGACAGTGTTCATGATTGTAAATCGAAATATGGTTATTCAAATAAACGTTTATTATTATTATTATGTTAGTACACGTCCTTTACATCCTACCTTATCCTACTAATATTATAAATGTAAAAATTTGTGAGGATGGATGGATGGTTGTTTGTTACTCTTTCACTCAATTTTATCTACTAACGGATTTTGATGAAACTTTACAGTATTATTGTTTATACATCAGAATAACATATACGCATAATTTTTTTTAACATAAATCTACAATAACACGACTGAAGTCGCGGGCAATATCTAGTAATATTATAAATGCGAATGTGAGTTAGTTTGTTTGCTACGCTTTCACGCTATAACTATTTGACTGATCATCATGAGATTTCACATACACGTTGTCACGGGATCAGAAAAGGACATAGGGAGAACCAGAAAAGAGGACTGTTACTAACCTAACCTAATCTACATTTGCGCGAGCAAAACCGCGGACAAAATCTAGATAAAAAAGGAATTAAGGCCACACTGAATAATCATCAATATCATTTATTTATTGTAGCCTCGGAATAGACTAATGAGATAACCATATAACATAGCTTTGTATTTATATATCTCACAAAGAAGACTAGATCAAAAAAGTCCTGTAACCAAATAACACATGGTATTTTAGTAGTTTTTTTTTACATAGTTTTTATATTTACAATGTTTATAACGTACAGTTCCAATTCGGTAGGTCATCGAGAGCGATAAGAATGCAGGCATGCAATGTTTCTATATTTCGTGACATTCATTTAGTATGATGTAATTTTGGGTATGTACTCACGTTATTCATAAAACATAGGTATACAGTTCATTATAATATATTAGACATAGACAATTGTTTGTTAACTGCCTGCTAAGATATCCTAGTTTAGGAGATATAAGTAATCCATTATTTATTTGCCTTTGAAACTAACTTTTGTTGAGTTTAGCTCGATGGTATACCTACCTATGAAGTAATTCTGTACATGAAAACCATTAAAACAACGTTGAAACTAACATTAGAAAAATACTATTCAAATCATGTAAATGTCTAAATTTCACGTTTCTTGTTATTTTAATATCAAAATATACACAGAGGCGTCAACGTTTAAAATAACCCTGAAATAATATGATAATTCATAAACAATGTTATGTTGTTGGGTACATGTACATTTTTGTTTGTCGGCTGTATTTTTACGATTACAAGCCACGAAACGACGACGCAAATTATCATATCGAATAAAAGTGAAATGCAATAAACGTCAATCGTAATTGAATCTAAGATAATATATTAGAATACATTACATGCACGCAATGCCATTTAAATATTAGCATATTAATACATTTTTAATGGTTTTCATATAATATAGATAGATAACAGGTGAAAAGGAAATGTAATGTTTATATGTATAGTAGTTATGTGTGTCTTATGAGTAGTTTTATGTTGTATTTGGAATAAGGCGATGAAGGATGTAGCGCACTATCGAATTGGGTATACCTGTAAGGATAATTGTAAGATTAAAATAAATAAGTAAATAAATTACTTACTAGGCCCTCCTCCATTATTTTTGTTGTTAAATATTCACACCAACATTGTGTACAAAATCTGTGGCCACACTCCAGACCCGTCATCATCTGTAAAGAACATCAATATAGGTACACGACCTTTAACCATGTCATACTTTAAAAATATATACCTATTGCGCGAATGGTTCATATGGTTTTAGATAGCGGCTAGGATACTTTCATCCTTGGCAATGCACAGGGAACAAAGTCTTGGGTGGTGACGAGTTGTAACTAGAACATGGGGGCTAAGGTTTAATTTGCGGCCGTATATTATTGTGCTATGTTCCTTCAATAAGTAGAGATTTCAAAAAGTGCTCTGCGGTTTCTAGCGAGCCTTACTGAAAGACCGGCTAATAATACTGCTGAGGCAAGTGCTTATTGTTTGAATGCATCAATCATATAAACATTTTGAGGTATTACAAATTCGGCTGAACCATATAAAAATGTTGACTTATCGTTCGTCTTGAAATAACTTTTTATTATGACCTATAAACTCATCTTAGAAGTTATTTAAAATTCACAAAGCCAAAGTATATAATTTAATACTAAAATTTTGCTTTTCAAGCCAACTAAATATGATAAGACGTAGCATAGTAACGCGAATAGAAACTCTGACTTCCGTAGATGTTGCGACTATACGCTAGTGGTCAATTCCTTAAATTAATAGGCTGATATCTTACTGATGAAATATGCAAGTTTGTTATTTCATAAGGATAAAAAACCATAAGTACTCATGCTCGGTACAGCTTAACGGCGACAATATATCAATATTTATTCTTAGTTCAGTGACCAGATATATCGTGCAAAAACACATTCAAACTAACATCCTTGATACGAAGGTTGTTGAGGTCGCCACTTGACAAATACATAAGAAAGAAAATTAAGTGGCAAGCAGACAAAGAAAAATTTCGTCATTTCGAATGTGATCACTGTATCGTGGTGATGCATCGTTGCTAATGTTAAAATGTGAAAGATAAGATGTTTGGACTTTTGGATTTAGAAAGGGTTGAAAGTTGGGTCACACCATATCCTGGATAAACAAATATGTAGCATACTTCTTGTTGCAGTTTATGTTCTCGTGGTAATCAACCGGGTGAAGCCGCAGTCAGAAACTAGATGTCAACCAAGTTTAATTAATTAGATAAAACTATATAATTCTTATCCAGAAATATGATAAATTAATATGTTGTAAGTGTACAACAGCTTAGCAATCAGCTGTAGTAAAGCAAGCAAATCTAGTTCAAGATTGAATTTAAATCTTACAAAATATTGCATTTCAAGTGCTCCACCTGCAATCGCCGAGCGCCATCTACAGTAATTATTTTTCTGAATATGTTTTCACTACATTTTCAGGTGGAAATAAGTAGTCTATAATTCTTTGCGTTTATTCAAATTTCATTAATATCAAGTCCTTTCATAGCTCTTTGGACATAGAAAATGCCGATAAAGCAATACGCATTTGAATTCATTTACGCATAGCAATTTCGCATTTATAATATGAGTCAAGATCCAAGTTTTAACAACATTTATGATCTAACAATTGTTTTAATATCAAAACCAATATGATTATGAGAGTATGTTATAATTACGTTTTAAATACAGAATAATAGTATTATAAGCCTGATATAACCTGCAGTGCGACGCTTCGAGTAGCCTTAACTGCATAAGTCAATCTGTCTATTATCATTAACCCATTTATGTTAATATATTAATATAATCTCTTATGCTATAATCAAGGTTGTATAATAAATAATATTGGGCAAACAAACTAGTTTATCAAGGCCTTATCTCTATCCTTTAGGAGCACAGATAATAATAAAAACAAATGACTTACAGATGTTGGTAGAATTGAAAAACATATTTCACATTCTTCTGTCCCTGATGTTGATATCCGTCTGGGCAACTGAAACAATTACAATATTTGTATCCACTATAAATCCATAGCTATACAAGCTTCTGAAAGATAGGCCACGACATGGCATGCACTAGGGCGAAGCTAAAGTCGCCAGATTGTTAATGTCTCCATGCATGTGCCTAATTACTTCAGTAAGTAAGGTATTCAAAACTGTTTATCTCAAATGTTTTCAGGAGTGAGGTTGTGGCTTATTAAACTTGAGGGAATGAATGATATAAATAGATGACCAAGAAGTTAGTTTTAAAAAAAAGGCAATACCCTCTAAAAAAGGTACCAAAAAAATTACATATTAATCCTGCATGAATGTATCTTTGTGAAATAGAAACAAAGTTGATAATTGTATTTAACAAAATCATTCTGGCTCTTTACATTCATGCAATGGTTGTGGTATGCAAGTGGTAACATTATATATAGAAACATGTATCTCCATTTACTTATTTTTTAGACTCTTCTTAGGATTACCTAAGAACTAAACACAAATGTTAACTATATATTGGCCGGCCTGGAAACTAAACCCTTAACTAATGCAAGGTTTACTAACCTATCAAGTCAGTTACACTAACTAAAAAAATCAATCAGGACAATTACATCAGTCTTGCAAAAGAAGTTTCATAAAATAATGGTTGTTTTAGAATTGGACAACTCTAATCTAGCTGATTTCCCTTGTAGCTAGTATTTAATTAGTGTTTATGTGAACCTTGCTGGAGACCTCTGAGTTTTCAAGGTCATGTACATATTAAACAGTTAGTCTTTATATTTAAAAGTTAGCTCTCATATGTATGTGTCTGCAAAAGTCAAAAAGTAGTTAGCAGTTGCTCCAAGTTTTAATTTAAAAAAATTGGTTGTAAACATAAGCATGGATAATTTTTTTATATACTGTTTATCTCAAATTCCCAGATCAGGCAATTTCCTCATATAATATCAGACTAAGTTACAGTATGACTCGTTGGGTTTAGCAAGTTGTGTTATAAAGCAAGTAGCAAGAAGAGCGAAAGAAAGTATCAAACATCAACCATTACAATAATATTCTCGATATATATATGAGCCTGCAGGCTTAACTATAGCCTAAACCTACTCATACTAAAAGGAGAACAGGAAACAAATGAGAGACAAATAATGACTCAAATGCACATATAAGTTGACTAACCAGTTAATTTTGTTGAGCTGGATCAAAATTACTACAATGCCTAACAGTGGGCAAAAGTTCCATATATATGTATAATTATTGTCACTACAATGCATATTTTCAAAATATAAATTATAACTTGAACCTGACGAAACAAACCCTATAATTGCTCTGTGCTACTGCCTTAACAAAATATACTGTCTTAAAATATATCCATGAAAATGATTTGGCAATTGAAAACTATACAAAATTCTAATAATAATTATAAACAAACATATTGTGACTGAACAGGTGTGTCATTAATTGATACAACCAAAGTGACCTTAAAATTTTACATGAGGCATGTCCTTAAGACTAAAATCAACTGTATGCTATTAATATGTATGTATATCTTATTAATAAATTATACAGATACAGATTTGTTTACAGCTAAAATATTTCAGGTTTGTATTTATACTTATCAGAACACAAAAAAGAACTATTACCATTTCATTCCAAATTAATTTCTTATTAGATAACAATGGTCAATCATTCCATAATTTTAGGATTATGCCTGAGTTAAAACAAATAAGCAAATGTGTATTTGTAGTGTGTATGTGTATAATATAATAATGTCATCCAGAATTCCAGACTGAATTACGATTACAGCAGCCAATCTTAACATCTTAATGGATGCTAGCCATCTGCACAATCAATATACTGCACAAGTATGTGCTCAAACACAAGTGCACTCTCTGTTCCTTTAATCTAATAATCTGATAGGATAGGAATCCAACACAACCAACCAACTGTACATTGAAAATTGGTATACTAAGTAAGCACTTAGTAAAGTGGTTTCTAAATCAGCATTTTTCATTGCATTGGCAGGCACAAATTTGAATTTATCTGCCATTCCATACATAATTCTTTAGATAGAAATGAGGGTAGCTATATACAACCTATTGATACGTATTCTAGAATATTGCTCTTATTATCGGTCAGTATAGTCCAGCTACACATAGAAATAGAAATAATGCATGTTTAGAAGCCCTTTAAAAAGTTTGTTACCTTAATACTAGAACTATAATATATTTATAAATTAAAGGTATCAGAATACAAAAAAAAATGTGTTATTCAATCATTGATAGCTATTATTTATGTGCTATAAACAATTCAATTCAGTTTGCATTAACACAAATTTGAATAAATTACTTTAATAGCAGCTAGAGCTAGCAAGCAAGCTAGCAAGCTAGCAAGAGTACAAAAATTTTTATTTTATTTTTATTTTATTTTTATTTTATTTTTTTTATTTTATTTATTTGGGAAAATAAACAGTAACATAATATTGTGTTTTACAAAATAAATATAACTATAGATGTAATAAATATGTTACCAACTACATTCTCCACATATAAACAGAAGACAAAGACAGTTAATTTAGTTTTACAAATAAAAAGAAAAGAAAAGATAAAGAAATAATAATAATAACATCATATACGTCCACAGCCACACTTACAAAAGTAATACATATATATTTTGAGTAGTTACATAGGTATGAGGTAGATATGGAGATAGATAATACTTAATACTTAATCAAACAGATTAGCACATAGGGTGCAGAGTAGGGTTTTAAATTTGCCAACAGATAAGAAAAATATGTCCAGACTACTGAATTTCTTATTAAAGTTATTTGTCATGCGACGAAGTGGGGCTCTCATTCCAGCATTTGTTCGAGCTTTAGTGACAGCAAACAGTGGACGCCCTCGAACCTCTCGTCCCTGTACAGTTCTAGGTATTATATAGCTTAGCTTGTTACAAATATCCAAACAATCATAAGAGTGGTTACATAATTTATATAAAAACATTGTTTCGAGAAAAGTACGTCTTGACATCAAAGATAGGAGGTTATATTTAGTAAGTAAATCATTATAAGACATTGAATAATTTCTACAGCAGCGATAGTGCATTGATCTTAAAAACTTACGCTGCACACTTTCTATAAAATGCGTGTATTTATTATAGTAGGGATTCCACACTGGAACTGCATATTCCAGTTGACATCTGATTAAAGAACGATAGAGACGTACAAATGTTGATGGGTGTTTAAATTCGGTAGTCGCTCTCATAACAAAACCATACATTCGATAAGAATTACTAACTATTTTATTTATATGTTCATCTAAGTGTAATTTATCATCTAGTAGAATTCCCAGGTCACGAATCAAGCATGACCTTGCCAATGTTACATTATTCAATGTGTATGAGTATTGAAAGACGTTTTTATTTTTAGTGAAACTGATACAGTAACATTTAGATATGCTCAGCTTCAGTTTATTTCTAGCACAGTATTCTGTTAGGCGATTTAAGTCTTCTTGAAGCAAGTTACAGTCCAGAAGAGTTTTAATTGGTCTAAATATTTTCAGGTCATCTGCGTATAGTAAAAATTTTGAGTTTTGGAAACAAGTGTGTATATCATTAATAAAAAAATATTAATAATAAAAAAAAATTGATGAATGAGTTCTTGTCACTATTCAAAAATTGATTAGATACGTAATGTGAGTGCATACCTTGGGCCTTTGTATGACTGGTTTTCTGAATGGATTAATGACTCTAGCCTCAGAGAACAACTGGTCTTGGTCCCCATCATAGAATCTTTCCATGAGCTTCTCCTTATCCCATTTGAAATGGTTTAGCAGTATGCGGGTTGTTGTTGCTGGTATCTGTAAAAAATGTATAAATAAATACTTATCAAACTCTACATCCTGCAAGTGAAATCTGTAAAACACCCATAATTTAAAATAGAATACTTTCTATAATTGTAAGTCTGCATTACATACATTTTAATTAGATATACTCTAAAGTAAGTAGTTTAGAAATCATATTGACAGAATTCTACTAATTTGAGGTAATTAAGCATTAACATATTGCTTAAGTTTAAGTAAATGTGTACATAATAAATGCAACAGCTCACATAATGTTTAGTGTATAAGTATACCAACAAACAACACTTCATTACATGTCTTTGTTGTCAAAATATGTGACATTCATATGATATTGTTGTTAAACATTATAACTGCAACTTATAAGACTATAAATAATCTAAAAAATAACAAAATATCTAAAAAATAACTAAATAGATAACAATCTAACTAGTCATCTATGACTCACACATAACAAGAAACAAAATACCTTTGTAGTAAATAATTTTGATAACTCTTACTCAAACATTTATTTGTGTAATTTTAACAATATGCTCATGTAGATAAAATGACAACACACAGTTGAAGCGAACAGGAAATAGAAGATGTCAATTTCTTTGTCAATTTTAGCAAAATTAGGTTAATAGAGCAAGTACATTCCAACCCAACATTGAGCATTACTTAAGTCTGGTGATACCTATACCAAATTAACAAATAAAGCATTTCACTTTATCGAACATAAATAAATTAGAATGCGACACAAAAGAACGTACTGAAGTACAACAGTGTACGAGTAACCTCATTCGATTAGTCCATTGTTTACCACTAACATACTGACCTCGACAACAGTATTCACTTCTTTGATGCAGTCAACCATATGCTGAACGATTTCCTCCGTAGATAACACCTCGTATCGATATTCCTCAAGCTCTGTTTGTCGTTCCCGTGTACTGTGTGTCTCAACGTCCATTGCAAAGTCGACATCGTCTCCGCTAGACTCATTCCCAGAATCCACATCATCCTTTGTGTCATCTTCTGAGTCCATCGCCGAAACTTTGACTAAATATGTATACTAGATAATAAGGGTGCAGCCAGAGTACGTCTAATGATGAAATAATTACACCTAAGATTTAGGAAAGGTCAACAATGAAGAAAATAGTTCACCCGCGGGCTGCCAAAACCTCTGACGTATAGAAGGATCAGAGTTGCCTGTTAAAAAAAATAAAATGCTCCTTACCTCATCTTTGCCCTAAGCAAAATAAAATGTCAAATTGCTAACAATTCTTCTTGGCTAGTAATACGAATGCACAATAAGTATAACTCAGAATAAAAATGAATTATTTACGAGCTTCAATAAAATTACGTAACGTAAATTACGTTTCTTTTACCGTCAACAAAGTTAAGGTAGATAATTATTTTTAGGCTATATGCTAAACGATTATAATAAAAGCCTTTTTAGAATTTGTGTTAGGATACGGCGCATGACTTTTAAGACAATCTGTTTTATGGGCGTTCTCGCTGCACAATTCAGACTACTATTGATTGCAGCTGCCAAAATCTAAAATGTACAATAACATTAGCGGCGCAATACCGTAGTGGACATTGACCCACTGGCCGAAGGGTATCTTAGGGTAATAACTACATAGATTTTTTATCTGTACTTCGGGACGATAGTAATATCGACGGCTATAATTATGCGAGAATTTCAGTGGTGCTACTTTGATGGGTCTACAAAAGCGAGCAAAAATCGGGGCTGCCATGCATTTCAGACAATAATAATTAGAATTGAATCAACCTTTTTATTTTTCAGCTTACACATCGCTGCACTGCAACAATATTCGAATGGAGTACTTATCAAGTTTTACCAGTTGACATGATTTTTGCCCTGAATACCATTTCATTGGCAGCTTCTATTCGTGCATTCGCTTAGGGATATCCTAGCCATGATAAATCCAAAAAAATCGTGATAAATTCTCGCCACATATGCTTGTCTTCAACAACGTATACAAGCTAGATTTTACAAAAAGTACATAACCAATTGCTACAGCATTTTATCGAATGATTTTTATATTTGCTTACTAATTCCAAGTAATATTATTAACTCCTTCAGCTAAGCTGAAATGCTTGTATTATTATGGGTGGGATTCGAACCCTCAACCTCTTGAGAGTAAGGCCAATTACAATCTATTCAGCTACCGCTATTTCAATATTATTAATTATTCTAAAAGTAAAATATCTGCAATCGAATAATACTAGGACGTGTCAGCAGCATTTGTCTGACTTGTTAGCGCTGTAGCCACACAAGCTACATTTGTGCATAGGAGGACTATGCTGCTAAGGCAACTATTAGTGGACCTTATGTCCGGGGTTCAATACCAAAGTTAAGGCATTGGGTATATTGGGATTCCCTGTTTATATTATTTCAAATAACGCCAGCTGGGCCAGATTTTGGAACCTAAACATATGTGGAGTAATTTGGGATCTAAATCTGATACAGATACACCTTTGAAACAAATCGAGATATTTGGACCACATAAAATATTTTAGTTAATCAAATAGTATAAATTATTTCTGCCAAATAAAAATAAATAAATAAATTCAAATAGTATAAATTATTGGACTCAAGTAGCAGCTCACGACTAGGCCACTCAACCTATTGAGTTGCAACGGCAATTCGATGGCCAGACACAATTAGGTTTTCAATTATGTCTGGCATTCGAACAAATTACAGTTTACTGTTCGTACCTGTAGAGCTTATCTTTCCTGATATTTATAAATGTACGAGCCACCTTTCACGTAGCGTACATTGAACTTATTACTCTTTGTGCCATGTCAGCAACTTACTTCATTCATTACTTTAATTAAACATATTATGTAATTTAAATCAGTTCGCGTTCACGTTCGCCTATCAAAGGACGTACCGCGTCTCATATACCATTCCGCGTTCGATAATCTGTAAACGCATATCATTATCATTTATATCATCTTTTTATCTATCAATATAGTCAGTTAAATTTACTACCGAGTTTTACTGATCTATAAACCTATATCTTATTACCCGGGGTGTGCGGACCGTACAATAAATATTCTTTATTTCGTCTCCCGCTTTGCTAAGGAGAGGAGTAGAATTATTTTCTAACTCCTATATACTTTTGATTAAATTCGTTGCAAAACAATTTAACTTGTCCCCGGAAAATTCACGAATGTCACTCGGTATCTTCCAATCTTCTGAAGTTGAACCTGCCTACACAGGTGTTAATGGTGGTAGCACAGGTCACAGGTGGTACAAGTTCCATTAGGTATTACCGGGATGTCTCCATCTTTTCCCGGGTGAGTCCGATAAAACCCCTCCGCCCATCCCTGCGGAGAGGAACGCGTCAACGCATTGCTCCAGGTTAAAAAAAACATAAAAGTCGTTTCAAGACTAGTTCCATTTAAAACTTCCTTACACACACATATATACCGCCGAAGGGCCGGGATGTATTTCACCTACATTTCGCCAGCTATAGCTTTTAAGTCTTACATCATAGGGAACGACAAACGGCCAAAAGCACTTTGTTTGACACGGCAATCGAACACGAGACTTAATGTACCGCAGCCGCATTCACTACCGCTGCACCATCGGTCACTAAGTATTTGCTCTACAATAATAACGATTTAGGATCCTATATTGACTTCCTCTATGGAGCAGTGTTGGTAAATAACTTTTGTGCACGAGGGTCAGGAAGTGTTACAGTGGTTTTGTCAAAAAATATATTAGCACTGATTATGGAACTGTGCCCCGAAAGCAATAGATTTACCAGCCATAGTGATGGTGACCTAAAACTATAGTTAGGTATGTGTTTGTTTAATAGCATGATTAAAATGTGTAGTTAAAATAATATACCTCTACCACGTTAGGAATATAGGTGTCAAACTACATATTTATTTTATATTAATTGTTGTTTAGAGTGTTTCCTCTTCTCGAGCTTTGGCTCGGTATACTGAAGTCCCGCTCTGAGACCCTCAGCGAAAAGGTGGCTCAGTGTCCTCGTTAATAAAAACTGTATCTCCTAAAATTTTGCTGACTATTGTTGATGTGTGAAAGACCCCGTTTTTAAAAATATTCTTGATTTGTTTTATGTAGCCTGTGAGTCGGAGGGACTCTAGCCCGGTAATAACAGAACATCAGGTAATAACAGAATTCCCGACCAGCCGGTGCGTCGAGACTGTCGAGAGTCACTGGCTAGCATTCTGCCACGTCCGACACCAACAACGAACGTGCCCCAGCAATCAACCCCGGGCAACGGCCCTATACGTTTTCCATTTGAATTTTTCTCCATGTTTCATGGATTACCTCTGCCATGTTAGCCGTTCGTCTTGGACATATGGTTGGATTTTAGGGGGCTTATATAAAATAATTGCATATGTAATATATACCTATCTATATTTTAATTTGAACTTTAGATCATGAATTTGTGACGACTCCGCACAGACGGAGAAGTTCAGCCTACTTTCAACAGATGGCGCTACATACAACAAGCGCTCAAATGACGTCTCACAATTCTACATCGCACAACTGGAGTTTACACAGCGACTAACTATATATACAAGCTCGCGACATCAAACGTTGGGACGCGGCCCGCCAGGCACGATAAACCAGCCTGGTCGGAGGATCCTCCCTTTGTGCTGGAAAGACACACCCTGTTCCTCCGCATACTAGATTTGCCCCACGCCTCCGCTCAAGTAAATGTAGGTTATGTAAATTTTCAATCCCTTGGAAACAATACTTATTTCTGGATGAAAGGTACTGTTTTCTTTCCCTTGAGTATGAGAAATTTTATGATTGGTTGAGTAGCTAAGGAGTGAAAGCATAACAAACAAACAAACTCACATTCACATTTATAATATTAGTTAGGATAGACCATGCATAACATATCTAGAAATAAAATAATCATGATATAAGAATAATAATAGCAGATTTTCTATTAACTGGCATACTGCTGGCCCGGCCTTTTCACAGTATGAGAATAGTAATTAGGCCATGGTCTAAATAATACATAGTACAAGTAAATCAAATAATAATAATTTGTTGTATAATAAATGGTGTATATTTAATTAATACAGAATATAGTAAAATAGTATTTATTTAATTATGAATAACAATTTTGGTGTATGCAATTAGTGTTACATTATTAAATTATCTAACTCATTTTGAATAGATTCAAATTGAAGAAATATTGAATATAGTTCTGGATGTGTGAGTTCCATTTCAGCTTCACCATTATCTCTTGCTAATGATAAATAGGCTTTTGGTACCTTGCACTTTTTGCGAAGGTCTGAACTTAGTTCTGCATTCAATTTCCAAGAAAAATTCAATGAATCAGTGTGTTCAGTAGATATAGTACCTATTTCATTAAGAGTTGCTCTTGTTTCTGCAGACCATACCTTAACAATTGAATCGGCCTTATCATTATGCAATCCTATGCATTTTAAATCATTTTTCAAATCATTAGGCATAAAAATATATTTCAGTATTCTTTTAAATATATATTGCAATGTTTTAATGCTCAGAATTAGATTATCTTGGTCAACATTGAAAATCTTCTCCAGTTTTAATCTTTCCTCCTCCGTAAATATCTCTAAATCTTGTAGTTTTAGTTTAGATACAATTCGTCGTAAAAATTGTTCAAATCTTGTTTCATCTAATTTATTAATAGTGGCCAGACCCTTATTTAAGCTACGAAGAAAATATAAGATAATTAGATACACGTGTAAATAAGTAAAACTTAATTAATGAATATATTTAACAGATAATAGAAAGTAACAATATTAATCTATAGGGCATCACCTGGGACTTAATTTTAACCAGTGACAATCCATTGTTGTTAATGTAATACAAGCATCTACAAACTAATTAATAGTCTTAATATAATAAAATAATTATTTTGTTACAAATAAATCATGAAACAACAAACTTTCAACTGTTTGACAATATTAATAACGATGACAGTCTCACAGTTATGACATGACAGCTTTATAGGACTGTTTACGTCCGAATACCGAGTGGTGGGAAGGTGTACTACCAGTACTACCTATGTCGATATAGACAAAAATAAAACATTACGTTTCACCAGTTTTCAATACTGTTGAGTGACACTACTAATTATAATTTTCAGATTAATTCAATAAATAAAAAGCAGATTTTTATTTGATTTTATTTCCGATAATTAATTGCAGCATTAAATAAATATTCATACACAGAACAATAAATATCTAGCTATTACCTAAAAGCTAAGTAAAATTATAACGTACTAGCGGTAACCATGGTTACAAAGAATTGTTCCGTGCCTCGGAGAGCACGTTAAGTCGTCGGTTCCGGCTGCCATGAACATCTATGGCAGTCGTTATTGGGAAAGACGGTAACCTCTAATATCCTGACACTAGTCTAGCCTTAGGGTAGGCGTTAGCCTTCGGGTTGCGGAGGTCAGGTGGCAGCCGCTCCGTATAAAAAATGATATCCAGTCAAATCCAGTTAGACTAGAAAAGCCGACCCCAAGTGACTTGGGAGTAATAAAGGCTAGGGAGAAGAAGAAGTTACAAAGAATTGTACGACGTCAGACGAACAATGCCGAAATACTACGAACGCGATTCGACTGCGTGTGTCAAATATATGGTTGTGTGCGTGTAGTACTTTATCATTAATTTAATGTATTTCTAATGCATATTTTATAAAAATATTAGGATTCGCCCCTCCTTCTCCATATAAACTTTAACTGTGCCAAATTTTATTCTCCTCCGACCGCGCAATTTTGGTAAAAAGGGATACAAAGTTTTTGCGTCACGTACTAATATATAGATAAGGTATGAGTGCTATTAATTATAAAATAATCACAATAGCCATCACACATCACACACAATGAAAAGAGCATTGTATCTGGATCTGGATCTCGGAGTCCGAGCGTTGGCTATGACCTTTAAACATCACATAAACACCACTTGGGTGCATGCGGTTGTAGGGGTATTATTGAGTGTTATAATGGATAGTTAAAATAAATACTTTTAAGATAAATATGAATATCGTCAGGATGACTCACCAATACAATCACATGTTGAGCTCCTTGGATGACACATACTCTGCCGGCCAAAAGTTTAAGCCCACACTTAAACGACGTAATCATCTATCAATTGTAATAAAAGGCCGTAAGATAAATAAAAAAATGCACATCTGCATATTCTATTGTTAATACCGAATATCTTAAGAAGTCATTCTATTGTTTACTTTCAAGTTATTGGACAGTAAACATCTATTGTTTTCAAACACCGACAAATGCTACGGAAGAGCCAGGTGGTAGAGTCGGGGTAATATTTTTATGATGTGCTCATTACTAATTACTTTGCTTTTCTTTCGCATTGGTCAATAATAAGGATTATTTAGTTTCCAAAAACACATGTTGCCGACTTATTATTACCTGAGGTTTCTTGGGTTTGTTCACAAACAATCTCAATTAGTCTAAGCTTGTGGTTTCTACAGTCAAGACATCTTAAAATGGGAAAAGCACGCGAAATTAGTAGTGAAGTGCGTTCTGGCATCGTTGTTTTACATAACGAAGGCAAATCCGAACGTAAGACCACAACCCTTCACAACTGACGTTATCGAAGACTTGTGTTCATGGTACTTTAACTCGATACAGGGAGACAGGCAGTAATCAAGATCGTCTACGCTCGGTAAGGCCGAGAGCTACCACTTCTAGTGAAGATAATTTCATCGTTGTTACCAGCAAGCGAAATAGACGCCTAACAGCACCAGAAATCCGCGTTAAAGTGAACAAAACTCGAGTTAAACCTTTATCATCGACTGCAGTAAAACGGCGATTGAGAGGTGCGAAGTTGTATGGTCGCGTTGCCGTTCGAAAACCTCTGTCAAGACCACAAAACAAGATTATAAAATTTCTCTGGACTGATGAATCCACGTTTGAACTATTCGGTTCAAAACGAAGAATTTGTGTTATTTTATTTATTAACCTCTTATTAATTGGAGATGGCTTCATTTTTTAACAAGTTAATGATCCATAGTATAGCTCAAAATTATGCAGGGGATATTTAGAAGAGAAAGAGGCACAAGGGATTTTAAAAGAAATTGTGTTGTCTCCTTAGAGCCCGGATCTCAGTCCAATTGAACTTTTGTGGGAAGAACTTGATAGGAACGTCCGTAATCGTGGCCCATCCTCGCAAGAAGACATGTGGAATGCTTTATGCAAAAGTTGGAGCAATATATCAGAAGACACCATCAACAAATTGATTGCTCGTATGCCGAGACTTGTGAAAAAAGTCATACAATGTAAAGGACGATTTTTTGATGAAAAAACATGGTGTGGCCTCCTCAGAGCCCGGATCTCAATCCAAGTCAAGTATATTACAGGTTACTTAGGTACTTACTTAAAACACTTAATTTTTGAGTTTCATTTCATTTTCCTACTTTAATTAAGCTGGTCTTATACTTTTGACCTGCAGTGTACGTCTTATTTATTTGTCTTTCTTAGCTAAATAATATTGTTGTAGGCCTTCCTACATACCTGTAACTTGCTGTATTATTATAATTCCACAATTTTCATAAGTCAATAAATAAATTATCTAATATTTGCCTTTGATTTAATTGATAATTTCCTTTTTTTATTTTATATTAACTCCTTTAAGCCATCAATCAAACTTGATTGTACGATAGTTTAAATATTACACTTGCAAGCAAATCATGAAAAATAAATCAAAATAGGAGATAAACTTCTTCTCGCTACTATTAAGAAGTAGTTCATTTTCTCATAAAAAAAATTCTTGGTAAAGTTAATCGCCGAAATTAAGCACAAGAGAGTTGACGATAAAAATTGTCACGCTTTTTATAAAAGACACTTAGCTCAGTTATCTCTCGTTTTTTATAACATTCAACTTGACTGCTGTAAGTAAGAACCTATAACTTCCATGGAGGTAGATAACAAACGAAAGTTATTTACGATATAGTCATTTTGTTTTATCGATACTTTTCATTAGTATCATACCTAGGATCATATTCACGATATTTAAATTTATCATTGTTCTTTGCTTTTTTTAATGATTTTTGACATTAAGAATTGTTCAATTATTATTTTCTGACGCAGAGTCACCTATACCAGAACTATAATGAATATTAATTGAAGAGTGGGTAATGCTGATTGCTGAATTGCTGATGCAACTTGTGTGTCACTGGTGTAAAATTTGTACGTATTGCTGTGTGTACTTGTATGATATGCGAAACGTGTAACACTTTGGTACAATATGTCAAAGTGTAGTAGTGTCAAGTAGTGTGTATGTATTTGACGTGTATGTGTGATGGTGTCGTGGTAAAAATAAGGTTATAAAATAGAAAAACGAATTAAAATAGCCATGGCTTTAAAATTCGAGAGGGTGCCGGAACATATTGACTTTCCTAAAGAGGAGGAAAAAATTCTGAAGTTTTGGAAAGATATCGATGCCTTTCAGAGCTGCCTGAAGCAGTCAAAAAATAAGCCGAGGTTAGTAAGATTTTAATATTTCTAGGCCCATACTCATTTCAACTGTTATTTTCTTATTTATGTAAATTAGACTTTGATGCGGTTATGGTCTAATTTAGGAAATTAATATTATTCATGTTATATAGTTACTTCAAACGTAAATCAGAATAGGTCCTACCCAGATGGTGTTGAATCTGTGTTGGTCTAGCTATGATACACGATAGTTAGTAAATAGATTCGAATTCTCCTAACGTTAGACATTTACTATTTATCGTTTCAGTTTCACTGGCAATTTTTTGTACTTACATTTCATTTTATTAGATAGAATTAAAAAATAACGACATATAATTTTTTATTCAACATCAATTAGCTTTAAAGTTACTGTTTAAAAAAAATTATATCTTAGTCTCTATTTGTGGTATTACATGTCTGTTACTGTGCACAAAATTCTTGTGCACAGTGTAGATATTGTGAAATCGGCTCTTCTACCTATCGGGCAGCTTTCTGAAGCTCAGGAAGCGCGCATTAAGGATTATAGAAGGTTCCGGGAGCACAATACTCGAAAATATTCACGTATTGCCACGAATAGGGATTTAATTACTATGTTGCTAATCACATCTGATCCAGTATTAAATGGTCTTAGAGAAGTGCCCAAAAAACCAACAAGTAAACTTCCTTCTGGGGTTTTAGAATTAATAATAAATGTATTCTGTAAATGTAAATTTTAGTGTAAGTCATGGTAGTTTTCTCAAAATATTAGTATGTCAGATTATAATGTAGAAGAAGATTCTTCAGAAGAAGAGTTTAGTGATGTAGAATAAATAAGAGTTGTAAATAATATTGAACTAATAAATTTTTAAAGCTGTGTATCTTATCTAACTTTATTATTAGTTGAAAACATATTGTTTTTATAAATTGCATGTTATTTAAGTAAAAAAATAATGTTAATGAGTAGTAATAATGTCCCATTAAGTAATTAGTAGCTAGGTTATTAGTAATTGAGTATTTTATGACTATTGTTAATTCTTTTTATTGTTGCTTTTTTTTTAGCTCTCTGTCAATATACGAAATAGCTATTGTCATTTTTTGTTTTGTTGGTGACCATACCTTCTTTTATTTGGGTGTTATGTGCTAATACCACATTAAAACATCATAATAAAGCCATACGAAGCAAAATACCTCAATAAATAATTTTGTCCAGCTAGCAATTTGCAATTTGCAGCATTTTGTTCAAATGAAACCACTGTGCGGTGATTTAAAATACACTAAAAGTAAAACTCCATCCACGGCCGACTATTTCCCATAGCATTTATAGGAAGGATATGACTCTGTGCCGTTTTAGGCTCCTGCTGTAACACACGGTTTAGAATTCACTTGGTATGAATGTCCGCCTACAGGCGGTTACGCCTCTGACTGTTACTGCTGGAACAGATACTTTGAAAACTATGTAGTGTCACAATACTTCCCCAGATGTGATATGACTTTGTATGGAAAGTTTGTGTGCCATATCACAAATTATTGAGAGTGGTTTTGTGTCTATGAATGTGTTAAGCAGTAGTTTATTTGTTTAATATATGTTTGTGTAAAAAGTCACATCAAGATTGTTTACATTTAGTGAAGTACCTAACCAAATGGAGTATAGATAATATTTATTTTATTATGGGCTGTTACATATATTTGAATTTGATTCAAATGATTGTATCTGACTTTATGACAGTACACACCCTTTGCATCAATCGGAACTTACCGCCTGTATATACTTATCGCCTGTATATATCCATACTAATATTGTAAATATAAACCACCACCATTGACAGGAGATTGGAGAAAGGGTAAGATGTCAATACTCATATAACACAATATTGACACTGTATGTGCAGGCGACATTGATGGCTTAGTTAGCCTAGTTGCATATATGAGTCACCTATGTTGTAATGAGGCCAGTTTTAATTTGAATAACCCCTACCCTGACTATAAAATAGAGCTTGTAATTATATAACTTTGCCTACTCCTCCATATATAGTCAGGGGACTGTATATGTGTATTAAATTGTAACAGCTCATAGCTTGCTTAATAAACATTCAATAAATTACAATAATCAAAAGGCACACACTACCACTATTGTTCATGTCTTGTGTTTTGTGAATTAAGAAGCTATAACTTATTAAAAAATTTAAATTAAAGTAATTTGGATTTATTGTTCCTAATCAAGATTATTATAATTATTTTTAGTTAGCTAGTGCTAACTGAGTTAAGCTTAATACGATTTTTTTTATTCACTAGGTATTCATTCTATGATGGGCCACCTTTTGCTACCGGACTGCCACATTATGGTCACATATTGGCCGGAACTATCAAGGATGTAGTCACAAGATATGCACATCAGCAGGTATGTGATATAATATAAAAATGCCTCATTTTTTTTACACTACAAACTTTCATCTAAACTGGAACAAATATTTGTGTATTACAAAATTTTTGTCCATGTTATTAAACTTCTCTTGGCTCACTGATAATCTAATATTCTACCATATACACACAACATCATCTAGCCCAAACTAAGCAGAGTTTGTACTATGGGTACTAGTCAATGGATAGACATACATTTATACTTTTTTTTGTAAATACTTACATATTATACATAGAAACACCCAGACCAAGACAAACATCCATGTTCCTTCACACAAATGTTTGACTTGTGAAACGAACCCGCGACCTCAGGCGTGGCAGTCGGTTACACTAACCAGTACGCCATCGAGGCTGACGAACTCAAATGGTGACCCACTTAATCCACTGTGCCATCCATGCATTTATTTATGTTTGGTATCTTATCGAATTAGCTCTGTTGACTATTTGATTATTGCCATCACCTTACCTGGATTTCATTGTATTCCTGCATAGTAATAACATATACAGGTGAAGCTACCTGCATTTAATAAAAAATGGTCTGCTATTTGGAGGATTACAAAGGCTAAAGTTGCTTTTAGATATAAGATGTGATAAAGTATATACATATACTCTGTTACTAAGTACCTATTCTGTATGATAACATTATCAATATTATATAAAGATGTAGCATATTATGTTGGATATTATGTGTAACCAATATCATGACTTGCCCCCATTCAATTTTAAAAGAAAATGAACTAAAACGGCCTTATTTCTATACAAAATATGTTGCACACATAATATTATTCTAATGCAATAGTTTACAACGCGATACCAGCTAAGCGTCGTTGGTCGGTTCGAATATAATTTGAATCCAATTTAGCCCGTCG
Organism: Catocala fraxini; assembly: GCA_930367265.1. Taxonomy (NCBI): domain Eukaryota; kingdom Metazoa; phylum Arthropoda; class Insecta; order Lepidoptera; family Erebidae; genus Catocala; species Catocala fraxini. The sequence continues at coordinate 16,909,799 of OV884038.1, forward strand.
CTAATTCATAGTAACGAAATTACATTTCTTATTTTCTCTTAGTATGGAAAATGGTAATTATTTTTTTCGGACGAGTCTTAGAAGCAGCACAGAGCTTGAATTGGGCATGATAAATGTCAATAGCTAGTAAATATATTTTGATGCGTGATAAAACTGCCTTATCTCTCCTTTATATACAACTGTAACATTTGCTACATTAATAGCTATCTAAAGTGATAAAATACTATTTCAGGGATTTCATGTAGAAAGGCGGTTTGGTTGGGATTGTCATGGATTACCTGTCGAGTTTGAAATCGATAAATCGCTGGGCATCAAAGGCCCCGAAGATGTAGAGAAAATGGGTATTGCCAATTACAATGCAGAATGCCGTAAGATTGTTATGAAGTACGCTGGCGATTGGGAAATGATCATCACGCGAATGGGTCGATGGATTGGTGAGGCTTTTTGCTTATATGGAAAGTGCCAATGGTGCCAGCTATAGCATGTTATACTAGCAACGATATTTAGAAATACGCCTATATTTTATGAGTTTAAACAAACTTCATTTCTAAAAATCTTCTATGTTATTGTTTTGCAAGTAAACATCTAACATCTATTTGTAGAAATGTTGTATTTGTGTCTACAAAATCAATAATGGTAATGCTGTTATTTTTATGTGAAACTCAACGAGCGACACTAATGCGCGAGGTGCTTTTCAAAAATCTAACATATAGAGATAATATAAACCTATAGCTTAACTATGGTGGGCAACCTTAGAGAAAATAAATATAATATTTTATATACATAGTATTATTATTATATATAAATGAAGATATGTATAGAGCATGTTTACATGTTTCAGATTTCAAGAATGACTACAAAACTCTCTATCCTTGGTTCATGGAATCTATTTGGTGGGTGTTCAAGGAACTCTACAATAAAGGCATGGTCTACCAAGGCGTAAAAGTGATGCCTTTCTCCACAGCCTGTTCCACACCCCTCTCTAATTTTGAGTCTGGGCAGAATTACAAAGACGTCGTAGATCCTGCGGTTGTAGTGTCGTTCCCTACTTCGCAAGGTTACTCTTTACTTGCATGGACTACCACTCCGTGGACTTTACCTAGTAACCTTGCTCTTTGTGTTAATGCTAAATTGATTTATTTAAAAGTAAAAGAAAAATCAACTGGAATGTGCTACGTTCTTCAGGAATCCCGATTCCCTGTGATCTTTAAAAATGTTGAAGATTTTGATGTTCTCGAAAAATTCACTGGGGACAAACTCAAAGGTGTCAAATACACGCCCATTTTTGATTACTTTATTGAGCATTGTCCAAACGCCTTCGAAGTGTTAGTTGATAGTTATGTGACAGATGATTCTGGTACAGGTGTTGTACATCAAGCACCGTACTTTGGTGAGGACGATTTTAGGGTGTGTCTTGCCGCAGGCGTAATTTCGAGGGATCAAGATATTGTTTGTCCTGTTGATCCGAGTGGAAAGTTTATGGCACCAGTTAAGGACTTCTTAGGACAGTATGTGAAAGACGCGGATAAAAATATTATCGCTAATTTAAAGGCTCGCAACAGACTTGTCCAAGTTGGACAAGTTAAGCATAGTTATCCGTTTTGTTGGCGTTCAGAAACGCCACTTATTTATAAAGCGGTACCGTCTTGGTTCGTTCGAGTTGAACAAATCAGTCAAGACCTATTGAAATCTTGCGAAGAAACTTATTGGGTCCCCGAGTATGTTAAAGAGAAGAGATTTAAGAATTGGCTGAAAGACGCTCGTGATTGGGCTATTAGTCGCAATAGGTACTGGGGTACACCCATTCCTTTGTGGATTTCTCAAGATAGGCAGGAAGTAGTCTGCATTGGCAGTATCGCAGAGTTAGAAGCTTTGACTGGTAAAGAAATCAAAGATTTGCATAGAGAAAGCATTGACCACTTGGAAATTCCGTCATCACGGCCTGGTCAGCCTCCGTTGAAAAGAGTATCTGAAGTGTTCGATTGTTGGTTTGAATCAGGTTCTATGCCGTACGCTCAAAACCATTACCCATTTGAAAATAAAAAGGAGTTTGAAGATATTTTCCCTGCAAACTTCATTGCTGAGGGGATCGATCAAACTAGAGGATGGTTCTACACTCTTATTGTATTGTCAACTGCATTGTTCAAGAAGCCACCCTTTAAAAACTTAATCGCTAATGGTTTAGTTTTAGCAGGCGATGGTCAGAAAATGTCTAAGAGAAAGAAAAATTATCCTGATCCTCTAGAGGTAGTTACAAAATATGGCGCTGATGCTTTGAGACTGTATCTCGTGAATTCACCAGTCGTAAAAGCTGAGAACCTTCGTTTTAAGGAAGAAGGTGTTAGAGACATAATTAAAGATGTATTTTTACCATGGTATAACGCTTTTAGATTCCTCATCCAAAATGTGGAAAGAATTGTCCAGGAAGATAAGATCGATTATAACTTTAATGATAAGGCAGTAAGAGAAAACGTAATGGATAAATGGATAACGTCGTTTACGCAATCACTGATCAGTTTCGTTAAGAAAGAAATGGCAGCTTATAGACTATACACTGTCGTCCCAAGGTTGACTAAGTTTATCGACCACTTAACCAATTGGTATGTGCGAATGAACAGAAAAAGGCTAAAGGGAGAAAATGGTGTCAAAGATTGCCAGCTCGCTTTAGACACTTTGTTTGGTGTTTTATTTGATATGATAAGAGTGATGGCACCTTTCACGCCTTTCCTTACAGAATTAATGTACAAAACTTTACGTCAGCTTATACCTGGTGCGTCTTTGGAGAGCCTACATTTTAACATGATAGCAGAACCCAAGACTGAATTAGTGGACACTGATATAGAAAGAGCTGTTCAAAGAATGCAGACTGTGATAGAATTGGGAAGGGTATTGAGGGACAGAAAAACTATACCTATTAAGTATCCTTTGCCAGAAATGACAATCATTCACCAGGATCCTACCTACTTAAAGGATGTTAAATCATTGGAAAAGTATGTTCTAGAGGAAATGAATATAAAGAAATTGGAATTGACAAGCAATAAACAGAAGTATGGTATTAAGCTTAGGGCTGAGCCAGACCATAAACTACTTGGGGCTCGACTTAAAGGTGATTTTAAGGCTGTAACCCAGGGCTTGAAAAATTTAACTAACGAGCAATGTGAACAATTGATTGCTAATGGCTTTGTCGAGTTAGTTGGACAGCGTATTGACGTGTCTGAGGTAAGGATCATATTCCAGGCTGAAGGCAACGACCAGTACGAGGCGCATAGCGACAACGATGTTCTAATTTTACTTAATGTTACACCCGATCAAGATATGCTTGACGAAGGGTTCTCTAGGGAAATTATTAATAGAGTTCAGAAGTTACGAAAGAAAGGCCGCTTGGTGCCGACTGACGAGGTAAACGTATACTATTCAGTGAACAAGTCGAGCGATGTATTGCGTATTATAAACTCACACCGTGACTTTATTGAGTCTACAGTTAAAGCTCCACTGATACCGATTGAACAGATTAAAGCATCCTTGCCTGTAATTATTGAGGAGACTCAAGAACTTAAAGGTTCTTCATTAAAATTGGTCATTACGTGGAGGAAAGAGGTAGATGTGCCTGCAAATCCGTGGGCTAATATAGTTCTGGTAGACATTAAGCCTCGTTTTGGGGTGTCAACTACTCAAGCTAGTGTGATACTTAGGGACAAAACGAATAAATTCATTAGCCTTAGTCAGCTTTATCATGAGGTGACTGTTCTCTTTGGCTTGTACGGTGTCAAATTTACCTTATGGTGCAATGGAGCCGAGGTAAAAGACACTAACGGTTTGAACACTAAAACCATTATTGTATCGGCAACTAAACCGAAAGATTGTGACGGTAAAACTAGCCCATATTGTAAATTTATCAATATTGCAACTGGTACCAAATCGGTCACATTGTTTTTAGAAAACCCAGTGGGCAAAGTAACTTTGCCCAGCAATTACTTTGAATCAGAATGATGCGTTAAAATTCGTCACTGGCTATTTGGGAATTAAAGAGAGTGACGTACACAAGAAACTTTTTAAGTAATGTTGTTATTTTACTGCTTCTAGGCATATCTTTGATGTACGATTTTGCTCACTAACAAATAGTTAGCAAAATTAGCGAATATTAAAACGAACGAAAATTAGACATTGTTATTAAACTACTTTAATGGTTTTAGCAGAGTTTATTTGGTTTGCAACTTTTTACCTAGTTATCTCAGTGGCTTTAGGTGTTCAGAACTTGGCTCATATGGTCAAAAAGTTGTTGTCAAAAACAAACCGTGTTTAGATTACATAAAGGAGTCTAATTTCAATTAGATAACAATTTTACAAAATTGCATTTTTGACTTAAATTATATATAGCCGCTTAAACAATTAAAAAAACCATATTTTAGAGCGGTTATGAGTATTAACAAAAAACATCATTTGCTATGGGTATTTGTTAATACTTTAAGATCGCGACTCGACTATTGATATCAAATGCAGGTCTCAATAAGAATAATGATTGTTCAGATAAAATGGTATACTGAGTAATGCTACAATTGCGATTCGTTTAAAAAGACATATTAGATAATTTGTATATGATCCACCTTAATATATTTGCAATGACGCATCTGTGCGCCATTGCGTTATAAATATATGTAATTAACTGTTGTGTAATTGTCCAGTAAAGTATTAATTTACAGTGTTTTTAGATGAATGTTTATCTTGTTAACATTGCCATCTTCTTAGTATATTGTCCCCTGTTGATATTTAAGCGATCGCTTGTAGTAAGCACCTACTAATATTATTTATTTCTTATATATAACACTAATGATGTATGGTTCGGCATGTTGTCAGAAATAAAACAAGTACTACGAGTTAAACTTTATTTTAATTAAATGTTCCTTCATAAATAAAACAAAATAAGCATTGAACATTGTTCATTTAACTATTATCTTAACAGGTGCAGAATATTACAACTCATCTCGTAGCTATGTGTCGGCTTTCCGTAAGGAAAATATCGATTTGTGGTGGCGTACCTAAGTACCACAATGTAAAATATAATAGGTACGTATGTAATAAGCGAAGCAACGTGAGGCAAGCCGATGACCGGTTTGCAGTGTGTTGATGTTAACAGTACTGATACATAGTCGTCAATATTATTGCGAATAGATTCGAAATACTCTTACAAGTACCATCACAGCTATTACTAATAATATGAGACGTGACACGTGTTACATTTAGCAGAAACAACAATTTAAAATAACCCACAAATTAAAATTTAAAATATACGTGGTAACCGGCTAAATGAACATTTATAATGCATCTTTAAGTTTGTTCATTAGACAGTAATTGACTCTTAAGATGTCGACCGGTAGCAGTACTATCAGCAGTACTACTACGACTATAGAGGATGTGCTCCGCATCCCAGTGTGAATATTGTGCGAATTTTATTCATAAAGCCTAAATTTGGTAACTTACTATATTGAATGTATAATTTATGTAGCAGCTATACAATTATGTTCGATAGAATTAACTTTGGTGTTCACATTATTAACCTAAAGAATATTACAAATAGTTAACCAAAGAAAAACAACGAAACCAAATGTCTTTTAACTCACTCAGATAACGGTTTCATCTCAACGAAAGTGTTACATTTAGTGAACGGATTTAAATATATGACTAACATCGATATTATGAATTTTATTTGCTATTAGATAGTAATTATTATTAAATCATGTTAGTATCATACATAGGATTGTGGTGGTTATTTTGTTACGTTGCTAAGTGTCACTAAATTCAACAATATACATAAATAAAATAAAAATTACGATTAAAATAGTTTTGTTAATTTAATGGAAAATGCTAACATTTTTATTGTTTTATCACTGTATATATCACAAGAGCTCAGTTTCAAATACAGACCATATTTGCATGAAAATCAATCATCAAAAATAATTTCGTTAGATTCCTTCACCACAAGCGAATATTATAATACTGTTAAAAAGCACAGGCAAGTACACGAAATATATAATTATTTGTAATTTTATTGCTTCGTTTTAAAGAAATGCTTTTATGGAACAAAATATTGCTTTAAAATAACATGGAAGTATTATAATCTCGAATACATCACATAGAATATATAGATAATATATTACTTATGACTAATATATGAGGTGCAAGGGGATTAGGTATAATAATGTAATATGAAAATACGATGTCGACGAAATGATAATGTGTACGAGCCACTCGATTAAATATTCATTAAACATGTTACAGTAAGCCAACGACGATCACATACGGATATATCGATATATACTTATGTATTAAATAAATTATATTTTATTATGCGTCAACAAGGTATATGCGTTCACATCGTAAGCTAAATTGTTTAAAAGAGCTAAATGTTATCTAGTGAAGGCTTCGACGTCGTCAGTAGTCGGATTCATAAGTTAGCATCGAGTTAAGAGTTATTGCACTTTACACATACTAAATACACCACATCATACAATAATGTTACACTAACGTATCTGCTAGTGTCGGGCGACTTAGGCCAGCCACTGCCGCGAACAGCCGGGACGACTGATAGCGATTGCAAATAAATAAATAATATATTTATCTAGGACATGTTTTTATTAAGTTAAAAATAGCGCATTTCACACTAGAAATAACTAAAGATTCATTAACATTTTAAATACATTATAAGATACAACATCGCCTACTCAGTGACTAGTCTAACGGCGTATAATAATCATCATACTCGTAACATTTGAATAGCAACAACGATAAATAGGTACATCACAAGGGGGCGTAAGGCTAGACGCGGCGCGCCGGACGATATGCTCTGTTGGCTGCGTGTCGCCTACCTTGTAGGTAGGCGACACGCTTAGTCGCCAGGCTCGCCGCCCAGCCGCCGAGCCGCCGGGCGGAGGGTGGCCGCCTTACCGTGCGCGCTAGTACTGCGCCGGCTGCGGCGGCGAGTCGCGCTCCGGCAACTTGCGCACCTTCATCGTGCCGTCCGCGCCGCACGAGAACAAGCGCCCGGCGTTGTCTGCAACACACACTGCATGAACCACTCGTTCCACGCTGGCGGACATAGCTTGTCTCGCTCGCTATGACGAGAACCCAATCCGTAGATTTTGGGGACACAAGACCTGTATATAATTGGTCCCTGAAGGTGCTTTCAGGTACTAGACTACTCCTATATAAGCGTTCCCTTACCTTTCGGTTTCGGGTCAGTTACAGAGAGAGATAATAGCTCGTCTCCAGGAATTAATTCATTTCACATTCACTAATTTCTCTATATTGATCAGTGTTAAGAAAAGGCGTATCATACCAACTATGCGCCAGATATAGATTCCACAAAAAAAGAGACGAGCCTATTGCCAGGTACCTAATAGTATACGTGGCAGGAGGCCAATAGATAAAGAATTGGACTTGCGATTGAGAGGTCGCGGGTTCAAATCCTATGGCACTACCGACATGAACCCACTACTAACACACACATAGATACCTACTTAGATAATCATGATAAACTGCTTATCATGCTGCACCAAGGTACGTAGTGTTTATAATCTATTGAACAAATGAGGCTAACATACCGATATGTATTTGCGTGACGCCCTGGCCGATATGTTTGAAGAAGGAACTCCTAGCGTGCTCGCCGGCGAAGGTATATAGCAACTGATGCGTCGTCAACGAAAACACCTGCAAAACGAATTTGTTGTACTGGTTTATATTTGCTATACTTTAAAGTCAAAAATAATAATAATAGCCTTGTATTAAGCTGTCCCACTGCTGGGCACGGGCTTCTTAGTGAGAGAAGGGTTAAGCAATAGTCCACCACGTTGGCCCAGTGCTGATTAACAGACTACACATATCTTCGAGAACATTATGGCGAACTCAGACATGTATGTTTTCTCACGATGTTTTTTTCTTTACCGTAGAAGGTAAATTATTATAAATAGTAGTCCAGTGTACATTGACACATTGTTAGTGATGAAGCTAAAATGATTGTAAATAAATAAGCAGTAACTAAACCTGTTATCGATTGCCAAATGCTAACTTTGAATAATTACATAAAAGTGTATAAACACTGCTGCGCGCAAGTAACCTTAACGATTAATAAAAAGTATTCACAGAACAGGCGATGTATAAGAGTCCCCGCAAACTGCAGACTTTCGATTGGCCGATAGTTTGGTTGGTTTCCTAAACAGTATAAAGATGTATGGGTGTGCGCACATTATAACGATTCGGTATCGTCCGATAAAATAGTTTGATGGGCTACACTATTGCCTTCCAACCGAACCGTGGGCAAACTATCAGCCGAATGCCAAATCAGTGCGACGCTCTTCCACGCGCGCATACCACCGTTTGTCTACGGGGTGTCCCGCGTAAACAAACGACGACGCGACGCTGTGAACGCGACGAACGCGATCAAAACAACGGCCTACCCATCTTGCGGCTTATATGGCAGTCTGCGGCGAGACGCGACACCACGTACTACCAAATAGGTTGATTCTCAAATTCAGACTTAATAGCAGCAATAATGTAATCGAAAGTAGGCGCTAACACGCCACAATATTGTTTAAACATTTTATAATCGTTTCTTAATTTTGGATAGGTATAAATGATGGAATTCGCCAAATATGTTCTTTGTTTTCTTCCTGTGTATTTTACAATTTTTTTTAAAAGTCTACTTTAATTATAACCTTGCAAGCAAAATTGCACTGTACTTTCCCATGATTTTAGAAGTAATGACCAAAATCACAGGACATTTGTCGCGTGTAGCATCGCGTCGTGTCGCGTCGCATCGCGTCGCATTGCGTCGTGTCGCGTCGCATTGCGTCGTGTCGCGTCGCATCGCGTCGCGTTCGTCGCTTACACAGGACAGTGGACACCCCGTTAGTCGGCCGGACTCGCCCTATATTCAGTTTGCTCCGAGCTTTGGCACCGGACGGTCATGTCTATTTTTCATGATGGCACTGTTTTGTTTCGGATAATCAAGTAATTTGGAATGCATCGTGTAAAATTTTCCTTGCAATAATCTGTCACGGCAGATAGGATACACATAATACTCTCGATTTATCTTCTTGATCCTCCTCCGTTGTATAAAAGCAATATCTAATAACACTTCTGGAGAATTGTGTAACTTTCATTATGCAACCACTGTCCTCAAAAGCCGATTTCAAACTAAATAGCAAATCGTCCGAGAACTGTCGGCCGATTGTTGTCTAGTAGGCGCACTTATCATAGATCCGATTGTTTAGTCGGGCCAGTGTGCGCTTAACAGTCAAACTCGACCAAACTACCGGTCGATCCAAATTCTGCAGTTTACGGGGTCTCTAAAAGCACATGTTCATCCATCTTGGAAATATTTAAAAAAGATATAGAAAATTAATAACCTCTGTATGTTATTTTTGGACTTTATTCGACTCGATACTTTTGTGGACTAGTATTATTTTAGTATTTATTAACTTTCAATAGGTACTATTTTTATTAAGTGACAAAATTCATAACAATTTGGCAGTAATCATTGCAATAACATTTACATTTTAGTGTAACTTTTTCTAACATAGTATGAGTTTCTAATAATAATCAAATATGATGATGATTATTACTGTTGTTGTGGTGCCAAGTTGAAGCTAATACAACCAACGACGAGGCTAGAGCGTACCTTGATATCGCCGTCGGCGGCGCCGATCGCGTAGTAGTCCTCGCGGGGCGAGAGCGCGACGCACTTGATGGGCGCGTGGTGCGCGTGCAGGCGGTGGCGCACGGCGCGCGCGCGCAGGTCCCACACCAGCACGTCGCCGCGCCGGCCGCACGACACCAGCGCGCCGCTGGCGCCCGCCCACGCCGCGCACGCCGCGCCGCCCTCGTGGCACGTCCACGCTGCCGCAGCAAACATTCATCGGAACATGCTACATTGTCACTGCGGATTCGCTCGCGGAAATGTGGGTTAACTTAGATCAATTCATTATGAAAGGTACTCCATGTCCTCCTTTTAATTTCCCCTGCGAAACCGTAACAAATAAACAAACAAACTCACATTCTCATTTATAATATTAGGTAGTAAGGATATTTACAGAAAATTGTACTTCGTTCTACACATGCAGCCTGTGCGTTAGTCACACTCAGAGGACATATAAAGCCCTCCTTATTCAATATAACAGTGCCTTCATAACACTAATGAGATTGCCGCAACCCTGTAATGCGATATCGATGTTTGCGGAGGCGCATCTAGATTATTTTTGGTGCGCCGGATACACGTGACATCACAAACAGCGTGCTAGCTATGATAGCGGACATAGACTGTCCGTTTATTACACGTTGTAGTGACTGGCATGTCGTATACAACAATAATAACTAATTTAGATAATAACTTTAAGAATATAGGTACATTACTTTTACTTTAATATGTGAGACACTGGCACCTTCAATCGACTCGTGCAAATCATACTTACATACTACTAAAGCTTTCTTGATAGGCATCAGTGTGTCCCAAATGGCGACGTTTTTACTTTCAGAGCTATGACCGGCTGAAAGTATAAAATATTAAAATTAATATCATAGTAATACCGATATCAGTTGTGAAATATATAGTTAACCAATTACCTGTAGCGACTAAACTGCAGGAACCGAGGAAAACGAAATCGCTTATGCCTTTACTGTGACACTGATGAGTCTGTAAAATAAAAAGTGTTATGAAAATGTGATGCGACGTGTACGCTGCGAATATCTTTATGGAATGCTTACGCTGGAGAAACGCTAGTGTGAAGTAAAATATTTATATTAATATTTAAAAATAACTACTACGCAAGAGCAGGCCCTCTTGCGTAGTAGTAGTAGACAAACTATATATTAGAACTTAAATCGCGTTTTCACTTGTCAGGTAATTATGAATTGTATGGAATGGTGGCATATCGCAATGGTAATCTGTAAGACTAACCTTTATTTAGGACGCTATCAAACATTATTTCTACCATATAGAGAAGGATAGAAAAATTGGAAATTTAACAAGAGCTAAAATTATTGTCTGATATATTTTGACCCACTAAAGTTTACCCACGCAATGATTGTTAGTTTTAAATAATTATACAAACTCACAAAGAACGGCCTAGGCGAGGCTTGAGTATGTCCAGGTTGGTTTGGTGCAGGATGCAGCTGCCACATAGCCAGGTTGCCGTCCGCATCGGACGCGGCGAACTTGTTGCCGTAGTCCGAGAACCGAACGCGCGTCACCTTGGCAAACGCGCCGGGCGCGCGGGGCGACCATACGCACGACGGGTGACCCCACTCCCAAAGTTGGACCGAGCCGTCCGCGCCGCCCGTCAGGTCTATACCATATATTTTGTGAATCAATTGTTTTAAGAAACATTCGCTTTCATGGAGCCCATAGATCTACGATATAATTGTGCAGTATTTGATACATCGCAATCTTATTGAACAAAACATTAAAAGACCATTCTATTTAGCGATTCGAAACAGTCATGTACGCTCTACACAACATTAAGTGGACATGTCGCTCCGCGCTGTCGTCATATGGTAAAAATACTTATCTAACATTTTTTTTAAACTGAGTTTTTATGTATTTGAAATCAGTAATTTTTATATTTTAAATCAAATATAAAAATTCTGGCATATACCTACGTCTTTTACCTTATGGCAGTAGCGTAGGTATATTGATGCTATTGATTATTTATACAACTACTCAGACAGTGTACTTATAACTGGTACTGCTTGCGCTCAATGCCATCCGTCTTTTGACATGAATTTTATTATTATTTACCTCTGACTGTATTCCGTGTTCTGTGGATAGTATTATCTCACTTGTAAGTAATGCGTAGTTCTACATATTATGTATTCTGTGGCCTACGAATGCAATTACATTTTGTAATATTTTAATGCGCAATTTTATTGTAGGTCTTTGGGCTGGCTTATAATATCAACATAAATAATATCAATATATAAATAATATAACTTGTACATCTAATAAATAATATTATAACGTTATAACTCTCATATACTAAAATGATGGCGAAAAGAGGTGTGATATTTATAAGTTGCAGGGTTTTATAATGTAACCTAAATAAATACACTCTGTGCTTCTTATATCGCAAGTAACGAATCCTAAAACTGCCTATTTTCTAATTTAAACTTATTACACACCATATAATGCTGGTTGTTAAGTAACTTCCATTTTGTGTTCCGTTAAGGCAGTGTGATTTAAAAAAGTCGTCAACTTATCTACAGTGCACCAGTATATTGCGCTGACTGTTTTCCAATTGAAAGTTCAGATTATGACACCCTTTCCTTTTTAAATCATCCACAACGCTCCTAGGTTGTCGTACCTCTTGTATATTCGTGTCAGTCTAGAATACTATGAAATAAATAGTTAGTTTGTTTGTTCTCATGATTATCTTAATAGGATTTTGTTATCGTCTTATAATGAGGATGTAAAATCGTTGGACTAATGTGCGTCCATAGGATTGTAACCAATATTCCCCTTAAAAAAATACCCGTACTCAGTTTGCCTCTGGTTATATCGATCAACTGTTTTATTAACTTACACAGTGGTTGAGAAGGATGTGCAGCCATCCGCTTAATGTTGTCGATTTTGTGTTTCAGCACCTATAGCGAAATTTCTCATTACAAAATGTCTCTTGAATGATTTACAATTAAATATACCAGCTGTCTTAGTTATATATTAGACATGTTAACAACCAGTTAGTACAAGACACCAAACAGTTCATGCTTGACAAAATTGGTAAAATAAATGTGCAAAAGACAACGCAACATACAATATAGCAATAAGGAGACGATAGTAAAAGAACAAAACAACTGAGAAACACCGGTCAGGAAATATCTACGAATAGACGGAACTCTACGGCGAAAATAAAATCGTGACCTAATCCAAATAAAATCCGTCGATGTGAGAAACCACTGCAAAATTAAAAATGATGAAAATACACGATGGAAAATTATAAATTTGTGAGCGGTCTAGCGAAAAGAGCTATTGTGTAACGAAAATTAAAAAAAAGAAATGATGACGAGAGAAGAATAAAATTATAATTTGTATAAATAAATGAAACATCGAGCTTTAAATAAAACGCAGGGAGTGCGGGCTGCCAGTTAAAAGACGTGACGTCAATACTGGCGGGATTGTCTAGGAGTGTCACTGACCGGTTTCATGAGAAGCTTCGAACGGTGCAGCACCAGCCGACAGTATTTCGGGTCGTGGCAACCCGGGAACTGTAGACCCTTCACCTGCGACCAACACTCTGTTATACCGAATCATACACTCACACATAGGACATTTTATACTTTTATAAATAATATCAAGTTAAGTTGTTTATAAATTTAATTATGTATAAGTTCCTTTTGTTATATAGTTACATTTACCCGCCTACAAATAGCTTTCACCCAAATAGAGAGAACAAATGTGTCTTTCGAACAATATATTGATTTAGTTATGTTCAAAAATTATAAACAGTCTAAATACTATTGTTTCAGATATCTCTCGTCTTCATTTTGGCAGATAGATACTAGCCTTAAATCCTAAAAACAACACGAAGGACAATTATACATAATACTCGCACGTAGTAGATCTCCCGTCTCTTTCGAGTATAGATTCAGAGACGTTACAAGTCTGATAGAGATACTGAAGGAAAGCGCGAGCGAAGCGCGAGGCGACACCAAACAGTATTACAGAGACACCTTTTGTACTGACACAACCACACCACGTTTAAATCCCAATATTTGATGAACAGCAACTCAATGAATAAATGTATTATTATCATCAACAAGATATAATAGTTTTATAAGGTTTTATGAATATTGTTATTTTTCATAACTGGGATTAATACTATTGTCCTAAGAGGATATGATTATAAACTAGTAGATTTAAAGTCTAAGTAAAATACAGAATAAACTCAAGTTATATATATATACAGGATGTCCCAAATTCGAAGTCAAGCCGGAATCAGGTAACAGGCTATGTTAAAACAGCTATCAGAAAAATATTATAAAAAGTCTAAGTAACGTATTTTAAAACATAAAAATTAATAATTCTACATTTTGTGACGGTCTTTTTACACCTGTTACTACCTACAGACACTTACAATATGATTTTTTTTTCATGTTATGTAATCTCGAATATTGCTTTTTTAAGCTCTCGATTTTTTTTGATTATTCGAGATAAGATATCAAAAAAATAATTTAAAAAGTAACAGGGGTGAAAAGACCGTCACAAGGTGTAGATATTTTTGTCATTTTTTTAAATACGTAACTATAATTTTAAAAATACGTAGCTTAGTTTTATTATATTTTTCTGATAGCTTTTATAACTTAGCCTGTTACCTGATTCCGGCTTGACGTCCACTTCTGGGACAACCTGTATAACTTGAGTTTATTCTGTATTTTACTTACTGATTACTGATGTAGGTACTATAGTACATCTTGACATTATAGGACAGAAAAGTTAGATTGTTTCATCTGATCAATTAGTACGAGTTTTCATGACGCTCGATTACGATAAACATCTACGTGTTTCTTCATTCATTTATCTTTTTTTATAAAATATATGAAATAATGTTGTTCAAAACGATGACGTTTAACGCAACAACGATCAAACTCGAAATCTATCACTTCTCATGATTGTACACAATAATATGTCGACATAATACCTTTATTCATTCAGTGTGTTCTAGAAAGTGCTTTAGTATTACGTGGACGTACGTTAACAATATATGCTTCTAATCCTGTAGGGACCGAACTTCCCCGTCGCTCCGGCTGTGGACGTTTTTGTTATATACTTTGTTAGTATACTAGAGAGTTACTGATGCATACATTACTTTGAAAGTTAAATTGGGTTATAGTTATTAAATAGATTAAATATTAAATAACACATGCTGTGTGATACAAAGCATATCATATCCGTACATATATGAGCCTCATAGCTTGTCATTAATTTTGCAAGTTTGATTGTTAAAGTTCACACAGCGACGCATCAACCTAGACTGTTTGGACTTTGAACTATTAGAAGTTAAACGCTGCGAATCGTGGGAGAGAGTGCGTTATATTTTTGTTATGCTTTATCCCTACCATTACATCGACACCGCTATGCACTGTCCCTTTCCGACAATTCTCTATTTTGTATGGAGCGTAGTTATGCGTATATAGATTGTCTAACTTGATGTGTAGCCGTGTGTACATTATACTTATATGTTAGTTAAATAAGAGTTGTTTGTTATTATATTCATGCTGTATGTTTTTTGCATATAATCTTATCGCAAATTAGTTAAGGACATTCGTTTATCGTGACATTGATAATGTTAGGTATATAAGAGGTAAATATAGTAATTATGGTAGTAATAAAATGTTAGATAATGTTTGTTTTGTGTGTTACTTACCACGCTAGCGCCGCGCCCAGTTTGACTGGCCATGCCGACTGGCACTTGAGGTGCGTTGGGGTTTAGTGGTGAACTGTTGCCAGTACCTGGCACTGATCCTCCGTTTGGTCTGGAAAATCAGACACGGAAAAGAGAAATGATTGAAAGAGTCACATAAGAATTATATCGTTAGCTCAATAGGCCAAAGTTATTAAACCATAGAGCATTAATCAAATGGTGCGGTTTGGGGATAAGGCTTAATAGAAGTATTCGTTGGATATAAGTAAAAAAGAACTCTAAGTACTAAATTCCTACAAAAGTTAGTAGGTATTCCCGTATCACGCCTATTCCCGTAACAGTAGGCAGAGACTATGAATTTCTATTCGCTTACTCATTTATCTTTATTTGTTATATAAGTAAACATAGCCTTCACTAAACAAAAGTGCACGTAACGCGTGTACGTGCCCGCATTCCGTATACGTAAGTGCCTTGTACGTACTTGTCGTGGTGCTGTATGAGCAGGAAGCCGGTGTCGGGCAGCGAGGCGGGGTCGGCGGCCAGCGCCAGCAGGTCGAGCTCGCACTCGTCCTCCGCCCACCACGAGCCCGAGCGCAGCAGCAGCGACACGTCCATCTCCTGCACCTCGCGCGCCGTCGCCACAGCCAGCAGGCAACCGCCCACCTAGACAACACAACTGTTATTAGAATCATTTGTGTGCTACATCAAATGAATTTACATTCCATCAACATAAGTGCAGTATATTATAATATACTACGGATGGTCATTTTATTCATCCACCGCACACAGACCGCGGCAGCGCGGCGGTTGCGGTGCGGAAGTTTATACATAGCCATAGGACACACGCGGTGGTGTCGTAGAAGCGATTCGGCGCTATCTGTGTACGCGTCGCGGTGTTTTCAGGGAACAGTGTGCTTACAACAAACATTTCAGATAAAAGTGATGTAGAAATACATTTATTATTACTTTACCACAGAGAAAATAGATGCAAAGGTGAGGTTTTGTATGATGCTCAACAGTTTTGTAAAATATTATAACTATAAAACCGCTATTAGGACGCCTGCACACAGCACTGCAATACGACCGCTAAGTGTACGTCTTGAATATGCCTCCACCCCGACGCCGTCTGTTTGTAGTGTCGGTACGTCCTGTACCATCACCTTGCCACCTCGTCTCTGTTCCGGATCTTGGGTGCGTAATTTTTAAAAAAATACTCCCCGTGCAATTATTCCACCACCGGTACCGCTTCGCCTCTGCTGTCTGTGTGTGGTAGGCTTGAAAGCACTTACAGGCACCACTTTTGGTTGCACATAAGGGACAACATTTGTGCTAATATAACATTATAAAAAATTGGCCAATTTTTTTATAATGTTATATTCATAACATCGTTTGAACAAAAAAAAAACATACGTAACATATACCTGTAAATCCTACAAGAAGTAAGACCTGATTACATATTGCTACAGAGAATTCCTTGACCGGTAAACCTTACAACAGCTTTGGCCGACCTGGGAATCGTATCCGAGACCTCATACATAGCAGTCGCATTAACCGCGGCGCCAATGTGTTAGTTTTATTAAGTCTTTTATATTACACCGCTAAGTTACGTAGCTTTACAAAGAGTAAACAGACAACATTACCTTATTAAGACAGAATGCAGCAATGGAGTCCTGCTCCTTATGTATAATCCTCACAGGGTTGTGAAGTTCCATGTCGCGGTCGCGTTGATGTTGTGGTATACAACCAGGCCGGGGCTCACCGGCCATGGTCTCAGCCGTGACGGACTGTGTTCGACGCCGGGAGAATACAGCGCGGATAAATAGATCCTGAATAAAACGAACATTTTGATTAAAAGTTCTGTTATGTTTATCTTTTTACAGATTAATTTTTATTAATACAGATTTCATAGATATACATATATATATAATTATATTAATAGTATCAGCCCTGTATTAAACTGTCCCATTGCTGGGTACGGGCCTTTTCTGAGCGTGAGAAGGGTAATACATAATAACACCGCGCTGGCCCAGTGCGGGTTGGTAGACTTCACATATCTTCGAGAACATTATGGAGAACTCTCAGACATGCAGGTTTCCTCACGATGTTTTCCTTCGCCGTTATTCATATGATACCGTTCTGGCATGTATTTGTATATAATTAAAGTTAAGTTTACTATACTCACGTTTAGTAAGCTATGATAAAGTAAAAAATAGTAGTTTATTATCCTGGTTTAGGCCGGGACTCCACTAAAGCGGAGATGTGTGCTGTGCGAGAAGAGATGTTTTTCAGCTCGGGTGCGAGGCGTTGAGTGTTCAGTCGTCCGCGCACAGCTCACATCTCCGCTTCCATCGCGCCATACAAATATTACACATCTCCGCACAGCGATCTCCACTGAAGCTGAGCGGAGAGGAGATGTGTCAATAACACAATTCTATTGGTTGTTTAAAAAGCATCTCCTCTCCGCTCGTCTCGTCTACGCTTTGGTGGAGTCCCGGCCTTAGCCAGGTGCAGAGGCTACTACTAACATAGTCTTCATAACTCTATGCCCAAACCAAGAGTCGAACCTGAGGCCTGGTGATCGACCAGCGTAATGCCCCATGCCGCTGTAGATTAAGGATTAATACTAAAGTATTACCTGAACCGGTTCTTGTCGGACGAGGAAGTTCCAAAGTCTTCGTGCTGGAGCCGAGCTGAATAGGACTGAATTGAACGGTGTATTATGCTTCTCTACTAAACATCTGCAATAAATATAAACAAATTTATAATCGTTATATTAATACCAAGTTTTATATGGATTACAACTATAACTCACAAGCGTTTTAGTTTTGATGGTCCTCAGTAGGTGACGCGGCCAAGAGCCACCACTATTGGTCAAATTATTTGGTTAACATCTACTTAATTCGACGACTATAAACAGTAAAAACATACATACTTATGCCTATATTCTGCAAAAGGCTAAGGTACACAGACTTGAACTCGGGACATAATGTTTAGTCAACTAAACCCCAATTTAACTCACAAATGTTTTTTAGCACAATTTAAATCTTTATTCATAATCTCTAAAGAAATGATATTTAGTAGGGAATGTTTTCAAATTTTCTAATTAATTTTTTATAGTCTGATATAAAATATGTTTCATTATTTAGATGTCTGTACCCACCTGTACTTGTTGATAGGCGGGCCTGAAGTCTGTTGATCGGGGAAACATCCCGGTATATAGTCTGGTGGCGGTGCTCTCGAGTCCAGGGTCTCAGTCAGTTGTTGTTGCCATTGGTCTACGCGTCGCAGTGCACCGTGGACCATGGGACTTGTTGTTGCGAGTTCTATACAAAATATAAAAACAGGTTATTTTGAACCGTTATTCAATACTATTAAATACTACTATAATTTGGTTTTATAACTTATTTATACATGTATAAAAATTACAGACTTTTAATATTTAATGCCTATTTTAATGCCTTTTCAATTAAATATTTTTTTTTTTTTTAATATTCTACCACATACACACAACACCATCTAGCCCAAACTAAGCAGAGCTTGTACTATGGGTTCTAGACAATGGATAAACATACATATATACTTTTTTTTTTTTTTTTTTTTTTTTTTTGTAAATACATACATATTATACATAGAAACACCCAGACCAAGACAAACATCCATGTTCATGCACACAAATGTTTGACTTGCGCGGGAATCGAACCCGCGACCTCAGGCGTGGCAGTCAGTTACACTAACCACTACGCCATCGAGGCCGACAAATATATATATATATACTAATATCATGTAGGATACAGGTATCTAAATTATAAATGCGGAAGTGTTTTTGTTATGTGTTCGTTTTATATGTTTTGCATTGGTATTTTAATGGACCACAGTATGAAATAGACTACTAGTTATCACTAGAATACCGTGATCTAGGGATAATTAGTATCATATTTCATAGCGGATATAAGTTAGCAAGATAAATCTATATATTTGGTAGTATCGTGTCTCTATCGCCTTACGATACATTGGTTACTAGTAGTAGTGTAGTATGGTATATTCCTACCATAAAATTTCTTTTTATTTAGCCTAAAATTAATAAATTATTAAATCGAAGTATTGCATACTCACCGGACATCTCAATACCGCACAGTTGTAAGAAGTTCTGCAACTTCTGCTGTGCAAGTCTGAGCACCGCGATGCGCATCACAAGCCAAGAATATGAGTCCGGATCCGAGTGTTCGGTATTTGTTCCCTTGCGACGCTTTTCAGTCCTGACACAAAATATATTAATTTTATTTATAAGACACATAATAGGTACGAAAATCGAGGCATGTTAAAGATACATTTTGTTCAGAATCATGTTTTTTTTTAACAATTATAGCCAGCTTTTGGTCACTCGTAAAACACAGCGACTGTGTTCCACGAGTGACCAAAAGCTTATATGAATATTGGTGCTGGTTATATCTGTAAGTTGATTGTATAAATTGGTAATACTTCTACAATCTTCAATTTGCAGTAAACAATGAAATCACAAGAAAATATAATTTATATAAAAACTAATTATTAATTTTATATTGTTTCCATATATTTTTTACATTCTGATATACATAAACCTATTGTCAATATTTTAGGAGAAGGCACATACAAGCAGTCTTTACTAGAGCAAATGCTAGGGATGTGAAATTGTACCTACTTTATGTCAATAAAGATAGATATTATTATACTCTCTGTTTATTCTTCTTCTCTCTACTCTTTATTTAAATATTGTTTTATTACATTAGAAGAATATCCGGCCCTAATTTTTGATTAATAATAGTAAATGATTAATCAAAAAAATTAATTATCTATCTGTTACTGGTAAGCAATTTACGTTATCATGTATACAAATTACGTACGGTAGAAAATACAAATATGTATATAAATAAAAAGATCATACTTGGTAGTGCTGGTGTCGAAGATATCATCATCATCGGCCTCACTACCGCTGTCGTCCACATCTTCAGGACCAGACTCTGCTGAATCGTAGTCGTAGTTCTCTGGGTCCTGTTCCGCCGTGGGCTATCACAAATAAATGACATACATATACATATATAAAGTCTTATAGCTATACCACTGAAAGTATCAGCACAATTGTATTACAACCACATTTCACCAGGCATGATTTTAAGTCCTAATAGGTGGCGAGATTATTGCCATCTAGTGAGCACAGTTTCAGACTGTGTTGCTACTGAGAATTTCCTGTCAACAAACCTAATAATACTTTGCACAAAGGGAAATGCCCACTACCCATCGTGACTTTGGCCACGAGTGCCCATATTTAAATGATAGTATGCAATGTCATTAAATGATTAATCAAGGAATTTAATAAATAAGTTGGGGTATTGAGGGTATTGAGATTTTTAAGATAATTAAGATTTTTATATAAATGTTATTCACGCACAGTCTCGTCATACATCATCATTATTATCATACACAATTAAAAGATTGTCTTAAAACTGAGCATTATCAAGCTTGTTTGTAAATAAAATGACAAAATCACAACGAAAGAAACACAATCACGCAAACCGAGTAAGTAAGGAAGCCAATTTGTGTTATGACAGTTGGTTTCGGTGTCGCAAGTTAAAAACAAAAAATCATAGTTCAATATCTAATTGATATTATTATTTTGCTTATTACTGGCATAATAACATAAAATAATATATTTGCTTTATTATTTGTGGATTATTAACATAATAATATTATAATACCACTTGCTATTTCTTTATCATTTCTAACATTTTTATTCAATAATATTAGTTTCCTTTTTACGTTGAAATTATAATGTTGCAACACTGGTGATTATAACAACACTTATTTCCGTGACGATACTTTTTTACTGTATGGATCTTGCTATCTTCTTTCGGTAAATGAATAGTACGAACAATTATTAGAAATTATAATATATTTTTTTATCATACATGTAATATTGGCCGGCAAAAATTACACGTTAGCCAAAAATGGGCATTCCTCTTTGGAATTAAACCAGAAACCTTATGCATAGTAATTTCATTCACAACAACTTAGCTTGACGAAACGCTTGACTCGACTAAAATTAGTATTTTGAGTTTTTCGAGACAGTTGTTGTAAAGGCATAATGTAAGTTTAACTGTATAACTGAATTTTATTCGAGCTTTAATCTTGACACGGCATGTCAGAGGATGTCTAGTTCATGTAAGTTTACCTTAGTAAGCAGATACGTGAGTATACTGCAGTGTGGTGGTACGAACTGCTCCCTGTAGGTGGGGCGGCCCTCTTGAATGTTCTTGTGCGGCGCGGTGGGGCCCAGCCCCAGCAATCGCATGTTCAACAGAGCTCGCTTCTCGCGAAGTGACGACCACACCGATGTCCCTTCTGTACGCTCCACTAGTTTTGGCTGAGGAATCACATTCATATCTTAGTAGTGTACTTTTCTGGCGGTACTTATATTTAACCTATTAATGTGACTTGATACTTAAGTTTATGAATGATATCTTCAAATTCAACATACATATATATAAAGGTGTGGATATGGTGGAAGATTAAAGAACAATTAGTATTAGATTGATGAATTGGTTTTCATGAATAGCCTTTGTAACCCGACATTGATTTTAAATATTTATATCTAATATTTGTTTGTTTGCACGTATCCTCTGATTTAGTCATTCGGATATATCATGTGCGGATAAATTTAAAATGAAGGTGGTGCTATGACTCACTCAGATGTTTTGTCAACATCATAAAATACGTATTTCTGTCGGTCTTAGTGCCCCTATATGTATAGATTTTGCCTCGCGCGTTGTCCACGGGAGGGTCCCCTGCGTACACGAACCTGCACGGGCGCGGGCACGGTGGGCAGCAGGCGCCGCACGCCGCCGCCGAACAGGCGCGCGTGGTCGGGCGGTACAGCAGGTGCGCGTCGCATGTTGTCTCCTGCGTGTACCAACCTGCACGGGCGCGGGCGCGGTGGGCAGCAGGCGCCGCACGCCGCCGCCGAACAGGCGCGCGTGGTCGGGCGGTACAGCAGGTGCGCGTCGCATGTTGTCTCCTGCGTGTACCAACCTGCACGGGCGCGGGCGCGGTGGGCAGCAGGCGCCGCACGCCGCCGCCGAACAGGCGCGCGTGGTCGGGCGGTACAGCAGGTGCGCGTCGCATGTTGTCTCCTGCGTGTACCAACCTGCACGGGCGCGGGCGCGGTGGGCAGCAGGCGCCGCACGCCGCCGCCGAACAGGCGCGCGTGGTCGGGCGGTACAGCAGGTGCGCGTCGCATGTTGTCTCCTGCGTGTACCAACCTGCACGGGCGCGGGCGCGGTGGGCAGCAGGCGCCGCACGCCGCCGCCGAACAGGCGCGCGTGGTCGGGCGGTACAGCAGGTGCGCGTCGCATGTTGTCTCCTGCGTGTACCAACCTGCACGGGCGCGGGCGCGGTGGGCAGCAGGCGCCGCACGCCGCCGCCGAACAGGCGCGCGTGGTCGGGCGGTACAGCAGGTGCGCGTCGCATGTTGTCTCCTGCGTGTACCAACCTGCACGGGCGCGGGCGCGGTGGGCAGCAGGCGCCGCACGCCGCCGCCGAACAGGCGCGCGTGGTCGGGCGGTACAGCAGGTGCGCGTCGCATGTTGTCTCCTGCGTGTACCAACCTGCACGGGCGCGGGCGCGGTGGGCAGCAGGCGCCGCACGCCGCCGCCGAACAGGCGCGCGTGGTCGGGCGGTACAGCAGGTGCGCGTCGCATGTTGTCTCCTGCGTGTACCAACCTGCACGGGCGCGGGCGCGGTGGGCAGCAGGCGCCGCACGCCGCCGCCGAACAGGCGCGCGTGGTCGGGCGGTACAGCAGGTGCGCGTCGCATGTTGTCTCCTGCGTGTACCAACCTGCACGGGCGCGGGCGCGGTGGGCAGCAGGCGCCGCACGCCGCCGCCGAACAGGCGCGCGTGGTCGGGCGGTACAGCAGGTGCGCGTCGCATGTTGTCTCCTGCGTGTACCAACCTGCACGGGCGCGGGCGCGGTGGGCAGCAGGCGCCGCACGCCGCCGCCGAACAGGCGCGCGTGGTCGGGCGGTACAGCAGGTGCGCGTCGCATGTTGTCTCCTGCGTGTACCAACCTGCACGGGCGCGGGCGCGGTGGGCAGCAGGCGCCGCACGCCGCCGCCGAACAGGCGCGCGTGGTCGGGCGGTACAGCAGGTGCGCGTCGCATGTTGTCTCCTGCGTGTACCAACCTGCACGGGCGCGGGCGCGGTGGGCAGCAGGCGCCGCACGCCGCCGCCGAACAGGCGCGCGTGGTCGGGCGGTACAGCAGGTGCGCGTCGCATGTTGTCTCCTGCGTGTACCAACCTGCACGGGCGCGGGCGCGGTGGGCAGCAGGCGCCGCACGCCGCCGCCGAACAGGCGCGCGTGGTCGGGCGGTACAGCAGGTGCGCGTCGCATGTTGTCTCCTGCGTGTACCAACCTGCACGGGCGCGGGCGCGGTGGGCAGCAGGCGCCGCACGCCGCCGCCGAACAGGCGCGCGTGGTCGGGCGGTACAGCAGGTGCGCGTCGCATGTTGTCTCCTGCGTGTACCAACCTGCACGGGCGCGGGCGCGGTGGGCAGCAGGCGCCGCACGCCGCCGCCGAACAGGCGCGCGTGGTCGGGCGGTACAGCAGGTGCGCGTCGCATGTTGTCTCCTGCGTGTACCAACCTGCACGGGCGCGGGCGCGGTGGGCAGCAGGCGCCGCACGCCGCCGCCGAACAGGCGCGCGTGGTCGGGCGGTACAGCAGGTGCGCGTCGCATGTTGTCTCCTGCGTGTACCAACCTGCACGGGCGCGGGCGCGGTGGGCAGCAGGCGCCGCACGCCGCCGCCGAACAGGCGCGCGTGGTCGGGCGGTACAGCAGGTGCGCGTCGCATGTTGTCTCCTGCGTGTACCAACCTGCACGGGCGCGGGCGCGGTGGGCAGCAGGCGCCGCACGCCGCCGCCGAACAGGCGCGCGTGGTCGGGCGGTACAGCAGGTGCGCGTCGCATGTTGTCTCCTGCGTGTACCAACCTGCACGGGCGCGGGCGCGGTGGGCAGCAGGCGCCGCACGCCGCCACCGAACAGGCGCGCGTGGTCGGGCGGTACAGCAGGTGCGCGTCGCATGTTGTCTCCTGCGTGTACCAACCTGCACGGGCGCGGGCGCGGTGGGCAGCAGGCGCCGCACGCCGCCGCCGAACAGGCGCGCGTGGTCGGGCGGTACAGCAGGTGCGCGTCGCATGTTGTCTCCTGCGTGTACCAACCTGCACGGGCGCGGGCGCGGTGGGCAGCAGGCGCCGCACGCCGCCGCCGAACAGGCGCGCGTGGTCGGGCGGTACAGCAGGTGCGCGTCGCATGTTGTCTCCTGCGTGTACCAACCTGCACGGGCGCGGGCGCGGTGGGCAGCAGGCGCCGCACGCCGCCGCCGAACAGGCGCGCGTGGTCGGGCGGTACAGCAGGTGCGCGTCGCATGTTGTCTCCTGCGTGTACCAACCTGCACGGGCGCGGGCGCGGTGGGCAGCAGGCGCCGCACGCCGCCGCCGAACAGGCGCGCGTGGTCGGGCGGTACAGCAGGTGCGCGTCGCATGTTGTCTCCTGCGTGTACCAACCTGCACGGGCGCGGGCGCGGTGGGCAGCAGGCGCCGCACGCCGCCGCCGAACAGGCGCGCGTGGTCGGGCGGTACAGCAGGTGCGCGTCGCATGTTGTCTCCTGCGTGTACCAACCTGCACGGGCGCGGGCGCGGTGGGCAGCAGGCGCCGCACGCCGCCGCCGAACAGGCGCGCGTGGTCGGGCGGTACAGCAGGTGCGCGTCGCATGTTGTCTCCTGCGTGTACCAACCTGCACGGGCGCGGGCGCGGTGGGCAGCAGGCGCCGCACGCCGCCGCCGAACAGGCGCGCGTGGTCGGGCGGTACAGCAGGTGCGCGTCGCATGTTGTCTCCTGCGTGTACCAACCTGCACGGGCGCGGGCGCGGTGGGCAGCAGGCGCCGCACGCCGCCGCCGAACAGGCGCGCGTGGTCGGGCGGTACAGCAGGTGCGCGTCGCATGTTGTCTCCTGCGTGTACCAACCTGCACGGGCGCGGGCGCGGTGGGCAGCAGGCGCCGCACGCCGCCGCCGAACAGGCGCGCGTGGTCGGGCGGTACAGCAGGTGCGCGTCGCATGTTGTCTCCTGCGTGTACCAACCTGCACGGGCGCGGGCGCGGTGGGCAGCAGGCGCCGCACGCCGCCGCCGAACAGGCGCGCGTGGTCGGGCGGTACAGCAGGTGCGCGTCGCATGTTGTCTCCTGCGTGTACCAACCTGCACGGGCGCGGGCGCGGTGGGCAGCAGGCGCCGCACGCCGCCGCCGAACAGGCGCGCGTGGTCGGGCGGTACAGCAGGTGCGCGTCGCATGTTGTCTCCTGCGTGTACCAACCTGCACGGGCGCGGGCGCGGTGGGCAGCAGGCGCCGCACGCCGCCGCCGAACAGGCGCGCGTGGTCGGGCGGTACAGCAGGTGCGCGTCGCATGTTGTCTCCTGCGTGTACCAACCTGCACGGGCGCGGGCGCGGTGGGCAGCAGGCGCCGCACGCCGCCGCCGAACAGGCGCGCGTGGTCGGGCGGTACAGCAGGTGCGCGTCGCATGTTGTCTCCTGCGTGTACCAACCTGCACGGGCGCGGGCGCGGTGGGCAGCAGGCGCCGCACGCCGCCGCCGAACAGGCGCGCGTGGTCGGGCGGTACAGCAGGTGCGCGTCGCATGTTGTCTCCTGCGTGTACCAACCTGCACGGGCGCGGGCGCGGTGGGCAGCAGGCGCCGCACGCCGCCGCCGAACAGGCGCGCGTGGTCGGGCGGTACAGCAGGTGCGCGTCGCATGTTGTCTCCTGCGTGTACCAACCTGCACGGGCGCGGGCGCGGTGGGCAGCAGGCGCCGCACGCCGCCGCCGAACAGGCGCGCGTGGTCGGGCGGTACAGCAGGTGCGCGTCGCATGTTGTCTCCTGCGTGTACCAACCTGCACGGGCGCGGGCGCGGTGGGCAGCAGGCGCCGCACGCCGCCGCCGAACAGGCGCGCGTGGTCGGGCGGTACAGCAGGTGCGCGTCGCATGTTGTCTCCTGCGTGTACCAACCTGCACGGGCGCGGGCGCGGTGGGCAGCAGGCGCCGCACGCCGCCGCCGAACAGGCGCGCGTGGTCGGGCGGTACAGCAGGTGCGCGTCGCATGTTGTCTCCTGCGTGTACCAACCTGCACGGGCGCGGGCGCGGTGGGCAGCAGGCGCCGCACGCCGCCGCCGAACAGGCGCGCGTGGTCGGGCGGTACAGCAGGTGCGCGTCGCATGTTGTCTCCTGCGTGTACCAACCTGCACGGGCGCGGGCGCGGTGGGCAGCAGGCGCCGCACGCCGCCGCCGAACAGGCGCGCGTGGTCGGGCGGTACAGCAGGTGCGCGTCGCATGTTGTCTCCTGCGTGTACCAACCTGCACGGGCGCGGGCGCGGTGGGCAGCAGGCGCCGCACGCCGCCGCCGAACAGGCGCGCGTGGTCGGGCGGTACAGCAGGTGCGCGTCGCATGTTGTCTCCTGCGTGTACCAACCTGCACGGGCGCGGGCGCGGTGGGCAGCAGGCGCCGCACGCCGCCGCCGAACAGGCGCGCGTGGTCGGGCGCCAGCGGCGCGTGCGCGGCCAGGCGGTACAGCAGGTGCGCGTCGCGCGCCGCCGCCGCCCAGCCCAGCAGCGCCAGGAACACCGCGCAGAACGCCTCCGCCAGCAGCACTGCTAGCCTCGGCGCGTCTTCTTCTTCCGCCGCGCGCAATGCAAGTCCGCGAAGTGCTGATACACCTGCATACAACGGAACGTGTTATTTAGCCAACTGTTTCAAATAACTAGCGTTCGCCCTACAGTCCAAATTCGATTATAATCACATAATCATTACTGAATAATTGAGGAAAACATATATGATTTTACATTTAAAAATAAAACTGTTTCCTAATTGTTTTATTGATGATGATCACTTAAGCTCGTCAAGAGCATACAAATAAAAACGATTAGCAATCTAAGGAGAAAAATGAACGGAACTGTTTTGTCTTTCCCTATTTATAATATATGTGTCCAGGCTAATTTGTTGTAATACGAATAAGATTGGTTTCGAAGCTTACAATTAAATACACACGTTCCTCATTTTACGATACGATCGATACGATTACGATCTTCTAAACAAAACTATATATGAGTAGGCAATGCGCAATTTGTGCAAAATCTATTAACAATCTAACATCAGCTACGACCCTCAAGAACGGCTGAGTGAGCGGGATACAGATCGTTCTTTATAAAATTAAGTGATACATTACCAGGCCATTTATTTGGTGGAGTCGTGACGACAAGCTCTTCAGTGGAGTGGCGTCTTTGTCGCGCCAGTATTTGACTAGTTCCTGGAGTCTCAGCTATGATACTACAAACAGAACATCGTGCACTCATTATATTAAACTTAATGTGTTATCATCTTAACTATATGCTTAGCGTTTCTCTTCTCATTTAACATGTGACAAAAATGTTGGTTCCTAAAACCTACATTCAGATTACTGACAAATGAAAATATCTACAAATGGTTGATCTGAGTCTGGATGTTCTTCTGGGTGTGACTCAGGAGTTAGTGCGAGCGTCGTCTTAACACAGATACTGTTCTGCAGGTAGTGTACTGTTCACTACCGTACATCTTTCGCTAACGCTCCGATCTACTTTGGATTGCGACGCGCGGGTGGGTAAACAGTATATTAAGCGATACGTTCATCATACGAACTAGTACACATTTTACATTTAAAACGATAATCAAAGAGAAAGATACGCTCATCGATAACTGTACATTTACTTTAAATACAACGTAGTGATTTTACTGAGCAAACGTGTGTTTAGTGTACTCAACGCAGGCAATAACCACAATATCTTCACGACGGTCAATGTGTGGTAATTCACAAATAACACGTACAGGTTATATATATATTTTATATTAAAGAATATTAAAAATTCATACCCATCGTGGTGATAATTATGTTTCAAGCTAAAGGTGTCGGAGTCGCACAAGCTCTGATATATGCAGGCAGACAATGCGACGGCCAGTTCCCGTAGCGTGTGAAGTATTCTCGTGGCCGATCCGCCCGGTATACCCAGCTCGCCGATGGTGCCCAACATGTCATGAGCCACGGACTGTGGATAGTTAATTTAAAACAATATTGACATTAATGGAAGAAAACACGTGAGTTATTGTCAGAAAGAAGGTCTAGTCAGTCTTATAGAAAACAAGTGTAAAACGGCCATGAATTGCTGTAAATCAGAGTTCGAAAAAATGGTATCACGTGACCAGGTCAGAGGTCAATGGTCATAGTCATGTCGGGGGTATATCGACTATGCTGAGTCGAATGGCGTTGCGCGAGTCTCTAGCTCTTACGGTTCTTGAGTTGAAAGTTGTATAACAGACAGACGGACAAATCTGTTGTATAAGAGTTTTTTCGAACTCTAACTTGATTTTGCCCAAAACTTCGCTCGCGTAAATGTAGGTTAGGTTACGTTATTTACAACACTTTTGCCTGGATGAATGGGACCCTTTGTCCTTATATGTTCCCTTGGCAATGTGAATGCGAAATTTCATAATAATCGGTCGAGTAGTTAAGGCATAAAAGGACATAGTATCATCATATTAGATATAACTTATATCCAGAAAAATAATACTATTCCCGAACGAAGCCGCGGGCAAAAGCTGGTGTGGATATATTTCTGCACTGAAAGATCAGTTACAAAAACCGCAATTTATATTATGTAGAAATATCACACAAGTTAAAAAAATATTTTATTAAATCTTAAGAGTTATAATGCTAGGAAAGCAAGACATCTCATAGTTCCTATGAGCATTTCTCAATCACTTATAAGTTTAAGCGGTCACGCACCGGCAGACTCAGCGGAGGTAGCCCGACGACCTGGTAAAGGTCGCGGGTAGCACGAGACGGGTCTATGTGGAAAACCTTGGGGGAGGCCTATGTTCAGCAGTGGACGTCTGGCTGATGATTATGATGAATAAGTTTAAATAATACGTTGATACGGTGACAAGAACCTACCTGCAAATGTCTTACAGGATCAGCAACGACCGTGTTATTAGTAGCTACGGCAGCCGCCAATAGTGGCAGTGTGGTGGGGAATGGTAGAGGCGACAGCAACTGTTGATGTTGTTTGTCCTGGCCCAACTCTTGTAGAAGTAGGACCAGCTCCATGCGTACTGATGCGAGCCCACCGCCGCCCGCACCGTGTAGGGAACAGTATGATAGTAGTGTCCGCAGTAGAGTCTCGTTTGCTGTATTAAAAGACATATAGACTTTTTTAAATAATTTTAATGAGTTGATTTTGTAAGCCTTGTAGGTCAATGGTGTTAAGTGTTGGATGCAATGATAAAGTTTAATAAGTTTGTCTTTGCAATTTAGGCAGTAATGACAATTTTTATTACACTGGTATAGCCGCTTCATTCGTGTTTAAGAAAGGTATGAAAGAGTCTAGGATGGATGTTTTGATTTTCTTATGATGATAGAATTGCATATTTATGCTTTTTTTTACTTACGTTTGTCAATGTTCTGAATTGTTGTAATCAAATTCTTATTGTGTTTATGCATTGCTTTTATACTAATAAAATGAGATTCCATTATATTTAATAAGTGCTTTTTTTGTTAACATTTTAGTTGATCTAAAAAATGTTGTTAGAAGGTTTATGTCGGTGGTATAATAGATGTTAATTGAACTCACGAGCTATCGACTGCACGTCCAGAGCTTTCATTAGGTTACCGTCTTCTCGAATAAATATCATAAAACGAAGGAAAGATAGTAATAAGCGGCGAGTGTTACCCTTGAGCCACTTCTTCCGGTTGAGCGCGCGCTGCACCTTGGCCTCGAAGTCTGCCTTCTCGCGCAGCAGCAGCTGGTGCAGCGTGGGGCGCTCCGGCAGCGGCGCCAGCTCCGCCTCGGCGCACAGCAGCGCGCCGCCCGCCCCGCCCGCCCCGCCCGCCGCCAGGTACCCGCACAGGCGCCGCAGCGCCTCCACCTCGCGCTCCAGCCAGATGTACAGCTGGTAGCGCAGGTGCCCGCCTGCCGCACACACATAGTGAGCAGTGCTCTCTCCTCGGCATGTGATGTGCAGATGGATGGTGTTGAGGATGTGTTTAAAGGGGAAACTAAATAAACAGTAGTACCTCCCCACTCAGCTCGGCATTCAGTAAAAACCCCAATTAAAAAAATATTCTACCATCAATGACAACTGTGATTAGAGAATGAAAAACCGCACAAACTGTTATACGACTTTTCTTTTATACACTACTTACACATAAGAACTATATTAACTTATGAGTAGTAACGTCTGATGCACGTCGGAGAATTGCAATTCTTTGCTGGATGTAAATATACAGTCTCACATGTGTAACTAACACAAGGTGTTATAAAGCTAGATGAAGTCGCTCTACATCCCGTAATCCCGACACGGGATACTCAAGTAGTCATTCTTGAATAACCCAAATCTGTGTCTGACAATCTATATGGCAATATTATGCATTTAGTAAGCAGAATTAAATTCGACTTACCATCAACTTCAAACCCAGTAGCAAGAGTACTAAGCTCCTCCATCAATATCTTGAGACAAGCGATAAACTTGAGTTGCTGAGCCATGATGTCGACTGATGGCGCCTCATCCGTTTCTTTTTCTGAATTGCCGTTAACTACGGGCTCTTCTTTCTTGTCCATTTTCATTTCTAAAGGTGGAGTGGATGCGCCTGATCCTTCCGATCTGATAACAAAAGCCAATGTGAGCCTAAATCCATCATCCTTCTTTATTTTTTATCCAGTAACTTATATCCATCTATAAAATATTTAGGCTTATCTCTCGTAGGGTATGCAGATCAATGCAAGTGACAACGCTTTCTTTACTGTCCGAGACAAAGGAGAGGTTAATTAATCATGTATTGTTACGTTAGACAGTAGGAAATATCGGGTTTACACTCTTAACCCTTTCAGTGAACTCCTTCTTTCACAAACAATTTTTGTTTGATTCATAGGATGAGTTCTGGGCACTGAACGGCTTAAGCGCTCAGTTCGCTAAGCGTCATATGGTGCGTAAGAGGCATACGACATCCGCACTATGTTTGACGCGGAAACATCTGCGATTGGAGCTGCATTCAACGCAAAAAAACGAAACGTAGCAATTGCCGTATATGTAATACAATAATACGCGGCAATCGCTATGCATTTAACGCAGCAGATGACGCATAAACGATACAAGCGCTTTAAGAATTCACAAATCGGTTTACGTTTACGTTTCGCATTTTGTTTTGTTGTTTATTTTTAAACATTTGGGAGTACATTATACATAAGTACAGTATAAGAACTGTGTAACGTACATAGTATATGAGCAAACCCTCGCGTGAAGCCGTATGATAAGTGTGAACGCATGCTATATCTTTAATGTTGAAATTGATTAATTGCAACACTGGACTGGGCAGATGGCCAGTCCAGTGTTGCAATTAATCAATTAAAAAATTATGAAAAATGAATTGAAGATAGATATTTTCAATTCATTTGTCATAATTTTTTAATTATGAAATTCTTATATTTCGAATCTGTCACCTTTTTGCTGTTAGTTATATATAAAAAGATTATTACTCAGTTTGCGTATTTTATTGAATAAATAGTTCTGGAATTACATAAATACTTTCATAAAATATTAGATTATGGGCTATATATGTCCGAAAGTATATAGAAAAAGTAATTCGATACTAAAGTGCTGCGATTAAATTCCAAATTAATTAAATTAGAAATTCTCGCAACCGGCCATTACCGGAATAGTCATTCTTCTCTTTCAGCATAGCTGAGACGAAAAATTCATAAAAAAAATGGTATCACAAATATCAATGGGCACGATTGAGTAGAGAAAATAACCAAAGTTGGAAATTCACCGTAAAAAACGATTTGGAACATAAATAATTGTGGCAGGAGATTGAACCTGATTCAGGTTATGTATCCGACAGCAAGAAAAATACGATGTATGGACAAAACTCGAAAAAGTATTTGATGACTCAGGGCTCAGTAGAAAATTAGGTTTATTAAGAGATCTGATTACCACCAATTTGGAAAATTGCTCGAGTGTCGAGGAATATATTAATAAGGTAATGTCAACAGCTTATAAGTTACGGAATATCAATTTTGTTGTTGGAGACGAGTGACTTGGTACGTTGCTGCTCGCTAGCCTTCCTGATTACTACAAACCGATGATAATGGCTTTAGAGAGCTTAGTGTCTGGTGTGAATATTACTGTTGATTATGTAAAAACTAAGTTGTTACAAGAGGTCAAGGTATCAGATTCTGTTGCTTACTATGCCAAGTCATATAATAAACGAGATATGTCAAAGTTAACACCGAAAAATTCACATAACCAATCACAAGAAAAAGGCAACCCAAAGGCCCACGGTGCTTTGTATGTAATAAGTATGGGCACATGAGTAGGGATTGCAATTTTAAATATAAAAAGAAGGGTTCCTCAAACAATGATAAGTCAAAAAATTATGGTTATTATGCTGCTTTTCCAGTTGCTGCTGAGTTGGATGGAAACTGCTGGTATGTTGATTCCGGAGCGTTATTGCATATGTGCAATAATAGGAATTGGATGTATGATGTTTCTCCATCTACAATCAACAACATTAAAGTTGCAGCCAATAAAACAGTAGCAGTAAAAGGCAGTAGTAAGGTGGATTTTCAGATAAGAGATTCAGATGGCATATTACGGACAATACAGGTTAGAGATGTTTTATTTATACCCACACTAACAGTAAATTTACTTTCTGTAAGTCAAATGGTAAATAATGGCTGTGAAGTGAAATTCGAGAGAGATGGTTGTCAGATATATCAAAATAATAAATTAATATTGACAGCTTTGCATCGCAATAACATGTATATATTAAATAATGTTTGCGAAGCACCGGTATTGCTATCAGCAATAGATGAGCGAGATATAAATTTATGGTATCAAAGGATGGGCCATCTCAATTTCACAGACTTACAGAAAATAACAGAAAGTGCAGAAGGGGTTAAATTATTAAAAAAAGGTAATCAAGTTTGTACAATTTGCTTAAAAGGAAAAATTGTTAGACAACCATTTAAAAATACTGGTACTAGAGCTTCTGAATTGCTCCAATTAATTCATACTGATTTATGTAGTCCGATGGAGACAAGCTCTATTGGAGGTGCCAGATATTATGTTACTTTCATAGATGATAAATATATAAAATAAAGTAGGAAGGTGTCTGTCTATTTTATGAACAACAAGTCTAAGACTAGAAAAGTTTAAAGAATACAAGAATTTTGTTGAAAATGAAACTAATAAAAAAATAAAGATATTGCGCTCAGATAATGGAAGAGAGTATGTAAAGAGTTTAAATTGTTTCCGTGTAAATCTGGTATCCAGCATCAGACGAGAAACCCATACACGCCTCAACAAAACGCCATGACAGAGCGAATGAATCGCACATTAGTAGCGAGAGCTAAATGCTTAATTTAGAATTACAGATTACATAAAAAGTTTTGGGCTGAAGCGGTTTCAACAGCGGCTTATATTATAAATCGTTCACCAGCAAAAAATTTGGATTAGAAGACACCATATGAAATGTGGACAAGTAAAAAACCAAATTAAAATAACATGAAAATTTTTGGTTGTCATGCAATGGTTCATGTGCCAAAGGAAAACAGACAAAAAGGACTAAAGGCTACAGATTGTATGACGAGAGTAAAAATCAAATCTACAAGAGTAGAGATGTTGTTTTCTTGGAACACAGTTAAAAATAATTGTGTTATTATGCCGCTTACTATTTTGCAACAACAGGAAACTACAGCTAAACAAGAATCTGATACCGATACTTTAGTTAATGAAAGTTCAGAAGAGGAACAATTGTTTGACGCCACCAGTGCATTATCAAATTCAGAATCAGATAATGATCCAGATTACACACCGGAGAGCTTTGAAGAAGAAGATCCTATGCCATTTAGAAATATAACTTTGAGGCCGAGGAATACTAAACCTAATACATATTTTTGTAATGAAGAGAAACCAACTGATTCAGCAGTATTATTAAAGGAAACAGAGACCGTGGAAGAAGCTCTTTCAAGTCCAAAAGCAAAAGAGTGGAAAGATGCCATGGACAGCGAATATGAATCGCTCCTTCAGAATAATACATGGACATTAGTAACTCTATCCGAAGATAAATGAATAATCCCTTGCAAATAGGTTTATAAAATGGAAACCGATGCACACGGTAAAGTTGTATGTACAAAGCAAGATTAGTGATAAAAGGTTTCATACATAGGAAAGGAACTGAATATAATGAGATTTTTGCTCCAGTAGTACGGCATACCTCAATAAAGATATTTGTTTGCTATGGCTGTAAAAGAAAACATAGATCAAATGGATGCAGTTACAGCATTTTTGCAGGGAGACATAGATGCTGAAATATATATGAATCAACCACCCAGCTATGAACACGGACACGAAGTCTGCAGATTGAATAAGTCCATTTATGGCTTGAAACAGGCAAGTCGCCAATGGAATTTAAAATTTACTTCTATGTTAAAAAAGTTGGGATTGAAAAGTACGTCTGCGGATCCATGTCATTGTGTGTACTACAAAAATGATAATGGAAGCATTCTTTTTATATTGATATATGTTGATGTTTTTTTTTTATAACAATCTAGAGAAAGGTCAAGAAATAAAGCAACAACTCAAAAGTAATTATGATATGAAAACACTTGAACCTGTGAATTATTGTATTGGTTGGAGAATAAGTCAAAATGTGGCCAGAGACCAAATTCATATTGATCAGACTGCCTATATAGAAAAATTCTACAAAGATTCAATATGACAGATTGTAATCCAGTTCATTCGCACTGTAATCTTAGCTGCAAATTGATCAGCACAGGAGAGCAAAATAATATCGATAGAACTGTTCCTTATCATTGGGATTTTACTTTACCTATCACAAGGTACAAGACCAGATATATGTTTTATAGTAAATAAATTGAGTAGCTTCAATAACAAACCAGAAATACAACATTGGCTAGCAGTAAAAAGAGTGCTGCGCTACATAAAGGGAACAAAGGATTGTAAATTAACATTTAGTCAAAACAAAGAAGGAAGAAGAGTGTTTGGCTACTGTGACTCAGATTTGGCTTCAGACATTAACAGTCGGAGATCATGCTCTGGCTACACTTTTCTGTTTCAGGGTGCTTCGGTCTCATGGTGTTCTAAACGTCAGAACACAGTTGCATTATCAACCATGGAGGCAGAATATATGGCACTGGCTACTGCCACACAAGTGACTGTGGCTAAGGCATTTAGAGTCAGGACTACATTGGAAGGTTACAGTTGCGCCTACCAGAATTTATTGTGATAATCAAAGTGCAATCAAATTCGCAGGTGTTGACTCTTACTGTACTCGCAGCGAACATATTGATATAAATAATATTGTCTTCTGTTGACGCGAATATTATTCATTGAAATTAAACTACTATATACGGATTTTATCGCGTTGTTTATTTGACACTTTATTACAAAATATTAATAATAAATAAAATAAATTGATATAAGATATAATTTTCTCCGAGAGAGAATTCCTGAAAAGGAAATTGAACTCAGCTACGTTGGGACTCAAGATATGGTTGCCGTCGTACTTACAAAACCAATTTCTCAAAAGAAGACTGAAGACTGTTCCGTGGCTATGGGTTTGCAATTAAGAGGATGTTGAAATTGATTAATTGCAACACTGGACTGGCCATCTATCTTCAATTCATTTGTCATAATTTTTTAATTATGAAGATCTTATATTTCGAATCTGTCACCTTTTTGCTGTTTGTTGTATAAAAAGATTATTCCTCAGTTTGCGTATTTTATTAAATAAATAGTTCTGGAATTACATAAATACTTTCATAAAATATTATTTAAGCTCAATATTTCCGAAACCTATGGTATGTGTCTGATCGAAAGCAGGTGGGCTAGTGCTACGTTTTATAGACGGACTTTATATAGATAACAATATATTTGATAAAGAAGAATCTGATGAGCTACTATGAAAAATTTATGTTCTTACCCCTTATCGTCGTCTTCATCCCAGCTAAGTACAAGATCGTCGTTCTTCGTGGTGCTGACTGGCGCTCCCCAGTCCATATCCATGGCAGATGAGCCCCATTCCGTGTTCGCTACCCCCTCCTTATTTGTTGTTTCACCTGTTAGCAAAACAACGATTGAAAACCTTGAAACTGTGATGTAAAATATAGTAAATAATTTAAAATTGTTTACTATAAATAAAACTGTTTTGGATGACATAATTCATATTAAATTTATATATGTGAGCGATTAAAGCTAATAAATAATGTAAAAGACTGCGCGGATGGTGTAGTGGTTTAGATGGTCGCCGCGCCACTGCCGCTACG
Source organism: Catocala fraxini (assembly GCA_930367265.1). Classification (NCBI taxonomy): domain Eukaryota; kingdom Metazoa; phylum Arthropoda; class Insecta; order Lepidoptera; family Erebidae; genus Catocala; species Catocala fraxini. The sequence goes on from OV884038.1 coordinate 16,946,655, forward strand.
CCGGGTGTTGTGGGTTCGATCAAGATACGCGAAAAGAACTTTGTGTGATCCACAAATAGCTTGCCTAGAGTGGGGCCAATGGATAAGACCATAACATTGTAACATTTTTAATAATAAATATATTTTGTTTATTTGTTTATTAAGTCTGGGTTATATTTGTGTCTGTAGTTTAAATGTTTGTAAAGCTCCTCGCGACACATGATTTATTCTTAAAGCGATGCTGTCGTTCCTAACAAAAAATAAAACACAGGGCAGAACAAAATATAGGATGTACAAGGAGTATACTTTTGTTGCTTGTTACCAAGTTGCATACTTTTGTCTGTAGTATCCATCCCGAACTGTCCAGTGTGGATGACAGATTCGTCCACTGACGCGGCCGCTACAGGGTGCTTGGGCTTCTCATCACGGACTCTTGCGGGCAGCTTGGACAGTACTTCGAGAGCGAGTGCCGGGCAACCTGCCTTGAAGTGCCCATGAGCTGTTTGGAAGTACAGGCGACGTTCGAGACGAGTGATGCCTTCATCCGCTTCTTGTTGGAGAAGAGCTAATGTACCACCCTGTAAAATGTATTTTACATAAATATATATTTAAAATGGCCAACTATGTACAATCGAGGAAGGGTAACTTCATAAATAGATGGATAACAAACATGTAGCTTGACATGGTTTTGACACGTATCACAAAAAACAATACAAAATAATCATTAAACGTAGGGTCATTTTGATACATGTTCAACTTAATTAGTTTAAAGATTATAATTTACTTATATTTTTCCAGCCATTACAGTATATTTTCGTTTTAGGATTGTTTTACATGAAATTAGACTTTCTTTTTTGCTGATGATAAGTGGTATGAAGAAAATAATAGTTATGTACGGACCTGACTAGGTAGATAGTGTCGCTTGAGCCTGGGATGCGTGCGCAGGTACACGTAGAAGTTGAAGACGCTGGGCATGGGCTCGTTATCCCGCGCGGCGTGCAGGCGGCCGGCGGGGCTCAGTAGCGTGTCGAGCGCTTCGCCGTAGCGCTTGAGCTCCCATAGAGCCATGGAGCGCACGAACGGGTCCGGGTGTGCGTGCTCCAAGTCCACGTCGCCGTTCTCGTTCTCACCACTGTACACAAATAATATTATATTTGTTTTGAAAATGTGATATATCGGCAAATACAGCGTTGGAAAATATAGGAGTACACTTATTTTTATTAGAAATGCGGTAGGAATATATTATAAATATGCAATGGTAATTTTAATATATATTAATATATATGTTGCTCAAATTCAGCAAAAGAATCAAATGTGATAGTTTTGGTACTACCATCTTAGTCTCCTCGTGACCGTGGCTGCTGAAAAGCAACCAAAACGTCGGGGAAAGTGTAAACTTAAATATAAATAGTTTTAATAATAATTTAATTAGCTTAAAAATAATAAAGTTTAATAGTAGAAGTAGTGTAACAGTTTTCAAAATAAAGTAATTAAGTGTCAAATAAACAACGCGATAAAATCCGTATATAGTAGTTCAATTTTAATTAATAATATTCGCGTATACAGAAGACAATAATGTGTTATATTTTGTTCCAACAATGTATGAAATGATGTTTAAATTGGACACAATAATATTAAACATACTGACTGGGCCCACCAGTCTGCTATCAATCGAGCAGCGTGTACTTTACTTATATCGCCTGCTCGTACCGCCCTCCCCGTTGACTCCGCTACCCCTCTCATTGCCAGTGAAACGCGTAAGCTCAGCGCAGTCAGTTAAGGCACAAGCGCTTTCTCAATGTCACGTTATCCCGTTTGCGCTTGCTCAGCCATTATTTTAGAACTTATATAACATAGTGCTATCTCTCACTGTATGTAATGATGATCTGCAGCAGTGAGATGTTATAAACTACAGTTTGGTGTTTATGTGTAGCGTATCATAATACTGGCAAATACGCAGCATCTTAAGGTTTTCGATTAGTTTATTGTTTATTGCAAAGAAGAGCTGTAACATCACGCGTTCGATAATCATTATTGTGTGCGGAAAACGTAACAACGAAAGCAGCTACTAACTTTGAGAGTATTTTATACGTCAGATTCTGTTTTTAAATTGATTTATTGTTATAATAATACGTGCCAGGTGTCTCGATTTTTGTATATACCGAAAATAACGTGATATACTCTATTAAATCCTGGTATATTAGAAATTAACAGAGCTTAATATTTGCTGCTTACGCAAAATGAATCATTTTCCCAATATTAGTCATTGTATTATGCCGATTATTACTCACAATCGTTTTAATAAAATTATGCTACTGTAAAAGTTATTTGAGTAAATGACTATGACGCATGGCAACGAGACATATAAAAAGCCGAAAGAAAGTATTATTATGATTATAGCATGTTACTTACCCTAATATTTCATCCATTAACAATTTCCTCAAGCTTGTGGGCAAAGTACTATCGGCTTCATACAGACGCGCCACCACCATGGCCAGTTGTAAGTCTCCTAAACGTGTAATCAGCACCTACAAACATTCAACACAAATAAGGTTTCTTTTACTTTAGAAATACAATATACGTTTATCAAATATAAATAATAAAGTAAAAAGAAAACAAAACCAATTACTAGAAAAAAATTTTTTACATAGTCCTATATTTTTATGCCCTGTCCAGCAAGTGTTTAAGAGATGAAATTAGTGATTGCAATGACATAGAATTTTGATTAATAATTCGATTATTGACTCATTAATTGACATTACTTAATATTTTGATTAGAACAAAATAATTTAAATTTTGATGTCGAAAATAAAACAGTTTTATTTCAGCATTTTTATCCGTCAAAAACAAAAAGAAATATTCGTAAGTCAAAATAAGACGCGTTGCCAATTTACTAACATAAAATTCTGTTCTAAATGATTTTATTGCAAAAGTATAGGCAACAAGTTACTTACCTCTAGGGCGTCCTTAAGTGCTCCTCCAAGTAAGAAGAACGCAGCTGCGTGTTCGAATCGTTGCTTACCGAGCAATACAAAAGCGTTCTTCAGAGCCGCCTTGCGCCAACGATCTTCGTTGAAATCGTTAGCAAAGAACTAGATATGAAAGACAAAAATACATACGGTTAGAACTGGTCGTGCCCAAAGTTATCGACGAGTAAATTATTTTATATCTAGACAGTTTCGCTTATTACTACGAACTAGTTTCTGCTCGAGTAAACCTCACAGGAATGCATACCTACTGCTTAAGCTTTTTCTGTGTTACTCCAAAACATAGCCTATCTGAGTGTCAAGTTTCATCTAAATACGTTCAACAGTTTACATGTCATTCAGTAACAAAGTTTCTTAATTGTAATATTAGTAGTGAAGCGGCAAACTGCAAGTAAAACATGCATGCAAGCGCGAGTTGAAAATCAATACTATTGCAAAAGTTGAGGTAGGTTACTAAAGGGTGCGTGGTGTAATTCTTGTTTCTCAATTTTTATTAGCCGTAAGCAATTAGCTGCAATACCGTATTTATTTAATTATTAAGTAAATACATTTACAAGTAATTCGCATTTGTTGTCTCTTACCTGAGTCATTTTCTCATCTCTGTTAGAGCGGAACAGTCCCCACAGTAGCGTCCTCTTCTTCATGGCGAGATAATAAAGCGCCGCATCCATAGGATCTTGTTTCGCCATGTATGATGCTCGAGCTAGTTTCTCCACACAAGTGCGGAGTAACTCGCCTCGCACCCACCAACCGACACCTGTAAGTAATAAGGTTTTAACACAGATCATAGTAGACTATGTGCGCGTATTTTTTATCTTGTGATATGTGTCTGTTACTTTTTAAATAAAAATTACCACAAAGAATCTTAAGCTTACAAAACAAATCCTAACTAATATTATAAATGCGAATGTAAGTTTGTTTATTTGTTTGTTACGCTATCACACTTTGACTACTCAACCGACCGTCATGAAATTTCACAAACACGTTGTCAGTGGTACAGAATAATGAAAGGTATTCATCCAGAAAAACGTACTGTTACTAATCTAACCTAACTTACATTATTGCGAGCGAAGCCGAGAACTAAATCTTGTGAATTAATAAAAACAAAATCGGTTTAGTAGTTTGGATATCACAATAAGTCTAGTGAGCCGCTTTCTACATATAAGACCTGTATTATAACTAACTAACAAGTTATCATACTGGCGTATGATAACTTGTATTTTGATACAGGTATCAACATGGCGTGAAAATGAGGATTACGAATTGTTCTATAGTTAAAATGTCAAATAAAATTAAGGCACCTAATAAATTAAATATAATAGAACAATTGAGTAAAAGGGAATTGCATTTGCTTTGCAACATATTTGATATAAGTTAGTTTTAACTTACCAAGCTCCCTCATAGTGTTCCATTTGGGCTGGCCCTTGGCATACCCTGGCACTAAAGCTAACAGCTGTTCATGCGTCTCCGAGTGGAAGGCCCACACTAGGTTGCAGGTGCCGACGCCCGTACGTTGTAGAGTGGCGCGCTGCGCTAGCGGCAGGCAACGGAGGAGGTAGCCGTAGTGCTTCATGGCGAGGAGGAAGCGGAGACCGCAATCGTCAAGGGAATCTGTAAGATAATGTATGAATGTATATTTTTTTAAACTGTTCATAGCTTACATAAATATTATATATATAATAATACTATTGGCTTGTGTTTCTGCAATGTTTAAGTCCAGGCGACGACCATTAATCTTTGTCTTTTGGGATGACAGCGAAGCGACTTTTTTTTAGATGTAGCGGTATCTACAAAGACTACCCTACCTTAATTATATAAAAATCTCTAAATATGATATTATAAATTAGATTATCACACTAACTGTAGATTTTTAAATAAAAAGATTACTCACCTGGCAATACCTCCTGTCCCATAACCTGTGCTACATCAACACGTGCATTAGAGGCGAGTCGTTCAGCGAAATCGGCGTCGCACGTTGACACCGTATCGGCCAGAGCGAGGAGATGCATCTGATCCAGCGAGCTCAGTCCGGGGAGATGTGTGTGGGTTAGAAGGCGGGACAGTATGCGACCTGGTAAAAACAAACGGTTAATTTCTTATTTACGTTGTGTAATTAGATGGACTTCATATCAAACACGATATATGTATGTCTACTATGAGCCGAACTTTTGGTTCTTTATGAAGTTCTTCAAGTAGCGTCATAATGACAAAAAAAAGGTGTAAAAGATGAACGCAAACAGGATAGAACTGCGTACACTATAGCAACTTATTTCATACTAGAAATTGGACGTAGGGTATACTTGTAATCAGTCCATTTTAATAACAACTTTGATTGCATTATAAATGTTATAAGTAGCTTCTATTTAACGATCATCTAATATAATTACGTTATGCATGTAAATTGTGTTATAAAAGAAATTGTTAGTTATCAATATGGAGAATTAATCAATCCACAAAAATATGCGTTATAGAATCTGAAAGGAACTTTATTATTTAAAAAAATGCGTTACCTTGTCTAGGTCCAAAGTGCGATAGAGGTTGCCTTTCTGGCATGGAAGGTCGTCGATCAACACATTCGTCATCGCCTAACAATAATGCATCCAGATCTTCGTCTGTATCCATAGTGCCTTCAAATAACTCATTGTAGTCCTATAATGGAAGTAAATAACAGAGATATGACATCTAACTATTAGAAAAACCCATTTATATCAATTTATTTTCAATAATGAGACTATTCTGAATCGGTGATAAAAGAAACGACCATAGTCTAATAATGAATGTTTTAGTAAATCGGTCAGTTCGGACAAAGGATCGTATGTTATTTTTTTTTAAATTTTTATTGCATTGCATGCAATAAGGTAATTCAGCCATTGTACTATTGACATAAACCAATAGTGGCTGAATACGGTTCAAGCAAAAAATTATCAAAACCGTCTCGTAATTTAAAAAAAGCTCGGACATTTAAATAGATCGTTTAAATTACCTTAGCCTCTTGTATGGTGGACGGATGGTGTGGAGACTCCTTGTCGGCGACTAACAACGTCCACAACGGCAAAGGCGGCACCGAAGTTATCTCCGCATAATCTAACTGGACGTCCTCTGTTATCTGTTTTATTAAACACAGTCTTAGAATCTTCTTTAATATAGTACGATGACGGGTATGTCTATTATGAAATAATATTCTCATTGCCTCTTTATTTTTTGGATTGCTTATTGTCTCTAGTAACGGGTGAACTATCTAACCGCCTTCTGGTCGATGTTCTGGTCTGGTCGAAGCCTCTACCTACCATTTTAGTAATCCTCTCTTCTGGACATTCCTTTGATATAATAGTAGAATAAGGTTATAATAACAGGTATGGTTAATTATATATGCCTACGACGAAAAGTGTTGTTTTAAGATACTACATAACTAGAATTATGATTATAATTCGTTTATAGAATTACTGCTAATTTACTTACTGAATGTTATTTATCATCTTCTGGTATCTATAGTGTGCTAGTATTTGTCATCAAATCTCATTCCAATTTAAAATAAGATCAACAATAGGTGAGTCGATAAAAAAGGTAACTAAGACAAAATTCGTTATAATTCGTTATTTTTTAAATATGGTTAATATCATAATTATTTTGACATACGATGAGGTAGACTTACGTTATTATTTTAAGTTGATTGAATTCTCCTTAAACCGATTATTGCTGTATATACAAGTAACATTGACTTATATGGACAATATGACATACAGACAGCACAATATGTATAAATATTTGTGACTATAATATTAAAAAAATAGCGATTTTCATCTACTGCTGGTCAAATTGTATAAACTTGAGAGAATAATAGTTATTATAAAAAATCTTACATGTATATTAGTAGAAGATCATTATTAGAATAATATAAAAATGTATGTGTATGGGTCGAGTAAAGCGATGATTACCTGTGCAACGCCATCTAGTGGTGAGGCCGCGCCTGCGGCGAACGACACGGACAGCGTGCGCGAGCGCGACCAGCCGCGCTGCAACACACGTGCGACATGCAATAGCGATGCGATTTAAAATCGCAAATGTGCCCACTGTATATGTCAACATGTGGCCTGCATGCTTTCTCTGCAGATTCTAGGTAATATAGCTATATGTGTTCCTACAATACATTATCTCAACTACTAAGTGAATGAATGCCAACTGAATCTATGTTACTTCATATCAGCATTATTGCACATGACTAATATTCTAATTAATGTCGACTAAAACATAAGTTATGGGTTCGAATGATTTTGTAGTCAAATGTACTTAATTTTAATTTTACTTAGTTTAATTTAGTATCACTCCTCACAAATTAATACACATCAATCAAAACACAAAATGATTTAGTGACTAGTAATTAATTCTATCAATCAATTTTATTAATTTATTATTGTGAATCATTTCAATATTTTCGTAGAATTTTAGTAAGCAACAAAAGACGATAAGTTTTTAAAATCACAACACATAAAAAAATTGAATTTATTCTCCACATAAGCTGTAGAAATATTCATGCTAATGTGCACTTTAATTAGTTAAACATTGATCACATAATTGTAAAGCTTCATTCAATTGCTTAGTTTAAAAATATATTAAAAGATTTGGATAAAATTTGTTAGTCGCGTGTGCGTTTGTAGAATAGGCATATTGACTGGCTTTGACAGAATAGCTGCTTTTTGTGTCTTTATATACATTTGAAAACCGTCTGCGTTAGCAAGAAACGGCTTAGTGACTTTGCGATAGTAGACTAATACTAACTTAGTTGTTTTTTTATTTAGAAAATAATAATTATAATATATCTATTAGCTGTACAAGGGAATATGTCCTGTATCATTGACATTAACTAAACTCAAATTTGGCATAACTATAATACGCAATAGTTTGCTTTGTGCGTGCGCGTACTGTCCGCGGCAAGGGGTGCTGTGACAGTTCGTAATTGGTTACCTGTTTACTAAAATCTGTCACTTCGAGAGTCGATTTAGAGTCGGAACTCTGACGTAATTTGCAAATAAGAATAAAGTATCTTAGACACAAAAATGTCACCAATCAGCAGAAGCCGTATTATTACTAGTATTTCTTCTATATTTTTAATATTCAATTCTACAAACTGTTCTATGCGGGTTAGTATTTGCATACGCGACTGACTATCATGACATCCGTCCTAATGACGTCACGCTCTGTTCATTCGACTTGAAAGATTGAAAGATAAAAAGGCAACATATTTAGTAATACAGCCGGCGTAAGTTAAACGAGAACAAAAGGTGGGCGCAAACATCATACCTGTCTTGATAAACTATCTTCGTCACCTTGTGAGCTGCGGCCAGTGTATGTTCCACCAATACATCTAGGAATAGAGGTTTGTCTGTGATAATTCAAAGTACATTATTATTTATATTTAGACAATTTGAGAAACGGGCTCCTTTTGACTGAAGGCTAGGGTAGACACTACTTAGATAGTCTTTATATCAACAATTTCACAAGAGTGCGCTCAAGTCAGCAATTCTGTGTCCGGGCTGCTTTCCTTAAAACGGCCGGCAATGTGCTTATGCTAAGTTTCGCTATCACTCGCAACTTATATATAAGGGCAATGAGATGTAAGAATAAATATTTGGCATAGGTAGTAATATAAAAAAGCAATAACACAAAAAAGTTAATAAAAAATATGGGAAGATGATCCGAGTTACGTGTAGACAACAACTTACGGCAACACATCCGACGTCTAGCTTCAACTAGGCCAGATTAAGAATCCGGTAGCAGTATGCGATTAACGTCAATAATAGCATGACGAACGTAAGCATTATCACGAGGTAATGAATTGCATGATATTTTTAAATTCTATAGAAATATTCAAGAATGATTCTTACCTGACTAAGTGAGCGAGTATAGCTTTGACCCATCGTATTTTGCCGCTGTTGAGTAGTTCCATCAACTGCTTGGGATGATATTGTGGTAGCACCGGGCAGGCCATCTGCGAAGCTTCGAATAAACCGTAGTCGGGCATGTAGTCCAGGAGAGGCTGAGGCAGAAACAAGAGTTAACTATTTGGTTTTAAATCAATACCCAAGTACATAACTATTATACAATACCCAAGTTTTAGGCTTTTGTTGTAATATATATAGTTTGGTTTTCAGTTCCAAATGCGGCCTGCTTCTGACCTTGTATTTATTCGTACAATCCCAATTTGATGTTTTCAAGGTACAAGGTAAGGTTATTGCGGGTCAGATTCAACATGCTTCTAAACTTTTTTTGCCATAATCATAATACACACTTACAAGAGGGTTATAAAGTCGTCATAAGCAAACAAGTGAGAAACGGCAATGAAAGGATATGTCTAAATTTTTAAAGATATGGAAGCGTGGAGTCTTCTGACACATGTATTCATATACTTAAAAAAAGGTCTCTACAACGTTTGTGTTTTAATCTGCTGATAAATAATTTCCGTAAATCTTAGAGTTCGAAAAAATGGTTTAAGTAATATGCAAAGGTCACGTGATACCATGTGACCTTGAGGTCAGAGGTTAAAGGTCATATTATTTTCGGGGTTATATCGACTATGCTGAGTCGAATGGCGTTGACCGCGAGTTTCTAGCTCTTACGGCTCTTAAGTTGAAAGTTGTATAACAGACAGACGGACGGACGGACAAAGCTTATATAAGAGTTTTTTCGAACTCTAAAAGATTATACCTGTGGTTGGTCGGGCTGTGTCTTGTTTCGCCTTCTAGCATCACGCTCCAACAACTGCAAGTTGATGGATGACACGCGTTGTAGGTGCGGCGCAGATATGCGCAGGTCTGAGTCGCGGAGCGCGCGAGATTCACTGCCTTCTTCCAATTCCTGATAAAAAGAGCATGTATTAGATTATATGGCTAGGTAAATTCTTAAATCAAATAATAGTTCGAGTTATACACATTCCAGAATGTATTCGATTAAAAAAGCAGTAATATATTTAGCAAGACATACTTGTTGTCTCATTATCTATACTAATATTATAAAGCTGAAGAGTTTGTTTGTTCGTTTGAACGCGCTAATCTCAGAAACTACAGGTCCGAATTGAAAAATCCTTTTAGTGTTGGATAGCCCATTTATCGAAGAAGGCTATATAACATCACGCTACGACCCACGGGGGCGGCGCAGTAATCATAAACACAGGTGAAACCGCGGGCACATCTAGTGACATATATGTGTGTAATAGTCACAATTACTAATTTATTTTTTTAGTATAGATGGCGACATTTACACACGACATAATACTAATTTCAGTCAAAATCATAGTGGCACATTACTATGTTCTTCCGATTTTAGTTATTAAACGTAAATTATATTATTATTATTTTAATGTTCAAAGACATACATACATATGTTTAGTATTCGTTCAAATAAAACTCGAATACAATTGTGTACATAGCTAATGTAAGCATTATACTTCAATAATATCGTATCTTACCGGCACACCCATCTGTCCAGACGCAGACTGCGGGTTCTCAGGCTTCCACTGCGAGTACACGTGCATCTCCGAGTCCATCCCAACCACTAGAATACCATCCCGTACCCACGATATTTGCATGGGCAATGGCGGCAGACCGTCCGCGGTCTTCAGTTCTATGCGCCGCAGCTGCATCCACCTAATCTCTTCGACGAATAACGGCGCCGCGAGGGATGACGCTTTGCGTAGAATTGGACGGTTGTTGCTTATAGATTCTTTCATAGCCTAAAATTATATTGCACATATTAGTAGACACATAGAATGTAGTAACAAAAGAAGCCTGTGATTAATGATTTGATTTTCTAATAGTGTTTAAAATATAGTTCAGTCTATTATGAATGGGTTATACAGAATTGGATTTCTGTACCGAAAATAAATTGAATAAGCTTATTTATATTTATGTATCTATGTGTGATGGTCGTTCACTGAAGCAAATAAATACCAGATTCGTTTAAAAAAATATATGATTCGTTTGTTTGTTATGTGTTCACGACTCATCCAATCCGATTTTGATGAAATTTGATACTTTCATAGAATTCACAATCGAATGAATATTATTTATATGCACTATTCGTCACTATTCGACGCTACTGACTGATTATTTTATTACATGACTGACAGAGCTATGATCTTAAATTAAAGAAGAAGACTACTTGTTTGTTTTACTAAGCGAAGAATGTGAATTATTACACTTGTTGCTTAACAGTAATAAACACTGAATTACCTTCAAATTAGCCTGTGCCAGATCACTAGACACTGGCGTAAACAGTAATACTCTGGAGCCAACAGCCACAGTAAGTATATGCGAGCCATCTTCCTTAGACACCCAGTCTAACTGCACCAAGTGTTTCTGCGTCAACGGACAAGTGTTGCCGTTCTCCATGATACTTTTGCGTAGTGATTGTAGCGTACTGAACGATGGCACGGCTAGTAGACCCGCCGACTTGCCCGTGTCGCCTTCACCGTTGCGAATGCTGCGGCTGTCGTCCGACGATAAGGTTTGTAAAACCTATATAATAATCATTAATCATTATCACTACATATTGTAAAACTAAGCCCCCCGCCGAGTCTGTCTGTTCACGATAAGCTCACAAACTACTGAACTGATTTTTATGCGGTTTTCACCAATAGACAGAGTGATTCATGAGGAAGGTTTAGGTGTATATTTTGTAAAGGTTTTGTACTACCCGTGCGAAACCGGGGTTGGTCGCTAGTAGAATATATACGTAATTCTCGTTTCTATCCTATGTGTTTGTACTATATACAACATATCATAAACAATAATTTTGTTAAATTTGGTGTTCAAGGAAGACATAGTGAATAAACAATTGCTAAGAATTTGTTACACGTTTGGGTTTACAAATTTGGTTCAAAAAAGTTGACCTGAAAACTATCTACATTTTAAATCGGGTAACTTGTTTGAAAATTGTTTGTATTTATTTGGCCTTTCATTATACGGACTTTTAGCGTTTAGAATAATTTCGGCAGTACGGTATGTTGCTGTTGGTTTATTCGGCAAAATACAACTGATAACTTAATAAATGTATGTATGTAATGGTATGTAATGTGTACACGTATTCGGGCAGTGTGCAGTTGTTATCTTTATCTAGCTGAATGCTCGATAAAAATAAACATATCAAGATATACAAGTACTCTAAAATGTAAAAAGCAATTTTAAAATTTATATTTATCTATAAAAGCCTTGTTTGTACTCGAAACTTCATGCAATTATAAAACAGTTTTGGTATCGTTGTTTGAATGTTTGTAATGTTCCCTGCCACAAAGGAATTATTGTTAGTGCGAGAGCCGTCTTTAATCAAACAAGGAAAAAAAATGTTCTAAGATTGGAGTGAGTGCGGCAATATTTGAAAGCGAAATGAGAGCGCACCTGGTTGAGGCGCTGCTTCTTCTGCATGAAGGACGTGTCGTGCAGGTAGGACAGGTCGATCTGCGTGTCGGTGCACACGCCCACGCGCGGCAGGCTGACGTTGCGCAGCGGGATGGTGTCCTCCAGCAGCCACTCGGCGCCGCCCGAGCTCTCGCACTCGTACACGCACACGCACAGGTTCACGAAGCGCGCGTCGGGCGCGTGCACGCCGCGCGGCCGCGTGAACGAGCGCCCGCACTTGTACGCGCACGCGATGCGCCCCGAGTACGCCGCGCTCAGGTGCAGCGGCTGGCCTGCGCACACACACATACCGGTGGGGGACCGACATTATATACGAGCGCCTGAGATCATACGATCTATTCATTGCGGATGATATAGTAGAAAATCTAAGTTTAGCTAAATAATAAAACATGCACTATGCATTTATCGTTATCTATATTGTTTATTTTAAATAATAATATATCCTGTTTATTTTTTATTCTTATTCTAAATTCAATTTGGATTTTAATACGAGCGGTAAAAAAGAACTTAATACAGTTATAGGGAAACTGAAGAATTTTTTTTTGAGCTTAGTTTATTATACGAGGTTGCGTTTTTAAGTTCGCGGAATGGAGGGTATGGAAGGTGGTGAGGGTGCTTGTTTAGTCACTAACGTGTTTAGCAACTAATAATTAGTATATATACCGAGTATTATCATAATGAAGTCATTAGTCTTTGAACTATCGTCCCTCAAGCAACTCAATCTGGAAGAAATTGTGAAGTATGGAGAAAATCGAGTTCCGCGCCGTTATAAAGTTCCTTACCAAGCAAGGAAAAAATGTTCAAACCATTTTGGAAGAGATGTCATCTGTATACGAGGACTCTTGTCCAGGAAAAACCATGGTATACAAGTGGCACAACCTCTTTAAGCAAGGCAGGGAATCAATTGAAGACGATTCCCGGCCTGGGCGGTCTGTTGAGGTCACCACTCCAGATCTTACCGAAAAAATCGAAAAATTAATATTGGAGGATGCACGTTTGAAGAAAAAACAAATCGCAGAGATGGTTGGAGTATCTGAAACGACCATTTTCAAGGTTCTCCATGATCATCTCGGCATGACAAAAGTCAGTGCAAGATGGGTGCCTAGAATGCTCACACCGCCTCAAAAACAGAAGCGCGTCGAGTGTTCGCGTGCGTTTTTGAGCCAGTGTAATGAAGACAAGGATGGTTTTTTGGAGCGAATTGTTACTGGGGATGAAACTTGGGTTCATCACTATGAACCTGAGTCTAAACAAGATTCCATGCAGTGGCATAAAAAGGGTACACCACCGCCTAAGAAATTCAAGGTGGCGCAATCGGCGGGAAAGCTCATGGCGACAGTTTTTTGGGACACAGAAGGAATTTTGTTGGTTGATTACAAAGAAAAAGGTGTTTCCATTACCGGAGAACACTACGCTTCAATTTTAGAGCAGTTAAAAGAGGCAATCAGAGAAAAAAGAAGAGGAAAATTGACCAAAGGTGTCCTGCTCTTGCACGACAATGCTCCTGTTCACAAGAGTCGAGTTGCGTTGGCTGCTTTGCACAAGGTGGGCTTCGATATCATTGATCACCCACCTTATAGCCCAGACTTGGCTCCCAGCGACTATTATCTCTTTCCAAATCTGAAAAAAGAGCTTCGAGGAAAGAAATTTTCAACCGATGAAGAAGTGAAGGATGCAGTTTCGGCGTATTTTTCAGAGAAAGACAAAACATTTTTTTATGAAGGTATTCATAAGTTAATTCATAGATCTGAGAAATGTATTAGGGTTTCAGGTGAATATATTGAAAAGGAAAAATAATTTTGTAATATTATTTCATCCCCTTCTATTCCATTCCGCGAACTTAAAAACGCACCCTCGTAGCTTCTACAAGTAAAATAATTTAGGGTGTATTGAGAATATTTATGTTACCTGGAATGTCTATAGCCGATTCTTGATCCTTATTCATCATTTCCCATTCTTTCCAAGCGTACTCGAAATCCTCGTCGCCGTTTTTAGTCACGTGGCATTTCCAAAACCTATAATAATACATAAATATATAGACTTATGCCTGTATAATCATAAGAATTGTATAAAATATACTACATTTGTATTACACCACCAGTTATATCTTAAGGACCACAATATGCCCAAATTCTGTGGGTCTACTGAAAATACCTTACAGAAAAACTCAATAAGTCTTTGACTTTTAGACCTGGAAATTGGACGTTCAACCCTCATTATTAGACAACAACACAAACGCAAACATATGCCATAGTTTCAGCAATAAATAACAAACATTACTTAAAAACTTATTGAACTGTTTTATTTGAAACATATTACCAAAAAATAATATTATTTGTTACCTTAACGTGCTGTCGGAACAAGCCGTAGCCATTATGTAGGGAGCAAGACAAGCTGGATATATCGATGCAGAACTTAAATGTCCGGCCGCAGGCGTTGCGTGAATCACATCCACGCCGTCTGGTAGCGATAACGGACACTCGCACACCTACCACAAACAAATGATCATAATTAAATAAATTAAAAAATAATTATCATGGTAGGATATATATTAATGTAAACATGACAGGTAAGAAAAATAGTACTAGTGGTCTAAATTTGCCGCATACGGTGTTCTTGGATGAACGATCTCCTGCAGTACGAAGAAAATAAAGAAAACGAGGTTCACTAGTGAACTAAGATTAATTTTTATTTGAATGTCTTGAACCAATTTTTTTTTTCTATTTTTCTCCTCAATATGACCACACTCCGCCTGATGGTAAGCAGTCGTTTGATTTAGTGCTCAATAATAGTATCGGACTAAAATTACAAGATTTTCACGAACCGTTATTTTTACATCAAGGCAGAAACACAGCTGTATTCACTGTCGAGTTTCCTAACACAACTAAATTTTATTCAAATGCTAAACGACGGCTTTTAAAATAATTTTATAAGTTTAAACTAGCATGTAAGCAAACAATAAAACATCTTTTTATTTTATTATTAACTCTCTTACAGTTTTATGAATCTGTTTGCTCTTACTGTTCAGCCATATACGACAAATAACAGCACGCTATAAAGACTATATAAATATAAACATAAAAAAAGAAACCATAAATTTACTTTAATATACCTTTTTAGTAGATATAGAGATGTGTGAGTGTTTATGTGGTTGTGGCGCGCGGTCGTTGTCCATCGACACGGAGTTGTGGCGCGACTCGCCATCGTCCTCCTGTACTAGCGCGCTATCTGGCACGTACATCATACTGTTCGTCAGATCATCTGGAAACAATATAAATGTAAGCAAAACCTTACGAATCTCCATAACATAATTAGCGATTATGTGATGGAGATGATTATATTAGGATATTTTATGTAATCAGCGATAGCCGATTGTATTGCCACGCAGATTTCATCCATTAGAACCCAAGACTTGTATCTCTGACTTTTCGAAGTTATGTCTGTATTAAATAGGTAATTATCGTTTTAACGGTGAAGGAAATCACTGAAGGGGAATCTGCATGTCTGAGAGTTCTCCATAATGTTCTCGAAGATATGCCAACTCGCACTGGACTAGCGCTTTAAAATCGCTTCAAGTCTAATAACAGCGGGTTTTTAAAGTCTATAATCACTTTTATACTTTAACGTTGCATGATTCGTGCAAATACCGAGCATGATCGCGTTAATACCCGTTTTCAGGTGTGAAAGGCTAATCAACACTGTCTTAAAAATAAACACATTTCAAGTAACATTATTGGCCATTGCTAGTTTAGCCAGCCAATGCAAACAAACAGATGACAATTTTTTGTGTTGAGCTGTCTTTGAAAAATGCAGTGTAAGCGTGAAGTAAATATATGCGTCCAATTGTGGTACAGATAGTTAACTTACCATTAGGATCTGCCTGTGAAGAGACTGTAAGTCTCCACATGTGAACGGTAGAGCCTCCGTCAGTTCTCTCCAGCACCACGATGTAAAACGGTTCGTTGAAAACAGCTGCTTTACGCAAGTCTACAATCGCTTCGAGTCCAGCCTCAGTGATCGTGTTTACGTCGCTGTTGTCTACGCCCGAGTCCACGCTTTCCGGCTCCACTGATGTTCGTTCGCCTGTTAAAAGATATAAAATATGAAGTTATTTATTAGATTTTTATGGCTTTATGTCAAAATTTATGCCAACGATGGCTACTTATTTTATATACCAGTGATGAGTTGTTCCTGGAACACGTGCAGCAGCTGCGTGTTGTGCCAGTCGTGCGTGGCGTCGGCGATGGCGTGCAGCTGTATGATGGCGCCGGGCCGCGCCGTGGACTGCTGCGACACTATCTTGATGTATATGTGTTACTAGTGTCACTTACCAGTGATGAGTTGTTCCTGGAACACGTGCAGCAGCTGCGTGTTGTGCCAGTCGTGCGTGGCGTCGGCGATGGCGTGCAGCTGTATGATGGCGCCGGGCCGCGCCGTGGACTGCTGCGACACTATCTTGATGTATATGTGTTACTAGTGTCACTTACCAGTGATGAGTTGTTCCTGGAACACGTGCAGCAGCTGCGTGTTGTGCCAGTCGTGCGTGGCGTCGGCGATGGCGTGCAGCTGTATGATGGCGCCGGGCCGCGCCGTGGACTGCTGCGACACTATCTTGATGTATATGTGTTACTAGTGTCACTTACCAGTGATGAGTTGTTCCTGGAACACGTGCAGCAGCTGCGTGTTGTGCCAGTCGTGCGTGGCGTCGGCGATGGCGTGCAGCTGTATGATGGCGCCGGGCCGCGCCGTGGACTGCTGCGACACTATCTTGATGTATATGTGTTACTAGTGTCACTTACCAGTGATGAGTTGTTCCTGGAACACGTGCAGCAGCTGCGTGTTGTGCCAGTCGTGCGTGGCGTCGGCGATGGCGTGCAGCTGTATGATGGCGCCGGGCCGCGCCGTGGACTGCTGCGACACTATCTTGATGTATATGTGTTACTAGTGTCACTTACCAGTGATGAGTTGTTCCTGGAACACGTGCAGCAGCTGCGTGTTGTGCCAGTCGTGCGTGGCGTCGGCGATGGCGTGCAGCTGTATGATGGCGCCGGGCCGCGCCGTGGACTGCTGCGACACTATCTTGATGTATATGTGTTACTAGTGTCACTTACCAGTGATGAGTTGTTCCTGGAACACGTGCAGCAGCTGCGTGTTGTGCCAGTCGTGCGTGGCGTCGGCGATGGCGTGCAGCTGTATGATGGCGCCGGGCCGCGCCGTGGACTGCTGCGACACTATCTTGATGTATATGTGTTACTAGTGTCACTTACCAGTGATGAGTTGTTCCTGGAACACGTGCAGCAGCTGCGTGTTGTGCCAGTCGTGCGTGGCGTCGGCGATGGCGTGCAGCTGTATGATGGCGCCGGGCCGCGCCGTGGACTGCTGCGACACTATCTTGATGTATATGTGTTACTAGTGTCACTTACCAGTGATGAGTTGTTCCTGGAACACGTGCAGCAGCTGCGTGTTGTGCCAGTCGTGCGTGGCGTCGGCGATGGCGTGCAGCTGTATGATGGCGCCGGGCCGCGCCGTGGACTGCTGCGACACTATCTTGATGTATATGTGTTACTAGTGTCACTTACCAGTGATGAGTTGTTCCTGGAACACGTGCAGCAGCTGCGTGTTGTGCCAGTCGTGCGTGGCGTCGGCGATGGCGTGCAGCTGTATGATGGCGCCGGGCCGCGCCGTGGACTGCTGCGACACTATCTTGATGTATATGTGTTACTAGTGTCACTTACCAGTGATGAGTTGTTCCTGGAACACGTGCAGCAGCTGCGTGTTGTGCCAGTCGTGCGTGGCGTCGGCGATGGCGTGCAGCTGTATGATGGCGCCGGGCCGCGCCGTGGACTGCTGCGACACTATCTTGATGTATATGTGTTACTAGTGTCACTTACCAGTGATGAGTTGTTCCTGGAACACGTGCAGCAGCTGCGTGTTGTGCCAGTCGTGCGTGGCGTCGGCGATGGCGTGCAGCTGTATGATGGCGCCGGGCCGCGCCGTGGACTGCTGCGACACTATCTTGATGTATATGTGTTACTAGTGTCACTTACCAGTGATGAGTTGTTCCTGGAACACGTGCAGCAGCTGCGTGTTGTGCCAGTCGTGCGTGGCGTCGGCGATGGCGTGCAGCTGTATGATGGCGCCGGGCCGCGCCGTGGACTGCTGCGACACTATCTTGATGTATATGTGTTACTAGTGTCACTTACCAGTGATGAGTTGTTCCTGGAACACGTGCAGCAGCTGCGTGTTGTGCCAGTCGTGCGTGGCGTCGGCGATGGCGTGCAGCTGTATGATGGCGCCGGGCCGCGCCGTGGACTGCTGCGACACTATCTTGATGTATATGTGTTACTAGTGTCACTTACCAGTGATGAGTTGTTCCTGGAACACGTGCAGCAGCTGCGTGTTGTGCCAGTCGTGCGTGGCGTCGGCGATGGCGTGCAGCTGTATGATGGCGCCGGGCCGCGCCGTGGACTGCTGCGACACTATCTTGATGTATATGTGTTACTAGTGTCACTTACCAGTGATGAGTTGTTCCTGGAACACGTGCAGCAGCTGCGTGTTGTGCCAGTCGTGCGTGGCGTCGGCGATGGCGTGCAGCTGTATGATGGCGCCGGGCCGCGCCGTGGACTGCTGCGACACTATCTTGATGTATATGTGTTACTAGTGTCACTTACCAGTGATGAGTTGTTCCTGGAACACGTGCAGCAGCTGCGTGTTGTGCCAGTCGTGCGTGGCGTCGGCGATGGCGTGCAGCTGTATGATGGCGCCGGGCCGCGCCGTGGACTGCTGCGACACTATCTTGATGTATATGTGTTACTAGTGTCACTTACCAGTGATGAGTTGTTCCTGGAACACGTGCAGCAGCTGCGTGTTGTGCCAGTCGTGCGTGGCGTCGGCGATGGCGTGCAGCTGTATGATGGCGCCGGGCCGCGCCGTGGACTGCTGCGACACTATCTTGATGTATATGTGTTACTAGTGTCACTTACCAGTGATGAGTTGTTCCTGGAACACGTGCAGCAGCTGCGTGTTGTGCCAGTCGTGCGTGGCGTCGGCGATGGCGTGCAGCTGTATAATGGCGCCGGGCCGCGCCGTGGACTGCTGCGACACTATCTTGATGCGGTCGTGCAAGGGAATGCCGCCGCCTTCCTCTAACGTTGATTCCGAAGACATTGACATAGTGTCGTGCTGTAATTACAATTATTTAGATCAAAATCATGTGAAACGTTGGACAAAAATATTAAATGCTAAACATTTTTACTAAACCTTTCCAATAAAATGTACAAAAATAGTTCATATTGAACATAAACATGATATTTATGAAGTAACGTGAAATAAGCAAAATTCACGTGTGTATTTACCAGAACATCTTTATGACGTCTCTCGGAGGTGGCGATTTCAGCAAGCAGCGTGCGCGCGTCTATCACAGCTTGGAACACTCTGAGGCTCTCACCGTCACTCGCCACGAAACACGCTGATGGAGAATTTGATAGATTGCCCAGAGTCGTGCTGGAAATAATAAAACCATATGTTTATTGATTCTGCACCTGTTAAAGTTATGGAAGTAAACAGATCTACTCTCTCTAATTTACACGACGTTTTATTAGATTATTGGGCGCAGTGTTGTTAAATGTCAATCTATACAAATAAATAAAATTAAAGTGTCTGTTTGTAATGTCAAAATAATTGTATTTTTGTTAAATGCATTTAGTAGTATCGTATCTAAATTAGGCTATTATATAACCCTAATTTAAGAATAAAAATGAGGGCTTTGCGGAAAACATACTTAAAACTTTTTTGTTACATTCCACGCTGAAGAAGTCTCGGGTAACAGTTAGTTAGGAACTTAGGACAATAAAATTGATGGAATTATATCAGTGGGAAGACCAACGGACTGCAATGCAGAGGGTCGCGGGTTCGAACCCACGTTGCGCACCTCTGACTTTCGGAAGTTATATGACTTTTCGGAATTATGTGCGTATTGGTTGACAATTATCGCCTGCTCCGTGCCTCGGAGAGCATGTTAAGCCGTCGGTCTCGGCTGCCTTGGTCATCTATGGCAGTCGTTATGGGGAAAGTCTCTCTAATACCCTGACACTGGTCTAGCCTTAGGGTATTGTTAGCCTTCGGGTTGCGGAGGTCAGGAGGCAGCCGCTCCGTGTAGAAACTGATATCCAGTCAAATCCGGTTAGACTAGAAAAGCCGACCCTAAGTGACTTGGAAATAATAAAGGCTAAGAGAAAAGAAGAACTTAGAGAACAACAATGAAATTGTAAGCTTCCATTAAATATGTTTTTTGGCATGATTTATATCGAAATATAGAGGTAAGTAGTAGGTGTTGTATACCTAGGCAGCAGGGTGGGCAGCCAGGCGACGTTGCTGAAGGCGGAGAGGTGCGGCGAGTTGACGCGCGCGAGCTCGGCCACGCCGCCCGACTTGCCGAGCGGGCCCACGCACTCCACGCGCCACATGATCAGCTCCGAGCACAGCCCGCCCGCCGCCGCGTCCTCCTCGAACTTGTTCGTGTCGCGCTCGCTATCTGCAGGACATCATTACATATTACAATTACTAGCGTTCCCCTTCTGGTCGAAATTAGAACATAATCATAACTGAAAGTTTAAGAAAACTTATTTGAAATATCTCATCATCATCACGGTCTCACGCGGAAGACGTCCACTGCCGTACATCGGTCTCCCCCAAGGTTTTCCACACAGACCACTCTTGGGCCGTCCACATCCAACCGCTTTCCGCGATCCTTACCAGGTCGTTGGTCGACCTTGTGCGCAGCCGCCACTCTAGAACCTTCTAGCCTAACAGCCAACGGTTCTGCGCAATATGTGACCTGCCCACTGCCACTATAGCTTGGCTAGCCAGAGAGCCAAATCAGCAACTTTAGTTTTCCTGCTTTTTTCTATACCGCAGTGCAACTACGAAATATCTATTTGCAAAAACTATCTGTTTCCAAAATGTTTTGATTAATAACACTAAAGTTCGTCAATAGCTACTAAACAAATTAAAATAAGAAAGTCGGTTGGCAAACAGAGGAGAAAATGTTACTGAATTGAGTTACTGACTGAAAGACACGAGACAAAACGTCGTACGTGTGATGAACTACGTTGGCGAAACGTGGACATTCTTCAGAATGGCTGGTTTACATATGTATTAAATCGCGCAGTAGGCTATCGAGCGTATTTAATATTGTTGTTTCGAAAAGAATAAATTGAGCAATAAGTTTTTTAGATTGCTTTACTACTAAGAAATCTAAAGGTCAATGGGTTTCCTCTATCTGTGGTAGGATCAAGGCTAATGGAGTAAACAAGGGAAGGATTTTATAAGTGGACCCACCCACTTATGGGCAATAATGTGCTTAAGTTAGTAATAATGTACTTTCCTGAAGTCATCGCAAAAAATCTACAAGGAAACGAAAATCATGACTGTTATACAGACATACAATATTATACTGGTATACTTATAAAAAAATAAAAACAAAAAATCAAATTTAAAACAAAAATAACGTGCTTAGTCATATTCTGTCTTAGAAGTCAGAATAATATATATCTGTTAAACTCACTCACTAATTATGGGAAGAGGTGTTTTATGTATGAAGGTGCTAAAATCTTTAATCAGCTGTCTAAATCGATAAAAGAAAGAAAAGATATGCAAACTATTAAAAAAATATTAAAACATCACATCATAAATAATACAAGCATAAATACACCTTTTAAAATAATAATCTTTATCTATCGCATACATTTTAATATTATATCTTCATAATCTAATAAATAATTATACTAAACACACTACGCTAATATATTAAAACAACAAACTAAATCAATCATTAAAATAAATAATAATAATTAAAATATACATGTACACAAATAAAATACACAAAGTAATAAATAATCAACAAATGTGCTAAATTCAGTGTGTTATTAATTAAATACTTAAATTAACCATAATAACAAGCAAATAATAGTACTTATATGTTAAAATTAGTAATAATTGATTTCTGGAACTAAATGTGTCATTTGTGTGTACAAACCGTTGTTGTCGATTCTAGGTACGCTCGATCTTTGTGTTTACTGCTAATATGGTTGAACAAATGTTTCGAATGGTTATGTACGTTTTGGGATACCCTCACTACATTTTTATAGGGAATTGTTGTTGTTATCTTAATTCTATTAATATCGTAAGTCTCTTTTCTTTTTTCTGTATCACCGCCAAATTATTAAAAGTGTTAATTTATTTGTTTTCTCATGTCAGTGAATAATGTTTTTCTTTATGAGAAATAAAGGATCTTAAACCTGTGGCGTCACATGCGGCGGTGGCGGTAATCCGATAATCGCCTGATCGCATTATACAGCTTATTTATTAATGGAACACCGCCACTACACGCGAAGTGATTGTTACCATTTCTGCTATGATTTATGGTATTGAAATGGCATTCTCATTTGTATCCTAACTAATATTATAAATGCGAATGTAAGTTTGTTTGTTTGTAAACATAGTAAAAATAGTTGTGTTCCCGGGGGATACAAAATTGTCATAACCTACATTTACGCGAGCAAAGCCGCATGCAAAATCAAGTCATATAATAAATTTAAACTTACCAGATATATTATGATGGCTCGTTGTTAATAGTAGAGGTAATACTGGATGGCATGTGATGTCATTTACTCTAAACCTATGGCCGGATGCTCTCGACGCGTGACCTATTGATAGCACCTGTAAATAACACGTTTATTTATATTCTATATGCAGAAATGCCGTATTTTTAAATGTACTAAGCAAATCACAATTAACCAGACAATTTAATGAATTCAAATCTAAATAATGAGTAGTCTAGGGAACTAGGGTCCAGACTAAATCCATTCTCTGGGAACGCTAACGTAATGTCAATGTGCACGGTTGGCGTAGTTGTTTAAGTTGTCGTCTGTTACTGCGCCGAGTGTAGTGGATTCGAATCCCACACGGGACAAAACTTTGTGTGATCCACAAATGATTGTTCCCGAATCCGGGTGTTCTTTGTGTCCGTTGTTTGAGTGTATGTAAAGTCCCCCGCAACACAGGATTTATTGCATTGCATTCATTGGTGATATGACCGTTCGAAACATCGCGTAATTTCAGTGGCGTAGCGTGAGTGTCTGTCGCCCGGGGCGGAAGAAAATATTGCGGCCCTCTTATTTAGGTATTTCAATTTAAAATACTATAATATACAGTCATTAATGTAAAATTTTGCCGCCCCCTAAAAGTGCCACCCGGGGCGAGCCGCCCCTGCAGCCCCACTACGCTACACCACTGGTAATTTGTGCAATAAATAAATGCGACAAGACTTTATAAGCATGTAGTACCTGCGAAAATTTGGACTTGTCGTCAAATGTGAGTTGCCAGAGATTGAGCGTGCCGTTCGTGTGGTTCGTGACCATGGAGATGACGGGCGCCGAGTCCAGCACGTCGCCCTCTTGGTTATCGACCAGCTCCTCCGTGGCCACGCTCAACTTACGCTGCATTTCATTATTGTTCTCTTCCCGGAGACCTACAATTTCCCGGAGAAATACAACAAAATTTGTATTGTTTTCTATATACAACCATAGTAACTAAGTAATTTGTTGGAACACTTATTGGTAGAAAGTTTATATTAATAGCGTCTATTAATACAGCAATGTATACATCAAATAAGTTATATAGTGGTCATTTATTTTTCACCGGCGCTTTGTCACTGGTAATAAAATATCAAAAAGTTAACTAGGCTCAACAATCGTCGCATTGTACCAAACCACCATATTTCTGACGATCAAACATCAGGTCTTACTTTGAAATTAAACTACTATATACGGATTTTATCGCGTTGTTTATTTGACATTATTACATAATTTTGAAAACTATTACACTACTTTTACTTTTAAACTTTAAAACTATTAAAACTATTTAGATTTAATTTAGTTTTACACTTTTCCCGACGTTTTGGTTGCTTTTCAGCAGCCATGGTCACGGGGAGACTAAAATGGTAGTTGTCTCAATGTTCCAGTGTAGTTATTTCAAAGTACCCGAACATAATTTAATCATTGGTGTTTCTATTTACGCACAATGAGCTCCAAGTATCATGAAGTCTAGCTGTGGTTTGCTTCTTCTTGGGTTTGACTATTTGTATACAGGTCTTACTTCTTAGTGCAATCGGTATTCTTGTAATGTAATTTATTTGACTTTAATAAGTTATGTCATTATTTTTATTTCTCTTCCATGTCCTGTTCATAATATCAAGTATAATATAGCATCATAATGTATTTTAAGCGTATTAGTTATAATAATAATTGTTTATTTTGTTCTCTCACACAGTACATAATATTTGTCATCATAAAGAAACAGTCCATACAAGAAAGCAGTGAATGTTAGTTGTTTAATCTATAAATTTTTGGAAAGCCAGACATAATTAAAAACCTGTGTCTGGCCGCCGGTGTGCCACTGTCACCTACAAGGTCAATGTAAAATATGTAGTGTAAATAGTGAGTGTTAGGAGTGTTACCATTTTCTTGATTCTCATGTTGTTCTTCACCTTGTGGCCACTCCGCCTCTTCTTTTTCTTCCTGCACACTCGCTAGCGGAGTCGTCACTGTTTCAGGGGGCGGTTGGGGACCCACTAAAACACATAAAACATATTTTTTATAACTTTCAATTATCTGCTTGTCTTCTCCATAGAAACAATAATATTTGAAATAAAAAGGGTTTTAAAAGTGATATAAACAATTCTCCGAATTAATATAATACCTTCTAAGAATAATTAGATATAAAAATTAAAATTTTATATATGCGGCAATTTTTTTGATACCTGTTCTAAATTGCTTAAATAAAAAACGTCAATTGACATATACAGTGGTGGGCATATAATTAGAAACACTTGCTACGTATTTCACATTATACAAGGTACATTGCCGTAAAACTTTTGTTTTTGGAAATAAAACAACAAAATGTCCGTCATGGACAAGTAATTAGAAACAATAAAGAAATGAGGTGAAAATCAAAGTTATTAACGTGTTAACGTCATCAATTTTAAATTATTTATGTAAAATTATGTTTGGTTTACTAAATTTCTTATAAATAAATATGTTGTTGCATAGCCGTTGTTATTAATGACGGCTCTGCAACGACATGGCATTGATTCAAGTAATTTCATACACTTATCGAGTGGGATCGAGTTCCATGCTTCAACAAAGAAAGGCTTCGTAAAGTTCATTTTGACTGGAATTACGTTTAACGGAGACTTTTTTTTAACGACGTTCCACAAATTTCCATAGGATTTAAATCGGGACTATTTGCAGGCCAGTCTAACATGGTAACACGTTGCTCACTAAGAAATGATTTAACACTGCGGGCCGTGTGTTTTGGGTCGTTATCATGCTGAAAGACCCAGGTCACAGGCAAATGGTCGTCGGTGTAGGGAATCATTGTCTCTTCTAAGATGTTTTTGTATTGAAATTGATCCTTTTATTATACCTTCAATCTTACGGACGGGTCCAACGCGGCAACCAAAAAAACATCCCCATACTTTAATGTTGCCACCGTAGTGTGCTATGCTCCCTGTGTAATTATAATCAAAAGCATGGTTTATTGGACGTCTAACGTAGCGTTTGCCGTCTGAATTCACCATATTTATTTTTGTTTTATCCGAGAATAAAACATTTTTCCATTCTCGTACGGTCCAGTTAAGATATTTCTTTGCAAATAATAATCGCTCCTCTCGGTGTTGCTTGGTAAGAAGCGGTACCTTTCGAGAAACCCTCCCGAACAATTTAGCTTCCACTAATCTGCGGCGTACCAGTTTCGAGGAAATGTTCCTTGGGACATCGGGTGAAAAACTTCATTTCTAATCTTGTTGGAGCCTTTAAACGGGTTTTGTTTAGCTACACGTATTATTTGCAAATCTTCCCGGGGAGACGTTTTCCTTGGACGAGCCTCTCTAACAACACTTTTAGTAGTTCCGTTTCTTTTATAATGAGCAATAGCGTTGAAAACTTTCTTCACAGAACATTCTAGATGATTAGCAATTCTTCTATAAGTCTACTTTCGATCTAAATGTAATTTAACAATTAATTGCCTAGTTGACTCGTCACAACTCTTATTTTTACCCATTTTAACAAAACTTATTAATAATAATAATAATAATAATAATATTCTACCACATACACACAACACCATCTAGCCCAAACTAAGCAGAGCTTGTACTATGGGTACTAGACAATGGATAAACATACATATATACTTTTTTTTTGTAAACACATACATATTATACATAGAAACACCCAGACCAAGACAAACATCCATGTTCATGCACACAAATGTTTGACTTGTGCGGGAATCGAACCCGTTATTATTCACGTAATTCCAAATTAACGTTTAATTGCCGCAGAAACTACAGAAAAAGCGTAGACAGAGGTTTTTTTAAATTTCAAAAATGGAACGATTCATGGATCCTTTTTCTAATTAGTTGTCCAAGCGTCCAGTAATAGAAATTCAACTATTCATATTTAAACTCTTTTAATAATTAAAGATAGAACAAATATCTTTAATATTTAATTTAAAATATAAGAATATTTTATGAGTTTTTGAACTCATTGGCTATATTCTGGCAAAGTTAATAGTGATTTAATCTATATATTTTTTACTCATAACGATAGTTCATTCTGTGTTTACCTAAGTTTTATGCACTGTTTCTGTTTATATGTCCACCACTGTACGTATAGTCTGCATAAACCTTGAAAAAAAATTACATAGATACCAATAATTATCGAATATCACGTTATGTTAAAAAAGTCTTTTAAACTACAATTTCGACCATTTACAATACGGATTTTATCGCGTTGTTTATTTATTACAACGCTTTGAAACTCTTTTATACTTTTAAATTATTAAAGCTATTTAGATTTAAGTTTACATTTCTCCCGAAGTTTCGGTTGCTACAAGTTATATGCAAAATCCGATATAATAAGAGTGCCTATACGTACTGGGCATGACGGGCTTGGTCCGGTGTCGCACGTAGAGCGGCTGCGCGGCGGCGTGGTAGAGCGCGGCCGGCGTGCACATGGTGGTGGCGTCGCCCAGCGGGAACGTAGGTAGGTATAGTATACGTACTGGGCATGACGGGCTTGGTCCGGTGTCGCACGTAGAGCGGCTGCGCGGCGGCGTGGTAGAGCGCGGCCGGCGTGCACATGGTGGTGGCGTCGCCCAGCGGGAACGTAGGTAGGTAGAGTATACGTACTGGGCATGACGGGCTTGGTCCGGTGTCGCACGTAGAGCGGCTGCGCGGCGGCGTGGTAGAGCGCGGCCGGCGTGCACATGGTGGTGGCGTCGCCCAGCGGGAACGTAGGTAGGTATAGTATACGTACTGGGCATGACGGGCTTGGTCCGGTGTCGCACGTAGAGCGGCTGCGCGGCGGCGTGGTAGAGCGCGGCCGGCGTGCACATGGTGGTGGCGTCGCCCAGCGGGAACGTAGGTAGGTATAGTATACGTACTGGGCATGACGGGCTTGGTCCGGTGTCGCACGTAGAGCGGCTGCGCGGCGGCGTGGTAGAGCGCGGCCGGCGTGCACATGGTGGTGGCGTCGCCCAGCGGGAACGTAGGTAGGTATAGTATACGTACTGGGCATGACGGGCTTGGTCCGGTGTCGCACGTAGAGCGGCTGCGCGGCGGCGTGGTAGAGCGCGGCCGGCGTGCACATGGTGGTGGCGTCGCCCAGCGGGAACGTAGGTAGGTATAGTATACGTACTGGGCATGACGGGCTTGGTCCGGTGTCGCACGTAGAGCGGCTGCGCGGCGGCGTGGTAGAGCGCGGCCGGCGTGCACATGGTGGTGGCGTCGCCCAGCGGGAACGTAGGTAGGTATAGTATACGTACTGGGCATGACGGGCTTGGTCCGGTGTCGCACGTAGAGCGGCTGCGCGGCGGCGTGGTAGAGCGCGGCCGGCGTGCACATGGTGGTGGCGTCGCCCAGCGGGAACGCCGACGGGATGCGTGCCGAAAACGACACCTGCGCCTGGCGGATGGCGCCCGCTTGTAGCTCATCCAGCCACTCGCACACCCTGCAAACAAACATATGTTATATTAAATATAAGCCAAAACCATTTACGTAATACCCAGAGTCTCACGCCTATATCCCCAAATGGCTAGCTATAGATTTAGGTCACATGTGCGAGCGAGCTTATTTACGTCTACCGGGTTCAATTCTAAACAGTGCTTCTTTGCTACTGACAACTTCATGACAGAAAAACCCAATAACACTGCAGTCACACAGTATTTTCTACTTTTAATCTTTTTATCACTAAAGGTAAAAGAGTGTCTCTTAGTGATCCTGTTGGCTCCATAGGAAGATGCAATAAGAGTGTGTAGAGAATATCAATAGCACTAGAAAATTAACATGGTATTAGGATCTAGCTTTTAGTGCACTGTTTACAATTTTGTACAAGTTTTTTGCCAGTTCTGATGAAGATGCAGACAAGATGATTGTTAGTCACACACTTCACTGCCTCTGCGCCACCAAGGCGGTTGACGTGTTGTTTACACAACCATTCATAAGAATGTAAGCTGCGTACGTTTTAATTTTTTTTTAATCTGGGGCAATGCTCCTTATGCCTATTACATTGCCCTCTCGCCACAAGGGGAGGCGAGAGGGCAATGTTGGGTTCTCCCGAGACTTCGGGCCTACCGACTAAAACCACCACGGTGTGCCAACTCGCTGCTTTATAAGGTGAGTGGGTTGCTGGAACTACCTATAACTACATCAGCGACCTAGGTCAGGGAGTACGCCCACACCGGTGCGTCGTAAAGCGCCATCGACCGGATAACCCCCGTGTAGAGTAATCGGCAACCGACACTGGGCCCACCCAAATTCGGCAATAGCCGCCCAAGGGCGGACGCAGAGCCGAGAAGCTCCGTGCGAGCTGTCTCAAGTGCTCGTCGAAGTGCCACCTTCTATCCAGGACCAGGCCCAGGTACTTTATATGGGCCTGGACAGGAATCTTCGTCGAGCCCACAATCATCGAGGTGCCGCGGGGTGGACTGCGACGGGGCCCATGAAAGACCAAGGCCTCCGTCTTGTTAAGAGCCACCTGTAAATCCAGCGCCTCGAAATGCCCGACCATCTGGGAAACCCCCACGGTGGCCAAACGGGCCGCCTCCTCGAAGGTACTCCCACGGGTTGTGAAAAGGGTGTCGTCAGCTTCAACTGATGACGCTCAGGACCTCAGCCCTATTTCCCACAGGACCAAGAACCGATCCCTGCGGGACACCACAAGACATCATGGGTCACCGCCGCAACTTCGCCACGAAGTTTGAGGAGGACACTCCTACCTCTCAGGTAGTCTGCCACCAAACGCTCCAG
This sequence comes from Catocala fraxini, assembly GCA_930367265.1. Taxonomy (NCBI): domain Eukaryota; kingdom Metazoa; phylum Arthropoda; class Insecta; order Lepidoptera; family Erebidae; genus Catocala; species Catocala fraxini. The sequence goes on from OV884038.1 coordinate 16,976,396, forward strand.
GTAAAAAGGTACTCCGTGATACCGGTTCGCCTCCTGGACACATCTGTATAGCAGACTGTTGAAAGCGTTGGCGATGTCTAAAGACACCGCCAACAGAACTCCGCCACCGGCCACTGCCTCCTCGGCCGCGGCCCTCAGACGCATAATGGCCCCGACCGTCGAACGCCCTTCCCGGGATCCAACCTGAGCGTCCGACAGGTCGGGATCGACCGTGCTCAGGTGCCGGACGATGCGGGTGGCGAGAATTTTCTCCAGCATCTTCCCCACTTTGTCCAGTAGCACTATGGGCCTGTACACCACGGCTGATATGTAAGCGGTCTCCTAGACCATGCAAACAAGGTATGACGTTGTAACCAACTGTATTCGAATATCAATCAACGGAAATCATGCACATATATTGTGTGTCATTGTTTAACCAGTTTAGTACTGTTCTATTAGGCAAAGAATTTCTACTGACTATGATCCTGATATACCTATATCTCTTACTTTATATAATTCCATCATATTCTAGACCCACGCTAGACGAATTTGGATCGTAACACTTAAGATTAATATTTGCTCTTACCATATAAGAAAGCTGCCATCGACAGGGTGTATAGAGAACAGTAAATCGGGGCTCTGGTGCCAGTCTCTCAGCAGCGACTCAATCTTCGCATCGAGCGAGTCTGGCAGGTGTGTACACGTCACGTCCGTCGCTATAGAGTTTATTGATGTTGTGTTGGATAAGCTGGGGTGACTGTGGTTTCCACTACCTAGATGGATGATTTTTATATTAGTAATCAGTACATTATTACTATTGTAGTTAGAGCAGCGCCAACGAGCCAACAGGAATCCGTTGGACTCCGACGCAGAGATCTCAGTATCGATCTCACTCACTTGAAGTCACGTCGATATTGATTGAATAGTAAAGGAAAACATCGCATCGTTTTCCTTATATGTTATTTGTAAATTATATCTTACAATATGTGTAATTTGCGAACCTACATTGAATTAGCGACTATAGTCTAACACTTATTATATTGAGAAGAAACCAGAGTCCATTGATTTACGGTTTGAAATGAACTCAATACTTCTGCAAATTGTGCCATCAATTTCAAGCAATGCAATGGCACCAGCATCAGTATATGCACGCACTTATACTGGGTAATAGACTCTCAGCCTTGAGTAAATAGTTAGAAATAAATTATAAGATTTAAGAATTAAAATGAATTCATATCTATACCACGACACACACACGTAATTATTTTGAAAGTTAGCTCAATATAACGCACGCACACACACACATACAGCCCTCTATGTGTCATTTGGACGACTTAATCCGAAGATGGGTAAACCCGCGTCTATTGTGTGTGTGAGTCTATTTTTACGCATCGTATTATGCCGGCTATCTGAGTCTTTGTAATTTGTGTAAATACGTTACCTGGTTGTTCGTCACTATTGCTGTTATCCTCCGATTGCATTTTGGTTAAATGCTGACTAGGGCGTCTATGTCCTATGTCGCAGCGTGAAATAAATTTAGCAGTAAAGCTAATAAATAAGCGTTTTGCATAATGTTATATAATTAAGCTGTAGCATAATGCCACAATGATGTACCTAATATAATAACCGTTATAAATTAGTAAAACAATTTTTGCATGAACTTTTACATGAATATATATTTTAGGGCAATTCCCTATACGCGTTATCCAAAAAGCTTAATATAATGACTGCTATATTATAGCACATTGATCCGGGGAAAGCAGTTAATGTATATTAGTTAAAGCATTTACTTAGTTCAAATAATAATAATCCGACTGCAAAGTTCTTTTATATACTGACAAAGTACTTTGAGCTACATTAATTGTTAGTAAATAAGTATGTAAGTGAATTCTTACTTTCATTCTCTCCGTCCGGATGTGTGGTGTGGTCTGACCCGGAGCCGCCTTCATCTGTTTCTTCCTTATCTAATATCTATAAATAAAAGAGAGAAATTATACAAAAATATTTATACAAAAAATTTAATCTGTTCTATCAGCTTCGTAGAGTTTAAATTGAGATTGAGCACCAATTTAAATTAATCGCATCATGCCGAATATTTCTATTAAGTTTTAAGAACCACATCATGGTGCAGAAACAAGATCTAATTTGTTGTTTTATCAGTCAGAATATCTAATTGTTTTGTTTTATGGTCCTTTTTCAATAGATAGCTTAAATAAATAATTAACTTGATAGATATCCCATCGGGTTGTAAGTGTGGAACAAAATGCCAGCAAATATAGTTGCAGCTCAAAATACAAACATATTTGAAAATAATCTCGACAATACCTTCAACAACAAAAGACTACTTAGTGGGTATTTAGCAGGATACAGGTACATATCAGTTGCTTCAACTGCCTGCCTGTTTATTAATAATAATAATAAACTCTGACGATCCGATGTACATATCGCACTCTTAATAAAACAGAGACTTATCTCAGTATTTTGGATTAAACAAATTTGAACTCTATTGCAATGATTTAACACAAACATAATATTAGAATTTAGCATATACAAATAGAGTCCAAATTGCCTTACTTTTAAATTTCGAGTTAAGTCGCTGTTTTATTAAGAGTGTCAATTATGGTCTTTGAATAATCGACTTTTGATATTTTATTTAGCTCCTTAGATGACATTAATTTGTATAAAACTTATATTGGGCCTCGAGAAAATTCATAGGAGACGAGTGAGTTTTAAAAATATTATTGACTGGAAAATTTGATCTAATAAAAGAAATGTAAACACGCTTGCAATAGAGATTACAAGCGAAGTCGTTTTATATCTGGATTAGTAGATAAACTGCAATTATCTTATCGAATCGACTATTGAACAACAATATAAAGCGGTATATGGCAATATTTATGGTCAATTTGATAACACACGAGATCGAGATTTGGATGCACCAGATTTGGCCTTAAAACTGCTGCATCCTATACATAAGATAGATAAATAGTTCTCGTGTTTTGTTTTGTTCTTGCGATGAGTATGGACTTCAGAGTTCATTAAGAAGGTGCTGTGTAGTAACTTTAGCTTTGCTAAGCTCATTTACGACATGCAAATAAAATGAATGAATAGAGAACAAGATGTCTCATATCGGACTAGTCTTATACCGAAAGACCATTTTTCCATCCAAGCGTATATTTGTTTTGTATCTTAGAAGTATAAAAAACGCATCTTACTTTTTTAGTTAAGTCATGAAGTATGGCTTCAGCCTGACTGGTGAAGTGCATCTCCTTGTTGTGGAGCCAGTGTAGAATGAAGCGGCCGCCGCCGGCCAGCGATGGCACCAGAGGAATATCCGTCTCCGCGTTTATTGAAGCTGCCAGGTGGAAGTGAAGACCTGCCAACAAATATTCATTATATAGAGGAGGTTAAAAGGTTTGGGCAGATTTATATTATATTATACCCACATATAACTAGATTTAGGTCCAATGAAATAGAGAGCGATTCTATTGCCCTCTGGATATATTACCAAATTGCGGTACTGAGATTAACTTAGAGAAAACCTTAATAGCACTTTGTTCGACTCAGTATTCGAAACACACGCTTGGCAGTAAGCTCGAAAGCCAACTTAAAACGGCAGTTACAAAAACATATAAATATTATTTAGACTTTTATAATAAAATTACTCTGCCTTTTGTGTCAACTTTGTGTAATTGCCGATTGTGAGAAATCCTGGCTTGATTGTCGAGTACGGCGAAGCCTTATTGATATAGATTTTCTTGCATGGGTTTTTGATATTTTAACTTCTACTACTATTAGTGTTAAGCTAGTCCAAATAATGCTAATGGTCACAGAAAATTATCAACCGAGGAATGGCGCTTCATCATTTCTTTTCTTGCTAAGTACATCATTGGCCAACAGAAGGGATACAGCAGAAGATTTTAAGACCTGGTAAAAATAAAAGAAATTTGTGCTCATAAGATAGTGTATTACCTCCGGTATAGGAACTCGCGTGGTATGGGTTGTGGAAGTCGTGCGCGCTGTAGGTGGAGGGGAGCGTGGGGATGGGGGCGCCAGGCTGCTTCGACGACAGCGCCGTCCGCCGGATGTGGAAGCACGTCCTGGAACAACCAACACGTCAGTTAACTCTCAAAGGCTTTAAAATATACATCATAATATATACATATAACTTAGTTTTTTGCAGAAGCTTCACTTGTATGTATTCCACAGGAACGAATACCGTCGGCAGTTTTCTTATCTATGTGTGTACCAAACTTCATCTAATTCGAATAGATTTAGATGAAATGGTTCGCGCGTGATTGAGTCACATACATCTTTATATATGTACTTTCACATAATTTTTTTATTTATTTTCATATAAAGATAAAGAATAAAACCATTATTTTAGCTTTTGCCAGCATATGTTTATATTCTTCTATTGCATTTTATAATCTAAAACAGATTAGTTACATGTTTTATTATCTATCATTACACACACCGATTTCATATTGCTAAGGTTGGTACGTTAAAAGTCAAGCTGGCTAATTCATATTATCACCAAATACGTAATTTAACAGCGGATTCTTCCACTTCAGTAATAACGACAACCAATACGTTGCTAAAAATTACACGGTACTTACTCCTCCTACTACAGAAATGGTTACAAGTTTCACGAATATTCGTGTAAATAATGCATTTATTGCGTGTGTTTATGTTACGTGCAGCTGCGCTCATGCGATGCATCGTAAATCTCTAACCGTACATAGTGAATAATTGCATAATCTAAGAAAGTTAACATTCTAAGCTATTCAAATAATGTCCAGGTGCTATTTACAACTGTTTTATTACTAGTTAAGTAATTTTAAAACAGTTGTTAGTATTATACACACTAACATTCTTGTTTTTAGTCATCGTTTGGATACGCTGTCAGTACTAGTAATATGATTTATACAAAAAAATGTTATACAACAGAGCTAGTATTTCTACTAACGCCAATAAAACGATGTTAAACAGGGATCAAAGAAAATACTCATAACCTTTTACCCGTGTCTTCTTTGCATCATACTTAACACATTTTGTTTTACCGCTTTAAGAAACTGAGTGCCTTGCCAAAAAGAAACATATCCACCGTTCGAGGATGAAATACAGTAAAAGCCAAAATACTACGCCCCAGGAGAGACCTAAAAAAAATATTTCTTAGATTTTCTTTATTTTTTGTTTCGGTGATATAGTTATTTTAGCTCTATATGTTCTATAATTATGAAATTATATATTTTACAGCATTTGCGGAAAGTTAAAGTATTATTTACACCATTATTTTAATTTTTTTGATGCGTTTTTTTATTTCTGGTAAAACCATATATTGCGAATTTCATTTTAAAAGCATAGGTCGATGCAACTCGAAAAACTGAATGGTTACATCAATAACAAAATTTTGTCAAATGGCTTTCAAAACATTCATCCTCGTCATATTAAGAAGTTTAAACTTGCAAGCGCCCCGCTGTGCAGGACAGCACCTTCACCCCCACGGTGAGTTGATTTTTTACACTGCTGCTTTTGCGATCACGTGTATTCTCAATACGATTAGAGCAACCGATTTTAATATTGCTTTTATAGTATGCAGATATCAAATAATTAATTATCAGAAGTGGTAGAACACAAAAGTTGTTCCGTAAAATTGTCTTCTGTTTACGCGAATGTTATTAGGTAATAATTAAACTACTTTATACGGATTTTATCGCGTTGTTTATTTAACACATTATTATAGAATTTTCAAAATTATGTTATAAAGTGTTAAATAAACAAAGCGATAAAATCCGTATAAAGTAGTTTAATTTCAATTGTTCCGTAGAGTAAATCACGGGTAAAACATTAATGGTATTTTTCAATTAACGACTGTATACTAAGTACTACTATTTTTTAACAATAGCTTTCTTCGCGCGATTGCATATTGGAATAAAAAATATCCAATAGGGTAATCCAGAATACAGTATTGTTTTCCATCCAAGATTCAACTAAATCCGTGCATTAATTACGCGAGGCGTTTTTGGCGATTTTCCGACGAGAACTACGATAAAGATTTTGTCATATTTTAATAAGGAATTATATTCAAAATCATATTTTAATAGACATGTTATGCCGAGGCCGATTTACGTCGATGGGTCGATGCTCGAAGTTGTTCAAGAGTATGTCTACCTTGGACAGGTGATTCGACTTGGTAGGAACAACTTCGAGAAAGAAATCGACAGGCGAATCCAGTTGGGGTGGGCAGCGTTTCGTAAGCTTCGTCAGGTTTTCTCATCGTCTTTACCGCAATGCCTAAAGACCAAAGTCTTTGATCAGTGCGTCCTACCTGTTATGACCTACGGTGCCGAAACGTGGACACTCACGGTAGGGCTAGTCCAAAAATTTAATGTCACTCAGCGGGCTATGGAGCGAGCTATGCTAGGAGTTTCTTTGAGGGATAAACTTAGAAATGAGGTTATCCGTCAAAGAACCAAGGTTACCGACATAGCTCGCAGAATAAGCAAGCTGAAGTGGCAATGGGCTGGCCATATCTGTAGAAGGACCGATGGCCGTTGGAGCAAGCGAGTCCTAGAGTGGAGACCGCGAGTTGGCAAACGTAAGGTAGGACGCCCCCCGGCCAGGTGGACCGATGACCTAAAAAAGGTAGCTGGGTCAGACTGGATGCGGAAGGCGGAAGACCGGATGTTGTGGCGTAAAATGGGAGAGGCCTATGTCCAGCAGTGGACTGCGGTGGGCTGATTGATTGATTGATTGATTGAATAAGGAATTTACACTGTTTTTGTTGTAATATTCGCCGGGATCCCAAAGTAAGATAAGATGAGATTTGGCTCGACCCCTCATTCCCCTGAACGCCTCACGTAATTAATGGACGCCCCCTTATATTAATATAAGAGTTAATATGCATTTGTTCGCGTAAGCGTTGTAGAGCACGAGAATCGTATGTGAGTATATGTAAATTCGGTCCGTCGCACGTGTCGTGTTGCGCGAGTGTGACGTCACGCAGCCGCCGCCCCACTCGTCCTCCGGCAGCAGCGTCTCCGCCCACACGCGGCAGATGTTGTCCACGCATATTGTTATACATATAAACATATCCTCACTTCATGTGCTTGAGGCGCTGCATGAAGCGGTGCTTGTGTCGGTGCGTGGCGCGCTGGCGCCGCGGCGGCGAGCGCGAGTGTGACGTCACGCAGCCGCCGCCCCACTCGTCCTCCGGCAGCAGCGTCTCCGCCCACACGCGGCAGATGTTGTCCACGCATATTGTTATACATATAAACATATCCTCACTTCATGTGCTTGAGGCGCTGCATGAAGCGGTGCTTGTGTCGGTGCGTGGCGCGCTGGCGCCGCGGCGGCGAGCGCGAGTGTGACGTCACGCAGCCGCCGCCCCACTCGTCCTCCGGCAGCAGCGTCTCCGCCCACACGCGGCAGATGTTGTCCACACATGACGTCACCAGTACGTTGCCGACGCTACCCCTACAAACAACAACGAGTTAAATTGGTATCAATAAATATATAGTTACAATATTTAGTAACTTTTGAGCCTTCTTCGAAGAGGTTAATGAAAACACTTTGTGGGTCTGTGTGTCTGTCTGTTAGTGACAGTTTGTTAGTGACAGGCATAGCTCCGGAACCACTGGACCGATTGACTTGTAACTTGGTGTCCAGAAACCTTGGGGTCATCCTTCGGTCGAGTTGGAATAGGGGCCCTGGGGGTCAAAAGAGCTCCGTGATATAGATCACAAGGTAACATGTATTTTAAATGGCTAAATGGCTTCATTTATATGCAGAGTGGTGGTGTGCTAATTCGAGTTGGTTGCTGCTGTTTGCTGTCGAGTTTTGTCTTGTGCTGCGTTTTGCAATACAACATGCCCAACATTGGACATGATGCCCAACAATGGACATGGTACCCAGCAATGGTCATAATGCCCAACAGTTGACATGATGCTCAACAGTGGACATGATGCCCAACAGTGGACATGATGCCCAACAGTGGACATGATGCCCAAAAGTTGACATGAGGCCCAACAGTGGACATGATGCCTAACAGTGGACATGATGCCCAACAGTGGACATGATGCCCAACAGTGGACATGATGCCCAACAGTGGACATGATGCTCAAAAGTGTACATGAGGCCCAACTGTGGGCACCATGCCCAGCAGTAGGTAGCAGTAAGTTCAACGGCGGCAATGATTGAAAAGTACGTTAATTATTTATTATTAAAACATGTACATACTATATAATTATATATGTATACAACATTAACCTAAGTAAATGTTTAAATATAATTGAAACATGGTCACATGAAGACGAAGAGGTTGAATCCTGGGTTTTTACACCCATCTCGTTGTGTATAAATAAAACCAGTACAATAATACGCGTACGCTTCGAACGAATACGCTCAGCGCGGCAACGGTAAACTTCAAGCGTATGACGTACGTGCGACGACGTTACACAACCGTTGAGCATTTTTTGTTTGCGTGTATGCTTCGTGGTGAGATTTGAGGTCAAATGTGGGCCATGTTAATTATGGAATACATGCATCGTCCACGTTTATTATTCAACTTGCCGTTTGACGAATTTGAATAAAGACAACATTGCGGCTATAATTCTACTACATGAAAAACGTCACCATTCAACGTGATTTATGTACATTTTAACGTACACTAAGGTCAATAGTATTCAAGCTTAACATTATGTTTATTTTTATACAAGCTTCCTACACCTGTAAGGGGAGACTTTTATGGTATAAAAGTGTGTCATACTTCGGCATATATTTGCTAGTCTTCCTCCAAGACAGATGCGTGACTGCGCGCGGGTGAGCCACGTAGATGAAGGTGTAGTTCAACTCGGGCGCAGAATGCTCGTTGTGTGTTTGGACGAGTACTGCAACAAAACAACAATATTTTAATTACTGACTTATAAATTACTTTTAAATGTATTATACCTATGACCAATAATATAGGCAGTAGGCTAGACTAGACCAACGTGTTGGTGACAAAAGAATCTAATGCAGTTTTACTTGTACATTATATGTATTATATTCAGCTGGCCTTCTGTGTATTTATATTTATATTCTGTACTGAACCTATTGCACTTTCAATACTGAGAATATAATGGCAACTACTAGGTACATTTTCATGTAAGTGTATATGTTTGTTAGTTGAAACTCTGCTTATTCAGAAAATTTAATGTGCCAAATTATAAATTATTGCGATACAAAGCTTTTTATGTCGAATGCAGTCATGTAGACTGCATTCGAAAAATGCATTAAATTGTATCTTGTAAATTATACAGTAAAGTGTTTGGAGCAGATTTATTAAACAAATATTTAAAAAAACGTGAGCCATTAAAATCTGTCGTGGACATTTAAATAAAATATTTTTCTTTAATAACACAAATGTTAGCAGCAGGTGTACATTTTCTAACTCTTGACTACCAAACTAAGTTTTACACCTGTATAGTTCTTGCAACTAACGAATGCGAGCGGGCTATGTATGTGTGTGTGTATGACCGCTCTGTCAAACACGCATACTACCGCACTGTGCATGTACACGTCTCGCCTTCGTGAGTTGCAAGAACTGTACTATGAAGTCTAGGAGTGCATTCTACGATATACCGGTATACAATATATAGAACACACTTATGGACTGTTATTGTGAGCCCTCGCAACCATAGGATGCAAACTACGCTAAATTGTGCTTTTTTAAAATTTGTGACAGAATAGTTGCCTATGTCTGATTTTTTAAACTTTTTACACACAAGAGCAAACAGCAATCAATAGATTTTTTTTGTGAAAACCGTACAAAATTGGTTGCATAATAAGGAAGTCTATAATGTAGTAGTCTATAATGGCCGTATCTCGCTATCTTCCTCGGACAGCTGCATTTAAATAGCTGTTACGACACAGTGTGTACCGTGCATAATTTTTCTGTTATTTGAAATTTACCCGTACTACCAGATTTTAAGCCCTTGTATTTTGCTTATTATTGAGTAAATTTAAATATTCTTTGTACTTAAATAACAAAAAATGATGAGACATCAACTGCCCTATTCTCTACTTATTTTAATCATCTATCGTTTGTAATAAAACCAAATGGAGTTTCGAATGAAAATAGATACGATATATTATATATTAAAACAAACAATAAAGATAACCACAAATGCACATCACATGTTTTATTATTCAGCTATACTTAGATTTCCTATTATATCATCCGCAAAATGCCTTTTAATGAGTAGTACTTGTGTTACAACTGTTTCAAGGACAAACAACTAATTATAAGGCAGATAACAGATCGATTTTAGTTTTTGTACGCCAAGTGTTGCGAATTCGAAATATCAGTTTAATTTATAGATAGTTGTTTTAAACTTAGACATCTTTAATGTCTCTATATTATAATATAGTATACTAGCTGTCCCGACAGACGTTGTCCTGAACAAAAGAAAAAAAAACTATATCATTCTCGAACCCACGTGAACTCACACAAAAAATTTCATGAAAATCGGTTCAGCCGTTTAGGAGGAGTTTAATTACAAACTTGAACTTTGAGATGATGTCTTCACTACACATTATATAGTCCCCCGCCGCGTCTGTTTGTCTGTTCGCCATAAACTCAAAAACTACTGAACGGATTTTCATGCGGTTTTCTCCAATAGACAGAGTGATTAATGAGGAAGGTTTAGGTGTATAATTTGTTACGGTTAGTGCGTAGGCCGGGGTCGCTAATATATACATATTTGAAATCAACAAATTTCTCTGATTTCAAATAACCTTATGTCAAATAACCTTTCGGCCGTTGATATAATGTCAGCCCCATATTAAACTGTCCCACTGCTGCATACGGCTTCTCTTATCAGTGTGAGAAGGCTAAGAGTCTTCATAAGCATAAAGGAAATTCTGTAGATTTCAACTGGATTCTTAAATTGTTTAATTGTTTCTTTATTACAAGACTAACAAAAAATATGAATCCATTCATCTAATTATTATTATTCGTAAACTAGACGTGTCTTTGTAGCACACAATACATTTGAATATCTATAAGAAGTACTTACTTGTGTATTGTATACATGTTTTTGTTGTATTTTGACGTAGATACATGCGCTTTAGTCACGGTTTTAGCCGTCCGTTTGTGTGTCACATAAACAATTTACCTTTGTTCTGGTACCAGATCTTGACGAGCCTGTCGTTGATGCCAGACGTGGCGAACAACACACCGTCGGGGGAGAACGCCAGGTGATGCGCCGGGGTCGCCGTGTGGCACTGCCATACGCATATCCAGCCCTGCAAAATAAATAACGTGTTAATTTGTGCAATTTGTATTAAATTCAAATAAAGATCTGAATTCACCGTTTGTCTATTGTGACCTTAAATACATACGAGACATTTGCCTATCTTACAGCAGGTGTGTGATACACGGATAAGCAACAAGCGACGGCCTCGCTGCTGCCAAGGCGCTGAGTGTTGATGATTCGAATCTCACACAGGCCAATTATTTGTGTGATCCACATAATATGATTGTTGTGTGCGTGCAGTTTTTATTCGTTAATTGTAAGTTTATAAAGTTCCTCTATGATATAGGGCTTGGTACCTGGAGCTGAGGAGAAATTTAAAAAAAAACTGGACATGGCGAAATTTATTATGTAGGTAGGTATGGCTCGGCCTTATGAATTGGGACCTGAGCCACAAGGCTGAGCCTATTGCCGTATGCCGGGAACAGTTCTAGAAGCCATGCTGGTACTGACATTTAGAAAGTGCCGTTGTGCCAACGAGGCAAACTCATAAAAAACAAAACTAACTTGCGATATGGGTTTTAATTTGGCTAAAGGTTACACCTAAATAAATATTTATCTAAAACAAAGAGCTGTTTCTTGCCTTCAATATATTGATTATAGAGGTCAAAATATAATCAATACTTAAAACATTTGCATCGGTTTCTGAAAGGTTAATCAACGGCGTGTCAAAACTAATCTCAAGACAAGTGATTTAATTGGCTGTTGCTAATTCAGACAGCCAATAACAGCAGTTCATATGCGTTTGAGCGTATGTTAATGATTATTTACCATGAACTGCCTTTTAAAAACCGGGAGCTAATGTAATAATATATTAATATTATAAAGAGGATTTCTTTTTGATAAAGATTTTTGTAAGTATTTACATCAAAAAGTACTGTCTTTTAACATAAGGCAGCTACATTATCACATTTAATAAATTCCTAAATCATTAGGAATCAAAGAAATATTAAAAATGTATTTGTTTATCAACATATAGGTTGTTATTATTCATACCTACTATCTAATCCAGCATAATTAATCAATTCCGGCCTATCAATATGGTACGACGAACTCTGGCCGTATGTCATCAATCTAATGCTATATATTTATTTGAATCTCTAATATGATCTCTGTTATGTTAGAAAAGTATCACCACTAATTGGATGCCTATAAATATTTTTACTTTTATTACTTCTACTCAAATAAAAAACTGAAAAATATCACAGCATAAAAAAGACCTAGTGTTTTCTTCTTTATAAAAACAACTCTCGCAATAGGAATAACTCCTGTGTCGCAGCGAACTTAACAAACATTGATACAAAGAATGTCCTGACTCTGAATAGTAATTTGTGGATCACACAAATTTTGTCCCGTGTGAGGATCGAACCCACAACACTAGGCGCGGCGGCAACGTAAATGCCACCTGAAGAACATCATAGCAAAAACATAACATAGTAATGATGTTACTTTAAAAACTGTAGGTAGTAGTGTAATTGATCATTGTTATATGCTAAATATAGTTGCGCGGCCCATAATAGATAAACAAAACAACGATAAGAGCGGACGGTGGAATCTATTGTTTGTATCTGTTTATCTTATCAATGTATCACAATCTGCGCGTTCAACTTACTGGCTCGTCCTCCTCCGCTTGCTTCGGTTTGTCATCTTTGTCGCCGCCTATTTGGAATGTCACGCCCGAACTCGCTGGAAACAGATAAACTCATTACATCGAGCAGACAGTCGTACATAAAATGCTACGTTTCAAATTGTAAATCGATAGTCTACTAAATTATGAATCAGCGTTAGCTACATCACGACTAGTTTCCGAGAAAAGGTCTCGTTAGCAGTATGTCATTATATTTTTATGGACCTGTTTCTACGTAATTATATTTGCGATTATTTCACCGCAAAATGCAGTGAGTGCATTTTTCGTAGTCAAAGAATGTAGGTGAATGATAAAAGAAAACAACGAAGATCGTCCTAAATCACGATATCTAATTTGATTTAGTGATAAGATTGAATGCGAACATAGATAATACACCACTTGACACGAAGTAAAATCTATGGTGACATAAACTGAAATAAAATAATTATCTCACGTTGGCTATCATCTTGATAGAGCGACGCTTGGTGCCATAATTGCAGTATCTTGCCACCCGTGAGCAGCCTGGTGCCCTCGAGATTCCATGACAGCGCAGTGATCGGTCCATCCGCCACCAACTTGCCAGTTTGCACCCACCGGTACTCTAATCCCTGAATAGTCACATGACGCATTGAATTGGATAATGAATCTAAGTACGAATACAGTTTTACATGATAGAGATTGGCCAATTGCAGTCATATATTCAATTGGCGCTTCGCCATCAATAATCGTCGAGGGTTCAGCGATCTGTTATGTAATGCGCATCTGCAAAATCCCATGTTGTCTGACGAATATGTAACTAAAGCAATACCGCGTGACGTCATACTAAGCGTCATTAGGCTCGACCGTGGACAATGCATCGTTAATCTAAAGAGCGTTTTAATGAAATCTCTTTTATGTTTGCAGTGTACGAGAGACGGCAAATATTTAATGTCGCTTATAGCATTTCTGCGAATAGTAATGGGCCAGCAAATTGAGTTGCGTCCAAACAGTTTTGACGCAAACTCATAAATATCCATAAAACTGTTTGTTTGTGGCTATTAATCAAAAATAAAATCATATTGTAAATATTAAGTGTAATTAAGAGATACGTATATTGTCCTGTGGAGGATTAACATCCAGTGGACTGAGATAATTGTAGAACACCAATTAAAATGTCATAAGAATTAATTGCTGCAAACAATGATAATAATAAACATAGGTATCTCACTTTATAATACAATATCTAGTTAGTGCCACTGTTAGTCATATATTTAATTCCAAGTTTCACACATATATCATGTACATAGTCTCACACCTGTATCCCCGAAGGGGTAGGTACAGGTGTATAAAGCCCGCATTGCGCTAGGTATGGTTTTAGGTGCTATGTAATGGAGGCGAGCCTATTGTCGTTTATTGGTCATAGATGCGTTCTCCACACGCATTTTGAGAACTTTTTGTTAGAAAGCCCGAAGACATTTTGCCCGACTCGGGTATCGAACCCGAGACCTCATTGTCGCATACACTACTGCGCCAACAAAGCAGTCTTCAGTTTTAAACTGAGCAGAAAATCAAATATCATGCCGAATTTTATTAATATTTATAAAGTTGTAGTGCCTGCCATTTTATCAAATATTGACATAAACATTCTATTAAAAAATAAACTGAAATTGATAGGCCTCTTGTCCATATTTAACAGATACAACTAATGTTTTGTTAAAAATATAACTTTGATAACAATTTGATTAATAGATTATGTATTTTGCACCATACATAATCCCACTTAATCAAGCGTTTTTTATCTCAATAATCAATTTTTGTACCATTATCACAATTGAAGTCATGACATAGTACTGGATAATGCCATAAATAAATAAAAGAGTAACATATTGTCGCTCTTATTGCAAAATATTGTATGTTATGTATATAATGTCAACAACAACTTCATGACAGTGACTATATGAGACAAGTAGTATTTCTATAACCTTGCAATCTAGGATAATATATAAAATTGTACTAATCACATCCCATAAAATTTTGTGAGTAAAAATCAATGAATGAACATTTAATTTAAGTATTATGTAAGTAAGGTTGTAGTCCTTTTTAACAATCCCCATCCCCCATTGTTAACAAAAGTCAGCATAAAATCATCCAAAATAAGCATAAGATTACATAATACTTTAATGACCCCTTATTACTGGGATCTTATTTTGTGTCATGTATCTGTTTTGCAAATTGTATCTTGCAAATCACTGATAAACAAGCACAGACATTGTCATGAAGATATTGATTGATTGTATATCTTCAAGCTGATTTTATGTATTTTAAAATTCCATTCGGATTGTATATTGCATGTGAATATAAAAAAATTTCTCATACAGAATACAATCAGCATCAAAGTTTGGTACAAAATGATGGTTTTGAATTTTCTTAACAAAATGGATCCATTAGAAAATATTGATTAAGAATGGGGTATTAAGTCAGACAGAACCATACAATTTTAAGGTAGTTTCTGGATGAGATCGCAAAAAATAAAAAGTTACATAATATAGGGGTGGTGGTCTATATCTATACTACAAAAGGGCAACCAGCAGTGGAATTATTTACTGCTTAAAGTCTTAAGCCTATTTTTAAATATATAAATGTTCAATGTGCAGAAATTATGTAATTACTTATGTATAATTCATTATGTACTTACATGAGTAGTAGCTGCTGTATGAATCAGAGGGGTTGGTTCAAATATACACACTTCAGCTCCATAGGAAGCAGCAATCTTTCCTGTATCGGTACTGCAATCCAGTGAACCAATGCGGACATAACCATGGATTGCTCCAGGAATAATCTGTACCCTTTCAAAGTTGGATGCCAAGATTACTATGTTACATCCTGCTGCATATGCCTGTAGTGTAAATAATATAAGTATGAATAATACATAAGTATGAAGGTTTGAACTAAATAAAAATAATTCAAGATTCCAATTAATTATATTTACTATTATATTATGTTCAAATGACATATGTAAAATCTAATTGTTTCACATGTACCTAGTTGTATGTTTTACACAATCATCTATATAAGTAAAAACACATATATCAGTAATGTTCATGGTATATTGTTAAATTTACCGAAGTGGCAATTAGTGCTTTAAAAAAAGAAAATAATTGTGTATTGTTTTAAAACTCAATGAAACAAAGTAATAGTTGATCCAAGCACCTAGTATTATTAGACTTAAAATATTTATTTGATAAAATACTTATATACATACATTCAAGGGCAATTTTGTACATTTTATAGTCAATCTGCTTAATTTTATTAACTTGTTTGTTTATTATTGTGTTTTAGTTAATTAACATAAGTAAAGAATTTGTATTCTGAATTGAAGAACTACATGCACACACTTCTTATATTTCTAACATTATAGGCCAACTATGTTGAAAGTTGGTGGCTAAACAGTTTAATTAATTTTTAGCACATCTATATAAACATTTACAAATTCTATTACAAGTCATATTTATAGTAATAGTCTCATTATATATTTATTAAAAATAAATAGTAGTACTGCAATATTATAAGGTTAAGTCCACACAGTGATCAAAGTCGCCTTTAGAGATATTGTTATTTAAATAGCTATAAATGAATGATGCAAATTAGCATTCAAGGAAACTCATACTATTTGTAAAGATATCTGTAACTAATGGTAAGTAATGAGCCAGAATTCATAGACAAATAAAAGAAGACAATAAATACTTTTAAGTATCCAAACGAAAATGTTATGCTTATCAAACTGGGCTAAATTAGATTTTCCTGTTAGGGACATTACTTCTCAATTACCACTTTAGGCATAAAGGATTCGAAGTCACGAGATCTGAATGTCAACAACGACACGGTCGGTAATCATAATACTTACTGTAAAAGGTATTCCTTCAACAGAACCAACAGCAAAACATTGATCTCCTGAATTACAGGCACCACTTAATACTTGGTGACAGTTCATAATGAACTAATAAAACAAAAAATTTCCCCGCTAGATGAATCCCAGATAACCCAAAGTCACTGGCATGCCTTTATTAAAATAATACATAATTAAGAAACGAAATAAATCCTATAAACATTTCAAGATTTAATTATTTTTTAATAATTATCACGAATATTTCTCTGACACCTCACATCGAACGTGAGAGAATGACGTAGAGAAAGAAAGAGATAAAGCATGGAGCTTGTTCGAAATATCACAAAATCACATTCAATCGATACGAACTATTAAAATATAGTTCAGAATTTTCAAAATAAATACAAATTAATTTCTAGATCGTTACAAAATAAAACCTTTGCTTACTATATAAGCAGTGATTATCATCAGTTATATGTTGATTTTATTCTTTAATATCTATATTTATACAGGTTTTTGAACAGGTCCAAATGAACCGTAATTAACACAGTATTGCCATTCACAAACTGAATATATATTATTATAACATAAAATTACAAACTTTAATATATATAACAAAATATTCACGTTTCAGAATAAATAATTAGTGTTAGGCGGTTAGACTTATATTTTATACGAAACAACTCTTTAATCATTTATTTATTTTATCAGTTGACAGTTCGAAGGACTCTGACAGTTTTGACGTTACATTCATAACTATGTATGCCAACGCTTAATCGTTTTGATCGAGTTGTTTTTTGTGTATTGATCTTTGTAAGAATCAAGGCCGTATTGAATTATATTAAAATCGAAGGACATTTTTTTTATTTACCAGTGCCCTTAAAGTTCTTCGTTTTTCACTTCTGTGTACCAGGGTGAAGCAGTATTACAGGTAAGAAGTAACTTGTCACTCAGATTACTCATTTACATCATTTTTTATTATTTATATGTATTGTACTGATAAAACTATGAACATGAGATATAGAAACGTAGTTCAGGATCCACTCCTGTAATTTTTTACTTCACATTCTTTGGCAAAATAATAAATAAAACTATGAACAGTCATACCTAAAAAATGTTTGAATGCTATATCCTGCGCTAGTCGTAAGAGTTCGGAAAAGAAAACATTCAATTGCTGTACTATGGTGAGCAATTTATTGTAACAAGCCACTGTTTACTTTTATATAGATGCAATGTAAGCAAAATGGTCTACAGTAGGTACTTAATTGAGTTATTGGATAAGTTGATGTGTATTTTATATAGCTATTGTAGATTTATTTCCTCTATACATAGTAGTTGTATTGACATGTTAAATGTTTTTATTGGTCCTGAATTACATTGCTTAATCTGTCAAGTCATAGAATGCTAGACATAATCTAAAATCTATTGCATCTGGCCTTCGGTGTGCTGCTGTGCCTGTCATTTTGTAAGACTTTGTAACTAAATACAGTTACTTGTCTGCTATTGATTACATACAACTTGCCTATGGTTATCTCTGTGGTGTAATATTTTGCAATAATTAACAATGTTTATCTCTAGTGTCAGCTTTACCTAGCCTATAAAAGTTTTAGTTCTTTGATATGATAAGATTTTTTATATATGGATCTGAATTATTCTTTTTAGACTTTGCAATATTCTCATGAACATATTAACAACTAGTATCTGCTAACATCTTTGCTTATTTATGTATGCCATTAAAACAATAATTAACAGGCTATGTTACTAAGGGCTAGAGTAGCAGTCTATTTATAAAATATTTTTAAAACCAGTCTAGTACTTTCAGAGATTATTCTCTACATAATTATAAACAAAAGTATGGTACTCATTGCAATATATAAAAAAAGATAAATTTCATATTATTATTAAATAAAAACATTGGATGTCATTATATTATCATGTTAGTAACAAACTGAATATCAATTCTCAGTTGTATGATAAATTTGAATCACTGGACTCTGTTTTCCGCCGATGCTATATTAATCATGAATGAAGTTTTATTTTTGACCAAACACTTGTTCCTAATTGAGACTAATAACTGGCTACACAGTACATAGTAATTTACTATGGAGCAAAGATAATTTAAAAGACTTTGAACCTTAAAATTGAACATTACTGAAGGCTTTAGGTATTTTTTCTTTGAAGTCATGTTTCCAAGGTGTTCTATATCTCTGATGTCATCCATAATTTGGTACACCATCTGCTAAGGTTATAGAGATAAGACAAGATTTTGAACATTGCATTTATTCAGTCTTCTAGTTGCTTCTTTTCAAATATTTTGCATTTGTTGTGTTATCAAGTTTTGTTTTCAATAATGTCAATATGTAAAAATAATGATTTCATTGTATTTATTAGATTGCAAACTGCAGCTTTACTGTGAAAGTTAGACAAGACTTAAGTAATGTTTAATTAAATAGTCTTTCAAAATTTCCAGGTTTAACCTAGTTCGGGTAAATATCTATAAGTGCACTTTATGTTATTGTTAAGATGCAATTGTAAATTTAAGAATTTATACTGACATAAATAAAGCAGAAATATAAAAAAACATTAAATTACAATTAATTTTAAAATGATATAGATAACTGTATGTCAGTTATATACAATTATATAGAGATCATTATAGAAAATATTAAAATTTTGTAACTTTGGGACCTAGAAAAAGCCTGCCTGTCAATGTTAACACCAGTGGAAAGATTAAAATGTATGCTACCTGGAGTCAACAATTCCTTGGTGCCTATATGAGTCAGGGTGCAATGTGACCTGATTCAAATTTAGAGTAACCAGACTGGATAATCCTTAGCCTAAGATCGCACCCAAACTTTGTGTTGTATTTGCCTAAGGAGGTTTGAAATGCTGTCTGATGGCTAATAGTTCTCATCCTTTGCCCTAGCTGTGTAGCAACTTATTCCTTTTATTTTAGTCTAGCGCCAAAGCGTCCTTTGGCTTCGGTCATTGTTTGCTACTATTGAGCCAATATAACCAATTAACCCTACCCAGACAATAAAAAAGATTGTGTCGAATATCGACTTGAAAGGTAAAAGCTTGTGTGTCACTTTAAAGGCATAAAACATATTTGGATAGAATATGCTCCTGTTACTTCAGGTATATAATTGCATGTGAAAGTGATTCGCGCGGCATCACCTATTGCAGTTTTGTCGAGGAACACCGTAGTAGGTTTAGTCGGTATGACCACGATGTCTCTAGTCACCATATTTCTTTGCTCCGGTGAGTCCGACATACCTCGTCCGCCCGCCCCCACAGAGGGATATGGGTCAATGCATTCACCCACGAAAATAAAAAGAAAAAAGGTGTATCATTTGCTGTCAATTTGCTATACAGTAATATTAATATAATATCGGCGAGTTACTGATTCTCAGGCAAAGTAATTATGGGATGGGATGCATGGATAAGAGAGGAACTCAGATCTTTTATTTACCTGACGAAACGACAGCAGCGTTAGTATTTGTACACCAGTGTCCTGTAGAGGATAATACTACCCTGGGCGAGCATCACTAAAATTGGCAGGGACGAACTCTTTCACAAAATAATACAACAGCCTTTACTAATATTATAAAGCGGAAAGATTTGTGTTTTCTGTTTGTAATCTATATAACATCAGGCTGCGAGCCACAAGGACGGAGCAGTAATCAGAAACGTGGGTGAAACCGCGAGGGACAGCTTGTTACATATATTTTACTTGGCAGTCACCTAAAATATATAGACTTCACAATGCATAAGTAAGTAGATAACGAATCAATATGTTGCGTCTAACTTTGTAATAAACAACAGGCGCCCTGACTTTGTTCCTAGAACGTAAATAGTACGAGCACAGAGGATGACCGCAAATAAAGATGAGAAGATCAATGCACAAGGGCATCTCTCATGAGCGACGTTATGGACAATCATTACGTCTAACAAGTGAATCACTGTGTACAGTGCAACCACACAGATACAATATACATGAATTTATTTATAGATACTAGATTCTGCCAGCGGTTTCGTTCGCGTTATTGTAGATTTTGTCAATAAATTTTCTATCCCTCGGGAACAGTACTTTTTTGTAACCTTGACAGATCCTGTCCTGACCCTGACATGTATGCGAAATTGTATAATGATCGGTACAATATTTAAGGCGTGAAAGCGTAACAAACAAACTCGCATTCACAATTATAATATTAGTTAGAATGGTCGACACGTTACTAAATAGGTTTAGACCGTTTAGAGAGAAGTTTGAATAATTGATAGATACTATTCCACCGCAGGGAAGAACAAAGGCAACTTTTATAAAAATACGCTATAGAGGTTGCGACTAACATGTTGCTTTAATAAAAAAAAGTATGTTCCGGTTGATTATAGGTTACGTAGCTTGGAAACTGAAAATAATTTTAGGCAAATACAGTGTCGATATATATTGAAGTATTGGTAATCAATAGGTAAAAAAAAAACATTCATTGTTTATGCACAAAATATTTTTCATAATAATTTATTGTGTTGCTCATATACAATTCTAAGCACTGTTTATTATATTTTTTCGTCATATCAGTAATTTAGTTTTATATTTTGTATTCTGTAATTTCTGAACAAACTCGGCCATGCTATCAGTACTCTCATAAATCATTAACTATGAACTATAGCTAATACAAATCAGTTTATCTAGCTAATAAAAAATGCGCTGTATCAGGCATCTTTTCAAATGCACATACTTATTTTTAAATATTTTATGAAGTATGTATTAAAAACTATGACTTTTTAATTAGCTCCACATTTAGGACTAACAAAGTCTATTATACAACACTAGAATATTATCTTACTGTTACACGCAGTATATATTTATTTTGAAGTATATAAGGTAAAACCACCAATAATTGACACTGCACCAATAGTTGACACTTTGACGAAGAAAATTAAATATTAAGAAAACAAAAGGAAGCTAAAGATCGAGATGGTTCTGAGATATAGTATAGACATCTAGCGACACAAATACAAACTAACGTGGCGTCATAAACAACATCGCTAGTTACCGCGCGTTCGACTAATTACAACCGCACGCTTCGCGCCATTTTTATTGTTATTTTCTTGTGCAGTTTGTTTAGAGCAAGCCGAGAGATTAATGTTGGAAAGGTAAGTATTATTTTACAATTTTAACACAATATTAATTAATTCATTATAATTAGAGTTTGAAACGTAATATGTATTATTTAAAATGTCATACAATAAAAAAATATTATTCACATGGCGTCATGTCATTTACTGGAACTTGAAATTACATAGATTTGAGTAGTTGACATGGAGGGTGTCAACTAATGGATTTTAACATTATTGGTTAATACTGTTTTATTTATTGTTATTTAACTGCTTATAAGTTAAATTACTCTATGAGACCTTCTAAAATAATTGAGAACTTTTTTGTGTAGTAGTTGACAGGAGGTGTCAACTATTGGAGCTAAAAGTGTCAACTACTGAATTATATTTTATTTCGATTTTAGATGCCACCGACAAAAGGAAATTTTAGGAATTATACAAAAGAGGCTATGGAAGCGGCTGTAGAAGATGTGCGTTTACATAAAACTCCGTATAAAACTGCTGCAAAAAAGTTTAACGTGCCAAGGGTTACTTTGAAGTACAAGGTTGAAGGAAAACACCCGATGGACCGGTAAGAGTTTTAAATAGATCAAGTGAGTGATTTTTACCCTAAATTTAGCTGTAAGTACGACAATAAAATAACAGTGTTGTTACTTACTAATTTTATTTTTTCAGAAAAATGGGTCCACCGGCCGTATTGAGTAGAACAGAGGAAAAAACTATCGTAGATTGGATTTTTGGAATGGCCCGTGCGGGATTCCCTGTCACTATGAAGGAGGTTGTCTTTAGTGTGCAGCGTCTCTTAAAAGAATTAAAAAGACCAAACCCGTTTAATGACAATTGCCCAGGAAAATCGTGGATGAAAGGATTCATGAAGAGGAATCCTGAAATATCTGTTCGCATGTCCCAAAACCTTACTAGATCAAGAGCTGTAATATCCAAGGAGCACATTTTAGATTGGTTTAAGGAGGTAGAGGAATTCTTAGATCAGAATCAACAAAAAGAAATCTTACAAGATCCAAGAAGGATCTTTAATACAGATGAAACTGCTTTTTTTCTAAATCCGAAGGGTGGTAAGGTACTAGCAAAAAAGGGGGACAAGACAGTATACCAGCAGGTCAATCCAGATGAGAAAGAATGCCTAACAGTCCTTGTGACAGGTAGCGCATCTGGTGCTGTACCTCCTCCAACAGTTTTGTTTAAGTATAAAAGAATTCCACAGGAAATTGCGCAGAATTTCCCTCCAGAATGGGGTCTGGGAAAAACAGATTCTGGTTGGATGACTTGCGAGGCGTTTTTCGAATTTATAGCTGACATTTTCCATCCTTGGCTGGAGAAAGAAAAAAATCCTTTGCCGGTCATTCTTTTCGTGGATGGGCATGTGTCGCACTTGAGTTTACAAGTGGGTCAGTTTTGCGAAAAAAATGGGATTATCCTCATTGCCCTGTACCCCAATGCAACACATCTATTACAGCCTATGGATGTTGCGGTTTTTAGGACTCTGAAAGACCATTGGAAAAAAAGGGTACACGAATGGAGATTATCTAATTTGGAAGCTCCAATCTTAAAGAAAAAAGATTTTCCAAAACTTCTGAAAGAAGTTATCGACACTTCACTGAACGCAACAATCTTTGAAAATGGTTTCAGGAAATGTGGGCTATTTCCGTGGAACCCAGAAATTGTCACTGTCCCATTAAACAATGTAGACGATCAACTCACAAATGTTGAGGAACGTAAAAGATTTTTAAAAGAGGGGCTTCGGTTTCTCAATCAAAGTATTCCACAAAGCAAGCTTATTATATTTCGCAACGGAGATAAAAATGCGTTGGATGAAAAAGATGTGTGACTGTTTGAATTGTGGCAAAATACAAAACTAGAAATAGAAAGTGGTTTGCTAAATGCCTCTATTGTTATCAACGAACCTGCCAAAGAAAGCAGTGAAGATATAAATCTGTTATCAACAGAAGCGAGCGGTATAACGCCGCTCGCTTGTAGTGGCATCAACGAGAGCAATAACCAAACCACAGAAGATAACAACCTGCCATCTGAAAACAACACTTCTACGGTTTATGAAGAATCTCCTGGAAATGGTATGAACCTTTGCCAAGCTGGACCTTCTTCAGTGTCCGCGGAAATCCCCAGCCCCTTCAAAAGACATTTTTATTACAAGAAAGATAGAGAAGAACCAGAAAGAAAACGACCTACAAAAGAAAGAATGCCCGCTATAGTTTCGGGACACCTGTGTCAAGAATACTTTAAAAAGAAGTTAGCAAAAAAGGAAGAATTAGAAAAAATAAAAATGGAACGTGTTGCCCAAAGACAAAAGAAAAAAGAAGAAAACGAAATCACAAAAAAAGGGAAGATTCAGAATCGTAAGAAAAAGACTGAAAAAAGGGTGCTTCATTTTGACGATAGTTCTGACTCAACTGATGGTATTTCTCTTGACAGTGAAAGTGAGTTTCAAAATTTGAGCGATGGAGAAAACATACAAAAAAACAATCTTAAAAATCCAGTACAGAGAAAGGTAGGAGAGTATGTAGTATTTTCCTACGAAGAAGAGTTATTTCCAGGGGTTATTACTAATGTTTCCAAAAATGATGCTTCTATTTCGGCAATGCAGAAATGTGGGAGACTTTGGAAATGGCCTCAAAAAGTGGATCAATTGGACTATAAATGGGAATACGTGTTGTACCATATCAATGAGCCACTAAAAATGAGTCAGACGAGAAATGTGTACTCGGTCCCTGAATTAGAATTTTTATGGAAGTTTTGATACAAAACGCTGAATTAGGTACAGGAAAGAGTGGTGAAGTACTCTTCGCTACATTACATTTTTCTTTTTGTCATTACATTTATCTTCTACTTTCATTAAATTTCTTTTTTGTGTACATTTTAATCTAAGCTTACCTGTGTCAACTACTGAAAATAAAAAGTGTCAACTACTAAAGAAATTTGTTTTCACTAGGTGTCAACTACTAGCATAGTACCTTTATTTTATTAAAAAATAACTTAGCACACACATTAGTTTTATTGCTACAATTCTTGTCACATTTTGGAAGGGGAATAATTTGCGCAACTTTTACCGATAAGAAGTTCCCTCTAAGATGATTTAATACCAAACTATGTCTATAAACATACTAATAAATCATTAAGGTGTCATCTACTGGGTATTTTACCTTACCTCCTTAAAAAAAAAAATACTTCAAACAGTTTTTTATCGCGTGTTATTTTGGGACACCGCGTGACCTCTTAAACCGTAACCGTGAATATAAACAAAATAAACCGTAAATGTAAACAAAATAAACCGCGGTAAAATACGTTTTAAGTAGTTTAATTTAAATGTGTAGCACCTATGCGAGCAATGACGTAGCAACGTCAGACAATGCTATTTCCCTTGGTATTGGAATGAAACCAATACGTATATTTATTGGTTTTGCCCTAGTACTAAGTCTCTAATTGGAAAGAGCGTATATCTGTGATAACTGATAAGTTATGGCTATATTTTTGTGCAGCAAATACTTATCTAAATAATAAACATCAATGGTTGTATAAAATAAAATATAGAGGAACGAATACTAGACGCTTTGTAGGAATATTTCTATCCGGCAGACAGTACGTTCAGCATCAAAAATCAATATGATTAAAGCCTTAAAATAGCACGTTATCCCGCATCGGTTGGCGAAGTTTCTAAATTAACTAATAGTTGCATAGAATGCACTTAGACAGACGACGACGTGGGGGTCCTTCTATTTTAGTAACAGCCCTCGCTCTCCCAGACCCTCTTAATTAACGCCAAGACAACTTTTAACTTTTATCTTGTCAACTAACAATAATATTTTTTATCTGCAAAACGGTTTTTATCTCTTTTGACCATATGAAACGTTTAATGAGGTCATAAGCCTCACAATTGTTTGTATTAAAACTGTACGACGGGAAGTCTGAGTAATTATAAATGTTTATAACGAGGCTGTCTCATCGGTCCAGTGGTATCTGTGCGAACACGTGCGTAACTTCCGATCGTTACGTTACGTTCTGCCGTCGATTCTTGGGTTAAGCTATGTGCTGGCTAAGATTGCCTGTCTGTGAGGAAATTGTAAGCACCAGTCAGTAGGTACCTATCTATACTTCATTTGGTTATGTACTTAACTTAACTTAACTAAAAAACAATCTTGATGTGTCTTTTTATCTAAAAACTCAGTTTAGAAATAAAATGCTGCTAAAGATCAATGTAAATACAACAATAACGATTACTAAATCAATTGAACCGTTAGTTTAAGCAGTAGTTTATTTGTTTAATATGTGTTAGTGGAAAAAATCACATCAAGATTGTTTACCTTTAGTTAAGTACCTAACCAAATGGAGTATGGTGTAAGAGTATGACGTATTTTATGGTCCCTAAAATTTCATATTAATGTAGTATTGTACCTTTCGTCTGCTTTACCTTTTGTGAATATACAGGCGTGCATGTATATGAATTTATTAGTGCGTATCGGAAGTTAGTTAAAGCGAACAATTTTATCTTAATGGCGTGTATTTATGATATCGATAAAACATGATTAATCTAATTAGTTCTGGTCTCCTATTGTGATTATTCATCGATTATATTTCTACTTGAATTCTTAATCATATTTTATAATTAGCTTAACGTATCTTCTTATATTACTCTATTCGATATTATCGCTATAGTAGATTATTGCCGGCTTCGCTCGCGTTAATGCAGGTTAAGTAAATTAACCCTATTTTAGAAAAAGTATATTAACAGTGCTTTTTTTGGATGCAAGGTACCCTATGTCCTTTTCTGTACCCCTGACAACGTGTATGTGAACATGATGATCGGTCGAGTTAAGGCGTGCAAGCGTTACAAACAAACAAGCTAACTCACATTCGCATTTATAATATTAGCTGGGATTCTATTGGTCATTCGGTACATTTTAAGAAAATATCACTCACTACATTTCACAGATATGGTTAGTACTTACAAGCATAATAGACAGCGTGTCTGCCTTGGTGCTCGTTTTAAATACATAAATAATATGAGATTATGCTTAAAAACTAAGTATCGAATTGAAAAAGAAAGCCTGTTTTCGTATAAGTGATGCGCATGTTTGTATTCGAATGATATAATCGAATATAGCTGTGAACAACTTGATATCGACTGCACGGTCAAGGTCACAGCGCATGTTTTGTAGTGTCAATATACCTATTCGAATATAATTCTCGTACATAATAATTTCATTTCGGAAAAATGCATAGTATTTAATGTGTAATTTTTTTATCTTATTGTCTTATTTATATTATATTATGTATATTTAGCTTATAATATCGTTTTAAGATATCCTGTAAAGATATTATAAATGTGTTTAATAAATAAATAAATATATTAAAGTATTTCTTATTCGTTATGATTGTAAAATAATTTTTTTATGTAAGGGGCTGAATTATCTCTGAAACGAGACAAAGTTATATAGTATGTTTAACGCTGTCAGACTGTCATAAAATAATATTACAATGATCTGCTATAAGAAATATTGGTACGGCTAAGGTCTGCTAACATTTTTCACAGAGACGTATGGTGTGTATAAGATGACATTAAGAAAAATCTTACCGGAGACATATGATCAAACAATGATAAGCCGCGAGTTGATCTCGCTTACTCAGAATGTTATGTAACGCCTAGCGAATATATTTTACTAACACGGTTTTATAATTAGCTCTGCTTAGAAGCCCTTAAAGGAACCACTATGTTTTCTGGGCCTAAGTAACCTTTGTTCTTAGCGCAGGCAGTCTAACGATTCCATTTTTGAAGGATCGTCATTGCACTAGTAAAAAAAGTTTTTTTTTTTTACGTGGGGGAATGCATTGACTCATACCTCTCCGCGGGGCGACGGAGAGGTTATGTCGGGCTCACCGGGGGAAAGATACCCCGGTAATACCGACTAAACCTACCACGGTGTTCCTCGACATAACCATAGACGGCGGGGCCGCGCGAATCGCTTTCACATGCAATCGCGACCCCGCCGAGGTTTTGGCCCGCCGTGTGAAACGGCAGGCCACTTCACAAAAATACTTCCTCCACTGTCCCCCTGGGGGGGACAAAGACACGACACAGAGGCGCACGTGGGAACACGCACGCCGCCTCTCGGACCTGGTGCTGAACGGATGGCGGGCAGGCCCACAAAGCTCGCCACCCCCAGGTCAATCCTCAGGGTGGCTGGAGGTCATCTCGCGCCCTCCGGCGCCCGGTTCTGCGGTTGGGGAGAGGGTTTAAACGCTCCCTCTCCCGCTCCGCCGGCTCGTTGATGGAAATGACTTCCTCAAAAAAGGAGGCGACGGCGTTCCACGACCTCTCACTCCGGACCATAGACTGAACTACGGCCGGAAGTGAGAGCCTAGTAATAACTACGGTGACCGATTACAACCACGCAGGATGTATGCTTAACTACCTCGTTTGTGTGATAAAAATACAATGACCGGTGATAATTATTCTAAAATAATCTTAATTATTCTATGCCGTGTTTACAAGCTTTAGGATTAATTAAAGTAGCATGGGAAATAAAATAATAAAATCCTACCAGGATTATAAAAATGGCAATTTGTGATCATGTTTGTTACTCAATCACATAAGCCATTAAACGTATTTGGATGAAAATTGGCACACTTATAGTCCATGTCCTGGATAAACACAGGATAGACAGAACAGAAGCTAATATCTAGCATTATAAGATTACCATGTGCATAGAACTGAGTAGGAAGAGTCCATTAGGTATAAATAATAATAGAATTATCGTTGTCAGTAAATATGGGTATATTTACAGTATACTTACCACAGTTAAGCCGTAGGTTTAAACGTTTCACTGCATAAAACGGCTTTGAAACTTTATTAAATCCTAGAATAATCGGTTTACAGTACAACAAATCTTTTATTAGGCGTTAGCTAAATATATTTACTTTAGTAGTACACTCCTCCTATATTCTTTAGCTGTGGATTTAAGAATAAAACGCTTTATTGCCCTAACGCTCTTAGCTGTATGAAAGTTGAAAGGTCAGCCGAGACCACATCTTGCCTTGTTCGCCCGATCCTTAGCCACTTTGCTCTTATCACAAACAATTTTTGTAACGAGCACAGTGATGTTTCGGTAACCGTGCCTTATCAACACATTACATAACCCGAGTTTAAAAAAGTGATACGTATTTAAGTTTTATGAAATTAGTTCGGTTCACTTGATTTAGTGTCCGTCTATGTGCTTCGAGTGTCGGTAATCTGGATGACTCAGGTAATACACACATTAGATATAGATAAAGATAAATTGGTGTTATTATGTCGAATACGCTTCATACCGTATCATTACGTGTTCTACAGTTCTGTTCTACTGTTCAGCAAAGTAATAATGTGACACTGACGGATTAAAAATAAATGTCATACTTATTCTTTTAAGTACCTACTTACTGCTATGGCCCAGTTCCTATATCAAGAATCGAGCAGTTTTCGCTATGGACGGTAAAATTTTGACATATTTTATATAGAATTGTGTCAAAATTAACTGTTCGTAGGTAAATCGACTCGTTTCTTGAATATAGCTCCTGGGCTATATCGGCTGCCGAAACCCGGCGCCCAGACACAATACTTTTTTCATAAGTTGAAATTAAACACACTTTATACGGTCTGACTGAGGACTCTTATACATTGGTCAAACCAAGAGAAGCATAGGCACCCGCATAAATTAATACATAGCTGATGTAAAACAGCAACGCTTGTTGAAGCCTGCTGTCTGTGAACATGTGCAACAGGGGACCAACCACTACCTGAGATTTGACAAACCACAGATTCTCGCTAAAGAACACCGATTCCTACCACGGACGCCTCGCGAGGCTATTGAAATCAAAAAATATCCTAATTTCAATAGAGAAGATGGTTGGAATGTACCACCAGCTTGGGATCCAGTAATTCAAATAGTCAAACCCAGGAAGAAGCAAACCACAGCTAGACTTCATGATACCTTGAGCTCATTCGGCGTAAATAGAAACACCAATGATTAAATTATGTTCGGGTACTTTGAAATAACTACACTGGAACATTGAGACAACTACCATCTTAGTCTCCCCGTGACCATGGCTGCTGAAAAGCATCCGAAACGTCGGGGAAAGTGTAAAATTAAATCTAAATAGTTGTATAATTTAAATAGCTTAAATTAAAGTAAACAGTAACTAGTATAAGTGCTTAACAATAGTAGTTTAAAGTTTAAAAATTATGTATAATTTGTGTTTTATAAAAAATAAACAACACGATAAAATCCGTATACAATTTGTTTAATTTCAATGTATAACATTCGCTTAAACATCGACAATATTATCGTTTTCCATACGGTTCTATTAACTAATTAAAAATGTTTAGACAGACAATCTTTGAATGGAATATCATAATATGGGGCTTTGATAACTTTAAACTATAAATGTATCTAATATTTAAAAAAAAAACACTTGTTTTTAAAAATAAATTAATAAATACAACGTTGTACTTAATATTGAAAATTAAATGTCGAACGAAACAAAATTATTAGATAGGTAGAAAAATAAATATTATTTTATATTTTACGGACGTAAATGTAGATATGGCGGTATGTAGGTATCTTGGCGTATCCAATTGGCGCCAAATCTTTTTATTATCTAAGAGCTCCTTCTATCCTAGTATTCATGGGATAATGTTTTAGTATCCACTCGGACGGAATAGGTTTCAGTAGAAGCAAATAAAAATGTTTGGAGAAATAAATAGTAGTAGTTTAGTTGTAAAATAGCGTAAACGTTTATGTTATTTACAATAATTTTGCTTGTGTGTAAGCAACATTATTAGTACATACCGCATTGCGGCTAAACGAAATCTCACCTTATCTTACCGAGTGCTACTGAAAATAACGTAGGCGATACTTAGTCCCAGACAAGCCCTGCCCAACTCGAGATCGAAACAATCTCATCTTGAATTGAAACTTTCGTGCCGTAAATACTGTACGAGAATCTACCTATAAATTAGTAAATTTGACTGAAGTAGATACATTTAAAGAATACTTAACGTAATATTGGTAATTTACCTTTTATTATTTTATAGATGTTAAGCACAGGTAAATCTCTGTTCTTTCCTATTATAAATGTTAATACTTTCATTGCTTAATTTTGAGGGGAACAAAACACAAGTTACCATTTTTCATCTAGGTATGAGGGTACATATACATTTCAAAGAGGTTAAATAAAATTATTGACCCTATATTTTCTTTTAGATATCTTGTCTGTAAAATTATTATAATTCCGTTGCTCCCGTTTGTCTAATATTTTCATTTATAAAAGAATTTGTGAATTCAGATTTAATACCGACCTAAAACATCATATTTGTTATAAGCTTTTCCAGATTTATCCTCTCAGAAAATACATTATTTCATGTTCCTATTTGATGTTTTAAGGATAACACAAGGCAGCTTCGCATTTATAATTCTATTTAATAATGGCGAAGAGATATGAATGATAAAACATAACGAATCTATAAACCGGACTACCTACTACTTTGTTCTTCAATTATAAATACTGGTGTAATAATTATTGTTATTATCGTAACTGCCAAAGCCAAACGCTAATAATACATACAGCATATTATTTATCAACAGACATATCGCTGGAATGTAACCAGATCTTCGTACAATAAAACACATGTTTCCGTATTTAAACACGTTACAGACGCGTTCCCTACGTTTTTTACCGCTACGTAGGTTTTCGTCTCATGAAAAGGATCCCATGATACCTTTCCTGTTCCACGGCGTCTATTTCTAAGAATACTGATAGTTTTCGTTTGCGTGATAAATTGGACTGGTCTGCAAGGAATTGGATCCTGAAACATTTTATTTATTTGATACCAATTTCTTAGGTTGTGAGTATAATCATAATTTAAGATTACACTTCTTCACTTGCGCAACTGCTAATTTTTAAGTACCGGATTTTATTAATGGGTGGGCTATCCTAACTATTCCAGCACCTTAACTTTTATGGTTCACGAGTCACCTTAATCTGTTAGATAGTCGGCATATATTTATCTCTATTCTGATTCGTTTATAGACGTAAAATCAGAGTTGTTTTTTTATAAATATGGATCCCGGAGACTTTGGCCTCAGTGAGGTACTTACTCGTTTTATTGCTTCGATACATACCTATTGAGAATAGATAATGTCAGTTATGCATGCGGTAGTTCGCTACAATATTAACCGAATCCGTATATTTGGAATTAAGACCTGTCTATGTGCGGTCCCTTTAGACACTGGATGGTACAGTGTAGAGGCAGGTGATGTTGACACATTTTCTCGTCATCATTCATCACGTGGCGAGATTAGTCCAAAGTTTTGAAATGACCCTTAAATGCTGTTAATAAGTTACTTTATAAGACAATGTTGCAGACAATCGTGAACAAATATAACAATATTGAAACATAATGCAGTATTTCAAGTTTCCTTAATAAGTAACCAGTTTAAAGACATGAAACTTAAAATCGAGTCTTTGGAAAAAGAAAAAGAGATGTATAAAAAATTTGTAAGCGAGCTAGAAAGCAAGGTACATGATCTACAGTTAAGATCTCGCTCATCATGCGTTGAATTCAGGAACGAAACCATGGGTGATTTGATAACTATATATCTTATATATATATATTTTTTAATCTCTTAGTGTTTTGCGTGTGCCCTTGTGTGCCAAAATATTTTTTTCTTTATTACTTTCTATAACGAAAACGGTTACCGCTCCCGTAAACATGCCCCTGACAGACTCGCAAATCCGCGACGTATACCGCCTTCCAGGCAAACCAGGCGCAATTAGATCCATTCTCACGGAATTTAACAGCGTCGTCGTTAAAAATCAACTAATTACATCTGTTCGAAACTTTAATAAAAATCACGCAAAAGAACAAATGCTTAATACGCAGTCAATTGGTTTACCTGGAGTCTCTCGGCCTATATATGTAGCTGAACATCTTCCAGCGAGCTTAAGAAAGCTGTTTTATAAGGCAAGAAAATTTGCAAATGCTAATAATTATATTATAAATAATTATAAATTTTGCTGGTTTAAAAACAGGTACATTTTTATCCGGAAGGAGGAAGGAGCCCGGCATATCATTTGAAGTCAGAACAGACAATTCTAGATCTAGAGAAGAGTGATTTACTATATACCCATACCGTGAATTTATTCCTATTTTTATTGTTTTCACTTGTGTTTTCATGTATTAATTCATTTTATTCACAATTATCAGTATACTCTTAATCAACCCTACACACTTACAGTAATAATACACATCACATAATATATAACACTATACAATTGTAACACAAAGTATTAAATAGTAATCGCCTAGCAAATTGTTCCTCTATATCTACTTACTACGTCACCAAAAATAATATAGAACACTTATAACTCTTATGTTAGCTTGCCGACATTGCATACATTTTACTACTCATTTATATATGTAACTCACAGACTTATAAGTCAATTGCCTTGCAACTCATTAATAATAACCAACACTAAGGTATTTTATACAAACAATAGGACTGCATCTGCTTTACTTATAAATAATGCAATTGGGGATTATTCATGTACCTATTGCTTGTTATCTATTTACGTCTACATTCAACCCCTGTTTTTGGATATTTTTACGTAACAAAATTCGATAACCTTCAAGAAATCCACACAGATTTAGATAAAATTTCAGTCGCTTCCTCATCGGTTTGCGAGATAGAACAATGTCATCAAATATCTCGCTTGCATGGGAGATTATTAAAATAAATTTTTATTAATGCTCCTAATATTTTGACATATAAGTGTCAAAATATTAGGAGCATTAATAAAAATTAGAATGGCCTATTGAATCTTTTAGATAGAAGCAGTGATAGCTCAGTGGGGAGACCAACAGATTGCAATGCAGAGGGTCTCGGGGTACATTGACATTTCCAATACTAATAACGACCCCCGTTCCTTTGAATATCTCTATATGGCCGCATATCATGGTATGCTTCCGGCTCACACACGTCAGAATCGAACCTGCCTAGATCACCTACTATTAAAGATTAAATTACCGGTTTTTTGTTATGTAGCAAACACTTCCATCACTGATCATGTAACAATTTTATTTTTCCTTCGTTCTAAACATTATTCTCATTACACTACAACTAAATCTACAAAAGTTATTAACTTTGAAAATATTGAATCCGATATTATCAAACCGGACTTTACTCTTGTATATACTTATCCTGACGTCAACGACGCGACTAATTATTTTATTAATACATTAAACTAGTTAATTACTGCAAACTCAATCTTAAAAACTGTACCTAACCGCAAAAGGCTCAAAAACAGTGGATGACCCCAGGTTTGCTTAAATGCTTGCGAAATAGGGATAGATTACGATAGATACGAAATTTTAAAGGTTACGTTTAAAAGATATAGAAACTTTTGTTCTAACTTACTTAAAACCATAAAATTAAAATGTAATAAAAATCAAATAGATAATGCGCAAGGTAATACAAACTTTTTTTGTAAAGCTATCAAAACTATCAAGCATACGTCAAATGCTACTACCTAACCGCTCGAACTTCTCTCCCCATCAGACCCAAGATGATCGTAAATGAAGTTAATGCCTTTTTTGCTGATATTGGACGATCAGTAGCCGAACAACTCACTGCTGTCTATCATCATCCACTCCCGGCAGATGCCCTTCCTTACCACCAACACACATTCGCCTTATTAGTGACAGATGAGTCTGAAGTTGAGATTCTTATAATGAATCTTAAAAGTTACTGCGCGATGGGCAGCGACAATATCTCCGGAAAGTTTAAAAAATAATCTAAGATTTCTTGGTCCCACCTAATACATACATATGTAATCTCGCCTTGAATATAGGAACATTTCTGGAATCATTCAAACTCGCTGTTGTTCATCCGATCCACAAAGGAGGTGATAAGGATCGACCGAATAACTACAACCCTATCTCTATTTTACCAACCCCTCTCTAAAATATTAGAGAGATTAATGAACAACAGGCTTGTAAAATTCCTAGAGCTAACCCAATTGTTGTCTCCTCGCCAATATGATTTTCGTGCCGGCCTATCCACGAGTAATGCAGTCTTAGACTTATCAAATGAAGTCATAGCTAAACTTGATGAAAAATAGAAAGTTGTAGGCGTTTTTATAGACATATCAAAAGCTTTCAATATGATCTCAGTCCCTATTCTTAACACTAAATTGGAAAAGATAGAAATCAGAGGTAACCAATTGCCTCTCTTTAAATGTTATCTCACAAATAGAAGGCAGTATGTTAGGATTAGTGATATCTGTAGCTATGAGCTTCCTGTGACCAACGGAGTCCTACAGGGCAGTATTCTCAGCCCTACCTTATTCTTACTTTATATCAATGATCTTTGTCAGTTACAGCTCAACAATAGCACTATTTTCACATACGCCGACGATACTGCCCTAATATCTTACAGCAACTCTTGGGAACATGCATTTGGGAGTGCTCAATCCGGTCTCAACACCGTCACTAACTGGCTGGCCAGAAATCAACTCACACTTAATGTTAATAAAACGAATTATCTCACCTTCTCATAAACATCATCTGGTAAGCACTCTTCGTTATCTTATACCCTCACCGTACACACATGTATTCACAGCCTAGTTGTAACTGCCCTTCCCTTTGCCGAAGTAACTGTGTAAAGTATCTGGGAGTACAGATAGACGACACTCTCTCGTTTCATTCACATATAGACGTACGTCTACCTACCTAGTACCTACTCTCTTCCAGATTGCGTAAACTTATATTTGTGTTTAAAACTCTCGGTCGTGTAGTTAATACGCAAATCCTTAGGACCACCTATCTTGCTCTATAACAATCTCTGATGCAATACTGCATCATCGCCTGGGGAGGTGCAAATAAAACACATCTCTTAAAACTTAAGCGTGCACAAAGGGCGGTACTAAAAGTTGGCTGGAGGCTACCTTACCGTTTCCCTACCATTGACCTTTATATAACTTGTAATGTCCTCTCTGTTCGTAAATTATTTATCCTAAATGCTATTCTTACTACTCACTCACGGACCCCTTATGATCCTTCGGAATTAGATTCCGTACGTCGAAAACACACTGTTTGCACGTCAATCATGGTCAGAACAAGTCTAGCGCAGCGATGCTTTTACTACCTTGGGTAATTATTTATACAATAAGGTAAACAGAATATTAAATGTGTATCCAGTAGTCACTTTAAGTCTAAATTGAGTGTAAAAAAAGCAGTTACAAACTGGTTAAATAATTTAGATTATGACGAAACTAAAAAAAATATTTGCACTTAAAATAAGCAGGCACACGCACGCACGTACACACACAAACATACGAACAAACAAACAAACAAACAAACAAACAAACACACACACACACACACATACACACACACGCACACACACCACCACACACACGCACACACATGCAAACACACACGCGCACACACACACACACACACGCACATACACACTAATATATATCAAATATATATATATATATATACATATATATGTCTTTAATGTAATGTTCCTCAAACTCTTGCTGTATACTTCTGTAGCACTAAGGAGAGAGCCTGGAGATTTGTCACACAGGTTTCGAATCTACTACAAACTCCAGCTCTCACTAAGGTGTAACTCATCCTGTACTCATTATAGTGAAAAATCAATGTACCTATATACCTTTTTGAGAGAAATAAACAATATTATTATTATTTGAAAATTTGTTTAACTCCCTCTTTTGAAGGGTAATAGCGTGTCTGCGGGCCAAGACCAAGCATGGCACGTTAAATGAAGTAAGTTGATGATATGGATGACGATGTTAGAAATTTGCGTGTGATGCGGCACGTGTTTAGAATCGTGGGTTTTTGCAATAGTTGTAGTGTTTGTATGGGAATGTGTAAAATATCAATGCTTTGAGTGAGTGTTTTGGGTATTATACCAGTTGATGACAAGACTATTGGTACGATATGCACTACGTGCTCTCCATTGTATTTTTAATTCGATCGCTTAATCTTGGTATTTTGAAAGCTTATCGGCTATTTTTGATTGTACGTTGTGACTGCTGGGGATGGCTATGTTAATAATATAAATGGTGTTTCTATTTTTATCATGTAGTGTTATATTGGGTCTGTTATAGTGTACAGTTTTGTCATTAATGATTGTTCGGTCGCAATACATTTTACAGATACTGTTTTCGAGGACAGTGTCTGGTTTATATTTGTAATATGGAGATTTATTATTGATAAAATGATACTGATGTGCTAAATGTTGGTGTATTATTGCAACTACTTGGTCATGCCTGGACCAGAAAATGGCAAGTGCCAGTTATATATTGTATTGTTTCAGGAGCTGAGTTACAGTGTCGTCATAAATCTGAGGTTTGATTTGGGTCTCTAATTATGATGTTTTTATAATTTCTGGTGTTTATGACCTGATCTTGTATAGCTAACATAAAGGCTTCAGTTTCTGGAAACAGTTACCCTTTTATGAGCCATTCGTTCGACATTCCTTTATCGACATAGTTTTGACTCAGTTCGGTTCGGTGTCTTCCATGGAGAATTTTCCCTGCCCATTTGGCAACTTTTAGCTCTACAGTCGTTAACTTTTTATTATGTGAGACTAAAATTTCAAGAGGACTTTTTATATAACTGCTGATAATATATTGATCAAGCCAATTATAATTTGTGAATATTAAATGTCCGTAACGTAAAACTATCGCCTAATAACTGATATTGTCTTACTGCATTGCTTGCATGTCTCTCTTACCAAGATAAAAATATATCTATTGATAGTAACTACTTCTCCACGAATAGCTTAATGGTCAGCTTGCTGTTGTCAGTACGCAGTGTTATGAGTTCGAAACTAAACCACTGTCGATCCACAAATGAATGTATCTAGTCTGAGTGTTCTTTGTATTCGTTGTTTTAATGATCGTGAAGTGAAGTCTATCGCGGCACGGGAATTAATTCTAGTACGCGTATCAAAGAATGTCTTTCTTTGACAGAATATTTATTCTGTCTAAGAAACACATTCACATATGTTTAACTGCTAATGTATCTGCATCAGAGCTTTTACTCAGAAGCATAAGTAACATTATTTTATACATACATATAACAGGTCTCAGAACGAAATCCTTTTTCGTCATGTTAAGACAAATTGAAATGGTGAATTCACGTAAATTACCAGTGGGCGGATCAGTAATTGCTCTTAATTATTTTTTATACTTAAATTTATTATTACAGTCCGAGTTACAGAATTTGATATAGTCTTAGGTCTTTATATTCTCGATAATGTTGGCAGAGATGTATAACAAGCACATGTCGTCAGCTGCGTTTTGTACTTGAAAATTGTCAAACAAAAACTCCAATAACTATTTTTCGACCCCAGGTGAAAACTCTCGCGTGTTCATAAATCGTAAACTTATGCCAATGCCAATGGACTAACGAAGCAGTCTCTATGTTAAAACTAGTTCATAAGACACTATTGCAAAGAGACTACTACTGCAGTTATATAAATGAACAAGTAACTTTAATTAATTAAACGTATACAGACATAAAATATTCTATTACCTAATTAATTCTAACTGTATAAGTCTCCATGGTAATATATTTCAATTAGTAAACAGACTGTTTTGTTTATGTTCAAGTCGAGACAAAAATTCTCTAGAGGATTACGTTATGTTACTTATGATCTAATTTTCCAAGCGTTTACCAATTACTTGGATACTAAGTATTGCGCACGGTGACATTAGTCGAAAGCGAGAGAAAATTGTACTGCAAGTAAAACGTCCATTAAACTTTCACTACGCATTATTGGAGTCTGCCGGTTTTACTCTATAATAACGTATGTATCTATTAAGCACGTGGTGGATTAGTTATAAACCAGTAACAGCTAGATTACATAAAGCCATACCAAAAATAGAAGAAAACCAGTTATCAGTTTAATAGAACCATTAAAGAATGTAAATGTTTCTAAAAATAAAACTATAGCGGATTTGGCTAGCAAATAGGGGAGATGTTACACGGTTAATAAAAATTAAATATTTAAATAAAAACTACTTTATAACGTCTGCGGTGATAGAAATCGCCCACCAGAAGCAATTATTCTTGCGATATTATTCTTTAGTGGTTAATAAGGGAGTCCAGACTTGGCAATTTTAATCGGCCAATATTGCTCATTACTAAACGGCTATTTGACAATCAAGGGAAATTGTTAAAATGTTATCGACCTTATTATAACAGCCGTCGGCCTTCTGCAGTAAATTTAATTATACTACCAAATGTTCGTGTTTATGCAAATATGGTTATGCCTAATTTATCTCCCAAGTTAAAGTAACGTCCCTAACCGTGTTTCGTGTAGTTTTTTTGCTGTTAAAAAGATTTCAGTATATTGGTGGTGTTGACCTAGTTGGCTCTCATGCTCTGCAGGGATATGACGGCAGACAGACGGGCGCCACGAGACGTTGAACCACCAGATAATGGCATCTCGCCCACGCGCTTGTCTAGAACTGCCTCTGTTCAACGACCTAGGCTTTGCACGAGTCGTGTATTGAGCGGTGTACTTATATAATAAGATAAACTGCTGATGTATTTTTATCTAATTCATCTATGAATACTTAAAGAAACAAATTCTCAAATTTACTCTTTTAGTATACAACAAGTTATCAAGTTTATAGACGAGTAGGTTTTGTAACGTGATAATTTAGATGTATGTATGTTCAATGTTATCAGGATGTCAATATAATATAATAAAGTCACAGAATACACATTAGTTGATAAAGTCTAAATATAATTTCTATACTGATAACATTAAAATGGATATTTAAATTTAACTGGAAATAAATGTAACGATTCTCGACGTTTTCATCACAATGTTTTTGTTAATTTTCTGCTATTGCGACTAGAGTCTTTGTCGAAATTCAGAGGACAGAATGGGCTTTCCTAATCGGATATTAATATCATTTGGTTTGGAACGAATCGAGATGGGGTGAGTGAGGTACGGTGAGTCCCCGCGTTGTTTCGCGCCCCACATTTCCGAACAGTTCTTTATGTGTTTGTGCCCCTGACACATTGACTCACATTCGAATTGTTCGACTTGTTTAACAAACCATGAGATGGTTTTTAATATTTGATTTTAATTGCGTTTAGTATACCTACAGCTTTGATAAAACTGTCTTACAAACGGCACAAATAAAATTTTAAATGTTGTAATTTTGTATAATTAATTACTTGATGACCAATACCTATTTTGTGTCCTTCAAGAAACGGAGATGAGAGTAATAAATAAGTGGATGTAAAATATAGAATGGACATATATTTTTACGAATCGTCTGGAAACACTTAGGCCCGCCACGCCGGGGAGAGCCTCTAAATACGTAAAACTTTTAATCGAGTTTCTCTATCTTGTTTATGACATGAAATGTGTTCTTTAGTTTTATACTTAATATCAGCGCCAACATTAGATTATAATATTAACTTAAATCAACTTATCCAACTCGCATATATATATATATATATATATATATATATATATATATATATATATATATGTATATGTGTATATATTTTTTTTACGTCCTTATAACGTAGATATTGAATTTTCTGCGGCATAGCAGAAAGCTGACAGAGTTTTTGTGTTCATTAGGTTTGATCAGTTGTCGAATCGTCTGCCAAAATACAACCCAAATGAGGGTCATAATTAACCTGTATTTACTGTTGATTTTTTGAGAGTAGTAATCCCACAAGAGAAATTGGAATTGGAGAACAATCACCATATATTTTTCTCTAATAGTCATCGATTCAGAATACTAAAATATAAGCTTTTTCTGTGTTTTTGTATTATGTCATTATCTTTAGTCGATTTACTGCGTTTGTAAGTTCGTTTGAGAACAATAAGTTAATTTAAAAGTGTTCGGTTTATTGTCTTACTAAAACTATTGTAAACTTTAAAATTATTAACGAAATATGTTACCAATTATAGCACGCTTCAGACATCAAACCGCTGAAATTGAGAGAAAGCAATGTCGGAAACCCAATTGGAATTCGGAGAGACTATCAATATTTTTTGCTACCTACAAACGACTGTGACCCGTTGTTTGCTTTGTTTTGTTCTGTAGATATTATGTATATATATATATGGCAATAGAATTCTTGTACGATATACTGAAAGCCGAATGTTCTATAGATAGAAATAACAACGGTCTCTGAGGCAATAGTGTTCAAGTTCTTTAAGTGAAATAAGCTAAGCCAATGTGTTGTGTCGTCACCGGTGGCGCGGGGGATGCGCGCGCACTCACTTCGATCCAACCAGCCAGACATTTGAATGAAAAGATCGGTCACTCTGAGCGTGTGGCGTCACGTGTGCGGCTGCATTTATAACTATATCATATTATTTAACAAAAACTGGCACCGGCTTTCGTAATCTAAAACATTTTGCACAAACTTACATACACACACACACACACACACACATAATTCATAGTTTAATATAAACACTTCGAAAGTAAAGAGATGAAGTAGAACACCAAATAGGTATAAAATCATTCGATGCCAGCATTGCTAAAAATAGTTGAAAAGTGCGACGCACGTGACATAATTTACAATTTTAACTTTATTCACATTTTGCCGATACTATAGCGTGTCCGCAAAAATAATACCACTAGCAGTTTTGCTGATTTTACTGTCCGGAATGGTTCTCTGCGTGTGCTCGGCATTTAATAACCATGCTAGATAAACGCACAAGTATCTACCTAGTATAAGTAAAGGTACATTGACGTGTATGAATGTCCATTTACTATCTATATTCACATTGTACAAAGCAACGACTACGATTTTTTATCGTAATTAATAGGCACATTATGCGATTAGACAATGGTAATGTTTTTACGGCGTCCAGTGACTAAATTCATATTTGTGAGGACTGTTAGCTGCGTGTCACAATCTGATTTGTTTTATCCATCCTAACGTGGAAATACTGTATTAGTAATTTAAATATTTAGTTTTTTGAGTGTATTGATTACATTTTGAGCGGCTCTGTTATATTTAATGTGTACTATAGCTATAAAAAATTGATGTTAAGAGGCAACCGCAGTATCGAAATAATGTGTAAATGTTGATTCTGTACATAAAATAAGCAACCTGTTCTTTTGTAAGTGAAAGGTAAAATTGGCATGTTTACTCAATAAACGTTTTACGAAAATAGATTTTAAACGGTGATGGCAATAAAGTTTACATCCGCAGTGATATTAAACACATTACCGCAACAATGGAGTTTGTTTTGTCCAGCCTTGGTGCGCCTATATTCATCGTCTTTGAAAGGCAATGAATGTATTACCACGCGATAATTTATTATTGGTACCAAAATATTGTTTGAATATTGAGTCATAATTTGTATTTACATTGATGTTCATGTAAAGAAGAATCGACGTTTATAAGCGAAGGCTATGTATTATATCGTTATATTATAAGACATCACTGATGTCATTGCTTACGCTACATTTAACACGTTTATTTCGTACAAGTGGTGGATTTAGTTGGTGAGTAGTTCAATACATAAGTGTCTCGAGACGAGGAGGAATTTGCACGTTAACCACGCAAGAAGATAGATACGGTAGAATCCGGTAGATTAATAGGACGCCGGGAGCGCACTGTCACCACACACTCCTTACAAATCCGTCCAGTGAAACATATGAACTCAATAGCTTACCGTATATATATCCGCGCCGGTATTGGAATTTGTATGCGTTGGGGATTTCATGCACGTACTTTGTGAGAATAATAACACGGTTACACAATACAGATACACATAAGTATATATCAACAGAGGGTCGAAGAAATTGAATGGGTATTGATTTCGGACAGATAACAAGTTGACCTACTATGCGTGCCAAGTTCAGACCAAGGAAGGTATGGTCCAGCCGAAGCGCAGCTTATACCCGAAGAAAGTAATTTAATGCTTTCCTGATTACAGAAGTATTTTAGCCTACAATAAATAACAGCTCAAATAACCTTGTGTTATGTACTTGCGAAAAGTACACAGCTTCTTAGGCGATAGGTGCCGTGTTGTTAACATAGAGATAAAAGTGTTATTTATTCATTGCGTTGATAGCTTAGCGACTCAAAGTAATACCCTTATGTCAAAGCCAAAGTCAAAACGTAGGTCACGGCAACAGAAGAGTTTTAATAGATATAAGGAAAACAGCTGTTGAATGATTCTCTGCAGACGTTACGTCAGTAAAAATACCTCATCGTAATTACATACATACATAGATTCACGTCTGCTTCTCAGAGGGGTAGGCAGACTACGGATTCGTAATTAACTAGAAAATAATTAGCTTTACAAAGCAAGTTGTTTATTTCTCTTAGATTTCACTAAGACCATTATAGTAGGTACATACATAAAAATAAGATATGCATATTTTCATACGGTTTAATGAACTTGTTGTATCTACATAATTTGTAATTTGTATCTATGATGACATCACAATACCTACAGTAAATGAAAACATGTTATCTTGACGAAATTATACGTATTAATTATGAAACAATGACATTTGTCTATAACCGTTAAGGAATATAACATTTTCTTAATATATTAAAAAGTACTGGTTTTATGAGTGAATAAAATGGAGCTGATATAAAGTATGCTTGAAAGGTCTGCTAGCGATATCTTGGGTACCTATTATTAGGTTTATTGACACAATAAAAATAAACTCCATAACAACGTAAAAGGGTGGTAGTGCTGTTGCTTCAACGTGGGTGGAATCTGTGGGAGTACTGGTGTTGCCATAGCTACGAACTACGAACAAACTGATCAATTACTTTCGGAAAACATTAATCTATTTTCGCTGACCTTTCTGGAAATAATTAACAACATGTAACAGTCGAGTTAGCTCAATTTTTTAAGTTTTCTAATGCACAATATAAATACTCAAGTCAGCTAGCCAATATTTAATTAGCTGTATTTATTTATTCTAATACATTAAGATACATAATAAAATCGTACCTTGTAAAAATATTCTTTAAATCATTAATCCTGGTCGGACTCGGACATTGTATTAACATTGTCGAAGCTAATAAACGTGACAGAGCAACAAGAACAATTGACAAGAATTATTCATAATTACTATCTATGATTAATGATTGTTCGCTGTT
The DNA here is from genome assembly GCA_930367265.1 of Catocala fraxini. Lineage (NCBI taxonomy): Eukaryota > Metazoa > Arthropoda > Insecta > Lepidoptera > Erebidae > Catocala > Catocala fraxini. The sequence goes on from OV884038.1 coordinate 17,020,501, forward strand.
GTTTGGGATGAGATATTCGCAGTCGCCAAAATTCCAAGTTCATCGACATAATATTGTCTTCTGTTTACGCGAATATTATTCATTGAAATTAAACTACTATATACGGATTTTATCGCGTTGTTTATTTGGCACTTTATTATATATATACAGCTAGACTTCATGATACTTTGAGCTCATTCTGCGTAAATAGAAACACCAATGAATAAATTATGTTCGGGTACTTTGAAATAACTACACTGGAACATTGAGACAACTACCGTCTTAGTCTCCCCGTGACCATGGCTGCTGAAAAGCAACCGAAACGTAGGGGAAAGTGTAAAATTAAATTAAATCTAAATAGTTTTAATAGTTTTAATAATAAATTAATTAGCTTACAAATTAGTAAAGTTAAGTTAAGCTTACAAATTAATAATAAATTAATTAGCTTACAAAATAGTAGTAGTAGTAGTGTAACAGTTTTCAAAATTATGTAATAAAGTGTCAAATAAAAAACGCGATAAAATCCGTATATAGTAGTTTAATTTCAATTCATATCGACAATCGGTAAAAAGTTACAACAAGGTGATTTTCTGGATTGACATTATTTAAGGGTTCCATTCCATCCACTATACTTATATGTGACCACAAATTTATATTACACGCTTTAGAGTTATTGTTTATTTGAATTAAAACTTTTAAAGTGGAATCCTGTGAGACTGTCCTTCCCAGTACGCTGTTAAACATTTGGACATTTTTGCGTAAATCCCAAACAAATAAAACTTTTCTTATTTTCGTTTACTGTAGCCTCCCCGTAGAGCGGAAAGCCTTCAACGGCAATGCTCTAGGGACATATTCATAATCACCATATATTATTTCGGTCAACTGCAATTGTTGATGTTGTTCATTGTGATAAATTGTTATCCCCGCTGAAATGTTAATGCTTAACAAACAATAACGTATTAAAAGATTTAATCTTTTTAAAATGGAAATATGTTAAGAATTAAAATGACATGCGTGTTTTTATATTTTTGCGACATAATGTAGGCCATAACATATCAAAAGTTGCTAGTAGCTTTATAGCTGGCATAATATAATATATATAAATATATGGTAAGCTGCATAAGTTTAGAAATATATAGATATAATAATATAGTATTGTATTACGTTTACGCCAATGTTACACATCGCAATTAAACTATTTTAAATGGACTTTATGGCGCTGTGTGTGAATTCACATCTTAAACTCCTCGTAAACACGGTTACTGAAAGCAAACGAAAAAGTTAAACTTGAGTCAAACGGTAAATTTAAGTAAGTTTTATGATTAAACTATTAAAACTTATTTAAATTGAAACATCGCATGTTATTTTTTATTTTTGTTTAAAGAGACTGAGATAATGTCGTTTTAAAGTGACTTAATATTAATGCATCTTATTTAGTTTTAAACTGATTTACCTGTGTAATTATGTGTTGTTATCCTACTCGCTCGTTTAGAGTAAACATACCAGCATGTTTGAACTATGTAGAATGAGATAAAGGAGCAAGAGTAGGAGGCTCTTAAGAAGTGGAAAGCTGTTGGTACTGTTTATCCCCCCGGGAAATGGGCGTTAGTGCAAAGTTCACAGTAATTAAGCATGGGACAGTGCCTAACTTTCTGTGCTCTGTAGCTAATTTAATAAACAAATTTATTATGCGTAATAAAAATATTAATTAAGATACTACAGACTTAGTCGGCCTTTGAAGACTGACAGTTAATTAAATACTATTTTAATCACAAAGTAAGTTTTCTTTATTTAGATATTATAGACTAATTATTATCGAATGTATTATATAAACGGATATTTTTATACCTAATATTACCAAAATATGTTTATGTATACGTGTTTGCTTGTTTTACTTTACATAAATGCAGAAGCCAACTTGCCTTCAAACATAACCAATTAACAATGTCTCGACTTTATACAGAATAATGCCATGTTTAATATACTGTAACAATTATTATTAATTGTATATCTCACTAGAATATTACTATAAAACCGTTTACTTTCTGCTTGAAGCCACGGCTACGCTAGTCAGTCCAGTACGTATATTACATTACGAGAAATAAATAAATGTTTATACCAGAGATATAATCATGACCTCTATCTGTATAAGAATCGTTTCGTTTGCTTATGACGACATTTTTGAAGCAGCTATAAAGCGGCTTCAAGATTGAAATAAAACGACTACTCCACATCATTCGTCTGTCAATTAGTAACAAACGCCGAATAGCAGACGACCTTGACGTAATAAAGAGATTGAGCAGTAGTACATTCTCCGTAGACTATATCGAAACTGCGCAACGATCTTATTAGCAACTCGTATCACTCACTCGAATCGTACAATTAACACGTGAAGAAAAACAGCTGATACACTGTTTTACCAAATCAGCTTAAAATTCTACTAGGTACTATTTATAATTATGTTGCAATGTTTATGTTACCTTCCGTGTGCAGTGTTCGGTGAGGCGTATATCAATTAGTTTAGAGCCCGCCTTTATCGAACTCTAGAGCTACCAGCTATTGAAATATGAAATCACTGCTCGAGCTTTGAATATATTTATGAAGTAAAAGGAACAATCGATATTTGTTCTAAAAGGAGCGCAGAGTGAACCCGTCAATATGAGATCAATGTGAACAGTAAATCTAGTTCCTTGAATAATTTACGTTTAGGTAAGGGGCTCTCAAAATGTGGGGTCTGAAAAATAGAGTTGGGTTGATTCTATTGTCGTGTTTTTGTTTGTCGTTTCTTTACTTCGTAAAAGAGGATATGAAACGACACATGAATTTTTAAATGAAAATAGCTAAATGAATAATACTATGCTTCTGGTTATTTATACTTCCAACGTAGGAAGCTAATAGGTACTAGTTATTATATACATATAAATGAAATTCTTAGAGCTAATTAAGTAACTAGGTACATAATAGCTTGACGTAATACCCTAGATTCAATTCGAATAATATATACTATTAAACCTTGATAATTATTTTATGAATAGATATATTAATGTTACAAAATAATATACGAAATTGATATATCTGATTGCTGGCTGGAGTACGAAATTGTGTGCAAATTTAAATTGTACCCAAATCACCGGACACCCACGTACACAAATGTTGTGCGGCATTGAATCTAATTGTCTAATACCGAAAACGACTTTCGCGTGTAATAAAAGATGAGTGACTAAAAATGATTTAAATCGTTTTCGTCATCATAAGTAGTATAGACGTGTTTATTGTATTATCTGGAAGTTTCGACTTAGGTATGGGATAATAACGTTATTACTTATTAACGTGCGAAATAAACCACGGTTGGTCACTTAGTTCAAACAAAAACAGCCCTAGCAAGTAGACACTACCAAATCCATATCGCATACTATACACCTTATGTTTTGTTTTCATTTCCTTTATTATTTATATTCATTTCCTTCTTATTTTACAATTTTATCAAGTACTTTATTATTATTATTAGTAAATGTTCCAAAATTATATAATTTCTTGTAAAAGGGAGGCGCCGGTGTCTATCAGTTCTGTCGCACAGTTTATACTAGCACAGACATCGCCGTTAACCCTATCTTATAAAGATCATGTGACAATATAATACTCCTGTTTTTGTTTAATAAATAATTATTCTTACTAATATTATAAATTCGAAAGTAACTCTGACAGTGTCTGTTACCTTTTCACAGCTAAACCACTCGATCGATTTATATGAAATTTGGTACAGATATAATTTAAAACCTGGGGAAGGACAAGGGCTACTGTTTATTGATGTAGGTACCAAGCGGGCGTAGCCGCGCGTAAAAGCTAGTAAAATTATAAACTTTACCTCACAAACCATTGTCAATGCGCTGAGTGTTCGGCTTGCATGTTCGAATTTTAGATGAGGCAAACATTTTTGCATTCTAGACTTCTTTGTGGCGATGTAGATGTTTATTGTTCTTGGTGCTTACTTTTTAAATGTTTAAGCATACGTCCGTGTCCTAAGATTATTGTGAGGAAAGAGGAAAACTTGTCATTTTAAAAGAAAATAGAGACTTCTTTAGATAGTCCTTTTGTTTAGAAGTGATAGCTTCACATTAGCTACTAGGTAAACACATCTTATGTCTTAAAACCGAACCATAGTCACATCTTACCGTACAGCGTTACCAAGCAGCTTTACCTAGCGCTTACATAATTTGAGTTAAATATTCAACTGATAACAACGAAACATATAACTACATAATAATATACAAAAACGCTTTTGCACGAAACAAAATGTTGTACAAAGGGTTGTCTGTAAAACAACTTAGGAATTTTGTAACGAGAAAATATAATGAGGATATGCCATGAGTTCTTAATACCAGTCTATATGACGATGTTAGGGCTAGACGTATCGTATAAGCTGGATTTATCGGCCCCATTATTTTACGGCCTACGCCTACGCTTTTAGTCTTCGTTCTCTTTATGTCGATGTTACTTACGTTCAAATGGGGCGCGGGTAGATTACCCTCGCGATTCTCGCTAGCAGGGTAAAAGAGTTCATATCAGTAACATCATAACATAACACCTTTATCTTTCTGGAGGATTAGGCGGCGGCGTTTTATATAGTCGTCGGTACGACACAAGTTGTAGACCTATGCTGTACCTTGTTGAGTTCAGTAGTATAAATGTGAACATTATTCAGTCAGAATTCATCATAATACTGTGCTTTAGACAGGCAACACTTTCACTTAGACCTATGCAAGACTAGTGATTTTTTTTTGTAAATACCTCTTCTTAACATCTCATGTTTATTTTATACCACTAAGATGACAAACAAGCATACGTCTCGCTCTATAATGAGCGGTTATCGTAGTCTGTCGATGCTATTGCCGATTCTTCAGGAAGTAATAGGTAACTGTGATAATAACATGCTGCGTAAGATAATATAGTGATTACTAGTACATATGGCGACTTGAAAAATCAGTCAATTCTTCTCAGCATAACAACATGTTTTGTCGTGATCGTGTAATAAACAGCGGTACTATCTCATTTATAACGTTACTTAAATTTGCTTTACTCTTTGACTTATGATGATTACATTTCATTCATTTGGTTACGGGCTACGTCATTAGATGTGCATACGGCACATCTAATGACGTTATCTAACATTAATACGGAATGCCTGTCATCCAACGAAGATATAGGTTCTGTTCCTTGAAGGGATGATTGTCTATACATCTAATGTGTGTAGCAAAATATCACCTTAATAAAGGAATGAACTTCTCATACTAGGATTTATTAGTTGTATACTACATCATACATAATCATTATACTTCAGCTATCATTTTATATGACGGCTTATACCGATCATGTGTGGTGCCATATAAATATCTAAACACAGAAGATATATTATGCAAATCTAATCGCCAAAATGTTTTGCTTTCTATATACTACTAGATTTCGCTCGCATAAATGTAGGTTAGGTTAAGTGACATTAGTAAAAGTACTTTTTTCTGTATGAAAAGATCTCATGTCCTTTTCTGTTCCCCTGACAACGTGTATGCGAGATCTTCATGATAATCGGTCTAGTACCTAACAAACAACGAAAATAACTCACATTTTGATCTTAATTGAACAACGAAAATACTGTAAATATGGCGACTAAACTTATGTTATATTAAACTAATATTAGACAGCTTTTAATATGTTCGATTATTTCTTGAGATATTTATACCAACTTGAAACCTAATGTTACAAAAAGCACCTTAAAATATAGTAATAATACGGCATAATAAGCTTGAGAATTTCTAAGTTCAAGATTAAATGCGATAATCGATTGTAATAATTATAATATTATTATTTAAAATTAGATCTCTTTTAAATAAACTCTAAAAATGGTTGTACCATAAAGACTCATTGAAGTTACCCACGCTCCTGGAAAAATGTTTTGAATTAAATGTTATATATATTTTATAGGTAAAACATTCGTATAAACAGTTAATATCTTTGACGACGTTGGGACTTTTTCCGCGAAGCTACGAAATCAGGAGGATTATGTTTCCCTCCTCAAGGCACATATGCGACATAGATAAATTACATATTGATATCTTTAACATATTCATATACCTCTGAACATTTAGATAAATTTTGTAACACCATGTTCTATTCTTTTTATAAAGTTTTAATTTTAAAAGTTTCGCTGTGGGTCTATAATACGAATCAATTTTGTTTGTGGACAAAGTTGGTAGTTCAGCGGTGTCCGGTACTGGACAAAGTTCTGCATACGCCAATGAAACAAAATGCACTGAGAGACGCCTCTCATTATGCGCCATGTCGTAGAACAGAACTAGTTTTGTAATACAATGGAGACATATTTAGGAATTTAGGACGTAAATATAACACAACCGGCTAAAACGCCTACATAATACATTCCACGTTTTATATTATATTTCTATTTGCGAAAGGCGACAAACTTAGCTCCGCGTAATATACACGAATTTTAAGCAACTTGTATTGCTTCATAAAAATGTATATGTAGCCTTCCCTACAAATATTTAAAAACAGCTAAAATGCTCTGCTTATGTATATAAAAGGTAATTTATTTTTATATATACTTTTTAATTCACTTTTTAAATATAGAGAGGTATATTTTACTTTAACTTAAAACGCAGTTCTATCTAATTGTATTATCTACCGAATATGATTTTATGACAGATTAGGCGACTTTTCTATTATCAGTTTGATAGCCACAGCCTATCATTGCTTAGAATACCAAGCTTATCACGCACTTTACTCTAATGAAAGGCAAGAAAAGAAGAGATAGGTGTATGAGTCACCTGTCTCTTCTTTTATCGAATCGCTATGTCAAGGTTAATACTCTTACAGCTGTTTCATCTAAGAGGGTAGTACTTGCCGGAGTGGGCTAATTTGTACCATTACCAAATAATTGGCAACGCCGGAGCTTTCCACTCCTATTACATTACCAACCCAAAAATACCTCTCGTACAAAATTTATCATTGAGTCAGTATCCTTCTGTAATGGAATCAAAGGCACAGGTGGTTCTGGACAAACAAATAGAAATAGATACAAATGAAACTGCATAGTGTGTATAACAATATTTAATTGTATTAGTTAATCCGGAATTCGCTTACTCTGCGGTTATACTCTGCGGTTACTTATGGAGCGAGCGTAATCTTATTTTCCAGGCATACTTACATTTCTAGGCTAAAGAAATGTCTAAAGAAGTTACATTCAGAATTAATATTGTCTTACCTAGAATTTTAGAATCTCTAGGACAGCAAATCGTCTGGAAGACAGTGACTCAGCATTTAACAAAAGTAATATACGAACATAATTAAACGTTTGATTCAATGTTATCTCGTCTAATTTAGTTTCAGTGAAAATATTAAACGCTGCTATTTAGAATTTCATTTAATTTGAATGCTACGGGGTTTTAACTATTAACATTAATCGCCATAGCAGACATGCTACATTTAATATCAGAGGTATAGTCGCTTTTCAGAAGTTCGATTTGACGACTTTAACCCTAAACTGACTAGTGTCACCTTTAATTTATTTAGCCGCTTTTCGGCAAGTTTACGATTGAACGCTATACTCCGCATTAGTTTGAATCACTGGCGGTGATTAGTGATGGTTCGTCATCTACGGCAAATGCATTATTTTAATACCGCGACAAACAAAGAAAATCGCACAAACGGGAAACAGTACCGATGCAGTTGCAAAAACGCGCGACTTTGATACAGCTTTCGAACGCACAAAGTCGTACATATGTATGTAATCTATTTAGTTGCAAAAGCACTGTTTGCTTATACTAAAAGTATTCTAATTATATAACATTGATATAAGAAAAGAACTGCTAAAAGATACGAATGTTATTTTACTATAGGTATATATATGTATATACAACGTTTCGTGCATTCATTCAGACGCCCAAAGGGATCATGTGTCAAAACTAGGTTAAAAACGTTTTGTGGCAGCTTTTCCTTAAAGCGACACTCTAATTGTGTTCATAAGCGATTTCTTTGTTTTTTGCTTATTATGCCCCACGACAATACTCGACATACATTACGACTTTAAATTGAATATTCGCAAATCGTTTCGAAATTGTTTGGAAACGGATTGATATTGGGTTTACATGTGAGGGGCGAGGCTGCGCGCGCACCTCTTGTTCTCTGTAGCGCTACGAGCGCCTCAGTCGCGTCTGTGCTACGACTACTATCGACTGCTACGCCGTAGCACTACGATTACAAACTGTCACTAAATTCTCATACCGTCAAAGTGAATCTGTGGCGTTGTGATCTCAAAGGAGCCGCGAGAACTTAGCCCACATCAAATTCTCGAAGGTAATATATATTGAATAGAGAAATAGTCTTTCTTTGATTGACTTTTGCCCTGTCTGCAATATTGATGTCGTAATATCCAAGCGAAGATGATTGTCTGTAACTGTTGGATATAAGTTAGAAATGAATGTGCTAATATAAAATGGAGCCGATTGTGAGCGGCCAATGTCGATGTATCTTTGATTTGTCAAGTGTAATTTGAGACAATTAGTGTCTCTATCTCTAATTTGAGACACTAATGGATAGGCTTTATTTATATTTTGTCTTAACAAAAAATTATTTATTGAGCCTATGATTCAATATTTATACCTATTGTGCACAGTGCTCTATGATTCCGAACGTTTAGCTTACAACACAGTTATCCTTTTAACTCGGTTCGTGTCTATTTTTGTCACAACCTATATTTAGCTAAACAGAACCCTTTTAAAATAATTGCCCTTAAGGTTAAAATTCCGGCAAGCTTAATCTCTATTCATAAAATAAAAAATAAGGAGCAGCCTTAATATACGTCGAGCGTACAATAGAAGTATACTAATAAGGTATATAATCGTATCAAGTAATCATGTGAGTGGGGGTTATCACATCACTGATCGCCTTTATGCTTACGAGTTCGGTCGGCTACATGTGAATAAAGCCTTTATTACACCAATAAACAAAGGACATCTGGGCAGATTTTAATGTCCATTCAATCTTTATGAATAATTGCAAACAATACGTATTGCTAGAGTGTAATATGAACTGTTTCTACATAGATATGTTTCTATGAAAATAGAACGTGACCTAAGCGAGTGGTTTTGTTAAGGTGCGTACACTGATCCTCTTTTCAGCTACAAGAAATGTGAATTATTAAGCGGCAAACTCCAAATTCTCACCTGTGGGTCGTGTGGGAATACGTATAAATGTGATATATGTTTTAATACGAACATATGTACCAGTAGACAATGTGGGCGGTATATGAGCATCCAATGAAATTATACATCATTTTATTTAGGCGTACCAACAGATATTGGTAATACAGAACATTATAGAACCATTCCGCAGGCGTTGCTTCCTTTTAAGTCATACCGCAACCTGTAAAGGTGGGTATGTTTATGTGGTCGGGTTTTTTATAGCGTTGCTATGACTTTCATACCTATGTATATAGAATCACACTAAGGTTCTGGAAGGGGTAGTCACGAAAGGACGGGTTTTCAATATTATCATAATTATGACAAATACCTATCTAATTCCAATCACTGGATTAAGGTTAAATTTTCAAAAATCCATTTATGGATCTATTTTATAGATATTAGTGGAACAAGGCCATATATCGATTTGCGAACTCTCGTCACATTCTTCATGCATAATCTTCTTTAGCGGATTATATGTACTTGGGTCTTCTCCAAATTCTTAGTTTGTTTCTTGTAACTGTTTATTTTAACAAACGATTACAAAATACAAACCTACTTACTCATACACATATGTATATAATTCAAGCACAATATACGTAAATTTTTTGAAATATATTTTCAAACACATCACCTGTTAAAATATAAATTTATTCCTTCTTACTAAATCATGTATAACAACGCTTTCTACTCACATTGGTAACGTACCTTAGTTTGGTTAAAACCTTACCGACTTTTAGATACCACTGATTGTGAGATATGATCATCTTTGACATATCGTACGACTACAGACGAGCCTGTTTTATAAAATATATCCTAATTTACTGCTCCGCGTAATCTTTTGAGAATAGGCGACATTAACTTTAGAGAGGAGGGCACACTTATATACGCAAAGTGCCTATTGGCTAGCTTTATATGTGATAATATTGTAAAGAAATGTTTCTATTCTAACTATGCCATAAAAGAGAGTTACTTTCAATATTGAATCGCTCGTAATTACAATAAGTCAGAAGAAAGGCTTTACGGCAGCCCTACGGTTTTCTAGGTTATTACTGCTCAGTCGTCTTAGTGGGCTGTTATCTTACATTTATAGTGAGATTAGCTTTCGCTCGCGACTCTCGCCGTCTCGCGGCATTCATTGTGTGATGCAATATTGGAAACTAGTTTCTAAGTACTGCCTTATATGAGGTACTTATGAGTTGTCTATTAATGTTGTTGAGACTCTGTTATCCGTAAAGCTGCTATTGAAATATCAGTAAGTTTGTGTTATTTAGTTCTTAATTTTTAAAGAACAAATCCTATATACTATAACTGTATGTTATATACATCGTAGGACACGCAAAATGTTGAAACGATGGGCACTAATACCACACACAGTTTCAATGAAATATTATGCTGTGTGGTTACCCAAACCTCAACGTTCGGCGCATTGACGAGCTGATCACTGTTACGTCATCCTAAAATTCAATTCATATTTATATTATATAAAACGCCATTACGGCCGTTATTTCTGCCTATGTTGTATTTAATACCCTCAATAACACCCACATGAAATGTTGAAATGAATATTCAAATTTACGACGCACGTGTTCATGCGTGCGTCCCTAGTAAAGACCATAGATGAAAATTAAAGTTGAAAGTTCAAATAAGCTAAAATGGTTGGCTTATCATTTACCTTTTAAGGTCGCAACCTGTTCTTTTTTCAACAATCTCATTGTTCCCCTGACGAGCTACACGCGACTACTTTTTAATAACATTGTGTTATAAATATGACTGTTATGATTCGAGCACGATATTTCAGAAACAGCGGTTAACAATCGGGATTAGAAGTTTAACTAAGTAGGGTCTCTTGCCATTACGTATCGTATCGCAACTATCTGTTCTATTGTAAATTATGTATGTATGTAGGTCATAAGGAATAATATGTTATTGCGACTGGATTAATAACCCTTACGTTAAATTGCGTACCGCAAAACGTGAACAGAACGCGAACTATCGTTACAAGTTTTCTAAGCGACTTGAAACTTATATTGGAAAATGATCGTGTATTGCAGGGATGAGTTCGAAGAAGTAATAGTTTGTGTAGTGTGTTATGCAGCAGGAAAGTAGGTGTTCCACAAATCTTTTTTGTGTTAGAGAAAAAAACCAAATATTACGATAATAGCTGACATTTTGATTTATTTAGTTGTGTCGCTGATTGCTTACGAAATCGAAATTTGAGATTAATCTGTCAACTGTTAGAATGCCAGGCATAATTAAAAACCAATTGTGTCTGAACTACGTTGTGCCGCTGGGACTCAATAAGTTAATAACATTACCTAACTAAGATTTCTTGTCATAGGTATAAACAAAACACATCAGCTTTTGAAATATTAATGAATATGGCGTGGTTGCCTAATTCGTTAATGTTGTTCCCGCCTCGTTAAAATAATATAAATCTAAATCATTTAAATAAAGCCTTGACCCTTTCTGACATAAGCTGGTAAATTCGCCACGTCGCTATTACCGTATGATTTCAGCGACGGTGACGTAGCTAGGCAGAATACCGTCATTTTCATCATTGTTCTAGTCCCGAAATAACTTCCGCTGTATCAACTGTAAATGTATACAGACATGCTATAGAGTTTAATGAAACCAAAGGCGCCACAATAGACAGATGTTTACTACTGAACGAATTTTGGCGCTTGCTCTAAATTACTACTGTTTTATGTTTATTGAAAGTAGGTACTACAATTTGGCTGACCTTATTATCCACATTATGTATGCATATCGCTGTATGTCTGAGGATATCAAAAAAAGAACATGCGGCCTAGTTCCACAAAAGGATTGCCAAGTCTGACGGCTAGAATAACATTGAAATTATTACAGCAGAAAAACGATTAGAATACTATTTTAACCCTAGAAACATAACCTTCGTCGATTAGATGAATACGTGTTACTAAATACGCTATCTCTTTCTAATGCGTGCGCGTATAAACTTTGTCTGTTCTTGTCAACTCAGTGCCCGCCGCGCTGTTGCAGGTGACACCGGTGTTCAGCGCGTAAGTATTTTATTTTTTGATTTATTGAGCATATGTTCATCGTTTCGATGAATGGTTATGGTTTGTGTAAGTTTTGGTAACAGGGTGAAATATTTGTTTGCAGATTTTTGTCATGGAGTCTCAACGTGAACTGTGTGATGACACTATTGCGCGATTATTATTGCAAGAGGATGACACCAACTCGCTGCTGGCTTTATCGGATAGCGAAAATGAAGACGTTATGGAGGTGGACGACGTGGAAAGCGATCACCAATATGAACCCTCTGACCAAGAGGACAGTCATCAAATCCGTCATGGTTCATCACCATCTCACTCACGGGACCACGTGACCGACTCTCAATCACCACCTGATTCATTAGAAGAGACTTCAGGTACTTCTTCAAGTATTTTGACCTTATCACAAAGTACCATTCGTAGTCGCAATCGTCACATTTGGACCAAAAGTAAAGGTCGTACATCAGGAAGGGCAACTGCGATAAATATCGTGCATGTAGCAAGAGGACCATCTCGTGGTGTAAGAGGGATAGTAGACCCTTTATTATTATTTGATCAGTTCATGACCGATCAGATATTTGAAGAAATTTTGAAATGGACCAACTCTGAGATCGCTACAAAAAAACAAACTTATGAACAAGTCACGTCTACTTTCAAAGATACTTGTAAAGAGGAGCTTAGAGCACTTGTAGGTATTTTAGTGTTAACAGCAGCTCTGAAAGACAACCACCTTTCCCTTGAAGAATTGTTTAACCCTGAGTATTCTGGCACTAGGTACGTGTCATGTATGAGCAAAGAAAGGTGTGACTTCCTCCTACGATGCCTTCGTTTTGACGACAAAACATTCAGATTGCAAAGACAAAGAGATGATCCTTTTGCACCTATCAGGGATATTTGGGATATACTAATCACTCAGTGTCGACAGAATTATGTGCCAGGAACAAATGTAACCATTGATGAGCAGTTATTAGCATTCCGGGGTAGGTGTAAATTTCGAATGTATATCCCAAATAAACCTGCAAAATATGGTCTAAAATTGATAATGATATGTGACAGTGGTACAAAATATATGATAGATTGCTCACCATATCTCGGAAAAGGCAGCAATACCGGGGGTATTCCCTTAGGCGAGTTCTTTGTAAAAGAACTTACACGCACTATACATGGCACACATAGAAACGTCAGCATGGATAACTGGTTTACGTCGGTACCACTAGCGAAACAATTACTTCAACAACCTTACAAACTAACTATTGTGGGAACACTGCGTGCAAATAAAAAAGAAATCCCTGAAGAAATAAAAAACAATCGATCCAGAAATGTTAAAACGTCTACTTTTTGTTATGATGGACCTCTGACACTCTTGTCGTACAAAGCTAAACCATCAAAAATGGTTTATTTGTTGTCTTCCTGTGATGAGGAAGGTACAGTAAATCCGGTATCGAAGAAACCGCACATGATAGAATTTTACAATAAAACAAAAGGCGGTGTCGATACGTTCGACCAGATGTGCTCAGTGATGAATTGTAACCGAAAAACTAATCGGTGGCCTATGTGCATATTTTACGCAATGATTAACATATCATGTATCAATGCCTACGTGATATATTGTCATAATGCGTCTACCCTAGGACAGAAGATAATGAGTCGTCGAGATTTTATGAAGATGTTGCATTCCGAACTTGTAGAGCCGTGGCTAAAAATGCGGCTTGCCGTTCCAACAATGCAGACTCACGTAAAATCTAAAATCCAGGACATATTAGCCCTGAAGAAGGATGAAGGCCCATCTACATCCACGGCAAACCCTCGACCAACTCAAGCTCAATATTTGAATAAAAGGAAGGTTTGCGGTCTATGTTCCTATAAGCAGAGACGCATGACTAAATCATATTGCTCTAAGTGTAACACTGCAATTTGTGGTGAACATAAGGCTAAATTCTGTTTGAATTGCGCTGTGAATAAATAGTTTTTGTATTTTTATAAGGGTAGAGTTATGCTCTAAGTTAATCTCGGCCAAAGAAAAAAAAGGCTATGCTTTGTTATTTGAAAAAAAATATTTTTTTTATGTACCTTGTCAACTATGATCTCCTTAAAACTAGTGTCTTAGGATAATATAATAAAAATAAATAAAGATTTCAGTTATTTTAAATTATTGTGTTTTATTTACAAATAAGACCCTTGTCCCTAAAAAGTTATGTAGTAAACATTTTTAAATAACAACGTTTTGAGTTAAAATTTCACACTTTAAAAAATGTTCATCAATACGATGAATGGTTATGTTTAAAGGGTATATTAAGAAGGTTATGCCTCTAGGGTTAAAACTAGAATACTTGTAGATCACATATAATATTATGCGAGCATTGAATCCGCAAAGCAAAGACGATGCTACCAATTATCTCTGTCGTTTACCTTTCTATAAACGTACGGAAATCTTTGTATTCAGAATAAATCCTAACGATTTACATAATTCAGGATTTTCCTTTATCGCTTACGTACAGGGATATTGCGGTGGTCTTTACACTGAGCTCAGGCAGATCAATAGTTATCAAAGACAATTTTGTATAGCCCTTTAAGCTCGGCCATAAGCATGACAGTAATCGATCTTCTACAAAGATGTTGAGATACGAAAACGTCAGAACTAATGTACCCGAATTGATATGTCCTATGTTGTTAACTGAAGCGAAATGTCCATTAGTTTATTCGAGGTAGTTATGCGCCCTTTGGCACGTGTAATTAACAATTATGTAAGTAGCGAAGTTGGGTCTCGTTGAACTGCTATATAAAATAAAAGCTTTGCCTCGAAACTGGATCGAGTTACACTATTTATACTATCCGCCTCATTGTTAAAGTTGCTGCATTAACCCAATATACGGGGTTAATACTAACCAAAGACAGCTATACAGAAAGCTCATTTTAAATAAAGTCACCTTTTCTTTAAATGTCTGATTTTAATTTAATAATTTAATTTGTTAATTCACTTGATTATAGATTGTAAAGAGTCACGCTTTCAAGCATTCGTTACGTCTACAAAACAAAATATTTCTCACTCATTAGAATTTATTATATTCCGAAAGCAAGCTTTATCTAAATTCTATTTATTTAATGATGAATCGAAATTTTGTGTATGGTGCTTTTCATAATTTATAGCGTTGTCGGGGCCTTCAATGACATCTGTCGAATAGTATCTGAGATTGTTCAAACTATACGTAACATTTTATCAAGGAACAAAACCTGTTTCAATAAATGACGGAGAAATCTTAGTAATTAATATGACTTAAAAAGGTCTGTTAATATTTATTGCAGAATTAAACTATTTACCTAAATCATAATTGATATCACGTACAAGATACTTCACACTATAATTAAGAAATAGGTGACGGACACCGAATTACACAGAACGGACACTAAAACAGACACTCATACAATTTCTAAAATGATTATTAAACAAAATGAAAATATAATTCCAAATGAGATTACTTTGAAACCCAAAGGTGTCCTAAAATGATTGGGACCCGTTCACGGTGTCACAAATTTTAATAACGTTATAATGAGTAACGCGAGCGGCCGCCCGCGTGTCGCAGTCTAATATAACTAATTTTCACTTCCCTTATATATTCATGACTAAGCATTTCTTATTATTTTCATGTACACAAGCTAACGTCAAGATATTATGAACGTCAAGATGGCGGGACCACGCCAAGTTTTTCGCATATCATGTGAATAGGATGTAATATACTATTTCTACTATTTTATACTTTCATACAAAAATTCTACACTCATAAAATTTCAAAATATTCTACAAAGAAAGTGGTCCCGCTATTTTGATATCAAAATGGCGGGACTACTATTCAGTTAATGAAAATACATGGCGTGATCTTAAACTGAACGCATCAAATTTTAATACGATATAGTACGACTGCGTTTGAATCGGTATTATACTTTTATAACTGCAATTTCAATAAATAGCCCCCCAAAGGAAACTATAACAAACTAAAAGCCTATATAAATTGTAAGAGTCATAAAATTATATTTGGCTTAAAATAATACTTTTTCTTCAGACGCTTTTGTGATATAAATTTAGTAAACATTTTTTTTATTGAAATTTCAGTTCAGTCAATACTAGTATAATGACGATTAAAACGTAGTCGTACTATATCGTATTAAAATTTGATGCGTTCAGTTTAAGATCACGCCATGTGTTTTAATTAACTGAATAGTGGTCCTACCATTTTGATATCAAAATAGCGGGGCGGGACCACTTTCTTTGTAGAATATTTTGAAATTTTATGAGTGTAGAATTTTCTATGTAATTATAAAATAGTAGAAATAGTGTATAAAATCCTTTTCACGTGATATTTTAAAAACCTGGCGTGGTCCCGCCATCTTGACGTTCATAAGATATTCTGCTTCATTTATAATAAAAGTTTAAGGTCCAGTTACTGTAAATCGTTGGCCGCAAAGATTGGGTCGCGTAGAACATGTGATTTCATGTCGGTTGCATTCGACCTCATTCAACTTAGAGCATCTAATCTTTGCAAACTGCTCGGTACTGGTTGTGATTGTAGACACCTAGCTTAGATACTGTTGCGAAGATATATAAACATGACGATGAATAAACACGACTTGAATAAACAGCTCTTAAGTCTTCTTCTTCTTTTCGTGTGGTTAGTGGCCAACCTGTTGTCAAGAGTTGTTCAAGTCGCCCAAGCGCCAAGCTCTTAAGTAATTAAATTAGTTTTATATATTAGCTATTGTTGCTTTTGTAGAGTGCTACGTCGTAGATACTGTCACGTGTTCTACGAAGTGCTACGGTACGCTTTTAGGATAATGTAAAGCTTTTTAAATGATTATTGTAGTAGATTTGTAAAACATTCTAATTTGTATGCCTTACACAGTAAAACAGAGGGATTCATTCGAAATGTTTTATAACGTGTACCTTCGCTACTTATATTACACTAATAAATAAATTTCATTTTGTATTTACGGCTTACTGTGTCAATTTAGTTTTATCACGTTTTAATGTTTCCCACTATGAGAAGACCTTAGAAAATATAGAAATGAATATTCAAAAAGGTGTAGTTAGAGCTTGGAAATGTTATAGTATTGAATGTTATAGTATAGAAATGTAAGATATTTTATACTTAATGCTATCGTCTTTTACAAAAGGTTTGCAGCTGACTGAATAGAACTGCATGCGTTGTGGTCAAAATAATAACCCTTTAAAAACACTTTACTGTCAGCAGGTATTCAGTGATACGTGCTCCTTCTATTTTGGAGGAAAGATGACGTACAAGTACTGCTAGCATCCATGCTAACTGATTATTATTATGCTCGTAATCATTTTGCCACCTCATTGGTATAAAAGAAAATCAACATGCGTTATCTTACAATCTCGTTGTTTGTGCTGAAACTCATCGTAATAACAAGATAATTTACCGTCTATATTTAAGATGAGTTTTGATAATTCATGCTATTTGCATACATACAAGTGTAACACAAGACTTTGTTTTTAATTAGCCCACTGCTTAACGTAAACCTCCTTGCCTTTAAACGACCGAGTTCCATCTTCGTCTGTCCTTTGCTAAGATCTAAATGTGTTTGTATTCATTTTAATGTATCACAATAGCATACACGTAATTTAACACTGTAAAAAAGGACTTTAAAATTGTTTATAATTACCTATGAGCCGTAGGATATGAGTACTTTGAGCATTGGCGATCAATTATTTTTGCGCTTGTCAGCAGTTCGATACAGCGACTGAGGTCTACCTACACATATACATACACACACACGGATGATATGACGATCATCGTACCGAACTCATGACATTTCTAGTTTTCAATATATATTTACTACTATAACACGATAAAAGATACTAAATCACGTGAAAGACTGGTCTATGTTGAAATAAATACCGCAATAGTTACAAGACTGGATTAAGATACCGCGACCGTACACGAAGGTGCACGCAAACGGGGTGTTGTCAACAACCAATAGAATTTCTGATAGACCGTTAAGGTATTTTTTTCCGGATGTCAGCATATGGCACGTTTTCCTGAACGCTGACCAATGTAAACCCGTAACAATATAATGATATGTCAGACCCCATGTCAAACGGAAAGGCTTGTCAGTGCGGTAGCGGTGATTTCGGTTAATTTTCAATTACTCTGTGGTGCGTTGAAGGCTATGGCGCCTTACACCTGACATGGAATTGGACAATTTATAATTTAATACCCTATAAGAGAACAACTGACCGTTTTTGACGAGCTGATATCAACAACGGCTAGTTCCCACCAGTTGGTTAGCGTCAACAGTAGTTTTTTAATAAATATATTCTAGCGATATTATGTACTCCATCGCTTTAAAAAGAAACACGACCTCTCGCACTATTATACCTACGTATACATATTTTTACTCATATGTATATCTCCGAAAGGGTGGGCAGAAGTATAACACATATTTTCCTATGTATAGGTTTAGGTTGCACATATGTACATAATAAGGGGCCATTTACCAGGAATAGGTTTAAACACAGCTGCTGCAGAATTTTTTTTGACAAACATTCATGTTGCCCGATCCAGAAATCAAATCCGAGACCTGAGAGACATGCAGTTGAATTCAGTACCGCTGCACCACCAGGGCAGGTTGTTTAATTTGTGCAAAAATAATCAATACCAATAAAAATCGTACTAGGTTATTTATAAATAATTAATGCCAGTGTCGTCAGGGCCGTTAGCAAACATAACATACAGACTCGAAATATCGCGAATACAACACCTACCTATATATGTATATCCAAATTCGGAACAACTATTTCAGAATAATAATATTTTTGCTAAAGAGATCAGAGCCGGAAGAAATTGGCGCTTTTATTATACTGTTATCTGTGCAGTCAGTGGTTTTAAATGCCAGCTCCAGAAACATTATGATGACCTTTTACGGGATAACTAATATCCTTTGTTCAGCGAAATCGAAGTTTATGCTTGGGTATTAAAATACTAAAATGGCTATTTGCTATATAAAAACCACGAAATCAATATTAAATAGCAAATATTGAAAATCTTCTTCTTTTCGTGTGGTTAGTGGTTAAGCTGTTGTCAAGAGTTGTTCAAGCCCGTAGGCCTCTGACATGGCTTAACGACTGCTGTCAATTTCGACTTTTTACGTGCCCTCCAAAGCGCGGAGACGCTTAGATAATATACCACTAAGCGGTCTCCCATCTATAAACTGACCGCACCCAACGTTGCTTAACCTCGCTAATCGTTTACCGATCAGTGAGTGCAACTAGCAATGAGCGCATCAATATTGAAAATGAAAGTGTTTAACTACCAACATAGTCCTACATCACCTAAATGTAATTTGAACCGTACTAGAAATTGGCAACGGGATTAAACTAATCTTAAACATTTTAATCTCAAATCAAATTAAGCTTAAACAGCGTAAGTTCTTTATTAATGTTCGCTCAAGTAAATGGTTCGAGATAACGCCGGCAAGATTTTTCCGACACCGAGTCCACGAAATGTCGAGGATAGCGTTAATAGATTATCAACTAACCATTAACAGGGTGAGAGCGGTCAGTCGCCGGCCACGGTGCACATTAAGCTGTAGTACCGTAATAGGGTTATTGTTGAACAAGTCAGCCATTACATAATGTTACTTACGGTTCTCGCGACCGTATCGATCCGTTAATGTGGCACCGTGCCAATAACAAACTCGGCTACCCTACTCGCCGCTGTTCTAGAAGAGGGACTTGCGCCCAATGATAAAAGTTTCCGTGTTAAAACTGTTTTATACCAGAGAGTGCTTTTTACTGCTACGTCTCTGATACACGTAGGGAATAATTAATTTAGCCTGCCTTGCTAATTCAATAGTTGTAAGTGCCCTGGTTTAATTCCCAGGACGAGCTAAGTCTTATTTGGTTTTTATCAGGAAATTCCAAACAGTCTGCAGTGTGGTTGCTCATTACAACAGCTGAATCTACCTCTATCTATATGGTGTCCCAAATGTGACTGATAAATAGTAGTTCGTTCAAGTGACCAACGCTTCTACGCTCCGCCGAGTGTTACGGGCTAGATCATCCGTACAGGACTAAAATTATATAATTTACAAATTGTCGTTCTGTGTCTTGGTATTTTTTGTGTCCGTTGATGTTTGTAAAACATCTTGTAACTCCGGTAGTGTGGTTGTCTCAAGTGAATAGACCATTGCCAAATTATTTTTATGCTCATTTGACGTCATGAATTTTATTTATATGTGAGTATTAAGATCTTTTCTCTAAGTATAAAGACAAAAATGTGCCTGTCTGAACATTAGCTAACTCTTTTATAATAGGCGGTACTCCTTTTAAGCACGAGAAAGGTTTACGATGTGAAAAAAGCTTACTTAAAATAACAACGTAAAACTTACTTCATTCAAGTCTTGAGCTCTGTAATGTAAAAACTTTTAGAACACTAGTTTTTTTATTTAAATAGAATTCTAAAGTAACTTAAATTTGTATTTTGAATTACCTAGTATATAAGCTTATATTAATAACTAGCTGACCCGCGCAACTTCGTCTGCTTCACATAAGAGAATTTTTCCCGTATTTGCAACATTTTTCATTGATTCTCCGCTCCCATTGGTCGTAGCGTGATGTTATATAGCCTATAGAGCCTTCCCCAATAAATGGGCTATCCAACATTAAAAGTATTTTTCAATTCTAACCAGTAGTTCCTGAGATTAGCGCATTCAACCAAACAAACAAACCAACTCTTCAGCTTTATAATATCTATATATTAATACAATGAAATTAAACTACTATATACGTATTTTATCGCGTTGTTTATTTGACACATTTTACATAATTTATGTTCGGGTACTTTGAAAAAACTACACTGGAACATTGAGACAACTACCATCTTACTCTCCCCGTGACCATAGCTGCTGAAAAGCAACCGAAACGTCGAGGAAAGTGTTAAAATATAAATAGTTTTAATAGTTTTAATAATTTAATTAGCTTAAAAAATAGTAAAGTTAATGGTAGTAGTTTCTAAATTATGTACAAAGTGTCAAATAAACAACGCGATAAATTCCGTATATAGCAGTTTAATTTCAATGAATTACATTCGGGTAAACAGAAGACAATATTATATATATTAATACGTGAAGCAAAAACTTTGTACCCCTCTTTACGAAAATTGCGTGGACGGAGGAGTATGAAATTTGGCACAGTTAAAGTTTATATGGAGAAGGAGCGGCGAATCCTAATATTTTTATAAAATATGTATTAGAAATACATTAAATTAATGAAAAAACACAACACGCACACAAACATTCATTTGACACACGGAGTCGAATCGCGTTCGTAGTTTTTCGGTATTGTTCGTCTGACGTCGTACAATACTTTGTAACTATGGTTACCTATACCTTATTTATATGTAATAAAGAAAAAGAAAACAAAGTAGCAAGCTTAGGAATACCGTCAATGAAAGAGTATAGTTAAGGAAATAATAATTTGTTTGAAAAATATAGGTAAATTAACCTGTGTAGCCTTTGCGAAATCTACATGAAATGTAAATGGTAAAGTTATAGACAATACAACTTTAATTACGATTAAACTTAAAATTTAAATCAATTATGGTCGAATTTTGACCACTAGGCGACCGCTAGTTAGTATAGATATGCAATGCCTGTTACGAATTGATATTATAAAATCTATGAATACCAACTCCTATTACACAATTCGAGCTCGCTCGTATTGTTGTAAGACTGTAATGCGCTCAAATCTATCATTTTCGATTACCGGGTCAATCGTCTAATTTTGTTATAATATTTACAATATTTGTTATGTAAGAGTTTAAGTTTACGAAAGAATAATAGTACATTGTTGTTCCAACATATTAACTTTTCAAAGATTTAATATATCTACATAGATACATTGAGAGCAAATAATATTTGCTGTTACTACAATTTAAACTAAATTTAATCTTACTGTACTTATCCGGAGTAATGACGATGGACAAAATAGAATATTCTACACTTTCAAATTAGTTCACAAGGTTAACGGATTCTCGCTGATGTAATTGTAGACGTAAATTTTATTATAAGTATCTCTAATTTTACTTCTAAAACTTATCTCCTATTCCTATGGTGTCAGTGAAGTGTTATTAAAGCTAATTTAGTTCAGTTAGATGTTTGGTCTAATTTCAATCAAAGTTGGAGCTAATAGGTCACTACACACAAAATATATTATAATTAACTAAACGTTTTACAACTTTGTCTGTTTCTAACAGTTGTTACTAGTGTAATGAAATAAAACTTAGCTGACACGTTGATGCTTGAATCTGGATTCTTACAGTTTTTGAAATGTAAGCTGTATTCTACATATTTGTTTATGCATACAGAGTCTTACGCTTATATTCCTAAAGAGGAAAGCTAACGGTGTATTGAAGCCATACTTCTAGAGTGCTACTACATTGAATTTCTTGTCACAAAAACCTAATGTCACTTTGCCCGACAGACTCATACACGGCAGTCGCCGAGACTGTCCGCGAATATTTGGCTGTTAGTGCTAGTAGATGGTTCTTGGCTTTTATGGAATAAATAAGTTTATACTACTACCTTTATTCACCATCGTCATCATCATCATCTCAGCCGAAAAACGTTCACTGCTGGACATAGGCCTACCCCAAGGTTTTCCACACAGACCGGTACCTTTATTCATTAGCTCCTAAATACAGTTGTCTTTAGTAGATTTGTTGTTAAAAGAACTGATTAAGGCTACAGACATCACATAACTTTGATAATATAGTCACGAGAGAGAAAACTCGCAATATTATGTGAGCATATTCATTAAAATGTCTAACATTATTTTCTACTCTTTTCAGGTTAATTAGTACGAGAAAGCAGCCAAGATTTCGACCATGGCCTTTGCTGGATTGAAAAAACAAATAAATAAAGCCAATCAGGTGAGAGAGTTTATTATTAAAGATTATTTTTATAAAACTCCCAGCTCAAGCCTTAGAAAAAATAAAGAAGCAAGATTAAAAACTTTTTAAGCTTCGCAGATTACGGCAACGTAGACGGCAAATATCAAAACTTTATCCGGGTTTCATTGCTTGTGATGTTAGTTCGATATTTCTTTTTTAAGATGGCAGAAAACTGTACGCTGTCCTTTGTTCGTGTCTATGTAGTGGGTATGTTAGGATGTGGGCGGTAAAAATAGTTATAAAGCTCGCTTGTTCCATACGTATGTGTTGACCTATTATGTACATATGAACCCACACTTAGTAAACAAGAATATAATATGTAGGTGTTGCCACACACACACATACAAATTTATTAATAAATTATCTCTCTTTTGAAGTTGTAGTTTATATAATGGTTTAAATTTAAGCTTTCAAGTAATTGAACCTATTTTTAGCTTCTGGTAATTTATAGGTATGAAAGTTATTTCTGATGTAATAATTTATTCCAAGATAAATCTATTAATGTTATTCGTAACTGGAATGTCTAAAATACTTTGGCGGTGGTATTTTCAATACGTAGTTATAATAATAATAATAATAATGATAAAATAATAATAATGATAAAATAATAATAATTTTTATTGCCCAGAAAAATACATAGTTTAAAAAAAAAAACAGCAACGTTAGCACAATATTAGGTGAAAACAATATTTGTTCGAACACTGATACCCAAAGTAAGATTTAACTTGTGTCATGGGTACCAGGCCCCTCTCAATTTATTTATTAAATAATATTATGATATTTTTATAATTCTTGCAATATACAAAATAGAAATAGAAGATGATTAGGGTGTATGTGTCATGTGTTTGATGGTGGGTGTATGTATGTGTGTGCGTGTGTGTATGTATGGATGTATGCTTTGTGCGTGCCTGACATTTTAATTACAGAGTGGTTATTTTAATTAGATTTTCGGTCTTATGAAGTTCATTCTCGCTGGAATTCTTTATTTGCTTTTTCTTGCCAAGGAAAATGGCGTGTGCTTAATGTTTGTTTAAAATGCAGACTAAGTTTTCCTTTACAGTGTAACTAGTTCAGTTCTTAGAGTTGGAGTCAATTCTAAGAACAAACTCACCGGTTACACTGTTTTTATCCATAATTAGGCGTGTGTGGCGGAGTGTGTTCTCATGACTAGTTTAAGATAAGTCTTGTGACTTGAAAATTTTGCAAACCGGTAGTCGCTTTACAACAAAAAGTCCTCGATTACCGCAATTAAATTACAAACATATGAGTCCATAAAACAGAATATAGGTACATAAACGCACATTGGTACTCATATTACCATTCATGTTTTTATCATAATAACTAACATTATATTGTTCCTATATAAGTCAAGGAACTGTTAGTAGCGCTATCGCGTGTTTACAAGTTTATAAAATAAATATATTGACTATTTCTTTATTGTAAATACGCCAATGCAGAGAACATTTATCACGCAAACTCGGGTCGCTCTTGACCGGCCTTTTTAAATTCAATTTCGAGTAGAATCAGCAGTTCACCTTGCTACACATTGTAGCATCGATTTTGTTAAAATATTTTTCAATTAAACGAGTGATTGCGCGCGGCGTTTATTAAATTTAATAAACTTACCATCGCCGACATTGTTTTCACTGAGCCTACGACAATATTAAGATGTTGTAGCAATCCTGGACGTTTTGTAAGCTTAGTTTCCTCTCCCTAGCGTTTCGCTTCCTGCTAATGAATGAAATGTTTAACAGTTTGCGAATATAACTTCGTGCGAGCCAGGTTTGTTATTTATTTAGTGTCCTAAAAGCTGATGAAAAATAAACTAAGGGCCGCTACCTCGACCTCTGGGGATACCGTCTGTGCTCAAAGCATGTACTGAGTAATGAATTTATGAAAAGATCCGAAAATGAGATAGCATTTGCTGGGCAATTTTTATTATGCCGACACTTTCCAAAGGATATATTTAATTTTATAATCATTTACATAAATATGTAATTTACGTTATATTTATCGTTTAAGTCTATAAAACTATGAAGTACGGTTAAAGACAAAAGTGGAGTAGCATCGTAAGGTACACATTCGCATACTGATCCGAGCGAATATCTTCGTGTGTGTGATGTTTTAACGCAAACAATGAAACATTATTCAATGTAATGATAGGAGGTGAAGTTCGTCATGCGCATGTGTGCAAAGTGAGACAAAAACGAGTTCTTGTACCTATTGTAATTATAATAACTACTATCCCTTATATTCAACAACAGTGTCTCTATTAGTCCGCATTTACAATTAATGCTTAAATTTGCCTATTGTATCGCAAGTTGCGATAGCGGAGCGGTCAACGAGTCTTCTCACTTGATCACTAAAATATAATGACGGTGGTTCAAATCCTGGTGTCCTCTACTTCCACTTTTGTTTTTCTATTAGGCACTGAAATTTCCAAATAATAAAGATTAACGTTATTGTTACCTACTTATTACGCTAGTGATTTTTTTTAGGAATTAAACTAAAAATTTAATTATTTTATTATTATAATAACAATTATTTATTAGAATTAGTTTAATTAGGCACTGAAAACATATATTGTTTTTATTTTTAATAAATAAATATATAATAATAATAATTAAGAAAAACAAAATTTTATTCAATTTATAACAATAATATTTCATTATAAAAAACAATGTGAAAATATGATTACCGAAAATGAACTTTTATTAAATTTTCCGTAAATGTTTTAATAATACTATATGTATAATAAAAATCATCTTTAGTCTTTACTATTTAGATTAATTTTACTTACAAATAATATTTTACAATTATAATGACAATTGAGGTTATAGCTTAATTATTCTTTTTCACAAGAAAAAGAGGATTGAAACTTAACCCAATTCTAACATCAACCGGCACGTCTCCTATTTGAAACAACTTTGTTTAATATTTAGTGTGACCTCCATTGTTCTTAATACAGCTCAAGAGACGTCTATGCATGGAGGTCACAATATTAGCACACATAGTTCGCAACGGTCTCGTCGGTATGATACCCTTTGATTCATAAGCATTCACCATTCATCTTCGCTGAATTTGGTTAGTAAGAAGCGGTCTTCCACTACCAATAAAATACCCAATACAATAAATCGTGAATAATAATATTCCAATACAATAAATCGTGTCACCCAACGACTTACAGTATTTCTCTGAAATAAAATCAAAAATCTTATTAGACTAGATAGCAATTCCTTAACAGCGAAATCATAAATCACAATACCATAACATAATATTTATTTAAAAAATAACTTACTAAATATATTTATTTAAAAATAGTTTAGTCCAGTTTCGTCGACAATTTAAGATATATTAAGCCCATAATTATGTCATATATTTGCCCTGGATTCAATATTTATATTAGTTTGCATTTTAAATGTAGACTTTCAATCAACGACTTCAATCGACGATTCGATGGCGTAGTGGTAAGTGTGATCGACTGCCACACCTGAGGTCGCAAGTTCGATTCCCGCACAAGTGAAACATTTATGTGCATGAACATGGATATTTGTCTTGGTATGGGTGTTTCTATGTATAATATGAATGTATTTACAAAAAAAAAGAAAGTATAATAATGTATGTATGTTTATCCATTGTCTAGTACCCATAGTACAAGCTCTGCTTAATTTGGGCTAGATGGTGTTGTATGTTTGTTATAGAATATAATTATATTAAAATATAAAAAAATGATAGCAATAATAATGACACAAACGCTCGTAACAAAGATCACCAACCAACAACATCACATAATTCTATTCAAGTGACAAATAATTATATTTTTTAAATCCACACCCTCATCTTTTGAATAACCGCGGTTTAAATAAGTCTCAAAGGAAAGTAACAAGTCATCGATGTTACTAATTTAAGAAAAAATACAAAGAGATTCCTGGGGATCGAACCAACAAGCGTTACATTTTAGATCACACTATTACCATCACTTACTTGTTTATTTGAAATTAATACTCACAATAATAATTAGAACAGGCGACAGTATAAGTGCGGCGGGTTTATGTGTATGTGAGCAATGATTTTATTGAAAAAGGTCGTAAGTACAACTTGTTGTGATCCTATTGGTTTGTTAAATTGTTACGCGACTTTTGCACCTGACCGTACTTTATTAAAAATGGTTGTACCTTCGGGTAGTATAAAATTTTAAGAGCACAAGTGCTAGTACGAGTTGTCATTACTCCTGATTATGCTGAAAGTCGGCATTTTCATATTCATTTTGATAAGTTCAATAGAGTATTCTTTAGCCAAAGCATTTAGAAAACATATTCCAATACGCATTGACATATTCATCTTAATCCAGAGCCGTGGCAATTCCTAGAAAAAGTATTGATTAATCCTAACTAAATGTCCTAAGTAATATTAAAAATGCCAATGTGAGTTAGTTTGTATGTTACGCTTTCATGTTACGCCTTAACTACTCGACCAATCATCATGAAATTTCGCATACACAACGTCAGTCAAGGGGTACAGAAAAGGACATTGAGTATCTTTTATCCCGAAAAGGATTGTTCCCCAGCGAAGCCGTGGGCAAAAGATAGTTATAATAGGTATGAGGCCGTAACAATAATTGCCGCCTCGTTATGTTAGAATTTTATATCCCTAGAAATCGATTCTTATATATAGGATGTCCCAGAAGTCGATGTCAAGCCGGAATCAGGTAACAGGCCATTCGGCGTGGCTCCAAACGACTTATGTCAAAAGGATGGACGTCAAACATGGTTCCCATTCATGGTCACTACAATTTTCTTTCATTTACGTTATTTGACCGGGTCGACAAACATTGACATGAGCTCTGATTCCTAAGAAGAACTTTTACTTTGTGCAGCTGCTATTTGTCATCATATAATTGCTAAAAAACCGAAAAAACAATGGTGCAAAGAATGGCTAAAAAAAAGAGATAACTTCACACATGTTAATTTAATAAACGAACTGTCGTTATAGTCAAGTGATTGGAGAAACTACCTGAGAATGGACGAGCTTACGTATTTCAAATTGCTGGAACTCGTTACTCCATATATAATTAAACAAGACACCAATATGAGACAAGCAATAAGTCCTCATGAGAGGCTGTGACCACTCTTCGTTTATTAGCATCAGGAATGAGCTACGAGGAACTAAAGTTTCCTACGGTAATGTCTCCACAACGTTTGGGGGTCATAATACCAGAGACATGTAAAGCAATTCTTAGCGTAATGAAGGATTATATGAAGGTAAGTATTTTTTTATTTGTTACTTAATATATTTTACGAATCATTCCATTGCATCTTAGAACTACTGCTCTAATAAAACAACTATTTTTAAAGAACCAAGATGTGTGTGATCATTAGCATAGTGATTATTTATTACGTAATGAATTTATATATTTATCCAACACGACGTCGTCGTCGTCGTTTAAGTAGTTTTCTGTAATAGATATAGTATTGTGATTGTAAGACAATGATATATTTTATTCACATGATTGGGATAGCATTTGGGCCTGTGATTGTCGAGTCTGTGATAGCTGCGTCGGTGAAGCCTGGGACGGTGGCTGCTGGGCTGATGGCAGTTGAGCTAATAGCTGATGAGTCTGGTCCAGTTGGGCTGGTGGCTGCTGGGCTAATAGCTGATGAGACTGGGGCAGTTGGACTGGAGGCAGTTGTGATGTTGGTGGTTGAGCTAATAGCTGTTACACGCTTTCAGAAAGCACTGTAGTTTTGTTTGAATTTAGGAGTATCTAGTCTGTTAGAAATTTTCGTCAAAACTTCAATAGCCGGACTTCCACATTATTCTTTTTAAATTCTCATTATTCTGCAGCGACAAGTTGGGCCTGATGCTTCTTTAAAAGTAGTTTTACACATTTGTACTGGTGCTGCTTTGAGAGTAACAAGGCGAAGGTGACTCCATTTGTGTGAAGTCTTCTATATTCTGAAAAATAAACACCTTAAAATTACTTTTGTTTTAGATGCCTGACATAGAAGAAGAATGGAGAATTATCGCAAGAGGATTTGAAGAAAGATGGCAATTCCGAAATTGTCTCGGATCAATTGATGGAAAACACATCCGAATCATACCGCTTGTGGATATGGGTCCAGTTCTTACAACTAAAAAAAAATGTCAGTATAGTTCGCATGGCCTGCGCTAATACCAACTACGAAATTATTTGGTGTAAAACTGGAATAAATGACAGAATATCTGATGGTGGCGCTAAGAGCTAAAAGCTAAGAGCTTAAGTTAAGTAATCATGAGTGCAATATTCCAAATAAAAGAAAACCACTAAATAGTTCAAAAGCTTTATCATACGTGTTTATTGGCGATGAAGCTATGCTTTGAGACCTGATTTTTAAAAGCTCTTTGGCAAAAATACTCTCACTCAAGAGAGAAAAATATACAACTACAGATTGTCACGAGCAAGAAGAGTAATCGAGAATGTTTTCGGAATAATGTCGAACCGTTTTAAAATTTTTCATGTTGCCATTAATTTAAGTACTGAGAGAATATATCTTGTCGTTTTGACGTGCTGTATTTTACATAATTATTTACGACGGTCAGTTCCTCATTATTCACAATACGAACTATTCGATTTAGACGATGATACTGTTGAAGACACTATTCCGGTAACAAATCTTGAACCATTAAATGTAACTACTGGCAGCGTTAGTAATGACGCAAAGACTGTAAGAGAAGAATTTGTACAATATTTAAATGGTGAAGGTGCTGTCAGTTGGCTAAACGAGAGAGCTAATTAAAACCGTTTCAACCCTAATTTTTATTTTTATTTCTATTGACTTCCTCACCTCATTCTCAGCTGTCGTTTCATTCAGTACTGCAGTGATGTCACTTGGTTTCCTTGCGTCGGTATCTCTATCCGCTAAAACTGATAATAAATCATAGTACCATAATTTAGGCACATGGACATCATCGGTACCGGCCCCTGATCGGTAAGACGCTTTTACCTGTAATAAGAAGTGTTTGGTAAATAACGGACAACCCTTTAGGGTAGTTTATTTACCCTATCGTAGCTATATCAAATAATTTATATTTTATGACTTTTTAATGTTTGCAAAAAACGGATTATTTCATCGTCTAAATGTAAGTACATATGTATACATTGAGTTATCCTGTATAAGTAGTTTACAAAGGTACTTTTTAAAAATCGGTACTGCGCCAAGAAAGTATCATTTTTATTCTTCACACATATTAACCACAGGCTTTTGCAACTAACTTAACCTCAAAAGTTACAATAACTATGTACACAATGTTTCATTCCTTCAATAACCACACCTATTAACTACTCCAAAAATAAGATAACGGATAAACATACTTAAATATTTAATAAAAGTTATAGAGGTTCCTTGCTTTATAACAAAACCCTAAAATACAGGTAAACAAAAACATTCCTACTTACCTTATTATGCTCCTTGTTGAATGAACTCCTCAGTGTATTCATTTTTTTAGTTACCGAGTCTATGTTTGCATTAGCATCAGTTATCTTATAATTTTTTATAGTACTTTCATAGCACTCAACCTCTTATGTTTATTTTTGTAAAATTTGTGATTCACCTTCCACAAGCATTCAAGTTCCTTGTATTTATCTATAAACTCCTCGCGCCCGGAAGCCATTTTGGTCCACAAACAAAATAATCACAAACGGATCGTTCGACGTCTCGGCACGGAATGAACACAAAATGGATGTGGGTTTGCGCATTCACGGGAAGCGCGGCGCGATGGCACGATGCGATGTAGTGTTCCTACACTTACAAGCTGTCGGCTCGATGTTGCGGCGTGACGCCACGACGCAGCGCGATGGATTTTGGCGCGATTTGAAATCCAGAGTTCAATGGATTCCAACATTCACAATCAAAATTTGGCTGTATATCATGCCATTTGACGCGATGGCGTGACCGACCTTAAGTAATAATAGCTATCAGAAAAATTACACGTGACGGTCTTTTCACTACTGTTACTAAAGATATTTACTTTTTGAATTTTTTTATATACTTATACAATTTTTCTTATATATATATTCTTCTTTGAGCTCTCGATTTTTTCGATTATTCAAGATTACACAACAAAAAAGAACAAACTTCTGGGACATTCTGTATATGAATATAACCTACTTACATATATTTTGTCTAGTTCATTATAGTTTCTACTAGAGGCGCAGTTAAGTTACGTTAACGTAACCGAGAGCAATGCAAACTCCTAATGACGTAGCTGAATGATATCTCTCGCATGACGTAATTAGTTTTCAACTAATTTATTATGATAAGGTTTGAAACAAAATAGTGACGTAAAATCGGTTAGAGAGTTTCTTACATAATATCCGCAGTCACTTTATATGTAAGTTAATGCGAGTAGGCAACAAAACAGGACCGTGATTGATGGTACGATAGAGCCAATAATGGCACATCTCTATTTCACCCATCGGAGAAACTATCCCTTTGTGAATAATATACCTACTGAAGACTGAGATATTTTCCGTTGAAGTTGCCTCGGCTGCTTTTATAACAACGCCCACGTTTCACTCAAAGTAGATTTAAACAGAACTGGTATATTTTCTTTAGGTAATGAAAGTCGCTTGACTGTGTAATATTGCCAAAGTAAAAACATTATTTTAGGTTGGATACTTACAATTTATCTTTCACGGAGGCAATAACAAACATGCCGAAATAACTTTATCATCGAATATTTAAGCGTACAATTTTGTGCCTAATTATAATCTGGAATATTTGAGGCTTCTGTAACCAGGGCGTTTAATACAATAACATAACACACTGCTATAAAATGCCACAAAAATTCGAGATTCAATCTTACGGGATTTTCAACTAAATAAAGAGAATGCTTGGAGACCTTTTATCTTTTTGGATAAATTCTTTTTGCTCGTATATTGGCGGCAGAAGCAGAGCGCTTATCGCAGATCGTTATTTAGCCAGCGACGTCCTAACTTTACCTTGTTTTGCTTTACATTCGTCGTTTTATGAATAAATTGTCATCTGTTGTTATTTAGCAGGCAACGTTTATGTGTGTTTTACGACTCTTACCGGACTACAAAACATTTCGACGCTGTAAATTGTCAGATCCGCGCGTCGTACAGTTTTTTGACCATAAAAGTACTATAAAGCCATTCAAGGCCAAGGGAATAAATGAAAAGAGATACGTTTTATAAACATTATCTGACCATGGTATGTACTCTGATCATAAATCAGCTCGTAAATGGATATTGCTCGTTGGCCATATGTATAATGTACTCGTACATAGTCGGCGGCGCGCGGCGCGGACAATTTCACCGATTCCGCAGGTATAATAGCTGTGGTTAATAGTGAGTTAATTAGTTACAGTATGCAATTATAACAGACTACATTACGTCCGCGCGCTATGTCAACAAAATGCTCTTACACTATGTCCATCTTTCTAAGTACCGATCGAACATTTACATTAAAAATGATCTTGCCCGCGGCTTCACTCGCGTAAATGTAGGTTATATCAATTTTATATCCCTCGGGAACAGCACTTTTTTTTTTGGATAAAAGGTACCCAACAGCTTTTCAGTTCCCCTGAAAACGTGTATACAACATTTTATGATGATCGCTCGAGTTGTTAACGCGTGATAGCATAACAAACACTTACATTCGCATTTATAATTTTAGTTAGAATGCTTGAGAGTACTTCATTAATTATTTAAAAATATCCTATATAGTCACGCCATATAGAACATTTTTAATAAGAAAATTTACGCGTGGTAATGTATAGTGTAGCATACAAAATATATACAGTGTACGTGTGGGTACGCTTTCCGTGTCAAGAGTAAACTCAATAATGAATAGATAACGGATCTCAGTCTTGTAAATACCAACCTTTGATTTCCCGAAGTTTTGCTCGGTTTGTACCAACCGTAGTCATGGACTGTTTTGTTGAATCAGAGGTATTTTACCTTAAATTTTGCACGAGATGCCGTAGTATTTTGTAGGTGCTATGTCTAAAGTAAATAAAATCGAATGTCTAATACAAATTATTCCTGACTAGATTTTTGTCGCGTAAATGTAGGTTATATAAATTTTTATCCCCTGGGAACGGGTAGTAGGTAACAGTAGTTTTTCTTGATGAAAGGCACCTTATGTTCTCTTTTATACCCCTGACAACGTCGTAGGTATGCGAAATTTAATGATGATCGGTCAAATAGTCAGGATGTGAAAGTGTAAACATGTGAGGTCATTCTTATTTATAATATTAGTAAGGATTGCAAACATTCCACTATTAATTTTAATTGTTTTCTCAGGTTTTGTTTTATTTCACTTAATCATTATGAGAACATGATCTTTAACAATTAATAAAAAATACTCGTCAAAAGTATGATAGCGCAGTGGTTTAAGTAATTACGCTTACTTCGAGCGTTCCGAGTTCGATCTCCGCTTGAGAGAAAGTTGCTCACAGGTTGTCGTATCGAGTGACAATTACAGTCCACCATACTACACATACATTTCTATAATGCTTATAAAGAACTAAAACTGGAGTCAGCTTAAAGAAGAAAACGTTATTATAATAAAATACATAACATCTTTGATTTGGTATAAAATCTCTATTAGTAGGCAAGTATAGAATTCTATTTATTTTTAGAGTTTCATTTGTACGTTGGTTGGCATAAATATTAACTACCTGCATGTCAGAACTAGCAAACCTACGAAGAAAATCCATTATCATCAATACGTTATCTAGCCTTATCAATCCCAATTCGGGATCGGCTTTGTAGTCTAACCGGATTCGACTGAATATCAATTCGGCAACCCAAAGGGATAACGAAATTTAAGACTAGACTAGGGCAGACTATCTTTTAAATACTTAATCCCTATATGGCTAGCCATATATTTAAGTATCTGACCGTCGAACCGACGGGTTACGCGTTCGCCGAGGCATAGAAGGTTGTGTTTTTTATGGTTACCTGTCTATAAACATGGTGGTGACAACGTGTACGATCGCCGCCAACTAATTGATCTGCGAGATCATCATGGAGCAATCGGTTGGTGCGATCACTACCACCATTAATATATAA
Organism: Catocala fraxini; assembly: GCA_930367265.1. Lineage (NCBI taxonomy): Eukaryota > Metazoa > Arthropoda > Insecta > Lepidoptera > Erebidae > Catocala > Catocala fraxini. The sequence continues at coordinate 17,054,807 of OV884038.1, forward strand.
TTACTTTAGTAGCTAGCTACCACCTATTACGTTACGAATCCCTCAGCGTACCCTAAAAGACTGAGATCATAATCTTTGTCTTTTTGGGTAGTAAAATTTTCTACAAAGCGCAATGCATGCTTTTGATTTCACAAAAATAATATTTATTTATTTCCAACAAACCATCTAGTACCATGGTTTCCACATTCACACAGCTAGCAAAATGTAGTTCTAGTTACGTAATAGATAGAATAGAAGGCGAGCGTCATCTGTAAATATGAAATAAATGTCAGAGCAGCTTGTTCATTATATATTTAACGGCGCACAAAGAATAATATAAACTATAAATTGGAACGAGCTCCGAGCACAGTTTCCGTTTTTCACCGCAAATACTATCATTATCTTTAAATAATGTCGATCATAACCCACACGCAATCAAAATGTATTAAATAAATTGTGTTAGTTAATATTTATTGCGCCATCAGCATCGTAATGATTTATTACTTATTTATCATACAATTTGTAGACAAAGTATTTGCAATTTTCCGTAGATGTCACTCTAACTCACCCAGTTTTAACGCAATTACACCGCTTGACACATTGAAAATTTAGTATATCATTATGTATGTACCTATACACAAGCTGAAATAAAATTTATTATTAAGAACGACCCATAAGAAGTAAAATATTAAATCTACCATTACGTAATCATTTTGATTGGGTCTAATAGTTAATAGATATGAATATCGTCTGGACTAAACCTTTACATACCATTTATTTCTAATATGTAATCAGATAAATGTAGTGAAAATCTGTAGTAGGGAAGGATAGAATATGCGCGTCAGGGAGGGGGTGTCCGTGACCTACAGCCTGCCCTATATCGTCGATGTGCCCCAATTATTACGGCCTTCGCACAGCTCTCGAGTCCTGCGACATTGGGCCGAGAATTCACTTAGTGATACGCTTTAAAGGGGTATTTATTACAGGTTTCATATACCGCTCATTGATATGACAGGTTGGAAGATGTATGTGCCTGTGTAGCATAATTATCGTTCTCAATTCATTTATTCACGAAGCGTTGATTCATGTCGATATTATTCATTGAACAAATTCAAATCTACTTTATATTAGAACTACCAATCAAAAATGTTATTACGCTACAACCGAGCTATTTTCGTCCGACAATGGACGTAGATATGTGTCTATCTAAGTACTTTGGCATTTTCAATTACATACACCTTTAAATATAGCCGTTGTTCTTATTGATACGCACAGGGCCACTACACATACATATGTGTTTATAGAGGATAATCCGCCGACGCGCGACGGTCTCTCCATAGTTGAGATAAAATTAGATAGTCCTAACAATGTACTGATAAAAGGTACAGGTGCTCTATTATTTATGCATTGAGCCTTTCACTAAAGATTTTCTTGATTGAAACGTATGTGTACAATGACGTTCATATATTGTTACGATCCCTCAGGGGACCGGCGTGTCATACATATATCAAGAGTGGCGTTGCGAAAAGCCTTGTCTTACACGCGACCTATGACATTTTTTGCTTATCTAAAAGTTGTAAACGTTCATTTGAGCTGCAAACGTTGTTTATGTGTTCGTCCTCGTTTTTATGACGGCCGCAAGACATGACAAGGATCTTATTTCTTAGCTAACAAGGACTTTGTAGGTCTCGCTTTCTACAATTCATTACATATTGTCCACGCGTCTAATATTGTAGCTGTATGTATGTAGTAATGAATGATGAGAACGTGATATCATTATATAAGATATCCCCGTTTATAGCCTTTAATCGATTTTCTGGATATTTCAACTAATAAATTTATTCGTTTTAACTTTATTAGATTTTATAATACTGAGGCTTAATATTACAAATCCTAACTACTGACTTTAAATTGCGATATGACAGAAATTATATTCGGTAACTACAACATTGAATTCATAGTAGACTATGGGAAGTTGTTAGATTTTATAATGCCGAAACCCGACAGTTTCATTCGAAAAAAGGTCATTGATTGTCTACGATATTCTGCAAGGAGGAACCTAGTAAAATGGAAGAAACATAATATCTACGAGTTCCAAGTAAATTGCCGATATTATTAAAAACAATAAAATAATACTTTTGGTAGCTAAGCATTCCATGAAAACAGTTTTATTCTAAGAACACTCTACATATTACAGCTATAATTACTTTGGGAAACTTAACATAGCAAACATTTCCAAAGAATCAATAAAAGCCAGAAATATAATATTTGTAGGCGATATACTAGTGGCAATTTCTTAATCGTATTTTCCTTTTTATATATTTTGGAAGCTTGAAATATAACAAGAAAGTGATAAAAGTAACAGTTACAAAGTCACCGGTCGTACTCCGACAATTTTAACTTGTTAATGGTTGTTATTACATATTTGCCGTCACTTGAAGAAAAATTGGACCGCGAAAGTTTTCATGTTTAATGTGTTTACGCAAATATACCTCACGGCTAATTACATTTTGAACATTTTACGTGTAAATACCGAGAAAACATTTTGCAGATTGTTATATTGTAATATTAATGTCCGTAAGATCAGTTATTAACCCAGCTGTGAATTGAACTGTTACGTTTATTAATAATTTTAATGAACCAGCATTACGCGCCGGTTGTGTTCTTAGTGATGCGGTTACGCAGAAGCTTTTTCATTTATTACGATTTCGATTCGAGTGTAGAGCGCGGCACAATTCGGCCAAGGCTAGACCTCGACCCCAGCTTTTGTTCTCGCCTCCCCTCTCCGATACTTGCGCGGCTTATCCTTTGTATGAACTTTTGAAACACACTAATATGTAATGCATTAGTGGTTTAACTTCTATCTATCAGAATAAGCACAGTAAACGTCTAATATTATTATACGAGTTTTTGGTGATAACTGCGGGCTCTCGACTGCGAAAGTCGTTAAAAGAAACGACCTTCACAGGGGATGTCGGCGTAATCGGTGTTCTCGCAGGTTTTTAAAGCTGACACATAGGTATTCCTGACACCTCTGAGTTATTTCTTAACGCTCTTATTTCATAATAGATAAAGTGAGCAACTTTACAGTGGATTAATTTAATAATAAATATTTTTATGGTTACAGGGTTTATATCAGTTGAAGAAAATAATAGTATCATTAACAAATTTTAAATAAAAATTATACTCACGTACAGAATACGTTTAGTAAATGTTAAGAAATTAATTTAAATACCCAAAAAATATACTTAAGAGTACTTTAGACTGTACTGAATTTCGTATAGAATGTATATCGTGAGTAATGCTAGATGTTCAAATATCATTGAACTGATTATTAGATGTGCACGTTTTGATCCAAACAAAGCCTTAATATTAGCCGCATTTTTAACTTGCTTATTATTGGAAAGCCAGACATAATTGAAAACCTATTGTGTATAACCGTCGGTATGCCGCTCCTACTCAATAGGCTAGATAATTATAATGTATGTAAATTCGCATTACGTCACAAGTTAAAAGCTTAAAATAGCCATACTTACCTATACGAATACCGTGCTTCTAATGATAGAATTAATATACGTCACAAGAAATCAGTAGCATCTGTTATTAACTTATTACCAATACTAAAGATACCTTACAATGCAACCCAAAACGTATTTCACAAATTTGACACCAACCCGTTCTATATACATTTAACTAAACAATATTTCTTTTATTGCAGTATGTCACAGAAAAGATGGGTGGTGCCGAAGGCACGAAGTTGGATTTGGACTTCGTGGAAATGGAAAGAGTAAGTATATCAGTTACTATTCCTTTTACGTAAATACAATAACCCAACGAATACGATACTCTGAGTGAAGTATGAATTCTGATTGATAGTTTACAATCCTACGTAATAAAATTGCAAACGTGTACCAGAAGTTACTGCTTCTGAATACGTTCGGTTGTTATCCGTGGTTGTAAATTTCAGGTAACAAATGTTTGCTTGTACAATGCTTCTTCAGTATGATTTATGGCCAAGGATAAATTTACGATCGCAGACAGACTAATGAAATGTCACGACATTCATTATTCATTTAGCTGACCCTAACTTTTTACATAAAAAGACCTTGATGGTTCTTACTTTTAGAAAACAGACGTCACATGCGAGTTGGTGGAGGAGTTACAAACGAAGACGAAAGAGTTCCTGCAGCCGAATCCCACGGCGCGGGCGAAGATGGCAGCTGTAAAAGGCATCAGTAAACTCAGCGGACAGGCTAAAAGCAACACTTATCCTCAGCCCGAGGGCGTGCTGGGTGACTGTATGCTACATTATGGCAAGAAACTTGGAGAAGATACCGTATTCTGTAAGTCGCTTGTGTATACCGTTTAATAGTATTATTTAATATCATGAACCCGTAAATATTCGATGCTTCAATAGACTAGATAATTAAATCTGTACATTCACTTAAAACCATTAGAAATAGGGTTTATTGCCAAACGATAAACGATCTAAAATATCATTTCATTTTAGCTGCAATAGATATTACACGATTTATGAAAACATTTAAGTACAGAAGGTTTTTTCGGAGCGCTTGAAAATTTGCTAGTAGTTCCACGACGTATATCTGTTAATAAACTATTAAAATTAAAAACCTTTCTTAAACTAGTCAATCCAATTAGCGCTTAGTGTTACATTACGTAATATAATGACGATCAAATTTCTTGCTCATAATTACTCCAACTATTTAATTTTCGATTTTATACAACCGTGTTACAAAAGTGCAAATCTAACATCATTCTTATACTATTGTGTTCTTGGTCGGTCTGTAGTCTTTTCTGAATAGGTGTATGGATTTGAAAGTAAGCATGGAGTAAGGTTATTTTGATATCCTTAACACAGTTGACGAAACCGTGAACCTCTAACAGTCGTGAACGAACGTCTAACAGTCGATACCATCAATCGGAGTCATATTTTACATCCAACTTAAATAACCTTAGTTAAGTTGAAAGTTCGCTTCGCTTGACGAGCTGTAGAAACTATATTGATTTTAGGCAATCAGTTTATCAGTAAAATGTCTTCTGGGGAATCTTAAGCATTATATAGCTGGCCTTCAAGGCATGTTGTTTATACGCTCCTTTGGGTGTGGCTACCAATCAAACGTACGATACGTTAATAAAAAAGTGGTAAAAGAACCTTAGCGGTAATAAACTAAAACTGGAATTACATTTGTAGCGAATTGCCTCATCGAGATGGGCGAAGCGTTGAAGCAAATGGCCGATGTAAAATATTCACTCGACGACAACATCAAGCAGAACTTCCTCGAACCACTTCATCATTTGCAGACCAAAGACCTTAAGGAAGTCATGGTATGTCAATAATTTATTTTACATCTTGTTAAATAACTAACAGTAACAAACAGAAGACAATGTACGATCGTCTTTGAATAGAAATGTCAATAAGAATGTATGGAAATGACGTAAGTCTTCATTCCATTATTGATATAATGTAGTGCATTGATCAACAGTCGCGAGCGCGCGACCACTGCTTTGAAATCACGTTATGATGTCCGATGTGTTTTTTCCAAACCTCTTAGTAGCGCCACGCAGGTTGGATTTGTATCCAAGAGCGAGAGATGGTAAAAGCCACATTTTTATTGTAATTATGGCTCTAATTTACATTAGTCATATTATTTAAATAGTAGCGATTTCTGTTCATCGGCATTTCGTTGAATTTTAATATATTTTCTGTATTTATTTATTGTTCATAACTATTCATATTTATAATATTTATTGTATACCAATTTTGTTGACAGCACCACCGAAAGAAATTACAGGGACGTCGATTGGACTTTGACTGCAAACGACGAAGGCAAGCAAAAGGTGATTATCATCTGTATTTTATTAAATTCTATAACGTCTCTTATTCTATTTTGATTGATTTATTTTGTTAATTTCATATCTATTTCTCTCTCTTAAGTTCTTATTTTCTTTTTCCGAATGTATTGGCCAGGCCCCGGTAGGGCCAGCCCTTACATGAGTCCAAGTCACAACACAACAAGACAGGGTACGTGGGGAATACTGAATCCTAACTATTAACACAATAGGCCTGTAGTGCAAAGCTAACACGCGTTTCAAAGCCTCATTAGATTGTATGTACAAATCGTATAATATAAGCTCGTTTCTTTCATGTTTTTGTTCCTGTCCTGCGTTCGCGCCGCTCCTTACCATCATTCATTACCTGAGTATTATTTTCATCGTTTGGTTTGTATGCACTTTCTTTTCGTTTTATTATGATTTATTCATCATTTTTTTGTAACTAATTGTTACGTACGTGTGTACGCGTTGTTGCGTGCTCGTATGCGTACTGTACGTTTGAAGCGTCCGTACATTAGGTGCTCATATTGCAGACGACGAGATCCGACAGGCGGAGGACAAATTCGCCGAGTCCCTTCAGCTCGCTCAGATTGGGATGTTCAATCTACTTGACAACGATGTAAGTACAAGTCACTTGACTAAAGTGAGTCGCACTACTTTTTAGCAATGTCTATGGATTTTATCAGAGGTAAAACAGTTATTCGACAATGTTTTTAATACATGATTGATCGCACGTAAAAGTCGTACAGTAAAAAAAGAATTCTTTTAGTTTGGCGTCCTCTCAAAAATGCATAGACGTTTTTGATTAGTAGTACTCATAGTTATTAAAAATGTATACTAATATTATATGCTATCGGGTTTTAGGTAGAGCAAGTAGCACAGCTGTCATTCTTCGCAGAGGGACTACTGGAATACCATCAGCAATGTACAGAGATCCTCAAAGGACTCGTCTCTGCACTTATGGAAAAGTAAGTAACTATAGCCTAATGTAGATGGCTAATTTAAATAATTGCGCAATCAGTTATTTCAAGACACTGATGTGAATTAAATGACCAGAATGACATTTAAGAGAGTGAGGACATTTAATTTACATCAGCTGAAAGACAAAACTGCCTATATCAAATATTTGTATATTTTCAGGAAAGAAGAAGCAGTGAACCGTCCTAAGATGGAGTTTGTACCGAAGACCCTAGCGGACCTCCACATCGAGGGCATCCACGATCTGAACAATGGTAGGCGGTACGGTTCCACCCAGAGTTTGTCCCGTCCCCGCCAACATATCCCTCCCTCCTCCTCAGTCGGTGACCTCAGCACTACAGACCCTTTCAAGGCTTGGGACGCACCCTCTCCCAGTCGTACCCACTCTAGACCCGCGCCGGGGTTCAAACCGCACCCGGCGCCGAGGAATCAATTCAATGGAAGGGACCCTTGGACAGGTGATTTAGGTTTTATTTGCTGTATATCTTTTTGTTTGGTTTTGGTTGTGGATTGCAATATCAACGGTGGTGGTCCTATAGACAAGGGTGATGGTTATATTCTCGCGCGTGCAGTCCATACTCGAAATCTGATTTATGCACCATTCATGTTTTCATAAACATTTCTCACGCTTCGAGGCACATTTGTCGGTTACCATGGCACTTTAATGGTCAAGGTGAAATAACGAATCACTCATAAAATACTAATAGCCATTGTTAGTGTAGATAAAAAGGTAAATACAATTTCTTGGTACAGGTACTTGGTATATATGTATATTAAAAGTTGCTAATTTTGGAATTGGCACAAATTATGAGCGATATTTCATATGCTGTCAAGGTGACACGGGCGATATTTTACTCATTAAAATGAACGAAACTCTTTACATATTAGTCGATAGTGTCATTTACAAGATATTCTTTTCAACACTATGGAGAGCACAAGTTTGAATGCACAAAACACAAATGCTTCTATGGTATATCTGATTATTCTTTGACAATGGACAGATATTTGTGGATATGATTTCTTACGTTAACTAATTTGTTCTTGGTAAACTGTGACTAACATATCCGAGGCTTGAAATATAGTCTTGTTCCTGTAGTAGTTATTAATATTAACTGGTAAACGATTATAAATGTACACTGTAGATATTACTCAGGTGCGGATTTAGCCTTATGTGCGAGGGAGGTCATTAATCTCGATTTCTTCTACAAGCAGCGTGTAAATTAAGCTTATCATTACTTAGAGTAACTGTATAGGCGCAGTGTCTCAAGTGAGTCACCTCACTACTTCTAATGCGCCGAGGGCTGTGGTTTGGATCCCCACATGGGGCAAATATTTGTGAAAATCAAGTTGTTTTGTGACCATTTAATTTTTATACTGTCGCAAAGATTATACCTAGAGCAAAAAATAATTACCGTATTACAACCATAAGCCACTAATTGAGGTGCGACTGGCACTGATCCCTGTGGGATTGATCCGGTTGGGTGGTGCTTTTGTTTATACTTGAAGTGCATTGCGATCAAGTTCTTTATTTTTAAATACATATACTCTTACAAATAATCGCTGTTAAACAATCTAGGGGTTCTACAGATTAACAATTAAAATCTACCAATAAAAAGATAGTGGATTGCTGAGACAATATTTCCTCTAATTTTTAACTAAGGTCATACCAAGTTTATATGCATGTACTAGTGTAATAAATACAGTGTGAGTCTTCATAAAGTGCACATATGAAAATGAGTGAAACTAGATATAATTTTATCGGTAGGAAAAATAATAAAAAAATCTATAAAAGATATTCTTAGATTTATACCTATTTACATTCTTTTTTAGTAGTTGTAGACCTTGTACCATGAAAATCTTGTAACTTTTGAACCAGGTGGTTAATCGTATTGAAACAAAAACAATAATAATAGTGAATGTGTAGGCAATACCGACGCAATACTATTCACACCCAAAAAATGTTGGTGACATAAAAACAAGAAACATTTTACAGTAAAACTGATTTCCGTACAGTGTTTTTTTAAACATTGTTCATTGTTCATTGTTCAAAACTTAACCTCTAGTTATTAATATTAGTTATTATATTATTAATATTCGTTTGTTTCAACACGATTAACCACCTGGTTCAAAAGTTACAAGGTTTTCTTGGTACAAGGTCAATAATTACTAAAAGAAATGTAAATAGGTATAAATCGAAAAATATATTTTTTTTATTTTTTTTCTACCGATTAAATGATGTCTAGTTTCACTCATTTTCATATGTGCACTTTATGAAAACTCACACTGTATATTGTACAACCTCGACGAAAACTAATAATTAATCCAAATTCGTTGATTGAGCTAGTGTCAAACGTACCAGAGCAAACTCGTAGCTTGATACAAAGTATTGATGTTTCCATCAATCACACCCTTAGTACCTACATACAAGATTAATTAAAATTTAATACACGCTTAGATTACTGACGGGTGTGAAGTTTGACCACATGCCATATAAACGTGGTCAACCTGTGATATAAAAGTAGTAGTTCATGATATTGAAACCATTAAATATTAAATATGTTTTATATTAATACTCAGTTCAACAGTGATTATTAGTAAGGTGATCAAAACATAAATAGCTCCGAAATTTAACACAAACTGTAAAAACACATGAATATTTTAGTAATACCTATCCTTTGTAAACAAAAATCGTTTAGAATAACATTTTCTTATTTTCTTTAAGCTTCTTTTATTCTGTTAATAACAACCAGGGTGCACCAGCCAGCAGGGTACGATGTACTGTCCTAACCTTTTCTTACAGGTTGCCGAAAATCCTTATCCAATCCTTATCCTCTCTCATTGTAACTTAAGAGTATATCTTAAATTGTTTTGAGTTATTCCAATTAATATGTGTTACTGCAATTGGTATTGCCATATTTTATGTCTCACGCCTTATTTTTATCTCCAAATAAATTATTTGGCCAGAGTTTACTTTTAAACTCTGTAAACATACCACAAATTTAAGGTGAATTTAACTTTTTTGATCTAGAGTTGGCACTCTGTTTTTATATTTTTCTGGCAACACTATTTGCAGTTGTAACTTGCCTTCTCTATAGTATTTACAATAATTGTCACTTTTATCTTTATATGTATGTCTAGAATTGTATACGTTTCTTATTGGTAGGACAATAATTATTACCTTACTCTTTCTATCTCTGCGAGTAGTCGATATTTGATATCACCTCTCTCTTTCTAAAGATGTTCGATGTTAAGTCCTCTACAGACGACTCGTTTGACATGCACAACGCATTAGTCAAAAATCATTTACACATAGTAAAATAAATTAAAACGAACTATAGTAATTTTACGAGTATTATAGACAAGGTACCGGGTAAATTTACAGACCATAACTCTAAGTCTAGGACAAAAGTACATATGTTAAATAATGCAAATCTCTTTATCAGAAATATCGTGAAGTACCTATTAAATTATTCGTTTATTGAGCAGTGCAGATATAATTATCTTTTTGTACTGGGGTTGTACGAGTGAGTAAACTTTGTAAGGGATTAAGAGAAACCGTAGGTTGTCGTTACACATATAGTATATGATATCTGTTGCCGTCGCGAAGAGGGCTCTCACGCCGGCTCCCCGGAGCACAAGCCGCCCTCCAACCTGGAACTGTTCCCCGGCGGCGCCGCCAGCGCGCAGCGCTCCACCAACGGTAACGCGCGTCACACACATACGCGCACACACTCACACATACACACGTGTAGTGGGGATTGCATACGGTGTTACAACATTACTCGTAAACATATTCTTTATAAGTAGGTACATCAGAATAATATAAATATAATGTTATATTTTAAATTATCAATTAAATATTAAGACAAACATACTGACTTATGAATTTCATGAATGCATTTTATGTTAATAAATGAAATTCATATAAATAATTTCTTGTATAATGTCCAAAAATAAATTATTTTACAATTCTAAGATACTATTTTCTTATTTTCAAGTTCAAGGAATATCGTATGCAATTGTTCGCTTATCAGTCCATCACACAGAAGTTGACACAAAATAACTATAGACGCGTGAATGCGGCCTAGATTTATAAATGCTTAAATTAATAAATCCGTACGCTGACATACACAGTGGTACAAAAGCTTTAACTAGACAAAACTACACACTACTAGATACATAGATCGAATTATGTTTGATGATTTAATTTTCTTTGCTTTGGAGTGATTTTATTAGATGTGGCTTATTTTTACGTTTTGTGACGTTAATAGTTTCTATATAGGATTTAATTTTACATCGTTGTATCAAAAGTGTTAGGCTAGTTTTTAAAAGTATTCCAACGGCTTTTTGCGGTTCAATTGCTGATCTATGAGACCTGTACTGCGCATGTCAAAATCATACAATCATCTATAGAACTATGTGACGTTCCGTAGTTTGTGTTTGAATGTTCGTCTACGGTGGCATGCTGTAGCGCTTTTAATACCATCAAACAAATGCAGAACTCGATGTTATAAACCATAGTGATTTCCGATCAACTGGTTAAAACCTACAAAAGCCTAAGCATTTTATTTAAAAAATGTTCCATGCTTGGATCACTGTGATTTATAGTGTAACTACCTTTAATGATACAGCATCGCCATATTATAACTGTGGTGTTTATGTCAATTTCACGTTACTGCCAGATATTCATTTCGTTCCATATACTGATGTAGAAAAACATTTACTCTTCATATTTAATCTCATATCTAAAAAGTACTTTAACTTATAATAATTACCTAGGAAGCTCGTATACTGCGACTCGCGACTACGACCGATGATGGCTACACGAATTAAAAAGTATACCTATAGGATACCATAAACAACAGAGTACCTACGAGTCATATATCAAACAACTTTTGACGTTTATTGTCGATGTTGCCATGCTATATATTACTTTTCCAAAATCGGTAATTTCTACCTTTTGGTTAATCACGATTTAATATTAAGCTAATCAATGTAATGACTGGTCGTTATTGTCGCCGCGTAGTCTTCAAGCTTCCTATGTTTAGTAGATACTACGGCTATTATAAATTTCAGGTTAACATCTGTAGAATATTGCTATACTTATCATCAAAGTCACCATAGATTTTTGCTAATTTTCAATTTATAATTTGATAATTACGCACAGTATTCCTTTGATAGAATTTTATTACATTCACATTAGATGCTGTTTGATTCTCACGTAGTATCTACTATGATGGATCTTTTTCCTATCAAGCGAGCTTGACTATGTTAACAGATTCACTTAACTTGTCCGTTTTTGAAGATATTTTTAATATGAAACTTAGCCGCGGTTTCAGTATATTTATTACATTTAAATCAACTAGACAAAATAGCGTCAATGCGCTTGGTTCATATTGTTACAGGCTTGTACTGTGTACTGACTGCGTAATAATAGATCGCATTTCAAAACAGGCTGCAGTTTTGCGAAAGAAGAGATCTATCTTAAAAATCTTTGTGATCGCAACTACGTTCTACCGACATTAAATAAAATACTACTAAAATGTAGTTTAACCAAATTGAATTAATAGTCTAACTTGCTCATAACATTTGTACGCAATTTGTTTATGCGTCTCGATACCCGCTTGATAGGAAACTGATCCCAGTCCAACAAAAGCCAATGTTCTCGAACTAAAGCGTAGCGTTCCACAGCATCCCCGTTGCCATCACCAGTTAAGTCTCCCGCACGGACCCCAATGGCCCCCACCAAGGGACCATGCTGCACTGCTCTCTATGACTTCGACCCTGAAAATCAAGGTGAACTAGGATTCAAGGTATGATTTTATTAATTTATCTATATAATATATATATATATTAGTTGTTGTTAGCTGGTTTGGGCATTTAGAAACAATAGACGAGAAAAGTTAAAGTTTATAAGGCTAGTGTGAATGAAACAGTCGCAAGGGGAAAACCTAGGCGAACGTTTCTCAATCAGATCGGAGACGTTTTGGACAAAGGCCAGGTTAAGAGCACCTTAACCGGCGAGCGTGTATGAGGAATGTGATGAAAGTGAATTAAGCAAGAGAAGTGTGTCAGGATCGTAGCAAATGGAAATCCATAGTCTTTGCCTACCCCTCTGGGGTACAGGCGTGAATCTATGTATGTATGTATATCATGCGTTTTAAAATAACTTTTTCTTATTCTGCGCGCATGGAGGAGTGTGAGATTTTGCATAGTAAGTTTATATGTAGAATGAGTGCAAAAGCTGAAATTAATATCCTTTTGTAATAGATTTTATTGATAATAAATTAAAATAACTAAAATTTTATGTCATGTACTAATTTTATATGTTAACCAAGGACATGATCTATTTGTGTGCCAAATATCATCTAAATCGGTTTAAGAGTTGTATGCGTAACAAACATCCAATCCTCCAAACATCTTCACAAACTTTCTCATTTTGAATACTATGTATAGTAATAGGATATTAATAATATTTTTTGATAGTTGCAACATTGGGTATGTATGATATGTATTATAAATATTAATTCATATATTTGTTATTACAGGAGAATGACGTGATCACACTGATCAGCAAAGTGGACGAGAATTGGTTCGAGGGTTCGGTGAACGGCAAGACCGGCTACTTCCCGATCAGCTACGTGCAGGTCACCGTGCCCTTACCCAACATGTAGACAGCCTCGCGCCACCCACCACAAACGTATTCATACATACCCCACCTTACCCCCGTACATTACACTTGTAACACAACTCACAACTACAACTTGAAGTGCTATTGGTTCTACAATTATTTAAATAATTCCAGTTGTTATATTACAAACCTACAGAATCTCAAGTTGAAGAGTCCCTACAAGTGCGGTAGGCCGATATTCCTTTGTGACGGTTGTGTTACACTTACTCATTCGTTCTGACGTCACGTTACGCAGTATTACGTAGATTTGAATCTATTATTGTGTCAAAAGCTCAATGGCAAGAATAACTGTTACCCTTTACGAATGGATAATTTGATGAATTATATAGTTTATCGGTTCAAACTCGTCTTCCGGTATTTTATTTACCGTTTTTATTGTTTACCGTGGCATAATTTCTTTGATTAATATTAATTAATTTGGTTCAGAAACTAAAATACTCAAAATATAATAATGTGTCGATCTTTTTAAAGGTTTATGATATTCACGTTGTCTGTAGTGATTGGCATCAAAGAGATAATGCTACGATGTTACTTATAAATAATAACGACGTATTGTACCTATCTACTGTTTGCATTTATTGCCAAAATAAGTGATTATTTAATATTAAATTATTGTAATAGAAATCATTGTAATCATGTTGCCATTTTACTTCATGACGTTTTTATATTAGTAATGAGTTGGGAGTAAATTGCTGTTATTTTATGTATAGGTGTTTTAGTTTTAAAGTGACTTACGCCAAATATTCCAACATCGGTCGGAGTACCTTTGCTCAGCATCAAAAGACAGGAGGACAATGGTTGCTAATCGCTAGCATAATCCTGAGATCCTGTCCTCATAAGTAAAGTTAAAGTATAACTTGCTGTAAGACGACGGCTGTGCGGCCTGTGAGTGCCGACTGGAAGATCGCATGATGTGGCTGCGACTACTGAGATTGGTAATATTAAGCAAAGTGATACGTTATTGTCAATCGCAATATATTATTGCTGAAGGCTCTGCCGCGATGCAGCAAAAATTCTGTGAGGTGATATTTTTAAACTAACGTTTGTATATTAGTTAAATATCTGGCATCTATTTTTGTAGGTGCGTATCCCTTGTATAGTATTCTCCCTTGACGTATGATTAGTTTATTTAGTTTACTATTTTATCATTATTTGTACCGTACATTGAAGGAAGGCACAGGAGCGGGACATAGTATTTATTAGGACTATTATATTATATTAACTAGTTAACACATGCGATTAGATTTTATAGTTGTATGTTTGCGGGTAATTATTTATCTAAATGGAGAAAGTATACAATGTAACGTATATGATATAATTAATATGAGAAATGAGGGACGGAGTCGATAAGCGTTGTTGAGATATTGCCAGGAATCTATAGCGTTTCGATGTTTGATGTATTATTGGCAAGCTATGATAAAACATATTATAATGTACTTGTGATAACTATAGATATCATGCTGTTGGTGCGGTGTCCTACCATTTTTATTTTATGTTTACATTGTTATATTTTAACAGCCCCATTTATTATTTCGACATTTCGCATAATAGTCCTTTAGTCATTACATTATCTAAGCTATTTTAAATATATTTTAATGTGTATGATTGATACCAAAAATATCTAAATTAGTAATTGTACATGGCCTCTATGCAATAGTAATGTTAAATGTACTTTATTAATGCACTTGTGCAATAAGATCTTAAATCGTCATATTCACTTTGTCCAATATTGATGTTGCAGTAATATTGAACATAAGTAATTTAAAATTAATTCATCGCATCATTATTGTCATGAACGGACCCCATTGAATCACATTTCTGGCATACAAAAGACAATACCTAGATCTAATGTTAGTTGTATGTAAGTTCATAAATAATTGTTCTATCTTCAAGTGTCTCTTAATATAAGTATTTTGAGTAAATAATATATTCATCAATGTTACGAGGATGTCATGTTTCGATGTTTAATGTGAGATGTTGCGACGTGGACTGTACGCTAAGCGGCCACGAACCTACAACACATCGCTAAACGTTCTGAATATACATAACATTTAATTGATCGCAGAAAGATCTATCACTATCTTGCAGAGCGGAACTAGACTGTTGTTGTTTTAAATGTGTTAAAATTCTACTAGCTTGAGAATGAGTATGACTGAAATGAAGGATGAGGACACATTACGGTGTTCATCGAGCCATCTTCACGGCGGATATGGGACGTCCAAAATACAATACTCAACAATGAAATGACAAACATTCAAAAGTTTCAGAGTTCTGGCTTTAATTCCATAGCTTCCTATTGAATCTATGGCAATGTACTTGTTTATTAGCTACCTAATTAGAAAGATGAGAGGATCTATTTTGGGCGTGCTGTTATCCCGAGTAGGACTAGCTGACTGGACACTTATTTTGTAGTAGCCCTGTGTTGGTTCAGTGTTGCTTCACGCGTTACGTATGTGGAATATTGGTTGGGAATGGTAATGATACTTGTAAGACACGACAGTTTTAATAAATTAATCATGTTTATAGTATGTAAACAATGTTGTTCCAACTCTTAAACAATTCTGGTAGATAAACCCTTTATACCTACTTATTTGTTGTTATTAAGACAAGTAACATTACCTTTAAGGGTGACATACAAGCAAGTTAAGTATATAGATAAGTGTCAGGTATCACTATCATTATATTGGCTCCTAAAATATGTTGCTATCGATGCGAGTACCTACGTCTGTTATGGTGTATTATTCTTGTTCATGTTACTGTAATCTTAAAATACTGTAATTTCATAGATTTAACTTGACGATTTACGAGATGTAATGCAAATATTATTGATTTGTATTAAAATTTATCCCGAAACTTATTGCTCGTTTTCGCCTCCTAATAAAATGTTAACAATTAAACACTTAATTGAGTTTTATTTAAACCCTTGTTTGAAATACCAAACTATCTTCGTTTCGTATCTTGCATAATCACACACACGAACACGCTCACGCACACACGCACGCACGCACGAGTTCACACATGCCCACTCTCATACATACACTCACACATTCATATAATTTAATCATTTATGAAGTGTATAATACACAGGTTTCATTAAGGTCTTACATGAATAGGCATATACACGAATTATTTTTGAAGCTTTACATGTAGGTACACCAAAGCAGTCTACAAATAATATCAATAAATCGATAGTGCATTATTTATGAGACCGTCATTTATGAGGCTCGTTAGAGTAGTCCACTAGCTCATATACCCACTATTTCCTTGTTCATGTTTACGAATGAGCAACTATGTAAGTTGTGCTACCTTTTCGTTGAGAATTTTGTAGGTACTTTTTAAATACATTATAATCCTTACGTCTAAGATTTTCACATACAAAAATATTTTGCCCTTATAAATCACATAAACACACATAATCACAAACATTATTCGAAATAAAATAATTAAATTAGAATTAATAGAGAATAGAGAATCATATTAGTAAAATAACGCAGATATACAAAATTTCACCATCACTAAAGCTTATAACAGTCATGTCAGCTGCCAGGGTAAGGAGGCGGCGGAGCGGGAGAGGGAGCGTTTAAACCTTCTCCCCAACCGCAGAGCCGGGCGCCGGAGGGCGCGAGAAGACCTCCAGCCACCCTGAGGTTTGACCTGGGGGTGGTGGGCTTTGTGGGCCTGCCCGCCATCCGTTCAGTATCAGGTCCGAGAGGCGGCGTGCGTGTTCCCACGCGCGCCTCTGTTTCGAGTCCGTCTTTGCTCTAGGGGGGAGACAGTAGGGTTTGGGGGCAGTTTTGCCTTATAGGTAGGCCTCTTCGTGTAATGGCCTGCCGTTTCATACGGCGGGCCGAAACCTCGGCGGGGTCGCGACCGCATGCGCAAGTGATTCGCGCGGCCCCGTCGGTAGTGGTTTTGTCGAGGAACACCGTGGTAGGTTTAGTCGGTATTCCGGGAGGTACATTATTCTTATTCCATCACTCTTTTACCCCGGCGAGTCCGACATAACCCCTCCGCTCGCCCTAGTGGAGGATTATGCGTCATGCATTCCCCAGGTTAAAAAAAAACTGCCGATGGGTAGGTAGGGTATTTCTCAGTTTACAATGTTACATATGTAACACATTTCCATCAAGTGTAATAAACTTTTAAAGTTATTGCCTTTAGAAATGGTTAGCTTATCAGGGATCAGCATCGATCAATAAGACTTTATTCAAAGAGAGTAAAGCACAAACCCTACAAGTCATTATAAGCATGGATATTAATTAGGCATACATATCTAAATAAAATACCGCTTAACAAATACATCATTCTCTGGATAATAAAATATGCATAACGTCTGCAACTACTCACATCAAAAGAGTCTAGGGATCAAATACGTTTTAAAGGCTCATCGCAATTGAAGATTATTATTTAAACTTTTTTTATTGTAATTGGTCAGGTAAATTCACTAAAAAGATTTAGTGAATTTCACTATTTCAAAAATTATTTTCTTTAAATTTCGATAATAATGTGTGTAATTCAAAATTAAATTGAGTAATGTTATACCTATTAATAGAATCTAGCATCTACGGTCAGTCGTTATTCGGAAGTTGCATAAGAATAAGTAGGTAATATTTCAAAACTTAGAATATTGAGGTCCAGTTACATATACAAAAATAACATTATAGTCATTTTACATAACAGTCACAATTTGTTTCTATCCATCGGTGCGGTCTACTAAAACATACTAAATTATATACTGAGTTTTAGGTAGGTACATCTATTCATAAAATCTTTGGCATTTTCATATGCTTAAATATAAGCAGAAAATATAACTTAAATAATTGTGTGTATACCTCTTATCCTTGTATCTTTTTTGTTTGTTCTACCTAGTGCCAAATTGCAGCGACAAAGTTCATTCTATTTGTATAAAATACATAATTGTATAAAATGTACGATCCACGATGGAACATTGTGTCCCAAAATACAAGCTTGGCTTAGTTTGGAACAATAATTCGAACATAGATAGGTACTGTGAAATACAGTTTTATGTCTCGGCCATATGAACAATCTATATGAACTTGGTGGCAATAAATACATTTATTTTTTATTTTGCCCGTCTGTTGCTAACATTGTAAGGCTTATTTCGAAATATTGATATGACAATCGTTCGAATGCATTATTCATTGACATTGAGGATTTCACTTTTTAGGAATTTGGTTTATGCTTAGGTAGGTATAGGTATGTAGGTATATACATTATATACACTTATGTAAGCCGAAAATATCTCATTTACAATTGAATCGAATCTGGAGCACAAAATCACTCGTAATCATGAGCGCAAATGAATGCCTTGAGGCCAAGAGAGACGGGGGGGGCGATTAGGTATTATTTTAATATTTTACTTTATATTAAATAAGAATTTGCCTGTGGCTTCACTGTCGTAAATATAGATTAGATTAGTAACAGTACTTTTTCCTGGATGAAAAGTACCCTATGTCTATTTCTGTTCTCCTGACAACGTGTATGCGAAACTTCATGATGATCGGTTGAGTAGTTATGGCATAAAACCGTAACAATCAAACAAACTCACATTTGCATTTATAATATTAGTTAGCGAAAGCCTTATGGCGAAAGCCCTATATAAATGTAGGTAGCTATGTTAATCATTTACGCACCTACTTATCTAGGATTATTTTCTAGAGGGAGCCCGAACCCTGAACAGCGATGGCCTACGTACCTACCTACATACAAACATAGAATTTTGAGCTGAAACCTAACATTTTAGGTGGTCACGGCCCTTCTGGGATAGGTATGCAGTAATAGTACCTAGAGACTACTAGTGGAAATATATGTTATAGGTAATAGATACTTATAGAAAATCATACCTGACCGACAAGCCATATCTTAATGCACAGTACCCAACCTTTTTATTTTTCATTTTCAGATAATTCCTTATAATCATAATACGGTAGGTACCTAAGTATAATATCTACCTAGATACCTAATTTAAAATCATATACCTAGATCGGCAATGAGATTTATTAATATCCATATTAGAGCATACTTATAATGCCAAAATTTCATATATAATTACTACCAAATCACCTTCACAGGGGCAAAGCATGACGACCTTCTGTTTAAAATTTATCGACCAAATTCCTAAAATAATATGCATAATAGGTGGGTACATTACCAAGATATTTATAATATTAGTAGGTAGTCGGTATCGAGTATTGACTAGGTAGGTACTAATATTATAAAATGGGAAATTTGTGAAGGTATTTGTTATTATATTACGCGAAAACCTTGTACCTACCTAATGTTGTACCTAAGTAGGATTCGATAAAAATTGGCACACAAGTAGACCATCTCCTCGATTAATATCCAGAACATATCTTACGTATCTGTTGTTGGGATTCAAGTTTCTATGTCTAACTTGCCAACCTACAATAGCTTAACAGATCTAGGGATAATCTAGGACGTGGACGTCCTCTCCTCGCTTTCCGCGGTGGGCTGTGAAGAGACTGAACCGGGACCTACTGGAAGAGGCAGTCATACTTTAAGCTTGGCTGTCTCCTGCACCCTCGTCTGGGGAGGTAGACGCTGGGGCTGTCCGCTTTCGCGACAGCATCCAAGCTGTTTACGACGCGGCATGCCCCGAGTGCAACACCGGACCTCAGCGGGGGTCTGCTGGTGGTCCCAGGCGGACCTTCGTGCGGCCAGCATTTGTGCCCGTATGTTATACACACGCAGCCGAGGCCATCGCCACCGCGATGAGCAAGAGGAGGGCCAACTGTATGACGCGTATCGCGAAGCGAAAGCGTCTCTGCAGTCGGCCATCTGCAGCGCCAGGGAACGGGCAAAAAATAAGATGTTGGAGGGTCTAGAACTAGACCTAACCCCTGGAGGCGCTCATATCGCGCGGCGCTGAACAAGCTCCGTGCGCGGGCCCCCCCTCTCCCTTACGGAGACCCTCCAACCCAACTTCCTCTCCGAGGTGGTCGATGAGTTATTTCCTGACCGGGCAGAGCACGTGCCCCCGACTATGGCCCCATCGGAAGGCCAACATCGGGAGGCCGACATCGGGAGGTGGACCTCAGTGCTCCCCCGGTTACAGATGCGGAAATGGGAGCGGCTGTCTTGCGGATTCGCCCCAAGATGACCGCCCCTGGACCTGACGGTGTGCCGGCGCGAGTTCTCGCGCTGGCCCTCGATCATCTAGATGTCCGCCCTCAGGGAACTTTTCGAAGCGAGCCTGGTGTCGGGACGATTCCCTGAGTGCTGGAAGGAGGGGAAGTTGGTACTGCTGGCCAAGCCGGGATAGTCTCCAGAGTCACCCGCGGCGTACAGGCCCATAGTTCTGCTAGATGAGGCGGGGAAGATGTTTGAGAAAATTCTCGCCACCCGCTCAGGTGCCGAGCACAGTCAATTCGGATTCCGGGAAGGACGTTCGACGGTCAGGGCCATTATGCACCTGAAGGCCATGGCTGAGGAGGCGATCGCCGGCGGCGGTGTTCTGTTGGCGGTGTCGCTAGTCATCGCCAACGCGTTTAATAGTCTGCCATGCAGCTACTTCCAGGGGGCGCTCCGATATCACGGAGTACCTTTTTACCTGGTGCGGCTGGTGGCAGACTATCGGAGAGGCAGGAGTGTCCTCCTCGAGGTTCGAAGCGCCTTGTTTCTAATTCCTTTGTAACAGTAAAAAAACGGTCAAGTACGATTTAGATTCGCGTGCAGAGGCTTCCATAGTATTATATTATGCAGATAGGTATCGCAAAAACTACAATAAAAGACGTAGGTACATTACATAGTTAATATGCTACATTTATACATGTACCTATGCACATACTCTACAATATTATTTATGTATTAGATTTAATTTATGAATCATTTTATTACATATAAAAATTTCCTTTATTGTAGTTTTTGTGATAGGTACTTATCTACCTATCTGAATAATATATGACAATCGACCCTCTGTACGCGAATCTGATTCATACCTACATGACCGTTTCTTTACTGATGCAATGGAATTAGAAACAAGGGCATTTTGCAACCTGTACACATTTTCAGAAGTGGACATTCTACGACTAAGCCGTATAGGTATATTAAATCAGGTAGTATTTAACTGTTCCTCAATTTTTTGCCTTTGTTCCACTAAAAATACTGATTGCACACCAAAATATGCTTACTAAAATGTTTTAAAGAGATCAAACTAAGTCGACGGAGCCCCGCTCCGCGGAGCTCCTATTTTTTAGTAGGTTTAAGAAGGAACCTAACATAACCTAAGCCTTTCGAGACAGAATGCAGTGATTTGAGGCGTATAGGTGCTCGTTATGATATATTTTAGTAAGCATATTTTGCTGTGCAATTAGTATTTTTGGTGGTCATTATATTTAATCCCTATTAAATCTATGGTTGCACATCGCCCCTATTACATACATAAATTGACGCCTGTTTACCAGAGGGGTAGGTAGAGACTACGGATTTCCATTTGCTACAATCCTGACACACTTTTCTGGCTTCATTTTCTCTCATTACATTCCTCATACACGCTAGCCGGTTTAAAGTGCTCTTAACCTGGCCTTTGTCCAGAACGTCTCCAATCCGACCGAGAAACGTTCGCCTAGGTCTTCCCCTTGCTACTTTTCCTTTCACACTAGCCTTATAAACTTTCTTAGTCAGTCTTTGCTCGTCCATTTTTTCTAAATGCCCAAACCAGCTTAACATACCCTTTTCTATTCTTGTCACTATATCCACTTTCATGCCGCATCTCTCTCTAATCACACTATTTCTTATTCTATCATTCTGAGTCACACCACATGTTTCTCAGCGTTCTCATTTCTACAACATTTATTCTGCTCTAATGCTTCTTTTGTCATACCCATCTTTCATTGCCATGCATAGGTAAGCGTAGGCACTAATAGTCCTCTGTGAACAGCCAAACATGCCTCTTCGGATACATTTCGATTGTTCATAAAAGGTGTGCGTTACCGAAGCAAAATGTTGTGCTTTAGAGAGGTGAGAGTATAACAAATAATTAGTTCATCGTGAAGAGTAATTTATTTTGTTCACTTATAGCAAAATTTGTTAAAGTTCTAGTTGTAAAGTTATTCGAGCAAAGCAATTTTACGAAAAAATATTTACCTGGGTAATGTTTCAAATAGCACTGCACCAAAATCTGTTTTTCTCGAATAACTTTACAATTACAACTTAAACAAATTTTGCTATTAGTGAACAAAATAAATTACTCTTCACGATGAACTAATTATTTGTTATACTCTCACCTCTCTAAAGCACAACATTTTGCTGCGGTACCGCATACTCATATAAGCATGTCGAGCTCCATTCGATAGTTTTGCCCTATCGATCGTCGAACAATTTACGATAGTATAGCTTGCTCATATTATTTCTCATTTTGTTCCCAGTTGACAGTATCGAAAATACTTAGATTGTTACTAAAACAAAACTATCGATACGCGTCGATAGATCACAGATAGTATCGACTAGTTTGACGTGATACCATCGATAGTATCCCTATTTATAGTATTGCAGCATTTCGATCGATCAATTTTGAAACTATCGCCATATTGCAACAACATATTGTTCTCCTTTCAATGTCTTCCTAATGTTTACTATCAATGTACCTACATATATTTGGGTACTTTGTCCCAAATATATGTACAAACCCTTTCACTTGTTCTCAATAAATCATAATAATATTACACATTATAATACTCCTTTTCAAATACCTACCATTACTTCCATCTTGCTTACATTCATTTTCATTCCTTTACTCTCCAAAAGCACCATGCATAATAATCATAGTTACCTACCATCGCCTGCAACTCTTCCGCCGATGACGCAAGTAGGTATTACTTGGTCGTCGGCATAAAGAAGACATTTGACAACTCATCTTAATTCCACAATATTATAAATCTTTCAAACATTGCCAACGTCAGCTGTTTTTAGTATTACGTGAATACTAAAACCATAGCTGGCGAAATGTAATGTTGTCCACATCCCTGCCTATCTCTTCAGTGATGTAGACGATCTACGTAATAATAAAACGTCGATACATTCGGATTCACTGGCAGGTATAAATCTGTTGTGTTCAGTAGACGAACCGGTTAACAATATCAAGGTAAAATAAAATTCTAAATGACAGAGTGAAGTATATATTTATTAAATCAAAAATTATTTCAATTATATACTGTAACTGGAATGATTGGAATATTACTGTGGTGTTTTATGTAATTGGAATAACATATTTGTAGAGTTTAATAATAATACTTTCGATAATTTATTTGCCACCGCGGAGACGAAGAACCAGGTGAAGAGTAGATTCTTTCTGAATGTTATAGTCAGAAAGAGTACGACCGTCCTCAAGCTGCTTGCCAGCAAAAATAAGTCGCTGTTGATCAGGCGGGATACCCTCTTTGTCCTGAATTTTGGCTTTTACGTTTTCAATGGTATCAGATGGCTCAACTTCCAAAGTTATGGTTTTGCCCGTCAAAGTTTTGACAAATATCTGCATACCTCCTCTCAAACGGAGGACTAAATGCAAAGTCGATTCTTTCTGAATATTATAGTCGGAGAGTGTGCGTCCGTCTTCCAGCTGTTTACCGGCGAAGATCAGTCGCTGTTGGTCTGGAGGAATCCCTTCCTTGTCTTGAATTTTAGCCTTCACATTTTCGATAGTATCAGAAGGCTCCACTTCGAGAGTGATTGTTTTTCCAGTAAGAGTTTTAACAAAAATTTGCATGCCCCCACGAAGGCGGAGCACGAGGTGAAGAGTAGATTCTTTCTGGATATTGTAATCAGATAGAGTACGGCCATCTTCTAACTGTTTACCAGCAAAGATCAGTCGCTGCTGGTCAGGGGGAATACCCTCCTTGTCTTGGATTTTAGCCTTTACATTTTCAATAGTGTCAGAAGGCTCAACTTCAAGAGTAATGGTCTTACCTGTGAGGGTCTTGACAAATATCTGCATACCACCACGGAGACGCAAGACCAAGTGAAGAGTAGACTCTTTCTGAATATTATAATCAGATAATGTGCGACCATCCTCCAACTGCTTACCAGCAAAGATCAGTCGCTGCTGGTCAGGGGGAATACCCTCCTTGTCTTGGATTTTAGCCTTTACATTTTCAATAGTGTCAGAAGGCTCAACTTCAAGAGTAATGGTCTTACCTGTGAGGGTCTTGACAAATATCTGCATACCACCACGGAGACGCAAGACCAAGTGAAGAGTAGACTCTTTCTGAATATTATAATCAGATAATGTGCGACCATCCTCCAACTGCTTACCAGCAAAGATCAGTCGCTGCTGGTCAGGGGGAATACCCTCTTTGTCTTGGATTTTAGCCTTTACATTTTCAATAGTGTCAGAAGGCTCAACTTCAAGAGTAATAGTCTTACCTGTGAGGGTCTTGACAAAGATCTGCATACCACCACGGAGACGCAAGACCAAGTGAAGAGTAGACTCTTTCTGAATATTATAATCAGATAATGTGCGGCCATCCTCCAATTGCTTGCCAGCGAAAATCAGCCTCTGCTGGTCAGGTGGAATACCCTCCTTGTCTTGGATCTTAGCTTTTACATTCTCAATAGTGTCAGAAGGTTCAACTTCTAATGTTATGGTTTTTCCAGTTAGGGTCTTTACAAAAATCTGCATACCACCACGAAGACGGAGCACAAGATGGAGTGTAGATTCCTTTTGGATATTGTAGTCTGACAATGTGCGACCGTCCTCTAATTGCTTGCCAGCAAAAATCAATCTCTGCTGGTCAGGGGGAATACCCTCCTTGTCTTGGATTTTAGCCTTTACATTTTCAATAGTGTCAGAAGGCTCAACTTCGAGGGTAATAGTCTTACCAGTCAAAGTTTTAACAAAAATCTGCATACCACCACGGAGACGCAAGACCAAATGTAGTGTGGACTCTTTCTGGATGTTGTAGTCTGAAAGAGTGCGTCCATCTTCCAGCTGTTTGCCAGCAAAGATAAGTCGCTGCTGATCTGGGGGTATGCCCTCCTTATCCTGTATTTTGGCCTTTACATTCTCAATTGTGTCTGAAGGTTCCACCTCAAGGGTTATAGTTTTCCCAGTAAGAGTTTTCACAAAAATTTGCATGCCTCCACGAAGACGGAGTACTAAATGAAGTGTAGATTCTTTCTGGATGTTGTAATCAGATAGGGTGCGACCATCCTCCAACTGTTTGCCAGCAAAAATTAATCTCTGCTGATCTGGAGGAATTCCTTCCTTATCCTGAATCTTAGCCTTCACATTTTCTATGGTATCTGAAGGCTCTACCTCTAGTGTGATAGTTTTACCAGTTAAAGTCTTGACAAAGATCTGCATACCACCACGTAGACGGAGTACTAAATGAAGTGTAGATTCTTTTTGGATGTTGTAATCAGAAAGTGTGCGACCATCTTCCAGTTGTTTACCGGCAAAGATAAGTCTCTGCTGGTCTGGTGGAATTCCTTCTTTGTCTTGGATTTTGGCCTTCACATTTTCAATGGTATCTGAAGGTTCCACTTCGAGAGTGATAGTCTTGCCAGTAAGTGTTTTGACAAATATTTGCATACCACCACGAAGGCGGAGTACAAGGTGAAGAGTAGATTCCTTTTGAATGTTGTAATCAGAGAGAGTACGGCCATCTTCAAGCTGTTTGCCAGCAAAGATCAATCTCTGCTGGTCTGGGGGAATGCCTTCTTTGTCTTGGATTTTAGCCTTGACATTTTCAATGGTGTCAGATGGTTCAACTTCAAGAGTTATGGTTTTACCCGTCAAAGTTTTAACAAAGATCTGCATACCACCACGAAGACGCAGTACAAGATGGAGTGTCGATTCTTTTTGAATGTTATAATCGGAGAGCGTGCGACCATCTTCCAATTGCTTTCCGGCGAAGATCAGTCGCTGCTGATCTGGGGGAATGCCTTCTTTGTCTTGAATTTTAGCTTTTACATTTTCAATAGTATCGGATGGTTCAACTTCAAGGGTGATAGTTTTGCCCGTTAGCGTTTTAACAAAAATCTGCATAATGATATCTGCAACAATTGAGAAAAGCTATTTAGAGGACGGAAAACACTTAAAATTTGGTTTTAGTGTATAATACGAGAAAGCTATTTAGTAGGGACAAAGAACAAAGAAAGTTCGCGATCACAAAATGGCGTCGTGTCGATTGTAAAAATAAAAATTGACAACGTCATTTCACATAATAGAACGCAGTAAAATTTATTCTAATGGTGTAAAATGGTTAACCGTAGATACATAGATAAAAATAAACTTACCAATTAATTCTAAACTTATCAGGAACTACACGACAAAGTACTTATTTATAAACTTAAAACACTGTTTAACAACGCGAGTCAATCTCAATTCTCAATTCACAAATGAATAATTTCGTCTTGAAAATACAAAACTCATCATTGATTGAATGATGTGTCCATACATTCGTTCTCTGCCATTCAAATAATAAAATGAAGTACTAGGCTTTTGGTTACAGTATAATAATTTCTACCAACTATTATTACTCATTCTATTTGTAAAAACATATTTTCCATGTTTAATATTTATTAAACAGGTTTAATTGAAAAATACTAATAATCTTTTACCACCTAAAATCACACGCGGTCGCTAATGAAAACAGAGGCATAAACAAATAACACACCGCGGTGTAGTAGACGCAGTGTGCAAAGCAGGGATTTTTAACAATGTTTTTTTTTAAGTATTTGTGGGTTTTAACACTTACTAGAACAAAACTTGTTAAGTATGATGTAAAAACAACACAGGTAAAGAGTATTAGTATTTTCATTTAGTTATATTTAAAGAACAGAGCCAAATTTAATTTATAATCTCAGGCCATATATGGCGTCAAAGTCAGACGATGACTATGTAGTCTAGGTTTTGTATAGTCCATATCCAATAGTGTAGTCTGGAAGCATAGGAGTTTATACGTTCTTTATTGCTTTGTAAAGTAAAATTGGTGATGTTTATATCAGAATTTTGTTGCGTTATTTGAGATGCGTATGCACAATATTGGCATTGGTCAAGCAATATTACTGCTAACAGAGTATTTACCAATACTAGACTAATCAAATTATTATAGTAGCTTTATTTTAAAGATTGGCAAGCACGTTAATAACTTGTCAGTTAATTGATTGAACTATTGAACTGTTGAGTGTTAAATCATTCTAATTCATTCTATTTATTTTATAATCTGTGGACGCGGGCGTATCGAGAATTGAAAAATTATTAGAAAGATCTTCTCACAAATTTAATGATAACATAAATCTTTATATGTATACATACGGCTTATAATTTTGTTGAATTGTTATTGTAAACTCCATTTTCGATATTGTACCTTTGTCTATTGTTGATTTATTTGTGATTAGCTCTACATATTTTTTTCTGTTGTAAACACGTTTGAGATATTTCTTAAAATTCTTAAAAATCATAGTGCTCCTGAATAAACTATGAGTCACGGATTTTATTCTAACGCGTACAAGTGAAGTGCTTCAAATAAGAATTGTTTGTGTTTTGAAAGATGGCCGATTTAATTCGAGCTATGGGGGCGCCGATCGGACCCCCTGTAAAGGATAAGTTGGGTTCACCATCGACGGAATCTGAGGACGGCGGTGGCGATATCGCGGAGTTAACAGCTGATCTGGAGTTGGACGAAGCTGATGGACCAAGCACAAATGGTAATATTTTATACTATGTATTTTATTGCTGTTGTTAATCAATGTGTAAGGGTAATTGCATTGATGTATCATTAGGTGAGAGGCAAGCCGTGCTGGCTCCGCCTGAGACTGAGTGGTATCACGGCCGGTTGGACAGATACACCTCTGAGGAAAGGCTTTGGGCTGCTGGCAAACTTGGCAGCTACTTAGGTAAGTGAAATTTTCATTGATTTGCATAAACTTCTGATTGTAGGCTGATATCAATACTATATATTGTATGTATATTTTGTATTTGTGAAAGTTTGATCTTTGTATGCCATTATAGACAAACATAATTATTATATTCAATGGTAGCTACTGGAATACTTCCATATTTACTTTGCTAATATAATCATGGAACTTATTACCACTATAATAAAGAAAATGTGAATAATTTACAGTACTTATACTAGGGAAAGGTAACTGGTATCTTTTTTAGATAATGGGTAACTGCCTATTGCAGTAGCGAACCATCATTTGACAATAAAGCAAGAAAGCTGATCTTATAGCTTACATTGTGATAATAAATTAATGACTGCTCATTATTTTAATCATTACTATTCATGTTATCATATCATGTTGTATCTATTTGGTTGATTTTGAATCACCCATAAGGTTACAATTATTATTATCAAAGTTGATGATTATTTTTGGACAAACATATTTTGTTCAAACATTATACTTTATTGTAAATAGTGAATAAGGTCATAACTAATATGATTACTATTTCCACTACTAGTTTGGTGGAATCAATTTTAAATATTATATATAACTACATCACACTAGCCAGACACCAGAATAAAAGAAGAAATTCAATCATGCAAATCAATGCATTGTTATAAAATTATTTATTAAATTTTTTACTATACTGACATAACATTATTAAGCTATGAATAAGCCAGCTGACAATATGTGTAGTTATTTTAAGTTTCTAAGAATGCAAGTTAAAATTTTTATATCTGTATTTGTGTTCTATGTGTCTCATGTAGTTCAGTTATATAAGTTAGTATGGTAGGGCTGGTAATCATAAGATTGCATTGTTTAGTTGTACAATATAACAATAGACAATGACTAATCAACCAATTCTCATGGTATTTGTCTGAGAAAAGTAATATACAATCATAAGTATATGATATTTCCTACAACTGTATTAGAACAATGTATCTTTGTTATTTTCACTTGTATTACAAAGATGCCACAGAGTTTTTATTATGTTTTAATGCATACCAACTGTGTACATTTTATTGAGGAAGCATCTTTGTTACAAAAATTATGCATTACGTTAATTGTAGATATGTTTGCAATACATCACTATTGTCAAATTATTGGCACTTTTCTATTAGTCTGTCCTTATCCAGGGTAATCCAATATATATGATATCAATGCTAAATATCATAAATATTGGTTCACTGGCAGGGCTGTGAAAAGTAATGGATAATTACACTCATATATTTATAATATTAGGATCAATTAAATCAACCACATAATTGTAAACGGAAATTCATTTTAACAGGATAATGGAGAAGTAGGGCAAGAGTCTTACTTCTGCTTGTTTTGATCAAACATCATAATATTATATACTTAAAATGTATTCCTGAATCATACAAATCACTCAAACAAAAATTATTGGCTTTAGGAAAAAAATATTGGTTCTTAGTTTAGTACCTAAAATATGTTTTATATTATTTTCTATTACAGTACGCGAGAGTGATAGAAAACCTGGATCTTATGTTTTGAGTTACTTAGGTCGTACAGGGATAAATCATTTTAGGTAAGTACCTTCTTGGCTTAATGATTATTTTATATTGTTTATACTTTCATATGTAATGTTGTTAAATACTCATACTTTTCGATGTAGAATAACAGCAGTATGCGGCGACTATTACATTGGTGGTCGCCAGTTCGACTCCCTTACTGAGCTGGTGGGTTTCTACAGCCATTGTTCTGATCTTTTGAAACGGGAGCGTCTTGTTGAGCCAGTTCCACCACCAGAACCTGTTAACGACAAAAAGGTAAACAAATTTATTGGCTATTACAACATTTAACAAATCGTAAGTACCTATCACAGTTCTAAATCACTTACCTATTAAGTACGTGAGTTTCACGTGTCTCCAAATATTAATTTCGTTTTTCGGTGTTTATAATAAACAAAACATTTCTTTCCTAAAATAATGTCTGTAGATTGTCTTGGATCGGTTGGATTGAATTGAAATCCGATGGATAAAGCGTTGAACTTGCGAACGATATAAGCTTTGTGCCTATAACGAACGTTGGATCTCTGTGATTTTTTTTGAATGATGCGCACGCCGTGTCCCTCCTTTCATCAATTTCTTATAATATATAATTACAATGCGATGATGACACGTTGATTTCACGAATCAGGTCTTTTTGTTGTCATTTCGAATCTTAGTTTTCCTTATTATTTTTACTTCGTGAACAAATGATGAATGCATTCGAATAATTATCTCTGTTTCGTAAATCCACTCTTAACACAAGCATTTTGCAGAGCTGCATTTGTGTACCAAGAATACTAGTAATTTGCCAGTCAAATTGTTAGTAGATATGTTTTCAAATATTTTGAGCATGCTTGAATTTTACTATTGTATTTTAATATAGATCGGGTTTGATATACCGGTTTGTGGGTCAAAACCCTTTAAGCAACAAATATATATGCAATCCATAGATAACGGATTCATATTTCCCTGAATTAATCTACTCTGGATGTCTTCGTTTTAGCTATTTCAATGTTTGTATTGTTTTCATGGTAGGTATCGGTATTATTCCCTAGTCAGGGCAATATCTTAAAGTTAACTGATAAAAGATTAATTCAAATATTGTAATTAGGTAGGTATATAGATAATCTTAGATTTGCATTGTTATAATATATCATCATTACAACCGAAAGACGTCCACTGCTGGACATAGACTTCTACCAATCGATCGATACCGATCTTGGGTCGCACCCAACCGCTTCCCGCGATCCTTACCAGGTCGTCGGTCTACCTTACGGACCCGAGACCTACCTATGCTGCGACTTCCAATGCTTCTTTTGGTATATGTATAATATATAATTAGTTATATAATTTCTTTACAGAGGGTAGTAGCAATATTACCATATACTAAGATGCCTGATACAGATGAGCTCACCTTCCAGAAGGGTGATATATTTTTTGTGCACAATGACATGGGTGATGGCTGGCTCTGGGTCACTGCACATAGGTAAGAATATTTTTATAATTTATTGAAATATCGCTGGTAATCCGATTAATTACATTGTTTCCAGAAAATAACTTAATATCAATACTAATGGTTGGGAAATCTAAATTCGCCACTAACTCATTACTTTTTTATATAAACTTTAAGTATACAAAGTATCACACTCCTACATGAGCGCTTTATGCTATAAAATGGGTACAATATTCACATATGTATTACTGTATAGATAAGGGAAATTTGACAGAGGATAACTCTGTCAAATTTCTTACATATCTTAGTCGCGGCCAGTAGCTACTTCAAAATGTTAGTATATATTTTAAATTAGCTACTGACAGTGAATTTGTGTTTGTGAATGTCCTGTGATAAAAACTATCCTATAACACGTAAAATATCCAAGAGGTGGTTCATCTGTTTGCCTATTTTCATTCAATACTGTTTGACATCCAAATAATATATCTTTTAAATATTCATATTTAGAATATTATAGTAGGATGCTCAAGCAATTGTCGGTATGTTATATTTAAACCTTCGATCAACATATTCTAATAAATAAATTTAGAAATGTGCGAGCTAGACATTTGGTAGCAATTAGAATTCTTGTAAAGCAAATCATCTATACTAATATTATAAAGCTGCAGAGTTTGTTTGTTTGGTTGAACGCGCTAATCTCAGGAACTACTGGTTCGAATTGAAAACTTCTTTCAGTGTTGGATAGCCCATTTATCGAGAAAGGCTATAGGCTATATAACATCACGCTACGACCAATAGGAGCAGAGCATAAATGAAAAATGTTGCAAAAACGGAGAAAATTCTCTTATGTGAAGCAGATGAAGTTGCGCGTGTCAGCTAGTTATTATAATAATATTCTGACTATAACTAGGTCAATCGGAGGAAAATTTTGTTTACTTAGTTTGGTTGATGGAGGCTAAACTAAAGAGTAATTGTATATCGCAATGTAGGTATATATTGTATGTGCGGTTGGTATATTATTATTTAGTATATCAAGATACGCACGATAGGTGGTTGCCCAGAGACAACAACTTACTTTCATAAAGAAGTTAGTACTTTTTTAGCATTGAGTAAATATGAACTACTAGATTTTGTCGCGACTTTGCTCGCATTTTGTTAATAAATGTCTATCCCTCGGAAATTTTATTTTTCTGGATGAAATGTACCCTATGTCTTTTTCTGTACCTGACAACCTGTGTGCGAAAGGACAATGAACAATTTGGTCTATGAATACACATTCCACCCAAACAATAATTTGTATTTTATTTTATGACTTAATAATCAATCATTACAATCTCACAAACACTTTCGAATCTTATTTTCGTTTTAAAAAGTATTTTCGCGATTTTAAACACATGTTATGCCTACAGTTTTTACAATATGTGTACGGTTTTATCAGATAAATTATTCCCTATTTAGCTTATCTGTAATTTTTCTTACGTAGTTAATACGAATGCTATTCTATAAATACCATTATTGAACTTCATCATAGATATGACCAATTTTTTAAAAAGTCATAAGATTTAATGTAAAGACCATAATAAATACCACTTTCTGTCGGTATTATACGTTTTTCTATAGAGCAAGCATGACAACACTTCGTTGTCGAAGTCATTAATCGGCGCCAGGAATTATTCCCCGTCGATAGCCACCCCTCTCGACCGCCCCCGATAGTGGGAAGTGCTAAATTTTGTTGTCTAAATTACAAATAAATCATAAACCGAGGTGTAATGGTACATCGATTTTTGAAATATTTTAACGTCTAAAAGCAGTAAACATTCATATTTTTTCAGCGGGTTTTCAGCTGAAAGTCTTTATTCGTTTTGTCTGGCACAGCGCCCCCGAAATTTTCAGTCTAGCCGATATTTCAGTCCAAGTCAACTAAAAACATTTTTTGAATCAAATCGAATAATAACCTCAAAAACGTTACATAAGTATTTCAGTTAGTATGCAATATTCAGTGTCCGTGACTTATATTCACTTTTAATTGAATGTGGACATCTTTAACCACATATTTATCATTTTTTTTGTGGCTATTGGTTCTTAGGCAAATAATGTATGACAGCTGAACAATGTCCTTTCATGATGATCGTTCGCGTAGTTAAGGCGTGAAAGCGTAACAACATGACGGATCATCGTGAAATTTCGCATGTACACATTGTCAGAGGTACAGAAAATGACATAGAGTACCTTTCATCCAGAAAAATGTACTGCTGCCGAGTGAGTGAAACGTTAATTAAACTGTTCCGCAATACACATATATTATGTACCTATATACACACACATTGAAATTTTGCACAGAAACGTTTCATTGCACTAAGCGCATGGCTCACAGCGAGTTTAGTAGCATGCACTCCGTTTTACAAAATATTATGTAGTTAGTTGTCTCCTCTAGTACATAATATAATCTCAATGTTTTTATCGCGAGGCATAGAGTCAAATACTCGTACGTAATGTAAGTTATGAAACTTTCCTTTTGCATGTTATTTATACACATTAATTTACGGGAATTCAAACGGTCATGCCTACGGTATTAACCTGCGATTTACCTTATGTTAATACTCAGCTCAAATTAAAAAAACACGCACGGGATTCATATTTAATGCATCAAGCTGTGTGTGTGTATTAACCTATTGACACGCAGCGGCACACTGGTGACCAGACACAATAGATTATGTCTGGTGTTCTAAGACTTGACTGATTAAAGAAAATTATGTATTGACAAGATAAAGTACTTTTAAAATGCTTATTAACATGCTATACATATCACCCAGTCATATTAGGGGTTTCACCTCGGAATGAGAGATAATAAGCTGTAAACACGTATTCACCTCATTTTGGTTTTCCAAAAGTTGTTTCAAAAGTCTCATAAAATCTCGTGTCTGCGCCGTCAGTTATTCAAGGTCAAAGGTCACAAAAACAGTATTTCGCGATTATCTCAGTTTCTATAGCTCCAATGATGTTAACATGTATTATAAAATTGTAGAGCGTAAAATTTGCAATAAATTTTGTATAAAAAAAATTTTCACACTTCCAACCGTTTTTGAGATAGAGGGCGGAGAGTCCGCAGCGCTCAGCCATACTCACTGTAATGCAAGGTCAACCGTAAATCTCAGTGAATAATACCTTGTATAGAGTTAATAAATTATTGAAATATCATTAACAATAAATAATTTGTATTATTTATTAGATAATATATTTAATAAAATTTATGCAATCTTAAATTTTTATTTAATAAGCTATTTCGAACGAACGTTTCCTGATCAGATCGGAGACGTTCTGGACAAAGGCCAGGTTAAGAGCATCTTAAACCGGCGAGCGTGTATGAGGTATGTGATGGAAGTGAATGAAGTCAGAGAGCTGTGTTAGGATCGTAGCAAATGGACATCCGTAGTCTCTATCTACCCCTCTGGAAAATAGGCGTCAATCTATCTACGTATGTATGTAATACCTATTTTGTGTAATTAAAAACCCATTAGATAAAATACTTATAAATAAAGACGGTAGTTCGTATGAACATTTTTTTCATACAAAATTTGTTGCAAATTTTATGCTCTACAATTTTATAATAAATGTTAACATCAATGGAGCTATAGAAACGGAGATAATCGCGGATAACTGATTTTTGTGACCTTGAATAACTGGCAGCGCAGACACGAGATTTTATGATACTTGAGACAACTTTTAGTACATCAAAATGAAGGTGTATATGAGTTTACAGCATATTATCTCTCATTCCGAGGTTGACACCTTTTTTCTGCTTATTTGATTGGACTAATATCAATGTGCTAAATAATATAGTTTATTAAAAATGAAAATATCGACGTATTATTTACATTTAATTTTAAAGGGATTAAACTTAATATTTCATTATTGTAATAAAAACTAAAAGCAATTTTAATTAAAAATACTTTTTGATGATATCAGTTTAGTTGCCTTGTTAAATGTTTTGGCAATTATTAAGCATCATAGCACTTCTATTTCGGATTGTAGTAAATATAATTTGTCTTTGTGTTTGTGTTTACATTATGAGTGTGTTTGATTATTGTGAAATGAATGTTTATGAATACAAATGATCTAATGCCGTATATAAATTTGTAGTATGAGCACTTTATATTATGTATTTAATGCATATCAAATGTGGTTAGGCCGAAATCGAGCTGCTTTTACTGAAATTCATGTTTGTATTAGCGGTAGCAGGCGTTTGTGGTTAAATATACATTCATTCACCTATACTTACTGGTAGAAATGCGAACAATAAATTATGACGCGTAGTTTAAATGAATATTGCATACATACTATAGAAGTGATATCAAGACGGGAAGATAGTTGGTTTGCCACGCAGAAGTCTCGCCTTCTATACCAGGGCTTGCATTTTTTTTTTTTTGTCACGTACGTATTAAGTATCTAGTTATTTATTTTATGGAAAAATTGCTTAATGACGGAAGAGAACTTCGTATGTATACCTCCATGCTTCTATAGTAATGTCTTTAAAGATTTGTAGGCTATGTAAACCTGCACTGGGTAAGCGTGGTGGACTATGCCCTTTGCTTCCTTATACTGATTAGAATACGGTGCCCAGAAGCAGGACAGTTTACTAACATTTACATAACATAACGATGATTCATAAGCTACAAAATTGCGTACGATTTCGCGGGTGGTAGCCTAGTTTAAATACAAGTGATGTTTTTCGTTCAAAAATACTTGAAATAGACAAATGGTTCTATTATTTATGCATAACTTTTTCTTCATAATAGATAAGTAACATGTGATATCTTCCTTGGCACGAATATCCGTTTTGTATTTCGATATCGCATCCGCCTATGTGCTATGAGTAGTGCATTTGAATGGTTATTATCGTTGGTATAGTTTATTTTTATTGTTCGTATCGACTACATAGGTAAACAAATAAACTTGATCACGTAATCAGTATTTGGTGAACGTACGTGACAGTTCATAATGTTCTATTGATTTTATTGATTGCCACGGTTGCGCAGCGGTAATTAATGCCATTGATGTATCTTGGTTTCGAAGCCCTGGTCGGACCAACAAAAAGTTGTTGGGTGATTCTAACGAGATATTATCTAGAGTTAGGAAGTTGGCGGTGTTACACACCCCTCGAAGAGGACGTTATGCCGTTGGTGCTGTGCCTGATCTCTCTTTATACCGTCCGATTAGATTATGACAGGTAGGAAACAAATAATGCACTTGTGTTTGCGCACACATACTGTAATATCTCCTGCACAGGTGGCCATTCAAATAATGTAATATAAGTATGGAATAAATTCACTTGGTATTAATCAACATCCATTTACCGCGTCATCCTACGTTTTCTTTTTTTACTTTAGTGCTAAGTCGATTAAGGTAATAACATTCAAATATAAATACGTACATTCAAATGTATAAATATTCAAATATATATTGAATCTGATATCATACTTTTAACCACCATTTCAATTAATAACTACTTTTTGAAGTTAAAGCAAGCCATCCAGCTTGCTATTTGAGATATTGCTTTTCTATTACAAGCAAAATCTAAAAACTTTCAAAAGCAAAGTAGCTCTTTTTCTGAAACGGATTCAAAACGTATTATGTATATTTAACGTTATTTTATACTAACATAAGTGTTTGTTTAAAATTAGCAGACATAACTGTGCCCTTTACAGGAATAAAAAGTCCTTTTATAGCGTTCTATAATAAGAACTGGAATTCAGCATTAACAGGAACCTAACCACATGGTGTTTAATGTTTGTCCAATTAGGACTGGAGAACAAGGAATGATCTTCAGAGAGTTAGTCGAGGACCTCGACCCTTCGATCGATCCGAACACCGTATTCTCCTGGTTCCATCCCAACTGCACTAAGAGTGAGGCAGTCGACATGTTAGTCAAGGCTGGACCTGGGAGCTTTCTTGTCAGACCCTCGGATAACTCGCCCGGGGATTACTCCTTGTTCTTCCACATAAACAACCAGATCCAAAGGTTCAGGATAGAGAAGAAAGGCGTCAGGTATCTCATGGGAGGAAGAACGTTTGAATGTTTGGATGCTGTCATCAACAGATACAGAAAGGAACAGATTGTCGAAGGACATACTTTAGGACAGCCGGTAAGATTTTATTGATCATTTTTCGTTACTGTTTATCTAGATAAAATGAAAAAAGGAGTCTAAAAAATTGCAGTGTGCCACATTTATGTGATAGATAAGATTATAATTATCTCGCCTTTTACTTTGATTACAAAAGTGATATGTTTATCAGTACATCTTTCATATTCATAACAAAAATAACACAATTTTTGTTTTATTTTTACGTACTGTCTCAATGTCGCTAGAACTCGGAGACATGTTCTGGGTAAAATATAATAATTCAATAAATAGTTACAGCAAGCCTTGTATATTTATTGTGACATGATGATTCATTTCAGTTGATTGCGGAGGGCCATGTGATCGAGCCACAACAAAATGCAACGGGTGCAGCTGCCGAAAAGATCTATGCAACGTTACGCGAATGCCGGGACCAAATAGGTCTTAAGAAGACTAAAGGCATCAAGCACCAAGGCTACTTGAATAAAAAATCTGACAAGGCTACGAAGAAATGGAAGGCGTTGTATTTCGTACTGTTGCAGGAGGGAACTGACACACATTTGTACTTCTACGACTCGCCAAAGAGGACAAAACCTAAGGGTTTGATCGATCTGTCCTGTGCTTACCTTTATCAGGTATGTTCTCTTTTTGATTGAATTTATTTTTTTACAGCTTATACATACGAGTCAATACACAGGGTAAGAGTTAAACGCGCAAGTCAATACTTAGCTTGAATATTTCGACAGGTTCACGAGTCTCTATGGGAACGCGAGTTCTGCTTCCAACTGGTAGAGCGAGCTCTGCCCTGCTTGTCAACGCACACGTTTCTCGCCGCCAACTCTGCGAGTGAGGAACGCGCATGGCTCGATGCTCTTAGACCACTCTGTGTCCCGCAACAGGCGAGGCACCAATGCAAGGTATTGTTCAATGTCATAGTAATACTATAATATATGTTACTCATATCAATCAACTCAAAAAGAGACGAAATATTTATCGAGAAGTTACGCTTACCAGGGGTTTGCTCGTAGACAAACTAGGGGTCTTGTATCTCTGCCCCGATTGATGCCTAGAACGCGTATGTAAAGTAACTCGTATTGCAAACTTCACTTGCGCGATTCAGGATCTACAACTAGCTTTTCGAAGTGTATAATTGAGTACAGCGCCATATCTTATCGCTAGTTGTAATTTTTTCGCATATTAAAAGTTCGTCTCTTAAACTACTGTTTATGTCGGATTGCACTCGTAGGTGGCGCGCGTAGTGTGGCTGCGCGCACTGCGCGTGCGCTGCCTGACGGCACACCGGCTGCCGGCCCGCCTGGCGCCCCGCCCGCACCTGCGCCTGGCGCTGGGCGCTGCGCCCGTTGCTCGTACCAAGCCCAGGCCCTCACCCGATCCCCACTGGGACGACGAGTTTGTCTTTGAGTAAGTCTTCTATGCATATTTATTAGTAATAAAACTTTATGTCATCGTATCAAGCCCCATCCGCACTTGCGCCTGACACATAACTAGAGACCCGCGTCAGCTTCGCATTGTTTCGTAAGTCTCGTATGTAAGTAACATGTTTACTTGTTTTTTAATTTGGTATATAAATTTAATATGGTGTGAAAGGCAATTTTAATTTACCAACATATTTAACTGGATTAGGATAAATACTAGGTATATCGGTAAATATAGCTTCGTAAATAACCCATTATTAAATATGTAAAAGATAATAATAATTACTGTGACTCAATTTTAGGAGATAATAAATGGCATTGCACACTTTTATTTTGCCTTTTAAAGACGTACATTCTTTAATAAATTATTATATTTTATCTCAAAAGGTTTTGCCAGTGCAGGCCGTGTAAGCGCCCGATAATAAACTTTTTGACGGCTTAACACATTACACAAGCGATAAGAAAGGAGAATGCTCTGGCTTGTATGGGTTCTAGTATAGGTTTATATGGCTATAAATATGTTTTGAGTCGAGATGAAAGTTACTTCATTATATAGGGTATAATAAATACTTTAAAGAAAAATAAATATGATTTACGAAAAGCGCCGAGATTTTAGAAAATGCTCTTTTAAAAACAGTTACCGTACTTTTAACTTTATCTTAGATGTTAAAAAATCATCAGTTATGTGTATCAAAAGTCATAATTCTAATACCACTATACATTTAAGAGACAGGAATTGCAAAACTGAGTAATAAGTAAGTCATAACTTTACAAGTTAATAAAACAACCAAATCAAGTTTCCACTCGCAATGTTGCTCATGTGGAAAGTCATTATATAGGGATTGATATGGTCTCCATTTTGTTTTAATTTTTTAATATATTAAACCCGGCAATATGTTGTTGCACTTGTTGCCATATTAAGAACACTAATATATCGATTTTAGAAAATATATATTAACTGCTTTCTTCGTTTTATATAACTGTTTTGGAAATAATTTATAACACGATAGTTGATATTAAAAAGTATAATTAGGTATATTTTCGGCAATTATAATACGTTTCTAATATTTGTGAGTAGGATATTTAAATAATGATGTCTTTATTGCTGGTAACCCTGATAATCCTTCGCAACTGTTTTAAAAACAGTTGTGAAGTCAAAATAAAACTATATGAATCGTAGCAAAACTTAATTTATTGAAAAATAAAAAGGTGTAGCTTTTGGAACTTAACATTACAGGACAAATCATGAACATTATAAAAATGAACGTGGATTTTCGGAACATAGGTACACTATGTATAGTTCTCTTTCAAGGGTGATATTTGCCCATACTCCTTTTGAACGTATTATACCTATAAACCATCGGAAGGGATTCTCGAAATGATAGAGGAAACGTCTATAAAATTCATTGGGCAGCTTAGAAAAGCTAATCGGACAAACAAACAGACAGACGCAGAAGCGCTTTTTAGAGATAACGCAATGGAAAAATACTATTTCTTAATATTATTTTCTAAATTTATTTTAGTATAATTCATATTATATTTCTAAATTTAAATTAGCATAATTCATAATTTTAAGAATATTTGTGTGTTTTGAATCTTGTTTAAAAAAAATAATATTTGAATGTGGTTAGGGCTTTCCCTAGTAAGTATTATCCACAAGATCTCATTGATGCATGTTAACTTTAAACGTTGTTTTGGCAATCAGAAGTTACAGAAGAAACATTTATTTTATGAATTTATTACAAATCTTTTTTTCTTTCAGTGATGTGCCTCCAGATGTGACTTCGTTCACGATCACTGTCCACAATACTGGGAAACGGGGCAAAGAATCAGAAGTAAGATATAAGTAATCATTCAAACAATAAAAAAAAAAAAAAATTACTATTAAGAGTGTCCGAGGTGAGAGATCTGGGGTTCTACTAGATAGTAAGCTTATTCTTGATCAGCATGTCGCATCCGTCACCAATAAAGCGTTTCGTATGTTAGGATTTGTATTAAGAATAACAAAGGATTTTAAACGTCTGACCACCCTATTATTTATTTATAAAACCGTTGTCCGGCCAATATTGGAGTGTGCGTCTGTGGTGTGGAATCCCCTGTATAACGTATATATTGACCAAATGGAAAGGATCCAAAATAAATTTATGAAACACATCACTTGGCAATGTGATAAAAAATTTATTTCATCAGATACTAATGAATCGGTTGTGGCGAATTTCCAGACTCTAGAATCTAGACGTGTGAAACATGATTTAGTTTTTCTTTATAAGATTATAAGCAATCATGTGGACTCCCCTTATCTTTTAAGTAAAATAAGATTTGGATGTCCATGACTTAGGGCGCGTTCACATATAACGTCAGTTTTACAGGTCCGTTTAAACGTGTGTGTTATTAGCGTATGTAGTTGTATGAGCCAGTACACACATAATACAGTATTCCGTATCCAGTAAAAAATACCGATTCGACAAAATAACAGCAATCCGTTTTACGGGTCCGTTAAAACGTATGTGTTATTAGCGTATGTAGTTGTATGAGCCAGTACACACATAATACAGTATAGCGGATCCAGTATACTGATCGGTTTATCGGATCGAACTGCGCCAGGCTTGGCACGGGGTGTGGGGTGTGCGCGGGGTGTGGGGTGCTGCCTGCACACAGCCGCCGAGCCGCCATTTGCCGGTTTAATTTTCAGAGTCGTGCACGTGTCTAGCCAGTGCTCGCATAATCATGGCAAACAAGGCGTTTGAAAAATATATTGATCAAGAAGTCTTGATAAATTGTGTTGAAATTAGACCAGTTCTATGGGACAAAACACTAGAGATTTATAAAGACAAAATTGCAAAAGCCGCAGCTTGGCGCGAAATATGCGTTATCCTAAAGGAGGATTTTGAAGCTATGGAACAAAAAGTAAGACAAGACTTTGGTAAGTATTTATTTTATATTGTAATGGAAAGGATTATACCACTTTGCACCAGCAAAGCGTCCCACCGCCAACGGAAAAGTTGAATATTACACAATAAAGGTTATTTGATTGGTTTTTATACCATTTATTTATTTTATACCAGCATGTGGGACGTTTTGGTGGGGCAAAGTTCTAATGGAAACGTTCTTTATTTTAAATAGCTTCAGTCTGCCAAGAAATAGACCCAACTTCAGATACGAAATAGTTTTCGAATTCGGTTCGGACTGAATTTGCAGTTCGACCACCTCGTATTGTTTCATCGTCAGGTAGGTTATTGAAACAAAATGCTTCAGCTTCAGATGTGTTGCCATCGTTTAGGCCCTCTTTTTCTCTTACAAAGTTGTGTAGAACGGTACATGCCTTAACTATCCATACAGCTGTTGTTTTGTTGACGTCTAGAGGCCGGTGGAATACTCGACACTTATTAGCAAAAATACCAAAAGCACATTCAACGTATCGTCTAGCTCTGGTCAAACGATAGTTATATATTCGCTTATTTACATCCAAATGCGTCCCGCTAAATGGCCTCATTAAATTTTCGTGTAAACCGAAACCTTCGTCGCCGATTATGACATAGGGAACTGTAGTTTCTGAGTTTGTTGTTAATGGGCGTGGTTCTGGTATTTGTAAACTGCCGTCTAACATCATTTTCCAAAATGTCGACTCCTTGAATATAGATGAATCACATTCTTTTCCATACGACCCAACGCTGACATATAGAAAACGATAGTCAGAGTCTACGATCGCTAACAATATGATGGAAAAAAAGTCTTTGTAATTTAGGTACATTGAGCCACTTTTTGCTGGTTTCCGAAGTCTGATGTGCTTACCGTCCACTGCTCCTAAACAGTGAGGAAAATTTGCTTTTGTGTCGAATCCATTTGCTATATGCTCCCATTCACTCACTGTTGTAGGAAGTCGCATAAACTCGTCACTCAAGTTGTTCCATATGCATCGTGAAATTTCCTTAATAATGTTGCTAATAGTTGATACACCGACACGAAAGACGTAATAAAGTTCTTGAAATGTACACCCAGATGCTGTATACCTAAAAAAAAAATAATCAATTAGTGTAAACTATAAGGAATGGTTTTAAATTTCCAATATTTTTTCTGTTATCATAAAATTGTAACATCCATGAAATACATGAAATGTTCGGTTAGCTTCGGTCACATACATACATAGACTGTTAAAATCATTACCCTTCCTTTGCTGCGCCGTAGTCGGGTAAATAATAAATAAATAAATATTCGGGACATTACACACAGCGTCTATCTATTAAGGTATTGACAACCATCTTATATTATTATTTACTTATTTCAGGAAAATACGTTATAAAAAAATGGAATTCGACTAGAGATGCCTGGATACGAACATTGGCTGAGAAAAAGAAATTGAAGAAATCCGGAGCTGCTACTTCAAATACCAAGCCTTACAAATTTCATAATCAAATGTTATTTTTGAAAAAAGTTGTCACCCCTGGTGAAACACACGAGAACGT
Organism: Catocala fraxini; assembly: GCA_930367265.1. Lineage (NCBI taxonomy): Eukaryota > Metazoa > Arthropoda > Insecta > Lepidoptera > Erebidae > Catocala > Catocala fraxini. The sequence continues at coordinate 17,098,218 of OV884038.1, forward strand.
CCCAGTGAATATTAATGAAACAAATAAGTCAGACAACACAGAAACAGAAGATATTAATAAAGAAAACGAAGAAGAACCTGATCAGATTATGGAACAAAGTAGTAGTGACAGACAAAATTTAGCCCCTCCGAAACGCAAGGCAATCAAAAGAAATTTGAATGAAGTAGATATCAAAATGATTGAATACATGAATGATCAGTTAAAAAACGGTAGAAATGAGCCTGAAAATCCGAATCTATCTTTCTTCAAAGGTATTTTGCCGCAACTATCTTCTCTTAATGAGGATCAAATGTTAGAATTTCAGTCTGGAGTGTTAAATCTTTTACAAAATATTAAAAGTAGGAGATATGGTCAGTCAAACTACGAGTGGTCTCCATATTCACAAAGTTCTAGCACTCCTCATTACCACACCCAAGGTTATTTTAGTAGGCCACATCATCTTGACTCTACACCAGCAGTAGTAGGTTCGCCATCAGTAGAATCTACAGTGAGCCAGGAGTCAGACTTCCCAGATCTAAGTAATTTTTAAAATAAGTCTTTGTTTTTGTAAGCCTTTGTAATTTAAAATTTTAATTAATAATTACAGAAATTAAAGTTCCTACCTTAAAAATATCGCTAGTTTTAATTCAGGGCACAAGCTTTTTCTCCAGGTAGTGTCTTTCTTTTTTAAATCCTTTTCTAATCGTTTAAGAAGGTCATCAAAAGTAGACGTCGTCATTCGGAAGTAAGCAAAAAATTTAGATTCGTCTTCTTTTAGCTGACGCACAAAAGCAGCACCTCTACATCTTTCCCTTAATAATGGATGGATCCAATAACGCCGGGGCTTCCTCAAACGCAGACGACGATAGTACCAATACAACACGACAACGTCCATCCTCGTAGAAAAGTGGACGAACACTAAAGAACGAAAGTGCAGCGTATCTCTAGTAGCGACGTATCCGTTAAAAAGGATCCTGTAAATGCTGTAAAAATAGACGTTCTATGTGAACTCGCCCTGAATCACCTCCAGTAGCAACGGATCCGTTAAAAAGGATCCTATAAATGCTGTGTGAATACTATCTCCAGTAGCGACGGATTCGTTAAAACGGCTCCTGTTAAAACGGACGTTATATGTGAACGCGCCCTTAGTGCAAGAAAGAAGTCTGTCTTTCATATTCCCGTTGCTAAGACCAATTATGGTATGAACACTTTTACCCGAAGATCTTGTCGCGCTTATAACAACCTAATTGAAATTAGTGGTAGCAATGATGACATAGATATATTTCTTATATCTCTGGCTAAATTTAAAAGATCGCTTGCCAATAATCCTTCACAATAGTTAATAATGCATATCATATTATACAAATCTCTTTATGATGATTCCAGAGCTTGTATGATAAATGGGACCTACACAGAATGGTTTAGCATCGAAAAAGGTGTTAGACAAGGATGTGTAGCGTCACCTTGGCTGTTTAACCTGTACATGGACAATTGTTTAAAAGATTTAAAAGATTGTGAATGGGGATTAAGAATGAATGAGTTACTTGTCAAATGTCTTCTTTATGCCGATGACCAAGTAACACTTGCGTCATCAGCAGAAGAGTTGCAGGCGATGGTAACTATAATGCATGGTGCTTTTGAGAGTAAAGGAATGAAAATAAATGTAAGCAGGACGAAAGTAATGGTATTTGAAAAGGAAGAGTGCGTGACGATGTGTAATATTATGATTGATGGAGAAAAAGTGGAGCAAGTGAAAGTGTTTGTATATTTGGGTACTTTGTTTACAAGGGATGGTAAACATGAGGGAGATATTGAAAGGAGAACGGTTGCGGGCAACAAAGTGAATGGAGCTCTACGCGCTTTTATGAACAGTCGAAATGTTTCCGAAAAGGCACGTTTGGCTGTTCATAGAGGACTATTAGTGCCCATACTTATGTATGGAAGTAAAAGTTGGGTATGGCAAAAAAAGCATGAGAGCAGAATAAATGCTGTAGAAATGAGAGCGCTGAGAAATATATGTGGTGTGACTCTCAAAGATAGAATAAGGAATAGTGTGATTAGAGAGAGATGCGGCATGAAAGTGGATATAGTGACAAGAATAGAAAAGGGTATGTTAAGCTGGGTTGGGCATGTAGAATGAATGGACGGGGAAAGACTGACTAAGAAAGTTTATAAGGCTAGTATGAATGGAACAGTCGCAAGAGGAAAACCTAGGCGAACGTTTCTTGATCAGATCGGAGGCGTTCTGGACAAAGACTAGGTCAAGCACCTTGAACCGACGGGCGTGTATGAGGAATGTGATGAAAGAGAATGAAGCCAGAAAAGTGTGTCAGGATCGTAGTAAATGGAAATCCGTAGTCTCTGCCTACCCCTCTGGGAAACAGGCGTGAATCTATCTATGTATGTATGTATGTATTATACATATATTATATTGTTTTCCAAATTGTTACTTATACTGTTCTATAGTCTCTTAATACTATTTTAATATCTGTCGCAGAATGTAAAAGCAATGTGTGGAATCTCTTCTGGTTTATGTTTTATTTGTATCTTGCTGTCTTTATGTTATATAACATCTGTTTAATTCCCAAAGAACAATAAATAAAATAAAAATAAAATAATTAAAAGTTATTTTATACGGTAATGATGTTTCAGGTTGCAGAACTAACAATAGAGCTGGCGAATCTCGCGAACGGTGAAGAGATCGAAGAATGGTATCCACTTGTGGGTATGACACCTATAGGCGAATGGGGATCGTTAAGACTGCGTATTAGGTAAACCCATAAGCTTTATTCTACATAAAATATTTCTTGACTTGCGCATGTAACTTAGTATTTGGGGCTTTTTCTAGGTATATGCAAGAGTTAGTAATGCCTCGAGAGGAATACAATCCGCTGCGACAGTTATTATTGGAGCCGGGACTCCCAGCTGTGAAAGCATTGGCTGACCTGTGTCGTACTGACAGACAACCATTGGCTACTTGTAAGTATACAGAGTATATTTTCTGTTTTTTATCATTGTTTTGAGGCAGTCGATTATAAGTGTATTTAATATACTTAAATAATTTGACGCCTATTTTATTTGTTTATCTTTGAAATAAAGCCCAAGTTGACCGATAAAAATCTTATGAAATATCTTTTACATAAAGGAGTAAATTTATTCTTATTTTTAATTATTTTATTTTTTGACTACTTAACTCCAATGATTATATTGTTAATCCTGCGCTATATTTATTAGAAGGTTGAATTTTAACTGTTATTGCGTGTACTACGCTGAAGCGTATGAAAGCGATAGTCAAACGGCTGTAATAATCATTATTGCGACTGAACATACTGAAACTATGAATGATAAGATAGAGCTTAGTCTGTGGAAAGCGAGGATGGCAATTAAGTAAATGTTAGGGTGCGTTCAGATCTGGTGAATGCGCCGCTCGCGACCTGCTTGCGAGCTGCGTGCGTGCGGCACGCGTGCAGTTACTGCAATCCTTTGGTGCGCCTCATTGGCGCAACTCACGCAAGGCTTGCGCAGTGGGCGCGCGCGTGTAGACGTGCGACGCCCGCGCCGTGCGTGAACGACGCAAGAGACGCACGCGCGCGGCTCTAGATCGGCGCGCAATCCTGAAATTAATGCGCGCACGCAGCTCGCCAGCGGTACATTCTGGCTAGATCTGGACACACCCTTAGGGCTCTCTCGTTCCCTTTGTTTGCTTGGTTTTGGTGTGATACTGCGAATTTAACACACAATACATGGCGGTATGTCGTAGGTACTTATGGTATAATGTAGAGATAAGGCGACAGTAGATCTTAACGTTCGTTTCCCTCCCCAGCGCTGCTGCACGCGTTCACGGAGTGCGGGCGCGGCGCCGAGCTGGCCCGCGAGCTGGTGAGCGCCGAGGTGGCGCGCGAGGGCGACCACCGCGCCATGTTCCGCGCCGCCTCGCTCGCCACCGCGCTCGTCGACGAGTTCATGCGCGCGCACTGCAAGCCCTTCCTGCAGGTCACCTATCTACAATACTATGTGCACACTCACCCCACTTGACGTCTTGAATCCGAGTGCCTAGTGCGAGTTATTTTTACGTTAACACGGTCGAAACTATTACCGCGTTTGGCTCTGTGATTGGTTAAGCTGGAGTAATAAACGTGTCCATGGCGTTAACGTAAAACAAACTCGCACTAGGCACTCATTTACTGTTTTGTGTTTTGAAATAGCGCAACGCTCGCATCGGTGTGAGCATTGCCCGTCTGTCTGGCCGGTGTAACATTTCAATATTCCAACGTTGAATGAGAGCGCGTCCGTCGCACTAGTTGCGATGGCCGGCGCGACTCATAACTCCAACTGTAACGTAGCGTTGTCACGGGGTATTTTTATTGCCCATGTGTTCCTTCAAAGAAAATCATATTCGGGCGGATTCGCCATCGCATATCGGAACTATACACATTCATTGCCCACAATTGCGCAACAGGCAGCACAAAATATGTGTTTCAAAAGAACTGCACTTCACTTGTGTTTCTTACGGCCTAAGACTCAGCCTGTTATATGTCGACTCATCTTAGCATGCTTCAAATATTTAATCAGAACTCGATACATCTATAATGTTTGATTATAGTTTTATTGTAAAAGAACAACTGGGTCTAATTACTGGTTACTAATTTCTTGTATGATCTACACTATTTTTTAATTTACCTTTTTTATATTTACAGGCGGCTATAGCTGAAACTGTTCAGAAGTTAATAGACGCAAAACAATCTGCCGAACTAAACCCTACAAAAATGGACTCTCCTGACGACGCATGTAATAATGCGGAATTTCTCCTCATGATACTTGATCAGGTATGTTGTTGTACAAAATATATTTTCCAGGGTTTCTTAATAATTTTATATTGGGTACACTATATTAATACGAAAAATTTTATTCCGGCCGCGGCTGTCACAAATACGAATTTCAAAATGCCGATTTTCATAGTTCTGAATGGCTCAAAATTCATAATATAACAACTCTGATTTATCATTAAATCCTATTTTAATAATTCCGAAATTTTAATATTCCTAACGTTTATAATTACTATTCCCAAAATACCGAGTTTCAATAGATTGAATAACAAAATGTCCGACTTAATGATAAGTCGAAACATCAAAAATACGAATTCCGATTATTAAAATACCGATTAATTAGAAATTTGAATAAAAATATTTTCTTTCGAATATAAATACTTCGCTGGTCACTGTTCTAACCTAACGTTACCTTAGATATACGTTAGATAGCTCGACGGAGCTTATAAAAGTAGTAGTAGTAAAAGTGGTTATAAAAAATTATAACCACGAAGGCTAAGGTGGGAGCCTATCCGAGTTGGCCAGTTGAAGTGAGAATTCGAGTGTTAACCGTAATGATGGTATCAATATATATTTTAACGCATTTACGACATTCCGTAAAATAAATTTCGGGATGTTTAATAATAATAGGTAGACATTAAATTCTCAGGTAGGTATTATGTGATTCGGAGTTTTGAAAATCGGTACATCTAAATTCGGAATAAAATATTTTGGAGTATTTGGGTGTTCCCTTTTAAATTAATATCGATACATTTACAGAGGATTGAGTATTCCTCACTAATTCTATGAACTTAAACTTTGCAGATAACCCTATCGATCTTCACGTCGCCCGAGGCGTGTCCGCGCCCGGTGCGGTACCTGTGCGGCTGCCTGCAGCGTGCCGCCGTCGCCAAGTGGCCCAACGAACGGTTCGTGCGCACCAGGGTTGTGTCAGGTGGGCGTCGACTCTTGTATGGCTCATAGTTTATGTCCATCTTCACGTCGCCCGAGGCGTGTCCGCGCCCGGTGCGGTACCTGTGCGGCTGCCTGCAGCGTGCCGCCGTCGCCAAGTGGCCCAACGAACGGTTCGTGCGCACCAGGGTTGTGTCAGGTGGGCGTCGACTCTTGTATGGCTCATAGTTTATGTCCATCTTCACGTCGCCCGAGGCGTGTCCGCGCCCGGTGCGGTACCTGTGCGGCTGCCTGCAGCGTGCCGCCGTCGCCAAGTGGCCCAACGAACGGTTCGTGCGCACCAGGGTTGTGTCAGGTGGGCGTCGACTCTTGTATGGCTCATAGTTTATGTCCATCTTCACGTCGCCCGAGGCGTGTCCGCGCCCGGTGCGGTACCTGTGCGGCTGCCTGCAGCGTGCCGCCGTCGCCAAGTGGCCCAACGAACGGTTCGTGCGCACCAGGGTTGTGTCAGGTGGGCGTCGACTCTTGTATGGCTCATAGTTTATGTCCATCTTCACGTCGCCCGAGGCGTGTCCGCGCCCGGTGCGGTACCTGTGCGGCTGCCTACTCTGTACTTTGCGTGGTCAAGGGCCCAGTCCAAGCACTTAGGTTAATGTTGTTAACACATTCTAATATAATATGTCTATTTGCAATCTAACTAAACAGGTATTATGTGTTGATAAACTGTTTATAAAATAATTCAACTTTATACTTCAACAATTATGTTACAGTATTCTAAGCTTAACAAAAGTATTAATTCAATTAGTACCTATTAAACATCTTGAAATTAAAGAAAATCTAAATCTATACTAATATTTTAAAGCTGAAGAGTTTGTTTGTTTGGTTAAATGCGCTAATCTCAGGAACTACTGGTTTGAATAATTCTTTTAGTGTTGGATAGTTTATTTGTCGAGGAATGCTATAGGCTATATAACATCACGCTACAACGCACGGGAGCGGCGCAGTAACCATAAACGCGAGTGACACCGCGGGCACATCTAGTTCAATATAAAAACTGTTTAACATAAGCATGTAACATACGATAAAGCATACGTTCTAAATAATACTTTTTATAAATGATTAAAGTTTTAAGAGATCCATTGATTAAAATCAAGTCTTCAATATGAGAAAAGTTAGATAACAAATCACTGTTAGTGTTTCTATCTACTGGCCGAAAGTAGAATCTTTTATAAGTTTCCATTCTCTTCTAGTTACCCTTGTCCAAGATCTTCTGGACAGCTCTATTTTCTAGCCAACTTTTTGAGGCTACGGCCGACCTAATGCCACCAGGCGGGCCTAATCCTTGCCTCTTTAAAAATCCAATAGGCAATCATTGTTCTGGAAGTAGGTTTTAGTAAACGGGTGTATTTTAAATTGGAGATAGGTGGCTGATAGATTGATCATTACCTGCTCTGTTAACTGCTGGAAACGGGTGGTCAATTTTAGTAGTCTGAGAGAACGTGTCCTGTCCTCTCGTTTCTCTTTCTCGTTTCTCTTTCTCTCTCGTTTCTGAGGTATGCCACAGCGGTTCTGTTGGACTGTATCAAAATGTGTGCATTCTTTAGAGCCACCCGCTGACTGTTTATAGCCGCGAATACAGCATACATCTCCTTTATGTTGGAGTGCCAAGGTTTTTGGTTCAGGGTCCACTTCCCTGATAGATAATTATTGTTTAATTAAGCTCCCCAGCCTGCATCCGCTGCATCTGTAGTTAAGAAATGAGGGACTGCTTGTTTTATTATTGGTAATGTGCTGTGTTCCACAGTATCTAACCACCATTTTAGGTCTTGTTGCACAGGCAACAGAAGTCTTTTTTTCTCTCTGAGTCTGTTTTGTTTGAAAATTTTTAGAAAATGTTGCATTCAATGCAGTCGCCCTTGGATACTGTGTAATTTGCAAAGTTGAGTATATCTAATAAACTCTGCATTTCTTTTAGAGAACTGTTTCCACAGCTTAACATCTTGGCAATTATCAGTTTTACTTTTAGGATTTTCTTTGCAGGCACTTTTATCTTGTTCTGTTGGTTGTTCTATACCAGACCAAGATACTTTACCTCTCTTGAGAGGGCTCCAGAACAGACTTGTCTTAATTGACATGCCATCCCAAGGTTTGTAGTGTGCTTGGAGAAGAGTTTCAATCAAAAAGTTTAAATCACCTAAAGAGAGTAACTTAGAATTATTACAAGATGGATTATTTAAAACTGAGATGTAGAAGGTAAAGGATCGTTCTGTTGATCATATTTCAGATTGTAGGTAGTTGAGTTAGATATTGTGATATATATCCCACCTGTTGGATCAAGGCGTCTACGCGCGGGTCTGGACCTGTTTCAACTGTTTGTTTGCTCTTACTCTTCATCCTTCGAGGATGAAAAGTAGGGTGACGAGTCGTCATTTATAGCGTGGTTCGAAATTTGAAGCATCGGGTTTCCTACTTTCCTCGCCGCCCTCGCGCATACCTTCATCTGGATTCTCCACTATTGAGTGAATACAATAAGGAGCAAGAAGGCTAAAACACTGCACTAATTCAACACTTTAACACTGATATGTATTTCTTATAAGAAAAATAAACTGAGAAAATTTTGCAACGTTAATGCGGCAAAATTCACAAACGCTATGAATTGACAGCTTTCACTAGCGCCCGCCTTAAAGGATAGAAGAGAACGCCTGCTGGTGAGAGAAAGACACAGGTATAAAACCATCGACATAAAATAAAATATTAACCATAAAATATAGTATTAAGACATGTTCACAACAGCTTTCTTCACATCAACGTTGAGTCTTTTAGGAAAGAACATAATAAGAATTCAATTGTGCTTATTGGTAAAACAAGGATCGATTGTTTATTTGCGTTTAATTATTATTTTTTAATTGTTAATTTGTTACGTTTTAAATATCTATAGACAGGGAACCCTTTGTTCCGACTATTATTTTTTGTCCTAATTTAATTTGGCATAACGCGTTAGGCATATGTTTTAGACATCGAAAAAACTTATACAACAGCTTTGTCCGGCCGTCCGTTTGTCTGCTATACAACTTTCAACTCAAGAACCGTAAGAGCTAGAGACTCGCGGTCAACGCCATTTGACTCAGCATAGCCGATATACCCCCGAAATGACTATGACCTTTGACCTCTGATCAAGGCCACGTGGTATCACGTGACCTTTGCATATTACCATGAACCATATTTTCGAACTCTAAGATTTACGGCAATTCATTGCTGTTTTCACTTGTTTTTGTCATAATAATACTTTGACATATGTAATTGTTTTTTGGCATACTACTTCAGTAGGCATAAATATCATTTAGGCCAGAGCTTCCCAAACTTTTTTTCTTATAGACCTCTTTCAAAATTTTGGGGGTTCCGGACCCCCTGATATATTTGATCAAATCTCTACGGGCTGACTTTTTGGACTGGTACTGAATATGGAATATGCAAGTTTTTACAAGTAACAGTCGCTGAGCTACATTGATGAAGTCAAGCCAAAATTTTAGTTTATCACTTCATCGAAAGCAAATAAATTTTCGTGGACCCCCGCTTACGAATTGTGGACCCCCATTTTTTGTCACGCCAACGTAGACTCCCGTCGAGTCTCCCGTGGACCCCTAGGGGTCTACCTGAACGACTTTGGGAACTAATGTTTTAGGCTAATACTTTTTGCCCTAATTTTGATTAGCATAAAGTTACAAGGCATATACAACATGTCACAGATATAACGCACAACCTCAAACACCCCAATCAGATTATTAAATCGTAATAATAATATAATCATTAAAATGTTACTTTTATGTACCTACTAAAATATTGAAATTAAACTACTATATACGGATTTTATCGCATTGTTTATTTGACACTTTATTACAAAATTTTGAAAATTTTTACACTACTACTACTATTAAACTTTACTAATTTTTAAGCTAATTAAATTATTTTTAAAACTATTTAGATTTAATTTAATTTTACACTTTCCCCGACGTTTCGGTTGCTTTTCAGCAGCCATGGTCACGGGGAGACCTACTAAAATATTTTAATTTAACGAATAATTTTCTTTATTGTGCGCTGATAGTATGAATATATCACAATAAATCTAACATTATTGCCTTTATTGCTTCAAAAACCTTATTGCCTTGAATTATGATACATTTTGGTTTTTTCAGCTGTTTAATAAATGAGTGACTATAATTTAATTAGTTTTTATTATTTTAGGGATTAAAAAAGTCTTATATTAAAAATTGCTGGAATTGATTCAGTAGCCGATTTTGAACAAACAACTTTCAGGATGTGCGTTTATTATGTTACATGTTGTATAACTTGAGTACCATAATGTAACAAAAGGTTAGGGTGCGGCTTACCCTTAAGCTGCCAACATGTTTATTTTATATGCGAAAAGTATTTTATTAAATGCAAAACTACTATTAGGATTCTTATCCTAATAATAGTTACGCATAATTTAAAAGTATGCCATTTTAAATAATGACATATAATTTTATGCGAGTAAATAGGGAACCCTATACTTATATTATTGTATGCATATAAAAATGTTCTTGAAAACATAACATTCTTTTTATTACACAGGTTTCATCTTCCTTCGGCTCATTTGCCCGGCACTAGTGGAGCCGCGGGCCTGGGGCCTGGTGTGCGTGGCGCCTCCCCCACACGCACAGCGGTCGCTGCTGATGGTCGCCAAGTGCCTGCAGAATCTTGCTAACCTCGTAGAGTTTGGTGCTAAGGTAATCTATTAGTACATTATGTGGAGGAACTTGGTGTGATGTCGAACATAAAGGGAGGATCCGCCGAGCAGGCTAGTTGATCGTACTTGGCTGACCGAGGCCCAACGGTTGATGTCGAGAACTTGTATATATATTAAGTCGCTGTGTAAACTTCACTTGTGCGATTCAGCATTGTATGGTGGACTTGGTTTATAAACGCTTATTGTGTATGGCGCCATCTGTTGGACGTAGTTAGAACTTCTTCCTCTATGCGGAGTTGCCACACATAATTCTTATTGTTGGTATATATATTTTCTGTGGTCACGCTAAATCTTACGCTTATCAAGAAGATTTGTCTTTGGTAACTCATTTTAAATTCCGCTAAGAAGTTTGTGATAATCTCTTATGACTATCTCAGCGGTGCGGCAGTAGTGAATGCGACTACTGTACATAAAGACCCGGGTCTGGTTAAATGTTATTGAGTTTTAGCAAGATACACTTAGCAGAAGCACGAGTCTGGAGCTGTGTCGGATAAATGGCAATAACCTCGCACCCTATAACAGGGGATCGAAAACATTTCTTTTTTTTTTACGTCGAGGAATGTTTTGACGCATACTTCTCCACGGGGTGACGGAGAGGTTATGTCGGGCTCACCGGGGAAAAGATACCCGGTAATACCGACTAACGACACAAAAGATCCCACTGGGTCGAAGTGTCGCCGGTCTACACTGACTGGCCCCCGTAACAAGATAATACCGACTAAACCTACCACGGTGTTCCTCGACATAATCATAGAGGGCGAGGCCGCGCAAATCGCTTTCACATGCAATCGCGACATTGCCGTGGTTTTAGCCCGCCGTGTGAAACGGCAGGCCACTTCACAAAAAATATTTCCTCCACCGTCCCCCCTTGGGGAGGGACAAAGACACGACACAGAGGCGCACGTGGGAACACGCACGCCGCCTCACGGACCTGGTGCTGATCGGGTGGCGAGCAGGCCCACGCAGCCCAAACCTCAGGGTGACTGGAGGTCATCTCGCGCCCTCCGGCGCCCGGTTCTGCGGTTGGGGAGAGGGTTTAAGCGCTCCATCTCCCGCTTCGCCGCCTCCTTGATGGAAATTACTTCCTCACAGAAGGAAGCGACGGCGTTCCACGATCTCTCACTCCGGACCATAGACTGAACCACGGTCGGGAGTGAGAGGGCAACCAGTCCGACTGCCGCGATAAACTCACGGCGCTGCGATGCCCAGGCGGGGCATTCCGCCAAAGTGTGCAGCGCCGTGTCCAAAACAACATCGTGGCAGTCGCCGCAGTGATGACATCCGTGCGTCGCCTGCCGGCCTATACGACACAGGAACTGGCCAAAATAACCATGGCCAGTCATTACCTGTGTCAGCCGGAAAGTGAGGGCGCCATGCCGCCTCTCCAGCCACTTTTCAAAAACGGGACTTACCGCCACGATCGCGGCGCGCCCGAGGGGGATTTCAAACATAAATAAAAAAAAAATTGGCTTAATTCCCCTTTGCCTACCCTTTCCGGACATAGGCTTGCAGTCTATGTATCTATTATTTACTTATAATTATATTTGTGTATTTCAGGAACCATACATGGAAGTGGTAAATCCTTTCATTCTGAAGAACAAGGAGCGTATGGTTGTGTTCCTTGACCAGCTGAGCAACGTGCCAGACCCAGGCAATCCACCGCCGAATACTAATAATAACTTTGATATTGGTAAGCATAATACTGTTTTTCATATTCTAACACTGTTAAAGATATTGTGTAAGGCGATTATTTAACAGTCGGGAAATACGGGTATTATATTGCATAATACTAAGGAAATAATATTTCTACCTAAATTCAATATTTATTATAGATACAGAGCTGATAACTGTTTGCTTGTCTAAGAAATTGACTTTCAGTGATATGTATAATGTTTTATATATTATATTTCAATCAAATATAATATATTATATCAGCCCTGTATATAAACTATTCCATTGTTGGGTACAGACCTCTTCTCAGTGTGTAAAGCGACTTCACACATCTTCAAGAACATTATGAAGTACTCTCAGACATGCACACATAACTTTGTTTTAGCAAATAATACTTCTCAAATATTACTTTAATAACATAATTTTTTTTTATTTTGCTCGTCAACATGACCACACTCCGCTTGATGGTAACCGATCATGTGGTCTAAGAGCAGTGGTCTCCACACCATCCTCATAGCAGCTGAGGCGATGTTAAGGTCCTAAGGTCTTGACGACCTAAGGAGCACACTCTATATGAAACAAAATATTTACATATTATATGAGCAGTTAATGTTCTGCTTGTTGTATTTTCACTTTTTCTTAACCGATTGAGTCGCAGTGCTATACAACGACCAAACCCAATAGGTTTTTAATTATCTCTGGCTTACCAACAATTGGCAGGTTAAGAACTTTATTTTTTATAGCCAAAGAGCTGGCGACTCTTCACCACATATGCGTGTCCCACCTGACGGAGCTTCAAGGTCTAGCCAAGACGCAGCCGGCCATACGCAAACTGGTCACTGTAACCGAAATGCTTACCAAACACAAGCACAAGTATCTCGAGATGATCAGATAGAATACGACTAAGAATAACACAGGTATTAATGTTGAATCGATAGTATTATATTATGAGATATAAGTTGATTATTTTAGTACGAAGAAACCTAATTGTTTTTTGACAAGCTCTTAATTTACTTGGTTCGTAACCCACCGTTTTCAGATCTTCTATTTAGCTTTATTACTTACTCTACACTGTCTGTGGCTGCAGCGGCACACTAGCGGCTAGACGCAATAAGTTTTCATTTATGTTTAGCATTCCAACAATTGACAGGTTACCGTTTAGATCATTTGTTCCCAAAGTGGTCCAGTTGGACCCCAGGGGTCCACGGGAGATTCGACGGGGGTCAACGTTGGCGTGACAAAAAAATGTGGGTCCACAATTCGTAAGAAAATTTATTTGCTTTCGATAGTGAAGAACTAAAATGTTGGCTTGACTTCACCTATCAATGTAGGCAGATAATATTTTAAGAAGCTTAGCGACTGTTACTTCTAAAAACTTGCAAATTCCATATTCAGTACCAGTGGTCTAAAAAATTAGATATTTGATCAAATATAAATACGAATGCCAAGGAATATAGTAGAAATGTAGCTGCACCGGAACCTGCTACATTTTGAAAGTGGTCTATCACAAAAAAAGGACTGGGAACCTCTGGTTTAGATGATAGTTGGACGAAGTTTCATAAAATGTGTCATAATAGCGTATATATTTTTTTGATTTCGCAATGTTCTGCTTTATCTCTTTTGTAAAAATACATGCATGCTTTAAGCGTGAAATAATTGTGGTGTAAACTCCTAATTATAAGAACCGGCCTAGTGTGAGTCAGGTTCGCGCTGAAGGAACATACTATTTTAGTGTCGTGGTGTGCTAATTCGGAACAAACAGAACGCGACTCTTGCTAGAATTTACAAATGTTTTATTTGAAAGCTGTTGTTGGGTACCATCATTATATTTTAAATAAGATTGTGTCTCCATTTGTTTACAGGGTAAAACAAGCAGTAATGTATCGGACAAATGGAAATGGTAGCAGGTAGACAAGATGTCCTCCGGCGTAGATATAAGAACTTCCCATAGTCGGTCATACATAGTCATTGTTAGCTTTAGTCTCATATTACTTTATAGACAACGTACGCATACAACATGTTATTTTGAAGCTTATTCGTGCCAAAACGTTTTGATTTTAACTGCGTATTTATATACCCTTATAATCCTTAACTTCCATTGTGTAATGCAATTTTATTTAAAGACAAAATGAACAAAACCTCTGCTCTCTAGTATTGTAGGACTTATTTATTGATTGGGTATGAGTCAAACAAAAATCTAAATTTAATATAAGTTAACTTGAGCATTTATTTTAATCATAAGTGTAATTATTGGGCGTATACGCGCTCTTTCCTTATATTTAAACATTCAGTATTTATTTTTATTGAGAGGTTATTCTACGATAAATATAGCAGGCGATTATTATGCTAAAATAAGATATATTCTTTAGCGGTCTCAATCTGCCAGCAATAATAAACGTAAGATCATAAAAATGATGAGAATACCTCTTACTGAAAATGCTTTAAATTCATAATGAATATATTTAATATTGATAATCTTTTTTATAGTATTCGACTATTACTTTACATCGCGCGTTGATAAGTGATACGGTTCTGAATGGCGCAGTAATATCAACTTTCAAAAAAGTGTATTTGTCTATTACATAGACCATAGACATACTCTGTTACATAGACTTAGATCGAGCATAGCGAAATATTCTAAGTCTATACTCTATTATCTATATTTTGCCTCGTTTGATTTATGTCTTGGTTAGTTCGTTTTACGTAAACTAAAAGTGACAGATATCGAATTCCGCGTCGCTTGTAATCGTATTATTTATAAGCGCGCACTGTAGACTTTTATACTTGCGTAGTCCAAGTTATTTTAGTAGTATGACTAGAGGTTTAGGTAACTTTAGGATAACATTCGACCATCATTTATAAGACACCAAAAATGTACTAGGTAAAGTGTATGAATGTGATAGGCATGGGTCGTGGTGGCAGACTGGTGTTCTTAGCAAAACTAAATGTTTTCAATGTTGCACTTACTATCATTGCTGTGCACCTCGACTATACATTGAGTCTCTGTGATAAAGTTTGATTATACTTTTTGGTGAAATTTTGCGTTTCATTCTGTGATTGATTTTTCAAATCCTTATTCTGGTGCTTTTAAGATTTTAGTAAGATGCCTGCTGATTTGTTTTGTTAGTCTCTACTACAGGAAGTTTTTAGACTTAATGACGATTAATCGGGCAAATCCGTGGTCTTACAACTCATTCGGAGCTTCCTCTCCCTCCTCTTGCTCAATAAACGTGTTTTTAATGTAGACAGTTTATATTTCTAGTGCCATATAATCTGTACTTATATACAAGCACTTGCTTCCCACATCACAATTTTATTAAACTATTTTACTGTCGTTTTCTATAATACATAATACCAGCTCAATGGAACTTGAATCTGCATTTTACTTACTACTTATTTATTTTATAGAGTTAAGGAGGCATGTTTCATTATTGTTTATTCCACATGGTTCTCTTTATCAGAAGCTTTTTTTTGCTAAAGAGAACACAAACTTACATATACAATATTCCAAATAGGTATATACAGATCATTTACATAATAAAATTGTGTCCCGTGTTTACTCAATAGAACGTCATCTCGAACGATAACAATGTCTTGAAGTATCCTCGAATTAAGTAACAGATGGTATGATAACGCGCATCAATGCATCGAAGTTTATTTATTTAGTACTAGCTTGTAGGACTAGTGGATGTGTCGTCGCTGTATTTAAGTGTGTTTAGCTTACGATAGGACAATGTTTAGACTGAATTAAGCCCAATTAGACATGTTAGTGTTATGTATTACGCACTAGATTTTCCACAAAATTGTAACAAAAAGTGATAAGAATTTGCAATATTTGGCCCATTTGATAAAAATTTGTACTGAAATTCAGAGATTATATCTATCTATCCATAGCATAGGATTTCATATTGTTAATATTTTGAAACATTTTACAATTCTTATGTTTATTGAATTATTACATTTTTTTATAAATATTGACGGAGAAGTATAAGCTTATTGGAATTGCAATGTTTTCGTACAGATAGATATACGATTTAACATTTATTTTGTAAAATTGTATTGATTTTATAATAATGATTATTTATTTGAGAAGGACGAATCATATTTATAGTTTGTATTGTTATATTAATTCAATGCAATATTTGTAAGCATGTTTATTATTCACAGTTTTATGATCGGCACAGTATGTAAAGTGATTGCACTCGTTAATATCTGCATATCACTTGGCTGTTGCTCCACACTCGCTATATATCATTATATTGAATTTGTTACATATATTTGTTTACATTACAGCTATTGAGTTATGAAAATTTAATTACAAGGTATATTATAATGATTAGTATTAGATTTTGTGACTGTTTTGTAATCTCTTTATATTCTATCCCTTAGCATTTTCTATTTTTAGAAACCAGACACGTATAAAAATAAAAATGCAGAAAAATTTCTTGTTTTATTTATTAATATTATATTAATTGCATTCGATCCTGGGTCCTTCAAGTGGGCGTGAAAAGGACCTTCTTGACCGTCAAGTTAGAGACCACGGCGTCTCTGGTAAAGAGAGCTCTGCTCGTGGGCCTACATGCATTAAGTACCCAATACACCTTTTGAAAATGTGTGTCACAGTAGCATTACATCAGTAATAACTTTACGACAGTCTTGCTGAACCAATTATGAGCAAAACAAGGAGACCCGCTGTCCTTTAACAATTCACTGCGAGCTTATCAGATGGGTGGGCAGATAAAAGCATACACGTCTGCGAAAAGATGCTAACACTTATAAATGTGGATGGTCAGGGTGGCAGCGACAATGAATACACAAGTTGTACGGAAAAGAACTTATATTGTCTTTGAATGCACGTTTCAACGGTTAGAATATGAATGTCCCCAAAATATTCTAACCGCCGGTATTTATACAAACATTTAACATAATTTAATACTAAATTCACAAACTTAGTAGATAATATTAAACATTGTTTATCTTAATTATTCTGATGATTATTTATATTCAATTATTATTTAATAATACAGAGTTATGTAACATTAAGGATTTATTACACCGGAAGCAGAGACGCCGGTGTGACAAATTTATGCCTAACCCAAAATCAGTAAGAATCTAATAGCTTAATCATTATATAATACATAGTAAACAAAATGATTACCTATAGGATTAATTATTCGACATAGTGTAAAAAAAGTACAGAGATCAGTAACAATACGTACTATTTATTGATCGCGCCGGTAGCTGACAAGCGGAAGGCGCCAAGCTAATAAGTATAATTAAGTATAAAGAAATATGAAATAACTATTTAGATTCTTGATTATAAAATTATTAATTAAATAATAAAACGATAATAGGTTTTAATATACATACATATAGTGGATAAGATGTACCCGAACTAGCAGTATATGTGAGGCCGGAAGTGTTACTCGATAACACTGTTTCGATAAGCTGACGATATTATCTTGCTTTTATCGTCGGCAGCAGAATTGAGAGTTATTCTCAACAACCTGCATAAGGCTAACATCGAAACCCTAGATACCGAATGAATATGTCCAAGACTACTACTAAAATCATGACTATTAGAGCACCAAAATAGGACTATACAGTGACACCCGGAGATTCCATATGTTTAAGAGTATTTATATCTGAACTAAGTAGTCTCTTTACATGAGTTATAAAGCAAAGAAGTGCTATGTTGCTTTATTTAGCTGAAACACACTGGTGGATAAAGGATCTCTTAAAATGACGCTTTAACACATTCATCGCCTTGAACTCACGCCACGTCATGGGCTCACTATTGCCGCATCTGAGGGCACACGAACTCACGTCGAGGGCACATATTAACCTTTTGAACGCCACGCCATAACGGCACCTCCATGTCCTGTACGCCAAGCCCGAAAATCGATATATTATATATTGTTTTTTATGATCAAATATTTCAATAACTAATAACAATTTTGTTTGCTGTAGACAATTAAGTAATAATTGGGGATTCAATTTTAAGTTGTATCACTAAAACACAGAAAACTAATAATTTAATATGTTTATTTTGTATTTTTCTCTGAACCGACAAAAAACAGTTTTGTCGAGTATAGACGACGTTGGCGCACAGGGCACGCTTGCGCATGTCGAGTATAGACGACGTTGGCGTTCAAAAGGTTAAAAATACATTTTTCTTTGCAAATACACAATAAAAATTAAAATAAAATACTTACTGTATATGTATTTAACAGATCTTGGTAGTGGTGGTGTTGGTTTTTAGATTTAAACATATTTGTTTTATTTATTTTTCTTACTTCCTACTAGATGCCTCCGCGTGGGCTGTATGACAGGGCTGGTAAACAATAATATTATGCAAACAACTTCAATGTTATTCACAAAATCAACTTAATGGACATTTTAATCAATTATTAAAATTAAAAATTTATATTCATTTAAATGTAATATCGATGATTTACGAATAATTGTTATTCATACTTATTTATTTTATAATAATTATTTCGTAGGATTTTGTAGAAGAACTCTTGATGTCATAAGTTCCTATAGTGAACTGACTGAATATAATTGTTTGCAGAAGAATTATTATTAAGTGGTATTATTCTTCAAAATATCCAATATTGCCTTCATATCATTATAACGTGTATTGCAGTGAAACTTTGACATCTCCAATGCTACCATTCTCCCAAAATATTGATTACATTGAAATTGCTTCTCTGCACTCATGTTGCAACCTTCGTATTCCGTCATAGTACCAATTCTCTTGTTGCGATAGCGGTATTTTTGTTGATATATTTATTAATTTCTCTACTATAGGATAAATCATTAAAAGCTTGAGAATCAGGTAATTCATCTTGCGAGACACAGGTTTTCTGGCTGTCTGTTGACACCCTGGTTTTATTTGGCAAAGTTTTATATTCTGTACACATATTCTGAGATTCGGAATTATTTTTTTCCGTTTAGCTAATTAAGTTACTACGTTTGGTAATCTTGTACTGATCTGACAAAAGAATAAGTAAAAATAAATTAGTAAATAAAAAGATGTGAATAATGTAGGTTCATAAAAACATTGAAAATTATATAAATTTAATTCATCTTTCTAAAAAGGTTGACGATTCATGTCTCATGACGAAAGCGAATATAAAAAAATATTTTACTTACCCATATCTTAGTGTATGTACATTCTAACTAGAAAACGGCACTAGAATACTTCTAGGACTCCTATACTTAGAAGAACTATGACCATATTCCTAATATCGAGAGGGTTTTTTGTTATGAATCATAGCTGTATACCACAGACCCACGTCGTGGGCTCATCCCGGCGCATCTGTATTACCGGGGACCCCGCTAGCGGGCTCACTAGCAAAATGTATGGCGGTATGACGTATGAAGCGTGTAAAAGTTATGAGGATGCGAATGTGTTAAGCCTTTACTTATGCCATAAGCCTAAACTCATAGATGTCGTATATGCTTTCTTTACATTCAAGGGTATAATGCATAAACATGGTTGATGACTGATCAGCAGAAGCCCGCTTCAGACGTTTTGCCTGTGAACCATGGGTCACGCTCTATGGCTCTGGATCTACTAGAATAGCTCAATACACAGATTTCGCGAATGTCACCGAAAAACCAGCTTATCTTGAATGGGATCAGGG
Source organism: Catocala fraxini (assembly GCA_930367265.1). Classification (NCBI taxonomy): domain Eukaryota; kingdom Metazoa; phylum Arthropoda; class Insecta; order Lepidoptera; family Erebidae; genus Catocala; species Catocala fraxini. Next base: position 17,118,023 of record OV884038.1, read on the forward strand.
TAGAGAAAATTGCCATATGCCAGAGAAGCTTTGAGTTAAAAACTGCACAAATTGCGTTCTGGAGTCTGAAATTCCTTCCAAAATCAAAATTGTGCAGATTTTAACTGACTGAGTGACTGAGTCAAGCAGCCACATGGTAGGTTATGATGATGATGGTATGATCTAACAGTTATATGAGACTGCCTTAAACTTAGATGATACACATTATGTATATAATGTGGACAAGGGAGAAGGCCTTTGTTTTGCGGTACAATGTATGATGATATAATAATAAAAATATATAGCTATTATTGTTTTGTGAGTACTCACAAATAGTTGATTAGTCATTAATTGCGACTACAACAATAAACAATTTTTTGATTTTTATATTTAGCTGCGATAACGTTGGACTGCCACGCAGAGGTCTCGAGTTCGAACCCAAGGCGCGCATCTCTGACTTTTCGAAGTTATATGCGTAATTATCGTTTGCTTTAACGGTGAAGGAAAACATCGTGAGGAAATAATGTTCTCAAAGATATGTGAAGTCTGCCAACCCGCACTTGGCCAGCATGGTGGACTAGGGCCTAACAAGTCTCACAGTGAGAAGAGGCCCGTGCCCAGCAATGGGACAGGGCTGATATTATTATATATATTTAGCTGTAAAACAATAACATAATAGTTTAATCTTTAGATGCCCCAGCAATTCAATGATGCCCATGACTGTATAATTATGTGACACAGTTAGCAGAAAGAAAAAGCTTTTATTACTACTGTATCTGTATGTTAACTGTTAGGCTTTACAAGGAGGCATTAGTAAAACAAAGAGATTATGATATTTATTTATTTACAAATATTAGAAAATAAGTAATATATTCAATAGTATAACTTAAGTAATTCCATTTATGTAAGGAATAACAAACTAAATGCCATGACAATACAACATACTGCTACATATGGAGATTTTCTTTCACCGATCCTTGCACATTTCCAGAATGTTCCGAGCAACCTGCAAGTACAATAATAAATATTAGTTTAATATAGTATATATGTCTAGCACTGCGTCAACCTGTGTGGTTCATCACACATCAATTATCATACAATTTAATTTCAATGTTTTTACCTATACATTTGTTTTTAGGCTAAAAATGACTATAGCACTTAAAAATTTAATTACAATTGACAGAAACCATTCAAATAGGTGAAAAGCATAATTTATATGCTATGAAAAGAAACAGTTTGAAATTGAACATATTAGTAAAGAACTCGGCAAGCAGTATTAACTGGTAAGAGTCTAAATGAGATTACTGTTGAAAACTTGTTAAACATAGTGAATACGTACCCCGTTTTATTACGATCCATTATACTAGGGAAGAATGATCTTAGGTAAGCGCAGGTACATATTAGGAGCAGTATTACAGACAGCAAACTTTGAAAATTGAATAGAGCACTCTGAAACAATATAATAATCAAATTAGTTGAACTTAAATTTGTAGATAGATTGTTACATATATTGTAGAAAGTATGTACCATTCTTATTGTTTTGTACAAGTAAAATATTTATTAGAATGATTACTTAAGCCAATAAAACAATTTATAAACATAACCAATTTAACTACAAATATTGAAGTTGTTTTGTTTGACTGACATATAACTTCGAAACTGACAGGTGACAACTCAGCTTAAAATTCGTTCGGTAACGCAACAATCAAATACTTTTTGAGTATGCAGAAATAATTACATATTACAATTATGTATATTTATATTGTAAGTATGTAATTATATTTGTTCGGAATATGTATTATAAGATCGAAAATTACAAACGAGAGCAAACTAAACATAACTAAGGATAACGCTTACGTTATCCTTAGTTATGCTTGGTCTCCATTGCGTGCAGCAGACACCAATAAGTAGTTTTAGAGCAAGAGCCTACTTCCTAAATGTCTGTGGCAAGAGTAGAACAGCTGTGCTACACGGACTCGATAGTATACTATATTCTGTTATAATTGCTAAAGACACTCAAACACATTAGACTAGAGGAATCTGTGATTATAAGAGAAAGAGAGAGATCCATGTGCATGGATGTCTTGCTCACATTCAAATTCACGAATCTCGACCCCGCGCTTATAATAATAATAATAATACTTGGACCTGCTTATGAGATTGTCGACTTGTGGCGTGTGGACGCGGCGATCATTGTGCCGATAGTCATTACTATCGACACAATGATCGCCGAGTAATGACAGTCAATGGTTTAATACCTAAGAGCCTCGACCACCACCTGCAGAGGCTCGCGTTAGATGGCTGGATCAAGTCCTTGATGCAAAAGGCAGTACTACTCGACACAGCGCGTATTTTGAGGAGATTCCTCTCTCTGGGGCCCTAACCAACGGCAGCTTGGACCCTGTTCCCGATATCGGTGGGTCATTTCAGTTTTTATATTTTGAAATATGTATTGTTTTTATATTTATATATATAAATGTAATTATTAGAAAAATTGTAATAAAAAGAAAATAATAAAAAAAAAATCATCACCAATTTAAATGAAAGCGCCCAAACTGCAGGGCAGCTTGAGGCGAACTGAATGTGAGTGGCGACACTGCGGTCTTGAATGTCTCAAAGAGTCGGTTAGGGTCTCGTCCCCGGCTTGCCGTTACTGGTTGGCTGGGGTCGAACTTCAAGAGCGCCCGTAGGACATTCAACTATGGCTTGCCTTGGTCGGCCGGTCAGAGGGAGGCTGCTAGAGCTACATGCTTGGGGGTAGAAGTGTCATTTTCAAGGGTATAACTACGGGAATACCCGCTCCAGGTCTCCGTTGTCACGAGACCCGTGATGGTGAAACCGGCGCCGCACCACTCGACACCCCTAGGCGGAGAGAGGACTCGGTCATACCGATTATGCATTTGGGAGGGGCTCGGGCAACTGCAGGCTCTATGGATTAGGAACCATTGCCGTTAAGGTTGTTTCCAATCAATTCGGGTGCTAAAATCGATTTTTCGGTCACGGCGACCAACTGGCCATCTGGGCAGGAGATATTATAGTGCACAAGCGAGTGCAAACATAAGTGCAATCTCTTTTCCCTAACTTTCATTAACCGTTTTTTTTATTGATAATCTTGTCAGACTAACCCAATAACTATTGTTGACGCGACCCGGGATTCGAACCTGAGATCTCGTCATATACAGCAGTTGTATTATATTAACTACCTCTGCGCTACTGACGTAGTTGTTTTCAGATTTTTGTATTCGAACAACAAAAATGGAATTCAGGTATTAAGGATATCCTTTAACCTCTCAAGACTAACCTACACTAGTGGGACATTAAATAAACGGAGATCGTCTTTACCGTTACCGATCACTGTACACTTAGGCTAAGAACTCACGTACACTTAGACTAAGAACTCACGGAGCGATTATCACCCACACCCGCCGCGCCGCGGTGACAGGAGAGCGGTTTTATTTCTATACTCACGAGACCACCGGTTTATGCGGTTGCGTAGCCTTTGCGGTTGCGATCGTTGCCCGCAAACATGGCGGGCTATAATCGCAAGACAGGTTAATGATCAGTTGAGTTCCAGACCGCCATGGACACACCAGAAACGAGCTGTTGCGTTATACTTACTTCACAGAAGAATTAGATTTTGCCCGCGGCTTCGCTCGCGTAAATGTAAGTTAGGTTAGGTTAGATTAGTATCAATACTTTTCGGAGATCTCTCCCTGCCGAGCGTGATCAACGCCATGCTCGGCGGCGAGAGGTCGTGGCAGGCAGTGGTCTCCTTCTGCGAAGCTGTCATAGCGCAGAAGGAGACCGCGGAGAGGGTCAGGGAGAACAACCTCCTCGCTGACCGTCTCCGGCGCAGACGGACGGGAGCGAGAAGGAGGCGATTTGCCCGCCTTTTCGCTCCTGTATAGTGGGGTCACTGGTACAGAGTCGGGGGACTCTCTACCGGCTTGCACGGCCCCACACGTCTGGGGGATGGTCTTGGTGAGCAAGGCCTTCCCTCCATAGGTGCTGAGGCCCGGTCACCATCAGCCGGTCCAACCGCCAGGGTGGGATGGTGATTGCTAACGCGACCCCATCCCGCCCCACTCCGTTGGCGGAGGGACTGCTCACCCCAGGTTTTTAGTGTGTATACCGACCCCCTTCAGGGGCGGAGAGTCTCACATAACCACCCTTCCCCCCCCCGGGGGAGGGGGTATCCATAAAGGATTTTCCTGGGTCAAAAAAAAAAAAAAGTATCAATCCTTTTCTGTTCCTCTATCAAATTTCCTGATGATTGATCAAGTAGTTTAGTCGTAAAAACGTAACAAACAAACTTACATTTGTACTTATAATATTAGTTAGGATTCTTAGAATATGTATAATTTAACTCTACGTATGTAAAACGACAGCAGCGATAGCCTAGTGGGAGACCGTTAGACTTACATACTGAGGTCTCGAGTTCGATCCCAAGGCCCGCATCTCAGACATTTCCAAGTTATGTGCGTATTTAATAGTTAATTATCGCTCGCTTTAACGGTGAAGGAAAACCATCGTGAGGAAACCTGCATGTTCGAGAGTTCTCTCCATAATGTTCTCGAAGACATGTGAAGTCTGCCAACCCACACCGGGTCAGCGTGGTGGACTATGGTCTAGCCCTTCTCACACTGAGAAGGCCCGTGCGCAGCAGTGGGACAGTTTAATACAGAGTTGATATTATTATAATGTGAACGTACCACTTTAGGTGAACCGGCTCATTACTATCGTCCCCAATAGTTAGTACCCTACAGTTTTGGAACTTAACTAAGACAAGGTAATTTTTGATATTCACATCTTGAATTTTTCTTTTGTTATTTTATCTAATATGTATCTTTATTAACAGCAGTGAAAAGACCGTCACAGGGTGTAGATTTAATTGATTTTTTTAAATGCCTATTATTTTTAAAATGCGTAACTTACATTTTTTTATATTTTTTGATAGCAATTCTTAGCCTGTTGTCTGATTCCGGCTTGACTTCGACTTTTGGGACACTCTGTATATACATACATATATAAATTTTGACATGTTTTAATACAATATGTGTCAACATTTTAATGTTAAAGGTAAAATGACTTTTTCTTGAATATAAGAACCGGGACTTATTCGTGTGGAGGACTCTTACTTTGCATAAGAGTTTGACGTCTTATTTTTGCATGACGTTTGAATACTTGAAATAATGACTAAATGCTTTATCTTTTAAGAGACTAACACTTAGGAATATACCCAGTTTCCTCGTAAACAAATCACTTATAATGGACCACTTGATTATATTATTAATTATAGATTACTTAATATGTTTATGTGAAAAGGTAAGTGTATCTGCAAAAATACGAAGAAAAGTATCAGCTGTCGCCCGCGGTTTAGCGTTTATGATTGACTGCGCCTCTCCCGTGGCTCGTAGCCTACCAGCTGACCCTTGCAACTTCGATTGCTTCACATAAGACAATTTTCCCCGTTTTGCAACGTTTTTCATTGATGCTCTGCACCTATTGGTTGTAGCATGATCATATGTAGCCTATAGCCTTCCTCGATAAATGGGCTATCCAATACCCAAATATTTTTCAACACGAACCAGTAGTTCCTGAGATTAGCGCGTTCAACCAACCAAACAAGCAAACTCTTGAGCTTTATAATATTAGTATAGATTAGAAAGAGGAGACCTAAAAGGTTCTGTGTACATCCACTGATTCAGGATAGAGATCGTTATGGATTATTTGTTTCTCTTATTAGCGAATTAAAGAAAGATGAAGAAAAATTCTTTAATTATTTTCGAATGTCCGTATCTAGTTATTTAGAACTTTTAAGAAAAATGGAAACTACTCTTCAAAAACAACATACTAATATGCGAGATCCTATATCACTGGAGGAAATGTTGGTGGTAACATTAAGGTATGTATGTTTATTTTCATAAAACTAGTGTTAATATTGAAATTATTATATTTTTTATTCAAAATACACATCATCTGACAAATTAATTTTGACTGAAAAGACTGATGGTAGATTTTGTGGACTTTGGGTCAACAAATAATTACAGCATTAGCTGTAATTATTTGCTGTATATTGATAAGATGAAAATGCTGGAAGATTATTATCAAGATTAACAATAATGTGTAGAACTGCTATTTGAAATTTTCTTGTTTCTGCTTCATCAAAATTTTGCAATGAAGGTAAAATTCTTCGGAAAATGGCAAATGTCTATCTTCGCGTTGAGACAACAACTCGATTAATACTTTGTGGGCGTCTCCCTTTTTTCGTTTTAGCAGCTGTTTGAGAAGACACTGGTGTAGGTGTAGCAAAAGCGTCTGACGTTAATGCAACAGTAGCAGTATTAGTAGTTCGTTGATCTGTAGCACTGTTTGTTAAGGTTGATTATTTTCAGTAGACGTATTTTTTTTCAAAAACTAATTCTCATCATTATATCTTTACTTTTTGTTTTTTTTAGCTTCCGATCCAGATTGTGTTTCTGTTGCAACTTTTGGTTGTTTTTCATCCAGCAATCTTTAATATTTTTCCATTTTTAACTACCATGTTTCTTGAAAAAACATAATTAAGTAAATTTATTTATTTCAGATACCTAGCAAGTGGGAATTCAATGAAAGATTTGCACTACACATTCAGAATTGGGGACACCACTATATCGACAATCATTGCGTTGGAACAATAGACGGGAAACACGTAAGAATAATTAAACCAGATAACAGTGCTACAACTTACTACAATTATATATTTTTTTCATTTGTATTAATGGTGCCTCCATTATATTATTCACGTCCGTATTAGCTATTAAAGAGTGACTGAGCCATTGCTCGGCACAAGTATACCAAGATACAATTTTTGAGAAGTTGGTTTAGGCTCCTAACAACACCTTCAACAAGACTCAGCACCGGGTCATATAGCTCGATCCACCCAAGCGTGGTTGGAAACGAACGTTTCGGACGTCATCTAGTCCCGATCTTAATCCACTTATGGTCAGTTTTAGAAAGTATGGCATGCTCTAAGCGTCATGATAATTTGGAGTCCCTAAAACAAACCATTTAGAGTGAATAATTTTCCCATGAAGAGAGCGCGTGTTTAATAATAAGCCTCAACGATTAAAGGATTGCATTAAAGCCAATGGAGATCATTTAGAATGAGCCTCATATATTTTTAATGACATTATATTTATGTATAAATTAACACAGATTACAGTAATAAATGTTTCACGCAATAGAGAAAAATAATTTTCTTGTACAATATTTATGGCAAGACTAGGTATAGATTATTAGATTTTGCTTGCTTGCCTTGCCTTGCTGCGCCCTAGCTTGCGTGAATGCAGGTTATGTAAATTTTCCATCCCTCGGGAACTGTATGTTTTCTGGATGAAAGTTACTCTATGTCCTTTTTTGTACCCCTGACAACGTTACCCGAAATTTCATGATGATCGGTCGCGTAGTTAAGGCGTGAAAGTGTATCAAACAAACAAACTCATATTCGCATTTATAATATTAGGTATATAGTTAGGATTTACTCGTATCGTAATATTATTAATATTTGTATCGTAGGTAATGATCGTTGGTGATACATGTCTCACCTAATTATGTTATTATAACAGATTAATAGGCAGATAAGATTACGTGCTGTGGCTGTTCATTTGATAAAGCTGTCAATACTTATACGAATATTTATATAATACGCTAGTATTCCCGTGTCTTTTCTTAAATCGTATACAACACCTATTCTATAATTATCTTTAACCTATTGAGTCGGAAAATCTGTGGCCAGGTACAAAATGTTTACAATTTTGTTTACCATTTCGAGAATTAACGGGTTAAAGTACTTATTTTTTCGTGATTTCAAATTCTGACTAATATTATAATGCGAATGTCAGTTTGTTTGTTTGTAACGCACGTTGTCAGGGAAACAGTAAAAGACATATAAGGTACATAAAGGTACCCTTTCATCCATATAAAAATACTGTTGCTAACCAAACCTACAAACCGGATGAGATTTTTGTTATATCACAGACGTTACAAACATAATATATGTTTAAGCATTTAAGGAATATAGTAAAATATCTGTTAGATTATTAAGTTTAGAGTATTCTTATCTTATGAAGACCTAGACCTAATAGGATCAAACGTGAATACATACTTACGGAGATACGCGGAGGGTTAGACAGAAAGTACTGCAACTATTTTCACTTGTGTCTATCTTACAATATCTGGCATGCTTTGTTTTCTAGAGTAAAGATAGAAAAATTGTCCAATCTGCTTTATAAACGTTTGTCTAAGTCAGCGGTCGGAAAGTTTTTAGTAGGCACGGGCCACATAGTGGCAAAATGAAATAAAGGCACATGTTCATAATTTTGTGTACCTACATACATACATATATCGATTATGCTAAAAATGCAAATAACAACAACCACAAATGTCGAGTCATTACGTTTGCGCCCGCGGATTTGTATTGTGGACCAATGCCGGCTCGCAGGTAGTGCTGATTTTAGGTATGGCGCGTAATTATAACAAATCTGAATAATAAGACCTTATTTACAAAACAGTTACGGGCCGCAAAGAGGAGGCACACGGGCCGCATGCGGCCCGCGGGCTGCGCGTTGCGGACAGCTGGTCTAAATTATTCCTTTCGACTTTTTAATTAGATTTGTTTCATATAAACTATTTTGGTTAATATCGCCTTATCTTTCTGCAGTTGTGTTTGCGCAGACTTGTACATTGCGCAAGTGGGCCTAATGTAAAAAAAATGGTTGTCGTTATTAAAACGTGATGGAGGGACACACTGTACTACTGTAATTTCTTAACCGAGAATACCAAAAACATTTTGCTTCATCCAGAAATCGAATTTGGGACCTTATGCAATCCCATACACTACCCATGCAGTTGTAGTATATAATAGTATAGTATGCCTCGTTATTTCCTTTAAATATGTAATTGTCAATGTATTGATTGCCGCTGCATTGAACTTACGTGATTTGGTAAAATACACTACCAATACCCAACTTTTACTACCATACGTATATAGACCAATACTTGTTACAATGACAGTTGATGTCACTACTTCAAGACAAAGTTTTATATAATATTTCAGAATTTTTGACTAACTCTATATTATAATTGGTTTACATGAATTATATAAATATATTTTAATGAATTATGATTTTATACTTGTGTTTTTTATTACCTTTTGTTTATATAAGTACATATTCTGACATTTGTGACAATTTTTTTTAATCATTTATTATTTGTATCATCATTTTTAATTATCTTTGACATTGTTATTATATTTCATTAAATTCTTATATTTTTATTAAATTTTATAATTATATTTGCACGTCAATACATGGCAAACAAGACTGACCAAAAAAAAAATTAACAACTTGCATCCATTGCTGTATCTATACACATGTTTGAGCAAATAAATAAATCTATTCTATTCTAATTAACTGAGTTTAATAAATATTTCATTATTTTGAAGCTAACGAACGTTATTACATTTCTTTCTGTCTTTAAAAAGTTTAATATAATATATTTATCTCAATATTACATCGGAAATTTAATTTTAATGTGTATAGGTATGTATTATATTGTCACTTACATGTTTTTGTGTGGATGTCATTGTCTGTTTGTTAATTACCTACATACATATATTGAAGAATACGGTCTTGAACTCTTGAATGTTCAATTATTTTAATTACTACGCACCAAACTAGACTTACGTTTACGTCGCATTAACAATTATAATTAAGACGAAACATTTACTTTAGTATTTGACACTATTCATATAGGCCAACTCAATAATTCTTACAATCGTGAATTTAAACTGAGAAGGCTACATAAGCAGATTTTGCGTTAGTATCGTTGCAATGACACAACAAATCTCAGCGGCAGACAAAACGTTTGTTATAACTGGTGGTGCATCGGGTCTAGGAGCTCAATACGCCCAGGCGTTTTTATGTTTAGGTGCAAAGGTACGTATTTATTTGTACTAAAGTTTGAAATACACTGTTTTAGAATATGATAAACTTGATAGATCTTAAAAAGGCTATCCATTACTCTGTAAATTTAAGTATTTTTGATAAAAACAGCAACACTTATATAGCGTTTTGTCTCCGAGACTCCGCGTTTCAATTTCCTACAAATACGGCGTTTCTTTACAACTTAATATATTTAATTAATACATATTGATTGTTTAAGGGTGTTAAAGTCAAAGGCAAAAGACAAAAACATTTCTTGCCTTAAAAATGTGTATTTATTTCTTAGACACGTCAGTTAACTTTTTTTGCTTTGTGTAATACCTGCTCAAGATTTAGAGCTCTCAAGAGAAGAACAATGTCAGAAACCCTTGGCTGCTCTTTTTTTCAATCAACCAATTGTTTACAATATGGTTCTTAGCAATTGATTTATTTCCTTGTTTCATACTGTCTTATATTAGCTAAACGTGAAGACCTGTAATTGGCTATCGAATACTTATTTAAATATTTTGTCAAACTAGTATAAGCTGTTGGACTTGCATAAAAAAATAAATATGAGCTGCTGTGTGTGGTTACTGTAAAATTAGTAGACTACAAGGAAATTCTAAAAATGTACAAATATTTAGTATGCTTAGAAAATCTGTACCTCTTTTTATGAAGAATATCTACTAATTCTTGGTAATTATAAGTTTAACATTGTAATAGCTTGTCCGGAACTAAATACAATAGATATTAATATTAAGAATAACATAACCTCAGAAATAGAGAAGTAATAACAGATGTAGAACATAGAAGCTCTATGAGATCGAGTGCAGTAAAATCTTTACAGATGGGTCAAAATAATTTTTCTGGTAAATAAAGATTTTTTTTTTAATATGTAGCCATAGTTCAGTTTATATTATTTGTTTATATTGATTGTGCAGTCACAATGCAGTGAACTTAGACCTGAGTAGATACTACTGGCAGACCAAAACAAAATTTTGGTGCATCTCCGTATTTGATATAGTCTAGATCTAGATGTGCGATATGCAAGAGCGGGATATTTTAACTCCTGTTCCCGCACCCTCCAGAACGAAATTAAGTTATTTAATTCAAACAACCTCACAAATCATATGTTTTTAGGGTGTTGCTATCTTAGACATTGCTGAAGATACCGGAAGAGCTACAGCAGAGCGTTTAAATAAGCTATACAATGACAAAGTCATCTTCTTAAAATGCGACGTGAGCAAGGAAGAAGATATAACGAAAGTCTTTGAGACTGTTGTCTCCAAGTATAAGCAGATCGATGTGATCATCAACAATGCTGGGATCATGAATGACGCGCCCGCCATTTGGAGAACTGCTTGTGACGTTAATTGGGTACGTTCTTACTTTAATAAATTTTTATGTTGTAAGACTCTTTCTTGAAATATTTTGTAACGGCATAATATGGAACAAAATCAAATATAATATGTCAGTAAATAAACTGTTTCAGCAAGGATTGGTATCCTTTACCTTAAAAGGTATAAATCACATGCGAAAAGATGAAGGCGGAAATGGCGGCACTGTCGTGAACATATCTTCAACAGCTGCATTACAGCAGTTTCCATTCCTGCCAATATATTATGGTTCCAAAATCGCCGCGTTACACTTCAGTCAATGTATTTCGGTAAAGCAATTCAATCATGTGATGAATAGAAATTTATGATAAATTGTTATATCTCAGATGTCGATTTTAGATGGATCCGTTCTTTGAATGCACCGGTATAAGAGTCATGACGATGTGTCTTGGGGCAACTGATACTCCTCTTACATATAATTTAGAAAAAAAGCCATACGAGTCCAAACTTGGAAAGGAGTATGCAGACTTTATTGGAGCGAAGTTTAATAAATTCCAAAAGTAAGAATTTTTGTATTTTTATAGAGATACAGCGCGGAATATAGCGGAATGGCCACTTTAATCTAGGATTTTGTTCAAAGTGGAGCAGACCGACTGCGAAAGTACATTCGCTTAAAAGATCTCTGCCAAGTTGGTTTGGTTGCCAGGCTCCCAGAGACCCATGATATTAACTATATGTTGGCAGTACAGCGAGTCTTCACATAGGATATCTTTAGTGAAACTAGCAATAGGCTACGGCCAATAAGGTCACCGTTTGTGTTTGTATTTATCTATATAATATTAACATTTGAATCATTTTCTAGCGTGGAATCAGCCGTGACAGCTTTCATCCACATGTTTGAAATTGGCGCGCCTGGAACAGTTTGGCTGTCTTTAAAAAACAAACCAGTGAAAGACATAACTTTTGAGATACGTCGTGTTTTTACAGAACTGGAGAAACTTCTAGTTTAGGATATAAGGGTTTAAAATCAGTTAAATAACTTTAAAAGTAAAATTAAATTATTATTTGAGTGTAATGCTTTTTAAGTACTATTTCTTATTCAATCAACGCGACAACAACTATCAAATGTTACAGTAACTCGTTTGTAATCAGTTTTCCTGATGTGTGAATGTAAACGGTTGCAGTATATCCACATTGCAACCGAATCGAATCGGGTATGTGACACTACCATCTCGAGCCATCAATGCCACATTTCCTCTATCTCACTCTCTTTCTCTCTCCTTTCTCCCTTTCGCGTCCGCCATATTGATATTACCTATTACCTAACCTAGAGTAGATTACCAATTTGGCGCATCCCTTCTCTTCTATTATTGTTGCTAGAGTCCTGTATTAGCTACAGATTGCCAACTTAATGCCGGTCCTGGCCTGGTTGGCATAACTTGGTTTAAACTTTTAGTTCCTTCTAAAGTTGCGGGGAGTAGTGTTGCTTTGACATGAAACAGCCGTATATGTGGAAAATGTGTAAATGATAGAGGTGGAAAGTGAAAGTGATAGATATTTCTTTTTAATACAATTAAGGTGTCAAACAAGCATACGGCCCACCTGATGGTAAGTGGTCGCCGTAGCCTATGGACGCCTGCAACACCAGAGGCATCACTTGCGCGTTGCCGACTCTTTAGGAAAGGAAGGGGGGAGGAGAAGGAGCGGCAAGGGGGAAAGAGGGTGATTGGGCCTCCGGAGATAGATGCAAAAGAAAGACATTTTTAATTCTCGATTAAAATGATTATTTGTTTTTTCGGCGTCTGGGAATTATGTCAATATTCAAAGTCTGCATAAAAATACTGAACAAAATTAGACTTTGACACTGGAACAAAATGTATATAATTGCAGTTTATTGGTCCTAATCTTACAGGTTTAGTTTAGTAGAAACTGAATAAAGTGATCTTTAGTTTAATGACAGAATTGGCGTCTGATAAATGTTTACATTCTGTTGTACATAAACAAATAAATGTACATATATTATCAGTGTACGGTTGTGCGTCCTAAAATTACCACATAGTTAACGACTTTTACCCGTTACTACTACCGAGCAGTTTCCTTGCGACGTAGTTAATTTACGGAAACCTACTTAACTGTAATAATTTGTACTCAGTTAGCAAGTTGTGAAACCGGCAGCCACACCCGGTATCGCGTTAAAACGACTGAGCGTTTTAACGTGATAAAAAATGACCGGAACAAGCAAACAGACAGACGACAACTCTAAAAGCGTTTGGGGTTCAGAACCCTCTTTATAGTCAAACCGATTTTAAAATACTTATATCTAATGCACAGACGTGCCCCTCATTACGTAAACTAATGCCATAGTAGGTATAGAATTATAGATAGGTAATAATATTTACGATACTCACGTATTGATGTACGATTAAGCAAAAGATAAACTACATGATAATATCGGTTTGTATTGTAATTATTATAGACACTCCTTAGACACCTAGGCAGGTTTACGTTGGTACCTATATCGTTACAATGGCACAACAAATCTCTGCGAAAGACAAAACTTTTGTTATAACTGGAGGTGCGTCGGGCTTAGGAGCACAATACGCCCAGGTGTTTTTAAGTTTGGGAGCCAAGGTATGTATAATTCGATTGAAATATTCTTTAAAAGAGCAATGAACTTGAACATCCTCGAAGGCCTCTAATCCTCCTTAGTGTGAAGTTTTGATTACCTAATGTGATAGTACCTACTGTTTTATATGGAAATGTAAGCTTGCAAATATATATATAGATGCACAAAAATAGTTAGGACTGTAGCAAATTTGAGGTACGCATAACGTTATACAATTATATTTAATCTAAGATAATACATAAAACCTTTTTAGTAATTACCTAATCAGATTAATCTAAGTTAACTAGTTTATTTCTTTTAATGACTTAATTAATTAAGCCTAGTTAGTTGTTTGTTTGCTGCCTAAAAAAACAATTTAAACACCGGTCAAATGGGGTTAGAATCGAAAGCGCGTCCCGACGATTCCATAGTTAAAAAAAAGGTTAGATTGTTATACATAAATACCTACACGCTTTTACTACTGCAGGAATAGTTAGTGGTGTTGTGCCTCGCCAGCTAATTTTGAGTTATAGGGGAATAAAAAGATATTCCACTTCATTTACCTACTTGCGTTATTTTGACACTACTACTTCTTATGCTTGGTAGAGGTCTATACCCAGCGGTGGGACAGCTTACATAAAGAAATGATAATATTTTCTCATTAAGTTATGAACACAAATTGATTTCATGGTTTACTGGGGACGTAAATAGGTGGTACCTGGTACCTACAAAATTTTTACTATCCCACATTTTTTGTCGCGGTCTCCTTCTTCCTCCGTCTGCAACAATGAGTTTGTCAATAGATAAAATTTACGATATGCATTTACAAAAAAAAATTCCAATAGCAAGAACCATTAACACTTTTTTATTCCAGGGTGTCGCTATTTTAGATATTGCTGAAAATGTTGGTAAAGCTACAGCTGAGCGTTTAAATAAATTCTACAATAACAAAGTTTTCTTCTTAAAATGCGACATAAGCAAGGAAGAAGATATAACAAACGCTTTTGAGACTGTTGTCTCAAAGTACAAGCAGATCGATGTGATCATTAACAATGCTGGGATCATGAGTGACGCGCCCGCCATTTGGAGAACTGCTTGTGACGTCAATTGGGTATATATACTAGTACTTACTCCATAATATAACGTTGATAAGTTTCTGTTAGCAAGAGCATTATGTATTGCTGCGCATTAGTATGTTGGTATGAATATTATGTCATTTACCACTTCGTTAAAAAAGCAATAATTGCAGATTACGTAACAAATAAAC
The DNA here is from genome assembly GCA_930367265.1 of Catocala fraxini. Classification (NCBI taxonomy): domain Eukaryota; kingdom Metazoa; phylum Arthropoda; class Insecta; order Lepidoptera; family Erebidae; genus Catocala; species Catocala fraxini. The sequence continues at coordinate 17,133,173 of OV884038.1, forward strand.
AAGTTTTGCAGTCAGGCAAAATTTGATTTCCAACAACGTTCCCATATTAGGTACATAATATTGTCTTCTATTTACGCGAATATTATTCATTGAAATTAAACTGCTATATACGGATTTTATCGCGTTGTTTATTTGACACTTTATTACAAAATTTTGAAAATTTTTACACTACTGCTACTATTAAACTTTACCTACTAATTTTTAAGCTAATTAAATTATTATTAAACTATTTAGATTTAATTTATTTTACACTTTCCCCGACGTTTCGGTTGCTTTTCAGCAGCCATGGTATATAGTCTCCCCGTGACCATGGCTGCTGAAAAGCAACCGAAACGTCGGGGAAAGTGTAAAAATAAATTAAATCTAAATAGTTTAATAATAATTTAATTAGCTTAAAAATTAGTAAAGTTTAATAGTAGTAGTAGTGTAAAAATTTTCAAAATTTTGTAATAAATTGTCAAATAAACACCGCGATAAAATCCGTATATAGCAGTTTAATTTCAACATATTAGGTACGTTTAAGATTGACATCATCAGAATTCTTGTTATTAGGTACTAGAATTTTCAGTTCGTTATTTATTATATTCGTGACTTATGCAACGCATATGTAATAACAGCTCAATGAATGCCTAAAATAACTAATAAATATGTTTCAGCAAGGATTAGTTTCCTTTACTTTAAAAGGTATTAAGCACATGAGAAAGGATGAAGGCGGTAATGGAGGAACCATCGTCAACATATCTTCAACTGCTGCATTAACCCAGTTTCCATTCATTCCAGTATATAATGGTTCCAAAATTGCTGTATTGCATTTCAGCCAATGTATTTCGGTAAGCAATTTCAACCAAGTGATAAATAAATAAACCAGATTAATTGTTAATTTTTTATTGTTGCTACAGATGGATCCGTTCTTTGAACGCACTGGTATAAGAGTACTGACGATATGCTTTGGGCCAACAGACACTCCTCTTCTACACAATTTAGAAACCCGGTCTTACGAACCAAATCTCGGACAGGGGTTTGCAGATATGGTTGTGGCGGCATCCGTCCATTTTCAAAAGTAAGAATAATTATATTTTAGAGATAGTAGGGCACAAAAGGTCCGACGTTGCCGCAGCTCAATGCAATACTGCAGCAGTACTTCCGGGAGACAGAAGACCGCAGCTTCAAATCTAGAGCTAAGCAGGTGCTGTTGGTGCTTTTAAAAAATAACCTTTCGTTGTAGCGCTGATGCCACAAGTACCTACTCGATTTTTTGTCAACTCGAGGGATATAGCCGGTATCTCAGTCTTATAATAATTTCTGAAATGTTAATTTCGGATGTTAAGCTTTGTTTGGTACCGTAGAAGATTAAGAAATAATAATTACGTCTCATTCTGCACACCACATTCATTCATTCACCTTCCACTTGATTCCTAATATTATTAATTATTTTATTTCTATGTAGGTAATAGCAAAAAAGAATATTTCGTTGTTTGAGTAACTCTACCTAAAAAATCGAAATAAGACGTTAATCTTATTCGTTATGTTTTCTAGGGTGGAATCGGCTGTAACAGCTTTCGTCCACATGCTTGAATACGGCGCACCAGGCTCAGTTTGGCTGTCTGTGCTCGACAAACCAGTGAAGGACATAACTCCAGACATAAATCGCGTTTTCACACAATTGGAGAATCTTGTAGGTTAGGCATGAGGCATAAACAAACAATGTTAGTAATAAATATATACTTATCTAGTAAATGTTATAGACATCTAATATTTGAGCAAGCACAGGTATTCTGTTACTATTTGGCTGACTGTGGATAATAAACCAGTGGAGGACAAAACTCTACTCATAAGTCGCATTCCTAAAAACTGGATAGTCAGGTAATTTTAAATAAGTCTTAATAAGGCGTATTTCAATATAAAAGGACATGTTTGATAAAAAGCGTGAAACCCACAATATGCAATATATTGTAAGTATATAAAATTAATTACATATGCACCTAATTGTTCAATAATATTGTATAGCGATAGTATATTTTAATATATAAATATGGAAACAGATTTACTATTTTTTCATTACCTATCATTTCTATGACGATTATAATGATGGTCTACGTTAATATCATACATGACGGGCGCTAGTTCCACATGTCATAAAGATTGAATAATTTCAAAATACTGCTTTAGAATTAACTAGAGGCCAGCAAGTTACGAATTGTGGACTACATTTATCGTATCGTAAATGGAACAGTGGTTCTCTTTGAATCATTATGTCTTTGAGAATATTTTATTATAGCAACTTTTAAATAATTTAAAAGCATATGAAAGGATTCCTTACTATGACATGGAACTTGACAACTAACTAACTCTTTTTTATAATGTACTTATACATTCATGTTCAACTTTTTGTCATTCGTTATTTTCATATGTACCTATCTAAGCTTAATTTTTGTAAGTAGGTTCCCTTTCTTTTATTCTTATAACGCTATGCCCCATTAATATTAAAAACTTGATGTTCTAAATTGCAATGCAATATTTATTGTTTTTACCAATTTTTTGCCACACCCAACTTTCGTGATAAGCAAGCTTTGGCAATAAAAATTAATCTTGTGCTATTTATTGATTTCTCGATTATTTTACTTTATTACTTAAATCCTCTATGTTATCAATAATGGTACCTAAATACGTATAATAATGATAAAACATTGACGACCTCGATGGCGTAGTGGTTAGTGTAACCGACTGCCACGCCTGAGGTCGCGGGTTCGATTCCCGCACAAGTCAAACATTTGTGTGCATGAACATGGATGTTTGTCTTGGTCTGGGTGTTTATATGTATAATATATATGTATTTACAAAAAAAAAAAGTATATATGTATGTTTATCCATTGTCTAGTAGGTACTCATAGTACAAGCTTTGCTTAGTTTGGGCTAGATGGTGTTGTGTGTATGTGGTAGAATATTATATTATATTATATTATATTTATAGATCTAGTTGGGTAGTTGACAATTTCCATGTGTCAAATGGAATGTAAGAGAATATTCTTCCAGTCATTTTCTAAGGCAATGGTTGGACATTTTTCAATACAAAAAGATTCCTATAGAAGTTTATTCTAAAGATAGATAGGGTACGTTCTGTAATGAGCGATGGTAGAGATCTATATTTTGTGTGAGATCTGTAATCTGTATTTTTTGTAGTATATATATTTGGTACAGCCATGTATATTTTATTTGGATGGATGGGCTGGCAAACTGATGACTTGAACTATTTCATTATATTACGGTAAGAAAACCGAATCTGCAGATGATGCATTTGCTTTAAGTATATGAAGGCTCTTTAACGCAGGTTACACTGAAAACAAAGTGAAACGAATCTACGTTCGTTTAGCTTGACTCATGTCATTCTACTATGAGAGCGAAGCGAGCTAAATGAAGTGAGATCACACAGGCAATTATTAAGAACAAACGAATGATGTAGTGATGTGAAGAGTTGCTATGCTAGTCGACGTTCGTCTTTCCTGTAGCGTTGAGAAGAGCAGTGCAGTGTTTATCCGACTAGCTTACGGTTTCACTTAGTGGGTAAAAACAGATGTTATTGCTTAATTATTACAAAGAGAAGAGTAAATAAATGTAGATTTTGTTTCTGTAGGCATATTTAGTTCAGACAAATAAGTGGAGAATATTATCACATTTATCAGAGACAATTATTATTATAAGAATAATATTCATTTTTTTATTCATTTAAAAGATAACTAAATTAAAAACTAATAAAAAAGATAACTGCCGACTTTCCATATTTACGTTGTAAATACTTACGCACAGTTGTAATGCATAGTACATTTTTTTTAAAGCAGAAGTAAAACATTTTCCCCACACATATTTGTTAAATTAATCGATTTATATTCATAGTTTGTTTTGTGATAATTTGTCATGTTTGCTCTACACCGTCCGAAGCCAGTTTTTTATTTTGGTATATTTTGTGTTTTATGCTACCATTAGCTTTAAAAGTAGCTATTCAAATATTTAAAAATAACAACATTATATTTAATCTGCAGTATCTTGTTTGACATTTCTAATTTGTATTGACGTTTGTAATAAAAATGTTGGACGTGGTTTCGAAATTTGTTTTCATTTTATATTCCGCAAATATTTAGATTATAATATCCAAATAAAGATTATATTTAAATATACACTAAAGACCGTATCTGTTCAAATATGGATGAAGATAAGTTCGCATTGGTTGAGAAAATATTAAAAGACGTCGATAATGTTATGTCGAAAAATGCTGAGTTGTAAATATTTACTTTCTATTGCCAAATTGATATTAGTATGTTTTCAATATTGGTAGTTTAAGTTCTATTACTGTTTAAATTTCAGGTGTGCGTTCGATATAGTTCCTGTGGATTGTAATTTTCAAAATAAGTCGCCTGTCCTACATTTAGAAAACTGTTTGGGATTGGAGTCATGGTGTGTGAAACATGTTTACATGTATTGCTATTCTGAATTAATGGATAAATATTTTATGAAACCAAAGCGCAGAATCAGTAAGCCATCGTCGATGAACTCTGAAAGGTTAACTAGACTATTGAATGTTACTCTTCTACTGAATCCCGAAATAACATCATTATGGAACAAAAGGCGAGAAATGGTTCTCAAATCACTAATGGAGAAGGCTACTGAGTTGCAGTTCACAAAATTAGTATTGTCTAGAAAGCCCAAGTGTAATGATGCTTTTGCATACAGAAGGTGGCTTCTAGAAGCAATATTGAAAGGTAATATCTACTCATTACTTATTTTCACAGTTATTTCAAAGTTTTATAGTGCTTGTACAATATGAGAGCATATTGCCAGCAGACTATCTTAGAATACATTGAAAATAATGCTAAATTATTTTAAAATTATTATTTTATGTTATTATTTTAATCAGTAATCAAGGCATATTAAGATTTCAAGCACTGGCAGCCTACCTGTGGTGTGGAACAATTGTTTTTTCAATAATTTATATTATTTAATCAAAAGTGACTGCCTGTTTGTTTTGTTTGTTATATTTGTGTGATGATGATATAGCAAATGTTCCTCCTGCTGCTGTTCCTTTTGCGCCTTGCCATGAGTATTTGTATTTGTGTTTACAGATGAGACTGTTCAGAGCAATTATATAGAAAACTTAATTAATGAAGATATGCACATTTGTGAGTTAGCTTCAGACAAGAGTCCAAACAACTATCACAGCTGGAATCATCGGATGTGGTTACTGAAGATTCTCAAATCACTAAGAAAACAGTTTGACTTAAACTTCCTCTATATCAAGGAGTATGGATTTTCAGAGCGGTGGTCTTCGAAGCATGTGTCAGACTTTAGTTGTTTTCATTATCGGCAGTTTTGCATAAGAAATATATTTACTATAAATGAAGAAAGCTTAAGGTCGTTAGAAAATACAGTTGAAGTAAATCTTCGTAAGAATTTTGTTAGAGTACTAGCACAAAACTTTCCCAATGATGGTACTATTCAAGCTTCAGAGGAAAACTTATTATCATATTCTGATGACAATATTATCAACTTGCTATTAGGCTACACAGCAAAAAATTGTAACTGCATACAAAACTATGCTATAGTATCTAGAAAATTAGAAATATTATTCCATGAATTAGTTTTGAATAATGAATTGCTAAGGTTTTACAAATACCATGAGACTCTATGGTACCATAGACGATTTATAATTCATGAAATAATAGCTATTATCTATGATCACTTTGATTTGATCAGGCAGAATGGTGCATTAGTAAAGAATGTATGTAGGAAATGCAATAAAGAAGACCTAAGACAAAAGCAACCTAAAATAGTAAGATACGATAGTAATAGAATATATTCAAGTTTACTTTTTAATATGTTATTGAGTCATGAGAAAAAGTTTGTGGAGGAGAGACGGAATGATTCAGACAATTATGCCGACAGACATGAGAAGTACTTGAAGTTTGTTGAAGGTCTCAACAGTATCATATAAGCCAAACATTTATAAATGGAATTAAATGCAATGAAGTTTTTATATTGACATGTGTTTTCAAATTATTGCATTTTCATGTATTTATTCAATAAAAAAAAACTATTAGCAATTTTAAATAAAGAATATTTAATATATTATTAGCAATATATTATTAGAAATGTAGTCAAGTAGTCATTTGCTAATAACTGGCTAGAGATGCATTGTAGTTTTGAGTCTATAGTATATATACTCTTTGGTACAGTTTATAGATTTCTAAACTAAAGCTAAAATTCCATTACAGATGTGTATTATATATAATTATAATTCAAAATTTCAGATTTTTCTAAGGTATTGGATTTTAAATATTGCCTAAATTGAAGTTATTATATATTGATATAATATCATCAAAATTTAGTATCGGGTCTGCTTTTTTATTGTCTTCAGTGTATTGACATAGAGAAATTGAAAGCAAGCAAACCTCTAAAATAATGTACCGTGTGTAACAGTAAGTTGTATTTATATTTTACAATTTACAATGAAGATATAATGAGTATTGTTAGCCAAACTAAACTGATTTGGGATTGCCATCCAAAATCTTTGATTTCCAGTATTCGCTTTTGCACATAAAGATAAACAAATTTGAAACACTTTATTATGTTTGTGTCGTGATATCAGTCTGGACAAACTCACACATACTATCACTCTTTACCCAATAATTACATGCAGTTAATTATTTATTTATTTATAACAAAAACATCAAACAGATTACAGTCTAAATCTCATCTATTTGATGAGATATTTGTTGTATTAACATCTTTTGAAGTTTACATTCTCATGTTCATGTGGAAACTGATATACCCTAAAATGTTTACATAATATATTTTACACTATCCAATCTTAAAGTATAATCTCAAATTCATATCACAATTTGATTTTATGTGTTTCTTATTTCTTAGTTGTTCGCTTCTCATATTCTCGTTTCAGTGTATTGGAGGCTTATAGAAACATTTTATTAATCATTTCTTGCGATAGTTTGAAATAAAAAGTAATTTGGAATATAAAAATTCTAGTTGACAAGTTGTATTTCTTAGATTAATAGCTGCAGTGTGGTTGGAGCATAGTTACAACAGTTGCATGTTTTAGTTGGTTTTTGAGGTTCAAATAATCGCTGGTTAAATAAATGTATATTTCAGAAATAATGAAGTTTTCTGGATGCAGTTTTTCTACTACGCCTTAGTAGGCATCAACTATATTTATTTATGATCAATATTATTATTATTGTTTGGATTAAGTATAAAATATATATTGTATTTATTTGTTAAGTTTGACATGTAAACAATGTATCTACCAAATATTGTATTGTCGATATCAATCCGCCAGATGTCCTACTCAGAGTAATAGTATATGTTTTAATTTTTTATGAAAAAGACATGTTTTATATCAATAAATGCTATCAAATGTCATATGCTTTGTTATTATTTTGTTAAACCTGCCTCGTTGGTACATCAATATGTATTCGTTTTTACGTAAACGCGATTGAAAAGTTTACCGCGTTTGGCTTTCTGATTGGTTAAGCGCTTGGAGCGGACCAATCGGAGTGCCGAACGTCATAAACGTGTCGTTCGCGCTAATGTAAAACAAACTTGCACCAGGCACTCTGCCTGTGTGTGCGATCGTGTGAACCCACTCGATCCAAAAATCGAACCCGGGTTCATTAAAGCTAGTACACTAGTTCTGTGCTTGAACTTTTTACTCAACACTATAAATTAGTTTAGTTTTTATTCGCATGTTCAATTCTACAATAGTAATAGCAACGATGCTAACTTATGCTTTAGTTATCGGATATTCCGCTAGATGGCGCTGCTTTAAATTGTTTTAAAGGTTAGATTTACCGACTTGCAGCTTGGGTTCTAGAGGAAAATTAAAGATATTGGTAATATAAATAACGCATCGCATGTTTATGTGGCGAATTGATTATACCAATGGCCTCGCGGAGAATCTTTGGGAGGAATCAGTGACAAGAAGTTGATAATTAAGAAACACGAAAATTTAAATAGAGAACATAGTGCATATGTACCACCAGCTTGGATCCAGTGATTCTGTTAGTGAACTCAAGTCGAAGCAAAACACAGTAATACTACATAACACTTTGAACCCTAGGCAAAAAGAAATTCAAAAAATTTAATCATGTGTGGGTACTCCTACATTTCACAGCAATGAGTCGACCACCGTCTTAGTCTCCTTGTGACCATGGCTGCTAAAAAGCAACTAAAACGTCGGCAGAAGTGTGAATATAAATAGTTAAAAGTGTATAGTGTATAGTTAGTGTTATAAAAGCCGTATAAATTAGTTTAATTTAAATGTATAACATCGCGTAAACGTGCGACAATATTGTTTGTGGCAGTTGCAGCGTCGCTGGAGGCGTGACCGATGGTAAGTGTTAACCATGGCTGACGGATTTTAGCAAGGTCAAGAGTAAAGATACAGTGCCCAAGGCAAGGTTACGTATTGAGCGATATCTAAGTATGGGATACCCTTTCTTCTATTATTTACCTATTCTATATATTTAGTAGTTGTGCATGCAAGACATTGTCAGAATCATCCAAGTCTTGAAACCTAGAAGATCTCAATAATATTGTATGTTTGTGTCTAACTTGTTTAATGAAAACAGCCACGCTGTTTGGCACTGCACTTCTTACAGATAAGCTAAAAATACTTCATAGTTTTTCTATATATCATTTTTAAACCATTTCAGTACACAGTACCAGCAAATAAAGGTAAGCCAGAAAAGAAGCCTTGAGTAACCTTTAAGGAATTTGAGACCAGAGTCAATACTCTGGTCTCGAATTGTGGTACTTCATTCAACGTTACAGTAACGACTGCCCCAGAGAGGAGACGTTACCTCAACATAAGGTTATTTTTCTTACCAATTACAAGTATTCTTCTTAGCCCTCCAGTTAAGCTAGAATGCTTGTGTTAGAAGTCGATTCACCTTGATAATTTGAATGATAAGGTCCAATAGTCCAATAATCACGAATGGATCGGTCTGCTCTGTTGGCACTACCAACACCGAGGCTCATGTTAAACAACAAATGTTGGACATAAATTAGTGTTGCTGCTAGAGATAACACCAATATTTTCGGTTGGTTTTTGGTCCTACGTAATGGGAGGCCGCCTACAGGCTTAGTTGAAAACTTCATGTTGCTACTGGGAATTACTTGAAACAGAAATCTCAAAAGTTTACAACCCGGACAACGACTGTGAGACCTCGTGCATGTAGACGCCTTCATTACGGCTGCACTATCGATTACAAAAGTGTTGTATGTAGAAACTCCTTTTCGTTTTTATTTTTATTATTAGCATTCGAATTGTTTCCCTGTGCCCAATGTAAGGTTGTAATCGGTTAAACCGCAAGGTTTTGTTCTCATTGCACAGTTTTTGCTATGGTTCGTAGCGTTTCATAGCCAAGTTCTTATAGCCGTAGCACATACGTAGCTGTACTTAGATATCTGTTAAGTGGGTTGTAGTTAATTATAGGATCCTTTTTTTTCCTATTCTGTTCATATTATAATATAGGTATTGACAAGGCAATGCGGCAGCAAGGTGCTGCATATACCTTTTTGTCAACAGAGTTTAAAAGAAAACAAATAAATAAGATAAGCGTATGTATGTATATAATCGTCGAGGGCGTTTACAAAATGAATATAGTTGACATGAAAATAGAATTTTCTTGATAAAATAAATATACCAATGATAGTTACTATTGACATAATAGTAAGTAATTTTGTATGATCACGTGGGGCGTAGCGTTGGCGTTCAGATAAACACGTGTATGTTTTTATGTTTTGTATGCAAGCACATATACCGGTTCGATCAGTCGGTAATGGGATGCCAAATTATTGTTATCGTCGCACGAGATGTCAGCTTTTTATTTAAATTGTGGCATAAATTGAAGACCTGTGAGATATGTAGTTATTGGTCTTTTGTCTATAAATTAAATGAAAAAATTGTCTAGTACTTAATATCTAGTTTCTTAATCGCTGTGATATTAATATTGATAGGATTGAACTGAACCTCAGATCAGGCTTTCTTAATTTAAACTAATTTCTTTTACTTTCAATGTTGTGTTGTCTAAAAACTAACTTCAATATGAATATAACCGCACGGAATATAACCCCATAAAACAAAAAACTATATCAATATAAATACGAAACAACGAATAAATAAGACTAAATTATTACGTATCAATTTAAGTTCGTGTAGTAATAAGTTGTTCCCAATGTCGTACGGCCAGCACACATGTTGAACGTAATGCAATCGTACTAGCACATAACAGGTGCATACGCATTACGCATCGACCCCGATGTGGGTCAGGAGGCTCGCACGCGGGGAACTGCCACCGCCGTATCCCTTACATAAAAAACAGACTAAAACAAATCAAAGACACACAAACTTCAACGTAACGCTCTAAATGATAAAGTTCGTTTTCGTTCAACGGAGGGTAGTCGGTAAGATGTTGTGCTGTCTATCGGCGTGTGACGTCACAACGGTGTCGCGCGTTCGCGGGCTCGTTCCGATCGATATTTGAGTTTGGACTCGGTTGTTCTCGCGGAAGGTCGGAAAAGGCCGAGTGACGCGCCGCGCCACGTGCGAGTTACGTAATGATGGTACAACTCATTGACAAAGATTATTTGTGTAACGAACGCTTTGTCGCAAACAAACGGTAGACACGCAACTGGACACTGGCCATTGCGTATCATAAACAAGTCGATTCACAATTTAAGTGCTATTTTGAACTATGAAAATGTTTTGTTTTAAGTAAGTACTGTTTTAACGCGAGGTTATGGTTTAATAAAAGATGAACAAAGAGAAACTTAAATATAAAAATACGATGAGCGGTAAAATCTTAAATTAAACTAAATTACGGTAATAAATTAAGCCTAATTGCGACTAATTTAATTTTGCTCATTTAAACGAACGAGGCAACTAATGTTTCTTGCAGCGGCAATTCGGCGAGATTTCATTGGTATTCTATGAGTTAGCTTTGAGTTGTTAGTTATTGCTTTGATATTATTAAACGTCGTAGTGCAGATTCAATCATTATTAATTTATGTAATACTAGGTACGTTATACAGAAGCCAAATATTTATCAAAAAAACTGGCGTGGTCATTCTCTGAGGTTTGAAAATAACATTTCATATTAAAATACATAAAAAAGTCTACAATTAAAGCGAATGCAGTGATATATTACACCCACATTTCGCGATTATGTAATAGGTCACACATTATAGGTGACAAACTTATTGTCGACTACTGAATATATATTAAGAGACACCGTGCTTTGCTAAGAATACCTAACAAAAACTCAATAACTCTTAAACCAGCCTAGGAAGCTCGAGATCACATTATCAACCGTAAGAAATTTATGTTACCAAGAAGCCGTTCAAATAATTTTAAATAAAGTTATTGCATAGTAGTTCCAGACTTGATCTTTCGCAAATCACGTCAGCATAATTATTATTTAGTTGATATAGTAACCTGTCCCATAATTATTGCCCGACATAATTTGCTTAATCCATAACAGCAGAACGGTAGACTGAAACTTCTGAACGTATGATGCAATGGTTATCATGTTTACGCTCCGACACCTTGATCGGTCATCGTCCTTGCCTTTGCTCCGAGTATACTAAATTCGATCTCATCATTTTTACGACTCGAAGATAGTTCTAACAAGTCTAGGTGTTTAGTGGTAAGCAGTTTGTGACAGGATAATAGGTGAAAGAGAGATGTGAGGCGGGTCGTATCTTTAAAATAATTTAATTTTATTTATTTATCTTAATACTACATCTCCCGCACTAGATATAATAGGCGCTCACAGCCAGTTGCACTCACTGATCGGTAAACGATAAGCGAGGTTAAGCAACGGTCAGTCTATAGATGGGTGACCGCTTAGTGGTATTTCATCTGAGCGTCTCCGTGCTTCGGAGGGCACGTAAAATGTCGATCCCGGTTGTTGTCAAATTGACAGCAGTCGTTAAGCCATGTCAGAGGCCTACGGCCGGCTTGAACAACTCTTGACAACAGGTTGGCCACTAAACACACGAAAAAAAAGACTAGATATAGTTGCTGTGTTGCTGGGAGACTTTATAAAAGTTCAAACAACGACACAAAGAACACCCGGCTGGGAATAAGTATTTGTGGATCACACATTTTTGTCCCGTGTGAGGATCGAACCCGTAACACTTAGCAGACCTGTGGTGGCGTCGCGACCACTTAAACAACTATACCATCCGTGCTCTCCCTATTATAATGTACAAGAAAATTCTTTTAATGCACCTGAAAGAATGATCGAGGTTAAGTCTAGAGATATCATATTACTTAACAGGTTTCCTGTCCGATGTAATAATAATAATGTCCTCTAGACCGAATTTCGATCATGGCGGCCAATTTAACGGAGACTGGCCGTCTGCGCAGGAGATGTACTAGCACGAGCGTGTGCGCAAACACAAGTGCACTCTCTGTTCCCTAACTCTCAAGATCCGATGGGACGGTAATCCGACACGACGGGAGAGAGAACAGGCGCAGGACCAACGGCTTTACGTGCTTTCCGAGGCACGGGGGTGACTAACACTGCCAACTTACTAACTCCGGGCTGCTATTGAGATTTCTTAACAGAAAATCCCAATAACTTTTTGTTGGCCCGAGCTGGGATTCGAATCCGAGACCTCATGCACAACAGTCGCATTCGCTAGCGCTGCGCCACGGAGACTGTCCGATGTATCACGTATACATAACAATAAATTTTCTATTGGGTCTATCACGGGGCTGCGAAAGGGTTAAGTTAATTTCATTTATTAGGTTTAAGATACTGACGTGCTAATCAAGCAACAGCTTTTATTTAGCGACAGAGAAGCTCTGGTAACTTATATCTGCGTTAACAATGAAGACAATCATCAAAAGAATCCTTTACACCTGGCATTATACAGATGTTTTCGAAACTAGCAAGTATGTCAACCGAATATTAGCCATCGAGACTCACTGTTTTAACTTCTTTTAAACAAGCGTCAAACCAAATCAGGCTCTAATTTTGACAACTACATAATTACTGTTTGGTAAAATCATTCGTCTCACTCTATCCCATTCATTGTCGTATTCTTGTCTCGAAACTGGAACGTGGCCGAGTAGTAATATTAAAGTGGTAAACGTGTACTGAAATTTGATATAACAGTATGAAAATATCCTGTCTGTCATGTCGTGAATGTTGGCTATTTATCATATTTTTATATCATACTAGATTTTTCCCGCGACTTCTCTTGCGTAAACATCGGTCGAGTAGTTAAGGCGTGAAAGCGTAACAAACAAACAAACTCATATTCGCATTTATAATATTAGTTGGGATACACACTAGTGTTATACAACAGTTTCGTCAAACTTGGCAGATGTACATATACTTAGAAGTATATTCTTGCCAAGTTTCATTTAATTTGATTTCACAATAAAATTTATTAGTGCTGCAACTTATATGGAATATACTTGAACCAAGTTTCATGTAAGTTTTAAAAACTAGACAATCATCTAGAAATAACCAATGCGTGGATATATAACGCTCTGTTTGTGTCTATTAGACGCAGTCAACCGTTGATTTCTATTAAAAACTTGGTCAAGAAACACTATTTACAACTTTACTCTTGTATGTATGTACGAGATATATGGATTTCTGTATGCTAAAAAGTATGAGACGAGGTTGACTTGCAATGATTGTATACGTAAACTTAATTAGTTGCACTTTTCAGGGTGATTATGATGTGATGTGATGAGCATTAAGAGCATAATTATTGTTGAACAATAGACATCGGCTTAAGTATTTGGTTACAATCGTCAAAATCGAAAAGAAATTTGGTACTAATAGTCAATAATTATTTCTAGTACCCAAGTTTACGCACTAAATGTTGATTTCAATTGACATTTGAGTAGTTGTTATACCCGCACCCACAGGTCGGACTGGTTTACTATGACGCTGTGTTTTAAAATACTCTCTAGAATTGGCAAAAGTTTTAAACAACAACATAAATGTATAAATAAGAACGAACGAAGAAAATCGCTTTCGTATGTAACACAGAAGGCGATTTAAAGAAGTATTGATTTCTCGTTGCAATTACTTTTCTACGTAAGTACGAGAAGCACGCTACGGGCTAAAAATAGCTCCGTAGTATCGTACTACGCAGCGCGTAGCAAACAACAAACATGTAGCAGTTCGTAGCACTTTAAACTGCCAAAGAATATATACTTAAAACAGCTTTAATTTGTAAACGCGTTAACGCGTTTTATTGAGCTATGGACAAGGAAATCACTTTATACTTATTGTGCTTTTATTTCTTTTATTACGGAACCGGCGTAGGCGCCAATAAGTTTACGGTTTTCTTTATGATAAAGGTTAGTTTTAGTCTTTTATCATTATTGATAAGTATAAGACTATATAGTATTTTATTTATTACGGAACCGGCGTAGGCGCCATACGTTTACGGTTTTCTTTATGATAAAGGTTAGTTTTAGTCTTTTATCATTATTGATAAGTATAAGACTATATAGTATTTTATTTGAGGCTTACATTTTAATTCATTTGTATATGTGTACGTGCTACTATTATTTTTATACAAAGTTCTATAAATTGAATGTGTTTTTTTCCAACAGCTACGAAATTGTTGCAAAGTCATTTTGTTCACTCAACCATTTTGTAAACGATTAAAATAAACGACTGTGGCACTTGACGTGAAACCAAATCTCCCTTCGTGTAAAAATGATTTTCATTTTATATTTTACAATATGTTTCAACCTGTGCACAGAATGTTAAAACAAAATGTAGTTTAACAAAATTGTTTATCAAAACATCGATTTGTTTTAAACGTTTTTCTTAAACGAGGAAAGGAATTACGTGTCTTCTTAAATATGTCTGAGATAGACAGCCTGACATAGACAGTTTAGATCGAGATAAACCTTGTGAATATTTTTTCCTTAGGAAATAAATTATGTGTTTGCGTGCGCCCGTGATTCGTACCGTGAGATTATTTATTATTATAGCACACCCGCTCAAGTTTAAAACTGAGGCTTATATTTGCGTATTCATGCTAAATTGTCCTTTGACCGAGGCAAGTCGCGTAGTAAACTAATCACCGCATGATCTAACGTAAACTAATTAACATATTTCATGAATTCAAATTTGTAATCATGAAACCACTTCTGAAACTCGTCACAAACTTTTTCTTAAGCTGCCGAGTCCTGCCGCATATTAAAAGGAACTGAAGTAAAGTTGGACAGTAATAATTCTTGGGTCGTCGCCAACACCTGCGATCAAAGAAAGCGGGTTCGTTAGCGGTCATTAAAACTGCATCTGTAAGGACTAGGGCAGTGCAATAATTGCATCAAGTTTAACCGGGCTCGATCGATGTGAGGGTATTTACCTCGCCGGGCGAAAATAATCCGGGTGCCGGTGATGTCAGTAGGTGCGTTGTGCGCATGCGTCACTAGGACTAGTACCTACTAGTGGGTACAGTGGGTAGCCGGGCGTCAGTCGGTCGCCGGCCGCGCGTTGAGCCGGGCGCGCGTGTGCTAGAAATGGCGCCCCGTGGCGGCCGGTGAGGCGCCGGCCCCGCCGACCGCCTCGGGTCGACGGGCCAGCCAGGCCAGACGGGCGTTCGTCCCATCATGTCCTTGCTCAGCGTTACAGGTATATAGTGTTGTGTGCCCAACCGGCTCGATGAAGGTGCTTACCCGCTTTGTGTTAAGATACACGAGAGTTACGCAGCAATTTGTGGTCGTTATGGACGCGTATTTGATGTGCTCAGGTATTTGTGGTGGGCAGCTCTCAGGACCCTACCGCTACTACGTAATTACATCAGTTCCTAGTCAGGTTACATTGATAATCACAAACAAATGAGGTTATTTTTAAGACACGGTGCCGACTCGCGACTCATTGTTGGTAGGTACGACTGAAGGCTACACGCGAAGTTTTGTTTAACCGATATCAGATAAATTAATTTTGATTAGCGCAGTCGATATAACCGGCAATCAGTTTGTACGTGGGCTCTGTGAAATATCAGCGTTTATCAACCGAGTGGTATTTTTAATAAAGGTCATAGTGAAGGCACTCGAGCCATCATATTGCATTTGATCGTTAAGAGAGATTTAATTAACTGCACGTGTTATGAATACACATTACATATACAACGTATAACCCGCATGAGTACTCATAACCACGCGTCGATGAGCACGCTGTGTAGAAAATACATATACTCTAATGTTGTAATACTAATCCAACAAAGCTTAAGTTATTATTCGAGAGTATTGTTTGCCTGAACCTGATTATCTCTCATCCTTTTATATCTACGGCACAATACCGTCAACTTTAGCTGTTCGTATTCAGATGTCACAGTCGAACGTGCTAAGAAAGGCCGCGTCTGAAGTAAGGTAGTTAATTCAATAGTCTTTGAGTGGAGCGCATCGGACGACTCACGCAGGAAGCTAACTATAGAAGTAGGTATAGTATAACACAATATTCTGTCCCATTTAGTGCGGATGTAGGTCGTGACCATAACAAGATGCCTTTTCTTTAAATGAAAGAATAAACCGACAACTCATTACTGCGGTGTTTTTTTCATTTCAGTATAAAAGTAGTTCACTGATGAAAAGGTTCTTTGAGTGGTGCTTTTTTATTTAGTATCTAGGTTTTATTAGTTATTAGGTCTAATGAAATACTATGTTCAAACTACGTGAAATGATAAAGTTTATTTATGAAATCAATAATTGATTAGCGTACCAAATACATATACATTATATCTAATAATTATATTTAAGACAATTATATTTCCTATCTAAGTAATTTAAGGGTGCATTAGGAATGTTTGTTGGCATAATAACGATTTTTAAATAAGAGTATTATAAAGTTCGCTAAGCCTTTACTCCTAATACATACATACATACACTAATCATTTGTTTTTGGACTTTGCTTGAATCAGTAGTAAGTTTAAGGAAAGCATATTAAATTTTATGACAAATTATTTTGTACTTATACGAGTCAAAGTCAAATCTATTGATGTAGTCACCATGTTGATTAATTCATTCAGTTATACGTGAATCACAGTATGAAAATATAAAATTCTATTACTCACTCTCGTTCAATTCCATTCCCGCGTACACAGCTACGACGCGATACGTATTACATCTATTTGCTTCATACAAAGTTATTATAAAAACACGTTCGCTAAGAGACGAGGCTTTGAGAAATGAGGAAATTAATTATGATTAATATTTGGGCAAATCAAAATAAATGATGTCATTTTGTGTTTGTCGAATCTTATTTTGCGTTACGCAACCGTGACTCTTTGAAGAGCCTTCTATTTACATTATATTATTTAGCAACAAGCCTGTGTATTTGGCCAGAAGTGCTACACCTACCTAACTTACCAGTTACATTTAGTTTTCACGTAATACTACGTACGAGTCTATTACCGTGTACCGGGCACGGTTCCAAACTCGCTAGAAACTACTAAGATTACTGTATTAGAAAAAGTAGGAACGCACATACGGACGTTCGACCTGGTATCGAACACCTCATGGTTGGCAGCAAAGCAAAGTCTTGTCCATAAGAAAAGAGCATCTGGATCTATGAGGCGTTATTTGACTGATGCCATATATTTATATCTCTCGCTCTCTAACATTAATGAAATTATTTGGTTTGTAAACATGTGTATCATATAGTAATGTTCATACGGCAGGGGAAACTGTCACGGTAAATATTGACACTATTATATAAATGAAAATAATTTAAAGTTATCAGCCCTTGAATCTTAAGTGGGTGAACTAGGAATAATTAATCATACAAGACATGAGATAGTTGTCAGTTTTTATGTTACATTTAGGGCCGATTTGTAATCGTCGGATAACATTTATCTGGGGAATACGTTTGACGTTTTGACAACTTTTGTGTAGAAAATATTTTAAACTGCCTCACATAAAAGTTATCTAACGATTGAAAAATCGGGCATTACTTGTTTTTTTTTGTAATATACTAGTCTAACGCTTTGTTCATAATTTTATAATTAGTGATTATTCTCGTTTTCAACAAATAAAACATATTTATAAATATGAATTATTAATTATTGATTTTTGCTTGCATTGCATGGAGTGTCGGAAAATATACTTTTAACGTGTAGTTTAACTTAGAATAAATTAGTCCCAGTAGTCCTAAATGTTCTGGTTTGTTGTGTATTGAATTGTTTCTATGTGAGTTTACTTTATAGATGGAATGCGAAGGAGTAGGACCATTATCCAGATATCGGTCCTTATATAATAGTAATCCATTAGAGTTCCCACTTTTATAGATTAAATGTATTCCAAAACCATACGATTGTGTCGATTCTTCTATGCATGTATCGGTATAAAGTAATTGTTCAATATAGTTTCATACCAAAGTTTTCTTGCAAATACAACTTATTTGTAGAAAAATAATAAACAACAGGATAAAATCCGTATACAGTAGTTCAATTTCAATTTATAACATTCGCGTAAACGTAAGAATATATTAGATTTTTAGAATATCATATAATATACATATGTCTATATTATAAAAGCTTGTTTCACATATAATGAAGAAAGTAGTGGTCTGGTGGACGATTTTTCAAT
This sequence comes from Catocala fraxini, assembly GCA_930367265.1. Lineage (NCBI taxonomy): Eukaryota > Metazoa > Arthropoda > Insecta > Lepidoptera > Erebidae > Catocala > Catocala fraxini. The sequence continues at coordinate 17,151,813 of OV884038.1, forward strand.
CATCAATTAGTAAACTAGTTTATACCTCACAGATTTCCTAAATAGAAACTGTAAGAGTACCAAGTAAATTTTTTGTAAAGGTTTATCTGTTCATTAGAATATTTACTATGATTCGACAAACATTGAATGACGCCAATTGACGAAAGTAAGTATGAAAAAACTATCTGGAATTGTAACAAGCTAACAAGCTTTTGTTCTGAAACCATCTGCTCTGCTGAGTAGTAGAGCCTCGCTGATTTCAGCATGAATGGGCCGGCTGGGCCGGGGAAGGACTTCCCTCTCACAGAATATCGACGTGAAATAGCAATATTTTTACTGTTGTGTTTCGTTCGATGAGTAAGAGTGCCGGAAGCCCAATCACCCTCGTTTCCCCTTCCCGCTGGCGTCCTTAGACTACGGTGACCACTTACCATCAGGTGGGGCCCTATGCTTGTTTGCCACCTTATATAAACATAAAAAAATTAAAATATTCATCGAATATGTAGTAAAAATGAGTTAGTAAGTAACAATAATGGTAAAATTTATCAATATGGAATCCTAACTAATATTATTAATGCGGATATGAGCTTGTTTGTTACGCTTTCACGCCTTAACTACTCAACCGATCATCATGAAATTTTGCATATACTTTGTCAGGGGAACAAAAAAGGACATACGGTACATTTCAAGCTGAAAAGTACTGTTACCAATCCACCCCAACCTACGTTTATGCGAGCGAAGCTGCGGGCAAAATCTAGTTTATTTTAATTTGAGAAACTTTAAATGACGCCAATTGATTAAAGTAGAGAAGAGAAACTCTAGAAATGTACGTGAGCGATTTAACGTGTTTTTTGTTCTGAAAGCTTTTGCTCATTTTTTATTCATAGAAGACGTTCATTCATGGTAAAAATTTGTTAGTAAGTATAATCCTAAAATCAATCAATATGGAGGATACTGAATAATTTAAAAACAACCTTTATTACTTCGATATTGAATGATGAAACCGGATTGTATCATTGTTCCTTATGTGTCAATCCATCAATATAATGGTAGTTCTACGTTAATCAACGTCTAGCCATGTAGACGACTCACTAATAAACTTAATTATGTATGAAGATGGAGTCGTATTATTGCCTCAGCTTTATTACACTGCATTACCTAACTAATGATAAATTATAATGCTGTATCAGTACGAGGATGTTGTAACTCAGAAGTTAAGTTTTGAAAGATTGTTGTGTCTCTTTTGCGCTCGATATATTATGTTGGCACAAACGCTTTAGGTTAATATTTGTTGCTTAGCATCAATTCCCTAGTCAGAATACTTAAAGATTTTAAATGTACAGATTTAAAAGAGAATACGCCCGCCCTACCTAGGAATAATTTCAGTATCGCGGGGAACTTTACAAATATTCAAACAACGGACACAAAGAACATCTACACTCGGTACAATCATTTGTGGATCACACAAATTTTTGTCCCGTGTGGGATGCGAACCCACTACATTCGGCGCAGTGGCAGTGGTGAAGTGACCACTCAAACCACTAAGCCATCCGTGCAGTCATCATCACATTATATTAAAACTAGGATATTCTTATTAGCAGTACTAAGTTCTAAAATATGTCCGTAAATTCAAAAGGCTCTCTTACGTAGAATCCAAAAAACAGGCAGACGGCAGACTGTGGATGTTATTATAAACCTTTTCAGAGATAGGCGTGATCGTAGGAAGAATAGATACTATAAAGTTTATAGACAGCACCGATGGCATAGTGGGTAAGCGGTTCGAATCCCATACGAGACAATTATTTGTATACTCCACAAATATTTGTTTGTGTGTACTTTGTGTTCGTTAATTGGATGTTTTTGATTCTAACTGCTAGAGATATATTTTTAGAATGCAAAGAAAAGGAATTTACTCTCTATTAAAATAAGAATGCAATGCAATGCAAACGCGAATTACGGTTGTAAGGGCTTTGTATTTGTATTGGGTAATGTTTTATTCCTATATATTATTTTGCTAGTTCTCAAGTTAGTAGTCCGGCGCTTGACGCTATGCCGGTGAGACAGGATCTGTTTTACATTTTTTTATACAACTGTGGTGGCAAACAAGCATACGGTCCACCTGATGGTAAGTGGTCACCGTTGTCTATGGACGCCTGCAACACCAGAGGCATCACTTGCGCGTTGCCGACCCTTTAGGAAAGAAGGAAGTGGGAAGGAGAAGAAGCGGGAAGGGGGAAAAGAGGGTATATGTAGACATATTATACTTTAATCTTTGAATAGATATATGTGTAAAGCCATAATAAATTAGATACATCGCTATGTATAGGTATGCTTATCTGTAAATGTTATATTTCAATAGTTAAAATTTGTATTTCGAGTAAATAGAAGGAAAATATGATTGCTAGTTAGATAATAATTGTAATTATCGTTATGAGCAATTTGTATGATCATATTTTAACTATTCGAGTATATATTTAGACAGATAACACCGTACTGTATTCGAAATTTGGAATATGTTTTGCAATAATTTAAATCACAAATACAAACGTTGAAATGACCGCCAATTGTTAGTGGTCTGTAAGCCAGCGGCTCTAAGCCCAGCTTAGCAGACTGCAACAGGTCTCCATGGTATTTCATCCAAAAGTCAAAGATAAATGGTACTCATACCCGTTGCGGGCATCTAAACGAGAATCAAATAAAATATATAAAGCTTTTCAAAATCCGGAACCCAATTTTTGGCGCAACGGTGAACATTTTAACTAGCTGTTCTTTAATGATTTATATGCTGTGATTTATTTATTGTTATCTGTTATGTAGGTATGTACAGTATGTACCAGCATAGCTGGTTATTGCTGGTTTTATTATTGGCTACAGCCTTTTCGAGGGCTAAAGCTATTTTCGTACTATACATTTGATCAACACCAATTCTGCAGTGGTCTGTGACAATTTATTAGACAAAATTATTTTCTCGTGCATAATATACTAGACTTTGCTTCCAGTTTCGCTCGCGGATATGTATATTAGGTAGGTTATGAATGTACCCTATGTCATTTTCTGTACCTCTAACAAAATGTGTGCGAAATTTAATCATGAGTTAAAGCGACAAATCGTAACAAACAAACTCACATTCGCATTTGTGATAGTAGTTAGGATATTATAGACCAAGTGTTAAAGCCCTTAACAAACTTGGCAGAAAAAATACAGTCAGGCTAGTGTGGGTTCCGAGGTATGCAGGGGTGCAGGGTAATGAGGAGGCTGATGAATTAACCAGGAAGGGTTCGGAGCAACTATTTGTGGGCCCCGAGCCATTCGTAGGACTCTCTGAGAGAACCATCAAGGCAGCTTTGAATGCACATGGCAATGATAAACACAGGCTAGATTGGATGGCCCTGAGGGTTCTGGAACACTCCAAGAAATACATTGCAAACAGAGCCACGGGCTTCACCCGGAAGTTCTGCGGATACAACAAATTCCAAATACGCCTGCTCACAGGAGCGTTCACTGGTCATTTTGGCACCAACGACTTCCTGTGCAGGTTGAGATTGGCAAACAATTTGATCTGTAGAGCCTGTGGTGAACAGGATAAGTCCATATCACACCTACTGTGTGAATGTGACGCGCCGGCTGGACTAAGAATAGGTCTGATGGGATTGGCATATCCGAACCCTGAAGACTTCAGGCTTCTCCCTCTGAAGTGTACGCTGCGACTGATGCAGTACATTCATAGGGAGATAGCTCAGGGATAGATCTCGGGGCCGACACAAAATATCCCACTGCGTCGAGGTGTCACCGGTCTACACTGACTGGTCCTCGAATAAGATAAGATAAGATAGATCAACAAATCAATAAATATTTTTTATCGGCTGAAGTGTCATATAAAGCTGATTTTGAAAACTGACATTAAATATCCAAACAAGGGAAATCTATAATATTTGTATGTATTATAAAAGATTTATACATTGTTGTTGAACCCACGGCACTCTACATTAGTAGGTAGTAGTAGTCACTTAAAACTTAGATACGTTAAGGTGAGATAACATCATAGTAAACGTGGAGTCTACATCGTGAAGGAGCAGAGAAAAGCTACGTTTAATTCAATATGAATCCAATAGGACTTATCTAGTAGATTGAATGCCGTTTTCGTCTTCTTAAAATATCGCCTTTAATACTACCTTTTTACACTCATGAAACTTACTAATACTTAATACACATGAAATCATTCTAGCGTAATACAGAACATTTACATAAATCGTGGTGTGTCACATCCTCAATGCCTCAGCTATGTGCAGGTCCCAGGCAATAAGGATGAACCTGTTACTATGTGTGGTTTACAGTTGCAAACAGCGCTGCCTTTAATAAAATTTTCTAACAGAAAAGCCTCGGTACAGTTTGCGCAAATTAAATCTGGGAAACTTATGGTTTACTAGATTTTACCCGCCGCTGCGCTTGCGTAAATATAGGTTATGTCAATTTTCTGTTCCTCGGGAACAGTATTTTTATTTTTTTGATTAAGGTACCCTATTTCCTTTTCTGTTCCTTTGACAACTTGTATGCGAAATTTCATGATGATCAAACTCACATGCGCTCACAAAGCTCAAGATGTGTCCATACTAAGTGGACACTTTTTGTGCAAAGTGCGGTGAAATATTAAAATCATTTAACCTATATGATCGAGAGGCATGGAAGAGTTTGGGGGAAGCCTTTGCCCAGCAGTGGGACAGCCTAGGCTATTTATAATAATAAAAACCTATATGATTTTCGACCTATATCACGGAAACGTATTAAATTGAATAATAAGAACGTAAACCATAGTCTGTTCTAAATGGCATCATTCGCTTCCAAAACTTGTAGAACTTTACCAACTAATAAGTACTAAAACTTTGCTATACCTATAAATATATTTACTTCCCCGCAGACTTATACTTTCTGATGCTAAGTCCCATAACGCTATCGGAAAGCAGATTGGATGTTCTACTTATTATATTCAATGTAGTTGACCGCACAAATACATCGTTTCGCGTGTTCTACTCACATTTTCGCATTGATATCGACGATTTATTGTTATGACTGTTTCTATTATGCAATGTCACTGTAAGTCACATTACATGGTTCATGTTTACTGAGAAATGTTCCACGATTATGTCCTTTATCTGTATACTAGGTATGATGATAAGTTTCGTGGAGTACGACGGTATGTTTGTGTAATTAAACCCAGTGAAGTGTTGAAGTTCATTAATCAGTTGCCTTTATGCTCGAGGGAGCAACCGCGAGGATTATTGTGAACTAATTCGCGCCATCGATATGTTTTTTAATGGTTTTTGCTTACCGATGATTCCGTTCTGCTTCTTCGAATAAAATATTTATATTGCTTTTTGTTTTTACTTGCGAATAGTGAATCAAGCTTCTTTCTTTTATAAAGACGCAGAATCATTAGTTTTATATGGCTTTAACAAAAGAAGTTGCTACTACAGATGTTCTACTTACTACATATCGTACTGTTTTTAGTTTTTACCTATTTACTAATAATACGCGGCAAATAATACAGGCTAGGCTATTAGGGTTCGAAAAACTCTTATACAACAGCTTTGTCCGTCCGTCTGTTATACAACTTTTAACTTAAGAACCGTAAGAGCTAGAGACTCGCGGTCAACGCCATTCGACTCAGCTTATTCGATATACCCCCGAAATGACTATGACCTAATACGTGGCAGATAGTAGACATTAGTGTTATTTGTGACAATTATTTTAGTGTTTGTAAAGTCGATATCAGTGATACAGTGATTAAAAATATAAATCCTTTTAGAAAACAAATGGCTTTTAACATATGCAGCTATAAAAAAATAAAATTTAACACTATTACCACCTTACTACTTCTTCAAGACTCTCGTTGGCTGGAGGTTATGAAATATGTAGAAACCATGGAAAATATATTTGACAATCGGCTTTTAACATAATATTGACTGAAGTAAAATAGTATTCGGATCAAAATAGTTTCGTATTGTCCCACTGCCTCTCGGGTATACCCTATATATTGTATACGTCACAAAGATGGTTGATTTCCAAAGTAAACAGAACGGCATGAAAAATTCATAGCATCGTCATGGTCGTAGAGCATTTGTTTTGATCTCAATACAAAGGTAGATATCAATAGAAACAATTAATAATAATATGAATATTAGGCAGGTTTACTTATTGTGAATTACAAATCGCTAAACTATTGGTATTATTTGAACAAGAATATAATTGGAATTAAATGATTATAAAATACATACAGCTTTAGCTAAATACTTACGTAAAGTTTTTAGGTTAGTTCTTAGTATTTTATACCGTGCTTTTTTAACTGAGCCGACTTAGAATGTTCAATATTTCTTTATATATATAGGCAAAGGCAGAACATTTCAGTTCCTTGCTCTACCCTGTTTGTCAACAGATTTTCTAGCTTTTTATGTTTTGTTTAGTGGCTATCAAGAGGCCTTAATGCTATTAATATAAAAATGAAAAGGTTTGTTTATTTATGTGTATGTTTTTTTAAAATTGTCAATAATGGTTATGGTCGAATTTCAACTACTGGTTACTGTTTGCTACTAGCCTCCATTAATCTGAGGCGCATTGCTAATTATTACTCTGGATACTCACTACTTATAGGTCAACCTGAAATTGCGCTTAAAGCATTTGCATCAGTTGATATTTTTGTTACCAAAAGTCCCTTGTCATCCCAAAATAGGAAAATTGTCTTTTTAGCTCCACTAGACTGAAGAACTTGTGGAAACTTAACTAAGAAAAGTATTAATAGACGCAAATGTAAAGTGCAAACATACCGTTCTTTTTACGTTACGAACAATAGTTGTAATCGAATCTAAACATGACGTCGTTTGCGACATTGTTTCATGTCTTTCAGGATTTAGTTGCGTTTAATATTATTTAAGCTCAGTTCGTTAATCAGTCGATACTTTTATAAATGTGTAGCTATGTCGTTTTTCAACTAGCAGAAAGGACAATTTCGCATTTCAACATCTTAAAGACTGTCATAAATATTAACAATCAAAACATCGTACAAATATTTGACTAACCTCAGTGGCTTGTCTAAAATGTGAGTTTAACTGTTCTGTTTTTATCAAACTGTTTATTTTCACTAGGGATGAAATAAACGCCGTCTAACACGTAAATATCAATTTAGTGTATCGAGGATTGCTTAACATGTATTTAGGTTAATTTAACGTAAACGAAGCACAAATCCTTAGGGATGTTAGCTTTTAATATATTCGTAAACTAATGGTTTAGTAGTAGAGTCCACCGTACTCTTTACTTCACAGCTAGTTGGCTCATTCGTTGCGAAGTTGTCGTTGATATGCTGCATATAAACGCTAAAATTTGGCGAAATATACATTTCGCCAAATTTTAGCGTTTAAGTAAATACATAATAACATACATTAAGTAATAAGTATATACATACTTAAGCATATTTTAACCTCAATACTGAATGATACTACTGTCTAATAATAGAGAAGAACGGTATTGCCACCTTATTTATAACGAACAACGATTTCTATAAAAATAAATTGAAAATACAAATCCCTTTTTTTGTAATCGACGAGCAAACAACAATAAAATTAAATCTTTTAGTGCTAACTGTATTAAAATTTATTGTAAAATAAAGGATCTATTAATATCTTAATTTTGGATATAAGAATAAGTGGGCTGTAGTGAGGATATCTCGCTATCTCCCTCGGACAGCAGCGTTTAGGTAGCGGTTACGTCATAGTTTGTATCGTGCATCCTTTGCCTGTCATTTGACATTTACCCCAACTAACAGATTTGAAAAGCTTGTACTATATTTTATAGGTCATAGGTAAAAAATTATTGCGGTTCTCGCTGGGTAACGTAACGTTTTTGACTTAAATAATAAAAAAACGTGAGTATACTATCCTATAGAAGCTTATTTGAAATTTTATTGCAATGTTAAAATTTTGCACATTTAATATACAAGTCATATAAATACCCAAAGAATTCAAGAAAGAACTCTTTGCAACGAGGAATCTTTTTTGAGATTCCCAGTGAGATTATCCTGCCTACGCACACAGCTTTAAGGAATGGTCTTTGTAAGATATAAGTTTGAGGAGTGTCTAAGCTAGTGTACCTAGCCGTCGTACGTGTGGTGTATATGTGCTCACATGACAGCACTCCGCGCGACTCGCCTACATGTCCCACATAAGCTCATATTGACATATAAGCCACTACACCGCTCGATTCAAAGGTGAGAGCGTTTTATTTTAGTTTATGTGCGCTGCATACTGGTGTAAACCTTTAGCAATCTGTTTATAATGACCAAGACAGAATGTACATTTATAACGTACTAGACCTTGCCTATAGTTTCGCTTGTGTAGATGTAGGTTAGGTTAGGTAGCAGTAATTTTTTCTGTATGAAAGGTAACCTATGTCATTTTATGTATCTCTGATAACGTGTATGAAAAATTTCATGATGATCGGTCGACAGGTTAAGGCGTGAAAGCGTAATAAACAAACACACATTCACACAATCACATTTATAATAATAGTTAGGATAGTACTACAGGACAATGCAAATATTTTTTGTTTATTTCTTAGGCCCACCACACACAAACGGATTGTTGTGCGATTTAGTTGTAAAACGCCGCCACCGGTACCATCGTCTCTGTGTGGGTATAATTCACACAAATATTATTATAAACCTAAGTGAAAATCAAATATATAAAATAAAATCTATCAAATTACATATAGCTAATGCCTGGCATGCGTTCAATGCCTCTTTCAATCTTTCGGTGTATTTTTTTATAGAATCTGCCCAGGCGTGCGCCCTACAACTCATCAAAGTTTCATCGCAATCTTATGAATGGTAAGGAAACGTATACGTTATAAACAAACGCATATTTCTTTTTACACGTATGGATAAAATGTATGCTTTTGTATAAATTCACTCGGGAGCACATTGTATTGTATTGTAATTGGACTCCCTTTTCCGCATTTGAACTCCAAGATGGTCCATTATGCGTGAGAGTCGGCCGGTTATGGAAATAGCCAGCCCAACTCCGCCCAGAAGCACAGAAGTTTCCTGGGGTCTCCGTAGGCTTCGCAGAGTGACCTCGGGTATTTGAGGATTTCCTTACGCTGTGCTGTTACGCAAACAAATTCCAGGACTACGTGTGCAGCAGATTCTTCTTTGGTTAGACATCCCCTATAGAGTGAGCTGTCTGTTGCTCCGATGTTGTACATATGTTTGTTTAGGGGACAGTGTCGATAGTCCGAAGGTCCAATCTTTGTAGGTTGAGCATGCGGTGTGACAGATATGGTGAGATGGCCGGTAGGGCTACTCTCGACTGTCTGCAGCCCGTTGTTCGTGCCTAGCGTATATTATGTTGGCTCTGTGTGCGAAGCCGAATATCCATGTTCTTAGTTGTGAGAATGGTAGAAGGAGGAATGGAGGTGGACCTTCCGTGGTGGTTTCAGATCCTCTTCTAGCCAACTCGTCTGCAGCATCATTGCCCAGTGATTCACTGTGCCCCCTTATCTATTGTACGGTCACAATGTTTTTGTGGAAATTCTTCTAAGAGCAAGGTGGCATTCGTAAACGAGCATGGAGTTGCAGCTATTGCTCTCAAGGGCTCTAAGTATTGCTGTGCTGTCGGAGAGGATTCGTATCCTGTAGCCTTCAATCTGTCTCGTGTCGATCGCGGTGGCGGCCTCCGTACTGGCCACACATTCGCATTCGAGCACAACAGAATGTGTCAATTTTAAACGCCAAATGTTTTAATTTGTCAATACGGAAAAAAAATTGTATGTTGAAACTATATAAGCATAATCGTGAATGCGTTTGTTTGTGATTATATAACTTTTGAATGATTGACGTCATAAACTTACTTGTCTTTGTTTTGTTTCTAGACACAATAATATGTACGTATATACATATGTATATCGATATGCTGACTCATTGAAATCTAGAAATTAGAAACTCACGTTCAATAGAAATTCGAGTTAAAATTAAGTATGACACTTACATATTACTTGACCAATATGTATATTAAATTGATGCTTCGGTATCACAATCTTATCCTAACACAATATTTGTGGTTCCACACATGCTACGGTATTCCGTAATTAAGCGTATAGTAGTCTTGAAATGTGCGGAACACATATAATTTAATTTAAGGCGACGATAGAGAACTCTATATACAAATTTATCTTGTTGACATCAAAATAAAACAAAGTACCTATCTTAGGTAAATAGTCAAAGTCAAAAATAATTTATTCATTTAGGTCACAAAGTAAAACTTATGAACATCAAAATATATACATAGCTTAGTGAGTTTACTACGTTACTGAAGCTACATTTACGTCTTTCGCTAGATTCAGGAAAAGGGTTAAAAGCATGAAAAGAAACCTGCAAGAAACTCACAGCCACTCTTTTAAATCGCGAATTAAATATAATTTCAGTATTTTACAACTCATTCCAACAAGGTGTTGCAGCCATTATACTATATATTACTAACTAAAATAATTGAAGATAATAACAATAATAATAAACATTTAACTACAATCTGCCTTTAATTCTGATCACACATGAATAAAATAAAGAAGCCATCTTGTATTAAAGACTGACGAGTTCACGGCAAAGCAATTTCTTGCTTAGTTCCTACGAACTCATGCAATCGCTCAGCATAAAAATAGTTGACTGAAGTGCAATCCGAGCGAGAGAATCCCGTTTCGTTGTGGATTAAAACGTTCTTGTACTTTATTAGTAGATAAATGTTATGTCATAGAAAATGTCTGGACGGGGTCTGAATATATTATATACGTGATTTATCTGATAGTATTAGAATCTTAGGTCATTTATTGTAAGGTAATTTACTTGTTACTAAGTATCACTTGATTTGTTACTAGCGTAACGTAACCACGTTTAATATTACTCCGTGGCTCATACACTTCCGGATAAAGTAGCTTTCTAATGGCTAAAGCATAAGCAAAAGTACTAATATACAAAAATGTAAATATGTACTTTTTATAATCACTACATATTATAAAACAAAGTCCCACGCTGCGTCTGTCTGTCTGTTCGCGATAAATTAAAAACTACTGAACGGATTTTCATGCGGTTTTCACCAATAGACAGAGTGATTCATGAGAAAGGTTTAAGTGTATAATTTGTTACGGTTAAGTACCCGTACGCAGCCGGGGCAGGCTGCTAGTATTAGTATAAATGAAATTGTTGACCTCGTGTTCTTGGATCTCTAATAGAAGGTAATATTTGTTAATGTCTTGAAGGTACCATATATAAATATGACATATTTTTGCTTTATATGTTATCAATAGCTTCTAAAGTGTTTGTAAAAATAGGTGATTGTGTCAAAATAATTTGATTCACAGTGTATAAGTTAACGTGGGCGTTGAATCTGAAATGTTTCTTTATTCCGCTGTAATCACATAAGATTGTCAGTTTGCGCATGAATTATTTAAAAGCACGGAGATATAGAAAAGCCCTTACATTTGGGTATTTATGAGGAACAGATGTTGTTAACACGAATTGTTTTACATTGTATTCTCTCGCCTCCAAATCCAAAACAAAGTCTCTACCGGGTATAGTAAATCTTTAGTAGCTAACCTACTCATGATTATGTTTTATACTACAGGGATTCGTAAGTTATAATCTTCATTCATCTTTTTTGTGAACATCATGAACCGTGGTAGATTCCCTAAGTTGTAGTTTTATTTAGTCTATAACATTTATCTATATGCTAACTAACATTATAAATGCAAAAGTGAGTTTGTTTGTTTGTTGTATATTGTAACGCTTTCATGTCTTAAGTACTCGACCGATCATCCTGAATTTTGGGCATACACGTTGTCAGTGGTACAGAATAGAACATAGGATACCTTTCATCCAGAAAAGCAGTACTGTTTCCAAAGGAATCTTTATTGACAAAGTATATATTAACGTGAGCGAATTTGTGCGCGAAATCTAGTATAAAATAAAAGTACTTGCCAGAATGCGATATTAATATATAATGACGTCATATCTACATTACAATAGTTATATTACTCGGTGCCAGCAATAATGCTTATAATGAACAAATTCCTAGCACGTCTGAACTAGTGTTATTATACCAATTTGTCATTTCTTGCTATAGCAATTCCGGAGTCGTTGTTGGCGGGAACTTTAATAATTAACTAACTCGAAATGACCTTAAGAAGGCGCATATCTAATCTGATTTACAAATTCAATCTCTTTAGCGGGGCTCCCTTCAACTTGACGTCTTGCCACAAATTCATAAAGTTTTTCTCAGGTTGAGATCTGATGTGAGTCTGTAATTAAGATTACGGAAAATTACTTTTCGAGGAATGTTCGGAAGTATATATGTATACAATGGAACCAGATGCTTATAATATCAGACCTATATAAAAACTGTCCCACTGTTGGGCACGTGCTTCTTCTCAGTGTGAGTAAGAACCATGTACTTACATATATAGCATGAATTAGCCGCGACTTTAAAAGCCCTACATTTAAAACATGAATTTGCTTTAATGGTGAAGGAAAACATCGTGAACAAACCTACATGTCTGAGAGTTCCCCATAATGTCCTCGAAGATATGTGAAGTCTGCTAAACCGCAGTGGGCCAGCGTGGTGGACTATGGCCTAACCCTTCTTACACTGAGAATAGGCCCGTGCCCAAGAGTGGGACAGATTATATTCAGAGCTGATAACATTATTATGTTCTTTTGTTAAAAGGAGACTATTCAAGTTATCTCTATATAATTCGAGCTTCCGTTAGTAGGTACAGACATTGCTTTATTCTAATAATTATTATTTCCTATCCTTTTAATTATCTATACCTACACAACTTAATTGAGCGTTATGTATTACATAGAACTGCAAATAATAACTTTGGTCAATATGTAACTGCGTAGTTCCTGGCCGACGAAGTAAGTAACAGCGCAATAAACAGGGTATTAATGTTTTCCGCATTAACCTAAGTATAATTATCTTTGTGATAGTTTTCATTTTGAGTTATAATAACTATGATTTTGATATTTTAGAGGGTATGGACTAAATGTATATTACTGTGGTTTAAGCGATGGCCAAGGGTTCGATCCTCAAGATAAACAAAAAATTGTATGATCTTTGAGTCTGAGTGATATTCGTGTCCATTGTTTCAGTGTTAATAAAATTCCAATGATACTGGTATTATGCCTAAAAGTCGAGTGGTTCAAAAGATAGATACTATTCTTTCATTGTATACTATAATATGTTCCCGCGGTTTCACCCGCGTTTATCGTTACTGCGCCGCCCCCGTGGGTCGTAGCGTAATGTTATATAGCCTATAGCCTTTCTCGATAAATGAGCTATCCAACACTAAAATAATTTTTCAATTCGGACCCGTAGTTCCTGAGATTAGCGCGTTCAAACAAACAAACAAACTCTTCAGCTTTATAATATTTTATTGTATATTACCATTTTGCATCATATATATTTTGGTTCATCGCCTTACTAGTATTTTCATACTCACATGTAATTATATCCAGAAATTTCAAATTATGATTGTATTATAGTGAACCGATTTATTTAGCATTCCAAGTTGGTCGTTAGATTTCCCCTGAGCCGCGCGTATGCTTCAGTTTCAATAACTGTGTTCCGATCGTGACGTATTCGATAGACGTGGGTTTTGTGCATAAAAATAAGATCTGAATTCGTATTCACTTTCTTCCTCAGCCTGTAAATGTATTACGTTGTGCGCATTTGTCTTGAGTGCGTAAACATGAAGTAGTTTTACAACTTGTATACTGATAAGTTTATAGAGAAAAGTATTTCTATAGCCCCGCAAGTGGCAAGGCAAGTTTGCGCTTATGATTACGGCAGATCGTGTGAATAGGTTACAGGTTCCAATCTAAACACGAACAAAGTGTTATTAAATTTTAATATTAGGCATTATAGATGACAATATAAAAATATACTTTATGCTTTCGGAAATATTTATACTCGCGAGTTTATGTGCATTTTTTTAGTCAACAGTATTGGTTTTGGTGGTATCGTTTTGAAGTGATCTTGATTAATAATGAATCTTGATTTCTGTCTTTTCAAGGTGTTTTAACCAAAAGGAAAGGATAGTTTTTATGTGTTTACAATTGTTTATTGTCTTGTTGTTGTCTACTATATCCTGAAGTAAATTACAGACTGCCATTAACATAAATCTGTAGTGAGCAAAAAGAGGAACTACATAACTCTTAAATGTTATCTCGGCTGCGACGTAAACTGTGATGAACTGATGATCCTTACTATAAGTGACTTGCATTGTACACTCCATGCGGCAATCTACCGTGTATTGGATTAGTAAGTTTACTAATACCGCAGTCCAAAACTAATATTTTGTTTATGTATGCCATAGATTTAAACTATGAATGTGGCCTCAAGGCACTTAGAACTCACGAATAAGTCCTCACTAAAAAGAGTAAGCTGACACACACATTCGATAAAAAAATATAGTATACAATTATTGATGAGCGTGATAAAACTATATTTATAATTCACGTCATGTCAGTCATGTGGGCATTGTGGGTCAGATGATATCGTCCATAAAGGTTCATTTTTCTAGTAAAGCGCACCTATGATTTATATCTTTGATAATTTTGACTCTATGCTGCGTAAGCAATCAGTAAAGATTAATAGTGAAGGTTCTCATCCCAGCTAAGAAAATAGCATGGCGGTTCTGATTTTATTCTAATATTTAATAAACTGGGTTTCTAGCTTCTTAGGGTTGAAAAGACATCTCCCGCGTTAACACAAATTTCTGTCTTACGGGAGAGGGAGACTACAGGGAGGTACAGGGAGACTTTTATAAACATTCAAACAATCGACAAAAATAATACTTACTCAAACTCGACACAACCAGTTGTTGATCATGCAATTTTCTATCGCAGTGACTAAATGCTTAAACAGCTGTGCTAAAGGTAGTCCTGAGTGCCTAGTGCGAATTTGTTTGACGTTAACGCGATCAAAACGTTTACCGCGTTTGGCTCTCTGATTGGTTAAGAGCTTGGAGCGAGCCAATCGGAGCGCCGAACGTCATAAACGTGTCGATCGCGTTAACGTAAAACAAACTCGTACTAGGCACTCTGTAATTGCCATCGTTAAGTGTTGCAACGTCAACTTTAACACAATTATTACAAGTTTTTCGTATAGTCAGCTTTAGAAGTTAGCAATACAATTTATCATGCGTGTTTCAACTACAATAAATTATTGACACGACATTTCTTTACAACTTGCGATCTCACCTCAATGCTAGTGTAACTATTTTTGACAGTTTCGGTATCTTCATAACATCAACATCAATACTATCTATACTAATATTATATAAAGAGGAAAGATTTGATTTTATGTTTGTAAGGATTTAGCTTAAAAACTATTCAACCGATTTAAAAAAGTGTTTCTCGACATAACCAGAGTCAGCTGGGCCGCGCGAATCACTCTCACATCCAAACGCGACCCCGCCGAGGTTTCGTCCCGCCGTATGGAACGGCAGGCTACTACACGATACTACCCTACCTTTTTTTACAAACTAATTTTATCCCTACTGTACCAAGCCCACGAAGCCCACCACCCCTAGGTAAAACCTCAGGGTGGAAGTATGTTACTAACATAATCTAACCTAACCTACATTTCCAATTTTCTATGTTGCCACGCTATAATGGGTGGGCTGAAGAGCAAATGTTACTCCTCAGACCACAGTTTTTACACGCTAGTCTCTTCTGCCGTACACCATTCCAAGAAAACAGGTGTACTCGGAGAACTATGTCAAGATGAGCCATTTTTTTATCGTGTCGGCGCAAGTGTGAAGCTAGGCACTTGGTGGGATTCCCTCGCCTATTAAATACTGAATTACGACGACGGTTTTAGTTAAGACGTTAATTGGACCGCCGATTGCTTCTAGCTTGGTGTCGTTCCATAAATAGATTGTGGGGAAAATCTCTTATATTTCTCGCTTGTATTACTAATTTTCTTCATTGAAGTTATGATGTTTTTGGGATGCAAAGTATTTAATGCTATCTACTATGTTGCTTTTAAGTAAATGCCCAAACTGGGGATAAAATAAGCAGTATTCAAACGTAACAAATAAACTAAAATATAGAAATAGAAGAAATAAAACATACCGGTGTTAAATGCGACTGCTGTGCAAAGTGTCTCGTATTCGAATACCAGATCGGGTTAAAGTATTATTGGATTTTTCTGTTAAGAATTCTCAATAACAGCAACAGAGTCTGGAACTGTGCCTGATACAGCAGTTCAATACGGCAGTACCAGTATTTAACAGTATTTGAGTATTTGAGGTCCCTGGTAATAGCGGGCTGTCTTCTGTTATGTGTGACCTCAAATCATAGTTCACGAAATATGTGTGTAAAAAACCTCTGCTACTCCTTCGGGGTTAGAAATATAAGATGCATGTATAGAATTACAGGAATTGTCTAAGCTGGAAATGAAGGTGTATGACGATAGACAATCAATAAACTAAACATATTTCCGAGTCTTTCGACCAAAGTTCAAATACGTTCAACCGTATTACTACGTGATCGCGTTAGAAACATCCGCTCAGAACGTCCGTGTTTAAAATATATTGGTGAAGCGACTTATTGGAAGTCAGAGATAAATACATACAAATGTAAGTACGCACACTGAGGGTACGTTAGCTGTTTCAAATTCCGTACAAGTAAGTAGCGATGAGGAAAACGGGTTGCTATGGTATTCAGAGGTGTGGGACGTCAGCTATTTGGTTTGCGAATAAATGAGAATATTTAAACCTATATATATAAGCAGCGATAGACTAGTTGGAAACAGATGTAGTGATTACATGAAAAGCACAATGGTTAAAGTGATCCCCTCGCCACTATCACTACGCCAAATGTTGTGAGTTCGAACCCCACACGGAAGAAAAATTTGTGTGATACACAAATGTATGTTTCGAGTCTGGGTGTTATTTGTACCTTCTTTGAGTGATTGCAAAATCACACACGACACAGGATCATTTCTAGTGAGGGATAATCCTAAAAGAAGAAACAAAACAAGTGCCATGTCGATGCCTCGAGTTAGACCCAAGGCGTGTCTTTTTAATTACAAGTTATGTGCATATTAAAATAATTAATGATCGCTTGGTGAATAAAATGAATCGAGAAAAAGTAAGAAAAATCCCACATGCCTGAGAGTTCTACATAATGTTCTCGAAGATGTGTGAAGTCTGCCATACCGCACTGGGCCAGCGTGGTGGACTGTAGCCTAGCCCGTCTCACACAGAAGAAGCGCGTGCCCAGCAGTGGGACAGTTTTGAAACAGAGCTGATATTATTATTATATGTATATTAGTGACGGGTGTAGTTAGTGCTATATAAAATATAGAGTGAAAGGGCTTTTAATCGTGAGACAGGAGCGGAAATTGATGAGGACACACGAAGATTGAGTACTTACATTAAGACATTTTACTTTTGAACATAATTTTATTAGGTACCGTAATATATTTCTTAGAAGGTTTTGCTTTATACAAGATCTTCTTTTATTGTCGTCTTTAAAAGCATAATAAATTACTATGTTGGACTAGCAAGCTGTTCTCTACGGTTATATTGCTGCAAATATATTGTAAGTGCCTGTATAAAGCGTTGTTATAGATACGTTTAATAATGATGCGTTAAGAATATGAATAAGTTGCTATACCGTTGATGGGATTTAGATGAAGATTAGCACACAGATAGACCATGCCCAGGATTGACGCATAATTACTTTCTGTCTTAGTATTCGTTCTCGTGGGATTTACGCAGTTGAAGTTGTGGGTAGAGTCTATAGCTAGATATATAATTTTTTTAGTCATATACTGGCGAGACGAATTGAAAATTCAGAATTTTTTGTTTATTCGAGACTGTACTTAATTTCGAATGCCCGAATTCCCGGCTGCCATGAACATCTATGGCAGTCGTTATTGGGAAAGTCAGTACCCTCTAATATCCTGACACTGGTCTAGCCTTAGGGTATCGTTAGCCTTCGGGTTGCGGAGGTCAGGTATCAGCCGCTCCGTGTAAAAACTGATATCCAGTCAAATCCGGTTAGACTAGAAAAGCCGACCCCAAGTGACTTGGGAATAATAAAGGCTAAAGGAGAAGGACTTAATTTCGAATAAAAACATTTCTGGATCGAATCGCCTCGTCTGACAATCGAGTTAGAATTGACGCATTGCTAATTATAGCATTGGTTCTTGAATATTAATAGCGATGCACTTCATAGTCTAGAACTGTGTACGAGAGACCACATAAGGTTTACAGTCTATAACCTAAAACCTCAGTTAGTAAAATGTTGGTGCCATATCGTTTTGTCGACACGTTCAGTGATAGACACATGAAACTATATACATACATATGTATGAAGTTACCTGTATGAGTGTATGTATGTTGTATACGTTGTAACATACAACTACGTAACCAATTTACAAGTAATTCAGTACAATGTGTGTGGTAATTGCATATACGGAATGTTTCTGTACGTGAGCGATGAATAGATTGTGCGCCTTCCGCCACCTGTCCCCCTTTGTGCGGTGCAATTGATTTTTTGTTATTTGTGGCTCCCATGCGCGCACTCCTATTTCATGGTTTCATTTTATGTTGGGTTCACGAAATTTATTTTTGCAAAGTTATGTTTGAAGGCCTCTTTGTTGTGAGAATTGCGTTTTGTATGTTATTGTTTAAAGCTCAAGTCAAGTGTAAGGTAAGAATTTTCTATTTTTACTGATTTTGAATTTTGTTGTCGGCCTCGATGGCGTAGTGGTTAGTGTAACCGACTGCCACGCCCGAGGTCGCGGGTTCGATTCCCGCACAAGTCAAACATTTGTGTGCATAAAACTTGGATGTTTGTCTTGGTCTGGGTGTTTCTATGTATAATATGTATGTATTTACAAAAAACAAAGTATATATGTATGTTTATCCATTGTCTAGAACCCATAGTACAAGCTCTGCTTAGTTTGGGCTAGATGGTGTAGTGTGTATGTGGTAGAATATTATTATTTTTATTATTATTATTGTCTTGACATTCATAATGCGAACTTAATTTTGGCAAGTTATAGCTGTGCCGTCTATTCTTTCAAAGTAAAGTACAAATAATGTTACTTATCACTTGCTTTTACGGCAAAGGCAAACATAGCATGCATACAGGCAGCATGCTTTTGAGTATACATAAGAATTTAAAATTTAAAAGACGTGCCTGCATAGTCACAGTCAACTTTTAAATTCTTAAGAATAGATTATTAGGGCTGTACAGACATATTTGTATAACATTTATAAATCTAAAGGTTAAATATATAATGAATTGTAACCAAAGCATGAACACAATTCAACAAATAAATTTAGTTCCATATATAGCCGTTGAACAGAGTCTAGCAAAATATGTACTTTCTTTTTGAATAAAATGTAGTAAGTATTTATCTTGGACCTCCGACCTTTAATCTGTAGAAACGTTTAATGTCATCCAGCCTCCACATCAGGCACGGCCTGTGGCTTCCAACTTCTAATCGTTAACTTATATAGACAGTTTTCCAATCTCGTTTATTTTCTTTCACGCTACGCTCGTCGTGATATCTCAGACATCCTTTTATAAAATCTTGTGTTTTGAGCCTTCTATATCTTTCAATTAGGTTTTATATCATAATATATCTCGTTTCCTATATTTTATAAGACAGTCAAATCTGTTTAGAGGTTACAATACAGTCTTTTAGATTTGTGTCTTAGGATCATTTGCCTTAGAAACAATCGCTGTTTCTTTTCGTATTCTACACAATCATGGCATAATCAATTAGTATTTGTTGAAAATGTTATGAATGAAATTTACTTTTTATTTTTAATGTACTTTGCCGTTTCGCGTAATATAGCGCAATCTGTATTATCTTTAAGAATTTTATATTATCTTGGGACCAACGTTAAACACATGATTAAATAAAACAACGAACTCTAATAACAGTCTATGCATAATAACAAAAAATTATGCAGCAAAAATATTTATGAAACACTCCAACCGTATCCTTAAACCAACTCATTAAATTTTTGACCAATTACACTTAAAATACATACAAATTTTAAAATAAACTTGGTAGCTTATGTACTTAGTACATTAAAGTGTTGTAACCTATTTACTCGGTACAATCAGTGTTGATACGCGAAATCCACTGACCCATTTGGCTTTGAAATGAAACGTACGGGAAACACAAAGAACTATAAAGAAGGCTTTGAATACGAAGCGATGAGTCAACGTCTCTTACATTACATACTATCTTGCTGTTCTTTTTTTGTTTCTACATTTAAAAGATGTAAAAGTTATGTATCCAAAATGTTATCAACTACGCTTTTCGCACATTATTATTGTTCCAAGGATAGATAACGATTGTTATAATCTATGCCTATCCGTTACGGCAACAGGCGTAAGTCAATGTATGCATATACTTAACAGAAAAACATCAGAGACCTTTAAAGCAATAGTCACCATACAAATCAATCGATAGGTAAAGTAATGTTGTCGTGATAACGTTGGAAGATGGATGATTGTTCTAAAACTTACATTAGTCCGCGTCTCAGCGGGCGTGTGATGTCGTCGGTCCAGACTGTTATGTTATAAGACCGTAGACACTACGCAGTTCTAGACTTTAGGCAAGGTCTGAGAATTTCAAGATGGCAACACCCCGTAAATCGTCCCGGAAATTGAATCCGGGACTTTACGACCTACGATCGCGGTTACGAACACCATTTTCGACGAAAAGTTTGACTAGCAAAATATATAAATCGTTTATATTTTGTGATGATATGATGTGAAGATAGATATCTTATAAAATTAACTTATTAAAATCCTTTCGATCGCTAGTAATACGTAATGAAGTGTCGTAAAAATAATAATCAATTTAAATTAAATAATATATTATGTACTAACTTTGATTGATCTTAACAATGCTGAGGTAGCAAAGC
This sequence comes from Catocala fraxini, assembly GCA_930367265.1. Classification (NCBI taxonomy): domain Eukaryota; kingdom Metazoa; phylum Arthropoda; class Insecta; order Lepidoptera; family Erebidae; genus Catocala; species Catocala fraxini. The sequence goes on from OV884038.1 coordinate 17,172,795, forward strand.
CTCTGGCTTTAGATTGGTGTTAGTGTTCACCTATACAAACTGCCTCGTTAAGACCTGTCTTAAGGATTTGTAATCTCGTATGTCAATGTCTGGTTTAGACATCTTTGCTTGTGACATATTCATGGACAAGACTTCCTTAAAAAAATTATATTCATGGATAGTTGAGTCGGCTCTACTGTTTGGCAGATTTCTGACTTACATTTTATAGCCTAACTGATATTATAAATGCAAACGTGAGTTTGTTTGATTGTTTTTAACGCATTCACGCCTTTACTACTTAAATGATCATCATGAAATTTCGCATACACGTTGTCATAGGCATAGAGAAGGACTCAAGCTTGCATCTAAAAAAAAGGACTGTTCTGGAACAAGAGAAGCCGTGGGCAAAAGTTACTCACTCAGAGTGGTAGATAGAGAACGTATTTCCACTAGCTGAGATCGTTCCATACATGCTCAGTCTTAGCTTAACTTTTCTCAGAATACGATTATATCAGTTTTGGTCAGACAACATACTCATTTTACAGTGCTGTTTGAGTTTTATCGTACGTAAACATTTGCAGTCAATATGATAATAAAGCTGGTTAGCTAAGACCCGGGGAAAACGCTGTTGTTCTGTGTATTGCAAAACATGTTACAGTTTGTGAATTCGCATACACCGATTATACTTCTATATAAAGGTCATAAAACTATCGAGTCTTTAAATCGTAAGTTGGCAGCAATTTTTATAACCTTTATAACACACATATAAACAATAAGTTGCGCTTATTGTTTTTGCTAAGGTCGGTATGGTGTGATTGCGTTTTTCTGTTAGACAACAATACAAATAACAATAGTTCAGTATATCAAAAGTGTTTTTTGTATGGCTCTTCGCATTTATAATTATCTACCCAAAGAAAAATTAACTAAAGTAATGTAGATAAACTTAAATCTTTATTAAAACAATTTCTATTCAAAAAAGTATATTATACTGTGAATGAATATCTTAATGACAAAATTCAAGCCTCAGACATTACAAATTTTTGACATGTTGTCATTAATTGAATAAGTATATAATAATGAATATTTTTTTGACATTTTCTAATATATATTACAAATACTAAGCATTTCTGGAGCATTTTTGACACTGGGTTGTAACTATTATTTTCAAATGAAAAATGTTGCATGCTGAATGGCTAAATATATAGAAGCACTATACATTTTCTGTAACAACTATAGAGTTGTTACAGAAAATGTATAGTGCTTCAAATAATTTACTGCGAATATAGGTGGGATATAGATCCCACCTATATTCGCAGTAAATTATTATTATTATTATGTATTGTGCGAAGTTTAAACCAGCTGTTAATTGTGGGTGTAAAATACCTTTATTTACCGTTCGTGGTCATACAGGCGTAAGTCTATGTATGTAAGCTAAATGTTGAAAATTCGATTTCTTAAGTAGCTCTTACATTTGTTGTTTCAATATAATAGGGAGCAAGCATTAACATTTTGTATATGTACAAATACTTTTATATTTAGTGCTCATGACTAGTATAAGCACTGTGCATATACACTAAATCACATTAGTGTCGAAACACACACTGTGTATGATTTCGTGTATTTGTATCAACTTTGAACTCGTCGACATTGTGAGCATCGTAATGTGAAAATGAAATGTTAACGAAGCGTCAGAGATGAGTCCCGATAATGTCAACAGGTATAAAGTGCGTGGGACATGTACATTAATATTTCTCTTTTTTAATTGTATCGATATTTCACAAGATATTTTGTAGTCTTAGGTAGACTACAAAATATCTTGTGAAATTTATCTATTATTATTAAGCAATATTTATTTCGAACAGAATAAATTATTCTGTTCTTATTACAAGCAAGAAGTAATTCGTATTATTCCCTTTTGTGTACTAAACATTAATTTAAAGGCAAGGTCTCTACGAAACTTTTTTTATTTGGTAGATAATATTTAAAGTTACATAGGTACATGTCTCGACTGGTGTTTTTCATTTAACAGACAACAAAAGGCCTATTACAGCGAGAGAACTTTTTCATTTTGGCTTACTGTGACACAATACGCAATTAAAATGTGATTTACCAAGTATAGTAAGCTTTTTAGGCCTTCAAAACTTTGTTTGTTTGTTATAGGGGATATAACAACTAACAACAATATAAAAAACAATATAAAAAACATATATTTGGAGCTGCTAAACCGATTCTAAAAATCATTTACTTATAAAAAGCAACAGTATCTTCGAGTATCATAGGCCATAGTTTAATCTTATACCACTCGAGTAGCGTAGGTGAATGTTAAGGTTAAGTCTCAGGGTCCGAATGAATAGTTTTCAGCCGAATCCTGTATTGTATTTAGATACTTATATTTGCGAAGAGGAAAGCAGAGGTGAATTACAGCCACATTCGCATTAGTCCCACATAAGTCGTCCATCGGACATTGCTCCATGCTGAACACGAGAATTTCTTAAAAAATATCCCATGTACTCTACACACTCCTGTCCTATCCGGACATCGAAAATATACTTCTATAAGTCGCATTCTTTGGTTAAAGATAACAAAAAGTAAACATAGTATTCCATCATTTGCAAACAAGATCACTCCTAAGCCTGCAGCCATATCTAGGACGTACCCTATATGTAGAATATTGCTGGGAGATTCAATAAGGAGTGATGCCGGAGACGACAGCTTAACGTGCTTCTCGGCTCGAGCATCGCTCTATCTAGACATTGAGCACGCGCCGCATAACCTAAACTCATAAATTAAACGTACTGAACCATGAGCCACTCAATAAAGGGAGAAATAAAGTACCTATTGAAACATTAGTTAGTTTAGATTGCTCTAGCTTACGTGATATATCACTATAATGGATTTTTCTATCTTTGTTATGCAGGTAGGAAACTGCATAGATAGCGTAGTGGTTTAAGGGGTCGCTATGCTACTGCCTTTATGTTGAGTGTTGTGGGTTCGAATCCCATAGATAATAAAATTTGTGTGATCCGCAAATGGATGTCTCGAGTCTGGGTGTTATTTGTGTCCGTTGTTTAAATCTTAGTAAAGGTCAATTGTGGAAATGAAATATATAAAAAATAGTATACCTGAAATATAAAGTGTTTGGATAAGATTGGTGAGTAATTTCGACCATTAATGAGTAGTGTCATTTTATAATGTAGATTGGACTATATAAAAGCAGACCAATCCAGATAATATCCAATGTTAGTGAACCTGTCTATTATAAATGTGCCGTACGTATTTAGAGCTCTAATTAGATCAGTCTGCTGATATCCGTTGATCCACAGGAACGAAGTCCTGGACTTTACTATGTATAGGATTTTATCCTCACCTTTTAACACTAACTTAAATATGTAGGTTGGGAGGTCCATTTATTATTCAAATGGGTCCAAACATTTAGGTCGTGTATGTTTGCGCTATTTCTGTCCTGCTTCATATATGGAGATAAGGCTTAGTTAGGTTATAAAATAATGCATAAATAAACACTGGAGTTTGTGTCTTTTGTGGAAGTCTTTTGTAAAAACCATAAAATGTGCTTCAATAGTGTGACAAACACTATTGAAGCACATTTTATGGTTTTTATGTCCGTATAATTCTACTCAATATAGGTATACTTACCATACCTGGTTACTATATATAGCCTCAAGGAGCGATATATTGAGTTACTGTGCTAATTTATGACGTTAAAATATGTATTGTTACAGAATAATTATATTTATTTATGTATGTCTGTATGTATCTTATGTGGGGGCCAGTCAGTGCAGACCGGCGACACTTCGACCCAGTGGGATCTTTTGTGTCGACACTCTCCCAATAACGACTGCCATAGATGTTCATGGCAGCCGGGACCGACGGCTTAACGTGCTCTCCGAGGCACGGAGCAGGCAATAATTGTCAATCAATACGCACATAATTTCGAAAAGTCGTATAGCTTCCGAAAGTCCTAGGTGCGCGACGTGGGTTCGAACCCGAGACCCTCTGCATTGCAGTCTGTTGGTTTCCCCACTGAGCTATCGCTGCTCTTTATGTAACAAAACGGTATTCGACTCAATTTTTTTATTAATTTTAACCAAAAGGTGTGCTCATCGAAACCTTTAAAAAATATTGTTCGATTCCACTTAAACATAAATAAGATAGAACTATAGTCTTTCAAATCTAGCAGTAGGGAAAATTGTGAAATGACTGTAAAAGTGAGAAAATGATGCATACACGCTGTTTATATGCAGGCGTTCGAAGGAAATATATAAAGCCCCAATTTTTCGAACACCGAAATTTAAAATATGAAATGCTCCTGAATTGTACAGCCAATTTTGATGCTGTTTTCACAAAAAGGTTTCTTTTGAATGCTGTTTAGTGCTGTGTGTATAATAACGTAAAAATAAATACGCTTTTGCTTAAATATATTCATACGTACTTTCATTAATTATTAGATCCTAACTCTCCTATACGTTTGTTCATCGGTCGATCTTGCTCACATCAAATGGTTTCCTGTTACTTTGACGAGGTAAAACTTATGAAGTTGTTCGACACGCAAGAAAGAGGGAGCAAGAGAGATTGACGTTTCTACGTGATAACATCAAGAACGGGAAAACGAAAGAAGTGCTAAACTTTAAGTGAAATAAGTGGGCAGGTCCGAAGAACCTTCGCCGATCCGATTACTTTCTAATGGAAAAATATTTACATTTAAACGTAGCAATTTCCTTGTAATATGTATAGAAGTCAATGTAATAAGAAAGGAAATATATTTATTTCAGACATGTATGATGCACATATTCAATTATACCTAACCTTTAAAAAATTAAAGGTTAGGAAATTGCAATTATTAGCAAATTGAAATTAAATTCATATCACAAAATAACATAATACAAATCATAGTAGACAAAAAATTACACCTGAAATGTACATTATATCAATAATAGTAGTATTGAACCACCGGTAGAAAATTTTATTCTTGTTGTGTTTTATTGTTTCTGCCACACATTTTAAACATGTATGTTAAGTCTTCCATAACACAATAAACATTGCGTATTCTAATGCATTTATTTCGATGGGAAAGGTAGAAGTTATAATGTATTCTGTGCACATTTTATCTTAAAAGTTATGTCCGATTGTTGGCCAGCGCTCTCCACAGCCTCCCTAATATTTATGAGCTGTTTCTGCCGACTACCCTCTACGGAAGCACTGAACACGTCGCTACACCATTTTGCATGCTTTCCAAACAGCTTTCACAGTGGTTTATTTTGCATTTCCCGTCCATAAATACTTGTAGAGACTCGTCATATCTTCCACAAATACGGGAAAACCAAGTCCATGCATATGTCTTTGTTAAAAGAATTACTATTTTTGAAGCATCATAATACGATTTTCTTTTCGGAATTTTCACAGTAGAGAAATAAAATGTGTGTTTATTTACTGGACATTGTAAAATAAAACATAAAATGATTAAAACAAACGTTTCTCTCTGACATCTGAATTTAAATATGAATCTTCCATTTATCGTTTAAAATATTTTCCATTCCCATCGATAACTTGTTTAAACGTAACTGCCTAGTCCGACATGGCAGTATCATTTCAGTTACAATTATATAGAACTAGACTATCAAACTCATTACCATTCTTTCGCTACACCTGAGTTGTGTAAAAGCCGTATAAAATACTATAAAATGGAGTTCGTACATGTAGTTTATTTGGCTTTTGTCGTTGTTCTTGGCAACCAATCAGTTGTGAACGTTCAAACTATATTCACAGTCCGTTTTCAAAAGAAGTCATTCACGCGTTACTCTGGTATGCTGGAACACTGATATAGAGCCGTCAATTTGAGCAAATGAATAGGCATGACATAGACGCGATGAGCACTCGATTTAATACTCATTGTTTTGCGTGGCTGTAGTCCTTCAGTTTCGAGTGCTGGTCGATACCGATTACTAAAAAAAAATAAGGAATACCTACGCTGGATGCATTTTTTGTATAGTGTTGTGTTAATACGATTATAAAAATACGAAGCGAGTGTTTCATGGAGAGCTACTGTGGCAATTGTGTACTGTTATGATTTTATTTGGCAACTATGTGCACATATCGTCAGGTCTATTTTAGAACTTACAAGACTTATTATAGATGACGCATTTCCAATGTCTTAGGACTGTTCTTTAAAGAATTTTCTATCAGAAAAGCCGGACCTATTTAATGTGTTACGGATAACATATTGTTTGGTACGGGCATTGAAGTCAAATCCTTAGAATCGACTGCAAATATATGTACGAACCAACGTGACAACATTTTCAAAGCGTATTAATACTCAATTGAATTTGATAAACTTCCTGAGGCTTCTGGGTTCTTATGTGACCTTATACACCTTGTATAAGAACCTTTTGCTTTCAATATAACATTATGTTTAATATTAGTAAATAATAATTGTGACAATAGTAAAGATAATAAACTTCCAGCGTATTTATTAATAGTCAGTTTGCACAAACGCGTGTACAATGTTTTTTTAAATCAAATTATAAGGCTTGCCGTATGTTTTCAATAAAGTGTAAACATTGTGTGTGGCATTGTTGTATAGATTGAAAAGCGATCGTAATGTCTCTTTGGCGTGTCGAGGAAATTAATTTCAGTTATGGAAACAGATTTTTAAATCGGATTGTGAGAATAAGCTATTAATGAAACGGGAATCATTGAATATGCGCAGTATTTTTGTACAACTATTATTTTCTCTTTCTGAAAACCAGAACCGATCGTGAAAAACTTTGAAACTCTACCTTACTTAGACCTTACCTACTTTTGTCTATAATTGAGTTACTCAATATCGTTACTGTTTACGCATTTAAAGAAGAATTCAGATATTATATAGGTTTAAGGTATATTATGACACCGAAAAATATATATATGTGGGTATGAAAAAAAAACAGCATTGTCGATTTAAATTATTAATTTATAGTAATTATTATTTTAAAGCAGTGTAGTGTGTGTCACCCGGTACTACCTGGTATTTAAACATATGTAACTGGTGTAATAGCAGAGCAATCACACAGTCTAAATCCTAACTAGCAATATATATAATATTATAAATGCGAATGAGAGCTTGTTTGCTTATTTATTTGTTTGTTACGCTTACATGCCTTAACTACTCGACCGATCATCATGAAATTTCGCGTACAATTAGTCAGGGGCTTAGAAAATGACGTAGGGTACCTTTCATCTAGGAAAAAGAACTGTTCTTGAGGGATGGCAAATTAACAACTTACATTTACGCAAGCGGACCTGCGGGCATAATCTTGTAATTATATATTTAGAAGTAAAGCTCAGTAAAACAAGCATTCATATCACAAAATTATAGCTTTGCCGATTGCGATAATGTCTGTCATTGTTGTTTATATAGCAATCAGGGCCGACAGTATAAAGGTTATAATAACTAAGTACAGATAAAATATAATTATTATTTACCACTCAAGTCTGCCTACGGCTTCGTCCGCCTGAACTGTCACTTTACATCGGGATAAAAAAGCTATATGTTAAAGCGAGACATGATACACTTTGTACTTAAACTACTTAGTACGTATTTTGTGGAGTTGATTATTAAAAAAATCCGTATAAAGCAGTTCAATTTAAATGTATTATTTTTTATTACATTCTCGCACACGTAAGACAATATTATGATATGTATCTTATGTGGGGGCCAGTCAGTGGAGACCGGCGACACTTCGATATTATGATATACTTGTGTGCCAAACTTTATCCATATCCGTCTAGCCGATTACGCGTGATTGAGTAAGAAATATACAAATATCTTCAGTTTGATAATTATAATATAAAATATCAGTCCTGTTTGTATACAGTCCCACTGTTGCGTACGGCCCTCTTCTCAATTTGAACAGTGGAATGTTTATAATAACAGTTAGATATTTATCCCAACGTCTGAGATAAACGTGGCAGGTGCAATTTGACATTTAATGTATATTTCATACTGTTATCGTTCAAGGCATTTTGTGTAGGAGTCAATGTGAGCGAGATGGGATATCGGTGACAAGTTAACTACCTTAAAACGTGTGGGCTAATTGCGTGTGCGTATTTGAGTGGAGGCAATTAAAACTAGAATATTATTGTCTTGTCTAGTTACGCTATATTATTTATTAAAGGTTTTATTAAAATCTTCGTGTTTTTTAGTGATTGCTACAATAACATTACTAAAGCAATCCCTAAAATACATAAATAATACACATGTAAGGTAAATGTTACCTAACAATTTATTTATCTATATTGGCATAGATCCTGAATTGCGATATTAAAGTTCGCCTGTTCAAAACTATACTATATATAATTTATTGAAAATTATGTGTTTCAACTATTTATTTTCGTTGACCTCCATTTTGATGTTTTATACGGATGGATACACTCATAGGGACAGTTTTCAATTATTAATTATAGTTGTATGTACGATTTACTTACACAGTAAGTCATACAAATATCTATGTACAGTCACCTGTAATATTGCTTGGATACTTTAAGGTACAGAATCCTGTGAAAACTCGAATTAGAATGAATATGAATGAACTAGATGGCGTTGTTATATAAATATTGCAACGCGTACACATTTTGGCAAGTAGGTGAAATTTATAAGAAATTATAATCTCAACCGAAGACACATTCGAATACAGGGACAGAATAATGTTTGCATACGAACACAATAGCGAGTCATCGAAAATATCTATAAATAAATTAATCACTATAAATTTATATGTAATCCTTTACTTCTAGTTTTAGCCTGAAATGTGTTCCTTTTGTAAATAAACTATTATGAATAGAGATAAAAAAATCAAGATAAAAGTAAATTTATCAAAATTGTGTTATTAAGAAATCTACTTATTTTTATTTTATATTAGTGCACCGCTATCTATTACGATATAACTAAACTACTTAACAATTCTTGTATCGATTGCCGTTAGATGGTATCAAGTACCCGCTTATACCATTTTAGTTTTGACGTGGGTATGCAACTCACTCGTCTCGCCTCACTCACTAGTCTCGCCTGTAGATACCGTGGGACGCAAATCATTGCTGGCAAAACTTAGGTGTAATATTTTACGCAAACTTTTTACTTTATATGTAGTTATGTATAGCTATATGATGGCCTGAGTCTATAATATATGCATGTATAGATGCATATATAGACTCAGGCTATCATTAACCTCTGGCTGAGCTTTCAAGGCTATGTATGAAAGTGTGTATACATATAAAGGGTGGTCAACACATGAATGACGGAAAAATATTCACCTCTAGGTACCGTGGGACTCAAACTAGAGTAGAGCCTCGCTGATTCAGCATGAATGGGCCGGCTCGACCAGGAAAGGAACACCCTCTCACAGAATATCAACGTGAAATAGCAGTATTCCTACTGTTGTGTTTCCATCGGTGAGTGAGAATGCCGAAGGACTAAACGCCCTCTTTCCCCCTTCCCGCTCCTTCTCCTTCTCCTTCCCACTTCCTTTTTTCTTCTTCCTTTCCCAAAGAGTCGGCAACGTTCAAGTGATGCCTTTGGTGTCGCAGGTGTCCATAGGCTACGGTGACCACTTACCATCAGGTGGGCCGTATACTAGTTTAACACATTAGTTGTATAAAAAAAAGATAATAATCATGGCTGGCAAAACCTTGGCGAAACATATTACGCGAATTTATTACTTTATACATATAATCATGTTTAAGTAGGGTGGTGGGTACACGTGTAGTCTATAGATGTATGTCTTCTAGCTAAGCTTATAGGGATTATACATATGTACATATATATGCAGGGTCAGCTGTCAATATACCTACTTAGTCGTGCAAGCGACGGTAGCGAGTGTGATGAGTATGGACGTTTGGTCTGTGCGTATTACACGGTGTGATTAGTGAACCGATAAAATGTACAAAATATATAGCTACTGTTAACTATACGTGCTTACAATTACAAACATTTATATATCACATCGTCTTTATATATCACATAAATATAACATAATAATGTATTTGTGTGATATATGAAAGACGCATATTTCCTATGAAGTTCATCGTGTAATAGGAAAACTTATTTATACGTTTTAAACTTCATGCACAAGGGAAATGGATGTCGTCGAACGTATGCCTAAGATATTTTCTACGTTACGGTGATACAGGTACAAAATATATTGCATTGAACATTGAATAAGGTTACATTTAAGGATGTTTTTAGAAAAACGACAGCATTGTTCATTTGGTGGCCAATTCAAGCAGGTTAATCATTACAAAAATATTGTGTAAAATAAAGAAGAGTATTCCTACTTATTAGGTCCTATATAAGTGTTAATTATATATTATCTAAAAAGACCCAAATATATTATCTAAGAATATAGCTCTTAAAATCCATAAAATCCTCCGGGTTTAAAATTCGGGTACAATCTTCCTTGATTGATACATTGAAACAGTTTGCGTGCATTTGTATTGTATTTATCCAAATACAATATAAATGTATGCAAACTGTATAATTCACCTTTTAATCCACTGCGCCATCATCTATTCAAGTAACGACAGATATTATTATTGCATCACCAGCACTTCATATAACTCGAACAAAAACCGTCCACTCAAATAGCTTTCAGAGAGCACATAATCGCTGACTACATATTGTTATTGTAGGTAAAAAACATTAACTCCTTTGAGCGTCGGCCTGCCTTTGGCGAGTCACGTCCTGACGATCGAGTCAGTCAAGAAGGGGGTAGAGGGGTGGAGGGAGATATGAAGGGTTATAAATATTAGGGGTGCCACCTCGTGCCGTCCACTCATTATTCACGGAATTTACTGACTTCAGATTTTATATCGAGTGACAACTGACTGTTAACTTATTGCGGATTGTATTGTATATCTATATATGTATATAAAATTATTGTGTCACGGTGTTTGTGGTCGCACTCCTCCGAAACGGATCGACCGATTTTTATGAAATTTTTATATATGTTTGGCAGGTTTGAGAATAGGTCGTAAAGTATATTTCATACCGCTAGGTGATCAGGATGCAACCTAACCTACATTTACGCGAGCGAAGCCGCGGGCAAAAGCTATTCTTACGTCTATATACCCGATAAGATAGGCAGATCCTAGAGAAGGAAGGCAGGGTTATTGAATATCGAGGCTCATGTACGAACGCACAGAAAAATTCAATAACATTTCCCGAATCTGAAATTGTACCCGAGACTTCAAGCGCAATAGTTGTATTGTCTACAAAATGTTATTTTTTGGTTCGAATGCAAGCGTGTAATAAAACTATTTTGACATTATTAACATTATATTGCAAATGGCAGTTGTTAGCATAAATTTTATGATATGCTTCTGATAGGTCGCAAAATGAGGTTAAAATCGTCAGAATTCTGTAAAATAGACGCTCTGAGAGCTCGCGTTCACCGACTCAACACACATGCATGACTGTATTTAGACAACATACGGCCTATTTCATTTCAATGATAGACATAAACATATTCTAATGCTTGTCATTACACCTACGGCAGAAGATTGTTTTCTGACACATCCAGAGAAATTAGAACATGAGCGCATGACATTTATTTAAAACTATTTACTTATCTATAACTAATAACAAACTATGATGTGGCAGTAATCCATCGGATAAGGCGTTGTGCTTGCGATTATGAGGTCGTGGTTTCGAATCCCATCCGTTGCAATACCGACTTAATCTAACTCCTGCATAAACATATTATTGTAACTTAGGTTCAAAAGGAATCTACTAAATTATAATCAAAATTGCTAGTAACCCTTAAAATAGTATCTAATGATATGTGCATGATATAATCTAGTTTCTTTAAAGTTCTATGACGTATTAAGAGTCAGTATATTAATGAACTAGACGAGTCTCTATATCTAATACTATTTTCACGGAGCATCGTTTATTAACCGTAATCTAAAATGATAACGCTATTCCAAATTTCGACCTGTTATCAGGACTGTGAGGGCGGGACTCCCAATATAGATTGTCTGAGTTGTCCTGGATCGACGAATTTTCGTATCCATATAATCTCTGTAAATCGTAGATGTAATCTTAAGTATTCTTTAAATCTTTATCGTAAATGATGACTAAATACAGGTCCTTTTTCTCATTCTCATTTAAAAAAGATCCAATCAATGGCTAATAAACCTTTTCGATACAAATATCGAAAGATTTGAAAGACATTACATACACAAATAACATCGATTCGAAACAATGACTAAGGTTCCTTTTTCCGTGCCTTATTCAATCATAAAACATCAAAAAATATAATAAAGTGTCTTACTTTTTAAATGAATCTTCTTAATTAATGATTAACTTTTGTCCGCTGCTAGTACTGAACTATTATTTAAATATGAGATATGTTTTGATTCTTCGATACGTAATACTTATTTAACCTCTTAAATATATGAGTGTTTTATAAGTAAAGCTAATAATGAATAAAATTAAAAAGCAATACATCAAAATATGTACAGCTTCTCTTCTATCAATCTTAATGAACTAATAAGATATGATCAAATATGTAGTCAATATCTTCTTAGAAATCTTAAGATTTCAACGTTAAATTAAGGTGTAATTAATACTTACGACTCCAAATTAATTACTTTAATATTCACGAACAATAAATATGAAGGTTTATTGAATAACGCGTTCGGCTTCACCGCTTTTATTATTTTTGACGATGCTTATACTAAATAGAATTATAAATCAATTAATCATAAAATACTTAACAGATAACCTACAATTATATTTTTGTTAACTGTAAGAATGGCGTCGTGTACGTGTTCGCCTCGCCACTGCCATTGTGCCGAATGTTCAGGGTTCGACGTCCACACAGGACAAAATATGTGTGCTGCACAAATCATTGTTTTGAGTTCTGGGTGTTCTTTATGTCCGTTGTTTCATTGTCTGTAGTTTCCCGCGATGCAGTGGGTGCTGATGTAGGATTTTCCTTATAAAAAACATATAGACATTCCAGTTGTGGAAATATATAAGCAAATTAAAGATCTTTTAAATAGAGCATACTGGAATATTTGTACATACTGAGGACGTATACAAAAGGCTTTCGCAGAACCTTGTATTATGTGCATGCAGTGAGAAAACTAGCTAGATGTCTTGTGCATAGGTGCTGTGCTGACAGCAGATTGGTCTGTGGATCGATTGATCCGCTGACCAATTTGCTATGATTTGACAAAATTGTTCTTAACGCGGCATCAGAGCGTGATTCCACTATGCAAAGTCGCGACAGTAAAGCTTTTATTATATCTTTACGTTACATAGTTTCATGTTTATACCACCGAAGGGTAAACACCCATTTTTGCCAACTATGTTTTTCCACGTAATGGGCGAATCTCCGTAAGCCTATTGGTTTGTAAAGTGGTATTTCACTTTACCACGTTCCCACGTATTAAACTCGAGATCTACCGTTACGTCACCGAGGCAGTCTGCAGCTTCAAACATGCTATGATTGGAACCAAAAGAATAACATAACATCACTGATAAATACATTAAAATCGACTGCAAATATTTAATATCACTATAGTACCTTGCAAATACTACAAGCTGCACAGTTAATTTCAGCAGTTCAAACTCGGTAACTAAACGTGTATAATAAAAAAGCGAGATCTCTCTCGACACTGGTTTTTCAAGATCAATAAAGTAAATCGTCTTACATAATGTAGCGTACTTATATTTAAGTACTTTGTAGGTGGCATTATGTAGGGTTATCAATATTACGCGTGCCTCCGCATCCACACTTTATTCGCTGACATCCAACTTAATGGAAGTAGTCGGAGCTCGATTAAATTCCGCTTCGACTCAGAGTAGGTTCGATGAGTTGAGCAAGAAAAAGTCACCACTTAATAGCTCAATTAACATATTTTGCGTCTCTATGTGCTATAGCATAGATTTCTTACTTACTTGTCTAATTTAGTCACCCTTATATGGCGTAGTAGTAACTAGAGACTGTCTTTTGAGATAGAGAGCCATCTTTATGAATTATTTTCTTGGTTTTGTAATTTCTATTTATTAAAGAATGAATATAACCTGGAAAATTATAAAATATATTTATTATGACATCTCAATAATAAAATACAATATTAGAAAATCAAGAGTACTGGTGATTTGAAGTCTAAAATCTTTTTAATTGAGAATGTATACGCCAAACCTTTCTTTTACTACGAGTACAAATAGAAATCAAATTATGGAAAGTGGTTTTGTAACTATTGTTCCTATTTTACAGATTGCAAAAGCTATAGAGGCATTAGCTTGCTCAGCGTCGTCGGTAAATTGTATGCGAAGGTGTTAATTGAAAGGATTGTGAAAGTAACTGACGAGATAATATGGGATGCACAAACGGGATTTCGAAAGGGTATGGGATGTACGGATCAGGTCTTTTCCTTACGGAGCATAGCCGAGAAAGTTTTGGCCAAAGGTCAAAAGGTCTATTGCGCATTCGTGGATCTGGAAAAGGCTTATGATAAAGTGGTGAGAAATTAACTTTTGTCGGTATTGTCCATGTATGGAGTGAATAACAACCTCACGCAAGCTCTGAAATCTCTCTATGACGATTCCAGAGCTTGTGTTAGTATAAATGGGACCTACGCAGAATGGTTAAATATCGAAAAAGGTGTTAGACAAGGATGTATAGCGTCACCCTGGCTATTTAACCTATACATGGACAATTGTTTGAAAGATTTAAAAGATTGTGAATGGGGATTAAGAATGAATGAGTTACTTGTCAAATGTCTTCTTTATGCCGACGACCAAGTAATACTTGCGTCATCGGCAGAAGAGTTGCAGGCGATGGTAACTATTATGCATGATGATTGTGAGAGTAAAGGAATGAAAATGAATGTAAGCAAGACGAAAGTAATGGTATATGAAAAAGAGGAGTGCATGACGATGTGTAATATTATGATTGATAGAGAACAAGTGGAGCAAGTGAAAGAGTTTGTATATTTGGGTACTTTGTTTACAAGGGATGGTAAATATGAGATAGATATTGAAAGGAGAACGATTGCTGGCAATAAAGTGAATGGCGCTCTACGCGCTTTTATGAACAGTCGATATGTATCCGAAAAAGCACTTTTGGCTGTTCATAGAGGACTATTAGTGCCTACATTTATGCATGGAAGTGAAAGTTGGGTATGGCAAAAGAAGCATGAGAGCAGAATAAATGCTGTAGAAATGAGAGCGCTGAGAGACATATGTGGTGTGACTCTGAAAGATAGAATAAGGAATAGTGTGATTAGAGAGAGATGCGGCATGAAAGTGGATGTAGTGAAAAGAATAGAAAAGGGTATGTTAAGCTGGTTTGGCCATGTAGAAAAATTTACGAGAAAAGACTGACTAAGAAAGTTTATAAGGCTAGTGTGAATAGAACAGTCGTAAGAGGCAGACCTAGGCGAACGTTTCTTGACCAGATCGTAGACGTTCTGGACAAAGGTCAGGTTAAGAGCACCTTAAACCGGCGAGCGAGTATGTGAAATGTGATGAAAGTGAATGAAGCCAGAGAATTGTGTCAGGATCGTAGCAAATGGAAATCCGTAGTCTCTGCCTACCCCTCTGGGAAACAGGCGTGAATCTATGTATGTATGTATGTTCCTATTTCACTTTAGCCCGAAAATATGCCAATGGCTTAAGAATTTCTCAGCGTACAACCGGTTCAAATCTTTGATGCACATTTCATAGTTATTTGAAAACGCTTTACCGAATCCGGTTGGAACGGCGCGGCTTTCAATAAAAAGTCAAAGACACACATTGCTCCGCCGCTTATTTTTAAATCACGTTCCTTAAATATGAAATGAGAACACACTTTTAAAATTATTTTTATATATATATATTTTAAATATAAAAGGCATTAAATTATTTTTTAAATGATGTTCTTTAAACATAAAATGTATGGAGTTCCTTTTTTAAATCGTGTTTTTAAATATAAAATGTTGGAAACATTCCTTTTAATCAACTCTGGGGTTTCTTCACACCAGTATGCAACAAAACCTTATAATATGACGCTAGTTTATTTTATTACGTGATTCGTATAAAAATAGGTTGTAGAATCATTGGATTGTGCTAGACTTAGCAGTTACGTTTTATAACCTTTTATTTCGCATCACTTGATGTTCTTAGTTCACTTAAGATCTTCTTAATATTGTCTTACGTTAACGCAAAATATATTCATTGAAATTAAATAGTGTGTCTTCTATTTGCTCTGAAATATAGATAAGTCTAAGTACAGTACGGTATGAGATTATTCAAATTTTATGTTTCACCCTCGTTAAGTGACGTTTTATGATTACGGTTTCTCCCCCTTGAGGGTTAGTGTGGTGCAGGCTAGGTATTTGACGCAAATTTGAATATTGGATAGTTCCTGAGATAAGTATGTAAACACTCTACTCAAATGACTGCACGGTTGGCGTAGTGGTTTAAGTGGTCGCTTCGCCATTGCCATTGCGTCGAGTGTTGTGGGTTCGAATCCCACACGGGTCAAAACTTTGTGTGTTCCACAAATGGTTGTTTCGAGTCTGGGTGTTCTTTGTATCCGTTGTTTAAATGTTTGTAAAGTCCTCCGCGACACAGGAATTATACCAAAGGCAGGAGTCGTGCCTATAACTTTAGTGAAGAATCAAATATGAAAATGAATTCATTAAACAAGTGAAAAACGGCAATGAATTACCGTAAATCTTAGAGTTCGAAAAACAATATATGCGAAGGTCGCGTGATAGCAGAGGTCAAAGGTCATTGTCATTTCGGGGGTGTATCGACTATGCTGAGTCGAATGGCGTTGAACGCGAGTCTCTAGCTCTTACGGTTCTTGAGTTGAAAGTTGTATAACAGACAGACGGACAAAGCTGGTGTACAAGAGTTTTTTCGCACTCTAAAAGTGAGTATTACATATACTCGCTTTTTTGTTTATTCATTTTTGCCCTTATACCCATAGTGTTAAATGTTGCAAAATATGTTGAGTTATTTATATATTAGTTATTTTTACTGTAGAAGGAACTGTCTCAACTTTTTAAGTATTATGATCGATATCTTATTCTAAAAACGAAGGGACTGCGGTGATATCCCCAGCCCATTACGCGTACAGAACTCAATATCAAAGCTCGATGAAAAATGTATTTTAAACGACGAATACAGAAGAGCTATATAAAGTTTGTATTCCTCTAAGATAAGGTTTTTATAAAATAATCCGGTTTGCCTGCTAAATAAATCTCGGTGTCAGACTAGCTGGAAACTCGATAAATTGCGACAGGCTCGCCTCTAATCGCATTGGAAAATCATAACGTTATCATCGATGAACTGCCGTTGGTATTTGCACCTCTCTATTTTCCTTAACAAATCGAATGTTTAAATATTATTCTTTTAGTATTGTTATTATTGTTTGTGATTATATTAGCTTATTTGCGCGACTATTGGTCGTAAGGTCCCAGATTGTATTCTGTAATTACACGAAGTATTGTTAAGATTTTTTACCACGTAATCTCAGTCCCAGGTATGCCGAATTTCCGGCAATAGGATATCTTTTTAAAAATGCTAAGCTTAATATAATTTCTGATATTAATATATATAATTTACTTCCCGCGTAAATACCTCGGGTTACTGCTTAATATTAGGCTGATAATATGTTATACAACATTATCTTCCGCTCGTAGCTCCCCTCGCTTGGTATATTATTAAAACATGGCTTATAATGCTTACAAAAGTGTAGCTATCCACTATAGAAAAATATATTGGAATCTAAGCATTAATTCCGTTGATTGTCTTCTATTTACAAACGAACAAGTTTCATCACCTTATAAATCTAGTACAGGACCGTTATCTTAATCGTAACCTTTTTTCAATTGTTAATACAAGATCTTGATTTCAGTTGCCATAACCAACTAACTGACAAGGATTCAAAATTAAAAAGAAATCAAAATTAATTTATTCAGATTAGGTTTCAAGGTAACACTTATGAATGTCAAAGTTACAACAATTTTTTCCTGCGAATTTACAATTACTGCCACGTTCAGCAAAGCAAGGGTGTAGGGCTCATGAGAAGAATGGGCAAGAAACTCATGGTCAACCTTTTTAATCGCCAAGTTTTTGTTTACAAATCATAAGAGCTGTAAGGTGCTGCAACCATTTCTCCATGAACTACAACTGAACATACTCAAGCATTTAATAAAATTTGATGGTAGCCTCTAAAGCAGCAGTATGGTAAATAGGAGCATCTACTGCAAGCCAAGCCATGATTGTAGTCCGTAGTTTAATCTAACTGTTTAAATAAAAATGTAGTAAGTAAATCATCGAATTCCACGATACCAATGTCGACCAGTAACCACAAGTAGCACCCGTGCACGAGTAAGACGCATGGGCCAGCCATCGCCTCCTTCGCCATATTGAAGGGAAGGGATCGACCCGGCCCATGACGACACCACAAGCAATGACATTTGAGTGAGCATGACTATTCGATTAAATGTCGAACAATTAATTTTAGTATTCTTGCTGAACCAAGTAATATTTGGTATTCATTTTGGTAGGTTTGGCTTGATTACCATAAAATAATAGCTGTAAAAAGGATCTAATGAAATAAATCCACTTTTTTATTTCGGAGGATTGTATTGTAAACAGAAAATAATTGGATAGCCCTCAACATAAACGTTTGACAAAGATTTCCCAATTAATATATAAATAATACGAGCCTATAATAATACCGAAAAAATGAATGGACCCGAAGTCAGTGCCACACTCCGAATCATTTGAATATTGAAATTGAAATGTTGTGTTATTCGTTCTCGGAAATGGTACTTCAATCGACAGTTGATAAATTGTGGTGTTTACTAATATAGAAAAAAGTTTATCTCTTTCGTAGCCTGACATCTAGTACATTAGTATAATTATTTAAATGTGTAATTTATCTTTTTCACATACTCTATATATTATTAATTATACACTAAATGAGTTGTATTTACAAATATTATATGAAAATAAAATAATAATTATAAAAAGGTAAAATTTACATAACTTATTAATCTACCTACCTGGTTAAGTAACTTTACGGTATTGAAGTTTTTAGTTGGGTGACCATTTATGTCGCAGACGAGTGTGTAATGTTGACTGTTGCGATTAAGTATGACAATGAATACGAGTTCTTATTGTGAGTGCTTTTGAATATTTAACTAGGAAATTTAAAATATTGTTGTCTTTTTAAGTTAAAAAGGTTTATAGGTATAGAAAAATATTAAATCCAGTAACCCATGGCACTTATTGCCACAACGGACATAAAAGCTTTAAAATTTTAATATTATTACATAATTTGTACGTGTTTGCGATGTTAAATAGTTTTATTGACTTTATTATAAACTAATGCAACAACCATTTTCCTGGCTACATCGCCGTACTTTTCTTTAGGCGGTGCAGAGCCTTACATGTGTGTGTTGTGTTGTATAAAATAAATGGTTGCAATTTACAATACATTTTAGGGTTCTCAGTGCCTAGAGCACTGGTGATACTTTATATATTTGCTTTTTATTTACAAAGAGAACACCTGATAGTGAGATATTTATGTCAGTATCAGAAGAACATTACAAAGGAATACAAATAACATCTGTACGCGAATCAAAATATTTGTCGATCATACAATATTTCGGGCATCGTAAACAACAACATTCGACATACTGGTATCACTACACACTAACAGCGCAACTTTTTATTGCAAATCCGTGCAATTAATAATTAAGGATATTATACTAGACACCATTTTAACACAATGCATAATATTTGCCAAAATAACAACAACACCGATATATAACTCGCCGGAAATTTGAACCCCAACAGCTAATAAATGTTCCGCTTAAGATTTATTGCAGGTTATGAAAGAAAATATTACGTAACATAAGTTCAATAGATCTCTGTATACATTCATACACGCTCACAAACTCGCAGCACGCGTATTAATAATATGTTACACTTTTTTTACAAGAGAAATAATGGGGAAAGCACGTGATTTTACTTCAAAGTTTTTACTTTTACCATAACGTTGTTTTGACTGCACGGATGGCGTAGTGATAGAGGGACCTAAATTTGTATGATCCACAAATAGTTGTTCCGGGTCTGGATGTGCTTTGTAATTTTGTTTGTTAAGATCTCTACGACACAGGCATTATTCCTACAATTATTTTCAGAAAGTAATGGTTTCAGTTAGAATTACTTTACCATATTTATTAAGAGGTACACCCAACGTAATCTCCTCTTAGACTTATACCAGTCATAATGGGGTTTCATTAAGAACGTGTGATTCTTTTTTGCCGAGTTCATCGGTGCACGATACGTAATGGACTCTACAAGATGCTGTAATGTTTTACCATTAGGCGGATTATATGGGCGTATGTCACATTGATGGTACCTACATAAAAAAAGGTTGAGCACCTATATTAGTCTGTCAGATTTTCGCTATAATTACGTATCTTATCATCGTCATTACTTGACTGCACAGTTTAAGTGGTCGCTTTATCGCTGTTATTGCGCCGCTACAATAATTTGTGTGACTAAAAATAAATTGTATTGAAATTAAACTACTATATTCGGATTTTATCGCGTTATTTATTTTACACTTTATTACAAAATTTTGAAACTGTTACACTATCACTAGATACTATTAAACTTTACTAATTATAAGCTAATTAAATTATTAAAACTATTAAAACTATTTATATTTAAGTTTACACTTTCCCCGACGTTTCGGTTACTTTTCAGTAGCCATGGTCACGGGGAGACTAAGATGGTAGTTGTCTCAATGTCGAATAACATTCGCGTAAACAGAAGACAATATTAAATAAATTGTAATTGTTTCGAGTTTGGATGTTGAAGAATTATTACTAAAGCGAGGGATATCTTTTTAAAACAAACGATATATAACATTATTGTAATTTTTCTATACTAGTAATATTGTCTTACGTTTACGTGAGTGTTATACATTGAAAGTAACTGCCTCCGTGGCGCAGCGGTAGTGAAAGCAACTGCTTTGCATGAGGTCTCGGATTCGAATCCCGGGTCGGGCCAACAAAAAGTTATTGGGATTTCCTGTAAAAAAAATCACAATAGCAGCCCGGAGTTAGGAAGTTGGCGGTGATAATCACCCCCGTGCCTCGGAAAGCACGTAAAGCCGTTAGTCCTGCGCCTGATTTCTCTCCGGTCGTGTCGGATTGCCGTCCCATCGGATCATGAGAGTTAGGGAACAGAGAGTGCACTTGTGTTTGCGCACACACTTGTGCACTATAATATCTCCTGCGCAGATGGCCAGTCTCTGTTAAGACTGGCCGCCGTGGCCGAAATTCGGTCTGGAGGACATTATTATACATTGAAATTAAACTACTTTATACGACTTTTATCGCGTTGTTTATTTGACACTTTATTACAAATAAAACTGTTATACTACTACTATTGAACTTTAAAAGTTTTATGCTTATTATATTATTAAAACTATTTATGTTTACATAATTACAAAAACACAAATAATTATAATACTAACTATTTACAAAAATGGTTTAGGCATCGTAGAATTCTTCAGCATCGCTGTCAACTGGTAACGTGCCCAGAAGACTGGCAGCATTGCCACGTTGAATGGCAATGCTGATTCTTTGGGCTAAGAAAAGACTAATGTTTACGGGGAGACTAAGATGGTACCATCAATTCACGAACACACACACACCACACACATACACGCACATACACACACATTCACGCACATACACACACACAAACACACACTAGGTAATATTGTCTTCTATTTACGCGAATATTATTCATTGAAATTAAACTGCTATATACGGATTTTATCGCGTTGTTTATTTGACACTTTATTACAAAAGTTTGAAATTTTTTACACTACTAAGTACTACTATTAAACTTTACTAATTTTTAAGCTAATTAAATTATTATTAAACTATTTAGATTTAATTTATTTTTACACTTTCCCCGACTTTTCGGTTGCTTTTCAGCAGCCATGGTCACAGGGAGACTAAGATGGCAGTTGTCTCAATGTTCCAGTGTAGTTATTTCAAAGTACCCGAACATAATTTAATCATTGGTGTTTCTATTTACGCAGAATGAGCTCAAAGTATCATGAAGTCTAGCTGTGGTTTGCTTCTTCTTGGGTTTGACTATTTTTATTACTGGATCCCAAGCTGGTGGTACATTCCAACCATCTTCTCTATTAAAATTAGGATGTTTTTTGATTTCAATAGCCTCGCGAAGCATCCTTGGTAGGAATCGGTGTTCTTTAGCGAGAATCTGTGGTTTGTCAAATCTCAGGTAGTGGTTGGTCTCCTGTTGCACATGTTCACACACAGCACACACTAGGTAATAATTTTAAGATCTATTTTAAACATAAGTACAGCTTTTATCTTGTCTTTGTAACTTATAGTTTTTATTATTATCATTTAAGTTCCTAAATAAATTGAACACAATTATGTACCAACTCTGTAACAAGCATGCTATGGAAGAGCGGAGCCTCTTAATACAGGTATTGTTTGCTTAAAAGGAAGCTCCAATCATAAACATTGCTATACACATTTATGGTAACGAAATAAATATTTTGTATTGTATTGTATTGTATGAATTATGTAATAAAGTGTCAAATAAACAACGCGATAAAATCCGTATAAAGTAGTTTCATTTCTATACTGGTATTCAACATAAAAAAATATCAACAAATACTTAAGTCTATACTTTTAAACTTAAATAACAATAGCAATAACCGATATCTGTTTCTTGTGGCTTTGTTCCACGAAAAAATGATGCCACAAATAGTTTCATGCAGTTTCAGTGGGTGTTTTGCATATATTTCAATATTGTTCCCAAGCGAGGACGTGCCGATGATTACGTATATAATATTTATTTTAAGCGTGCGTGGTTTATGCGCGTGTAATGGAACGCCCTTGTGCCATGGACTGCGCTTCGTACAAGTTGTAGTATTCACGCGGTGTTATATTTTAATGTGACGTATCATCACGGCTATTTCCTTAAGAAAGTAGACAGAGAACATCGAAAAATCTTTGATGCGTATAAGTTGAAAGTCTTTTCGCAGTTTAACCTATTGAGGCGCAGCGGCACACTCGCGGCTAAATACAAAAGGTTTTCAATTATGTCTCGCAATCCAACAATTTAAACTATGATTTATAATGGTTTAACATATGAAGAGGGTTTAGAATTTCGTCATTGCATAAGAGATACGTACGTATTGTTGTATCTAATTAGTTTAAAATCTCATCTGTTGTGTAAATTATGGTTGATGTTACCAGGTGGCTGTAACTTCGTGATTTAGTTTGTGGCCGATTGTGAGGTCGTGGGTTTCTATTGTGGATAGGACAAACTGAGGTGTTATTAAGTCTTATCCTAGAATAATTCTCCTTATTCATGAGCTACAATGAAGAAACATGCACACAAACAGTCAGTATTAATATACAAAATTGAAATTTTATTTGCTTTTTCATCAAATAATTTAGATTGATTTCTAAAGGATAAAAGAACTTTCAAATTAATATCAATGTTAAATAACAAACATTTATACTTATTGGCATAAAAGTGAAATCAAAGTAATCGGTTTTCCTAAAACAATATTATTATTTATTACGGTGTAGGGGCCCATTTTCCCTATACTAGATATGCAATATTTTAGCAAATTCTATTACAATTGGTTTTTACATATCCATAAGGGGTTGTGTCAGCAAATATTATGTATGCTTTATACGAACGCTTTAAAGAAAATAGTGGAATAGGAAACGTCCTCGATCCATCCACATTGTTTATCTTTGAATTTTGATGATTAAATTATATACATATGTATGTAGCTCACGCTTATATAACTGAAGGGTAGGCAGAGTGTAGCAGAGTATATTAAACAAATTGCATCACCCATGCTTTTAAGTACCCTATAATAGCGAGCAAGCCTATTGCCATCAACCGGGTAAAGTGTCGGATTCCGTACTCCTACTTAGAATTTTTGACAAAGACTCAATAGCGTGTTTGAAAAGCCCGAGGCCTTAGGCACAACAATCATTACACCACTTTCACGTAAGGGCAAAAATGCCTAAGTGCCATATTACTTTGTAAATCATATTACTTTGTAATTAATGCATTTTGTTTACAGCGCATTTAAACTAAGCTGTACTATTTTGAGTAGTAGAGCCTCGCTGATTTCAGCATGAATGGGCCGGCTCGACCGGGGAAAGACTGCCCTCTCACAGAATATCGACGTGAAATAGCAGTATTCCTACTGTTATGTTTCGTGAGTGCCGAAGGCCTAACCACCCTCTTTCCCTCTTCCCGCTCCTTCTTCTTCCCACTTCCCTTTGCTAAAGCGTCGGCAACGCGCAAATGATGCCACTGGTGTTGCAGGCGTCCATAAGCTACAATGACCACTTACCATCAGGTGGTATGCTGGTTTGCCAATATAAGAGTATAAAAAAAATGAAAATAAATTATAAATTAAATTTCTTTTTTAGTGTTCGAAAAACCTCTTATACAACAGCTTTGTCCGTCCGTCCGTCCGTTCGTCTGTTATACAACTTTCAACTCAAGAACCGTAAGAGCTAGAGACTCGCGGTCAACGCCATTTCACTCAGTATAGTCGATTTACTCCCGAAATTACTATGACCTGTGGCCTCTGACCTCAACGTCACGTGGCATCACGTGACCCAAGTATATTACTTGAACCTTTTTTGCGAACTCTAAGATTTACGGCAATTCATTGCCGATTCTCACTTGTCTTTATATACATGCTAGTACAGTAGGCGACTACTGTTGCGAGTATGCGACCACTTGAACCAGAGTGCAATTAGCGCAGAGTAAATTCTGTTTAATTTTCAACATCACATAGGAAGTGCCTTTGGAATTAAGTTAACCTATGTACGTGTTTTTGGTTTAGAAAACTACTAACTACTAAATTTACAAACATTGAAACAACGGGCTCATAGAACACCCGGATTCGGTATTACAATTGTAAATCACACACTTTTCTTGTGAGATGTTAAAATCCACGACAATCGTCGTGATATAGTGTCATTTGCGTAATTATCATCATATTGATTTGTAGATAAAGGATGCAAGCATGTTCTGTTTTGTCGGCTGACGACCGTCGGACACCAACAGACTTTTTGTTTTCGTCCTTTGTGTGCGTTGTTGCACATGATTTTATACGTTTTCGGACGGGTTTGATCGAATTCTCCAGCGTGCCTCTGTCCATCATCTGCGATATACAATAATAATAATAATAATAGTTTATAGTTTCTCTCTCACATAGATACATAATAAGAAATTACACAAAAGAAACTTAATCTAGACATATACATATACGCAACTATGTGAGAGACTGGTACCTGTACTAGGCTCGACCTGTATTACAGATTACCAGCTTCTCCAGGCACTGGACTCGTGCAGTACTAGCATGTCAGGTAAGTGTCCCGGTGGGTGGTATACCTAAGCATTACTACCAATTGCAATTGGCAGTATGTATACTGTATAAGTTATGAATGAGAGTGTGTGTGTGTGTGTGTGTGTATACGTAAGTCAATAGCCATTTCTAATATCTCAAAACATATTGTATTTATAATAAATATACTATTGAGTCCGACTTTTATGCCTAGGCCCATGCTCCTCAGACTATGGCATGTAGATCTCTTCATTATATTAATTTGAAATTTAAATTTCTCTCCAGCGTAAGTGAACTGCACGATGCAGTTGAACAAGTACCTACCTATATAACATGTATCTTATGTACTGCTTGTACTGTAAGTGTAATGTGCACCAGTATATAATGAACCCTCACTGCTATAACCTTGCTTGTTAATGTTCGTTCAGTACATTTCATGTTATACGAACTTTTGTAGTCGACTTCAATCCATTAAGATGAAAATGTATACAAACCAAATTGATGTTAAATTTGTTAAATTTATTACATAATTACTTACTAAATAGAATAAGTAACACATTTATCCATATTTTTAGCGTTTTCACATGATATCTTAGTGTATTTTAAAGCAATTGGCGTCTGATTAATAAATAATTATTTGATTTGAAAAATCTTAGAAGAAAAGTGAGGTTATTTGTCGGATGAAAAAATATTTATAATTTATGATTGCATAAGGCTGTACGACAAAAAAATCGTTTATTTCGTAAAATTTTTAGTAATTGTTTAGTTAATCGAAATATGTTCAACGAAAAGAAAGTTAAAATTAATTTGCAATAGAATACACGGTATTTAGAGGAATTTAAAATTTAAATTAATCTGTCAATAATAATTAAAAATTATTCCATAGGTTATTTTTTTAACAATGTACAATTATGTACCTTGTAAATGTTTTTTTACTGTATATCTACTATATTCTGTTTGGTCATCAGCGGACATCGAATGATGGCCACAATTATAGCGCGGTAAGATATTCTTCATTTCTAAGTCTTTCGCTGCATCATCGAATGATTCGATTAGGTAATTAATCGATTTACAACTGACGCTAAAATTGGACATCACTAAAAAGCCTATGGTCATGTCAATGAACCGTTTGTATACCTTTTGATTTTATACAATATCTTTTCTACTATGAAACGCAACAGTTCAGTTGTTTTTCGTGCCCATAAACATTTGTAGACTAGTGAAACAATCAGATTCAATAGTCAATTGTTAAGCGTTACTTGCCTTATTTGGAGGCAAGTCCGATACTAGGAATAATTCCAGGTTCACTGGTATCTATATATTAATACGTGAAGCAAAAACTTTGTACCCCTTTTTACGAAAATTCCGTGGACGGAGGAGTATGAAATTTGGCACAGTTATAGTTTATATAGAGAAGGAGGGCCAAATCCTAATATTTTAATAAAATATGCATTAGAAATACATTAAATTAAGGATAAAATATTACACGCACACATTTATGCCTTTGACACACGCAGTCGAATCGCGTTCATAGTATTTCGGCATGTTTCGGTTGTTGTCGTACAATTCTTCGTAACTATGGTTACATACCTTAGGTAAGTACCTATTGCAATTTCACGGTATATATTAACGATTAAACTTAAAATTTTAATCAATTATCGTTGAATTTCGACCACTTGGCGATTGCTAGTAAAAACATTAAAAGAAAGAAAGATAAAGAAAAAATGAAGAACGACCAAATTTAAACAACCATTTGTAAACTACACAAACTTGATTCTCCTCCGGGGGATCGAAACCAAAACATTTGGTGCACTGTTTGCTAACAGTGCACCAAATGTTTTGGTTTAAAATTAATTGACTGCATGGATGGCTGGCTTGCAGCAGCAAGCCAGCCATCCATGCAGTCAATTAATTTTCTCGCTAAAAGCCAGCTGAGCTGAAGAAACGTGATCACTGAAAGGCTGCATTCAGTCCTTAAAATAAATAATGATGGCGCGTGAATAGATCGTACGGCAGGTGTTTTAAATCACATGGATCATAAATTTATGTGACCTATAGATCGTGACTCGGATGTGTGTATGTGAGTAAGTGTGTGTGAGTGAGTGTGTGTGATGTTCATATAAGTTATAATTGGTTCCGAATGCAGATATTGAAAATACACTCGGCATTTTAAAATATATTTTTTTATGTAACAAGCAGGTAAATTGGCCGGCGTCCGCTAGATAATCAATTAATGTTATACGAGTCAGTATATATAAAATGGTGCGGCCATTTTATATAAGTAAACGTGACGTTACGCGGCTTTTATGTACGTTTGGACATAAAAATGTATTTTTGATGTTTCATTTTTAGAGGTCTGCTTTGTGGAAGTATGAGATTATGATTTATTACTTATAGCTAGACTTTTCATATAGCTATGCCGTCATTAAAACCGCTAGCGAAGTGAATTATATATCGTAGGCTTGTATTTTTGTTCGTTCTTCCAATTATACGCTTTTATTATTTTCGTTGCATGTTGTAGGAACTGATCGTTGTGTTGAATAATATATGAAAATGGTGATGAAAAAGTATAAAACATTAAAATTGAAGACAAATACCTACAGCAGTACTACTACTGCTGTAGGTATCCCTACGGATTTAATTCTTAGCTTTACACATACATACATTAGTGTTATATATTAATAGGATTCTATATAGATGTTATTGGCCACATATGCAGTAGTTCTCGTACGTAAAATGTATACTTCATTTCAATAATTTACTAGCAGTTTGCACAGCTAATTAACGGTATTCTTGTCATCCCATCCAGCCTAAGCTTAACCTGTCAAGTCTTGGAATGCCAGACATAATTATGAACCTATTGCATCTGGCCGCCGGTGTGCCGCTGCGACTCAATAGTTTAATACTTGTCACTGACACTGCGCTGAGTGTTGTGGGTTCTAATCCAACACTGAACATTTTGTGTGGTCCACAAATGGTTGTTCCGAGTCTGGGTGTTAGTTTTGTTCATTGTTCAAATGTTCGTAAAGTTCTTCGCGATACAGGATTTATTACTAGTATTGGCGTTGTCTCTTAAAAAGAATTAAAAAAACAAGGCCACATGTGATTTCTAGGAATCAAACCGAATGCCTTATCTATTCGTACCATTCATAGATAATAATGTCAAATCTGTAAGATCATTGGAGCTATTCACAAGGATCACGTCTCGAACTAGAGATCTCGTGCTTTGACTTTAAAATATACAAAACTCGAACTGAGAATCTAATTTAGGATTTTACAATAAGCAGTCGCAGAACCGACGTTGAATAAGGAAGCATGGTATATATAAAGTGATATATGTATTTAGAAGCTTCTCATTGCTCTTCATACGACGTTCACTTTATATGAACATAACTGTCTGTTTGGCTAATTCAGTTGAGTACAACTCATACCGACAACTTCAAAGTTTACCATCACGCTGTATAAACTACTCCAAGACGTAAAATGAAAGAAGTTTCCTTATTTATCTTATCGCAGCTAGTTCTAAAGATGTTTAGTTACGAGCGTCTACGTGCTACGGCTACGCCTACGACGCGCGACGTAGCAATCGCTACGTTAGAATGACATGACGTCATATTTGTCAATTTGATTTGAAGTTTTGATGACGCTGGAAAGATTTCGGTTTTGTTTGATATGTTTTCTTTTGTTTCACGGTTACAACCGCATGTTCACCAAATATAAAGCATAGACGTTTCGTAATAATCCTAATTTAAATTATAGCTAGATTTAATGGTCTGCTATTTGCTACCTTATTACCGCGACAGATTTTGTGTTAGCGACAGATAAATCCCTTGAACCAATAAGAGAAAAGTCGAAATATAGCTATGAATGTTGTAATTGTGGGGTTTGAGCAGTTGGTCGATCGGTTGGCAGTTTGTACAGTGTTTTCAAAATCTGTTACATTGAAGCCGAATCCAATTATTAACTATTCGATTCACGCGATACAGAGCTATATTTTCCTTAGAAAAATACAGGATCATAGGATGTAACATCTGATAGAATTTCAGCAATATAATATATACACATGAGGGCTATTACATTAACTTATCTTTAAGAAATATATTGGAGTATATTAGTAGTTATAATATAGTATATCTATATATTAATACGTGAAGCATAAACTTTGTACCCCTTTTTACGAAAATTGCGCGGACGGAGGAGTATGAAATTTGGCACAGTTAAAGTTTATATGGAGAAGGAGGGGCGAATCCTAATATGTTTTTAAAATATGCATTATACATACATTAAATTATTGAAAAAACACTACACGCACATATCCATGCATTTCACACACGCAGTCGAAGCGCGTAACTATGGTTATATATATCAATATATAATGACATATATCAGCAATATCGTACAGGCAAACTTTGGTCGAATTTCGAGCACTAGGCGACCGCTAGTTTATTTAATAATGGCACGAGAATATGGAACATCAAATGTACTCCTAGGACATTTGATGTTTACATATATAAACTATAGCATGTAGCGTAAATATAGCAAATATTTATTTATGGTTAGACCACATATACAATATATTATGTGATAAGTATATTGTTGTATGTATAGTGCACTTATTTTGCAACAGATATAAACGGATGTTATCGCTAATCCAGTCATTTTTATCATTTGATTAACATGCATAGTCACTTAGTAACGTAATCGATAATAAACAAGTATTACGTAGTAATATAAAAACTAGCTGCCACCTACAACTGCGTTCGCGTTTCTTAATAGTAGTATTGAAAAACAAGTCATGGTCTATCCGTGTACTAAGTTTCTTCAAAGTCCGTCTAACAGGCTACACGTGATTGAGTAGACAACCTTACAAACATTAAAATAAGAATTTTGATAAACATATCGATAGAGCTTTTAAAAGTCAGCAGTGCCAATATTTAGGGCTTGTCCCACCACCTCCAAATAGCATTTATCTATAAGATAAAAGTCTCTTCTTTAACATAACAAGAGTGAGATAGCATGCGATTTATCTTTCGGATAACTTTTACTTGTTAGTTGTGGGACTGGCCATTAAACTATAAACACGTGACTCAACAATTCAAGCTATGAAGAAATCATTTCATCAAACTGGGTTGCGCTGTTTTTTCATGAAATCTTAAGCATTTATTATATTAGAATGAGTTCAAACTAATATTTTTTAATATTTTTAAATTGCCATCTCCCACACAAATAATACATCCTGTATCACTGGGTCTTTACGGACATTCAAATAACGCACACAAAGAATCCTCAGACTTGGAACAACAATTTGTGGATCACATTCTACGTACTCTAACACTTAACTCTTCAACTCAAACTTCAACTGTAACATCAATAACATCCAGTTGGTTAAGTAAACTCTACTCTACTCATCTTTGCTTTGAAGTTTCTATCCTTGTTTTTCCTTCACGTTTCTCACATTCAATCCATATTACAAGCTTTAATATACAACGTGAACTATGGACAGCAAGCGGTATAAGCGAGCCTCGCTCATGTTTACAACGGTTCTCGTTTCGCTCCGACTTCATCGTCAATCTAAATTCATGAAATCCAATACGCGATATTGAATATTTTATAGTACGAACATCAGCCTTATTAATACCTCAGTACGTCAGTAGATAAACATTCAGTCATTATTAGAATAGTTAAGTGATATAGTTGTCTCGAATATCAGAAAAAAGGGCAATATTGGTCAGTTTGTAAGTTAGAGTCTAGGAGCATAGGCACAGAAACAAGAGCGTTGAGTGGAAACTTAAGAAGGCATATGCTTTTGTGTGTAGGCATGCTATGTGTAGTAAAGCCTTTGGTAAGTAACTATGGAGTTGTCCTGCAATTCCCTCAAAGTATGTGTGTTTAGATTTTCAACAAAGAAAGGCTTTTACAAAATCTAAGTTCTTACAAAGAGTTGTAAGCTTAGATTTTTCTTGTCGCTGTTTAGCTTCTCATAGTTTTGTGATGCTGCTTGTTTGAAAATACACCCTTGTATTTTCAAATAAGCAGCTTCACGTCCATCAATTGGGTTTTTTGATTGTGGTATAAATATACACCAAGGATATGTAAACAAAAATCTTTTTCGTGTCCACCTTCATTAAATATCTCAATGTTCTCTTAGTAAGTTATCTGAATGCCAACAAAAATCAGTTAAGAAAGTTCTTTAGAAAGAATATAACAAGCGAAACTTAGTTTAACTCCTTACAACAGAGCGCACGCCTTGTAAATTGAGCATTATTCTCTAACTTTGTTTACTGAAGTTATACATAATAACAGCTGCAGCAACGTTATCGTACTTTCAATGCTGTGATTGTTTAAAATAATAATACCGCTCTTGTATTGCACTAGATATCCAGTTCTACTGAATGTAATCAGAAAAAAGTAGTTTAGATTTTAATTTGAACTCCTGATTACTAAGGTTTAACCAACCTGCATTAAAATTTGTTCAGTTCCTTTGATGTGTTACCAAAAAGACTTGCAGGTAGTGAATAATACAAAATCATTGTTTTATGATGCTTCTAGATCCTAACTAATAATATAAATGCGAATGAGAGTTTGTTTGTTACGCTTTCACGCCTTAACTACTCGATAGGTTACAGAAGAGGCCAATCAAAACGTACAATTCCCTAGAGATAGAAATTTATCGACATAATCTGCAGTAACGCGGGCGAAGCCTCACGCAAAATCTAGTAGCTAATACTTCTAGCTATGCCCGCGGTTTCACTCGCATTTATGGTTACCGCGCCGGCCCCGTGGGTCGTAGCGTGATGTTATGTAGCCTATAGCCTTCCTCGATAAATAGGCTATACAACACCATAATCATTTTTCAATTCGAATCAGTAGTTCCTGAGATTATCGCGTTCAACCAAACAAACAAACTCTTCAGCTTTATAATATTAGTATAGATTTTGGAGAGTCTCCATTTTAAGGGCACAGACTCGCAGAAAACCTACCTGTACCTATAGTACATCGATTGGTCAAAGTTAAAATCAATTATTCATTTAAATCACAGACGTATGATAGTGACAGTATAGATAAACTTACTCAGCAATAGACGTTAAGTCTATTGCTGAGTAAGTTTATCTACACTAATATTATAAAGCTGAAGAGTTTGTTTGTTTATTTTTTTGTTTGTTTGGTTGAACGCGATAATCTCAGGAACTACTGGTTCGAATTGAATAATTATTTTAGTGTTGGATAGCTTATTTATCGAGGAAGGCTATAGTCTGCTTGATGTTATGTAGCCTATAGGCTATATAACATCACGCTACGACCCACGGGGGCGGCGCAGTAACCATAAACTCTAGTGAAACCGCGGTCACAGCTAGTTAAGTATATGTATATTTATCTTCATTATGTGATCAATTTATTTAAAATAATAGGTAAAATCCACTTTTTGTAAAATTAAACTCAAGAAAGTATTGTCTTATTTCTTTGTACCTACTCTTAGCTTATAAACCACTAACATTATATTTTCTAGATTGCAACATCCTGCATGTGCCTGGCTGTGACAGGAAGCTAATTTCCTTTTCATTTCATACAAGTCTTACACAACTATAAGTTAATTAAATCCTATAGATAGGTTGAAAGTTTCTTTTATAAAACAAAGTAATTACGAATTTACGTTAAGGTTGTTTTGACTGGAATATAAAAAATACACTAATGACAATTCCAGTAACAAACTTATAAAACGCGTATCCTGATTGACTTTATTTTTACATACATACATAGATTTACGCCTTTTTTCCAGAGAGTTAATATATATGTTAAATATTGAAATTTGGTGTTTCGATGTTTGTTATGCAATTGTCAACTAAGTAGACGGATATAGATATAGATCAAATTTGGCGTGTAGGTAGATTATGACTCGGAAGCTTTCCCTATACATTGATTAGTTTTTTTGATAAATCTATGAATATCACATATAATTCCTAGTTGGCACTGTTATTTGTATGTTTGTCTGTGAATTTTTAACGCCAGTTTCTACGACGCATCTACTAATTTTGCCATCTAAACTACTTCAGTTCATCGTTTGCAGTAATAAAAATAAATATAAATAAAATAATATTTCGTGTATGTTTTTAGTAAATAATTTTAATGGCAAATGCTTAAACGATCATATTACCTATTACTCTTTCGAGTACAAGTACATCTGATTAATAATAATAATAATATTCTACCACATACACACAACACCATCTAGCCCAAACTATTGTTTATTATTTATTGATTGTTCGTCAAGTTAGACCAGCTTAACGAAACTGGCTTACCTCGAGCCTTACCATACATATTATGATAAGCATCATAATATGTTAACTTCAAAGTGCGTTAGGGTATGTAGATGACAAATGTTTATACGAAAGATAATGTGGCCAGAACTACTAAAACATAATTCAGTTTTAATCTTCAATCAACTACAAAGAACCATATGACAGCACTGATACGAGCGATTGATATACATAAAATAAGATTCCTTCACATAAACAATACAAAAATAGCGATTGTTTACAGGTAGATACTACAAATTGAGGAACAAGTATATTTTGAAATGTCACCGTTTGCCGCGTGGTTATGTGCCTCTGGGCGGGAATGCAGAGGTCGATGCCGAAGCGCCCTTCCCCCCGACCCTCCAAGGTCTCGGCCAGTTGCGTAGGCTTACGTCATCGCTAGGGATGCGCCTCTATATCGCTATGTACGATACAAGAGTACTACATCATGCAGAGTTCGGATTTCAAAGTTTTAGAATTGACAACCCTGTTAGAAAAGCACGTGTCAACTTATTGAGGATTAAGTGGTATATGTAATGGCAAATATTGACGTTGAAAGTGTACTGTTGATGTTTACTATTGTATGAATATAAGGCGCGTTTGTGAAAACAAACAGTCGCTTATGTTAAGGACTAGTTCTATAAATAGATGAACGAGTTTAAAGATCGCTCAAAAGTTTATAACAGTACTTTTACTTTGAAATTAAACTGCTATATACGGATTTTATCGCGTTGTTTATTTGACACTTTATTACAAAATTTTGAAAATTGTTTCACTACTACTACTATTAAACTTTACTAATTTTTAAGCTAATTAAATTATTATTAAACTATTTAGATTTAATTTATTTTTACACTTTCCCCGACGTTTCGGTTGCTTTTCAGCAGCCATGGTCACGGGGAGACTAAGATGGCAATTGTCTCAATGTTCCAGTGTAGTTATTTCAAAGTACCCGAACATAATTTAATCATTGGTGTTTCTATTTACGCAGAATGAGCTCAAAGTATCATGAAGTCTAGCTGTGGTTTGCTTCTTCTTGGGTTTGACTATTTTTATTACTGGATCCCAAGCTGGTGGTACATTCCAACCATCTTCTCTATTAAAATTAGGATGTTTTTTTTGATTTCAATAGCCTCGCGAAGCATCCTTGGTAGGAATCGGTGTTCTTTAGCGAGAATCTGTGGTTTGTCAAATCTCAGGTAGTGGTTGGTCCCCTGTTGCACATGTTCACACACAGCAGACTTCAACGAGCGTTGGTGTTTTACATCAGCTATGTGTTCTTTTATGCGGGTGCCTATGTTTCTATTCTCAATTTTTAAAATTTTGTAATAAAGTGTCAAATAAACAACGCGATAAAATCCGTATATAGCAGTTTAATTTCAATGAATAATATTCGCGTAAATAGAAGACAATGTTAAGTACTTTTACTTGTTACTATATTAATGTTATGTATACATACATAGCGAACCATATTATTTATTAACTAGTTATCGCCCGCGGCTTTGCCCGCGTTAACGTAGAGTTTTGTCAAGAAATAAATCTGGATATAGGTTTCCTAAGTCCTTTTCTGTACCTCTGATAACGTGTATACGAAACTTCATGATGATCGGTCAAATAATTAAGGCGTGAAAGCGTAACAAACAAACTCACATTCGCATTTATGATATTAGTTAGGTCTTATCTTGGCGTGTACATACATATGTGTATACTCTACAGGAACCCAGCTGTCTGCCACAGTTTCACCTACGTTTATGAGCACTGTTCTGCTATCGTCGCTCGTAGCGTGATGACGTATAGCATATTTTGTTCTACACTTAAGTAAATAGTATCCAATGAAACAAAAACAATTTCATATCGGACTAGATGTTCCAGAGATTAGCACATGGCATTCAAACAAACAAAATACAGTATTTTTACCTAAAAAGCATTATTAAAATTAAACTACTTTATAACGATTTTATTTTTATTTATTTATTTATTTATTGACCATAAAACTTACGTCTATCTTTACAGGCAAGCCTAATGCGATAGAGTAGCTGAACTTAGACTATCTTATATCTATATCTATACTATACATACACTTACTATACACTATACTATACACTTAAACTAAGCTAGTTACTGCAGTGGCAATAAGCAGCACTTGTGAATACGTTCAGTGGACATGTGAACAAATCTATCTGGTCAGACAGCGTGTTGAGCACACGCAGCGCCCGGACGAGCGGGCTTATAAATACGGATTTTATCGCGTTGTTTATGAGCACTTGTATTACAAAATTATGAAAATATTACGATAGTGTCACGAGGACACTAAGATGGCGTATTAAGATGGTGAACCAATATGTTAGTCTACTCGTAAACATGGCTGCTGAAAAGCTACCGAAACGGGGGAAAGAGTAATTTGAAATTAAAAAAAATAATTATTTTAGATAGCTAAAATAGTAGTACAGGTTAAGTAGTAGTGTAATATTTTCAAAGTTATGTAATAAACGTGTTAATAAATAACGCGATAAAATCCGTATTTAATTTCAATGAATAACATTCGCGTAAACGTAAGACAATATTATGTGAAGTATTAGTACAGATACTTATAAAATATCAATGACGTCATTATCACTAAAGTCATCAAAACATCGAGGGAATATAGGCGTTGGCGTATTTTGTAGTATCATCAGACTTTTATTTCCATTTATTATGCAAAGCGTGTTCATAATCCAATCTAAGCGTCAGCAAAAACTAAATAGATGCTAATTTATTGTATCATTAAGATCAGCTGTTTTACATATAAATGGTTACGAGTTGACAAAATAATATATAAGTAAGAAGTGGCAGTATTATTATTATAAGCCTAGCTGCAGTCCCACTGCCGAGTATAAGCCTCAACAATCTCCTTCTGCTTGTCTCTATGCCTTCAATCAGCTCGTTGCAGTTCACTGCTGGGCATAGACCTCTCCTATTTTATGCCACAATATCCACTCATCCGTTTTTCATGTACCTAAGTATTACTTATGTTGATTGTATAAAATACGTCTTCAATAATCAGAAAATCAGTAGAATACAATGCAATGTAGAGGGTCTTGGGTTCGAACCCACGTCGTGTACCTCTGACTTTCGGAAGTTATATGACTTTCCGAAATTATGTGCGTATTGATTGACAATTAACGCCTGCTCCGTGCCTCGGAGAGCACGTTAAGCCGTCGGTCCCGGCTGCCATGAACATCTATGGCAGTCGTTATTGGGAACTCAGTGCCCTATAATATCCTGACATTGGTCTAGCCTTATCGTATCGTTAGCCTTCGGATTGCGGAAGCCAGGTGGCAGCCGCTCCGTGTAAAAACTGATATCCAGTCAAATCCGGTTAGACCAGAAAAGCCGACCCCAAGTGACTTGGGAATAATAAAAGGCTAGGGAGAAGAAGTGTTTGTTATATTTGGTTAACAAGACGAATTTGTACTTGTCCATGTATATGTAGCAAGAAGCATCACCAACATAGAAACAATTAAAAAAATTACATCCTGACTCAAAGTAACTTTATTTTTCGTTTAATCAAATCAACAACATTTGCAACATCGGTTGTGGTGACATTAAAAGTTAAATTCTCCTAGTCTTATATCAACTATAACTAAAAAAAAATATAATCTGATGGTTTTTGTATGCGACGCAAATAACATGCGCAAGTTGTGGCATTTGTTTGGTTTGTATACATCGCGTAATCGCGGGTCGCTCGCGCGAGAAGCTGGCGTGATTAACTCACGCAAGTAACTTGCGCATGCAGCCTGTTCCAGCTACTTGCATTACGTGCATCATTATAGACAACGAAACTGACGAATCTAATTTCAGTGTGCTAATCTAATCGTTCCATTGTCCTTATAATATTGTCATGACAATACACTTACTTACTGTATCGTGAGTGTTGATAACTTAAGTACATTTTAATGTAATTGTTGTTGAAGTACACGCATTATGTTATTACTGATTACCGCTGTTGCTTCATGACTAATGTTTGTTTTAATATATTTTTATTTGCCGCTAGTTGCATTGGTATAGTCTTTTCGAAGTCTTTTCTTAGGAAACAAAGTCTATGACCCGTCCGATAGCAAAAGGTAAGGGTTGTCGGTTAGCAATGTGTCATTACTAATTATAACAAAACTATTCGTATGATCAAGTGATTCTGATGCATTCGAAATATCGATAAATATTTGCATGATGCATACTTTATTGATTTTATATTATAGATTGAGTGGAAAAAAGTCCGTCAACATTCCCCTCGAGAATCCTAGCGTAGATCAAAAAATATTATCCACCATGATCAGTAGTGCAAAAGCGAATAAATAAGCCCTCTTATCATCGTCATTAAAACGCGCTTCAAATATTTCATAGTGATTGCATAAGAATTAGTGACAACGAATGAATTAACATTCGAATGCAGGATTGCATGATTTTGAAATAATTCGTTATTTCGTAACAAACGCACGTCCTTATAATCAACCAAGCATAAATGATAGTATGTTTCTATATTCAGGAACCAATGTGCAAACACTAATGAAATAATATGTGCAATTAAATATGTTGTCAAGACGTAAGAAATGCTAACAAATTAATATCGTATTTATATAACTATTTTCTAATTCCAACGCTTAGTTCACAACACCATAGTTGTTAGAATGTGTATCATGGCCATTTGCTGCGTCCAGTGTTCAACGGCTTAGAGAATAATTAGGATATTGCAATGATTGGTACGGTAGACGACGTAACTTAATCATACGTACGTGAGAGCCCCTACGTCGCCCGCGGAGGAAATAGCACTGTCGGTTAGTAATGCAATAGGCTCGCTCGGATGTGCTACAGTTACTTAGTTACAATCAGTCTTCGTATAACTGCAAAAGTGGATCAGTACTAGAAATTAGGAGTAAGGCTTTCAATTTAAAAGAATTAGTTGTCAGTGTAATGTCTAACGCGAACAAAGCCGCGAAAATAAGTTAAATAAATAAAATAGGTTTTTTGTTTAGACACGTTTATTACCTTATTTTCTAAGTCATTAAAAAAGAATATGCATACGTGCATATTCTTTATTGCCATCTTTCACGTAAAACTGCCATTATTTAACTTCGAACGAATCATCACAGTTTTGATACGATTGTTTTACACTCTATTTATCTAATAGATGCAAACCTCTAGAACTATTTCAAATTTTTCCATCCATTGCTTTTCTAATACTATAACCCCTACTACGCCATCCCGAGTGAATCGAATGCACCCCGCTTTGGAAAACTCATCAATTTCCTGACTACGATTAATTTAATTATGATACGTTAGTTTCCAATCCACCGGAGAACCTGTCTTCGATAAGATAGTCGTATATATTCAATACGGTATTTTAACTACGTTAACCTTCAACATTGTTGTCGGCTTCTATCCCCCCATTGTTCTTGTTGACTTTCAAACTAAACTTGTTAGAACATAATATCTGCAATGTTTTCCTTGAGCTATTGTAGTATTAAGAAACCATCGATATCAGTGATAACTTACAATCTATATAGAAAAAGAGAACTCTCTCCGGTATCGCTTAGGACCTTACAAACATTTAACAGCGGACGCAAAGAACACTCTGGATGTTCTCATCTCTCTCTTGTGAAATATACAAATTTTTGTTTCGTGTTGGGATCAAACCCATAGCGAATAGCCCATAGTTGATAACTACTGCTTGAATTTAGTTGTCGCTGAAGTTAAACCACGAAGTTGAGGTATTCGATATCCGCTTATACACGATATATAACGCCTGGTCTATATGTCCTTGATAAGATTCGTAGAGGTACCCATGTTTTGATATGTAATAATGGACGAACAAATTCCCATCTAGTACATTTCTATCTACTGTGCAGCTACTGAGAATTCCGTAAACAAAAAACATAATACCTCATTACCAACCAGGAATCGAACCGAATAATCTCACGAGTTGCCAAAAGTATCAGCGTAAATTTATACCACTGGAAAAACGAGGCAGACTTATATGAATTTATAATCATTCTATTCGACTTTTACGTATAATTTTATACTTTATTCTGAACACGTTGTGTGTGTGTTTCAATTCGTATAGATATAGATCAAACAGCGAGCACGTCTAAAACACTAAATTTAAATTACACTAACCGAAATATGACTAGGCGTATTTGTAATAAGTGAAAGCATTCCTATAAAAGCATAAAAGTGGCTGTAAGAAGGTTTTATTTGCAATGTGGCCTTCGCGATATGCGAGTATCGCCAGAAATAAAATTCACTTCGGTATGACTGATCGTATATTGTGTGATACTTCTACGGCCATAGTTCCCGTTTTTACGGAAAAAAATGTTTCGAGGAAAGTGCTTAAAATTCCTGGCAACCCCAAATTGTTTTATGGTCTAAAGTATCTCGTGGAATCTCGTGTTAAAAGTTTGTGGGAGAATTTGTTCTTTGGTATATTAAACGGTTTACTCATTAAGTTTAAATCATTTTTATATTTTGGTTTAGCTTTAGCTGAAAACCGATTTGAACTCGAACCCGGGTCTTGGATCAATTGTATGTTTTATTCAGCTTAGACGGGAAAGATGGATACTTCGAAAATCCGAGTCATTTTTGAATACGAGTTTCGACGCGGAACTAACGCGGCAGAAACGGCTTGCATTATCAACACTGCGTTCGGAGAGGAGATTGTTAATGAACGCACCGTGCGTTTTTGGTTTAAACGCTTTCGTAATGGAAACTTTGACTTGAAGAACGAACCAAGTGGAAGACCGTTCACAAATGTGAATAACGCTGAATTGAAGGAGATGGTGGAAGCCGATCTGAGTCAAACTACCCAGAAATTAGCGGCATGGTTTAACGTTACCCTACCTACAATATTGGCTCATTTGCATCAAATCAATAAGATAAATAATATGAAAAATGGCTGTCTCATGATTTGACTGATCTGCAGAAAGAAATGCGTGTTGAAACTTGTGTTGCCTTGTTGAATCGGTACAGAAATGAAGAAATATTGGATCGAAATGTGACATGTGACGAAAAGTGGATTCTTTACGATAACCGTAAGCGAAAAATGCAATGTCTGACCCCAGGTTAAACGCCGCAACAGTGCCCTAAAGCAAAGCTTACTAATAAAAAGGTAATGGTAACTGTTTTGCGGTCTCTTCATGGTGTTATTGACTACAGCTTTCTCAGGTCTAGTCAAAAAAATTCTTCCCAGGAGGCAGTACAAAATGCTTTCACACAGTTTGTTGAATCTAGATCCCCGGAGTTCTATCGTAAAGGCATAAATGAACTTCCGTTTAGATGGCAGCAATGTATAGATAATGAGGCTAAATATATCGATAAATTAAATATAGTACATCTTAGAAAAAATCAATTTTCAATTTTTCAGTACAAATTGGCAATTTCATACTTTAAACCCTAATATATGTACATATATATACAGGGCGACAGGATGATCTTTAGATATGCCTCGGTGACTTAGCGATAGTAAATTCGACTGCTGTGCATGGCTTCTGTTCCGGTCGGGTTTATTGGAGCTTTGAATCAAGAAATTATCGGTAGTATCACGAAGATTCGGCGGGTTGTTCCGTATTCATCCTATCACATCTCATGCTATTTCTTTACTCATTTTAAACGAGAATGCTTAACTGGTGGCCTGCCGTTTCATATGGCGGGCCACTACACTTCCATAAAGGAGGCGGCGGAGCTAGAGAGGAATCGTTTAAACCCTCTCTCCAACCACAGAGCCGGGCGCCGAAGGGCGCGAGATGACCTCCAGTCACCCTGAGATTTGACCTGGGGGTGCTGGACTTTGTGGGCTTGCCTGCCATCCGTTCAGCACCAGGTCCGAGAAGCGGCGTGCGTGTTCCCACGCGCGCCTCTGTGTCGAGTCCATCTTCCCTCTAGGGGGGAAACAGTAGGGTTTAAAGTGAGAAGTGCCTAGGGTAGGTCTCTTTGCGTAGTGGCCTGCCGTTTCATACGGCGGGCTGAAACCTCGGCGGGATCGCGACCGCATGTGCAAGTGATTCGCGGGGCCCCGTTGATAGCGGTTTTGTCGAGAAACACCGTGGTAGGTTTAGTCGGTATTCCGGGAGGTCCTTTATCATTTCAACATCTTTCTTTTACCCCGGTAAGTCTGACATAACCCTCCGCCCGCCCCCGTGGATGGGTATGAGTCAAAGCATTCCCCACGTAAAAACAAAATAAAATATATTAGGTACTCGGTGATAATAAAACTTCCAAGTGGTGGTTTAAAATCGCTTGAGCAAATCTTTCCTTTTTATAATATTATTATGGATATGGATATACTAAAACAGAAATTTTTGTTCAGACCGTCAACCCAAACCTTAGTGCTTTTAGGTAATTTCGTAATCGGTTGAGCAAGGAATACTTACAGGTGAATAAATAATTGAAAATGAAATAATTGCTGTCGGTTGAGTAAGGAACGTAAATAGGTTGACTGAGGAAAATAAAACAGTGTACGATGAAACGTCATCGGATGACGCCGGTACAACCCAGTTTAGCATTATG
Organism: Catocala fraxini; assembly: GCA_930367265.1. Lineage (NCBI taxonomy): Eukaryota > Metazoa > Arthropoda > Insecta > Lepidoptera > Erebidae > Catocala > Catocala fraxini. The sequence continues at coordinate 17,215,057 of OV884038.1, forward strand.
CTCAGCGAAGGGCAATAGACTTGCATGTATATTACCTACGTGGTACTTATAACTACATGCAAAATGTAGGTGTAATGCACTTATGCTTACCCCTTCGGGGATATTGGCGTGGTACTATGTATGTGTGTAGATATGTATCAGCAAATAACAACTTTAAATCATAAATTAAATTTTATTTTACCAATATTGGTGTATATTGCTTTTGTTTAGGTACTCGCGTCATTATAAGTTTGGTATTGCATTTGTGTCGCACATTGCGTCACAACATTGTGTGGGACTAGTATGAAATAGATAAGATTATACTTTAGATATTATAGAAATATATTTTGTAAAGTATTATTTTATATTGTCTGACGATATACGCCCGTTATCTCTCTGTCTTCCTAGCTATGTATCCCACATGGTGTCAGCTTCCCTTATTTTTCTCCTCCACTTCGCTCTGTCTTTGACATCATCGTCAGTAACATTACATTCCCTCTTGTCCTTTAGCACTTCTTTTCACCTTGTCTTGGGTCTACCTCTAGGTCTCCGACCGGGGAGGTCAAGCTGTAGTGCCAAATTTCCGACGTAATCCGGTGGCCTTCTTTTCACGTGACCATACCATCTCAGCCTACTCTCCTGCATCTTGTCGGCGATGTCGCGTACACCGAGGCTTTCTCGCACGTACTCGTTGCAGATTTTACGGATATATGCCCATTATCCTAACTAGTAATATTATAAAGTGAATGTAAGTAACTTGATGTAATAAATGCTTTGTAAGACAACTTCGTACCGTGGTGAATTGTTTTTGGTTTGCACTTGTGAACTTGTTAACAACTAGTTGTACTGAAAAATGCTTGAATATATAAAATCCCTACTTATATTATAAATGCAATTATGAGTTTGTCTGTTAAGCTTTCACGGCTTAACTACTCAGCCGATCTTTATGAAATTTTGCATAGATGTTGTTAGGGGTATAAAAAAGGGTATAGAGATGGAAATTTATCGATAAAATCTACGAACAAAGCAACGGCCATAATCTAGTGAAATAATATATTTTTGCATAAAGTTATGCTCGCTTAAATTAATATACTTAATGTATAACTTTATGGTTATATTTGCGTCTGATAATATGGTCCCGAGGTCGATACCTGTGTTGTTCAAAGTGTTATTGTTTGTTGCAGTCTGAAAATGTGTCCCATAGATAGCTATAAATGCGAATTACGAGTGCCCTAAATAGTTGCCGAAATGTGGGTGAAAAGCATCACTGGATATATCTGTGGATATACAGATAAGACTAGTTATTACATTAATTCCATGTAGATGTAATTATAAATGTATTGAGTAGTAGAGCCTCGCTGATTTCAGCATGAATGGGCCGACTCGACCGGGGAAGGACCCTCAGACAGAATATCGACGTGAAATAGCAGTATTCCTACTGTTGCTTCGTTCGATGAGTGAGAGTGCCGGAGGCTCAATCACCTTCTTTCCCCCTTCCCGTTCCTTCTCCTTACCACTTCCTCTTTCTCTTCTTCCTTTCCTATAGAGTCGGCAACGCGCAAGTGATGCCTCTGGTGTTGCGGGCGTCCATAGGCTACGGTGACCACTTACCATCTGGTATGCTTGTTTGCCACCATAGTATCACAAAAAAAAACAAAACATCTACAACTAACAAACAACATATGTTGTAGTACGAATTCAGTTTCAAATAAAGACAAATGTGACAAGAAAATATATCCAAGCATAGTTCAACGACCTACTGACAACATCTAGACTTAGCGAAATGCAATAAAAAATAAAACCATAAAACCATAGTTATACCAAAAACTTTATAGAATATCTGTTGCCGTGTAATAAAGGCATAATTCCGCACAGACAACCCGGGTATCCGTTATTGTTGGCAGAGCGCCATTAACTTCTATCCATATTACGAAAACTTCCTATAACATAACCAGTCTAATAATAAACCTTAATATTAATAATTTAAGGTTCAAATTTTATTGCACGCGCTGCTATTTTGTAACAACTGGCGAATCTTTTTTGTTTAAACCATTCTTTTTTGGCTTGACGATCCTAGGTCTTATGTGCTCTATTAGGGATTTGGTATTGAAGTGTGTAAATGTGGAATAACAATACAGGATCGAAATGTAAAGTATTGAAATGGCGTATTGTAAGCATTCTAAAATTGAGTCATCTACACAGTTTGACCTATTGTGTTGCAGAGGCACACCGGCGGCCAGACACGATTGAATTAAACTACTGCATACAGATTTTATCGGGTTACTTTCCCTGACGTTTCGGTTACGGGGAAACTGAGTCTCCCCGTGAACAGGCCTGCTGAAAAGCAAGTAACGCGATAAACTCCGTATAAAGAAGTTTAATTTATATTTATAACATTCGCGTAAACGTAAGACAATATTAAATCTTCTCCTTTTCTTCTTCTTTTCGTGTGGTTAGTGGCCAACCTGTTGTCAAGAGTTGTTCAAGCCGCCCGTAGGCCACTGACATGGCTTAACGACTGCTATCAATTTGACAACAACCGGGACCGACTTTTTACGTGCCTCCCGAAGCACGGAGACGCTCAGATGAAATACCACTAAGCGGTCACCCATCTACAGACTGACCGCACCCAACGTTACTTAACCTCGCTAATCGTTTACCTGTTAGTGATAGCAACAGGCTATGAGCGGCAAATTTAAAAAACAAAGGAATGATATTAGATATCTTGTATTCTAAGAGTTGATAGATTAATAATGCACATGGCTTGTAAATTTACGTCCACTTAACAATTATTGTATATACAATGTCTGTACGGATGATGTAGCGGTAGATGCCTCCATGTGTTAGGTTTTCTAGGTTTGAGTCCGACACGGAACAATCATTTATTTTATTAATCCACAAATAATTATTTTGAGTGTAGGTGCACTTTGTGTCTGTTAATTGTACGTTTGTACTCTGCGACATTGTGAGAGAATCTATACAGATCCTCTCAAAATAAATCCACAATCTATGAATTCAGCTGTTCTTGATTTTAAAGTAAAACATAACTAAGACTTAAACATTTTAGCCATTTTGTCGTACATTATCCCTTGAGTATCTAACGCACTAATTATAAGAATAGGATATGTATTATTTCATAAACAGTCGTTGATTAGGATCGCGGATAATTGAAAGTAATTTAAAATATTTTGCTATAACACAGATACGATATACTTATGCCTATTAGTATATCTTATCTGTGCCTATTTACAATGGGGTATATAAATCAAAACATATAATTATAAATACGATGAAATATTCTTACTCTCTTTAGCGACACTCGATGGGTTCAGAATCGTATAAGTCATGAATAAGTCACCCATATAATTAAACCAGAAATGGTTTGTAACATAAAATATTCTGCTTAGTTATTATTTTTTACTTTTAAATAATGTTAACAAAAACTCGCTTCATATTAATTAATAACAGGCGTCACATCGCCCGGGACTTATTCAAGAAGAAAAATAGGATCCATACAAGGCTAGCCTACAAAGTTAGACAACGGATCAACGAGATAGAAAGATTAATTTAACGTGGTAGCCGCGGGGACATAATTAATGTACTTGCTAACTTTCTGGAAACTTCGCGAAATACTCGCATTTATAGAATACCCTTCGGCCACAGCGATATTTTGTTGGTTGCTCTAACATAATTATGTTAAGTATTTACCAAACATCAGTTATGGAGAAAGAGCTAGTAACTATGTGTTAATGTACAGTCGTTGGACAGATGAGAATGGTCAAGTAGCATATATAGCAGTTTATCCAATATATGTGTGTTATATACCAAAAAAAAGCAGCGATAGCCTATTGCGAAACTGTTGGACTGCCACGCAGAGGTCTCGAGTTCGAACCCAAGGCACGCATCTCTGACTTTTCGAAGTTATATGCGTATTAAATAGTTAATTATCGCTTGCTTTAACGGTGAAGGAAAACATCGTGAGGAAACCTGCATGTCTGAGAGGTCTCCACAATGTTCTCGAAGATATGTGAAGTCTGCCAACCCGTACTAGGCCAGCGTGGTGGACTATGGCCTAACCCTTCTCACAGTGAGAAGAGGCCCGTGGCCAGCAGTGGGACTGTTTAATACAGGGCTGATATTATATTATATTATTATATACCAAAATTGATCACTCTGAGTTAATGTCCTAGTTATCACAAACATCTTTGAAAGTTGATAATGAGAGGTCATTATTCCTTAAATTCTGAAACTATCAGATATCATAACAATAAAGGAAACTTAAACATATTTCATAATTATTATAAGGGTCTAAAAAAAGAAGACGCAAAGAAAAATGTGTATATGCACACATATTCATTCTTTGGGTTAATTTACTATTCTTTTTCATTACCACAATCAAACGTTTTTGCATTTATAATTAATTAGGTTTTACCTGCGGCTTCGCTCGCGTAAATGTAGGTTAGATAAGTAACAGAACTTTTTTCTGGATGTAAGGTACTTTATGTCCTTTTCTGTTCCCCTGACAACAATAATAATAATATTCTACTACATACACACAACACCATCTTGCCCAAACTAAGCAAAGCTTGTACTATGGGTACTAGACAATGGATAAACATACTTATATACTTTTTTTTGTAAATACATACATATTATACATAGAAACAATGTCTCTGCGAAATTTCATGATGATCGGTCAAGTAGTTCAGGCGTGAAAGCGTAACAAACAAACAACCTCACATTCGCTTTAACAATATTAGTTAGGACTAGCTGTTACCCACGACTTCGTCCGCGTAGATTTTAACTAAAAATTGTTTGTTCAGTTCGCAAAGTTTACGAAAACTTAATATTTCTGTATGCCGCGTATAGAAATGCTATGCTAACCTATGCTAAAATTAATATAATTCTTCTACTTTGCCTTGATTATTTTTATATTGTATGTATATACATATTGCCCTATTTGTATCGGAAATTGTTCAATATTTCATTGGTTTTAATATTACTACGCGGAACCCTATTTTTTTCTAAAATAAAAGTACCCTAAGTTACTTTTTATAACATCAGCTACCTGCCAGTGAAAGTCCCGTCAAAAACGGTTCAGCCGTTTCGGAGATAAGCCGGCACAAACAGATTGGTATAAGTACCTTATATACTTTCATATGCATTAGGTAAAAAGCTGTTATTTTGACAATACAAACAGACACTTCAATTTTATTTATTTGTATAGATACAAGATATTTTTTTAAGTTTTCATGTTCATATTTTACTTTCCACCACGCCTTAAGTTTAAACTTCAGAAAATAATGCTTTCAATATTACCGATTTGAATCTAGCCATACATAAATCAATATAGGTAATAATCTCACAGTGCTGAACTTTATAAAACAAAAGTCAAACTTTGAGTAGTAGAGCCTCGCTGATTTCAGCATGAATGGGCCGGCTCGACCGGGGAAGGACTACCCTCTCACAGAATATCGACGTGAAATACCAATATTTCTACTGTTGTGTTTCTCGGTGAGTGAGTGCCGGAGGCCCAATCACCCCCTTTTCCCCATTCCCGCTCCTTCTCCTTCCCACTTCCTTTCCTAAAGGGTCGGCAACGTGCAAGTGATGCCTCTGGTGTTGCAGGCGTCTATAGGCTACGGTGACTACTTACTGACAGGTGGGCCGTATGCTTGTTTGCAAACTTAGTAGTATAAAAAAAAAGAAATAAAAATATATCGAAAACAGCTTTTAAAGTAGGGCATTAGAAAATCTAGTCTATCCCAACAGCGCTTTGAATCTATAGAACTGCTTATGTGTGTGTAATGTGATACCTAAATTAACATATTACATTGTGTGCGACTGGTGTTATTATAATGTATATTACACACACACACACGCACACAAGCTCACATATTGTTATTACCTGCCTCACCTAATCGTTACTACACCATCAACACGTCATTACTTCTGTCATTATTGTGCCTCTATATGGGCTTCGTTTCGGATGATTTTGGATAAAGGGTTTGGGTAATTTCGTGTGGTACAATTTAGCGGGGTAAACGTTCCTCGCTTTTGGCACAATCGTCATGTGTCGATTTTGAGCTTATATGTATGAATTTGAAGTTACCGCGAAGTTTGTTTGTGTAATCATAATATTAGAAAAATTGAAATTAAACTGCTTTGTACGGATTTTATCGTGTTGTTAATTTAGCAGGTTTTTTAGATACTAGCTTTTGCCCACGGAATTTCTCGCGTAATTGTAAGTTAGGTTAGGTTATATTAGTAACAGTACTTTTTAACAATAAAATATAGCCTATCTTACTCGGTTTCTAATGGTGAAAGGATTTTTAAAACCAGTTGAGTAGTTTTTAAGTTAAATCCATACAAATAAACGAAAAATCAAACCTTTCCTCTTTATAATATTAATATAGATATAGATAACAGCGCGATAACATTTTTATATAGTAGTTTTATTTCAATTAATATTATTCGCGTAAACATAAGACAATATTATGTAAACTTAATGAACTATCTAAATTTTTTTAATATTTCATTTTTAAACAGTAATATTATTTTTTGGCGGATATTTACGGATAAAGTCTTTGGTCTCTAAATCCGGCGCAGCAGTTTGAGTGTTAAATATGTAAGGATATTTACCACGACGATACATGAGTTATGAGAGTTTCAATCAGTAGCGTTACGTGCTTAGCTGCAAGATTCATCCAAATTCTATTCATAAGAGGAAAACCAGACGAAACAATAAGTGAGTAATAGTACTCACTTTATGTTTCGTCTGGTTTTTTCGTAACCAAGTCATGGATAGCGTAGTGGTTTAAGTGGTTGCGTCGCTATTGCTACAGCGCTGAGCGTTGTGGGTTTGAGTCCCACACGGGACAAAACTTTGTGTGATCCACAAATGATTGTACCGAGTCTTGGTGTTTTTTGTGTCCGTCGTTCGAACGTTTGTAAAGTCCCCCGTGCCACAGGAATATTCCAAGTTCGGGAGTTTTTTTAAAAAGTAAAAAGAAAAAGAAAAGGTTTTGTTTTTGATTTCAATACTATTGAGATCAAAAATAATGGTAACGAAAATCATGATCTCTTACGTTTTATTTATTATTAAGTACAACAAGACTACTTATGTAAATGTTTTTATGTACAGACTGACTTTCAACTACACATTTTACACCCAAAGGCAGTCAAAATGATTGATATAGCCCACAAATCTTTTATCGAGCCGCGCTCTCGAGTCGTTCGGGTTAGTGGCACGCTCAAATTGATACAATATCACCTTTGAGCCATTACAATGCTTTATTTTGAGTCTCTAGAAAGAAAGAAAGAAAGAAAATACGTTTATTTGCAACAGTACACTTACAAATATGGTTAGCAAAAAGTAAAGTAAAAAGGAACAATAACATTACTGCAGCAAATAGGTCGCAACTCAGCAAGATGCTAGTTGTAAACAACTAGCGCTGGTCTTCCGTTGCGACTCTGTTTATAATAATAATATATAATACATAATATATATAATACTAATAAAATGATTATGATATATATATAATACTAATAAAATGATATTATAATATTTATGTTTAAATTAAACTAATTTTATTTGACAAAAGCTATAATAAATAACTGATGTGTGAATCCGAACGCATCCCCATGTGTCAAGACTGACAGTGAAAAACGACAAATAACTGACTGCGCTAACGCAATAAATTTTGTTTTTGCTATGAAGAAGAAGATTATGATATACAAAAATTATAACTAATGGCACCATACAGGTAAGAAAAGTTCCGCTCATTGTAATGATGATTTTTGTTGGAATAGCAGAATTTCTTTAAATTTACTTTGGAATGTACGTAATGTTTTCAGGCTACGCAAAGGCGGCGGCAGATCATTCCAACATTTAGTAGCGGCGTACCTGAAACTACCCCTAAAAGCTGTCGTTCTGTGCCTCGTAATTATCAAAAGATGTGGAGTGCCCCTTGTGCTGTATTGATTAATATTCCGAGACCACGTCAACTTTTCAAAAAGGTATTTGGGCGTTATTATTCAGAACAATGCCAAAAAGTAAAGTTGCCAAATGAAGGTGTCTACGGGTAGACATGTTCATGAGGCCCCCACTGATTAGAAATGGAGTGACATGGGAACGGGGTGGGATGTTATAACAGAATCTAGCACAAGCATTCTGTACCCTTTGTATTAAATTTTGGGTTCTTTGCAACAAACATGGACCAAACACTGTATCTGCATAATTTAGTTTGGATAATATAAGAGACTCACAAAGCATTATACGCATATCTGTGCTGAGATTTTGGCGAATTCGGTATAGCAGTTTGAGACGGTAAAAACAGTTTTTGACAGCTTCAAGAATATGTGTCTCAAAATGCAGTTCACCATCCATAACTAAACCCAAATTGCGAGCTTCATTGACCTGCTCTATAGGACATCCCTCAACCATTAATACAGGTTTCAATTCTTGTATCCTTTTGATACATATTTTAGAGCCTAATATTAAAAATTTTGATTTAGCAGGCTCTAGTATCGATTTGCACTTTATTTCTATCTGTTCAGTGCTATTTCAGTGTAGCTTAGCTCAGAAAATGTTCGCACATTGTTATTCCAAATAAGTTTGTTTTCATACGAATATTTTCGTCGGTTCTATTTTCAGCCTGTCACAATGGTCTGTTCGGACGTCTATCGCAATAGGGATTTTAGTACAATCATGCTTTGGCAGACTGTTTGGTGATTACTCTGCTCGTTTGATAAAATGTTATGTGGATGATAGTTAATAGATGCACATTAAACTATTCAGCTAGAGAGGTTCCTAGACCATTTTTGTCATAGACCACTTTCAAAATTTAGCAGGTTCCGGTGGACCCCTTGCAGCTACATTTCTACCATATTCCTTGGCATTCGTATTTAGGTAGGCGAGCTGAAATTTATTTTATTATTATATATATTATATTTATATTTATTATTTATTGTTTTTTTTTGGAAAGCATATTTTTACAAGTAACCTTCGTTGAGCTTCTTAAAATATTATCTGCCTGCAGTGATAGGTGAGGTCAAGCCAACATAGTTCTTCATTATCGTAAGCAAATAAATTTTCGTGGACCCCCGCTTACGAATTGTCTGTCTGTATGTTTGTTTCAGCATTACACAAAAACTACAGCATACATTTAAGGCGGGTTAAACAGTTTATTACTTTAAAGGTCAACATAAAATCAAATTCATCTGATTTACTTCAATAGGACCTCAGATATGTTGAGATCTGTGTAATTGAATTCGCGGGCGGACGGTAGCACACGCGGTTAAAGCAGGAAATGCAAGCGGACTTATAAAACATTGGTTCATTACATTTATTAAATTGCTTTAATAGAATATAAAATGCAACTCAGCAAAAGAAGTATTTGCACTATAATGCTGCTGTAGTTCTTATTTAGTTAATCAATTACATACAAAACGTGCAATGTATGTCATTACGGAGTTCCGGGAAGTATCTTCATAAATTCTGTATATATATTTTAAACGTAAAATATTTTAATTGAAATTTATAAGACTGCTTACGTTCTATGAATATAATTATTGCGAAACATATTTAATTGTACCTATTTGAATTTATAATCTATTAGCTTTTGCGCGCGGCTCCGCCCGCGTTGTACCTAGATCAATAAAAAGTTGTCTATGTCCTTCGTTCCCTAGGTTTTAACCTATATCTGTACCAAATTTCATTTAAATTGGTGGAGTGGTTTGGCCGTGAACGGGTAACAGACAGACAGAGTTACTTTCGAATTTATAATATCATAAGAAGAAAGGATTTCTTACTATTGTGCCCAGTTTTCTTAACCTAGCAAGTATAAGTATGCATGTATTGACATGACAAATGGCTATTTTAAAGTAAAAAGTACATAAGCATAACATTTCAAACTTTATGTCGAAAACCTTGTAAGATAAATCGATTATGCCGTTTAAATCTACATCCCTTCGACGATATCGCGTTTGGGATATGATTGTATTATACAATGTATTCCATTAAATCCTGGCGAAGCTTTTATTTAACCAGTATTATCCTGACGATAAAACGAGGTTAGTATATCGTCTATGCAATTGTTTTTGTGTTGTATTCTTACAATACGTAGTTTATCCATGGAGGTTTTAATACAGAGATGATATATTCTGTCCTTTTTTAACCGCAATGGTGGATATAGCATGAGAGAGATGAACGGTTTTGATGAGCTTTGGTTGTGCTTCTTTTATTATTGGGTAAACAAAAGAAAGGAGCAATTTTTTTTTATTTTGGCCCAGTAATTACACTCAACATGAAGAATAAAAAAAAAGCAGAACAATATGTAATAAAACTAAAAAAATAAAACAAATGCTATAACACTATAATTTCATTTCATTTCTGCTCACTGGCAATATGTGGCTGCAATATAGTGGTCGGCAATAAAAGCCATATTGTAGAATATGCGGCAATGCCTTGCATGTAACTATCCAAAGTATGCTAGTAAACAAAAAATAAAGTATTATGTTTGGAACGGTGGATGTATTCGAACGTTTATTGTCATATAATACACACTTGACCAATCAATTACTGCACGGGTAGCGTATTGGTTCAAGTCGTTGCGTCGCCGTCGCCCTTGCCATCGCGTCGAGGGTTACACGCAACAAAAATTTGCGTCATTAACAAATAAGTGTTCTGAGTCTGGGTGTCCTTGTGTCCGCAGTTTGAATATATGTAAAGTTTTCCGCGAACACAGGATTGAGCCGTAATGAGGATGTCTCCTTAAAAAAAAATGGTACGGTATACAGACAAAAAATAAAGCTATGCTTGAAAAATACATTATGACTAATAGGAAAACCACCCACTGAAAGTACTTCAGTAAAATAATAATGAGTTGAGTTCCAAGAACAAAACTTGTACATCAATTTATTTTACACCTACATGCCAGTTAATTATGGAGGCAATTCAAAAGAACAACTAAGTGCAAAAGACTGATACTTAAAGTAATTGTGTGTGTTATCATATATTTTTAATGTTTGTATAACAATATAATTCAAGGCAAATAGACTATTCGAAAGTCAAGTAATAACTGCGTGACCTTATGATAAAGTATCGCATACACATATATATGTATATTGATTATGTCTTAAATGTCCAGCAACGTAACAAAAGCCTTGTTAAGCTAAGATTGCGGGTGGCGTAGTGATTTAAGTGATTACTTGGTCACGGCCGCCACGCCGAGTGTTGAGGGTTTGATCCCTAGACAGTGCATAAAATTGTGTGTAATCACACAATTTGTTGCGAGTTACCAGCCACCCAGTCTCGCAACAACTGTTGCGAGACTGGGTGGTTTTTCTGTCTGTTGTTTTAATGTTTGTAAAGCGCCCCATGATTCCGTAAAATTCTTGTGGAGAAATTGGCAAAGATGAACTTCATAATCTTATGTTATTCTGCTTTATTTCAAATTACTTTGTTCACGTTTCTTCTCAAGTTTGCAACAATAAAACAACATTATCCTAAACACTCTATTTAACGCAATAATAATAATAGTTTTCTGTAGCTGTTTATTTTTTGCTTTGGCGTTCTAGCCGAGAGCATTCTACATTTCTCGTATAAAAATAACTTCAGTTAAGTCGCTTATGTATATGAAACAGACAAGTATCTAGTTTACATTGCAATGTCTACAAAGTGTTCTTAACTTAAAGGAATATTAGAGTGCCTTTTAGAGTGTTCTCTTAGTTTGATCTAGGAGGTGTATCTACGCCTTGAGTGATATATTTAGATGATAAATATTCGGTGGCGTAGCAGTAGAGTATGCAGTTCGTTAACCGGGTTGGCCTAAGTATGATTGAGTTTCTGGCATCTTTTCTCAGTAACAGCAAGAAGTCTGGAGCTGTAAATTCTGAAACTCAGAGTACAGCAATAGAGTCATCTCTTTTAGATGGAAGCAAAAATATAGATGGCGTTTTAACAGAATAGTTCTTTTGATTGCCATTTGGTCTTGTGTGTAAATAAATAAAATAATCTACTAAATCAAACATAGGCAACTACCCTATTTCAATGCTTCAACGATAAATATTCTCTTACTGTTTACACTAGATCAAAGGCGGTCCGTGTAACACATGAATGCACTACATTATTATTAGAACTTGAATCGAGCCATTGTCTCATAGAATAATAATCCCTTAACACCTCTCGGCGTATGCAAATAGGCTTTTGTCACTCCATGCCTCTCAGAGCGCTACGTGACGCATACAACCGTGTGATTGTGAATAGTGGTATTCAAAATCAGCAACTGTTCATAATAATGCATCGTATAACTTGTTACAGGTTATAGTTACAGTTTATCTTGTACGGTGTACTTCAGAATTTGTACTACGAGGGAACAGTAGGTTGTAGTTCAATAGTTTCTGTCATAAGAGCTGTAATACGAAACGAAATAGAAACAAAAGCTTCTATAATACAAATGGATATTTTATTCATTTTTGGTTAAAAAAATGACAGTTCTAGTATACTTTACAAACATTTAAACGACGAACACCCGGACTCCGCACAACCTTTAGTGGATCACACAATTTTATATCCCGTATAAGAGTCGAACCCACAAAACATGGCATAGGCCAGGCGATTGCTTAAACGACTACGTCATCCCTGTACTTTCACAATATAGTTAATTTACCAAATAGTAACATTACCCAACTTCCTAGTACGGTACCTATTCAATATAACGGCAAACAAATGCACCAAGTGCAATCGTAAGTACGATGTTGTCGTGTATTTACAAAACTATTGTCAAAGAAACTATTTAGTTTCTTTGACAATAGTTTTGTAAATGCAAATGATTTTTTATACATAATATATGTTCTCATTGGTATTTACCAATGAGAACATATATTATGTATAAAAATCACACGCTATTTTTCAAGTGATTTAATAAAATTGCGATATCTAATTAAGGTTATGTTTGAAACTACAAATAGACGAGATGTAATAAGCGAAAATATAAACTTCACGTATCATATCCATGGAGCATCCATTACTTATAAAGAGAATAAGGAAGTGTAAGGATCCTTAACAAAAATGAAGCTTATATTAAACGTTTGCAGAGTGTAATCTCATTGTCTTAAGCTTGTATACTAAGGATTTAGAGCTGCCGCGGTATGGCTTTGTTCAGGGAATACATTTTTCTACTTTAGCAACCCAGTTGCAAGTTCTGAAGATGATTACGATATCAACACTTGGTTTTATAATACTTGTTAACTTTGAGTGGCTTGAGGCTCTTGATGTATGTGTCAAATTATTTCGGATTAAAAAGTTGTACTTTGTTCAGTACTTCGCAATTTATACTTGTTTAAATTTCTGAATCTTTAATACTTATTTCTGTAAACAGCGCAACCTATCTATACTTACTAAAAAAATAAAGTGGCATGATTTGTATTTTTGTATTTAATAAATGAACTTAAAACAATAGGACCAAATTTTAAAATTATTTGATTATTGGAAGCTATTTATCCAGGAGTAACATAGGCTATAACATCTCGCTTCGAGCTTAGGGGCGGTTGCTATTATATATATAATAACTTATGCCTGTATATTTGCTAAGGGTTAGAGAAAGATATATCACGCTTATATTCAGCCGCCTATTAAAATAACTATAAACTTTTATTTCGGCGAAAAACAATATTGTTCTTAAAGCACCTGTAATGTGGTCTAATAGACAATAAAAAGTTCTCACATTTTGTTACCTGTTGTACCACTAACAGTAAACTTGTTTTAAACTGAAACTAGCCAATTTCGCTACTAACATTTAAAGCGTGACACAAATGGAGGAAGAAGATCTAACTCGTAATAGAGTCGTAAAAAACGAGGCAGGAGGTGATTATAATTTTTTTGACGCACATTTGACATCACGATTGAAACCCACACCATCTAAAATATTGCCTGGTGAAAGGCAGAGCAACACAAAAATGTTAACAGACCATCAAACAACGATAATTGTTGTGATTGGCTGACTGAGTTTGCAACAGCCAATTATGTCACCTAACATATTGAGTTTGATTTGACACATTGTTGAATAGCATTTTAGAAGCCAAGTGTGCGTCAGTACTTACAATAACTTTGTGTTCTAGTCCTGCTGTAGTTTTCTAGCGTTATGGAATCGTTGTGATATTAACAGAGAACTTATTTCAATACATTGGCATCAATTTATTCGTATGAATATGGTAGTAAAAAGATCTTGAAAATAAACGAAAATCCAGCATATTCAAGAGGCGTTCAAATATTAAACTATTATGCTATTAAATATTAGATATATAAATAAAAAAATTACGTCGGTTGCGATTAATAACTTCAAATAGATTGGGCAATAATTGAGAGTCAGTTTTAGCAAATAATGCGACTTCTAATATATATAAGCTTGCTAAGCTAGGTAGGCTTCTAATATATAAGAGCGACCGGCCCCGGCTGCGCACGGGTAGTACAGAACCTTAACAAATTATACACTTAAATCTTCCTCATGAATCAGTCTGTCTATTGCTGTAAACCGCATGAAAGTCCGTTTAGTAGTTTTTGAGATTATCGCGAACGGACTGACAGAAGCGGCGGGAACTTTTTTTTATAATATGTATTGATGGAACTATTAGAACATTACACAACTACAAAGTTTTTTTAAATTTATTAGTTTACAATTATTGCTGTCATTTACTTGAAGCCCGAACAATTTCTTTTCTCTCCAAGCGTCTCTAGCTGCAAGTAGTACAATAACCGTTAACCCCAAAGCAAACCATTATTCATTGCCATGAACAATGTAGCATAATAAAGTACTGAAAAGATTTTTCGTGTCTAATAATACAATAATACTTTTATAAGGTTGTTTGCTTGGCAAACGAGTTCAACAACTTACGTGTTTGTCGAGACGTGGGGTAGTTTCAGTGTGTAAGCAGACAGTTGCCATGTAATCAAAGACTATAGACTACTGTTTGTTGGGTTGATTGCCCTGTTCCCTACGTAATACAGTATACATTTTAATGAGTTTGTTGAGCTAAAAGTAGTGTAGTAGTGCGTAGTGTTTAGAAATCTTTGAAGTAACATCACAAGTAATGACTTACTGGTCGATGTTAATTGAACTTGAAATGTTTCGTATTTAAAAGAAGTATCATGTTCATTGTATGTCTATAAAAACATTCAAATAAAAATACATCTTTCTCCACCTCATTTTGTAATCCAAGGGGGATCGAGAACTGTCACTCCTTTATACAGGTTATTTTATAACCTAGTTAGGAAATCAGAACTGCACCCATTAGGCTGCCTGTCCATTGAAGCGAAGAAACGGAGATATATTAACCAATAGGATGGCATACTGGAGCGGAGATTTTATGAATCCTATAGGTTAATATTTTTCCTTTTCTTCGCTCCGCAGCCTCACTCTTCTTCAATGGACAGGCTGCCTTATAATTTTAGGAAATGAAGTTTTATCATGTGTAAACTTTATACCTATGTACCACAATATTTTTGAAACAATAAACTTTACTTTATTATACAAAAACTGATGCAGGCCTCCTAAATTCAAATTATATTACCATTTGTGACAACTGAAACTGCAGCGGCAATAAGCGTATTATACAGATACTATTTTCTATAAGAAAATATAAATTTTCAAATAAAATAAATATTAATAATTCACTTAATGATATAATAATATTATAATAATCTATCACATACACACAATACCATTTATCCCAAACTAAACAGAGCTTGTACAATGGGTACTAGACAATGGATATACATACATAATGATGTATATACTTGTTTTTGTAAATACATACATATTATACATAGAAACACGCAGACCAAGACAAACATCTATATTCATGCACACAAATGTTTGACTTGTGCGGGAATCGAACCCCTGATCACAGGCGTGGCAGCCAGTTACAATAACCACTACGCCATCGAGGCCGTCAAATATAGAAAACGTGATGTTTTTATCTGACGTCTACTTGGGTTACGCAGCAGTAGTAAATATGATAGCTGTGCATGAGGTCTTGGGTTCAATTTGGGTGTCGAACACAGTGATATTGGGATGTCTGTAAAGAAATCCTCCGTATCATCATGGTGTCTGGAATTGTGCCTGGTAGAAAGAAGGCAATAGCAAAATCATAGTTGGAAAAATGCGAGAGTAATACATTCTCTTCTTGACCATACATATACATATATAATCGGACTTTTATTATTTTGCTTTTATTTTACTGAAAATCATATACTGGTGATGAAACTTCATATTAAAATGTACATTTATAAAACTTGTTAATTTACATTTTAAAGTAAAGAGTACCAGTGATTGTACGAAATGAAACTCAACTGATCCTTTTACTATGTACGTTTTCATTAAAATTACAAAATACGAGGGAATGTTTTCGTTATTGGCTCGATTTCCCGGCGGCTCTCGAGTAACCAACAAAATATTGTGTAAGTCTGGTTGCGTACTCGCATTTTATTTGCCAAGACTGATTGGAGCTTTATTTTGCGATATTGAGAAAGTATTTTAAAGGTTACATGCTGGGTTTATTTGGATTCCAATATTAAGACTAATGTAAAAACAATTACTGCTTTAAAACGGTAGCCTGGTGGTAAAAACGTAGGTATCATGTGCCTTCAACTATTTGCTTCGTATGTTTTGCTTAGAGTACAATGTTCATTAATATTATAACTATATTTTTCTATTTTATGAAGATAATTCCTACACTAGTAATATTGCCTATGTCGCGGGGCCTTTACAAACATTTAAATAAAGAACATCCAGATTATCAACAACTATTTGCGGAGCACAAAATTCTTTATTCCGTGTGGAAATCGAAGGCACTACACTCGGCGCAGAGACAGTGGCGAGGACGACCACTTCAACAAGTGTATTTCGAAAAGCATTTAAACAATTTTTACAGGTATACGTAAATCAATGATTCGTTACCTAGTTGCTAAGTCATTAGAATATTTGCTAAAAATATATAAGTAGGTAGATTAGTAGAATGTGTATGAGTAGGTTGTAAAGTGGTGTTGCATTGGATTAATTGATATATTAAATTCACATAAACTTTTGGAATGTTGCTTTTGCTGCCAAAAAAAATACAAACATTGTCTTATAAGTTAATATAATATTATATAATATATAATATATAATTTTCTACCACATACACACAACACCATCTAGCCCAAACTAACCAAAGCTTGTACTATGAGTACTAGACAATGGATAAACATACACATATACTTTTTTTTTTGTAAATACTTCCATATTATACATAGAAGCACCCAGACCATGCACATAATCGGGCCTATTGCCTCAACCGGGCACAGTTTGGTTCCGCTCCTGGAAATTTCTTGACAGTGAAGTCCATTATATAAAAGTAAATGAATTGAGTTGTATGGTTAAGAAACATAAAAGAATAGCAAAAAGGAATAAAACAGAAAAGAATGGCCTTGAGTTTCTTTCCTAGTTTTTCTCATAAGAGCTCTACTCTTCGAATAGAGATTTCAGCATTCTACATTTTTATTTCCTTTAATTTTTAGGTTTGTTATTTATTTTTACTACATATTAAATATATGTGACGGTTTGAAAATATTAATCAATCTTTTTCTGTTTCGTATCTCGCTTTTTTACGTATAATTCTACCGTACTTCGTGAGCAGGAACATAATTTAAAAGCCTAGAACATTTAATTATGTTCCTACAAAAAATACATCATGCTGGAGATGTCACGTACCATACTTAGTTATTATTAATTATAGTAAATTTCAATCTAGCCAAAATATATACTGCCTTTTTACTTTGATAACCTCCCAGATAAATTATAAATTATTTTTTTATACACAAAATGGTAGTTACTGTTAAAAAATAGTTGTAACTTTACAAAATTTAGTACGCAATTTACATGCACTACACCTATTTGTATTACGTGATCCGGTATTTGGAATTATTCTCCGGTAAACTCGTGTGCGCCGCTCTTAATATCCTCTAAACACGCAACGGCGTTTTTGGCTTAAATTTTTCAAATTCTCCTATTAGTATTCTCTGTACTTAGTGTGATAAAAAATGTACTTTGTACGGCCTTCAAACACTAAACATTTGAGGATAGTTAGAACATGAAATGTCCGCTCACTGCACCCTACACTCACTGTTTCTGCAGTTTTCCCGGAATTCTTTTCGTTGTGCTGTTAGCGGTAAGATCAGTTAGTTGTTTTTATTCATTCGATCAGTAGCGTCATAACTCCTTTACTGATATGTCTACAATTTTAAGCTCATCCCTGCTAGTGCAAGCCTTTATAGCCTAAGATAGTTGTTAACTATGAGGTGAGCCGTGACCTTATTTGCAAATATCATTGTGATAAAAAAATGCAAGTCACATTTAGGTAATGATTTGTTCTTTCGCAATAAAAAGTTAGCAGGATTTTTGATATAATGAAAATGCCGTAACGAAAATGCTTGTCAAAACTTTGTACATGTCATGTTTGATGCGAAAGTATGTTTAATAACGTGACTGTTGTACTGCTTCATAAAAATATATAAAGCTTTGAAGGTGACTCATAAATGTTTAACACAATGTTACCATACTATGAGGTTGCAGTTGTTATCGGTACACCTAACATAGTTTTGCTGCTTGTAAATGATTTGGTAAATAGTTTTGCTTGTATACATACTAGCTGCAGTGAACGATTTCGTTATGTGGTAGATCGGTCTAAGGGTCGCTTAGCAATACAAGCTTAATTTATCAGACGCATTAAAACACTAATGGCCAGTTTTACAATTATCAAGTAATAGATATCCGAAATATAAATTGCATGCTGTCTCACTCTTGTTAGGTTAAAGAAGAGGGATGGCGAGACTTTTATCTTATAGATAAATGCCATTTGGAGGTGGTGGGACAGGCCCTATGTTAGATGAACTTAATTTTGAACAAGAATTAAAATTTAGTTAAGAGAGAAAATTTTTCAGTCTTAGATTATGTTGGGAGATGGAACAGATCTTCCACGATTTTCGTCGGTTCGTTACCAGTCCGATCCATTTTCATTCTGGAAGTTTAATAATATTATCTTACTATCGCTTTATGGGTTCCACCTACCAAACTCGAACTTGCAATTTCAATTTCAATTCGCAAAGGATTACTTAACCTGTGGTATGCCGGAACGTGGATCTACGCGAGACACAATGCTTTTTCTATTATGTCTGGTATTCCGGCATACAAGAGGTTAATCGCGTTGAGAAAGAAACATTTGGGTGAATAATGTCAAGCAGTAACAGTTTAAAGTTTACAAAGTATCTAACTATTCGTCACTGCAAGTAGTGACAGTTGGAGTGACAGAAAATCCGAATTACGAAGATTGCGTTTTTAATGTCGTGAAGATTTCGAGATAAATGGTAGCCTTTTTATATTGGATAGCAGAGGATCTAACAAACGCCAGTTAAAATAACCCTTTCGTCTTATCTCTCTGAGTAAGTACTCAATCTATCTGTCTCGAAAGTTAACCTAAAATTTCCGTTCATCATTCATTGCGTTTGGTGCGACGGTTGGGCCTGATTTAGACATTATTGTCAACTATCTGGTTGACCTATACAGTTGCAGCGGCACACTGATGGCCGGACACAATAGGTTTTTAATTACGTCTGGTATTCTAAGACTTTACAAGTTATATTAATCATGTATATGAAATCAATTACAAGAACTATTGCAGCTACAGAAAAATGTCGGTACATAACAGCCATAAAATTACACGCAGATGAACAAAGCATCCTTTTTTAGTTGGTTAATAAGAAATGTTTATAATAAGCTTAAGACTGCGCCGAGCGAAATGTGCCAAAACAGGCGGTCACACTTAAGTTGATAAAATCAACACCTTTTGTTTAATACAAATTTAAAATATACATTTATCATAACAATGAATGTGTTTACAATTACTCCGTGTAAAAAACTTAAAATAATTAATATTTTCGCCTACAACATTATGTAATTTTGCACGAAATATGAAAAATCTAAGCTCGTGTTCCGTGATTTTTAGATTATAATAGTAGAAATCTATCCTATTTTACAGCTTAAACGAAACATACATAGTTATATTACAATTTGTCTGCCCCAAATATTTAAGTTATTGGTTGACAATAAAGATACATATTTATCAAAAAAGCACTTCAAATCCTCAATACAATTTTACTATGGCGGCCGCGCGCCGATTTCCATATTGAGCTCTGTCATTCAGTCCAACCGCGTCTTACGCTCGGCGCAGTCTTAATGGAAAACCTCATTTGTTGACAGGAGTTGTATACATTGTTCAGTTAAGCAATAATGGGACAAAATAAAAATAAACGTCTGACGCTATAAGTTCATCGCTTCCTTCGCCAGTGGATAAACAAAAGGGTTACCTCGACAAAGAAGGTTACCTTTTACTCGATAAAAGCAGTTAACTATTTAAATAGAGTTTCCATGCAAACAACTTTGTTCTTCATAATTACTAAGTTAAAGCACAAATTACAATGTTACTCTGAATTGTTTGCAGCGTTTGTAAACAATAGTTGTAAAATTACATTGCAAATAATAGTCGCAACTAAATTATTTGCAATATAATTTATTTTACCTTTGCCTGCACACGGCAGCCAACGGTAATTGATATGACTTTAAAATTAAATATTGCCTTCGGTCAACTTCTAAGAAACTGTATAGTATGAGAGATTTTGCAGACTGTTCTAGGCTATATATAGTATGTATGTAATGTGTTGGAAGGCTATATGTAAAAACCAAAACTAGCAGATGCGCATTGTAAGCACAGTGATTATTAACAGCTGTCGTATACTATAGTAAAGCCTATGAGTTGGGAGAAAGAATGTAAAAAACGGACAGCGGCTCTTAATTCTTTTTATATTCAAAATATCTTCAGAGTCAATATCACTATTCAGTACAAAAAGTTCAAAAATTTAATGGATGCAAATAATTAACTATTATAACAAATATTTTGTAAAAGTTTCCACTTGCATTCGTAAGTAATAAGTTTATTTTGAAAACAGTTCATTATTTGAATCCATAAAATTTTTACATAATTACAAAGTAATGTTAAATACGAAATAAATGTTGACATCTCGTGAACTGATCGGAAGCCGGTACTTAGGATGACATCACGACACCCACTTTTCTTATTTCTCTCACGTCATTGTATTTGAGACAAAAAGATACTGTCGTAACCTACCTTAATAAAGGAGATGTATATTAGCATAATTTATTTCGTTTCGTTTAAGAATGACGTGGCTTTAGTCGATCTTGCTGAGTCTTGCTAGTCAAGGAATCTGAAACAATGTTGTGAGGCTCTTAATTTAGATCATGATTCTTTATGTGTTTATAGCATGCAATTATAAAGTTCAGTCACGTATATTATTTCTATGTGACCAAGCCATGTGAAAGGTTTTCAACTAGAAGATGCCGACTTATCCCGGTTATCAATCGCCAAATTACTTAGATTTTCGGTACTGAAGGCTGTTTTGTGTTAAATTAAGTGTTTCTTTCCAACAAACGTTCAAATTGCCATTGGTCCTGCTTCGCGGCATACAGCCAACTTTAGCAACTACTTTATTATGGCTCTAGTCTATCAACCATTGCCCCATCTAACTCATGCAAAAGTACTATTTTAAAAGCAGCTTGATGATACTGTTATTATGTTAGAACGTAAAAAGAGGGAACTCACACTGTATTAAGTGGCTTGGAAGACGATCAGAGATCTAAATCAACATCGTAATCTATCAGATTTTTATGGTTCTTTGGAAGTCGTAAAAAAAGAGCTAAAGGAATATGCGGTTCAGTTTCAGTAGGAGATAGGGGATGAATTATTTGTGCACACTTTGTCTTTCACACGGTTGAGATATTTGCAAATAAGGCTTGATTATCTATATTATTATTAACTAGCTTATGCGCGCGGTTTCGTTCGCGATTTTTTTGGATAAAATACCTTTTACCTAGAAAAATATATGGAAATACTGTACTACTGTACTGTATCCTTTTCTGTACTCCTGACAAAGTGCATGCGAGATTTCATGATGATCGGTAGAGTAGTTAAGGCGTGAAAGCGTAAAAAACAAGCAAACTCAAATTTGCATTTATAATATTAGTTAGATTTTTTTTTCTTAATTATATGTGTAATTAATTAATCGTGAAATACTGACGAACTAGAATTTATCTTTAAAACTGATTTTGCTTGAAACTTAGTGCTTTTATCAATAATTAAAATTAATGATAGAAGCACTAAGTTGCATAGCATTACGAGCACCTATACGCCTCAAATCACTGCATTCCGTCTCGGAAGGGTTAGATTACGTTAGGTTCCTTCTTAAACCCACCCAAAAATAGGAGCCCCGCAAAGCTAGCCTTTATTATTCCCAAGTCACTTGGAGTCGGCTTTTCTAGTCTAACCGGATTTGCCTGGATATTAGTTTTTACACGGAGCAGCTGCCACCTGACCTCCGCAACCCGAAGGCTAACGATACCCTAAGGCTAGTGTCAGGATATTAGAGGTTACTGACTTTCCCAATAACGACTGCCATAGATGTTCATGGCAGCCGGGACCGACCGCTTAACGTGCTCTCCGAGGCACGGCCGTCGACTCAGTTTGATCTCTATAAATATAATTCGCTGTGCAATTAGAATTTTTTTGCTGTGCAGTTAAATACTACCCTTTTATAATACATATAGAAAAATAGTGTATTTTGTACATACAAATGTTGCATCGTATTTTACAGACGTTTGAGTATGAGTGTCATGACTTGAATGAAAGAGTTATGTTGAGTAAGCACTCCAAATATCTCTTTCATTCAAGTCATCAAATACAGCAAGCGCTGTATTTGATTATTTTCTATGAAAAAGAAGGTGCCATGACAATAAATACGAAATTCTTTAAAAAAATGGTATTAAGTTTTAATTATTTTTAGTCAGTTACAGCACTACTGTAAACCTAGAAAATAACTTTATGACGTAGGTATGCCTTAGTAATGACAAACGACAAAGACTATGCTAGGTAAAGAGGCGTATAGCCGGTAACAGAGAACAAACCAACCCCAATCTACAAATTATAAAATATTTTTTCAGTAAACAATTTTATTTTAAGGGAATAAAAAAGTATATAGGTATGTACATACTTACGGTAGCTACCTTATTATCGAACACGTGCTATAAAACTGCCATTCCCATCAAATATAACTTCGAACAAAATCAGAAACGGATAAAGACATGTATGTCCATTTTACGTACTACTAACGACGTGAAAAGCCGTGAAATGAACATCAATTCCTATTATGTTTTATTTCAAGATGGTGTTTATCTAAAGTCTAGATTCTGTTTCTGTAAAAGCGCAATGTAAGTGGAATGTGGACCTAGGTTTATGTTCCTGTCTAACCCACAGCCGCGACCGAATGCTCGTAATTTGTCCTTTATTGCAAGTAAAATGAAATATAGGAATACGAACGTATGTAATATTTTTTCTATACTGGTAATAAATTCTCGCAATAATATTTGTTATGATTTCGAGGATATATGCTATCAAATCGGTAATTGATTTCTTAATAGTTATTGCTCCCAGCTTTACAAATAAGTATAAAAAGTAATATCGTAAATTACAACATTTCGTTGTTCCCTTTCACCGTAGTAATAACGTAGTTGTCTATGATTTATTTTGTAGATCACAAGAGTTAATAGCAATCAAAAGATGTCTTTTTGTGAAAATAGTACCAAAATTGGTTTCAAAATGAGAACATAATTAATATTTTAAATTTGCATATAAGTAAAAGTGGAGTTTTAGTGTGAATGTCTCGCTATCTCCCTCGCACAGCTCCGGTTAAATAGTGACACGACACAGTTTGTATCGTACATTATTTTTCTGTCATTTGACAATTACTCCTGCTACCATATTTAAAATGGTAGTATCTTATTTATTTTTGAGATAATTTCAATCTTTTTTAATCTTTTAGAGTTTGGGTAATGTAACTATTTGCCTTAAATAATAAAAACCTGTGTGACATAGTTGTCACACAGGTTTTTATTATAAATGTGAAAGTTTGTAGTTCATAATAGGGTAGTCCCTATTATGAACTACAAACTTTCATATTTATGATATGAGTCCTAATCTTTAGTATATTTTATTATGATCACGCGGAAATAAATACTGCATATAAAAGCCTATGTGTTACAGTAAATACGGTCAAAGAGATTTTAATATTAGGGTAACATATTGTGATGTGTGTTTTGAGAGAGCTTCGACCACAACTTCTAACAGCCCCATGAAATATTCGATTCAGAAGAAACGACCTTTCCTCATATGACCTATTTACCCGATAAATATTAGTCGAGTTTTACCGTTGCGCGTTCATTCTGAAAAGCACATCTACACACATACATACATAATTATATTGGTGTGTATATGTGTGTGTAAATACGTGTTATTTCATGTTCTCTCTTGGTAATAAAAGAAAAAGATAAATCGTGTTATCTAAAAATTTCACAGTACACGAAGTACTGTGAAATTTTATAGAATTTGCTGTGAAATACGCGAATGGAAGTTATTTTTATTCTTTTATTGCGTTTTCATTCATTAGGTAGTGTTGTATTTTTCTTTAATTAACCTTTTTTTAAACAAGAAGAAACTAGAAAAGCTAGGTCAAAAACAATGGTCGCAAAATGTTAGAAGCATTGCTTTATCGATGTGAACCCACTCTTTGTAAGTATTTAACTTTTGACTGGATGAATGGTGCAGTGGTTTAAGTAGTCGTCTCGCCACTGCCACTGCGTCAAGTATTGTGGCTACGAATCTCGAACGGCACAAAAAAAATTGTAATCTACAAATGCTTGTTCCGAGCCTGGGTGTTCTTTTCGGCCATTGTTTACATGTTTGTTTAAAAGAAATCTAATTTAAAGAGCGAAATACTATCCGTTACGATTAAATAAGAAGAAGCCTGAAGTTCTACACTATAAACAGCGTTTGTTCACGATAAACTCAAAAACTACTGAACGGATTTCATGCGGTTTTCGCCAATGGACAGAGTGATTCACGAGAAAGGTTTAAGCGTAAAGTTGTTAAGGTTTTTCTATTTACCCGTGCAAAGCCAGGGTGGGTCACTAGTAATACAATAGAAGCCAAAATTAAACATATATAAATATGAAAATCCTACCGGCATCAAGGCACAGGGACTAAGGCAAATCAATGATTAAAGCAAATCCAGGGACTCCCGTTGCTTAAAATGATTATTTCATTTATTATTTATGGCACTCAAAACATTGTTTTCTTGTAAGAAGGGGAAAGATAGAGATATAAATTGTAAATTCGTATCTGTATAATATATATAACATCAGCCCTGCTTATAAAATATCCTACTGTTGTGTACTCTGCTCAGTATGAGAAGGATGAGGCCCAAAATCACCACGCTGGCCCAGTTGTTGGTTGGCAGACTACATGTATCTTCGGGAACATTACATATAGAAAATTCTTAGATATATGCAGATTTTATCGGTATATTTCCCTTCGTCGTTAAATAGCTGTTATAGTCAACTATTGTATATATAAATAGCAGCGATAGCTCAGTGGGGAAACCAACAGACTGCAATGTAGAGGATCTCGGGTTCGAACTCACGTCGCGTACCTCTGACTTTCGGAAGTAACCGCACAGTAAGTAATCCATTATTTATTAATGAGAGTTCTTTAACAAAATAACTAATTAACCTTGACTACTTAGGAATCACAACCCGTTGACTGCCAGTAGCGCTTGAGCTTAAGCGTACGCCACTAGACTAAGAAGAGTATATCGATCAAATCGCTAATATGAGTCTGAGTATTTGCTAACAACACCTACTAATTAGGTTTTTCCCATTTAAATACAGCTTTCAGGCTGACATAAGCATTGAACAAAACACATTGAGTCTCAGAGCAACTATGTACTTTGAAGCTCTATCTTTAAATGAAGAAGCAACAATAAATGAATGGAAGAACTACTAATAACAATTTCTTTTAGGTATAGGCCAAAATTATTAAGTATACTGTGTTTGTTTGGCCGGTCAAATATATATTTGACGTAGCTTCTATAGAGCTTTAGATAATTTTTTGGCCTGGTATTAATTGGTCATTAATTTTGCCCAGTGCACCTACTAATGTTAAGATGTTTTATAATATAAATATATATAACTAAGGAAAATAATTTATTGTTTTGCCAAAGACTTCCTACACTAGGCTAGGCCTGTCCTGTAGGTAGTCTTTTTATTCACATTTAACATTCATTATTCTTGACTCTATCACTACATACAAGAATAGTCTATGTATAGCAGACTTTGATACTATTTACGGACTATGACGTAGGACCATATGCAATACTATTAATTCAGTTACTGAAATAACATTGTAGGACTGTTGACTGCGATACACTTATATGTCGCTCTAGCCTGCACAATATAATACAAGTCCGGTTGGTTGAGATAAAGAACAAGCAGCGATAGCTCAGTGGGGAGACCAACAGACTGCAATTCAGAGGGTCTCGGGTTCGGACCCACGTCGCGCACCTTTGACTTTCGGAAGTTATATGACTTTTCGAAATTATGTGCGTATTGATTGACAGTTGTCGCCTGCTCCGTGCCTCGGAGAGCACGTTAAGCCGTCGGTCCCGGCTGCCATGAACATCTATGGCAGTCGTTATTGGGAAAGTCAGTACCCTCTAATATTCTGACACTGGTCTAGCCTTTTATGAACAGTCGAAATGTTTCCGAAAAGGCACGTTTGGCTGTTCATAGAGGATGTTCTATTAGTGCCCACACTTATGTATGGAAGTGAAAGTTGGGTATGGCAAAAGAAGCATGAAAGCAGAATAAATGCTGTAGAAATGAGAGCGCTGAGAAATATATGTGGTGTGACTCTGAAAGATAGAATAAGGAATAGTATGATTAGAGAGAGATGCGGCATGAAAGTGGATATAGTGACAAGAATAGAAAAGGGTATGTTAAGCTGGTTTGGGTATGTAGAAAGAATGGACGAGGAAAGACTGACTAAGAAAGTTTATAAGGCTAGTGTGAATGCAACAGTCGCAAGAGGAAGACCTAGGCGAACGTTTCTTGATCAGATCGGAGGCGTTCTGGACAACGGCCAGGTTAAGAGCACCTTGAACCGACGGGCGTGTATGAGGAATGTGATGAAAGTGAATGAAGCCAGAGAAGTGTGTCAGGATCGTAGCAAATGGAAATCCGTAGTCTCTGCCTACCCCTCTGGGAAACAGGCGTGAATCTATGTATGTATGGTCTAGCCTTAGGGTATCGTTAGCCTTCGGGTTGCGAAAGTCAGGTGGCAGCCGCTCCGTGTAAAAACTGATATCCAGTCAAATCCGGATAGACTAGAAAGGCCGACCCCAAGTGACTTGGGAATAATAAAGGCTAAGAGAGAAGAAGAAGAGTCAACTATTGTATACGTAAGTTTTTTTGAAAAGTCGGAGTTATGATGCTCCTTTGGATTGAACTCGAGCCCACTGCGTTGCAAGTGCAATGGTTTTCCACTATGTAGTTAGTAAAAATATGCAAGTGTTTGGTTAATCTCAGTAATTTCTCGATTATCGAGATAGTTATGAATTCTGTCCTCGGCGTATGGCGAATGCACCATTGAACTATGAACTACTATAGTCAAAGCGCCTTTAAACCGTGCAGTACTCGAGAGAAGTTAATATTGACACAGCATATATATATTTAAGCTTAAGATATCACTCAATTACTTAGCAACAGCAAATAATACAGTATCCAATGTACTCTAGTGTTGTCTATTGCTACGGTGGTAGATACTTACGTTGTGAAGCAGCGCATGTAAGCATCAAAGACTATTTGAATTTAATGTTCTCTCGTTGCAAATTAATAAAAGAAGCAAAATGTCGTGACTGCACATGTTCTTACTTAATCTATACTTATTTATATATAAGAAAGATTAGATTTTTAGTTTGTTTCTTTGTTTGTAAGGATTTAGACTTAAAACTAATCAACCAATTTTAAGAATTATTTTACCATTGGATAGCTATAATATCACCGCGTAACACAGGCTATATTTTATTTAAAAATAAGTTCCGTTACTAACTTACTTTTACGCGAGCAAAAGCTAGTACAAAATAAAGTCGGAAGTGATACAGTTATATACACTTCATATGGCCAAGCAAATATGGTCATATGATCAGATTTCTACTTCTTAGGTTATATGTTGAATAGCTGCGACTGCGTAGTGGTTTACGTGTTAGTCTCGTCACTGCTACTAGACTTGTGGTTAATAGGTTCGATATCCATACGAGATAAAAAATCTGATCTCAACCTATCTATGTTTTAAATAGAGAAATAACTCATGTTATAAGTAAAGAAACAATAAAATATGAAATATAATAGTTTTAAATAGCTGCATAAAGTGTTATGCATTGCTTGTTGAATTAAAACACTTTACGGAATATTGACCGATAAATACAAAACGAAATGATTTTACTATTTTGCAATACTATTTTTGCGGCACCAATAGCCGTACAAACGGCGTTTAACCTGACGTCTATCGGTTTGGTCTCATTATTTCGTGGCAAGTGCCTGTAGCACATGTACAAACTCTTAACAGGTCCTTACTTTAAAGCATCTTGTTCATGTAAAACTAAAATTATATAGATTTGCTTGCATAGAATAGAATAGAGCATAAAGTAAATAGACGTCTCTAGAAAGAGCCTCATAACTATATATTGAAGTTATAACAGAACTAGTATAGTTATACCGCTCTCGAAGTTTTCAATCTTTGTTATTTCTTAACAGTCCTTGAACCAAATAAAATCTGTATGTCATCATGTATGTCTGTATATTTTAACGTGCGATGAAACTTTAGTTAGTTGTTGCGCACACCTAAGTTGTAATAGAGTTTAAGTATCTCAGGCCTACTATATTCCGCCTTCCTTTCCTATATTCAAGAACCGAATAATTTTAGCTACGAACAGTTGAATATTGACATATTTTCCGTAGAATATTTGTGAAAAATTAACTGTCTGTAGGTAAAACGTCTTGTTTTTGGATACAAGAACCGGGCCTTAGCCATTACATTCAGCACATGCAGTGCTCTAATAGAAAATATGGTACAAAAATTTATATAGATATATTTAGTAAAAGCCTTTAGTTACAAACTAATCTTACCCAAACTAAATCTTCATTACTAATAATGCCGTTATCCTCATAAGCATTATCCCCATAGCAATCGCTGTAAGCGATTTTGTTCAAAGTTAAACATTGCTCGCAAACAAACCATTCTGTGGTAAAATAATCTATAACTTAGTTACTATAACTAGTTTGAATTGAGATATTGATGGATATACCCATATCCATCAATACCTCAATTCAAATTATTATTCACATATTGAATAGTATGAAGTGGACCTGAATTGCGACTATCACAATGTGTGAACCGGTAGTTGAATGATGATGCATCGTGTATTCATGACGTAAGTTGTACATACATTGTTTTTATTAGTCCCTTTTGTTATGTCCCACTGCTGGAAAAAATTCTCTGCCTTTGCCTTTCAAATCACTCCATTCGAAAACCTCTACGTCATCCCGCCATCGTCGTTTTGGTCTGTCTATTGTCTATGATATGGTTGTTTATAATTACTAAGACTAGTGCCAGCATTTTTCTATGGCAGTCTTATGCAAAATAGATGCAACAAATTTCTGAAGCGGTAAGTATTGATAATTATTTAAATATAAGAATTAATGACAACTATTAGCTATGACACTTATTTTTACCGACACCATTAATCGTCTGACGAATTCACTTACTGAAACTTTGCTCTTGCAATCATCAATAAGCATATCATTCGTCAGCACTTATATATTTAAGCGGCGGTAGCCCAATGTATACGGCATTGGACATGCGATCGAAAGGTCGCGGGTTCGAATCCCACCCATTGCCCTACTGACGTGAACCCACTCCTAACAGAAGCAATCTAGCTTAGTTGGAGGGGTTAATAAGAATACTAGTAATTTGAAACCCAAAATGAGAGTGAACTAAAAAATAATGTAAAAGCGTTCTTCTATTTTATTTTAATAACTATGTGTACATTCTCTAGGCAGTCAGTATATTTATTTAAACATATGTATTTTAAGGAAAGGTACTTATTAAATAATTTATAAAATCTGTCAACGACAAATGCTAACAATAAGTACCAGAGAAATCAGTTTGAACTGCTCCCAGCAGAGCAAATAAATGAGAAAAAAAGGAAGCTCATATATCAAAGCAATGAATTGTTTCAGTACAAATCGACCTTTTAAAGTACAAACCCGATTTGTTATTAGTCTTTTTAGATTGTCCCTTTTACCCTTCCATACGCGTTTGCCCTAATAAATACGATTCGTAAATCTTCGTAATCGTTTAAACGTTTCGCCGAGCGTTAGAAATGCAATATTTAGTGGCATTAACCGTATCATTTGTTCGTATTACGTAACAAGAAAGTAACAATTTGGTAAAATACCTCTATTTGTATACCTTTGTTGACCATTTACATTAGGTCTGTCAAGTACAATGCGACTCATTCCTTCCTACTGTGTTTGCATTATAGCTGTACGTTTATGGTCTTGTCTGTAATCTGTTGGTGCTTGGTGGTGTATGAATATTGTATATTATGGCAACTAATACATTTGGACTATGAAATTGAAAGTTTAATAAGCTGGTATTCTGAAAGTTAAGTGAGTTTACTTATGAGAGATGATTCACTAAGAGATGATAGTTATCTTCTTCAATTTTACTACGGAATGAAATACAGTATCTTTAGTTCTATTTTTACAATAAATTTTTCCTCTAGTATTGATTAAAAACATTTATATTAAATAAAGAAATGCCAAAAGTACATCAATCATTAAATCAATCCTCTTTCATTTTAAATTATCTGTATGGATGGCGCTATGATTTAGTGGAATCCTCAACATTAAACTACGCCAAACCTTGTGAATTCAATCCCCATATAAGACAAAGGCTTGAGTACTCCACGAGTAGTTGTGTCAAGCCTAAGTTTTCCCCTTTTTGAATATGTGAGTGAAGGAATTAAAGTGCACTTGTATTTGAGCACACACTTATGCACTATAATATCTTCTACGCAGATGGCCAGTCACCGTAAAGGATGGCCGCCGTAATTGAAACTCGGTCTGGAGAAAATATTTGTTGTACCGCGCGTATTTAAGCTTTTAATTTCAAAATTGGCCCAACTGCTTCCCTTATAGTTAGATGAGGCTAAAGGCAAGCAGTTGGGGCTAGTAACTAGTGACTCATTCAGAAATAGAACTGAGAACAATGACCTTCAAATCGACAATCGAAATGTGCAGTCTCATGAGTTAAAATCGCGGTGTTTTATTAAGATAACGCCTGCACTACAAATAATTTCTGTGTCGCGGGGACTTTATAAACATTCAAACAATGGGCACCAAGAAAATCCAGACTCCACATGACCATCAGACTCAACAACCATTTGTGAATCAAACAAATTTTTGACCGGTGTGGTATTTGAGCCTACAACTCGGTGTAGTGGGAACGGCGAGGCGACCACTTAATCTTCTATCGCATCCGTGCGGTCAACGTTGTATCGTGTATATTTGTTATTAATGCTCATCTTCTTTTGACTGGTGCATCTAGTCCTCAGTTGGTGACATGGGCCTCAGATAAATGACAATCCATATTCCACACGTTAAGTCTCATGAATCAAGTTAAAATCTCTGAGTATTGTTATTGAGAAAGATATGGTAACAGATTGCCACTCCATCCAATATATCCTTAGGTCCCGAAAGTGATATGACATGTGCCCCAGATTTATGCTTTTTGTAAAAGCCTGCGCCTTTATTCAAATGTATGTTCTAGTACATAACGTCTGACCTCTTTTGGTAATCTAGCTTAATATTGTCTTCTGTTTACGCGAATATTATTCATTGAAATTAAACTACTATATACGGATTATATCGTGTTGTATATTTGACACTTTATTACATAATTTTGAAAACTGTTACACTACTATTACTTTTAAACTATACAAATTTTGAAGCTAATTAAATTATTATTAAATCTATTTAGATTTAATTTAATTTTTCACTTTCCCCGACGTTTCGGTTGCTTTTCAGCAGCCATGGTCACGAGGTAAAGTTAAATAGTATAAGTAGTGTAACAGTTCAAATTATGTAATAAAGTGTCAAATAAACAACGTGATAAAATCCGTATATAGTAATCTAGCTTAGTTAACTTAACCTAGCATTAGTATTTTTATTAGGATTGCCGGGCTCTGTACAGTTTATTGGTAACTTGGTTGATCTGTACACTGTTCAGTGTTATAAAATTTCACAATTAAGTGCCTGACACTCTCGGTTATACTGTGTAAAGATTACTTCTTTCTTAAGTACCTATTACTAAGTAGTTTATGACGATAATATATAATATCACCCCTGTATATAAACTATTCCATTGCTGGGCTACGCCATAATCCTCCACGCTGACCGAGTATGTGTTGGCAGACTTTACTTATCTTCGAGAACATTACAGAAAAGATATAAAGATTGTAGTTTGCCTTTAAAGAGGCAATAATGAACTATTTAATACGCACATAACTTCGAAAACTCAGAAGTGCGTGCCTCGGAATAGAACTCGACACCTCTGCGTGACAGTACAAAGGTACACTAGTCTATCGCTGCTTATGATAATAATAATAAATTTATAAAGGCATTTCCCTATATTAATTAATTATTATAAGACAAGGTTCATTGGCAATAGGAAATCAACTTAGTGGTATCAAAATTCAATTAATCAATATTGCTATTGTCCACTACTGAAAACTGTCTTCAGCCGCAGGCTGTTATAATTAACGATCATGCCAGCATACGCCTACAATTACCGTTGTTGGTGAGTTTATTAATAACTAGACTATGTCTTCGTCTTTGCATTAATTTAAATTTTGTCAATAAGTTATTACTTCCGGGAACAGTACTTTTTATGAATGAAAGGTACTCTCTTTTCTTTTCTGTACCCCTGACAACGTGTATGCAAAATTGCATGATGATCAGTCGAGTAGTTAAGGCGTGAAACCGTAGCAAACAAACGAAAAACAAACATTCGCATTTATAATGTTAGTTAGCATTTAGGAAGTTAGGATACCATAACTGACACTATAAACTTACTTTTTAAATAATCTATATAAATGGGCAATCACAAACAGTTTAGTACCACTTACTTCTCTGTTTATCAAACAATTTGTTTTTGTTTTATAGCTATTGGCAACCTTCAGAGCTATTAATAATAGAAGCAGACAGTTTTTTTTTAATATAGATAGGTAAGTTCATATATCATACATATCTATGCCTATGTCTTCTTAAGTTTTCCTCAAATTTTCCATAGTAATTATGGTCTAAATTCGACCACTAGACAAACACTAGTTTACATAATACACTAAAGATTTTATATAGCAGAACAAATATTGTTAGGGGAAAGTTATGTCTTTTAGCTGAAAAGCATGCGTGCAAAATATGTTAAAAGTGAATGAAGCAATACAGATATGCCATGTGTCGTAGCAAGTATGCATCTGTGGCAGCAGCCCACCCACCGTGAGGCAGGCGTGTATCTATGTATGTAGAGAAAACCATGAATTCATCTCCGCGAAGAGAGCTTCCGCAAAGGTTTATAACATTACCATGTCATCAACTGACTCTATGGTTCAATGAGCACAGTTCTACAATTCGAAGCGTACATACTTATTGAGTGTTTTTTTTTTAGTCTTATCAGATTTTGATTTACTTAGCAATACCTTAGCAGATTCATATTTTTTTGGTATTTAAGTCATATAGTTACATAACAAAATTCCAAAACACAAAAAATAAAAATTACTTAAAATATATAATAATATACAAGCGTTTCAAATCTATTATTTATTTATTTATTTATTTATTTATCATTTGGAAAACCAGCAGCTATAACAATAAAAATAGGTAACTGATATATGAAGTAGTAAGCCAATTACAGGTTCTCACGGATAGTAATAGAAAAGCACACTTACGAGTCAATTAAGATATGAAATGTAAAGGACTAGCTTATTACTAAGACTTGAAGAATTTAAGGTTCAGCTGCACGCGTGCCACGTTGCTTTTAGTATTAAAAGGGTCAAAAGAGTGTTCCTTACATATATTAGTATTACTATCTATTTTATGGTATTTATTTAGCGTTTAAATAACGATCGCAGTTTGGGACGCAATCGCTATTTAAACGCTGCTATCCGAGGGAGATAGCGAGATACTCTCAATAAAGCTCAAATTTTTCTTATATCCAAATATAATAACTTAATTTTTACAACTAATTATGTGTACAATTTGCACAAAAAGATTTATTTCTATTGTTTAAAATAATGTACTCAAATAAACGTAGGCAACTAACTTGTTATGTGGTTAGAGACCAATCAACAAACGCTCTGTTTACATTTGTGACAATAGATCAACAAAGCTAAGATATCATATTTTACACATACAATGTGAGTGAAAATCTAAAATATTGAGGTACTATTACTTTACAATAAGATGAAAATAAATGCTCTGCCGACGTAGCAAATTATAATATAACCTTTTCGGTTATACGACTTGCGTATTATTGATAACTTTTAAGAATTGGTTATACTTGCGCTCTTACATGTATGAGTATGGTGTGTATGTGTGTGTGTAAAATCCTCTATGCCTTCTTATGTGAAAACTTTGCGATATTTATGGGCAAGCTGAGCTTGCGAAGTAGAGCGTAGCGTTATGCTAGAATGAGCATAATTGAAATATATTTGTGAGTTTTCGTTTTTGACTGCCGAGAATGCTCTATGGTTTAAGTGGCAACAATTAGTATAATACTTGATCGAAACTTCTGTTTAAGCAAAAGTATGATGATAAATAATATATGCATAACTTTTAAACTTTACATATTGAAATTTAAACCGATTGCCCAATTCTCGTAATAAAAACACTTTAAAATAGGTTTCCGATGTAGTATAATAAACGTCAAATATGATGTGAAGAAGTAAGTGCCTCGCTGATTTCAGCATGAATGGGTCAGCTCGACCGGGGAAGGACTACCCTCTCACAAAATATCGACGTGAAATAGCAGTATTCCTACTGTTGTGTTTCGTTCGGTGAGTGAGAGGGCCGGAGGCTCAATCACCCTTTTTCCCCCTTCCCGCTCCTTTGCCTTGCCTTTACTAATGGGTCGGCAACGCGCAAGTGATGCCTCTGGTGTTGCAGGCGTCAATAGGCTACGGTGACCACTTACCATTAGGTGGGCCGTATCCTTCTTTGCCACCTTAGGGCGCGTTCCCACTATGTCGTGACGATAGATTATCGTGTCGTTTAAAGCGTCGTGGCTTGTGTATTTAAATAGAGGTCTTGACATACAGGATGACACGATTAACTATCGTCCACGACTTTTTTTTGCAGTGACGACAAATTGTCAAGTCAATGGGAACTGCTAGCACGACAGTCGTAAAATGATAAAAAAACGTCACGACTAATCATGACAGCAAATCCTGTGTCGTTGTTGCAACTATCAATCGTAGGCACGATAAAAATATCGTCTCGTCGTTTACACGTTCAACGATAAAATATTGCTACGATACAGTGACGATAAACAGTCGATATAATGGGAACAGCTAGAAACGACAGTCGTCCAATGATAAATTAATCGTCATGACATAGTGGGAACGCGCCCTTAGTTGTATAAAGTAAAAACGCAATGAATGCTTACATTTAACATTTATTTTAATTTTATCATGAAGTACTGTAATATTTACTCGCGTTAATCTAAATTTCCTATATATTTCCATCCCTCGAGAACAGTTCTCTTTTTCTGTATGCAAAGTCGGTCTTATTCTGTACCTCTGATAATGTAAATGGTGTAGATAAGGCGTGAAAGCGTAACAAACATAACTCACATTCGTATTTATTGTATTAGTTAGGATATTGATGATTATGTACATATGTGTGTGTGCCTACAACACTGAGATTAGACCTCTATTTCGATCGCTTTTATCATGTGAATTGGCCTTCTGTACTAAAAGTATGTTATCGATGTTCAAGGTAAAGTGCATAGTTAGTGTACTGTACTATATAACCATCAACGAATTAACTTCCAAAGTTGCACTGTAGTACATTATTCTTGCAACATGTAATAACCAATTAAAAATTAATTTGACTTACAGTAAACTACCTCCATACGAACTTCGTGTTGACTGTTGACCTATTGACCCGAGACTGTAGAGTTCCTTCCGCTTTAATATTACCGTTACAAGTAATACATTTTAGCGAAATTTGTATCAAAATTAAGTTAGTTAAATATACAAGTAACTCTTTCTGATTTACAGTGAAAGGAACACCATTAAAATAAGAATTAATGACATCGATTAAAGAGATAACATGCTAGATATTACTGATAATATAAATTAATGAGATAATATATAAGATGGCATTTGTCGGCCTCGATGGCGTAGTGGTTAGTGTAACCGACTGCCACGCCCGAGGTCGCGGGTTCGATTCCCGCACAAGCCAAACATTTGTGTGCATGAACATGGATGTTTGTCTTGGTCTGGGTATTTCTATGTATAATATGTATGTATTTACAAAAAAAAAAGTATATATGTATGTTTATCCATTGTCTAGAACCCATAGTACAAGCTCTGCTTAGTTTGGGCTAGATGGTGTTGTGTGTATGTGGTAGAATATTATTATTATAGAATATTATTTAGTACAGTGACGTTACTTATCTTTTTTGTAGATATTGATGTGTTTAAGACTGCACGAATTATTGTAATGTCAACCTGTCCCATTATTGGGTACGGCCACTACACAGAATGTGAAGGGTTAGACTAGTTAGGCATAGTTCACTACGGTAGCCCACTGCAGCTTAGGAGATTTTATACTCTCGTGAACATTATGGGGTGGTCAGACATGTAGGTTATTTCACAATATTCAAAAGCGAATGGTAATTAGCTATTTCATACGAACATAACTTTCAAAATTAAGTTCGTGTCTTGAAATCAAATTCGAAACAATAAATTAACACTTAATAATTAGTCTATTTCATAGACGCCTTTGTCCCTCATTAAAATGAACTCAGTCATGGCAACGGTGATTCAAGAAGTAACAAACAAATACATTTTTGTATCCAAAATATCAAGTATATTTTCTCAAAATACACCTCACTGGATTTGATTTTTGTATCGCGGAGAATTTAACTAACATTCAACAAACGGACACAAAGAACACCTTGACTCGGAACAACTATTAATTGTAGATCACATTTTTATGTCTCGTATGGGATTCGAACTCACAACACTCGGCGTAGTGGTAGAAGCCAGGCGTCGACTGCGCCATCCGTGCATTCAAACTACTGAATTTAAAATGTTTGTTTGTTAAGTTTGTGTAGAATATAGAAACAATATATTTTCTAGGTCAGGCCAGGTCACACCGTGAGTAATAAATATCCGGCTATATATTAAAACCTTTTAATATAACAGTCGTCGTTTTGCTTTTAAATTCTGATGTATTGTATATTTTTATACGGTAACAAGGTTAGCAAATGTACAACTTTGTAGGATTTAATATTTACTAGCGGTCGCCTAGTGGTCAAAATTCGACCAAAATTCCTAAGCTTTGCTAATTTGTTATCTGTTTTTCTTTATTACATATAAATAAATAAGGTATTGGGAACCATAGTTACAAAGAATTGCAAGACGTCAGACGAACAATGCCAAAATACTACGAACACGATTCGACTGCGTGTGTCAAATGCGTGGTTGTATGTGTGTGGTGTTTTTTCATCAATTTAATATATCTCTAAAGCATATTTTATAAAAATATTAGGATTCGCCCCTCCTTCTCCATGTAAACTTTAACTGTGCCAAATTTCATTCTCCTCCGTCCGCGCAATTTTCGTAAAAAGTGGTACAAAGTTTTTGCTTCACGTATTAATATATAGATACAGTAAGGCTAAGAAACGAGCTAAAATATAAAATGGCAAGAAGCCATGGCGGCAGCTATCTCTTACCGAATTATTATTGCATATGTACATGAGAAGAATACAATGCTATGTACTCTGTAAGGTGTTGTCTTAATCTCTCGTACGCGGTAATAATATTGCGGTTTCCTGAACTGAAATCTTGTTTCTATGAAACTATCTGATACTTTTCATTATTATTAACTAATGTTGGCTACGTATAAGTTTGTGCTAAGAGCGGCATTCCGTCATTATTGCAATCGGTACATATTTGTAACAATACATTGGATAATTGCGGCTTCGATGGCGTAGTGGTTAGTGTAACCGACTGCCACGCCTGAGGTCGCAGGTTCGAGTCCCACACAATTCAAACATTTGTGTGCATGAACATGGATGTTTGTCTTGGTCTGCTTTGAAATATATATTACGCATGTATTTACAAAAAAAAGGTATATGTATGTTTATCCATTGTCTAACCTACCCATAGTACAAGCTCTGCTTAGTTTGGGCTAGATGGTGCTATGTGTATGTGATAGAATTTGATAGAATTTCCGTTTATTATTATAAAGACTTATGGACTATATAATATCAGCCCTGTATTCAACAGTCCCACTGCTGGCTCTTCTCAGTTTTACAAGGGTTAGGCCATAGTCCGCCACGCTGGCCCAGTGCGGGTTGGCAGACTTCACATCCCTTTGAGAACATCAAGGAGAACTCTCAGACAT
This sequence comes from Catocala fraxini, assembly GCA_930367265.1. Taxonomy (NCBI): domain Eukaryota; kingdom Metazoa; phylum Arthropoda; class Insecta; order Lepidoptera; family Erebidae; genus Catocala; species Catocala fraxini. The sequence goes on from OV884038.1 coordinate 17,253,786, forward strand.
GCAGGTTTCCTCACGATGTTTCCTTCACCGCTAAAGCGAGCGATAATAAACTATTTAATACGCACATAGCTTCGAAAAGTCAAAATTGATAGTTCGGTATTTTCACATTTATAATGATAGTGCATAATATTAGGGTATTGTTTGTTATATAGTACTTTGTAATCAGTTTACGCACTTCATATTAAATTCTCAGCATTATATAAATATCGATTGCTCCACAGCGTACAAATTGACATTTATGTTTACACAATAAACACGAGGACGGGGTCGCAGAATGCTCCTACAATTTAATCAAACAGCCATCGTGCGACATTTTATGCGTTACCATGGGTTTGCCACGCGGCGACTTGGGATTACTTCGGACAGAATCGTATAGTAACTTCTTGTATCCCGGGGTCCCCGAATCCCATCACTATATAGCAATTGTAAAAAGGATTTATTGTGAAAATGCAGGCTTCGATGCTGCAACCCAATCTTTATTTTTCGAGTATGTTTTTCCTACTATAAAGGGTTTTCTGTAAAGATATTATAAGGGAATCTAAGTGATTTCATTATCTATCAGGTTTTAATTAATTATTGGTAGTCAGGAATATAAGATGACATGACTTCAAAACCTTGTAGATAAAAGTAACCAATTACCAAAATTGTGATTCAATGGCGATTTAGAAGAGTCACCGTCAGTTATCTTCGGGTATCTTCTTAGCTCTTGATTTTGCCTAGCAACTAACGGAGATGTAGATTCAGTATTTTTTTTTAAATATAAGCTTCATAAAAACAAAAACGTGAAATGTACTTTAACAGAAATGTCCGTGTTATCTGAAAGGTAAACACTATTCAAGAATACGTAATAAATCACGTCGTTTTGGCATCGTTCTTCGACTCTATTAATTCATCTAATTTCGACAGCTTACATCAGATTTTGGTAGTCTAAATCTGTCATGTCATAGTACAGAAGAAAGGCCTTACAGTAATTTCGATAAGACAGGGTAAGACTTTAAGGTCTATGTCCAGCAGTGGACGTCTTTCGACTGAGAGGGTAAGACTTTTACTATCCCAAAATTTACGTATTTAAGGATATACGTATATTTTGGGCTAATAAAAGTCTCAACAAAGACAAACAAACTCACATTTGCATTTATAATATTAGTAAGGACTAATATTATAAATTCCAATGTGAATTCGTTAGATAGTTTGTTTGTTACGCTTTCACGCCTTATCTATTCGACAGATCATCATGAAATTTCGCGTACACGTTGTCGGGGGACCAGAAAACGGGCATAGGACCTTGCATCCAAAAAAGTACTTTTACTAATCTCACCTAACCTACATTTACGCGACCGAAACGCGGGCAAAATCTATTACTATACGCGTGCAAAATATTGAGGATAGTTTATTGTCTCAAGGGCAAAAAAGAGAGAAGAAAAGTATAAATGAAACACGGAGAGGGAATACACAGTGATATATGACTCCATTTTAGTAAAAAAAAGGAATTCAATCGGTCTACGTGACATTTGGAATTATAGTTGAACAAGTCTTTATTGCTTTAGTTTTGTTACCTAATTGTTTTCGTTCCTGTTGTTGAATCCAATCACTCGCAAATAATACGGTTTTTTTATTTAATATCAATATAATATCGGTATGCTACTAGGCATACATGTCCCTGAGGGCCTTATAATAAATTGATTTACAAAATACGCTATTTACTTCAAATTTTAATTATTTTATATATTTATCTGTTTTATGAAGTTAAACAAATAGTTACACAAATATAATACGGCTTAGTTACATATTAATACATTTTCATAATTATCTGAAAGAATGCTTTCTTAACTTGTAAACAACAACAAAACTTAAGAGTAAAAAAACATTATTGTGCAAAAGAGATAACTAGATCTCGCACTGATTATACCTCTAAAACCATCATTTCGTATCTTATGCTTCCTACTCCAAAACCAAGCGGATTTTAATATTTTTTAACAAAGACTTTTGGGTATGTCTGTATGGTTTGAACAATAGTATAACTTACCTAATACTGACATTTTGATAAAGCCTAATAAAAAAAATTAAATGTTAGAAATAATAATAAATAATATTTACATATTTTATTGCTCTAGTGTCCGTTATTCAGGGAGAAAACAGAGGAATACGTGAGACGAAACGCTCCCTCATTTTCTCTTAAATTCACATTTTCAGTTAATTTTTCTTATACAAAAGCAAACATAACAAATATACATACAATTAAACACTTCAGGGATAACTTCAGGCATTGTTCGAACGTTTAAGATTTCATAGTGAACAAGAAACAACGACACCACTAAAATATACCTATTGTTATTCGATTTCGAGTATAAGTTTCTTACTTAAATATTATATTTGAATATTTAGTATCATCTTTATCTCTTACTTTAAACTTTCCCAATTACCACAGGAAGATAGTAAGCAAACTGCTGTACAAGTTTATAATATGAAAGTGATGTAACCTACTTACCTAATATTACTAATGTAAAACCACTTAGCCTAATCGGACTAAAAGTAGGACACATCTCATACTTATGTTAATATTCAATTAGGATAATGGTAGTAATTACAGTAATATATCTTTCTTTATAAGAAGAGTCCACGATACCAGCTAAAAGTAGCGAAAGGCTCGCAACTGAAATTACCGAACCCTTATAATGATGTTCGTCATTTATAAAGGTTTTATAAAAGCTAGCCTTTTTATAAATCCGCTGCTGCGGTGTGACGCGCCTATTTTGAGGGCGGTATTAAAGTTTCACTTATGTTCCTGTCATGCATTATATTTTCTTGGGGATTTTATAGTCTTAATTGTTGAGTTGTTGTTATATAGCTAGTTTATATTGTTTGACAGGTAATTGCGTATTCGGTCTATATGGTAAATTTCTGGTGTCGGTAAAAGTATATTTACAACCTTTGCAAGTTGTATTAAATATACATATATCCACCTATACATCCATACTAGTTTCAATTAAAATTAAAATTTGCACATTGCCTTGGATTTGTAGTTTCAAATAAAATAGAGGTTATTTCAAGTATTTATCTCAGCGAACCTTCTTCTGCCTTAGCCTTTATTATTCCCAAGTCACTTGGGGTCGGCTTTTCTAGTCTATCCGGATTTGACTGGATATCAGTTTTTACACGGAGCGACTACCACCTGACGTTCGCAACCCGAAGGCTAACGATACCCTAAGGCTAGACCAGTGTCAGATTATTAGAGGGAACTGACTTTTCCAATAACGACTGTCATAGATGTTCATAGCAGCCGGGACCGACGGCTTAACGAGCTCTTCGAGGCACGGAGCAGGCGATAATTGTCAATCAATACGCACATAATTTCGAAAAGTCATATAACTTCCGAAAGTCAAAGGTGCACGACGTGGGTTCGATCCCGAGACCCTCTGAATTGCAGTCTGTTGGTCTTCCCACTGAGCTATCTCTGCTTGTTCTTTATCTCGACCAACTGGACTTGTATTATATTGTGCAGGCTAGAGCGACATATAAGTGTATCGCAGTCAACAGTCCTACAATGTTATTACAGTAACTGAATTAATAGTATTGCATATGGTCCTACGTCATAGTCCGTAAATAGTATCAAAGTCTGCTATACATAGACTGTTCTTGTATGTAGTGATAGAGTCAAGAATAATTAATGTTAAATGTGAATAAAAAGATTACCTACAGGACAGGCCTAGCCTAGTGTAGGAAGTCTTTGGCAAAACAATAAATTCTTTTCCTTAGTTATATTATTAATTAACATCTTAACATTAGTAGGTGCACTGGGCAAAATTAATGACCAATTATTACCAGGCTAAAAAATTATCAAAAGCTCTATAGAAGCTACGTCAAATATATATTTGACCGGCCAAACAATCACAGTATACTTAATAATTTAGGCCTATACTTAAAAGAAATTGTAATTAGTAGTTCTTCCATTAATTTATTGTTGCTTCTTCATTCAAAGATAGAGCTCCAAAGTACATAGTCAATGTGTTTTGTTCAATGCTTATAATATTCTATCACATACACGCAACACCATCTAGCCCAAACTAAGCAGAGCTTGTACTATGGGTACTAGACAATGGATAAACATACATATATACTTATTTTTGTAAATACATACATATTATACATAGAAACACCCAGACCAAGACAAACATCCATGTTCATGCACACAAATGTTTGACTTGTGTGGGAATCGAACCCGCGACCGCAGGCGTGGCAGTCGGGTTACACTAACCACTACGCCATCGAGTCGCTTATGTCAGCCTGAAAGCTGTATTTAAATGGAAAAAAAACCTAAGTAATAGGTGTTGTTAGCAAATACTCAGACTCATATTAGCGATTTGATCGATATACTCTTCTTAGTCTAGTGGCGTACGCTTAAGCTCAAGCGCTACTGGCAGTCAACGGGTTGTGATTCCTAAGTAGTCAAGTTTAATTAGTTATTTTGTTCAAGAACTCTCATTAGTACACAGGAATAAATAATGGATTACTTACTGTGCGGTTACAGCACATAAAGATGTCTACGTGCCACGGACTTGGCCAAAGTTGGGAATAGTTCGCTTCGCCTTATGAAAAGCGTGCTTGATTGACACCAATTGTAATGCTGTGTGGAGTTGGCTATCATCAACACTTACAAAGTATGTAATGAAGTCAAGCTCGCTTCAACTCGTTTTGACGGGACACAAATCATATTATATTTTGATGAGATGCGTCTGAAATCGACCGATAAGAATATTATTTAGTACTATTAACGTAGATTTTAGATAGAAACCATATTTCATTACAATCTTATGACATTTCTTGATTTTACTATGGTGACGTTGAAATAAAAAGCTTCATGTAAGCCTTATAGACGTCAAATATGAACTGAAATGCAATTTGTGAATATACATTTAATATTTAAAAGACTAAGATTAGATCGGAACTCTATTGATCACAGTTTTATACTAGAATTAGCTTTTGCTCGCGTAAAAGTAGGTTAGTTTATGTAAGTCAACATTTCTTTTTTAAATAAAATATAGTCTATGTTACTCGGTGATAAAATAGTTATCTAATGAAAGAAAAAGTTTTGTGAAAGAATTTTAAAAATCGGTTAAGTAGTTTCTGTTAAATCTTTACAAACAAACAATAATATTATGTATAGATGCATACATAGATTAACCCTCACGCTTTATCGTAATGGCGTGTCATTAGATTTTTTGTATTAAATACCTTGTTGCATTATATATTTTGCGCTTGGTTTCATATCATACAGTCAAGATCAAATAAAATTTGCAAACAAACAAACGTGTGTATCTTTATGCCTGCAGTTACGTACGAGTGCGACTCTTATCTATGTGAACTGCGCTGCAATGTTGGTGCAATTAAAATGTGTGACGTCACATCAGCCCACGGGATTTTTTCGGGCGCGTCATCGGTTCTAAGTTTTTATTATATTTATTACTAACCTTTACCCGCGGCTTCGCTCGGTTTAATGTATGTTATTTTTCGATTTCTCGAGAACAGAACCGTCTTTATTTCGGGCGAAAAGGTACTCTATATCCTTTTCTGCACCTCTGATAACGTGTATACAATATTTAATGATGATCGGTTCAGTAGTTAAGAAAGCGTTACAAATAAACAAACTAATTCAAATTCGCATTCATAATATTAGTGAGAATTAAACATGTTTACTTATTATAAAATAAAGTATAATTATGTATATATTACTTTTGTTCTAAAACTTATTTGAGATTCTGACAAAATTATATGTACTACAACACAAATACCTCTGTCGTTCTTTAACCAAGTATTACTACAATCATTTTAATTATGAATCTGCACGCCAGGCCGGGTAATTATGGTATGCAATAGCCCATTATCCCTTGGTAGGAGTGACTTTGGTGAAGTTTAATATGAATAATAGCTATACTTTAGACATCATATCGGTGTTTATATCATAATTCATTAAAGTTTACAAATGTAAGGGAGTGCAATGGCGTGTCGCATGCTACTAATTTGTGCAGTACCTGATGCCAACAGTAATGTATTAACTTTATGCTATTGAGTGTTTTTTGATGAACTGATTGTGTCATATTTGTAAGTTAATGAGTCAGCAGAGAAATTAATTATATTTATGAGAAAATTAGGCATATAAAAATATAACATAATTACAAAAATACTAATAATTATCTTCTTCTCCCTTAGCCTTTATTATTCCCAAGTCACTTGGGGTCGGCTTTTCTAGTCTAACCGGATTTGACTGGATATCAGTTTTTACACGGCGCAGCTGCCACCTGACCTCCGCAACCCAAAGGCTAACGATACCTAAGGCTAGACCAGTGTCAGGATATTAGAGGGGAAAAACACTAATAATTATAATACTGAATATTTACAGAAATGGTTTAGACATTGAAGAATTCGTCAGCATCGCGTTACGAATACGTTTGTAAAAATACATAGTATATTAGATCAATTCGTTTTAATTTAATAATGTAAATATATTATAAAGATTGTTGTAAATGTAATAAAAGAAAATAGGCATATAATATAACAATATCAGCCTTGTATGAAAACTGTCCCACTGCTAGGCACGGGCCTCTTCTCAGTTTGAGAAGGGTTAGGCCATTGTCAACCACGCTAGCCCAGTGTGAATTGGCAGACTTCACATATCTATGAGAATATGATGGAGGACTCTCAAATATGCAGGTTTCCTCAAGATGTTTTCCTTCATCTTTAAAGCGAGCGATAATAAGCTATATAATACGCATATAACTTCTATAAATCAGAGATGTGCGCCTTGGGATCGTACTTGATACCTCTGCGTGGCAGTGCAACGGTCTTCCACTAAGCTATTGCTGCTAGTTAAATGAAATTAGGCATATTAAAAATTATTTCTCAATGAAAAGTAGTGCCGAATTTACCTAAGAAAGCATTTATAGCTTTTTGTAATATAGGCAAGTATTGTGAGTGTCTTGTGAACATCATGCAGTAGTATTTTTGCCATATCCAATTGGCAGGAATTATCTGCCAATCTGTTCGCCTTTCTGCTCTAGCCAGCTTAACTCACCTATATACAATGATGAATGAAAGTACCAGGTATTAAAAATAAAAATATATATTCGTCGCGTTCTCTTAACTTTTCTTTATTTTATACTTAGAAACTTTTGCATCAGGACCAAAAATAAGTGACGAGTTATAAATATATTATTTTTCGAGCAGAAACACGGCGCGTTTTTATTACTGATGCCAACTGAATAATGTAGAAAATTGAATAGGGCATAATGCATTCCACTTGAAAGTCTTGTAGCCAAAATTAAATGTCCACACGGGTGACGTATACCACCTAATGTGTAGAATAACGCCATTAATCGCATTGAATTCCATATATAATGTCCTCTTTCACATAAGATAGCAGTTCAAAACTTTTGTGGTGGTCCTGAAGTGAAGAGAGTTTCTAGAGTTTCTTAAGTACAGGAGGGATAGTGATCTTTGCCCTTTCGCATGGTGGGTAATGCGCAAGTTTACTACGTTCTATTATTACAAACTGTACTACTTCTTTATTAATTCGTTTTGGATTGGATTACGGAGAGTTAAACTAAATAACTTCTGTTGGTCTGTTGGTAGTATCTCCGCAGGCGGTCAGATATTTAATTGATTTATATATAAGGCGATTTATATATACGCTTATGCATACCGAGCTGATAAGTGTATAATGAAGAAGTCTTTGGTACAATAGAACGCTTTATTATCCTGGTTAAGTGCTTACTGATTACAATTATGGATGGGTATTGAATTTATATATGATTCGGCTTTTACATACTTTTTTGTAGGCTTGACGTATCGGCCATGTTGCATTGGGCCTTAATTATAATTATTATTTATTTATTATATTGTATTGTATGTATTTATTTATATTGTATCTTAACGTAAGCATAAAAGGAATGTTATATTTACACCTATTAGTTTTCAATCGAGGTGAAATATTCGATAGCCTTAGTTTAAACACGTGCGATGTTCATCAAATAACTACATTAAATAAAAAATATATGTATATATTGCACAAAAATAACCATTCATTCGGTAGCCTTTAAGTTAAAGTGGATGGCAATGGGAATCAGCAGTAGGCGGTCCGTTTCTCTTTATGATCGTTAATAATCTATGTATACCTAAGTGACCCCTCTTTGAAGTTTCCTTATAAAAGTTGTTATCGCTTGTGAGTTATTGGCACCTTGAGATTCGAATGCAGATAAAATTAACGTTTTCATAAAAAATACTCATTCAGTAATATTTTTAAAGTATCTTTTCCTGCAGTAGATATAATTGGCATTTAGTTAAGTGTCGAATGGCAATTACGCAGTTTTCTTTTTGGAAAATGTACTATGTGCCTAGAATATTAATAAATAGTAACAAATCAGTTTTATATCTCTGTGAACCACGTTACTTTGCAGGTAGACATTCTATTTAAATGCTTAAACTAAAAACAGTTGGCTACATATATAAATGAATGCACTTTGTACGTAATTTTTATTCTTCCATGTAGCTGTCGCCTTCTCTGTATATTGACAAAATACAGCCTACTGATTCTTAACGTGTTCATTCTGTAAACTTACTATGTATCGGCATGGCTTCAGCAGTAATAACATTAAGCGTGCACTTCATGTTATTCACAAATACATATTTGCTTACATCGCAAATGGAATAAATACAATGTATATACGTCACAGTATTTTACTTTGTTTATATATCAGAGCTAGGTAATCCGGAATGTTATTCTGGTTTAGGAGCGTAAATGGGTTTCTATCATGCGCAGCCGTGTTTGATACTCGGTTTGGACGTTGGTCGTGCTGTTGGGTTTAAGTGTCTGTAAATGTTTAGTTCGTTCAGATATTTATTAGTAGTAGAACTTAGTTTAGAACTGTGTAGATGATTATAGACTCAATACCAATCTGTGGTAGCTAAGCATAGTAGGAAAAATGCGGGTCCACACATAGTCATCTAAGTTCTCGGCAATTAACGGGAATTATTATGACTCGGTTTTTATGTTTAAGCAACGACTCGTTTCATCTACAGCTACGGTCAGTTAATTTATGAAATATATTCTATGAAAAATATATCAAAATGTTACGGGGTATCCTGCGCAAGCGACGAATACGACACGACGAACGCGATTAAAACAACCTACCCATCTTGCGGCCTATATGGCAGTCTGCGGCGAGACGCGGCGTAACGCGTACCTGTTTTGTGGGCGACCAGACGTGACACAGCTAACTACGAAATGGTTGATTCTCAAATTAAGACTTAATAGCAGGAATAATGTAATCGAAAGTAGACGGTAACACGCCACAATACTGTTTAAACATTTTATAATCGTTTCTTAATTTAGGATATAAATGATGGAATTTGCCAAATATGTGTCTTTGTAAAACTATTATATTTGTTTTCTTTCTATGTATTTTACTATATTTTTTTAAAAGCCTCTATTTTAAGTATAAATATTTCAAGCAAAATTGCACTGAACTTCCCCATGATTTGAGACGTAATGACCAAAATCACGCAGGACATTTGTCACGTGTAGCATCGCATCGCATTGCATCGTGTTGCGTCGCGTCTCATCGCGTCGCGTTCGTCGCTCACGCAGGACATCCTGTTACTGTCCATAACTAAAACTAGTTTCTTGAATACGGGAAGCGGGGTTATTTGTCCAATATAAAATAAATATTCTATGGGTAGTTCAAAAGTGTATATTCGATGTCAATAACCTTATATTAAAATCTGTTTGACTAAAATCTGAATTAATGCTGTTAAGAAAGATTTGTTTTAAGTAAAGACCGCCAAACATTTTTTACTAACCCCTTTTAAACAACAAATATGAAACCATGATTGTTTTCAAGCGAAAAGTTACACAATAAGAACAGTAGAAGTAAAATATTCTTTATAATTAAACACAATCACAACGAGTATTGTTCCCTAAAAGGCTCTTCCCCGATGTCAAAATAAAATGGCGCGAATAATTTGTCAAGTCGACAAACTTTTGTACGTTGATATAAAAGACACTATAAAACAAACTGGGCAGTTTTTAGAGTTCGAAAACTCTTATACAACAGCTTTGTCCGTCCGTCTGTTATACAACTTTCAGCTCAAGAACCGTAAGAGCTAGAGATTCGCAGTCAACGCCATTCGACTCAGCATAGTCGATATACCCCCAAAATGACTATGACCTTTGACCTCTGACCTCACGGTCACGTGATACCATTTTTTCGAACTCTGTGATTTACGGCAGTTTATTGCCGTTTCTCACTTGTTGTTATGTGTGTATTGATAAGATTTAGTGATATTTCTAATTGTTGGTTATTATTACTCAATTATTAAATCAAAGTTTCGCACGAGATGCAATATAGTTGCTTGTTCTTTTTATTACTTTATGTGCATCTAAGTGGTTGCCATACCTGCTTTGTTAGAGGTTAACTTTTTCCAATCGTTTATATTTTAATCCTTGAGTTTGCTAAGTTCAGTAATATGTAAATACATAATAATGGTGTATTGGTTGCAGTTCTTTACATATATAAATAAGCAGTCTTGTAATATTATCTAGAAGAGTGTCTTGCCTGTTCTTCTCATTGGTTCAACGCCCTTACTTTCCTGAAAGTGACAACACGTAAATCTAAAAGTAAATTCAAATTATTTTATATCATAGTTAGTGTAACCTAAAAGTTTATAAAAGTGACCTTAAGAAATAACCAAACTTTGATTTTGATATTTGAAAAGTGATTGATCTGCTTGCAATGAAACTTACATTATCATTAAGTTATAATTAGCAATACATTAAGTAAATAAAATATTGCGTGGGTGTGACTTGTATCCAATCGAAACTAGCGTTGCAAAAAGCAGGGAAAAAGCCCGTTTCTTTCTAATTCCGTTGTTTTTTTCAATGTTTCATTCGAAAGTTTCAAGAAAATTTGCCAGTATATATTTCATGTTTTTTCCCAACAAAACCGGAAAAAACCGAAAATATTGAAAGAAACGGGAAACTTTCCCATGTTTATTTTTTCATATCCGTACTTTACTTACTATAAGTACGGGCTTTAACTTAGGATATTCTATGCTTTAACTCTTTCCATAATAATACCTACGTACCGATAAAATGTAGGGTAGAATGAAAAAAAATCAACGAGCTAGGCGCGCACGCCCCCGCTGTTGTGCATCTAGTATTCTATTAGTTGCATAAATAGTTTTATCAATTTACGTTCACCTATTAAAATATATTTCAATTTCAATAAAACTTGTACTTTTCAACTTTTCAAAACATCAAGTGAAACATTCGAAAGAATCCTGTTTCTTTCCAAAGGATTCCTTCTTTTCATTTTTCAATGTAACATGCGAGAAAATGGAATAAAACCACAATTTGTTTTTTCATGAAAAACACAAATTGTAATTTTCGGCATTTTCAACTCTAATCTAAACAAAGTTTCAGTTTAACCTACTCATCACGAAAGATTTGATTGATTATGTGAGTGGGATAGATCGCTTGTGGGCTAACACTGACCTTTATATAAAGTTCAGTATTTGCCCACGTATTCAGATGTATTTTTTAACAAGGTGACTAATAAGTATACAAGCTTTTAGTTAATTCGCGATTTTCGTGGGTGATACACACTGGCAACAGCGCTAGTGAAAGAATAGCAATACTCTGATCTTAAAAAAATACGGTTATGGTATCAGCGAAAGAGACAAAAGTAACTTATGACAGCACAGCGCCTTCGCAGAAAGCTCGGCAATACTATTCGCAAGGAACACAACACAAGGTTGTTTAATCACGATCTTCTACCATTTGACAGCACGGATAGTATTCTGGTTTGAGTGGTCACTGCGCCACTGCGCGCGGTGTTGCGGGTTTGATCTCCACACAGGGCAAAAATTTGTATGATCCACATATAGTTGATCCGATTCTAGGTGTTTTCTGTGTCCGTTGTTTTAATGATTGAAAATTCTGCCGCGACACAGAAAAATTAGTAGTGCGGAAGATGTTTTTAAACATTTCATTAATCAGTATATTCCAGTTGAACGACATTTTTTCATCTTTTCACTCGTGTAAGTAGTTTTTACAAAATTGATACTATTATTATTGCGAAAGCAAAAATGTATATATTCTAAAGCACTTAACGTACCTACTAACAGATAGGTAATTGCAAAGATGATACTTGTACGTGTCCTGACATATATATTCAAAGTTTATAAATAGTTATTCTGGGACCTCGTGCGTAAATTTACGCACGAAGCGGTTTGCTTCCACTTTTATAATGCGAACCGCTAAGGAGTGGAATTCACTACCTTAGTCTGTGTTTCCAGATGAGTACAATCTGGGTGTCTGTAAGTCGCGAGTGAATAGGTATCTTTTAGGCAAGCGTGCTCCATCGTCGACTGCATCTTCACTTAAGATCAGTTGAGATCGCGGTCAAACATAAGCCAATTACAGCGTAAAAAAAAAAAAATTGACTACCCTCAGTCAGTCTGGCACGAATACAGATTTAAAATACTGATTCTCAAATTTAACAATCTAAATAAATATTCTCTCAAAGCACCAATCAAATCCACTAAGTACAGTTAGTTGTATTGGCAGAAGCAAGCTGATTATTGAAACTTGTACTGTTTGTACGTTTGTGTTGTTTAGCTTCGGTCACGTGGGTGTCATCGCAAATTGTACTACAATTCCCTGTCCTCGCTACACGAATGGAATAATTTATTTATAGCTGATGCTCTGTGCTTGTTTAGCTATCAAATTATCCAGTTATGTGTACAACGACTACACAGTGTAGGCGTGAGAAAATAAATCTGGAATAAGTAGACCAATGGAATGGAAACTAAAGCTAATTTCATTATTCTGGTTTACTTAGTACCGTGATAAATGTATAAAGCATAACGGTATTTTTGATAAAGATAAATTCAATTTAAAATATTTGAGGCATTAAAGCAAACTTGAAACATCATGTTACAAAATCTGACAGTCTATAAAATATTGTTTTCCAATCAATTGCGAACCGCTAGAGGGCAATTTGAAATAAATGATAGGTAGTAAGACTTATAGATTAAATAGAAAAAATTGCGAATGGTTTTTGAAATCCATCCGAGTAAATAAGTAAACTAATAAGTTAGTTCGGAGGGGTGATCTTTACATAATCGAGGTTAAAAGGCTCTTCTAGAAAGCATTTCTGCCGTACAACATTGATCCTGCTTATAATAACGTAGTATAATTAAAAACAAGAAACTCAATGGGCTAGTGGCCAGCTTGCCTCTAGCGCAGCTCCAACTTTTGTAGGTTTAAACTTACACGGTACAATTATTTGTGCGATCCATAAGTAATTGTTCTGAGTTTGGGTATGATTATATGTTTTGAAAGTTCTTCACAAAACAGACAAAAATATATATATTCGTGTATAAAACACGTGAAGAGAGTAGTATCGCATTCATCCCGAAAGCCTCTCTTTAGAAGTTGTTCTTCCGAAAGACATAATTTGTTAAACATATCTAAAACCCTCAACAAAATACGTAAATAATTTCAAAGAAAGCCTTGTATTTTTAAATATCGCAATCATCCAAAATAACGTTGGTAATCTTCATATTTATGTTTTCACTTTAATCTTGTAATTAGCTATTGAATTTATCATGTAACCTTAGCAAACATTTAATTAAGTATTTTTCCTTAAGAAATTAGCAAATGAAGCCGGAAAATATCCACTTCTGTGTTAGCAATCTTGGGACTGAATAATAAAGTTTGTAACAAAATATATCTCTTTAAACAGTTCTCACATTTCGAAGAAAACGTTATCTAATAGGCTTATCGTAATGAGGCTTTAACTTTGAACTCGAAAATATGATCAGTGTAAAATTCTAAAATAAGATCTTTTATTATATGTATAATTTTCGAAATAAAGTACAATTTAAACTTAATCGCCAAGCTTATAAAAAATAAACTATGACACAAAACAATCTTTTACTAGTTTCCTTATGCATACTAATGGAAGATATGAAACTCCTTGCTATTTATCTGTGGCTAGATACTTACAATCTAGATGTCTTGAACTCCAGGATTGAGCCAAACGTGCCCCATAGTCGAGAAACTTCTGTACATTGGTATAAAATACACTACAAAATAAACTGAGAACTTTCTTTTATGTGTCTCATGTGTCAAAATTTAGTGAGATTTGTAATTTGCACGTGAAAGTGTCTAAACACAAGAATAAGTAGAATTTAAAAAAAAATGCGAGATTCGAGTGCCTCGTGTAGTAATGACGCACAAAATTTTAACATTACAGAAAAATACGTAAGAGTCAACTCACAATAAATAACTAAAGATACTAGTCATTATTCTGAAGATAAAAGCAAACGATACTTTCGACGTTGGAAATTTAAAATCCGAATCTTTAAAGCACGACGCTTGTTTCTCAGTGTACGTTAGAAATCCCGAAGACCTAGTAATCCAAATGTCTGTTTAGATATTTTTATTACTCTGCTCCGTATCGGGCTCATTATGCGCGGCCAGATAAATTCCTTGTAGTTTATTCACGCTGAGAATTCCATTAATGAAATGGTGCTTATTTAAATTTGTGGCTGGCTGCTTTCTGTCATTGTACTCAGGATTGAGGGTACCGTTCTTCGCTTTTGTTGCCTACAATCGCCTTGTTGACGCTTCGTTTAGTTACAGGAACGAACAAATCTCCTTCGTCGCTTACAGCATACGAAATATGTACGAAAATGTATCCTTCTTCAAAAACAAGTGATATTTGTTCTAGTTTGTATTCAGTGGCGTTGGAAAAGCCTTACTTTGATTTTTGTTTGGTCATTAGGCAGGTTTAGTTGTTGATATATATTACAGTTGCAATCGTTCTGGTATATTACAGGAATATTAAACATGTAGCGCCGTTAAATACAACGCACGTATTGACAAATCGACGAATAATCTTATGTTAACGAAGCGGAACGTTGTGTTGCATCAAGATTGGCGTCACACTTAATGCCACTGCACGCTGGTCGAATCCTTTTCTTGTGGTCTAAAGCTCTTGTACTAGGAGCAGGTAATAAGCGGTAGTTAAGGCACTTGCGGCGGTTGTATGCATCGTGAAAATGGCGGACATAAGCCGTAGTGCAAATATCCACTCCCGTAGCCAATGAGTATTATGATTAACTTCCTCATGTAGCTCGCGTGAGAAGTAGCGTCGTGTGCACCTCATGCTTACGTCTCACTTTATAATTAAAAAATAAGGTAAATATTAAATGCTGTAGAAGTAAATATGCTGAATACGGGGTCCCTCAGCTGACACTCGTTAAAACCACTTTCCTATTGATAATCCTAGGTAATTAATGCAAATCGGAATTTTGCATTTTAGTCGAGTGGGTTTAGTTTGTTTATTTGCCATTTTGCTTGTTTGTTGATTTAGTACAAATATTAGAGAGATAGCAGCGATAGCTCGGTGGGGAGACCAACAGACTGCAATGCAGAGGGTCTCGCGTTCGAATCCATGTCGCGCACCTCTGACTTTCGGAAGTTATATGACTTTTCGGAATTATGTGCGTATTGATTGACAATTATCGCCTGCTCCGTACCTCGGAGAGCACGTTAAGCCGTCGGTCCCGGCTGCCATGAACATCTATGGCAGTCGTTATTGGGAAAGTCAGTACCCTCTAATATTCTGACACTGGTCTAGCCTTCGGGTTGCGGAGGTCAGGTGGCAGCCGCTCCGTGTAAAAACTGATATTCAGTCAAATCTGGTTAGACTAGAAACGACTCCAAGTGACCTAAGAATAATAAAGGCTAAAGGAGAAGTTGAGTTAGTACAAATAGTAACTACGTAAAAATATTCTAGTGAAGTAGGTAATTATGTCTGTTTTGTTAACAGACCATAGAAAACTTAAAGTAGGTCGGTGTTGTAAGCATCAATCCTCTGGCAACGAGGTGATTAGCGCTTTATGACACCATGCCCTGAAAGGAACGAGGCTTATGTCCGGCAGTCGACTGACTATCTGATTGGCAGTAAACTGTAATGGTTGGGGTAATTCCACTGTGTAAGTAAAGTAACTGTTAGGATTGCTGTTTTTAAAGAATAATTTATCAGATGTGAATAGAACTGAATTGATTTTAATTGGCTTAGCAAATAAATTACTCTCTCCTAATTAGCTACTAATATACATGTTATTGATGTTTTAACACTGCGTAAGATGACTGTAGGCATAATAAATAAAACTTTTCTTTCTTTTTCAAATTTTGTCCAGTTAATAGAGAGGTCAAACATTATCTACAAATAATACTCTTGTATTTAATATCAATGATTGATTTATAGAACATTTTTCATGCATACCTTTTATTAAAGGTTTATTATAAAACTAGTAGTTTTCCCGCGGTTTCACCCGCGTAAGTCCCATTCCCGTGTGAATATCGGGTTTCACCCCTTTCACCCACTTCAGGGTGGAATTTTCAAAAATCCTTTCTTAGTGCTCCCCTACACTCTCCAAGGAACTTACATGCCAAATTTCAGCTTCTTGCGTTCAGTAGTTTCGGCTGTGCGTTGTCTGTTAGTCACTCAGTACGGAAGAGTTTTATATATATAAATAAATACGTAAACAGTGTTCGTTTGTAAAAAAAAAATATTTACCTTGCTTTATTTATCAGTGCGTCGTCGAGTTACAATATATACTTAACATGTAACTATTTGTAACGTAAAATTGTTACTAATCACTACCTTCGAGCTACATAACTATACATATTGCGGGTCCGTATACCTATATACATATATTGGATTTGAAGGAAATCCATTTTAGATACGAAGCAACAATAGTTAAGCTGGTATAGGCTTTCAATGGCTATCAAACAGATGTATCTTATTCTATTGTGTGTGTTGGAACTGGTGTGTATGCAGTGATATTGGGTTTCGTCGAAGCATTTATCTCGGTGATAACGTCCAGTCCCTGACCGCTGTGAAAATATATTTTTGATGTCTAACGTACCATATTATGCTGCGTTATAGATATAATATCTATGGATAGTAAATAAAAGAAAATAATAAGTTTCGAGGCGTTACAATGTATTTTTCAGGTTAGGGTTATATAATTTGGTCTAACTACATACTTAGATACTTTGAAAATTTACAAATTAACCTATTAATTTTGATTTTTAAGTCAGATAGTAATTTACATCTCAGATTTATTCCGATCACGAAATGTTTTTAGTAGCTGAAATATAATTTTATTCAAAACTAGAGTTTTCCCGCGGCTTCGCTCTGGTCTACATCTCTAAGTCATCGTAAATAAATAATCTACAGCTACACGTTGTCAATAAATTTATATTCCTCGGGAACAATACTTATTCTCTGGATCAAAGGCCCCCTATATCCTTGTGTAATTTTCTAAACCCCTGACAACGTGTATACGTAATTTCATGGTGATCGGTCAAGTAATTTAGGTTTGAAAGTGTAACATACAAATTCATATTCGTATTTATAATATTAGTAAGGATTTGAAATTTTATGTAGCCGAATAAAACCATAGTTATTTCGTTACACAAAAATTTTGACAATGAAATTTGACTCTAAGGTTTCTGATAATATAACAAACCTCAATGTATTACGTATAGATATTAATATATTTAGACCTATTCAAATCACTCAGCTTAGTAATCTATCCTTTAAATAAACTCCAATTAATTATTCCTAGTTCGAGCAATTTCGACACCAGATAGGCCGAAATTAGCTGGGTCTAATTTCATCTCCGTTATATCGAACCAAACTTTAGCTCCATTTAGTATATAAGCATACGAATCACGTACATATTTAGTTTGAACATTTCATTGTGTAACGAATTCAGAATACGTATAATTTGTTGGTATAGGTGGCATATAAAAGGGACACTGGTTGGTGGTGGCGACTGGCGACCCTTTTGAAGGCATTGCGTAAATAATCTAGTTTTACGACGTTCTGTGTAGCTGTGCGAAGTTAAATAGAGATATAGAAGGATTCAGAAAAGTTTTACAACACAACATTTTGAATCAGTTTGCGGATATGTTTTGTTTTGTTATATTCTTAATGTTAAGTGCTAGTGCACTGTCTTCTATTACTCTCATTAATATTCATATGACATTTTCGAAAGATAGGATAAGATTTTTCACAAAACGATGATAAGGGTACTATGGTATACAAATTTCTTCGGGCTTACTAGTGTTGCCTGATCGTAATTTTTTAAAATGTTTCTTGTATTTTATTTATTTATTTAGAATAACTAACAGTAACGCAGTGTATATTAGAGAATTATATGTAAATGTGCATATACGATCTGGTGTTCATGCCCCTCTTAATGTTTTCAAAAAGGGTGCGGTACTCAATTGCCTACAACGCCATTATAAAATTTTCTTAGAGTATATACAGTGCATACTTACATTAGCTTTGGTATAATGCATGTCCTGCTATAATTGTGTCTGTAGACTTCGAATCTCACGGCGACATGTGCATATATCACTAGAGACTCTACGAGTATCACCCGGGCTTTCCCTCGGTAAGCTTTTAAGTGCGTGCCCATCTACATTCCGTGGTTTGCCTGGTAAGAGGCATGTCGTCGTCATCGTAGGCGAGGGTGCAGTGTCGTATTTTAGGCAGTTGTTTTACAGCTGCAAAAGATATAAATATTTCACTTTAATGTCAAGTAGAGTGTGAGCATAATCAGGTAACATCGTATCGTTGTATTCTTATTTCTTAAAGTTTTAACGTTTATATTTCTGGAGGTAAATCTTACGAGTTAAGAGGTTGTTTTGACTGCGGAAGAAAAATCGTGGAAGTATTTTTCAGATTGCCTAGTTACATCTTTAGATAAAGAAAGAATAAACAAGAGATATTCAGTATTACTAGTAGTTTGAAAAATATGATGATTTTATTTTCATAAAGCTTAAGACTTTGCACTTGTCATTAACGATATAAGTTTAAATATCGACAACTTGGACCGTAGTATACATATACATATAACAGCTAGATTTGATGTACTATTTCATATAAAGTAGTGACTCAATTAAGTCTTACGTTGTTATAGTATCGCACTTTAAAGAACGCAGTACTTGAAATACTGTTTTATACAATTGAAAGAAATATGAAAATAGGTAGTGGTTAACAGAACTCTTAAGTTTACTTAACTCACGTTTAATCATCGAAGTTTCTTAGAACCGGTTAAATAAAACAGTTGGGGCAACTTCGGCACAGAGGCATTTGCATACACATGCAAACGTATAATTCGGCAGTTGGTTTCATACAATTTGCAAGTAGTTTGCGAGTCTCGCCGCCTCTTGCCGCACTGATCTCAAAGCCTAGACAGCTAAGAATAAACTTTCTCAGAATTATTTACACACTCCGCGTCTGTTCACCGTGTGAAACACCTTCACACAATAAAACTGTAATATTTAAAAAGAGTTTGTTTGAAACGATGCCAATATTTATTCCTTGTCCCTCAGCACGGAAAATTTGCTGACGCTTATATTTCGAAATATTTTACATTTCAGTTTTTATTTAGTCACTTTGTCTACAAAAGGACAAATTTACATACCTTATTCTCGACTCGACACTGCCTTTGTGTGACCTTTTTGAGGTAATTTTTATTTGCATGCGAAAATACAAATGACAGCATACCGCACGTAGTAAAGGATTTTAAAAGTATTTTATTGACAAGAGCTGCTAGGAAGAGAGCGTGCAGTACCGTTTAGCCATCCTGTTTTAATTTTAGGAGAGTAATAACGCGGTGCGTCTTTAAAACTGATCTTTACGACCCAACCTTTTCTGTGAGGAAAATCATAAAAAAGGTTTCTTACGCTTCACTGAGGCATTGTGTATTTAATGTTCAGATTAGATTTATTATAAGCAATTTTATTTAATTTATTATATTGTCTGATACTTAAAGGGTTGAAGTCTACTGTAAACATTATGTAGAGAAGATTTTGCGTGTTGTAATAATTACTGTGTGTGCGGTACGTTACCTAAATGCTACGCTGGAACTATGCTTAAGGAGATGCTAAATTAAATACTGATTGGAAAATACTTTAAGTTTTATTCCGCTCAAAGAGTACCTAATCTATGCTATGCTAAATGATAATGAATGATAGGGAATCGCTAATAATGAATGCACCCGGTTTGCTGTCCGATTTCGCACTGACGGCGCTGCGCACTCGGCGTGGCCGTATTAGGTTGCTAGATCAGCAATTCGTGTTCGATGCAAGTATTGCCTCGAACACTGTGTAAAATGTATACTTAAAAAAAGCTGGCTATCTATTGCGACAATTAATACATATCGTGACATGCCACTTTAGAATTTAGAATTGCACTTGGAGACAAATTATAGCTTAAAGAAAAGATCTGTGTACAGATTGACAAAATATCAAGAGAGGTGCAAAAGTGATGTGTTGACTTATTTTAGAAACTATTTCATGACGAACAACCATGTAGCCACAAGCATTTATGAGGCGAGACAGAAACCACAGGCATATTTGCGTCATTATTGTGACTTTTTAAATTCTCTTTCGTACCTATCCGGAATTTGACGACATGAAAAGGCAGCTTTGAGTACCATACCAGTGTTATTTTTAGATGGTTTCAATCCGTAAGAGTTACTTTACATATTCATAAACATTGAATTAAAAAGGACAACTCGATTGTTAAGATAATTTTTGCGTTACAAAAGCTTTGCAAACATCTTTGCACACTGCTATAATGACCACATAAAATATTTTTGTGTCCGTATTACCCGCATTATACCCAGCATTGGTGCAGTCGTAACCATCGTTACAGTCACCTATATAATTTTATCTTGGTGACCTAAATACGTATATCTAAAGATTGCAATGGTTGACAGCCTATGTTAATATTAAAATGAAGTGATAACTGCTCTTCCAAGAAAACAGAAAGTTATTAAAACTTTGCGAAATATTAGCATAACTCTATTTTGCTGCACACTACTTTTATTTTACATTAGTAGACCAAAGATTGAAAGAATCTAAGCAAAGTGCTCCCGGGAACAAAGTTGGACTTTGCTACGGGAGTAAATTATTTAAAGTGTGTAAGTTTTGAGCAGCACCGCTTGCTTGTTGGAACTTTGAGGTACCTTAAAAGTACCGATCTATCTATTTGTGTATACAACAGGTGTCGGTAAGGTACCTTTTAAGAGAGAAAAATAGTTAAATCACGTTTGTTGGCACATATGTTAAAATTTCAGCATAATATCAAGTTCGTAGACGTAAAAATAATAACAGACTGACTGATATCAGCCCTTTATATAAACTATCCCATGCTGGGCACGGGCCTCTTCTCAGTGTGAAAAGGTTTAGGCCATAGTCCACCACGCGAGCCCAGTGCGGTTTGGCAGACGTCACATATCTTTGTGAACATCATGGAGAACTCTGAGACATCTAGGTTTTCTGACTATAGCATCCATCGGCAGTGCCTAGCAGCATGACAAACTTGCTGGATAAAGCCAAAAATACCTAATAGGCACTCATAAAAGTTGAAAACGTTGGTGTACTTATTTATTAGTCCTTTGAGTAAATTCGCTAAAAATATTATTTCATCCAAACTATGGCATTAGACTATAAAGCGTTATTTGAGAGAAGATATGTGCAAAACGGAAAACTCAGTAACATCACAATGTTAGAACCATGTCTGGTGATGACACAGATAGACTCGGACGTAACGATGACTCGTGAAATCTGAGGATGATTAACTATATTTTAATCCTCAAAGCAAATACCAATGTAATGTAGTGTTATGTTATTACAAACATAGTTTAATTGTTGCTTTACAAGTGCTTTTAGTAGTCGAATGCCAAAGCGCAAAGTTTATGTTATCTGCCGTCCAGGGAACGATGTTTTCAATGAGCTAAGTTTCAGCCAAGTCTCCTAGATAAGTCTGAGAAGTCAGCTTTAGAGGGATTTGATAAATTGATACAGATTGTGGATAGTTAAAGCTTTTGCCCACCTGTTGTTGGGACCAGCGGGATTTACTCACAAATATAATTGGAAAACATCCATTTATCAAAGTATTAATTAGATATTTTCGTGTGTTGTAGGTAATCCAATTATAAAAGTTTTATTTAAATCTTTTGACTAATTTAACTTTGCTTTGCGTAATGGTTTCTACTTGTAACTGAATTACTTGTAAGGAAAATGCGATAAACTTGCTTTAGCATGCATTTTATTCTCGTACAACTTCTGGTTCTATGCCCGTACGGAGCAAATATGTGTTTGTATGTAGGTTCTGTAGACAGTTGTGCGAGGGATGACATTTTTGCGTATATTATTTGGTCTATTGTAAATAGGAAGATAAGCACTGAAGAGTACATTACCGCTGCCTTCCGCAGCTTTGCCTGCGGATATCCCATGAGAACGCATATTGGGAAAAATAATTTTCACTAAGATACGATTTATTTTGCCTCTCTATAGACCAAGTTTTATCCAAACCGAATCAATGGTTCACGGGTGATTGAGTAACACAGATCACATCATGTAGATTTTAGTTACTCAATCAATAAGATTTTTAAATTGACGATAACAGTATAAATATATGTCTCCTACAAATAATAAATTATACACGTGAAAAGTTGTGTTGACAAACTTTCATATTTATAATTTTAGTAAGATACACAACTTGTTAGTATTCCAATTAATACAAGGTATAATAACACACTCATAAGTAATTACCATACACACTGTTTATACAGATTTAAAACATTAATACGTCTAAAAATAGTATGCAAACTACCTTAGCCTACCGTCCACCATAAAACCTTTGACATGCTAATAATTTCTTAAGCTATTTACTTCAATCGGAATAGAAAACGAGGACCTATAATTACGTACAAAATCGTCACTCTACGTAGAACCGACAATCTATTTAAATATTCAAACAAGAAGTTTTAACTTGACAGTTTTATTTCCGTCCAAGGGTATACGTACGATTTCTCAATCCTTAATAAGTTATGGCGGGCACCTCCATCGATTGCCGCTACTATTCTCGTAGCGTAAGTCTGTATCCCTACTAGGCGAACATGTTGTAACTGAATATAAATTAACTATTGAATTTGGATTACATTGTATTTTGCAACCCTACTGAATGGTTATGATGATGTAATCTACTAAACGGTTACACTTATCAGGTTTGAGTTTGCTTGAGTTCTTTCAATACCAGTTGGGATCCTTAGTCAAAAATTCGGCGCTCAAACTCGTGCTAACACCACTAAATAGCAAATGAAACAGCACATATGAGTGTAATGGTTTTCCAGATTACAATACTGTAACTAATTGGCTCGTCGTCACAGCGTGTTGGTGGTATGTAAGTTATATATTTTCGCCTAGTGAGGCCTCGACCTAAGCAGTACCGTGACACACGCGAACTATGTACGTAGAAATGAGAGCCTTTTTACTCATTAAATGGAAATAAGTCCAGTGGCTATTTAGTTGCACAGGCATTGTGAACTCGAAAGCTCGCGAATCAGTGCTCAAGAGATTAAAATTTTAAATATTTGGAGTGTTTTTTCATGTTTTATTTCCTTGTGCACTTAAAATAGTGTTCGTAAAATTTGTTTTTGTGTGAGCGTGTTGTGTGTTAAGTGCTATGTTTCTACGGTTTGCTCACATTAATGTGTATTATTTGAGGATCGTACTACGTTAAGTATGACCTAGAAATGACTTTTTTAGTTTTAATGGCTTATGCCCTGTACACCGAAGTTAGGGTCATCCTTTATTCAGTTTAAAGACTCCGGCGTGCTATTGTTACGAGAGCCGGTTCGTTGGGTCTGTGATGGCCGAATCTCATTAGAGCTCGAAAATGAGAGTACTTATGTCTTCACAACAGCGTTTGAATGTTTAAAGTGGAGGCTTGAGCTTTAGTTTAGATGAAACGTTCAATAATTTGTACGCAAACTAAAAGGATCCTTAGATGACCATTTATTTTGAAAAGAAAAGCGCATAGACATGCTGTATGTGCTATATTTAATTAATGCTATACATAAAGGTATTATTTTGATGTAAATAGCATGTAATAGGCTGAAATAAAAAAGAGAGGCTCGTATACGGGTTGCCTAATTGCAGCGCAAAAGCCTCGTAGAAAATCAAGCACGCTTTTCTAAATTCCTAATTGTCAAAAATACTCATAGTTAGACTTTCACAGACTTCTACGAGTTAAAAATAAAAACAAGTGCTACGCTTCACAACCCTCACTAGAATTGGAGACCTAGCTTTAAAAACATACAATTGTAAAATTACGCTGGTATTTAGGGTTAAAATAAGAAATTTAGTGACTGTACAACTAAAGCTTACCACTGGACAGAGTTTACGCTCAACAAAAATCCCGCCGAAGTGGGTAATTCAAACATTTTATTATGTATGTCGTTGACCTTTCCCGGTCGTTGTCGGCACAAAATGACTATAATATTTGTGATTTAAGTATTTATTTTGTTTGTTACAGTAAAAAAGGCGCGATATGTTGGTATACAAGGTAAGATATTTTGTAAATATACAATCAAATTACCTACATAATATTATTAAGATTAGGCGCAAGACTGACCTCCGTTACATAAATAAATAATTATTTATTTTAAGTTTGAGTATTCGTACAGTGTGTAGCAGAAATGTGTGGTCATATTTATGGTTAATAACACTTCAAAAAAGATTTATTAGGCATAAGGAAATTGAATGTGATTTTCTCAGTTATATTGCTAGAGTTCTAACCCAATTTGGTGCATGTCTCATCTTGATACGCCACCTAAAAGACGAGTATTTTATGTGTAGATCAGCTTCTTGTTTCATAAAAATATAGAAAATATAGACGATACGATACGATTTCGTATGCTTTAAATTTGAAAGTAGGTACCTACTTTCAAATTTAAAGTAAACGAAATCGTGGGCATCATTTGGTATTTGAATAAAATTATAAAGAAGAAAAATAATATATGAACCTTTTTCTGCTACATATTGTAGGTATGTTTCATAAAGGAAAAGTCACATTAGGATAAATTAAGATAAATACATTCCTATTTAACATTCATTAACCCTTCCCGAGAGGAATTTTGTATGTTTTGCGGTCACTCAAGTTGGACTCTAATCCATAGCCAATCTAATTTGACTTCAACTTTCGTTAATTCTTTGATCGACATTCTGTACTTACTAGAAACCTATGTAGTTGTTTTTCTTTCATGCCTCACTACCTTGCTAATAGCTGTTAAGCAATTTTGAACTCACATTGTGCTAATATAAGGTTTTATTTTACCAGCAGCAACACAGTTCAACACTTACGTGACACTCAAACTACAGAATGTCAAGTCGACGACGGTGACAGTTAAGGGTCCGACTCCATGCTGGGAGCAAGACTTCCTATTGTGAGTATTTTTAACTTCTCTTTCAAATATGCATGCGATAATAGGCACAATACTACAGTGAGGTGGTTACATAAGGTTGAGAATCGAGTGTAATGTAATTCGTCTTGAATGTAGCGAGTGGTTTATGTATTTTCGTACGTAGGAATCTTGTCTAATTAGTGAAAACCTTAGATATTGTTTGTGCTAAGTCTAGTATTTCTCAAGACTGGAAGAGTTCTCAAGTTTGGAAAGTTAAGCAATGAGGGAATTGCTTTGATATTTAACGTGGCCCTAAAATAACTGAAAGTTACGATAACTGTTTCAGTTAAGAGCGAATATCTCTTTGTAAATCTGACATGCGTAACTTTAAATATTTTGTAAGCTATGAAATCTCAAATGAATTTTGAAAATATGTATAGTTGTAAAACATTTTAATCGTATATATTATACGAGATTTCTTTCTTGGGCAGATAGCGTAGCGTCAATGACACGGGACAAAAATTTGTGGGTTCCACAAATTGTTGTTCCGATTCTGAGCGTTTTTTGTGTCCGTTGTCTGAATGCTTGTAAATTAGATACAGAAATTATTAACAGAGAAGGTGCTGTCTTTAAAAAAAACTTGTTTTAAGATAGCATTTAAACAACAAAATCAAATAATATAAACTATTATTCCCCTTTATCCATAATCTCTGCTTAGTTTCTTTCAAAATAAATTACAACGTATACAAAATAATTTTATTTTTAACATATATTACTTTCCAAAATTATTCCTTACTAGTTATGCCCACGGCTACGCTGGGGAACGTTCCTTTTTAACCGACTTCAAAAAAAGGAGGAAAGCTCAACAACGTTTACACAAAAAAGCTAATAACAACAATATTTCTATAATACAACTTTTAATATGACGCTGAAACCATTGGGCACCGGAACTCTGGAATAAAACATATCATCCCAACCGAATTTGGAATTATCATGAGATGCACTAGGGTCAAAAATAAATTAATCACTATATTCCGATTTTTGTGCCCAAACCTATTTTTGTGCTCTTCACTAATCTCTTTTGAAATGGCCCTGGAGGTAGATTTCCTATTTTGAGAAGGACGTTTCTCCTTTCTTCGTTTGTCTTATTTAAAGGGCGCTGGTTTACCCATATTCAGACAAATAAAATCAGTACTTAAACTTCAGATTCACTAAAAACCGATAAATTAACAAAAATTTTAACAAAACCGCCTTTTAATTATTTAACTTTAATTATTCACGCAATTGTTTTGTAACTTTTTAGTGCATTTTTTTATTTTAGAATATCATATTCAAAGTCGGTTTTTTTTTGTTAAAATTTTTGTTTAAGTCGTAGTAAGATTGCGAAATTTCATGACGATCGGTAGAGCAGTTAAGACGTAAAAATGTAAAAAACAAACAAACCCACATTCGCATTTATTATATTAGTCAGGATTCATTAAGCAGCAAATCTGAAAGCACATACCGTAACAAAAGTAAAACAATAGAAACTAAGAATATAACCAATCGTATATAATAACATGACTGATATGAATACCAAGTGACATTCATATTGTTCACACACATTTCACTTTAAAAGTCATTTGTTAACCCGACAGACGTAACACATTCTTATAAATAGAACAGAACAGGGTAAACATGTAGGTGCAGGTATTATTAATTTATTTAACCACTATAACCGCCGACAAATGTCGAGGGACAGAATCTGTAAGAGAGACAATAAGGCCCCTACAGACTTGTCACACTGACGGAGGCCGAAAACGCCTACTTGTCATTCTTAACCGCAGGGCTGTCAAATCCAAAAGGCGTTAAACTTTATGACCTGGCCTGTGTTTAGGAAATGAAGGGAATTCGTATACATATAGAAACACATTTGTATGTATATTATGTTCAAGGTTTTTGGTTGGCGGATGAATAAAATCCGGGGTCGGTTTATTACAGCTGCTGTTGCAATGATATTCTGCTATTTCGGAGCGGATATCCAAATCTGAAAATCACATTTCGGATGTACACAGTTTCAAATAAACACTTTATTCGGTATTTGCGCACCATTTTCCTTATCTTACTGATGTCGGTACGAATTATGCAATGCTCCTACCCGTTTTCTTTTTACAAAATAACAAAATATCGTACATACTTTAACTGTAGTTCAATCAATTTAAATAAGTAAGTAAGTGATACGGTTTGTAGTATTGAACTCGATTGTAGAATCGTGCATGTATAGGTATATATTTATAAACCTATCTGCCTGCGTCCTAATCGAAATGTTATGCGACTACGAAGTAGATTAAGTTAGTGAGTTCCTACTATATATCGTAAGATTAATCTGAATACAACAATCCAATTCTATTCAATACATTTTACAAGGCATAGATGGTAAAGTTTAAACATTGAAATATATCATTATGGATCCTGTCAGGCACAGCAAAGTAAGAGAGAGAAGATTATAAAATTATATACTTGAATTAATTTATGTAATTTTTTATTCTTAATCTGTACTTTTTCGTCATTATGAAACAATGATAGGGTCCAGTACTAATAAGAACAAGGAAGGCAAACAAACGAGGGTAGAACTACATTAAGTAAATATAATTTTCATAGTTGCCAATTTTATTTAAGGTACATTACATACATACATTACATACATAAGCAATATTGAGTAAATATTTTATTGGTGATTATGTTTTGTTCTCGTCGTAGAGTTTGAGGTATTTAATTGGGTCTCTTATTTTATTATTTTGCTTTCTGTGGTTTATGTTACACAATCTCATTTCATTAATATATCTTTTCTGATGACCAACAAAATATCTATATAATTTTTGTCATCATCACATTAATTGTGAAAAGCAAAACACAATTACTGTCCTTCGGTTTTCAAATAGCAAGGACTATATGATTTAAACAAAATTTTGGAATACCGAACTGCTCTCTAGATGAATATTTTACAACAATAACACTCAATAAATAGTTCTCAAATAGGCTGTTTTACAGTTTCATTTCATTTTTACGAACTGGACTTACTTTAAATACCACCTCACGTAAGTTAAGCAATGGTGCAGTTAAATGATCTGTCGGTAAGTTCCTATAATACGTCAAGCGAATAAAGTCGACGTGTTTATTCAAAACCTAAGCAGCGTCTATCTCCTGAAAATATAAATTTCGCCATTCGCAAACAAAGAGATACTTCATGCCAAAATACCTATAATTCAAAACTAAGACAGGAGATTGAGTAGGAAACAACGAAATATTAAGGACTAGCTGCAACCCTACCGGTTGACTACAATTTGTATTATATTAGCATTTCATCCCACTCATTTGTTCATTGCATGGCGCTCTGAGGTTTCATGTAATGTTGACAATACGAGATGTACACCGATGCGATATGACAGCTCATGTGTGAACACATATAATACAACAAGTAGGATTTATGTGCTAAATGTTGGTATTATGCTACAATGGCTGAAAATTGTGTGAGGTTTTTGTGGTGTGGCGTTTTGGCGAAACAAGATAAGCTATTATTGACTGCAAGGAGTGCAGAGTGATTTTAGGTATGAAACGACATTATCTATGTTTCAAATGGTGTGCTTTCGATCATGGTTCATGAATAGAAGTTATCCACAGATATTGGTTAAGAGATTTTGTGTTTTCTTTTACGTTTATTAAGCTTGCCAAAATAAATAGAGTATTACAAAAACTATTACTTTGCGGCTATAGATTTGAATCCCGGTCCTAAAAATCTTTACACAATTTTTATGAAGTAACATATTGAAGCAACTGAGTCTGAATATACGCTATATGGTGCTTGCCTTCTTAAAGCACAGTAAGATATGCAAGAATTTAATAAATCTAAATGTATGTTAGTAAGACACCAGTTTACTTGCATCCTTTGATTGCAAAAAAGGGTTTGGCTGAAATCAGTTTGACCTATGCCTAGTCAAGTTTCCAATGTGGGAAAGGACAAAACTGTCCTTTCCAAACGGAATGATGCTATTTATTTGCAAATAAGTAAATTGTTGCTGGCGTAGGTCTGCTACTTCAGCTCAATCCGATATATACATGCTAAGGCTGGCAATACAGATATCTCTGCAGATCCTTTGAGTGTGGACATGCGCGATGCTATATGTGAACGCGTAATGCACTTTGGCTCGAAGGCACTAGCTTAAACGCATAGGAGCCCATAATTAAGCGACTGTCTATCTTCCAAGTATCATCTTGGCCAAATTCTGAAGGCTTACGATAAGTAATTGCTCATCTATTTGTGCCTAGATACACTGTATTATTATGCTAATAAGCACATTGTATTACGGCCAGATTTTGCACTCATCAGTTAAAAGGTATTCGTATGACAAAGTACAATATAAGAAAATTAAGAAAGACAGTTGTACGAATAAAATTATTTAATTGTTGCACTTTTATATTTGGTCAGTTTATAATTTATTTGATGGATAAATTACATATTAACGTTACTTATAAGACCTTAAGACTGCGCCGAGCGATATGTGCCAAAACAGGCGGTCACAGTTAAGTGAATAAAATCAACACTTTTTGTTTAATACAAATATAAAATATACATTTACCATAGCAATGAATGTGTTTACAATTATTCCATGTAAAAACTTAAAATTATTAATACTTTTGCCTACAAAATTACGTAATTTGCACGAAAAATGCAAAAACGTTATCTCATGTTACGTGATTTTTAGATTATAACAGTAGAAATCTATCCTATTTTACAGCTTAAACGAAACATAAATAGTTATATTACAAATTGTCCGTCCCAAATATTTAAATTATTCGTTGACAATAAAGATACATATTTATCGAAAGAGCACTTCAAATCTTCCATACAATTTTACTATGGCGACCGCGCGCCAATATGAATATGCGTCGAGCTTTGTCATTTTCTGTCTAACGCTCGGCGCAGTCTTAATTAGTCTTAATAAATTTAGAATATAAAATATGTATTTTTAAGTATAAAGTCCAAGCCATAAATAGGTAACAATATTTAGGCTGTTGTCATACAAAATACACTCAAAAACGTATAAGTATTTTGTACATAAAACGTGAGCGATTTTCAAATATATGATATAGATTATCTTCATATAGCATGCCTGAAAGTATTGGAGACAGTAGGATTCATTTGTCAAAACTACAACCATATTTTTTGGTAAACCTGTAAACTTTTCTGTAGAGCAGATCAGGAAACAGCAATAAATTATTACAAAAGTTTATTTTCTCGTTACTCTAATACACAAGACTTAACCTCTTGTATGCCGGAATACCAGACATAATAGAAAAAGCATTGTGTCTCGCGTAGATCCACGTTCCGGCATACCACAGGTTAAACAATACATGCTCAAGTTATGAAACACTACTGCCATACTAGTGACGCGAATGGTACATCACGTAAAACGTGTGCAATTTTTCTGAGAGCAATACACATTACATAAGATGTTTTTGTACATACCACTGACATAAAAGAAACATTAATTTACCTATTATGTCCAAATATGCTTCAAGACCTTATTCGTCTCCTTAATAAATATAAAGTATAAGTACGCAATACATTACCTTTAATATGCAAATAATAAATACAATTTGTACACAAGAATACAAGACCAAAGCCATGTCGTTTACAAGATGGGTTTTTGCTTTCCCCTAACCATTTATAATAAGGAGCTTTTCAAGAGAAAATATCGAATTATAAGGCTTGAGGTTTAGTCAAGATGAATGAAATGTATTGCTTGAAAAAGATGACGCATGTCTGTGGCAGGCTAGGGTCCTTATTGTGCGTCTTATATCAAACGAGGAGGTACTTTATTTAATAAGTATAGTGAGCCTTTCTGAACATTATGTGCCGAATACGAGGACATACAAACAGACCGCATTGTCATAAATGGCTTGTATCGTATAGAAGGTACGGAGGAAAATCTAAATTATCAATGTGGTATTTGTAGATAATAAATAACACATACATACACACATACATATGTGTAGTCCACAAATCGTTATGAGGCTGGATGTTCTTTGTGTGCGTTGTTTGAATGTTTGTAAAGTCTTCATGACATAAGAATTATTTTTACCGCGAGAGTTGTCTTTTATAAAAAGAAAAATCTAAATTTCACTAGATTATGTGATTATATATCCAAAAACTGCTATACTGAATAAAGTTATACCAACTATTCAGCTGTTCTCAAATATCAAGATTTGAACTGGGTTAGATAGATCTGTCTTGAACAGCATAATACTAGTATTTACGTATTAATAGACTGAACGGGTGGAATTCGCAAGATACAGGTACAAGATGCAGGCAGGATTTGACTATTTAATGGTAAACGTTAGTCTACATTTCTAGCTAGCTAAAGAACCATCATGTGTTTGTTTTATACTTCTAAGGTTCCATTTCAGTTACCTGGTATATCAGGTGCGCATTTTTGGCTCTTATGTGGGATGAAAGGAAAGCCTTCAGAACTCTTACTCATCAGACCAAAATGTGATGGTGCCATCCTGTTTTTATCCATTAAGTGAATTTTTTTATTTTTTATTTCACTCATATCAGTGTACAAAAACTACGGTATGCTTATATCTAATACACGTCTTAAACTAAAACATAAACATTAGGTAATACGGTGACGTAGGACCGCTACAAGGATATTATTAATATAACTAAATTGAAGATTGAAATCAAATCATATCAACCTACCATTTAATTTAAAACTACGATCAACTAATTTTGTTTATATACAATGATAATTGTCAAGTCGAAAATATATGAATATGATAGAAACAAATGAAAAACGGCAATGAATTGCCGTAAATCATAGAGTTCGAAGAAGTGCAAAGGTCACGTGATAACACACATTAAGGTCAGAGGTCAAAGGTCATAGTCATTTCGGGGGTATATCGAGTATGCTGAGTCGAATAGCGTTGTTCGCGAGTCTCTAGATTTTACGGTTCTTGAGTTAAAGGTTGTATAACAGGCAGACAGACGGACGGACGAATGGACGGACGGACAAAGCTGTTGTATAAGAGTTTTTTCGAACTCTAAAAGCAATGTTTGGATCGATAACATTTGTTGTATGTTCCAATTTCAAAGGAATCAGATGATTTTAGATATTTATGTGACCTCATTGTAAACTGAAGCCTAAATGGCTGCGGTATTAGGCAAAGACAAACATATTTCATATGTATGATATGTAGAACGAAAAAATAATGATTAAATCTTTTCACGTGTATAAATAGTATATGTGTATAGATAGTTTACGTAAATAGGTTCTTCGCCATAATCAATGTCACGCACAGTATGAAAAATACTTGACTGCCACTGATTATTTACGAGTTTGAATGTTTTGATGCTCATTGGTGCAATATTTGTAAAGCTCTTTCGTGACGTAGAATTGACGTAAATTACAATTAAATAAAGCATGCTTTATCGGTGATGTTCATAATATTTGTAGAGCTGTTATGTTATGTATTAGTTAAACAATGTCTAAACGTATAATAAATTTGTAACTGGTCGACGTCTGTACGAAGGCGATATTTAGCAATAAAATGTGTGAGGAATCTTTATATACGATATAGAAGGCAAAATAATATTTATTTTAGAATTGTTGTCTGTCTGCCTGTACGTTTGTACGCGCATCGCGCAAAAACTAGTGCGCGATATTGAATGCGGTTTTCACAGTTTTCTTACTGGAGGCTCAACTTAAAATCTAGTGCATGTTCCATCATCATACGCCACCTAAAATTCAAGTATTATGTATGTAGATCAGTATTATCTTTCATGCAAAAAAATAAATATATTAATATGTATCTTTTTTCAAATTCCAAGAAGAAATTGCGAGCAAAAGCTAATACTAGATATAAATATTGTTTAAATGACACATGACTTAATTATATAGGTAAAGTTGCCAACCAGTGTATGACGTGGATGCTGAATACCGTTCACTTACTATCAGTCAAGTCCAGTTGCGTGCAAATCCAGGGGTTATACACGAATATTGCGAATGCTATTCCTGCAGTTATTACCTTGTCGACGCATGACCCACACATTCTATTGATCATCAGAAACAAAACACAAGATAAATTGGCTGCGATCTTTTTTACGATTGCATTATTTCGGCTATCCGGGCTGAACCTGGCTGATAAGCCGTTTTATGTGCCCGGCATCAATACTAAGTACCCCAACCAATATTATAAATGCGAATGTGAGTTTGTTTGTTTATTACGCTTTTACGCCTTAACTTCTCGATCAATGACTAAGAGATTTTGTAGACACGTTGTCAGGGGAAAGGAAAATGACATTGAGTACATTTTGCCCAGCAAAAGTACTATTCCCGGGGAATAAATGCAAGCGAAGCTGCGTGTAAAATCTAGCTAAATAAAATATAATATAGGTTAGTACTGTTAGTTTGTTATGACTTATAAGTAATAAAAGTTTTATTTATGTAGGTTCTGTACAGGATCCTGAACGTTTCTATTTTAATGAACTTAAACATTTAATGTGGTTTATTGCAATATCAACAAACAAACAATACTAAAGACCATCGAATATTGGATATTCTCGAGTCTGCAAACAATGACCCATTTCCTTTATAGTTCTATTTAATGTCCCTTATATGGTGAAACTAATAACACTGGCCACTTATAACTTGTAACGAATTAACATGGTGGTCATAAACAAGAACAAATTGTTGTTTTATTTGCAATAGGAACTCAATAAAATATAATATCGTCGTGTTTGCTTCACGTGAGGCCGCGATCTATAAACTCAACCGTATTTCTATAATTTATGCGGGTTTATTAATATATACTTTGCGATTAGCAATTTACATAAATTAGTATTTGCTTGGTCACATTAAATAACGATCTATGAACGTAATATCGTATCTTTGAAATACATTACGTGACCTATGGTATGAACTGGGCATGAGTTTCTTCATAAGAAGTTTTGTTGCTGTCAGTGCAAGGTACCAGCCTACTAAGCTTAGCTGATGGCAAGTCTTTATAAAACTCTATTTATCGCAGCACACGATCGTTTAGTAGCGTAGCTGCGATTTCTCTATGATGAAGATATATTACCCGGCGAATGGCTTCTATTTGAGCTAAAACAGTAGTTTTAGCTCAAATGGAAGCCATTCGCCGGGTAAGAGAGCCTCTAAGAGAGATCTCTAAGAGCGGTAGCGGGATACCCGCTTAGAGTACTAAGCGGGTATCCCGCTACCGCTCTTAGAGTATATATATGAAATACAACTTGAAAAATAAGACTATCTGGGTTTAAAAATACTGGCATTCTAAGAAAACGTAGAGAAGATAAAATTGCATTAGTGGTTTTAAAATAAATCGTATTCAGAAATAGAACATACGAATAATGTTCATGTTAAAATATGAGTTAGCAGTTTCTCTGGAACGTTTGCATATGAAGTATGAATAATGCCCACGTTTGCATTTTATTGTTTCATAAATCTAATATGAGTATCAAAATATTGTAATAACATAACAGCGTCATGCTCGGATATTACTAAATGGTACTTGAATTAAATCCACATATCGCCAGTTTTGGTTAGGCCCCGTTAATTGAAAGTGAGCATTATTATCTACCTCAATTTGCAACTGAGTATGTTTTAATAGTTTAACTTAAAACATATACAGAGTCGTCAATGGACCAATTAAGTAACTTTATGTAATAAATTATGTTTTGTTAGACAATTCCTTACAGTCGTGAATTGTTTTTAGTTTTGGACTTTGTTAACAATATGTTGTACTGATAAATGCTTGGCTGCATGAAATCCTAACTAACATTATAAATGCGAATGTAAGTTTGTTGTTTGTTTGTTACACTTTCACGCCTTAATTACTCGACCAATCATCATAAAATGTTGCATACATGTTGTCAGGGTACAGAAAAGGACATTTATACAAGGGAAATAAATTTATTGACAATATAACCATATCACAAGTATCTCATATATAAGAACTATATTTCAGAAGACACAATTTGTTTCGACTTACCATTCGAACCAACGCATCTGAAACTACGGCAAGCGCCAATGGAAAGCGGTTATGTTACGAGTCGTTACGTCATCAATACGGATTCGGTCGGGACATCTCGTTTGTGGCCTTGTCACGACAGACGACCGAGGTCATGGTGCAAAGGGCCCAAATACACCCCTATCCAATTTGCTTTACAGGATATTAGACAAGGTTTGTGTCTTCTGGAAAACATTTGTTGGGATAATGTTTCTTGTTCTTGTAGCCCAACACATTTTTATTTCTTTTTTATTAAGCTGTCGACTCAAATGTCATTTTTATTTGAGAGCGTGCTAACTTGATGTCACTTTATAGACGGAGATCTCTTCACGTGATTTCTACGTCCGTTTGGTTTAACCGAACTGCAATTTTGTTGAATTGTGAAATAATATATTAATGTTTATTTTTATCAAATATGTACTTGTATCTTAAAATCGGAAATATCTAGCTTTACTTTGAATATAATACATATCAATTATGTGTAAAATAAAATTATATATGACGAAATTACAATTTATGCCTGATTACCAAGATGTTATGAATAAGTGAAATTAGTAACCCAAAATTAATAAATGATACACATAATGATATTTTCCACAATTTGATGACTTAACTAATTAAAAAAAATATAAGTTTGCGGAGATATTTGGATATTTGTAACTCAAACACCCGTAAACTTATTAATGAAACTGGGCATATCGACATTGACAAAACATCTATAGGATTCAGACATAGGATACTTATTATTGAGTATGAATTCTTGTGGGATATACGCCGAGGAAGCCGCGGTCAAAAATAGTTAAATACATTTTAATTATATAAGTCCCAAGTGGGTTATAATGATAAGCAACCAGGCAAAAGTGTTTTCTATGAATAAAGTATCATAAAAAAACAAATTATTATAATATAGAAATTGCTTTTTAGTTGAAAAATGAAAGACATAGTACTTATAGAAAGGCTATCTCTCTATAATCTTTTAACTTTTCCCTTGTCGTATAGATAGTACTTCCGAATTGACCCCGCGTTGCCAAACCTTTAAATAAACGAGGCTTCGTGCTGCTAGCGTAAGAGCCAAAAATTACACTGGCTTTCTCTGCTAACAATTCACCGTATTCTCAACGAGAACTTTACTTGGAAACCGTCTTCTTTAATTTCAATGTATCATTGCGTGTGCAGTAATGTTATTTTTTGTTTGGAACCATGTAGTGATTCCTGCAGCCTTTGACTCTTTGTTTCCTATTATCGTATCATTATACGTTATTTCATAGTCATTTTCCTAGTAAAGTAGTTAATGGCCAGCCTATTATATGGTCTTTGATTGACAGCGTTAGATACACTTACGTTGGTCACGCATTGCTTGTAACCCAACTATTTCTCATAAATTAGTCTCAGTTAATCAGCGGTCGACATTTCACAAAAAGATGGCGACCAGAAAGGCATATAAGGTAGTTCTAGAACACGCTGAATATATTTGAGTAATTGATATTTTAAAACTTATCTTTTTCTATCTTTAAAAGAAAGACAACTCCCGCACTAGAAATAATCCCTGTATCGCGGGGGACTTTACGAACATTTAAACAACGACACAAAGAACATCTAGACTCGGAACAACCATTTGTGTATCACATCACATCCCATACGGGACAAAGCTTCCCGTATGGGATTCGAACCCACAACACTTAAACCACTACGCCATCCGTGCAGTCATGTTTGTCGTCTGCTTTTATTTAGTGTCTAGTGATATTATTTTTGTGACGGTATAATATAACACAGAATTTTATTCATAAAAATTAATCTGCATTATACGGATTATGTCGCGTTGTTTATTTTAAAACACTTGTATTACATAATTTTGAAATTCTAGCACTACTATTATTAAACTTTACTGAATTTAAGCTTATTTAAATTAATTAAACCTATTTTATTTAACTTTATACTTTGCCCCGACGTGTCGGTGGCTTTACAGCAGCCATGTGGTCTCCCCGTGAACATGACTACTCGGAGCAAAGTGTAAATTTAAAATATATATAAAGTAGTTATATACAATTAAATACTTATTATTACATAATTATGTAAAGCAAGGTCGCTTGCTATTGTCTTTTCTACCTTTTTTCCCAAGTGCAATGAGGTTTTATAGGTATTATTGGTAAAATAAATAATGTAGGTTTGTATATAATTATTTATTGTTGCAAATAATCAGCTCTGCATTAAACTACTGAAAAACTGCTAGGCACGGGCCTCTTCTCAGTATGATAAGGGTTAGGCCATAGCCCACCACGCTGGCCCATCGCGGATTGGCAGACTTCACAAATCTTTGAGAATCGTATAAATTATCGTAAGCTTTGATAACTCTCTATTCTCACGATGTTTTCCTTCATCTTTAAAGCGTACGATAATTAATTATTTAATATGCCCATAATTTCAAAAAGTATATTTAACTTTATGAGAAATAAAAATGTATTTAACAAGAAAAGTCAGATATGCGCGCCTTAGGATCGAACTCGAGTCCTCTGCTAGGCAGTCCAACAGACTCCCCCTAAGCTATCGCTGCTTATATAATAATATATGTCAGCAAATATTATTTTACAGACCCAAAATAACATATTACGTATTTTGAAATGAACAGGCAAGGTTGCATTGCATAACATTGCATTGCACGATGCCAGTAGCTGCCAGTAGCTGATACTGGCTTATAGATATCTATACACCCGAGTAGCTTATTCATATGGCAATCAGGCAAATAAGCCATTTAGCTTATTGTCTTGCCTTTACTGGATAAGCTTATTAATTTTGTAATTGAGCTTGATATATAGATGTTAGGCTATTACCGCTTTTAACCAGATACTACGTACCATCCTTAAAATAAAAAATATATTCAATACTATAGGTCTTCTAACACACGTATGTTAGAGATTCAGCACTCGTTTCATATTAAACCCGGCTGAAATGCCTCTCCATAACACGTGATGTGACGCATTTATCTCAGCACTCCGCACACTGATTCAGTGTACATGTCAGGAATTATTATATTAGTGTCATGTTTAAGAATAAATTACAGTTATTTATGACGTAAGATTAGGCGACGTCTCCGAAAATATTTGTTACTTTTAAAAAGACTTAAGACTTTCTAAAATATGAGTTGTCTTGTCGCACGAAATTCCAACAATTTTCTTTGGTGAATACTTCCAAGAAGTATAAATATAAAATAAAGGAGATACCGCAACTCCGTTGAATTGTATGAAAACTTAGCGTATCTTCTATTTTGTTGTAATATATTTTACACTGTGCAATTTAGTGACGAAAAATAAATATCTAACAGGATTTTCATTTAAGACCTAATGGAACGTAATATGTTTTAATATGCGTTGATACGAATTATTTGATAGAGAACTGATTTAAAAAAACAATAGTGCACTCATTTTTAGCAAGTATAGTACCTAAATTTAAGTGCTTTAAATGTGAACCAGTTACCATAGCCCGTGCCAGGTGCGGTCTTATGCTAACACACAGCAGCTCAACGCTGTTAAAAAAAGTAAAAACGTGTTCAGAGAACTTTACCTTCATTCAACAATTTTCAAGAACAAAATGTGTGCTGCAAATAATTCAAATATTCTTTAAACAAAAGCTTTTTCTTTCCTATACGGACTTCATGAAAAACAAATCCATGTTTTTTAACTGCTAGTACAGTTCATAAAGCATATAATAACATAATAGACTAGATTATTTTTTATCTCTATATCTCTTTTAGCTATTATTACATTTACATAGAAATATGTTATGATGACACGCGTGTAGACGATGCTTTTTAAATCAGATTTTCAATGTATAATAAGTGGCTAAAGCGAGCATGCTATAGCTCTTCATCTATTATTTACGATTTCACTTCTACTCATGTAAGAAAAATAGATACTCCATGCCCTACGTATTGAAATTTGTACAAACTACACTAGAATAACATTGATTTTTATGCTTCTTGTACAC
Organism: Catocala fraxini; assembly: GCA_930367265.1. Taxonomy (NCBI): domain Eukaryota; kingdom Metazoa; phylum Arthropoda; class Insecta; order Lepidoptera; family Erebidae; genus Catocala; species Catocala fraxini. The sequence continues at coordinate 17,293,179 of OV884038.1, forward strand.
GACATCGCCAACATGCGCACGTTGAGACACTTGCTCGGGTTGTATGCATCATGTAAACTATTGACACGAGCCACTCACGCAAGTAACTCGCGTGAGTTACTCGCACGTAGCTCACCCCAGCTATTAGCTCCGTGTACAAATACCTTTATAAATAGATTACGAAATTAATTAGGCTATAGTCTAGTACGTATTGTCCTAAACACAATACATAATACTTTCAATTAAATTTGAGTAGTATTGTTCGCCGTTCAATGTTCTATAATAAGCGTCCGTGATTGTACGGAATCCGGTATTAGGATAAAAGCTTATTATGTAAACAAATTAAGCGTTTATTGATAGTTGTGACAATAGGTAGCGCATAATTGGCATGTATTATTAAATATTTACGCTCAAATTTATTATGTGTATTCTACTATATATTTGTGGATGATCTGCTTGTGACCGCGACTATTAATATTCACTTTATAAGCGGTTTCATCCAGTTTATAGAATAAAATTTTAAGCTGGTGGCTTGCAGTTTGCTTGTTGTTGAAATGTATTCATAATGTACAATAACTTCAACAAATATATACTAGAGTTTTAATGCAATTCAACTGCAAATTACTGCACGTAAGTAACATTTATCATATAGGTTCAGTGTAAATGTTTAATAGTAATGATGACAATACTAAATACTGTATATATATATAAATAAAACATTAAAAGTCACTTTTGGCTGAAAAGTAATAACGCATAAATTTACCAATATAAACAAATTTCTAAACATTTATATTACAACATATTAAGTATTCTTTTTAGAAGTAACTGCTTTTCCTCTCACCTACTGTTGCTGTGCTTGATAAGGTCCATAATTGTTACAAAACCTAACTGTAAGATCTTTTGTACATTATGAAATGTAATAAAGCTTGAAATTGAAATTATTTCAATTAAAACTTTATTGGAACTAGGTTACACATATTTTACGGTTTATATGTAGTCTTCGAATTACTTAATAATCCGCGTCTATGTACTTTCAGTTGCCAAAACAATGACGCACCCCTCAATATAAATTCCATCATCACAGCTTTGTTTAATAGAGTGTAAAATGAAATCTCATTTAATTGTTCATATAAGAATATACTTTGGTTATAATGGGGCATTAAGCCGTTTTGTTCCTTTTGAATAGGTGCAATTAGTAGCAAGGAAAGGTGACTGGGGGCCAAAATGTGTCGCTACTGCCTATTCGGATTAGTCTCGATTTCAGTTTAGTGTATCTTATTTTCAATGTGTTTTACGTAACGGCTAACTTTAAATTGCTTGTTAGAATTTGGACAACGGCAAATGTGCCTTACGGATATAATTATATGTGAATTCAGGGATACCCAATAGGGTAACGTTAAACGTAATGTTTTAGTACTGTAGATAGTTTAGAGAATAGGTTCCCAAACTTTTACGGATTACCCCTTTACAAGAAAAAATAAATCCAACGCCCCCTTTTACATAGTAGTTAATTATACAAATTTTATATATGTGTCTATCTGATGTTATTTAAATATTGATTTACTTCATAATAATAAGATAAACATTTTAGAAGGCTAGATAAAATGTTTTACATTAAAAAAATATCTCTAGTGTTTTCAAAGTATTTTATTATATTAAATTTCTAATTAGGTAGGTAGGGTCCAGACCCCTCATGACTGTCATGAAGCCCCACATTTGCCTTTGGACCCGCTACTGCCCCCACGAAAAGCTCCAGCGTCCACTATGGGGCGGTACCGCCCTGTTGGAAACCTATGGTTTAGAGGAAATGCGGTTAGCGTTTAGTCGAAAAAAACGTAATTTGCTGATTTCCCATTTTTTCCCCCAGATTAAGAACACGAAAGCAACAAAAATGTAGAATATAGTCCATACCTACCACTGCTATGAGCCTATGGTTTATTTTCTTTTCAGTATTGAATTATAATAAACACTACAGAGGTTTAAAAATATAAAATTTACTTTATTATACTGTTGTTTTTGGATATCCAGCAAACAAATGTAACAAAACTAAAAAAGTCTATAAAAGCATTATAGATATTGCAAAATACATAATTCATTTTTTTTTTAATATTGAAATCGGTTTAGTTTTGTAGGAGGAAATAAAGAAATACGAGACAACGATTTAAGAGATAAATCAGTCCGAACTGCAGTTATATATCTCTTTTACACAATGATATTTCGACCCGACCTAGTGCGACAGTTAAAGATCTGTTATAAACCTGAACACCCGTATTTTCTTTTAATAGTGACATAATATACTCAGACTAGACAGAAGGCGCAGGCTCTATAGCCTGATGCATATCAGTGACTTACTAAATACGATCGATGAGCCTAATGTGTGTGTGTTTGATTTCCGCACTAGGTATAAGTATTTCATGATGATAATAGTGTCCATTGTGGTTTTTTTAAATTACTTATCATACCAGAAGTATAGATTGTTTCATCATTTTTTAAAGTTTATTGACAATTATAAATTACAATCAAATCCTAATGGGAAAGTTCAGCCATTATCATTATTAAAATGTATAATTTTAAATAGCACATAAAAGTTCAGTATGGTTCGATCATAACTAAACTTGATAATTATAGAAGTTTGTAAGATGGTGCTGAACTCAGCGGTTCATAGACTAATGAACTTTATAATAACGAGGTTCGAGTTTCTGCCTATAGGCACGTTTTGTAGTTAGGCTGATATACCCTGAAGTGAAACGCTTAGTTTAGCTTAAATTGATAGTACCTGTATATTATAAATTTAAGTGCAATATTGTTTAAAAATGTGTCTCATTTACGACAGAACTTCTCTTACATTTGTGCGGTAGTTAGGCAACCTACATGTAGACTGCATGTCTTTTGGTTGTCTAACTACCACACAAATCATGAGGATAGGTCTTCAAAATGTTCTCGAAGATGTATGAAGTCTACCAACCCGTAATGGGCTAGCGTGGTTACTATAGTTTACACCTTCTCACACTGAGAAGAGGCTTGTGACAGTTTATATATTAGATAGCCGGGCTTATATTATTTATAAAATATAATAATATGTACTTGAATTTTGTACATTGGACAATAGTAAGTATGTTAATTATTATCATTTTTATTTTATTGTATCACATATTCTAATTAAATAAATTCGAAAAAGTTATATGTATGGACCCAATATTTGGTAATTATTTACCGTTAAATTCATTCGCTATTTACTGAAAAGGTCAACCCAGATTAGATGGGTCACGGGCAGAGGCCCATTTAGATTAAAAAGACAAAATAACAGTACTCAATAAACTGATAGGATAAAAATCTCTCTCTATCCTAAATCTGGAATTTAGGTATTTTTTTCCCACAATTGTTCCCGAAATTGAGGTATTGGATAGTTCTACAGATTAAGTGACTATTTCGCTACTGTTAGTCCGCCAGGTGTTATGGATTTGTTCCCCACATTTTCAGCGATGCACAATAAAATTAGTTCATTGTATTCGTTGAGTTAATGTTTGCAAAGCATGCAATATATAAATAACGAAGGCGGGCGTTGTCATAAAAAAAAAATCTCGACAATCTAAATCAGGCTATTACGAGAACAGCCTCGGATACTAAATGGAGTTATCTAGTTTACATAGTGCAAATGGCTTTACTAATTGGCTGAAGGACTTAATTAGCTTGCACCTGCAAAGGTAAATATGCGAGATCAGCTTTTGCATATATTTTATATTTGCATAATGCTTTTAGTTAAATACGACGGAAACGAAATATAAATGTTTCCAAGAATATTTATTTACTTTGTATTATAATTAAATTGTGAATGCAAGATTTATTTTATAATTTAGTTAGCTCGTGGATTTATGGACGTGGTTCACACTATGCATATATGCATGCACTATAATTTACCGGTTCTACCAAAAGGAGTTTGTTTAAACGTGGCTTAGATTGTAGTTTGTGACTACAAGCTACTAAATTCGAGCTTTAGGTTCAGATCATCTTAAATATAAGTGTGTTAATATTATTCTGACTCTCTTGTCAGGGCAAAGTCAAGAATATGTCTTCTTCTCTCTTAGCCTTTATTATTCCCAAGTCACTTGGGGTCGGCTTTTCTGGTCTAACTGGATTTGACTGGATATCAGTTTTTACACGGAGCGGCTGCCACCTGACCTCCGCAACCCGAAGGCTAACGATACCCTAAGGCTAGACCAGTGTCAGAATATTAGAGGGTCCTGACTTTCCCAATAACGACTGCCATAGATGTTCATGGCAGCCGGGACCGACGGCTTAACGTGCTCTCCGAGGCACGGAGCAGGCGATAATTGTCAATCAATACGCACATAATTTCGAAAAGTCATATAACTCCCGAAAGTCAGAGGTGCGCGACGTGAGTTCGAACCCGAGACCCTCTGCATTGCAGTCTGTTGGTCTTCCCACTGAGCTATCGCTGCTCTAAAGTCAAGAATATGTGATTATAACAAATTTAAATAAAATACATACATGTGATAAAAATAGAAAGAAGGATTCATATTTTCTGATAAAAGTTGATATTCATTATCTATGTAGTACGTATTTAAACAGCGGATTGGTTTTTAAAAGGTTTAACTTTTAAAAGACCAACTTACAATGTAGTCTCATATAAGACCAAGATTTGGTCAAGATTTGATGATAGACTTCGGCATAATTTATGAATTTTCTCAACTGGTAACGGCAAAGTAGCACTGGAAATTATTTTGTGTATGTTCAGCTTCCGTGTTTTTAAAAAGGACACATATTTTATTTCTTAGTTTTTGAACAGAGAATGTATTCGTTTTCAAAGGAGATGAGTTTTCTCTCAATATGTTTAACCACAATAGGTATACAATAATCTACGATCAAAGAAGCTGAACAACACATAACGACGGACTATATCTCTACATTTGACAACTTATCCGTTATAAAGAAATAATGGGACAGGTTGATGTGGCCTTTTCCTCTATTTACACGAGATTTTCTCCGAGTCCGTTGCAATAGTATCATTAGAAAATAGCTGATGATTTGGCGATTTATGTCTCGTGACTTGTCAAAATCGATTACGTTTTGTCAATTATTTCCGATGTCAAACGCAGCGGTAACGTGATGAGGCAGATTTCTGTTGTTGTTGAAAATGCGTTGGTCAACGGTATATACAAAGTAAAATAAGTAAAGGTTGACGAGAGTTCCATTTCTTTCTCTCTTTCTTCTTTATTTGGTTTTCTTTTTTTATAGTACAATAACATATCGTTCGTTTTCTAGATGTGTTTATATTCGTAACTCAATTGTCCAGGAATAAAAATCTTAAATTATTAATTTACTTTTTTTTATTATATTTGAGTATAATTTGATTGTTATTGGTTAAACACTCTTAACATTTATGTTAAAAAATATCGTTGTTATCGGTCCTATAATAGCCAATGACGTCGTCAAAGCTGACCCAGAATTTAATTCATGTAGGCTCAATTTATACACAGACTAGCGAACCGCCTCGGCTTCGCACGGGTAGTACAAGACCTTAACAAATTTACACCTAAACCTTCCTCATGAATCACTCTGCCTATTGGTGAAAACCGCGTTAAAATCCGTGCAGCATTTTTTGAGTTTATCACAAATAGACAGACAGACAGGCACGACAGAGGACGTTGTTTTATAATATGTAGTGATGATCTAGAGCAAACTAAAATAAATTTTAAAACTGTGAAATCTAAATTGTTGGATCCCCTTAATCTGTTAAATCTTAGAATAAAATCTATTGTGTGCCAACGGTGTGCCACTGCCACTCAATAGGTTAAATATAGCAAAATCATCATGTTTTTCAACTTATGTTCAATTCCATAAAATACGTGCACAAGCGATAAAACTTAATTTTATTACGTAACCCATATACACTTGGCTCATTGATATGCATATGTAAAGTTACATATACATACATATATTAATGAGCCAAGCTGAATTCGTTAAATTTCGCTTTGTGCATACGCTTTGTACTGAACTTACACAGATCTCCTGCAATGGATTTGTGTTTGTTTAATTAAGCGTTAGGTAGGAACAAATGCTAAGATATTGTTTTGATTCAACTGTTTGACTGATACATAATTATATACACATGATACTGATCATCAGAAGAGAGGTGCGGTCGCGTCTACTCTTTGCCGTATTCTCTAGTCACACTAATTCATGCACCTCTTCGTCGTATCGTTAATCATTACAATACTCATTTTAATAGATTTCGATATATTTACTTAGTAGCAATACTAAATTTGGGCGTTTAATATTACAAACATTAACTTAGATAATAAGAGAGTTACACTATCTGTAAAATTTGAATCTTTTGGATTTATTTAATACTGTAAACTTCATGTCGCATTTATTTTTCCAGTTCACAAATAATATGTAAGTAGGTAAAACTTGGATAATATTGTGAGTTACACAATTACAAACATACATATAATATGAATACTCTAGATAAGAAAATTGACTAACTGTTTGTTTTCCCTAACAAAAATATAAAAAATACCTTGATAAAAAAAAGGGTCCTAGACGATGTGGAGTTTATCCAGACTAGAAATGTGATGGAGATCTTAATTCATTACATCCTTAAATTGTTCAAATTTTATTATTAAAGCTTAATAGCTTATTTAAAGAAGTTGATATGATTTCATCATATACATATCGTTGTCATTGAAATTAATCTACCTTATACGGATTTTATCGCGTTGTTTATTTAAAACTTTGAATGCTTTTCAGTTTTTTTCTTCCCGTGAACATAGCTGCTGAAAAGCAACCGAAACGTCGGGGAAAGTGTAAACTTAAATGTAAATATCTTAACAATTTAATTAGCTTAAAAAGTATGAAGGTTCAATAGTAGTAGGGTAACAGTTTCTAAATTATTTGATAAAGTGTAAAATAAACGACGCGATAAAATTGATATATAGTAGTTTAATTTCAATGATATGTATGTATTCGTAGCTGTAGATACAATATATCTTCAATATAATTTATTAGTTTGAGACTCTTCTGCAACATGTTACAATTCTTAATAAACATAGTACAGTACTGACACTTTGATCAGCAACATGCGACCTTAAACTTTAGTTAACAACTTTTATAATATAACAGCTGTCTGCTCTGAATCACCCAATTAATTGTGGCTTCCATTTAGATTGCAAAACGTATTTAATGTATCCACTCCATTATTTTGATTTTGTTGTAACTAACTGGTAAAAAATACGGGTTGGCGTCTGTTAAAAATACCGACGATAGGGGTTTGTTATTATCTTATACTAGATTTTGCCCGCGGCTTTGCACGCGTAAATGTCGGTTATTTTTTAATTTTTTTATTCAACTTTGTGGCAAACTGGCATATGGCCCGCGTAATGGTAAATGGTCACCTTAGCCTATGAACGCCTGCAATACCAGAGGCATCACTTGCGCGTTGCCGACCCTTTAGGAAAGGAGGAAGTGGGAAGAAGAAGGAGCGGGAAGGGAAAAAACGGGGTAATTGGGCCTCCGGCACTCTCACTCACCGAACGAAACACAACAGTAGGAATACTGGTATTTCACGTCGGTATTCTGTGAGAGGGTAGTCCTTCTCCGGTCGAGCCGGCCCATTCATGCTGAAATCAGCGAGGCTCTACTACACAATTTGTCATGGTTGGTTGGTTGGTTATGTTAGTAACAGGACATTTATTTTAAATAAAATATAGCCTATGTTACTCAGTGATAATATAGCTTGTTAATGGAATATTTAGAATAATTTGAGCACCTTTATTTTGCGTTAAATGCTTACATTCGGCCTCGATGGCGTAGTGGTTAGTGTAACCGACTGCCACGCCTGAGGTCGCGGGTTCGATTCCCGCACAAGTCAAACATTTGTGTGCAGGAACATGGATGTTTGTCTTGGTCTGGGTATTTCTATGTATAATATATGTATATATACTTTTTATACATATATATAATATATGTATAAAAAGTATATATGTATGTTTATCCATTGTCTAGAACCCATAGTACAAGCTCTGCTTAGTTTGGGCTAGATGGTGTTGTGTGTATGTGGTAGAATATTATTATTATTATTATTATTATTATTATTATAATATAAGTTAGGTTAGTTAAGATATATGTACTTCGTGTTACTAGGATATACTTTAAGCTATTGAGACTCTCCCAATTGTAAAGACGATTAGCCTCACCCGTGAATAAGAGTTAGGGCTTTATTGCTCGCCTAAGCATAGAGAGCTGTGACATTTTGTTTCAAATATGAACATAATAGCAGCGTTGGGTCTACACGACCACCTTTATATCATGGTTCCATCATCAATCGTCTTGTACTAAACAACGCTGAACTAGTACCTATTGAAACAACTATTTACTACAAGATCGTTACTCTACTCACGACGAAGCAACACGAAACCGCATTCTTCATTATAAACGAACAATTTATTCTTAATTATAACAGGTAGGCACGCCTCCAGTGATTCACCACCGCACCCTATGGCTATGACGATGTTCCCCGAAACTTATCAAAATACACAAATATTTACCGACGAACAACTCAGAAACGTTTTTCTTTAAAAATGTTTTTACCGTCTTAGAGTGATGACCTACAAAGAAGTTTGTGTTGTGCCACAGTTTATAAGAATTAAAATAATTTCGTTTTTGTTAGGCTGTATACAATGTAAAACTACAGGTGTGCTGTAGACTAGATAATAACGAATCTACAAATTAATTACTTACCTATATTACTGTAAATAAATTGGATGAACTGCGGGTATTATTACACAATATTCGCGAGGTCATATATAGCTAATAAAATTGAAAAATAATTGTTTGGCTAAAGAACATATTATACGACACTTTTAATTTGTCACAACGGCGAGATAAGTTTACGCCTTAGCTCGTTTAAACGAACTGATAACAAGAGAAAATATTAAAAAGTAAATATATGAAAATTTTAATACATTTATTGTGGACTATATTTCGCCCGCAGCTTCGCTTGCTTAAATGTAGGTTACCATAGTAACAGTATTTTTTCTGGATAAAAGCTAGCGTATGTCTTTTTCTATTCGCCTGACAACGTGTATGCGAAATTCCATAATGATTGGTCGAGTACTTAAGCGTAACAAACAATCAAACTCACATTCGCATTTATAATATAAGTTAGGATTTCTTTTTATGAGACATTTATAATTGTACTTTATAAAGCATACGCTTATTTGATATTGACTAAGATTCTTAGACTACTAATTACGTATATGATAAGTTACGATATCAAATTGGCTGAAGAGTTTATTATTAAACATAGCTAAGAACTAATCCGATTAACCTAACTTTCAAACAAAAGGAAACATAGAAACAGGTCCTATTTGAAAACTACAACAGTACAAACATGTCCCTACGGAGGCATTATCCTTATACACGGCATCGCAGATTAAAACAATTTGACAAACAATCGCAATAAATTTCTGTGAGTATTGTACGTAATAATATTTATATAGCGATAGCTCAGTGGGGAGACCAACAGACTGTAATGCAGAGGGTCTCGGGTTCGAACCCACGTCGCGCACCTCTGACTTTCGGAAGTTATATGACTTTTCGAAATTATGTGCGTATTAATCGACAATTATCGCCTGCTCCGTGCCTCGGAGAGCACGTTAAGCCGTTGGTCCCGGCTGCCATGAACATCTATGGCAGTCGTTATTGGGAAGTCAGTGCCCTCTAATATCCTGACGCTGGTCTAGCCTTAGGGTATGGTTAGCCTTCGGGTTGCGGAGGTCAGGTGACAGCCGCTCCGTGTAAAAACTGATATCCAGTCAAATCCGGTTAGACCAGAAAAGCCGACCCCAAGTGATTTGGGAATAATAAAGGCTAAGAGAGAAGATTGTACGTAATAATAATAATATCCTCCAGACCGAATTTCTGTCACGGCGGCCAATCTTAACAGAGACAGGCCATTTGCGCAGGAGATATAATTGTGCACAAGTGTGTGCGCAAACGCAAGTGCTCTCTCTATTCTTTAACTCTCAGATCCGATGGGACGGTAATCCGACACAACCGGAAAGAGATCAGGCATAGGACCAACGGCTTTACGTGCTTTCCGAGGCACGAGGGTGTCTAGCACCGTCAACTTCCTAACTACGGGCTGCTATTAACATATTTTTACAGAATAACCCAATCACTTTTTGTTGGTCCGACCCGGTATTCGAACCCGAGCCCTTATGCACAGCAATCGCATGCACAATGCGGACAATGCGCCACAGAGGCAATCAATGTATATAGGTAAATAATAACCTAGAGAGTAATATGACCTACAGACTCTTTAGCACTCTTGTAACACTTACAGCAATGAAAACCACAACCGCACTACGTAATACTATTAGTATCATGTAATTATTCGTTACCTACAGTAGGCGTACTGAATCTCAGGCATCCTCTTAGTACCTACTTTGGATTGCTATTTCCACAGGAGAATAGACCTTGGGTAATTAGAACTACACAGGTATATTTAATGCCACATTGTAATTGAGTTACTGAAGAACAAGTATAATGATATTATGTACTTCAAAGTTTATTTTGTCTAAGGTTGTCGTTATACATAAAATGTATATACATATGTAGATAAAGCTTGGCTGGGGGCTTCGGCCGCGTGAATCCCACAGGAACGCATACCAGGATTAGAAGTTCTATGTGTTAATCTAAGACATGGCCTATCTATTTGCCAAGTTGTGTCTGAATCCGTGCAACAATCTACGCGAGATTAAGTAAATAACACCGAAACATCATCAGAAAAATTTATTTGTAATATTATTAAAATATCCTATTCAAAGAGAAGTATATTATTCAATCGATTTGATGGTCATGTAGGGCCAAAATATGAATGCACGAATTGATTTTTTTCGCGTAGCTAAAAGCCATGTGAATTAAGTATTATATTCTCTACTTCGTGAAAACTGTTCATGCTACTTGTAACTACCTACTCGAAGTTTCAAAAAACTATCTTTACCTTGAACCTAAACGTAAAATTTGCATGTACAGTCTCTATAAATAATCATGATTTTATATTTCAGTCTAATCATTTCATAATTTATTGTACAATTTGAGCCATCACTCGTAATACAAACTGCCTGCTACATTGGTGGCGTGGTGTTAGGTAATACATTGACAGGTCTCAGGGGACTTCTCAAAGGAACTCAAGTCAGTCTCAAGAACCGCTAATAAACAAGAGCTAAGCTCTTTTGACAACTCTTGGTTCTGTCGTAAAACTGTTCCTTTGTGAGCACCGAGTAGTCAAGCAAAATATCTAATATTGCAGTAAACTTGTCGAAAATAGCAACCTTATGCTTCTGCGGCGCCGTTATAGTCTATGCAACTAGTATGATGAATTTTTTTCCAAGCACGTTAAGCACTTTAGGTTGTGATCGAGATTCTTGACTTCAAGGCCAAATCCACATTCCACGTATCGACTATTTCATAAGCTAAATGTAAATATTTAATTAGTTTATCTTTTTCAGTTTTAAGATTTAAACATTATGTTTATTATGTTTTACAAACTGATCCATTACAAACAAATGTTTTCTGACACGTTTTCCGGAACGTAAAGTGGTGTAATTTTTTTAGATATAATTATCGTTATCTTGCATGTATTAGTCAATTAGTATTTCAAACGGCGTAGCTATCCATATTTTAAAGTAACGCATAATATTTTAAAACGAGTTAATATTTAAATATATAATATATCTAAACTACTTTAGGCCATTAAATCACTCATACATTTTTTGGCAACACAGTCGTTGCCAAAAAGGCGCGCATGACGTCAAACTAAATTCACTGTACGATATAAATGTATGGGCTATTAAACTTGATTAACTACACACACGTGTTGACGCAGGATTTATTGGTAAAACTGGTTGGATAGAATAAATTTGACGCCTATTGTTCCATGATTTTATAAAGCTCCTGAGGGATTGGAATTTTAATAATGAAAACTATTCAACTTATGGTTTTAATCTAAACTAATAATTGCCCAATATGACCTGAAATGCAATTTATGTTCACATTTTACGTTTATTTTATTTAAAAGAATACATTTAAACTAGATTAGGAAATCTATTTTATAGTTTAATTATGAGAATTCGCCTTCTGATGTAAAAAAAACATTCTTGATAGATGGTAATAGAACTTCTATAACTTTAACGATCTTTTAAAATGATCATATAATAAAAAAGTTGTTTTAATTTCTTTTTTTTTAAATAGTTTTATATAAATCACAAATTACTAACTAAATTAGGTGTTAAGAGTAGGTTCACGTCGGTAATATAATGGGTGGGATTCGAACCAACGATCTCTCGATCGCATGTTCCAGACAACACAATAGGCTACCGGCGCATAATTTTACGATACATGGCAATATCAGTTATAATATACTAAAAAAGTCGATATTTCAACATTAGTACGCTTGTACTAATGTCTATTCTAATGCACATCATACTGAACAAATGATCACTGAACCGATTCAAGAAACATGTCTGCATTGCCCGAAACATATGTTAGCATTACGCATTATAATATTGTTATGTTAGATACATCAAATAACATTCTAAGTAAGATTGCTTGATTATATCATAATTACTTTCCCTGGAGGCTGTACACCTACGTATACAGATGTTATACGTGTACATTATGTAACTGAATGTGTGAACTTTAACGTTCATGCTGTTTAAGAATGTTAAGAGTTTTAATACAATTATTGGTAAGAGTGGAATCCGCCACGCATTCTCGGATCCCAACTATTGCAATAGAAAAAGGTTGACAATACTGAACACTTCTGAATAGGGAGAGCCATGACGTGGAACCTGGAACATTTTTCTTATTTTTGGCGTTCGGGAATGCTTTGATACATACCTCTCCCTCCGCTACGGACTAAACCCATCACGATGTGCCAGCTCGCTGCCTTGAGTGGTGGCCTACCCCATCCTGCAGTATTCCGCTTCTAGCACAAAATATGTGTCGGTATTGTCAACCTTTTTCTATTGCAGTAGCTGAGGTGGGTCATCCGAGGGTGCGTGATCGGTACCTTGGTTCCCAATAATTTTATTACAATGGACTTCAGCCAAGTAACGCCTGCTTCGTTCCATTAGATATGTTAAGAATTTTATTTTGCGGTCGAATCGACGCTTATGCATTTGTTAATTAGTTATTAAACCAGATGTTACTGAAAGTGTTGCAACCGTTTAATTTTAAATGACGTCGTCGTTCAAAGGCTTTCGCTTGAAAGGTTTTAATTCTTGGGTCTGGCTGTGGTTTTCATGGTAGGTACAATTCCTTACCAATAGGGATTCTGAAGTCTGGCTGGGGTATAAGGTTTTCATGACAGGTAAAATTTAATAGCAATAGGGTGTCTGGAACTGTATCTGGTAGTCGATAGTACGCCTGACAACAACGGCACACCGGTGACCAGATACAATTGGTTTTCAATTATGTCTCGCATTCAAACAACTGATAAATTAAGTCTAACTTAACTGCATAGCCTCCATATATACGTGCTGGGTAAAATAAGGAAATACTGGTATAGCGATGGCAATATTCATCAGTTTAATTATAATATTTTTTATTCTGCTCAGAATAAATGCTGTAGAAATGAGAGCGCTGAGAAATATATGTGGTGTGACTCTGAAAGATAGAATAAGGAATAGTGTGATTAGAGAGAGATGCGGCATGAAAGTGGATATAGTGACAAGAATAGAAAAGGGTATGTTAAGCTGGTTTGGGCATGTAGAAAGAATGGACGAGGAAAGACTGACTAAGAAAGTTTATATGGCTAGTGTGAATGGAACAGTCGCAAGAGGAAGACCTAGGCAAACGTTTCTTGATCAGATCGGAGACGTTCTGGACAAAGGTCAGGTTAAGAGCACCTTGAACCGACGGGCGTGTATGAGGAATGTGATGAAAGTGAATGAAGCCAGAGAAGTGTGTCAGGAGCGTAGCAAATGGAAATCCGTAGTCTCTGCCTACCCCTCTGGGAAACAGGCGTGAATCTATGTATGTATGTATGTAATTATAATATATAATATCAGTCCTATATTAAACTGTCCCACTGCTGGGCCCGGGCCTCTTCTTAGTGTGAGAAGGGTTAAGCCATAGTCTACCACGCTGGCCCAGTGCGGGTTGGCAGACTTTACATATCTTCGAGAACATTATGTAGAACTCTCAGAGATGCAAGTTTCCTCACGATGTTTTCCTTCACCGTTAAAGCTAGCGATAATTAACTTTTTAATACGCACTACGCATAACTTCGAAAAGTCAGAGATGCCTTGGGATCGAACTCGAGACTTTTGCGTGGCAGCCCAACGGTTTCCGACTAGGCTATTGACTATTATTAAAATTATAATTTTAATAATAATAATGTACGTAAAATACGAGCCGTTACATTTGTACCCTGTATTTGTTACCGGCTTGGATACGAGCCACTAAGTGCACGCTATTTCAAACCTTATTTTAAAAATATACCCAGTGTTCCTGGAAAATTAAATACATAATATATTTTATTTTGCAAACCCAGTAAAATTTAAAAGCTAGTATTCCTGGTTAAGCTAGTGAACACGATAAAGAATATCGCGGTGTCGCCGCCGGCACAACTAATGAGCTTCAATTTACACCTCATTCGATCGATGGCAGCGCCATCTCTTGTAGAAAATACAAGAGATGGCGCTGCCATCGAACCGAATGGCGAACGAAGGCTGGATTTGTTTTATTATCAATAATAAGTATAAAACGATGGGATAGGCCACTGTAATAAAATAGGTCTTAGATATTTTATTATGATATTATATTATATGTGAATGTTATATGTTATATTGTTTCAGATTCACATATAATATAGATATTATATTATATGTGAATCTGAAACAATATAACATAATCTGCTTGTAATGAGATATTATTACAAGCAGAGGCTGTTTTTGTTTGTGTGTAAGGACATAAATATAGAATTTTGTTTTTAATCTGACTTACCGTTTTGTATGTCAGTCTATTTCAATGCGCTCTTAAAGTAAATGCAAGGTGGAATTTTTATTATCGTCATTTTCTTTAATAGCAGGTGATATAACTGACTGGAATGAGATTTAAATTTCATATTGTTTGATTAGGTCTTTAGAATACTTTTTGCATCAAAGTAATCATTAAAGTTACGGCAACATACCCAGTGTCGTTATTGAATGCACGGATCTTACAAATAATTACCTTATTATAACATGCAGAGTGCATAACCGCGTCAAAATATACTATGGTACATAACCGCGTCTATACCAGGCACGGGTTCAAGCGACAGCCTGGCAAGCCAAAAGCGCAGTTAGTGAAGACGCACATTTTAAGTTTTAGCTATTTGGGCAGGCGTTGTCTCAGCCGGACCACACCCTTCCTTTGATGCACTGAACTATATTATAAACGACTATTTTACATTTTCTTTATGTTAAAATATAGGATATAAAGATTATTTAGGTAATATAATATTCACACAGGCTATCCTAATCGATTTAATCATTTGTTACGCTTTCACGCTTTAATCACTTGACTATTATCATACAATTTTATATACAGCCAGTCAGGGACACAGAAAAGTACATAATACATAGTACTTATCATCTAGACAAAAAGCGAGCGAAGCACGCGAAAATGCTGTATTAAATTTATTTCTTCTAAGATCACACTGAAGAGATAACGCTGTAAGTCCTGTATGACTTTTGAAAAAGATTATTTTTTAATACGCGTTCAAAGCCCCAGGCTACCGTTAGTATATAATCTTTTTAATTCGTTTCCCATAGTAACATAGTAAGTAGGAAACAAAAATAAAGCTCCTGAAGCCTACTGGTTGTAAATAAAAATATTCGAGTGTAATTAAGGTCACGTAACGCCGTTCAATTTTCCTGCTTGAAGAAAACTTCTCGACATGGCGTCATTGACTTTAATCTGGATTTGTTTTGTACAATACTTTACTTTGCCAAAGTCGATGTAAAAGAAAAGTAACGTTTTATGGATCGTAGTGTACTCTAAGCTGGTTTAGGGTATATATGATTTAACCAGAAGGTTTAATTCGGCAATGTTTATCCGAAACTTCAGGTGACTATTGAGAATAGACGCTCCTCCAAGTTTATTTAAATGTTGTTCTTTTGAAGTGGCATTAGTCAGTTGTTCGGGCAACGTCACGATAGAGTTTAGGCGTTACTCCATCTCTTTCATGGTAGTAATTGTACCAGCAATAGACTCAAAATTTTAGCAGTTAAGTTGCGTGGTTGCTTGGCCGACAGGTCTTTTAACAGTAGTACTTCGAATAATCGGCTCCGGATTTCAGTTATATAAAGCAACTTATTCAACAATTGTTTTTAAGAATCTACTTTCGCACTAGTTGTACCCTTGTCGCGATGTACTAAACACAACAATCGGCGCAATGGCAATGGCTAAGCAATCACTAAACCACTAAACCAATACGCTATCCCTGCATTAAATTTAAAATTAATGCTACTAGACAAATGCGAATCTAAATGCAGTTGATGCAAAAAATAATGATATTATCCTCCAGGCCGAATTTCGGTCACGGCGGCCAATCTTAACGGAGACTGGCCATCTGCGCAGGCGATATTATAGTGCACAAGTGTGTGCGCAAACACAAGTGCACTCTCTGTTCCCTAACTCTCGTGATCGTAATCCGACACGACTGGAGAGAGGTCAGGCGCAGGAACCACGGCTTTACGCGCTTTCCGAGGCACCGGGGTGTCTAACACCGCCAAATTTATAACTCCGGGCTGCTATTAAGATTTCTTAACAGAAAACCCAATAACTTTGTTTTGGCCTGACTCGGGATTCGAGCCCGAGATCTCATGCACAGCAGTTGCATTCACTACCGCTTCGGCACGGAGACAGTTAACGGTTGCAAAAAGTGTGTATGTGTTTATAAGAAACGAGAACAAATTATAATATCCTCTCATATTTTTATGTATATATTTAGGCGTATCCTGTATAAATGTTATTAGCTTAATATAATGGGGGTCATGCAATAATTGTGAGTAAATAGCAATTAAAAAGGGAGCACGTTAATGCGTTAATAGCAGCTGTTAGGACCTTTTATGACAGTCATTTTGAGGAATCAGTACCCTTGAGTACCTTGACAAAACGATAAAACATAGACTGACATAATATTGTCTCACTTTTGCGTGAATTGAACGATTGTAATTTAAATGTTTTATGTGGATTTATTAAGGTTTATTTTATATATACAATTTTTACAATTATTTATATACCTACACTAAAAACTCTTTATTTTGCACTTGTACATTCTATCTTAAATTATTGTATTTCGGTATTGCTTTGCAGTATTTGCAATTTGTACTTTGGAGGAGGTTTTAAGTAAAAAGAGACTATTATTGAAATACATAAGTTTTTATAATTACAAAATATCTTACTCGAGTTATGTTGTAGCTAGCACGAAATTATTATAAAATGGTACGGTAAAAGTGATAATTTGGTTACAAAGAGCCGTGCTCAAAGTTATGACACACAAACCCATCTGTTTCTGGGCACACGAGTTATATTTATGTCCTATGCACGTTACCTATTGTAAGACTCACGTTTTCTTCTGAGTACAGTTTATGAAAACATTCTGCATAATAATTAATGTTTATTTAAAAAGAACGTTTATATTCTATGCTCTTTCAAAGTATTTATCTAGGGATAAATATATTTAAAACTGGATTCTGCTTTACCTGGAAATGGGCGCTAACAGCTGCGATACAGTTCAAAAACTACTGCAACTGTTAACGTACATACAATTTTCTAAACATGTTTTTGTTTCTATAAATGCTAATTATTTAATAACAACAACCAAAACTGCAGAAAGATAATTCCCTGACGTATTGGTTGATTTTTAGCAGCCATGGTTATGAGGAGACTAAGATCTTGTACGTTTTAATGTCTTGAAGTAGAGGTAGTTATTTCAAAGTGAACTTACTGTATTTTCTTTAAATAGTACAATAGAGGTGATTTAAAAAATAATGGATATGTGGCCGCACCGTCGGCCTTTCCCATGCTTACCACCATCTGTCAGCGCGATATAGGTTGTGTAGCTTTGTTTCCTTGTTGCATATGCAATGACAATACTGTAGGAGATGGTTATAAGGCCTGACTCTGTTGTAATCTGGGTCCAACACGCTTATAAGTAGGTAATAATATTGGGAAGAAACACAACACCCATTTATATATTCTTATATTTGACTAGCTTTTGCTCGCGGCGTACCTTGCTCATGAACAGTCCTTTTCTCCGGATAAACGTTATGTCTTCTTCTGTACCCCTTATAACGTGTATGCGAAATTTCATGATGATCGGTTGAGTAGTTAAGTTTTGACAGCTTACAACGAAAGCAAACCAAAGAACTCACGTTTGCATTTATAATATTAAGTAAGGATTGCATTTGGCTACTGTACGTATCGTGAATGTTAATAAATCTCGGATACGCCATACTCAATATGCTGTCGAGCGTCATAGTACCCGTCTAACCCATAGTACAAGCTCTGCTTAGTTTGGGCTAGACGGTGTTGTGTGTATGTGGTAGAATATTATTATTATTATTATTATTATTATATAAAATGGAATGATATATTTATGCCACAGATATACAGGCACCAGCAAGTGACCGTGATTTTAATGTTGCGATAGCGTGATTCTGACAGCACAGTCTGTGCAAATAATATCTGTAACACAAAACTAATGCTATAAGTATTTAATACTCTGTAATGTAATAAGGAACCTATACGTAAGAATCTAATTTATGTGTACTTGTGTGTAAACTTCAGTTGCGAGAAACTCACGGCAACTTATAATAATTTTTATCCTAGTACTGGGATAAAAACTATCATAAGTTTTAAGTGTTAGTCCATCTATACGACAAGTTGTATTTAAATCCCATTATTGGTTGACGTATGATTCAATTTCATAAAAAATATCATCACTAAAACGTTCAAAGAAAAGGTTTTACCACATCTATTGTTGTCATGCTGAGCTTGAATGCAACACTAACGTCCCCAAGACATAACTAGAGCTTGTACTGATTTTACCAGTTAATTAAATTTAAAGGTGTTTCGTCCTTCAAAAATTAACCGAATTTTGTTGATATACGTTTGTATGAACTTATAACATTTTTGATATTAATACAAAATGTTTTGTTTGACAGTGAAATCAACGACATCAATCTGGGTCTCCTAGTGGAAGTGTGGAACAAGGGCGTTATCTGGGACCGAGCTCTCGGCTACCACTACCTGCCTCTTACATCTGTTGCTTTTAACGAGGTGAGTTAATATAATTATGATTGTATATTTTTTATTAGTCATCTTTATCTAAGAATTTGTCCTGTGTACTTTACAAACATTCAAACAACGGACACAAAGAACACCCAGACTAGAAACAACAATGATTAGATTACATAATCATTGGTCCCGTGTAGAGATCGAACCCTCGCTTTGCCGCAAAGGCAAAGCGATCACTTAAAACACTACGCCGCGCCGTCTGTAAAGACTTCAAATTAGTTTAAACCTATTGTTTTGTAATATTGTCTTCTATTTACGCGAATATTATTCATTGAAATTAAACTACTATATACGGATTTTATCGGGTTGTTTTGGTTTTACTACTAATTCCACTTAAGAGAAGTTAGGCTATTCATATATCACTAAATATGTAGGTATGTGAAGGTGTATATAATTTAAATACAAACAGGGACGCAAGTAAAAAAGTTTTATTTTTTATTTATTTAATGATAATCTTTTTGCTCAAGTTCTGAGAGCAATAGTATTTAAGACTCATTACTACAAGATAGTAATTAATTAGAAAATTAAGGTTCCATGAAATGTCTTAGAACTTCAATGTTCAGGTTGTTCTTGTGGCTAACCGTATCATTAATTGTGTAAAATTGTACGTTTATGTGTATTACTTTAGGTGAAGGTGTTTTCGCGTATTTACACGTGTGTGTGAGGACAAGAGGTTAATGTTTTTCCAGACATGGTATGGCAATAAAGACAAAATGAATTGATATACATACATGTAGAGATAAAGTAGGGACATTGCCTAAATGTGTAATAATATTTTTTTATTAAATCGTAGAGAATTTACAAGTTTACCCTAAGTGAATCCATACGTAGCATATCTAGGTATAACATGATATAATGTATAACTGCCAAGCGCAGGACTAGAAGTAGAATATCTTAAAATTAACGAAAAAGTTGTTTTTCAAAAAAATTGCAATCCTTCTGATTTGGATCAAACAAAAATGTTATTGTGTTTTACTGCTTTGCCTTTATTTGCTCCTATTTTTTGGGTAAACTTCTAAGTAATGCACAAGTGTACGTCTGTTTTGTGAAGCGGAACGTACGCTGAAATGACATGTAGCGCATCGCTGTCGTGGATTACGTGTTTCATTAGTGACGGATAACCTCGGTTTGCGTACCCGCATACAAAACAATGAAACTTATCTGGTTGCCACCCCCATACACCTATGGAATCGACGTTTAGACAGCATTTCTATTGTAAGGTAATACAGAACTCGTCTCATCTTTGAAAACTGTGATTAGTTGCTTTGATCATATAATGTAGGACAGATGTTATTCATTCAGTACCCTTATGTCGTTATATCGATTATCGAATGCATGTACATGCATTATGTAAGTACTTACAGCGTGTAACAGAAAGGTGTGATCATATTTCAGAATCGTAATGAACCTACATCTGAAAAATGACCTATATAACCTACCCCCAAATCAAAATGAATTATTTTAATTTTGATGAAAAATCAAACGCTGAGTCAATATAATATATAGAAATTTAAGCCTCGCAGGTTTAAATTTTACAGGATCGTAGATTTTACCACATTTTTCTGTAACACGCTGTATGTTTACTTTGTACTAACGAGTACAAAGTAAACATACAGCGTGTTACAGAAAGATTTTACTAGTGAAGTCATCATATCGAAATGAAATAACGATTTCATTTCGATATGATGACTTCACTAGTAAAATCAATAAAA
Organism: Catocala fraxini; assembly: GCA_930367265.1. Taxonomy (NCBI): domain Eukaryota; kingdom Metazoa; phylum Arthropoda; class Insecta; order Lepidoptera; family Erebidae; genus Catocala; species Catocala fraxini. The sequence goes on from OV884038.1 coordinate 17,314,244, forward strand.
TATAAATATGAGAACTAATATTATTTAGTATTTTTACTTTTTTTTAATACAAAGCTGGTATAAATATACCATTTTCTTTCAGTTAGTCGATTGGTCATGGGATCTCCTATATAGATTATTGTAACTATTGCGGTCTTTGTAAATTGATGGCGAAAGTTTGTAAAGCAACTATATCAAAGATATTTGAATGGTTGATCGATGTTTATCGTTTCCAAAGAGAGTATACGTGAACTGTAGGTATCGGCTCGATAATATAATTAATCAATTGAAGTTATTAAACAAACTTTATCCATTTATTATGTTAGTTAAAACTGAGCTCTAAATTACGGTAGAGGTATTTATTTACTATTGTATATTAGTTACGGTCGCCGTTCGCAAGTTCTCATGCTTAGTACCCATATCGAATAAAATGCTTTCTGTTAGAAACAACCTCTTCGTAGTGGAAGTAGTTTGTAGATGCTACAACTCGCTATATGATAAACTTGAGAAATGTTGGAATCGGGCATGTTGCGAATATTCGCATCCGCATCTGCAAGTGCGCTCCGCACTTTCGCATTGATTTGGACAACTGCATCCGCATCCGCAATAATCAACGCGGATGTTAATGCGGATCCAGATATAGCGAAGGTTACGATAAGAAAGAAATCAGTTGTGCAGTAGTACGTTTTTAATTTATAAACCTTTGCAAAATAGGCTTGAACCTGCGAAGACGGTGATATTAGATACTTTTTATTAAATAAGGTGAACAATTTTCATCAACATCCGCATCCGCAATTGCCGAGCTTCAAAATCGATTTGGACATCCGCATCCGTATCCGCATCCACGGATGTGAGTCTTCAAATATCCGTATCCACATCCGCGGATGTCAAAAAATCTACATACGCGACATCCCTGGTTGGAATACCAGGCATATTAGAAAACGTAATGTGTCGCGCCGCCGGTGTGCTGCTGTGACTTAATAGGTTAAATACAACCATTTTAAAAGAGCTTATGCCTGTGTAAATGTGAATGGAAAATACCTTGTCTGAATCCTTTGAAATATTAACCTATCCAGCAACAACCTATCCTAACAGCGGCTCACCGGCGAACAGACACAATAGGTTTTCAATTATGACTGGCATTTCAAGCATTGAAAGGTTGTAGTTAATATTTCAAAATAAAATAGGTCTTTAACAAATTTTCACTGATGCTCAATAGGTTAAATCCAATCTTATAAAATAGCTTGTGTCTGTTTCAAAAGTGAATGGAAAAGACCTTTGCCTGAATCCTTTGAAATATTAACCTATCTAGCAGCGGCTTAGTGGCGGCCTGTCACAATAGGTTTTCCTGTCAATGCTGGCATTCCAAGCATTGCCAGATAAACATTTAAAAATAAAATAGGTCTTCAAAAATGGAATAACATCTACATAGTAGAACTAAATACATAAAATACACTAAAAATTAAAATTAATACATCGGATACCCGTATATTTATAAAACCAATATTTAGTATGAGGTTGAGGCTATGGTATGGTGTCATTGTCATACGGTAATACAGTAATATATCACCCCTGAATAAAACATAAGGCATGCTCGCAAAACATACTTCCTACGTCACAAGTATGTTTAAAAATCCATAGCCCTAATATCCACCGCCACTAAAAGAATATTGCGTCAATGTATATTATGGTACCGTTTATTCACCAGCGGTAGCAGAGGCTGCTTCCAAATGAGCAATCCCTTCAAACGTTTTCTTAAATGGCGCCGCGTGAGCAATTCCCTACGGCTTGCCTTATGTAACTAGAATAAAGTCGTATTTTAAATGAAAAGGTAGTTTTTTTTGTGTAATGAGGACTAAAAATGATTACTGTCCTGTATAAACTATTAGTATATACAGCTTAGTATCCAATCTTAAGTCAGTTTAAGTGTAATCTATACTTACAAGGCTGCCTGGATGACGTAGGGGTTGCATGAGACCGCTTCATCACACGGAAACATCACGTGGGCCTCATGCATAGTAGACGCGTTCTCTATGCGTCTATTGTGCATTATATCTCAGGCTCGAATTCCGGGTAGGACAAAGTGTTTTTGAATTTCTTGTAAAGAAATTTGCAGTAGTCTGGAACTGTGCCCAGTTAACGGTAATAGACTCGCTAATATTACAGCTGATGAAATTTAATTGTAATAAACCTCTTGTTCAATTTCCTTACATCGGTGTAGACGTAAAAGTAGCCGATCCATTCAACAGGCGCAAAATTAGTTCAATATCATCATCATATAACAATCGTGTAAACGTATGACAATACTAGGTTACAATATGATAAATTATTCCTGATTGCAGACAGTGCATTGCGCGGTGTGCAGCCAACGAGGCACCACGCGCCAAGAGCACGACGCTTATATTTCATGTAGCACGTTTATCGATCGTGCATGCCCATGTCAATTAATGTTCAAGTTTTTAGTACCAAACTGATATGACTTATTGCAAAATATAGAAACGTATATGGTGATGAAACGGTATATGGGTAAGTGTTTTGTATTTAAACCGCATTTTATGTTAAACTAGATTTGCCCGCGGCTTCACTCGCGTAAAAGTAGGCTTGTACTTTGTTTGTAGTAACAGAACTTTTTTGACTGCCTCCGTGGCGCAGTGGTAATGAATGTGTCTGCTGTGCATGAGGTATAGAGTTCAAGTCCCGGGTTAGCTAAAAAAAAAAGTTATTGGGTTTTTCTGTTTAGAAATCGCAAAAGCAGCCCGGAGTTAGGAAGTTGGCGGTGTTAGACTTACCTCCGTGCCTCAGAAAGCACGTAAAGTAGTTGGCCCTGCGCCTGATCTCTCTCCGGTCATGTCGGATTACCGACCTATCGATAACGAGAGTTAGGGCACAGAGAGTGCATTCGTGTTTGCGCACACACTTGTGCACTATAATGATCTATGTTAACCAATGGCCAACTCTACGTTAAGATTAGCCGCTGTGACCGAAATTCGGTCTAGAGGACATTATCAGAACTTTTAAAATATAATATAGCCTATGTTACTCGGTGATATGGTGATATAGGTTTCTAATTGCGAAATAATATTTAAAATCGGTTGAGTAGTTTTTGAGTTAAATCCTTACAAACAAACAAAAAAATAAATCTTTTCTTTTTATACTATTAGTTTATGTGAGCTCTCGCGTAATTCCTATTGTTTTTAAAGCAGACAAGTTTTATTTCCGATCGCTCATGTTAATGTAGATTTTGTTAATAAATTTCTATCCCCCTTGAAGTTTTGTACCCCCGAGAACATGAATGCAAAATTTCGTAATGATTGGTCGAGTAGAAAAGGCGTAAAGTGTAACAAACAAGCTCACATTCACATTTATAATAGTAGTTATGACTTTTCCTAGGCTTCAATCGACCTTTATACTAAAGCTAGTACAGAAATATTGACTACAAAATAAATAATACAATACTCTGGATTTTCAGCTAACTAATAAAATACATTAAATAAACATAAATTCTCTATACTTGGCACAGTTTTCTCCGTACTGTCTGTGCTAGAGAAAAGGATGGCATATCATTTTGTACCACAAGAATGCTGTGCTATTGCTGTAGAAGTAATGAAAGTACAACTCTAATTTACTTTATTTTAACGACTTTAAATGTGGTCAAAATTAAAATACAATTTAATTTAGACGGTTTCATTTTGTAGTCCTCTAAAGACTTAGATCAATATCGTAACAAGCAACAAACACTGCATTTTATTGTTTAGTCAATTATATCTACATATTCTAATATTATAAAGCTGAAGAGTTTGTTTGTTTAAACACGCTCATCTCAGGAACTATTGGTTCGAATTGAAAATTATTTTATTGTTGGATAGCCCATTTATAGAGTAAGGCTATAGGCTATATAACATCACTCTACGACCAATAGGAGCGGAATATCAATGAAAAAATTGTAAAAACGGCGAAAATTCTCTTATGTGAAACACACGAAATTGCGCGGTTCAGCTAGTAAGGAATATAGAAAATATCTAAAAAATGAAGAACTGCCGATACATAACCCGAATCTACTTTTGTTTACATTGCTTTAACCTATTAACTGTTCCAATGACAGACCTAATTAAAAACATATTGTTTCTGGCGGACAGTGCATCACTGCAACTTAATAGATTATTCGAATCGAAAGAATTATCGCTAGACGAAAGTAAGGTCACTAATGTAACAAGTACTTAACGGTGGTTCTTTTAAGTGGCAGTACCTATCTAATAAAACCTCACCTAGTAGGTATATCATCTCACAATTATCATTGTTAACTTAGAAATAAGAAAGAAATTTAAGACCGACTCAAGTTTTACCCAACCGTTTATCCTACAAAATAAGAGAAAACATCGTCGCCACGAAATATAATAAGTGTTGAATTTACGCTGCGTATTGTAAAGTACTACAAGTGAAATCAATATGTATTTTTAGCATACAGAACACATAGTCCCGCGTGAAGGAAAACCGTTGAAATGGTTGAAACGTACAGATGCTATATAAGGCTTGATTTATCAATCGTCGGATAACTTTTATTTGTGAAATAAGTATGGCTGATAGACGTATCCTAAAAAATATTATAACCGGAAAAGTGAGTTCGTTATTTGTTTGTTACTCTTACCTACTCGACCGATCATCGTGACATTTCACATACACGTTGTAAGTAGTACAGACAGTACACAGATAGTGGATGAAAGGTACCCTATGTCCCTTACATAGGCTACCTTTCATCCTGAAAAAGTACTGTTCTTGAGGGATAACAATAGGGAGGGAGTGAAACCGCAGGCTAAATCTTGTTTTCTATAGAAAAGTTGTCAGTACGTCAAACATATTCCCCAAATAAGAGTTATCTGGCGATTAAAAATCGGCCCTAAGAGATATTATTATTTTAAGTATTTTACTGTACTGATGCCGTAGAAATTTAGTTGTTGATCACAACTGTCCGTGTTAAGTGTTAAAAGTTCATTCCATCTTATTATGAGTCTAACAAATAAGACTTAACTCAACGTCAAAATGTTATCACGTGGATTTAGGCTCGCATGATGCTTTCACTGTGTGCTTTCCTATATAAAAATATGACATGTTGAAAACGACACGCAGTGTGGCGTGGCGTCGTCGCTATTTATGTGTATTATTTATATCTGCCAGGGGCAAAAGTAACCTATGTTACCGTCTGTACCTTTAGCTATCTGCGCTAAAAATCTTGTCGTATCTTTTCCCTTTGGACGTGAAGAAAGCAGATAAAGCGCTTTTGTATTTATAATATTTTAGGTAGAGTAGTTACGTTTTTATATATAATATTATTATTATTGAAATTATGGTTTATATTTTTGTATCTATAGCAGTCACAATGGGGCTAACATATTACTCTGTAATAAAAGCCTCTAAATAAATAAAGAGAAAAAAAAAATTATGGCAGTCGGTATATGCGTAGTATATATAGTATTTTATGACACTTTAGTTTGTTTTTTTTCTAATCTTTTTCTAATAGCGTACCATAATTTAATTATTCTAAGTCTTCGTCAATATTCATGGATGGTTATTATGTATACCAAAACTGTATTGCCTGACATGCCTACCATACTACCATAAAAATACCGTGTGCTATGTTTAATATTTAATTTTTGGAATACTTTCTCGTGATTTCAAGCTATTTAAACCGAATAACAATTATCCTACCATTATTTAAATTTTGGATACCAATTACATCAAACTATTTATAGTAACATGATGTTTGTTGAAATCTTATAGTACCGTTGTGCCAAGGCTCTTTTTAAAATACGGATCAACGCATTTTCTACCACGCTACGCAGGTATAAGTTTACGAATCAACAATTTCTTTTGGAAATATTTTGATAAGTTTGTCAAATAAATTGCTGCGGAGTAGTTTGCCCTTAAGTACCTAACCTATTGTTCATTTAATGCCACATATACATATGATATTTCCAAAGTAACATACACATCGTATCAATATTATAATGTATCTACATAGTAAAAGACCCAGGTAAAATACGGTGTTTTACTAAGCTTTTTAAACGGAGAAACAACGGATGTTAATTTTTATGGAAATTGTAGAGCCATACTCGATATATCGCAAACCATATCAACTCTACCATAGAGCGCAAATTGTATGGAATTTGCATACATAAAAGGTTTAATTTTGCCGCGTCAACAACTCCAGTTTTGTTGGAGGTAACTGCTTAGTCGACGGTTTTTTAATTAATACCTGTGCTCCTACTGTTTTAAACGTGTAAGGTTGATTTGGTGTTAAAATATATTTTAAGGTTTTGTGACTCTATCTTCTGAGTATATAAATTATTCTACAACTGTATCAAATCTGTGTATACTTATAGATAAGATTTCTTTTTTCGTCTTATGGTGATTGGTTTGTGCGAGATCGTCGGATTACTAAAGAGAAGAGTTCGATCTAGAATTATTGACTTTTCGAAGCTAGGTGTGTATTAAATATGAAAGATAACATTGTGAGGAAACCTGCATGTTTGAGAGTTGTCATAATATTCTTGAAGATATGTTAAGGCTGCCAAACCGCACTAGCCATGTATTACTACTAGATATTAACTAGTTAAGTTATTAATAATATTAATAAATTTATTATTTATTATCATTAAATAATAAACGAGTTGAAACAATGATTACAAGCTTTTGATCAGGCAGTTCAGTATATAGGAAGGACCTGTTATTGTCCGAGTTCGTAAAGCTTCCTACACTAAGCTTGGCTTGTCAAGTAAGAATTACACACTTTTAAATACTAATTAGATGCTTAATTTATTATTATTATGTCTGATTGTATTAGTAGTAGATAAAATGATAACTTATAATCTTATTCCTCAAATGTAGGATTACGTCCTACGATAATGAGATACTATCTAAGTAATCATCATAACATTTTAAAACGAGAATTTAAGAATACAGACAACGTATGTAGATATTGTAGATGCATTATGCATTCATACGTCACATTAGTTGTTAAGTGACGTATAAACAGCGCGTAATTAATATCGATTTTTTGGTTCAAAGGTAAGCGGTTTAGCTGACTAATTAGAACTGGCCGGCTGTTTACGTTTTCATAGAATTTAATGAATAAGAATATTAAGGCAATGACTGTTGATTTTATGACGAAGAAAGATAGACCCAAGTTTTAAACCACATACGCAAAATACCTGACTTAAGTTAGAGCTCATACTCGCCACAAAGTCATAAATTATGTTTAAGATGATATTAAGGACAGAGTTTAGTTTTGGTACGGTTCGGCAAGGTAGCCCTTACTGGAATGGTTACGTAAACGTTAATTTGTTATGAGGTTAATGTTGTTATACTTTTAGGTTACAGGATCTTTTTTTTTTGATCGATGGGGTATTATTTACACCGTCAACATAGAACTTTATAAAATGAAATGAAATTTATTTCATATAAAATAGAATACATTAGAGTGATACATGGTGCTGTAAAATATGGCATGTATTTTTTTGTGTATATGTAATTCAGAAATGCCTTATCACTTTTTGTTCAAATTAAAAGATGATCTCTTTATTACGATTTCAGAGCTTGTGTTAGGATAAATGGGACCTATACAGAATGGTTAAATATCGAAAAAGGTGTTAGACAAGGATGTGTAGCGTCACCCTGGCTGTTTAACCTATACATGGACAATTGTTTAAAAGATTTAAAAGATTGTGAATGGGGAATAATCAAAAAAAATATTATAGAATAAGGAATAGTGTGATTAGAGAGAGATGCGGCATGAAAGTGGATATAGTGGCAAGAATAGAAAAGAATATGTTAAGCTGGTTTGGGCATGTAGAAAGAATGGACGAGAAAAGACTGACTAAGAAAATTTATAAGGCTAGTGTGAATGGATCAGTCGTAAGAGGCAGACCTAGGCGAACGTTTCTTGACCAGATCGGAGATGTTCTGGACAAAAAATGGGTTAAGAGCACTTTAAACCGGCGAGCGTGTATGAGGAATGTGATGAAAGTGAATGAAGCCAGGGAAGTGTGTCAGAATCGTAGCAAATAGAAATCCGTAGTTTCTGCCTACCCCTCTGGGAAACAGGCGTGAATCTATGTATGTATGTAAAAGATGATCTCATTAACAAAGTTTAGATGTACAAATTTGGTGGGAGCTTAATCATGTGTGAGTGAATAAAATTTTTCTGTAATTATACATTACATATTTTCGTGTTAAAAACAATCAATGACTGACTTTACTTCGTAAGAATTCTTAATATTTTTATGTAACACAATTATTGACGTTTATATGTGACGCCGTCGTATCGCATAACTTCGGCCAATGGTAGTAATGTAAGTGTGAATGTGGACAATTACTAGTTTGGAACGTGCCATCTGTGAATTTCTACGTCTATTACTGGCATAGACATTTGTCACAATGTCAACCATAATTATGGTTAAGCTGAGATAAATGAATTAATAAGTGCTTGCGTACAACCCAACGTAATTCTTGAGACCATAATTCATACTATAGATTTGTCTCTATTATTCTATCATTACTTACTAGTAAACTATAAACTATGGGCGGTTTTCATAGCCTATGATTGTTCGCAAACTCGGAGCCCACACTTGCGTTAGTGATGCGAGAGGAAAATATTTAAAGATGGGATATACGGCAAGAAATAAACAAGATATATAAGTATATAGCTCACATATCTAATCGTCCGATTCTGTTCCTCCGGAACTGTTACTTACCGGGTGAAATGCAGTACGCTCCCTCCTGGCACGAGACTAGTCATTCGTTACTTAACCATTATTGGCACCGACAGGTTCTTTTGTTCATAAAGAATTTATTTTGTTATATGGCTACAACATTTTATTACTGCTTTCATTTACATAGTGTACATATATGGGCGTCGAGCTGCGTCATTTAAATTATTAATCACCATTATATAGTCCAGTAGCTGTGCAAGCAAGTATCTAGGCTGTACGTTGAAATTAAACTACAAAGTTGGTTTGTAAAATATCGTATTACCATTGCCCAACATATGTATATCTTATTGGCCAGACTGCCACTTCCTTATATGTAAGAGGACTCAATTACTCGATATTCAATAGCATGAAGCGACTTTAATCAATCTTTATGACAAGTTGCCCTGGATGAGAAAGTAATTCTTATCATCTGTCATTTGCTAAATATAAAAGAATAAACTGTAGAGAAACTTCATAAAATAAGTTGTAAAGTAACTGTTTATAATATTGCCAAGATGCTTAACGCAAAAAGCTCTCCTACTTATGATAAATAATATGTTACTGACCTACTATAGTAATATATCAACGCCCCTTTATAGTAATTGGCTACAGTAGCCTATCGAAACCGAAACAGGAGAAACCACTCACGCATTGCAAAGCTTTTTAAAAAAGGATTCACTGTGCTGCCAGTATGAGGGTAAAAAAAATAGGCACGTTATGGTGCCTGGATACGGTACTCACTGTAGTGAAAGAGACTTATGTTTGGTTACCGTAGAAAATCATGACATGTTTGTTTTTGAGTACGTTCTTTTTCCTTCGGCTGTCTATAGAACCTGAGATTCGGAACTTTAGCCTTATCTCCTTAAAAAAAAGATCCAAGATATAGCGAAATCCCAGGTTTAATTGGAGAAACAGTTGTGTTTTGACTCTCATAAATAGCTTTTTTTATATTATGGTTATTTTTTTTAATAATAATTCTGTATATGTAAGCGTGTAAGAGTTATATCGTATGCTTATTTGCTAGCTACGAGCTCAAATTAGGCGGCAAAAGATTTAACGTCCCGAATATGCTTTCAAAAATATCATAGGTTATTACTGGGGAATTAATATTATATCCGCACATTACATCACTTATATCCATTGTCTGTAATTGTCTAAAGCCAGTCATCAGCATTACATTACCCCTGAAATAATAATGACGCGCGCAATAGGTAATGAGTGCGCGGCTCATTGATCGCAGTAGGACTGTGTGTTCCGTCACTTTATAGAGCAACCATATTTAGTAACTGTGAAGGCATGTGCTCTGTTTTATCCAGCTAAATATTGGTAACAGTGTTGTGCATGGGATAGTTTTATAGTGGAGTACTTTTTGCTGGATCAAAGGTACCCTATGTCAGTCAGTCGACTAGTTGAGGCGTAAAAGCGTAAAAACCTTTAGTCCGTAACTTATTTATACCTTACTTAACAACATTTGTTCTACCACTTTTCATTGTTAATCGTGTTTTATTTTCGTACTAAAATACAAATCTGGCAATTGTTATTCTAATCGCATTAACACGCGGTCGCAAAAGAAGGCAACGACGTAACCAAACAACACACCGCGTGAAGTAGGCATTGTGTGAGAGGAATGTAATTTTTAACTTGTTTGGATATGTTTTTCTGGCAAAGTATTGGGTGTTGTAAAAAGCGCTATAACAAAAATTGATCAGTTTTAGTGTATTTTATTAATGTTGTATAACGAAAAAAGGGAAAATGCCAATCATGCTCGGTATTTATATTTTTGTCAGGATGAGTTCCAGCCAGCATTCAGGTTTCAGAGGACAGTGGTTACAAGAGAGTCTGCCTGTGACCACAACCAGTCAATATGAAAATATTTTTGTTCTATAAATCCTGCAACGCTAAGGCTTAAACGTGTTTAATGGAAGATATGTACATTACATTATAAGACGGTTTCTATAAGACTTCATAGTTCTTGATGCATCTCTACGTTTTAGTCGGCATGTCTTCATTCTCTAAGAACGTTCTCACATTTACTACCATCGCCTATAGCAGTTACGTCAATGCATTACTTAAAATAGGTCGAGATTTGTGATATGTGTGATAGTATTGTTTAAAGAATGTGTTTAATATCGAGGAAAGAAAAGTACATAGCAAGTAAAATCGTAGCAAAAAGTAGAAGATCGTAGCACTATTGTAGCTAGTAGAAGAGCGTAGCTCGTATATAGCCTACGGGCTATATACGAGCAGCTACGGGCAGCTACGAGCAATAGCAATATTAGTGACAATTGCCGTCCGCAATTATAATACAATAAATTAAATTAGTATGTTCATACAGTTTTGTATATCATACTAAGTAAGCATAATAGCTTCGAAAATAAATTATGTATGCTGGTACTACTAGATAATTGGAGCGATAGGTTGAGTGGGAACAATGGTTTGAATAACTGGAAAGTACATGATAACGTGTAGGCGTTTTAAGTGTTCGCCTAAATATTTGAATAAAATATTAGGTAGGCCTTTGTTAGTTTAATGTTTTGAGTTCATGATAGGTAGAATTAATTCTGTGAAAGTTATTTTTAGAGCGTTTTAGGCAGATATAGAAATACGTCCATGTTCACACGCGTGTATCCCTGAAAAGGTTGGCAGAGATCACATACTCACATTTCAACAGGTACCTATGGTTTTAGATCCCATGCAATAGTGAGCCTATTGCCATCTACCAGGCGTACTTTCAGATTTCATGTTGCTACTGATATTTTCTTAACAGAAACATCTAATAACATTTTAATAATATTCTATCACATACACACAACACCGTCTAGCACAAACTAAGCAGAGCTTGTAATATGGGTACTAGACAATGGATAAACATACATATATACTTTTTTTGTACATACATATTATATATAGAAATACCCAGACCAAGACAAACATCCATGTCCATGCACACAAATGTTTGACTTGTGCGGGAATCGAACCCGCGACCTCAGGCGTGGCAGTCGGTTATACCAACCACTACGCCATCGAGCCGAAACCTCTTGCACATCAGTCGCATTCACTACTGCTGCGCTGAGTAGTAGAATCATGTCATTAAATTAACACAAATGTAATTAATATCCTATCGATAAAATAATTAAATACAAAGCTATGTCCCCATTTTGTTAATACTACTATTAACGAAATAAAACGAAAATGAAAATAAAATTTACATAGAAGACGTTTTAGGTAGGAAGGTGTAGGTGTAGGAGGAACGAATTAACAATTGCATATAATTGCTATAAGTAAAGTTCATTATAAATCTTTTGTTGGAAACTATCAGATATTCTCGATGGAATCTACCTAATTACAATTTTTTCGTATTCTAAATAACTTTTCAAGAAAATACTTTAGCTCCTGGGAAATAGTAGAAAGTGCCGTAAACGATTTCTTACAGGCGTATTTTCCTAAAAGGCTGTCGGAAATACAAAAGTTACCTGCCTACATGTTGACTGAAATAGATATATATAGTTTCGTATTTTATATAGAATACTAAGCTACATTTATGTGAATAAATATATATATACAAGTAGTACAAAGATTTATGAATATTTATGAAATTGGTAGGCAGTAGCAACAGACATACAATAAATAATGACAATCTCTTTTCCTCTCCTTCAGTTTTCAGCTCCCACTTTTTCTATTTGCTTTGCTTAGCTCTTAATTTTACATACATTTTTTGTAAACATTCGAATTTTTATTGGATGGATTTTAAAAGAGACTTTTATTAAAGACATCTCCCATATTCAAATTCATCATGAACACTCATGTATCTCGGAGGACAGAAAGAACATACAGACTCGGAACGACTATTAGTGGATTACACAATTTTTTGTCCCTTATGGGGATCGAACCCTAAATACTCAATGCAGTAGCAGTGGCGAGGCGATAACTTAAACCACTACGCCATCTGTTCAGTTAAATGTATATTGTACTGAAAAAAGGTTCATCCATTTTTGAACATCAATTAAATATTGCTACAAAAAACGGTATTTGGTTTCTACGATATCCACTCCAGTCATCTTTGCTGTCAGAACTTTCCTAGGAAAAGCGTAGCTTCGTAATAACCATCTAAAATTGTCTGCGTTCCGTCCGTTTCTATTATAATAAAACTGGCTAACGCAAAATGTTGCCTTAGAGAGCAATTGCATTTGCATTTTGCATTGAACTTTCCCATTTAGTCTTTGGGGTAATTCGAGTCTTTGAGATAATTGGGCCAGGTAATGTTATTATACTTAATGGCAGGGGAAGAAGGAAGGGTACGTAACTATTCATTTCTTATACTAAACATGTAAGCAGTGTATACAATTTAATATTTTAGGTACAACTTAAGTATAAATACTTCAAGACTCAGAGCACGGAGTACTATCTGAGACGACGATCAAATCATAACGTGCGCACATATACTCATATTTGTACATTGACGTATCTAGGATTATTTTCCAAGGTTGAGGCAATCCCTAAACAGCTGGGACCTACATACAACACTCTAATTTTGAATTCTTGAAACCTAGTTGTCAGTTGCTTAGATAGTGTAGCATATGAGTAGGCAGCGGCTTTGCTGTGTCCTGACATTGTTAAAGTCCATGAGCAGCGGTTACCACTTTCCATCAGGTGGACAACTTGCTTGTCTGCCACAGATGGCAATAAAAAAAAAACAAAAAAAAGCTCCCTAGAAGGAAGCTAGCTTGATTTGGTTGCGTGCTCTGTGCTTCACGATCTGTTTTTACCATAGACAGTGGAACGAAATCATACTACTTAATAGAAGCGAAGCACTTAGTATTTCGTGCAATGCGGTTTTCCTCATATATACTAATATTGAGGAAAGATTTGATTTTTTTATATTTGTTTGATTGTACATATGTAAGGATGTGATGTATGTACCTTACACATGTAAGGATTTAACTCAAAACTATTCAATCGATTTAAAAAAATATTTCTCCATTACTTAGCTATATTATCACCAAGTAAAATGGGCTATATTTTATTTAAAGAAAACCACTTTTTCTAACATAACTTTTTTTCTTTTCTTAACTTACTGTATGCGTCGTGCATTCCCCCCTCCGCGGGGGCGGGCGGAGGTGTTATGTCGGACTCGCCGGGGTAAAAGAAAGATGTTAAAGATGATAATGTACCTCCCGGAATACCGACTAAACCTACCACGGTGTTCCTTGACAAAACCACTATCGACGGGGCCGCGCGAATCACTTGCGCATGCGGTCGCGACCCCGCCGAGGTTTCGGCCCGCCGTATGAAACGGCAGGCCACTACGTGAAAGACCTACCCTATAGGCACTTCTCACAAATTATCCCTACTGTCCCCCCCTAGAAGGGAGACGGACATGATAAGACGGATGGCGTAGTGGTTGTCTCACCACTGTCACTGCGCCGAGTGTTGTGGGTTACACTCCTACACGGGAAAAATATTTATGTACATATTTCACTAATGGATATTTTTTGTGTCCGTTGTTTGAGTTTCATAAGTCAGTGGCCGATCGTTACACGGATATTATTCGTTGTGTGAGAGATAACATTTTTAAAGATAAAAGATAACATGTGGCACAAATTTACAAAAAAATGTAAGACATTAATTTGTCCTCTTCTATCGGCGAAGACTTTTGATAACTAAGGTAGCTAATAAGTATACGGGTTATTTAATGGCAGGTTGTTACTACCAAATAAATCGATCGGATGTACATCGCCGTCGCCGACTACGAGAAGCATTTTAGAACACCGTCCTGGTGATTGAAAATTTTGATGTCAGAGTTATAACCAGTCCGAGTTGTATGTTATCTATTTTGCACATTTATCTATCGTTCGGCCCAGTGAGACAGTAATAGATCTGTGTGAAACACTTTTTTCACGGGTCTCGAAGTTCTTTGTGTCCGTAGTCTGTTAATTCCGCGATACAGGAATTATTCCTGGTACTTGGGTGTCTTTTTAAAGAAATAAAAGTAAACGTGAGAATTGATTTCGCAGCAGGAGTGTGGTGGGCGCTGGGTGCAACTAGAAGCGCAGTTGATAATGCGCGGTGGGGCCGTCGTCGGCACTAACGGTCCCACTGGCCATGCCTTGTTGCTTGACTGCAGGTTCGAGCCACCCTTCGGTAAGTATTATATTCTAGTATAATTTAGACATAAACATATGTATATTTATTGCATAAAACTGTGTGTACAATGGTATTACATAATATTAGAAACAACATAATTACAAAAGGAAGAAATAAATGATAAACCAAGAATGAAAAAAATTGCAACTCAAATAGGTAATAGGTATGCATAAATGCCTTTCGCTCAGCTGACTGTTGCGGCACAGTGCATAGTACTGCGCTGATTTTTGTCAATACTCTCAATGACGTGCATAAACTTTCGTGATAAAATAGAACACAAAATGATTATGATGGCATTGTACTATCTAACACTTTAAAGAATTTGGTGTACAGGCAACCAACACACAGAAAGAAATAAAATAGTACAATATGACGATTTAGATTTTACTCTTGCTCATCCCTTAAGTTTTTCTAACACAAAGTGAAGTGATTTTTATTTTTATTTAATTAGTTTGATAAAAAAAACAGATAAATACAGTTCGATAATAATAATATACAAAAAAGATGCTGTAAAGTATGTAACTCATAACGTTATCCACATGCTAGTAAAACATTTTTGTTTCGAACTTAATTGCGTGCAAACTTTAATAAGGAAAATGTCTATCTATACGTCAAATACGATAGGTACATATAATAATGGACATTACAAAAAAATCAAGGATAGTAAAAAAAATAATAATAATAGTATGGAATAATAACATAAATAAAAAAAAGTTAGTTCTAATTAATCAAATATTACATTTAAATAGGTAAATACAAAGCTAACATTTATGTGATTTCCTATGATTTAGAAAGGCAACTCCCACATAAGGAATACAGGGCCCGATCTATAGGTTGCGGATAACGTTAAAAAAACGAAGGTCACCCAGACTCAGAACAATTATTTTTCATCACACAATTTTAGTCCTGAGTGGGACTTAAAATTATAACACTCAAAGCATCGACAGCGGCAAAGCAACCACCCGCCTGCTCCGTGCTACTGAAAAGCAAACGAAACGTCGCAGAAAGTATAAATTCAAATAGTTAATAGTTTTAAATCATCCTATGGTTTGTTTTTCGAATAAAACGGTATGAAATCTGTATAAAATAGTTTAATTATAGTTGTTGACATAAATTAAACCTATTACCTATTATTAGTACTCACGAACATTACAAATGTCGACAACTCCAACGTGTGGTTTGCTGTTAAATGTTTTTGAAATACATGTACGTGGCCATACTAGTTTTGTACGTTTTTAGGTAAGTTATTAAACATAAAGCTTAACTGCAGGCAAGTCGTTATTGCAGTCTGTGGATGCAACCTTCCAACCAAAATTATCTACTCCTGAAATTATACCAACAGTTGCGCTTTATGATCTTTTTGAAGTGCATTAGGCCGTGGACTGACAAAAACCATGTTATGATCTTTTCAAAGTGCGTCAAGCCATGGACTTGTAGAAGAACTTAAGCTTCGTAGATGATTTTATATTCTAAGCATACGCTGGAAAACAAATGTCTAGTTTATACATGCAATATCCATCTGTTTCTATCCCCGAAGGCAGGCGTATGACACTTATATTTCGCGAGATTATAGGTCCTACATTTCGGTGGGCAGGCCTATGGCCATTTACCAGGCATAGTTACCAACTCCGTACTAGTATAATAATAATGTCCTCCTAACCGAATTTTCGGTCATGGCGGCCAATCTTAACGGATACTGGCCATCTGTGCAGGAGATATTGTAGTGCACAAGTGTGTGCGAAAACACGCGTACTACTACTAAGAATTCCACGCATGCTACTTAGAATTTTGAACAGAAGACCCATCACAACTTAGCCTTCGATCTCGAGACCTCACGCATAACAGTCGTATTAACTACCGCTGAGTCAACCTGATAGTCCAGTTTATGTACCTACTAATTAAATTATTTATTGTAAAACATATTTCAATTGTTAATATGTGTATGTCCCAAACTAGACTACGCTGTAACGCGAGAAGCAAAGGAGGCGATACAATTTATCATTTAATAAAACAATCGTTCCAATTTCACGGCAACAAACCATTGCGGTGCAACTGTTACTGAAATGGGACATTATTGTTTAATTTTATTTAATTAATAATGTGATAATATCATCCTATAATTTGTTTCGCAATTCATTGGAAAGCGTTTAATTTAGGTGATTGCTGTACTTATTTATTTAAACGTTTCATATTATGTTTAATATAATGAAAAGTTTATTTATAATATTTCGTAAGAATAATAAATTCCTGCATTAGATGGGTTAAATATTTATTATCATGTCTTTTTGAGATTTCAGGTCTTGGATTTTCTAATACATTGTAATTATTCAGCTAAAAATACTTAAACATTATAAAACCATTCAATTATGCTTTAACAGCTATCTTATTGTACTTCAGTACCTCAGTAACGTAATTCTGCTTAAATATTTAATGTTTTATTTAGCTCATTTGACCACCAGATCACAAGTGTATCTACTAATTTACAGGCTACTGTTGTATATTAAGAAAGTTTAGATAAGAAGTTAAACAAACATTCGTAGTCTTACGTGTATATCCTTGAAGGGATAGGCCGAAACCAGCAATTACAGCCACATTTCTCCAACTATGTAATCAGGTTCCACGTAATATGAAGCCTATTAATCGGCATTGTTTCAGACTTTGAGCTGCTGCTAAGGGTTTCTAGATAGTAAATTAAAACTTATTATTAGCAATTTGCTCGACCAATGAATTAAATACGATACCTCATACACAGCAGTTTCATAAGTTATCGCTGCTTCGCCGGGCAATAATCTAACGAAGGGACAAGTGCGATATTCTATGTAATGTTGACGAACACGAAACATTCCCACAGTTATCTTACCAAATATTTTTTCGGTTTACTGCATGTGGCATTAATTATGTGAAGTATATTTCTATTTAAATGTTTTATTTTTGCGCATATGAAAATAAGTTTATAGTCTATTGCAATATGTCACTAAACGACAAGTAAACAGCAATACAGGAAAAGGATTTAACGATATAATAAAGTACGCTACTTAGTTACGTAGATAATAAAATAGTAGAACCTAATAATGATGAAAGGTACCGTAAAAATGTATGATAATGACTTTTATTTGAAATTTTCTAAGTCAGTCGATTTGCAGTCACCACACTAGCCTAGATTTGCGATTATTTACAAATGACATCACTATTTCTTTACTCGTTAACTCGTTATTTGTGTAGGTAACCCACTATTCTAGAAAGTGATTGGATATTTAATACGTTCATCTGAGCGCACTAAATATCTTATTTCTTCTGTCTGATAAGGAAGCGCACATTTTATATACAGTTATTTAACCTAACAATGTGAAAACTTCCATCGTAAAACATTTTCGCTGCCGAAAACCCTTGTCACCCCAACTGGCATGGCCATCCCTACCAAGACGAATAAAAATTGTTTTATTCCGCAATTTCTCTGTTCCCATAATCGATAAAGGAAAAGATATAAAGTCGAGTTGGCAAAGATCTCAAGTATGTCAGAATGGCGCCTGTCTGGCTACTGAACCTTGGCAAGCTGTATGTTCTGGTTACCGAGAATCTATGGTTAGGTCACACGAGTAAGTATGAGTTATACGGTTTATTTTGGCTTATGTTTTGTTAATTCCTCCATATACTTCACAGAGCGATTGTCCTATTTACACGATTTTAGCAAGGATATTGTAAAACTGTGACGATGTCTAAAAGCTTATTATATTGAGTAGCAAAACCAGCTGATTTTTATAATAAAACAGTCTTTAGGCCAAATATCTATGGCTCTTGAAACATAATAAAATCTAAATTACTTTTATTATTGCCAAAGATATCATACTAAATTAATATTTAGGCATTCATTACTGTTTCTATTTTCGTAAATCAGAATGAATGATTAATTAAAAAAAAAACTGCCAGACTATAGTTACAAATATATACATTATTTTGCGGCATTGGAAATTATTCAGCCAGGACGTGTCGTCACAAGAATATTTTTTGTTTTTGTCCTCAATGTAACAAACATCGGGCGCCGTCTGGGCGGACGCTTTGGGAGTCGAGACTCTTGGGCGGATGGCACGGGTGCCAAGGTCACAGTGTCACGTGATCAACCAACTGAACCACCGATAATGAATGGACAGCCATACATGTCCCATGCTACTGGCTGTAGACGATTTGGTGGGAATCATTTAGAGTTCGATTTTAATTTAGATTTATGAAAAAATGCATTGCCTTTAGAAGTCCTTTTGAATAAAGAATGTAGCATAAGACTGCGCCGAGCGTAAGACATAATGACAGAGCTCGTACGACGCATGTTTAAATCGGCGTGCGGCCGCCATAGTAAAATTGTATGGAGGATTTGAAGTGCTTTTTTGATAAATATGTATCTTTGTTGTCAACCAATAACTTAAATATTTGAAACGGACAAATTGTATTATAACTATTTATGTTTCGTTGAAGCTGTAAATTAGGATAGATTTCTTCTATTATAATCTAAAAATCACGTAACACGAGCTTATCTTTTTGCATTTTTCGTGCAAAATTACTTAATTTTGTAGGCGAAAATATCAATTATTTTAAGTTTTTCACACGGAGTAATTGTAAACACATTCATTGTTATGGTAAATGTATATTTTATATTTGTATTAAACAAAAGTGTTGATTGTATTCACTTAACTGTGACCGCCTGTTTTGGCACATTTAGCTCGTCGCAGTCTTAAGCTTAAATTAAAAAAATATATTGTGAATTTTATTTTGTTTATAACACGTTAGTATATTTTGACATCTGCAATAATTTGAATACGTCTTCATATCTTTTTAAATATATTTATTTTGCGTAATGCATAAAACTTGCATTGAATTACATTGTTAAATTGCAATCAACTAAA
Organism: Catocala fraxini; assembly: GCA_930367265.1. NCBI lineage: Eukaryota > Metazoa > Arthropoda > Insecta > Lepidoptera > Erebidae > Catocala > Catocala fraxini. The sequence goes on from OV884038.1 coordinate 17,334,006, forward strand.
ATGTATTATATGTATTATATATACGTCTATGATTACACTATTACCCATACTATACTTATATTGTGTTAAATTTGAGGTACATTCCAGGCAGAAATTGCCGTTAAAATGTAATATTCGTTATGGATGATAACGCGTTAAAAATAATATATTTATTTAGATATTGTGCACCTTTAAAACCTTATGATTATCGTAGTTAATATGACATAAATAATCCCTTAATGTCTTATAAGAATTTTTCGCTTAGTTTCATTCTGGGGATCCAGCTTTGCCCAAACAACAAAGAAACAGTAAAAGTTAATAGAAACTTTGTACTTTTTGACGTTCATAAAATAATTCCGTGACCCATACGCAATCTTCTAATATCATAAATGTGAAAGTTTGTGGTGATCTTTGGATGTTTGTTATTCAATCATGCGTGAACCGTTGACCGGGTTTGGATAAAATTTGGCATACATATATGTATGTAGTACATATTCTGGTTTAATATATAAGATATTTTTTGTCCTGGTATGCGTTTCCATGGGCCTCACGGCAAAGCCGCGAGCAGAAAATGGTTAGTAAACACAATTAATAAAAACTTATATAGTAAACAAACAAACATAAAAAGAAATCAAAGCTTTCCTCTATATAATATTAGTATAGATAATCGAAAAATTTAAACAAAATAGATGCAATGTAGCTTTATGACTTGTGTACTTAATTCGCTTTTGGTTAAGATAATATTTTGTTCAGATTTTTCGATTATAATTATACATATACTAATATTATAAATAGGAAAGACTAGATTTATTGTTTGTTTTTTTATGTCTGTACGGATTTAAATCAAAAACGGATCAACGGCTTTTTAAAATTCTTTCACTCTAAGATAGCTATTTTATCACCAAGTAACATCGGCATTATATTATTAAAAAAAATACTGTTACCAACATAAACTTACTCACCGGGGAAAAGATACCCTGGTAATACCGACTAAACCTACCACGGTGTTCCTCGACATAACCATAGACGGCGAGCCCGCGCGAATCGCTTTCACATGCAATCGCGATCCCGCCGTGGCTTCGGCCCGCCGTGTGAAACGGCAGGCCAACAAAGAATACTACTATAACAAAGAATATTTCCTCCACCGTCCCCCTGAGGGGGGCGACAAAGACACGATATAGAGGCGCACGTGGGAACACGCATGCCGCCTCTCGGACCTGGTGCTGATGGGGTGGCAAGCAGGCCCATGCAGCCCACCACCCCCAGGTCAAACTTCAAGGTGGCTAGAGATCATCTCGCGCCCTCCGGCGCTCGGTTCTGTGGTTGAGGAGAGGGTTTAAGCGCTCCCTCTCCCGCTCCGTCACCTCCTTGATGGAAATCACTTCCTCACGGAAGGAGGCGACAGCGTTCCACGATCTCTCACTCCGGACCATAGACTGAACCACGGCCGGGAGTGAGAGGGCAACCAGTCCGACTGCCGCGATCAACTCACGGCGCTGCAATGCCCAGGCGGCGCCAAAGTGTGCAGCGCTGTGTCCACAACAATATCGCGGCAATCGCCGCAGTGATGACATCCGGTCGTAATAACATAACCTAACCTAACCTTCTTTTACGCGAATGAAGCCGCGAGCAAAAGCACTAGCTTTTGCTCGCGCAGTTTCTCGCAAATATTGCTTTGTAAAGTACTAACTGTACAAAGCAATACTTGCAAGGAACTGTTTCTTGCGTTCACTTTAGTTTCACCTGTCCACAAACATCATGTGTGTAAATAAATAGTAAAGTTTAAATTGACCCACTTTCTGATTTTCACTTGAAATTTTGGATACGTCTACTTAATATTATAATTAATATTTTATATTAAGTATAAAGCAACTAAAATGCAGTAATCGTTGGCAATTTTTTTTTAAATAGCCTTCATTTTTTTTATCAGTTATTTTTTATTAATATGTTGAGGCCTACAGAGGCCTAACACTTGTTTATTATTATACTTGTAGAGCACGTCGCAGAAAAATCGACTTTTCTTAACATTTAAGTAGAAGTAACAGTAAATATACCCGCTATTAAGGAATAGCTCCATCTCTTATCATATGAGCCTTAAACATAGCTAATAAAAGAGATATGTGATACACTGACGCCTTAGCTTTCAAGAATACCAACATCAAGCTTGTATATACATAGCTGAATATTATCTTCGGCAGCTTTATAAAAGCCGCGAAGTAAAAAACCGTTATTATAAATCATGAAGTGCATAAAAACCCTATTAACACAAGGGGTGGTAAGGCGTACGTCAAATTTGATGGATTGTGTTCGTATTAGACAGTTTGCACTTAAGCATTTATCATGAAAGAGGGTCGACGTCGATTAGTACGTATGTGGGCCGATAGGGGAGATAAAAATTTAGGTGTAAATGCAATGTTAACATCCTAATTTTAATAGAGAAGATGGTTGGAATGTACCACCAGCTTGGGATCCAGTAATAAAAATAGTCAAACCCAAGAAGAAGCAAACCACAGCTAGACTTCATGATACTTTGAGCTCATTCTGCGTAAATAGAAACACCAATGATTAAATTATGTTCGGGTACTTTGAAATAACTACACTGGAACATTGAGACAACTGCCATCTTAGTCTCCCCGTGACCATGGCTGCTGAAAAGCAACCGAAACGTCGGGGAAAGTGTAAAAATAAATTAAATCTAAATAGTTTAATAATAATTTAATTAGCTTAAAAATTAGTAAAGTTTAATAGTAGTAGTAGTGTAACAATTTTCAAAATTTTGTAATAAAGTGTCAAATAAACAACGCGATAAAATCCGTATATAGCAGTTTAATTTCAGTGTTCCTATGTTTTGTATGAAGATGATAGATATGCGTACGAGAAACATTTTAATATAGTAAATACATATTTTGTTGTGGATTTGAATCCCATCCCACACACGGCAATTATTACTGAGATGCAGAAACTATTGTTTAAAGTCTGGTTATATTTATGTCCGTTTATGTGTAGGTTTTTAAAGTTACTTCTTAAAGCTTCATGCCTAGTGGTATAATTATGTAAACCTAGAAAATGCAAAACACAGTTAAAATCTTCAGATCCTATTAAAACGACAAGTTAAGAAAAGGTTTTTGAAACTAAAATGATAAATTCATATCGTTTAAATACACACACCATTACACCAATGTAACCTTATAAGGTTAACACTATAGTGTTAGACTGAGATGTGTTTTATATATTAACTTTTCCAACTACATATATTATAATATATAAATAAGTCTTTAGTAACTGCCGGTGTGTTCTGCGTAAGCGACAAACGCGACACGACGCGACACATAATACAAATAACATACACGTTACGTCATGTTTCGCTACATACTACTATACAAGGAGCAAGCAAGATATGACGTATTGCATTGCATTGCGTCGCCACTTACAAAACTTAACATATCATAGAATTTGTTTACATATGCCTGAACGGTTATCTTATCTTATGCGGGGGCCAGTCAGTGCAGACCGGCGACACTTCGACCCAGTGGGATATTTTGTGTCGACACTCTCCCAATAACGACTGCCATAGATGTTCATGGCAGCCGGGACCGACGGCTTAACGTGCTCGCCGAGGCACGGAGCAGGCGATAATTGTCAATCAATATGCACATAATTTCGAAAAGTCATATATCTTCCGAAAGTCAGAGGTGCGCGACGTGGGTTCGAACCCGAGACCCTCTGCATTGCAGTCCTGTTGGTCTCCCCACTGAGCTATCGCTACTCTGATTGGTGTTTTACATAAGTTACTCAACCCGCTTTATTACAGACATATTTGACCTTAGCTAAAAGACACAAAATAATTTTGCCCCATGATCGGACTACCGCGATGATTGGAAAATACTGCCTGTATTTGCCAATCATATCTACAGGATCCCATAATTATAATTGAATTATTTTTACTTGAAAATAAAGACTCGTTAGCTTTACTATTAACAGTCTTCGAAGCTTTATATTACAAAACAAACATACATAGCTTCACGCTTATATTCCGGCAGGGGAAGACAGAGTTGTGTTATACCAGCTTCCTTCACAATAGTGAGTAAGCCTGTTATTGTTTACTAGAAAGAATAGTGAAGAAATTTACAGTTCTCTACCACGCCGCCGAGGCAAACACTGCTAAAATCATATTAAAATATGCTCTTTATACATATCTCTCTATATATTATCGGTATTTGACGGAAATACGTACAAAGGTGTCGTGGTCCCTTATCTCACGAAGGTAGTAAAAGTTGACGGATGAATAGGACTATTGTTGAAGTAGATGCGACAAGATAGGCCGTGAATGGACAGCCTGTCACAGTACTGCAGCTTTATCAACTAGTTTTATTGATATACTAGCTGTCCCTGCGGTTATACCCGCGTTTATGATTACTGCTTCATTTCCATGGTTCATAACATGATGTTCATAGTTATAGCATATCCTATATCTTTCTGCAATAAATGGACTACCTACAATAATAAAAAAGAAGTTTCAAATAGGATTAGTAGTTGTAGAGATTGGCGCATTCAATCAAATAAACAATCATTTCCGTATCGTCAAGTGTTCGCCTAGTCGAAATTCGACCATAGTCATTACTGAAAATTTGAGTAAAGCTTATATGAATTTACATTCTGCTAAAATTTATTTTCCTACTTTATAACATTCATTCAACAACGACTTCTCTTTTCATTCTTCAAAAACAACTAACCCGTGTCCTAACTAACCTAGACCAAACCGATAGTTGCCAACCCTACTTTAAAAAACATAAAATACTTACCTTATCATGCATCTACATTCTATAAATATGTAAATTTGTGAGAAACAATATTACCTTGTTTACTAAGCGCGGAGACAGACATGCAAATAGATCATTAAGACACAAAAACCGACTAATGTTACCTACTTCTAATGTCAATAAAAATATATAATAATCTTCCAGAAGCCCTAAAAAAAGAACCTAGAAATATAACATTTACAAAAAGCTAAACAAAATACTCATAAATAAAGCCTATTATAATATAAAATAATACATTGATGATAAAGACTTAAAATAAATAAAAACGGAAACTATAATAAATATATTATTAAACAATAATAATGATTAAATAATATAACTACATATTTAAATGCATAATACAATATAACATTATACTAAATATTTAATATAAATAAATATATACAATATAAATTTCATGAATAATATGATAATAACAAAGTTGAAATTGTTTCATCAAAAGCTACTCAACAAAAGTAAATGAAAGCGGTTCTAAAACAGAGGAGAAAAAGTTACTAAACTCTCTTTATATAAAAATTACTATTATTTTTTATTATTATATTATTCAATAAATTATACTAACCAAAAGAAGTGTCGGTAGATAAACTGAGGAGAAAAAGGTTAACTGTTTTGCGTTTGCCTGTTTAGATTTATACTAGCACTCATTTGTTGTAGTAAGCTATATTTTATACGAATTGATAAACTATAAATATTAGTGCCATGTATGGTATTAAAAAATATTTAGAAAAAAAGTGCCAATCCGGTCTAATATGTCAAATGTGAATTGAAATACAATTTATATTCACATTTGAAGTTTATTTTAACGAAACAGAATATTATTTATGATATTTTTGATGCTATGTCTCAGACTAGATCAAAATTTTATTTTTTACCGTTGTTATGAAACTTCGTCTTCAAATTAAAAGTAACTAACGACAAAATCTCCATTAACACCAGCCAAGCCGCAGACAAAAACTAGTGAACTATATACAACCAAAACTTTTAAAGGTAATAAAAAATATTATTATTGTCATGGTTTACTTATTGCACCTACATATATGTCATTTGTAAAATTTACTAGGTGAATTAGAAAAGAATATAATATTAGAAGGTGAAGATGTAGCTTTTAAACTAATAATTACAGACCAATGTATTTATATTTGATGACCGCTTAATTAAAAATAGGCAATAAATATCAAATCTATTGCAAGTAACAGGTTACCGAGAGAAACATATAACTTTTGACTACACGAATAACTGCACGTTGAACCCATGTTCTCGTGAAGGCTCCGAAAGGGCCGGATATTTTCCTAACGTATTAGGGAAATACTCGTGAAGGAGAAAAAGTTATAAATAAATTATATTTTATAATTTTTCTTTTTAAATGTTAAATTTTTATTCACTTAAGTTTTGCGAATTACATAACCTTTTCAAGATCTGAAGTTTGTACTAGGCACGCGGCCTGTATGATAAATCTCTAGGAGGAGAATAGAACAATGGTTTAAGTGACACTCTCATTTTTTTACCACTTCGACGCTAAAACTAAATCCTATGTCAATTTTACAAATATTCAAATCGCGGACACACAGAACGCTGAGGAATTTGTGGATCGCACATATTTTTGTTCCGTTTGGGAATCGAACCCACAACACTCGTTGCAGTGGCGAGGCGACCGCTTAAACCTTTATGCGATCCTTTTAATGTAGTTCACAACCGTTGATGATTTGACGAGATTAATCACAATTTATAAATCCTTAAATGGCTTTTCTATTCTGGGTGTACCTTGTATCCTTTGTTTTAATATTTGTGAATTTAGAGACTACGACACCATCTAGTCTCTAAATTCACAAGAGTATATTTTGTCTTGACGCATAGGCCGGTAAACTTACAGACATCAATAATATTTCTTATTTATAATTGCATAGATAGATAGAACAATACTATAATAAACCTTTATTCTGTCAATGTATATATTTACATCATCATAAAAATAAAGGCGATCGTTATCAAGTGTTTAAAAAAAAGTTTTGAACTGGAAAATTTAATTAATTTAAAAAAAGAAGTCTTTTTTAACGGATTTGTATTGTTACTTTCCTTGTGCATTTACTGGTAGCCTCTACTGGCAATTATTTTTAAGAATAACAAGAAGAGCAAATTGCATTCTCTATTTTTCCGTCTATAAATTTAAAACTGGCAACCCCTTTGCTATATTATTCGACAAAGAAGGATAAAGGTGATTTCATTGTGTGAGTTCTGTTCTAATGTTTGTTTTTTAATTACTTTGGTTGCAATTGTTGTTTGTTATTATGAAACAACTTATTTGCGATGGTTTGTTTAATGAAAATGTGAGAAAAGTTTAGTATATGACAGTAATTTTGGCTCTGTTGTTTTATAAAATGTATAATACTAAAAGTAATATAATTTTAAAAACGTATTAACAGAAATTTGGTTTCATAAAGGTACTTTATAAAATCTGGTAAATCAATCGATATTTTTGATGTGTAGTGTATAACTGAATATATGTGTGGCATAAAACCGTGACGTGTATAAAGAGCAACGCAAACGCATATACGATATTTATCTTATCTCTTAAGATACATATAATTTGTATAACGGAACACCTTTATAGTTGCTACTTGATCACAGCAACAAGAGCTATCAAAGGAAAACAGAATCAGCGGCCGTGAAGTGGTCAAAACGCTAGCTAAGCGATACTCCATTGGTACAATTAGACACATTCGCAGTCTCACTCATTCCTTCATTTAAAAAAGAGCGACAAATCCCGCACTAGGAATAATTCCTGTAGACATTTGCGGGCAACGCCATTTGACTCAGCATAGTCGATATACCCTCGAAACGACTATGACCTTTGACCACTGACCTCAAGGTCACATGGTATCACGTGACCTTTGCATATTACTAAAACCATTTTTTCGAATTCTAAGATTTACGGCAATTCATTGCTGATTCTCACTTGTTTCTATATGTTTTTTCATTTATTTTCGATCTTATTTTGTGTGTTGTATAGTGTGTTGCTTCTAACTATTATTGGTCTTGACAATTTTACGCGGACTATTTGTGAGCGCAAAAGGCTCTTATATCCTTACACGCTTCTCGTTACCCGGCGCGCGCCAATTCGTTACTAGTTTGTAGCTGAACTTGTTCCTCACTAATGGTCTCCGATAGGCCAAGTGTTTAAATTGTAGTCTACATTATTTATGACTTCTTACACTATTTCCCATTAAATTTGTTGCTTAACCTATTGAATTGCTGCGGCCCACCGGCGGCCAGACACAATAGGTTCTTAATTATATGTGACGTTATAAGTATATGTGAGTATTGCATGATATTTTAATAAAAATAATAGATATGTGTTTGAGTTCATATACATAATATTAGCTCTCATGTGTGCGTCAAAGAAAGCATACATACATCCGCGTCTTGTCTCCGCTTCCTTGAGATAGTACCTTTGTAGGAAACTGGGAAAGTGGGTGAATCGAGGGTGCAACCATCTAATCAATGTATTGTCGTATGTTCGATCTACTACATGTCTATGTATGTCAATAGAATCTTTTCATAGTGGCGTGTTTGCGTCTGAATAACCTTATTAGTTAGTTTTCTTGCTCTCTTCAGACTCACACTCACTATAAAATATAAACATATTTTATAGTGAGTGTAGAATAAAGTCAACCGTGAAATAAATATTTACGTTGACATTCACATTCGTATAATATGTTGCCTTCAAACGCTAAGTGACATAAAACTTAAAATGATTCTTATTTTTGGACCAAATTTTTTTTAAATGCCTTTTTTAATATAATGTTTACACACTAATACAACACTCACGAATTACCAACGCTATAACTGAAGTTCAAGGATTCGCAAAAATTGGTTGGTAAATATCAAAATATAAAGTTCGTTAACATTCCCAATTATAATATAATATACTTGTTGCATAGTTCAGGAATGCATACGTTATAAATAGACACACAAGAAGATATTTATTTTTATTTATTGACTAGCTTCTGCCCGCAGCTTCGCTTGCGTTAAAGTAGGCTATGTTAGTAAAAGAAGAATTAAAAAAATAAAGATTTAGCCTACTTTACTCGGTGATAATGGTGAAAGAATTTTCGAAGTCGTATAAGTAGTTTTTGAGTTAAATCCTTACAAACGAAAAACTAAAATCAAATGTTTTCTCTTTATAATATTAGTATAGATATAAATAATAAACTTTAACGTCGTTAGTAAAATAAGAACAACTTTGGCAATTTTCAATTCGTCTCTGTGATGCCTTAATCCATCTTAGTCTGTAATGCCAGACGATCTTGATGGCGTAGTGGTTAGTGTAACCGACGCCACGCCTGAGGTCGTCAATTCCCGCACAAGTCAAACATTTGTGTGCATGAACATGGATGTTTGTTTTGGTTTGGGTGTTTATATGTATAATATGTAAGTATTTACAAAAAAATATTATTATTATTATTCTCTTTGTCACTTTTTTCTAATAATTACATTTTAAATATAAATATAAAAACTATACATATTTAAAAATATAAAAACTGAAATGACCCATCGACATCGGGAACAGGGTCCAAGCTGCCGGTGGTTAGGGCCGCAGAGAGAGGAATCGCCTCACAATACGCGCCGTGTCGAGTAGTACTGCCTTTTGCATCAAGGACTTGACTTGACTTATTATTATTATTAATAATTAAGCTATTACCTCTTCTGTTTCTGATTTATTTCTAATTAAATAAGAGAATTAATCCACGATGCTTGTTAGTCGAACAGAAGGCTTACACTACGACCGTCCAATTAGTTCTGTTGTAATTGATCCGTTGCTGTGTAAATAATTAACACAAAATTTATGACGTTCAGAAGATAAATCTGTAAGCGCAGAGCTTTGTTATTCATTCCTGACATTGTATTCAAAAAGTCTATTATAAAGTACAAGTATTTGGTTACAAAAGTACCCACGTACCTAATTTGAAGATAATAGCTATAAATAAGAAAACATTGAACAAAATTACATAATAAATTCGAATCAAAGACCTGTAAAATATTCCAATTTTATAAAATTTTTGACATAGGCCATGTAGATCAATTATTTAATACGTTAAAAATATAGATTAGATTATTATGTTGTTTCAGAAAGAATTGAATGCAGTTACACTATCAATCCGAAGCAAATAACTGTGATATTATACTTTTTATTAAATTATTAGCTTTTGCCCGCGGCTTCGTTTGCTAACGAAATAGTACTTTTTTCTGGATAAAACTTATGCCATTTTCTGTACCCCTGAAAACATGTATGCTAAATGTCATGATAATCCGTTGAGTAGTTAAGGCGTAAAAGCGTAAAAAACAAATAAACTCACATTCGCATTTATTATATTAGTTAGGATAATAAAGACGATTTAAGTTAATAAATAACACGTGATTAAAAATAAAGAAATATTTTTATAAGCTTGATCACCGAGGTGAGCGGCTCTTCTTCTAGTCGTTTGCCGATAGGCTGGATTAGTTAATGGCGATTTAAACACTGATCGTGAGTCCCTTGCATGCAAATGCAAGCAAAGAATTGGGCTTATAAGAAGATTCTTATAGGCCTTATTCGGCAAAATCTAGTTTAAAAATGTTTGTAAACTAATTTACCTTTTATTAACTTGCTTATGTTTAACACAAGTAACAAAACCACTTTATTTAAACACATTTTAAGCAAGCTTCATATACGTTTCTAAGAAATAAGAAACAAAATAACTTGTGTTACGAACCATGGTTGTGTTTCTATAATCTCAACTGTAAGGTGAATCTTCTGTCTAAGGATCTTACACACATCAAAGCGATGCGAAGACGTTACGTAAAAGTTGGTGATGTTATCCGACTCAAGGTAGAAACTTGCGAAGGTGCCTCGCGAATTCCGGCGATGTGACGTCATATTTGACGGCTATTATGAGTTTAATTATAGAACGCATGAATTCGAACAGCCATACTATATTGCTACAAAAAATCGTACTCGATTGTGGCCTCGCCAGTAACCATAGCAACCAAATGTTATTGAGTCGAGGAAGTCTACTTGTTCTGCCAAAAATAAGAACCAATTATGGAAAAAGGAGTATAACTTTTGAAGGTATTAAACTTTATAACAGTCTTCCCACACATGTAAGAAATGTTAGCACTTTTAACTGATTTAAGTCCACATTATCTCATTATATTATAAACAACCGCTCGTTTCTCACTTAAAATATATGAATTGTAATTTCATTAAATATTTACATAAACGTTTCATACGATACTTCATGATCATTGTATGAAATTCTATTATCTTTAAGCTAAAATAAGTTCTCATGTAAGAGGCTATGAGTCTTTTTTGAGAATAAATTCTTTAAACCTTAAACCTTATTGACATGGGTACTGTCGAAAATCAAAAGTTATAATACTTGATTCTGATGTGAGTTAGAACGGAGATTTAGTTGAATTGCAGCATAGTACCTACGTTTAGCATAATTTATGGTAGATCTTCAGCTAATCGTTAACTACATCAAGTTGCAACACCGTAAATAAAACATACAAGCTATACTTTATACTAACCATTGTTTATTATTGACACCACAGCTACTTACTCAACACTACTAAACAAAAATGGAAAATACTGTTAATGGAGCAACATGGATATTGGCTGTTCTGTTTTACAGTTTATTTACTTGCTGTTTATGTCAAGATCTTAATCAAATCCATTGGTATAATGATGCTCCGACACTGGCTGTTACAAAACGTTTACAAACATTTTTTAACACTAAACATTTATTAACAAATGTTAGGAGTTGTTACATTCTGTTAAGAATTGTTAGATGTTTTGAATGCTCCTACACTGATGGAAAATGTTTACAAACATTTTTTAACATTTTAAAACATGATATCGGTTTCGCAGTTTGGATTTACGTCCCGAAGCGTCTACACGAAAATGGAAGAAGATTTGCTCATTGGAGTAGCTTCATTTTTGTTTAAAAAAAGAAAAAGCGCTCTAACTGGATGCGCCAAACGCTAAGAGCTAGAGAAAAGTATAGTATATTATGTTGTCTGAATAAATGTTTACGAACAAATGATAACAGATGTTTTAATTTGTTACAAGTTATTGAAATTAAACTACTATTTACGGATTTTATCGCGTTATTTATTTGACACTTTATTACATAATTTTGAAACCTGTTACACTACTACTACTATTAAACTTTACTAATTTTTAAGCTAATTGAATTATTATTAAAACTATTAAAACTATTTACAATTTTTAGTTTAATATCAATGAATAATATTCGCGTAAACAGAAGACAATATTCGTTACAATTTGTTAACAAACAATTTTGTTTAGAATTGTTTAGTAAACATTACCTAACATGAAAACATTTAATAACATTGTGATCATATGTTTGCTAAAAATGTTTACTAATGTTTGTAAACATTTTGTAACAGTCAGTGTGGAAGCACCGCAAGTATGCGCTACTAAAGCGACACAGGTTAGTTTTATTGGGCCCCGCCTACTTTGTGTAGATTTCTTGATGCAATTTTTAAGCTGTTAGAATACTTCCAAGAGAGATGAGGCATAGAGATTTAGTAACAAGTGATGTTAATAGTTTATTTTTTGCGATTGCGAAGCGATGTCGCATTTCTTGGATGTGTTTCAGTCCTAACAGTTGGTCTCGTAAATATTTCGTATTGAACAAAGTTCGCATTCATAAGGTTGACTTTATACGATCTGTTGAACCAAAAGTTATAATGGTATGCTCAATTTTGTGCGGTGCAAAAGTTGTGTTTCTTTATCTAGCAACAGTTTATTTAGTAACTGTTCTCAAGTACAACTAATAATAAGTTGGTAAACGCAGACTATGGAGGTTGGTGTAATTTAAAATAAACTAATAAAGCTTTGTTCATATTGCGTTACATCGCGTCGAGGATTGTGTTGCAAAAATAACAACCTGTAAGCCAGCAAGGTATACTTGAGGTTTATGTGAGAAATAAGCGATGTCTTTCCATATTATAAGCTTTATTTGTTTTAGGTCATTTAGTCGGCTGTGCATTGATAGGCGTCAATAACTAAATGTAGATGTGATCATCTCTGATACAATGCAACGCAATACGATGCGTAGTAAAAATAGCTTAGGCCAAATGCCTTAAGCTACGCCCGAGTCCTACGTCATGGCGTAATGGCTGCCCCTTTCCAAAGAAGTTCGGTATTATCAACCTTTTTCTATTACAATAGTTAGGGTGGGCAATCGAAGGGTGTGTGTCGGGTTCTTTTCTTCTCAATAATTTTATTATAATGGACTTCCGCCAAAAGTAACTCCTACTTAGATTCAATATACGTAGGTCATTTTTCGTGTTTCATTTTGCTTACAATGTGTAAGGAATTATGTAAAAAAGGAGAAATGCGTATAATTAATCGTTACCTTATTATCCTCTTAACTGTGGCTGTTGAAAAGCAGTTGAACGGTGGCGAGACTAAGTATAAATCGACTGTAAATAGTATTAAAATAGTAAATCGTTATAATTTAAATGAACTGCGGTCAAATCCGTAAAAAGTTTAATTTTAGAACAATATGCGATTTTATTAAATCTATCAAATACTATTATGTTAAATGTAACAATGCTATCTCTGTACACTAGAAATATTCTTAAAGTACTTATTAGATTCAACTATTTAGAGAAGTGAGTTATCAAAGCAACCTCATTAATATTACAAATGCGAATGTGATTTTGTTTGTTACGTTTGCACGCATTAACCGCTTGACCGATAATCATGATGTTTCGCATACCTGGCATCAGGGGTAGAGAAAAGGATATAGGGTACTTTTAATTCAGATGAAAAGTACTGATCCCGGGGGATAGAAATTTATAGACAACATTTTGATTGACGCCAGCCAATCCGCGGAAAAAATCTAGTTGTCAATATAAGTCAGCATAATAATAATTTTATTGTAATTCAGATGTCATCTTGACATTGTGTGTTAAATATAAATAACAAATTACATCTAAAAAGTAGTCCTCACTTAAATTTAGAGCTATGATTTATATATTTAATTCATATTAATTAAATAGTATAAATCACAATGAAAAATTACTTTTGTATTTGTTACGTTTTCACAACTAATCTACTAAGGCAATTTTATGTTTGATAGCTTATCTTCTTTCCTGTGATTCAAATAATCTCTGTAGAATCCTGTGCAAGAATAAAAACCTACTTTGAAAATGCGAGCGGAATTGTACATAATCTTGGTCAATTATAGGTTAAGCCAAGCTTAAGTTCCTCAACAAAACCAATGTATTAAGCCGGATTTATGTAGATTTTCTATTTAAATAAATTATTATTACACAACGGGTCTTGGGCCCTGTTCACAATATGTTAGAAACATTTAACCATTAGACAAAGATCGCGCCATCCCTCTGATTTTTTCCTAACTAGAGAAAGACAGCATGCGATATATATCACTACATAACTATCACTACATATTACAAAATAAGGGGGACTTTACACCGCGTCTGTCTGTATGTTCACTTTGCAATTCAATTTGCATGCGATCTTCACCAATAGACAGAGTGATTCATGAGGAAGGTTTAAGTGTTTAATTAATAATAATATTAATAATAATAATAATAATATTCTACCACATACACACAACACCATCTAGCCCAAACTAAGCAGAGCTTGTACTATGGGTACTAGACAATGGATAAACATACATATATACTTTTTCTTTTTTATAAATACATACATATTATACATAGATACACCAAGACCAAGACAAACATCCATGTTCATGCACACAAATGTTTGACTTGTGCGGGAATCGAACCCGCGACCTCGGGCGTGGCAGTCGGTTACACTAACCACTACGCCATCGAGACCGACATTTTGTTACAATTTGTTAAGGTTTTGTATAAGCCATGCGAAGCTGGGGCGAAGTCTTACTTGATGGTTCTGAAACTGACCCTTAATCGCGTTGGTAAGTATCTAAAGGTGTAAACATTTATATATTTCAGTCAATCCGCGACCACGATGTATGCAAGTCGGGTAGCAATAACCGACGTATTGGTAATATATACCTAAGTCTTTAGGTAATTAAACCTTTAAATACTATACATAAAATTTTGTATAATGAGTACAGTGAGCTGCAAAAATGCATACCCATGTCAAAACTAAGATGGTATGAGCCGGTATTTGACACCATTTAACGGATGTCGATACAAGAACTATTAAGTTATTTAGTTATAGGTATCGTAAAAGATGGCGGTGCAATTCTATAAAATAAAAGTGAAGATTTCTTAATAACTCAGTTTTATTAAATTTACGTTTAACAATTTTTGAATCTCTATTCAATGTTATTACATTACTTATTTAGAAATAAAAATAAATAAGTAGGTAAGAATTACATTTGACTAGAAGTGTAGCGTCGATACCAAATATAGCCGTAATTTATAAAACAACGCCATCTAGTTCATTCTAATTCGAGTGTTTACAGGATTTTAGACTATGGTATCATGATATGGACTAAGGTATCCATGGAATATTACAAGCGACTGTACAAATCGCGAAAGTCTAATTTTAGACTTTCGCGTTTTCGTTTACTATTAATTATTTTATTTCATTACTCCTGCAGTATAGAATTGAATTGCAAATGCAACGTATTATTTCAATACTGCTAATAGCGTGTAAAATCCTGCGGTTATCGGATTTATTTACTCACGAAGTTATAGGTCAAAGTAATAAAATCGGCTCAACAGTGAACTCTTATACTTAGGAATAATCCTTAAATCGCGGTAGTATACTTAATTAAAATAGCGAACAGAAAATATACTGGAAATCACCAATCATCCCCTTTCCCCCATTCCCGCTCCTTCTCGTTCCCACTTCCTTTCTTAAAGGGTCGGCACCGCGCAAGTGATGCCTCTGGTGTTGATGGCGTCCATAGGCTACGGTGACCACTTATCATCAGGTGGACCGTATGCTTGTTTGCTACATCAGCAGTATAAAAAAAAAACTTCCCAACTACAAGTATTTATATTTCTTTTAAATATTATTTCTTCTATTCTATTTTTTTGCGGATAATCTTGTGCAATGAAATGATCTTGTGCCTATATTAAGTTACTAGCTGACCCACGCAACCGTTACTTTGTTTGGTTGAACGCGCTAATCTTTCGCGCAACTACTGGTTCGAATTGAAAAAAATATTTTAGTGTTGGATAGCTCATTTATCGAGGAAGGCTATAGACTACATAATATCACGTTACGACCAATAGGAGCGGAGCGTCAATGGAAAATGTTGCAGAAACGGGGAAAATACTGTTATTTGAAGCAGATGAAGTTGCGCAGGTCACCTAGTTGTATATATTCACGCAGAGATGTAAAACAGCTGTATTTCGCTAGTTGTGTTTATTATGTCTCGCATAATAACGGTGAGCCTATTGGTGTCTACCATGTACAATTATAGACGCCGCGCTTCTACTAAGATTTTCCTGACAATAAGACTCGAAAATAGCAGCGATCGCCTAATGGGAGAACATTGGACTGCCACGCAGCGTTCTCGGGTTCGATCCTAAGGCGCGCATATCTTTGGCTGTTCGAAGTTATGTGCGTATTAAATAGTTAATTATCGCTCGCTTTAACGGTGAAACCGATGTATACATCGTGAGAAAACCTGCATGTCTGGGAGTGCTCCATTATGTTTACGAACACATGTAAAGTCTACCTACCCGCACTGGTTATAGTTCACCAGCGTGGTGGACTATGGCCTAATCCTTCTCACGATTGAGAAGAGGCCCTTGCCCAGCAGTGAGACAGTTTAATTCAGGGCTGATATTATTATTTAATACTCAAAATACGTTATCCGACCCGGGAATCGACCTGACAGCAAACAATCCTCCTTCCTCGCTACAAACATATGATGCAGAACCGACGAAGTATTAAACAAATACTTAGAAATACATATATTACAACGCGTCTTTAGATATGATGTACTTGTTTTTCAATCCATACCCAAAGGGTTCAATGTAACGATATCGTTGACGTCTCTAAGTTACGGCTCTGTTGACGCAACGAATAACTTTGCTATCTTTTCTATAATACAAAACCTTTGTACTCACAGTCGACTAGCTTTTTATTAAAGGATTTATAGTGTATCCTTTTTAAAAGATAAAATCTAAACGACCAACCAAATCTGGTAGGGTGTTACGCTGAATTCTTTGAAAGTAACTTGGTACAACTTGTCTATCGTAAACATACTTTTAGTCAGTTAATGGATTAGGTAGCTTTCGTTTCTGGTTTATAGGTACTTACGATGTTATTGAAATGGTATATACTGTGCACCATATCTTCAGTGTTATTGAAATATATTAAATCAGCAGGTTTTATATTGTACTAGATTTTGAAAATCTAGAATTTATCAATAAATTGCTATCCCTCTTGGCTAGTGTTTTTTTTCTGGATAAATGGTATGGTAAATTTCATGATGATCGATTGAGTAGTTAAGGCATGAAAGCGTAACAAATAAACAAACAAACTCTCATTCACATTTATAATATTAGTAAGGTTTGTACACTTTTGTTCTCTATTAAGTGAATGGCGCAGCGAGCCAGAAGTTGCCTTGCCGCTGCCGCCGAGCTAAGTGTTGTGGGTTTGAATAATAATAATATAAATAATATAAACATAAACCAAATGATATCATACGGGGCCATTTAGATCGCAGGCTTTGCAGATAGTACGGGCGATGTCTTAAAAAAAAAATATTGTAATTATTAGAAAGTAATTAAAACTATATGAATGTCTATGAATTGTTATTCTACTGAAGCAAATTGTCGATCTTAATTCGCAGTTGCAGCTACATATTAACACCGTGTTTCGTTAAACTATATTGACGCTGAGTGCCTGAGCCTGTTTTGTATTTAATGTGTTCATTAGAGCGTGGGATGTGGGTCTTTGATGTTTATCTAGGTTACACCTTGTTTGTAGTTCTATTGCTGTTTCTAATCGCATATATAGCTTTGTTCCTCGTTGATATACAAAGATACACATGGCAGCGGAAAACCGTCGTCTCAGCTTACGCTTTGGGAAAACTGGCTTGTTTATATATGCGATACACAACTAGCTAAGTTATAGATTAAAATAAACAGATATTTACAAAAACCATCAAGCCTATTATATAGGTACACATGGGCAGCTGATTATAATTATATCACGATATGGTTAAGCTGTCGGGCTGAAATCGGGTGTAGAATCTATTGTTGCGCACCACACGCAAATCTAGCCATCACTTTGTTGATACTTTGGTATAAAACTAAACACCTTTCTTAAACTTTTTGAGTTGAGTGTATTGTCAATGCTCAATACATGCTAGGTACGTTTTAATGCGTTTTTAGTTGCGCAGTCTTTTGTAACGGCACGGCATTCAGATATCGAACTATGGTTCGATACCAAATTAGCATATCAAAATATGGTTGTGAGCACATAAACTGGCAGATTTATTGTATTGTTCTAAAATTAGTATGAATCATCTGGAGCGATCGTGTGTTTAATGTTTTATAATAATTCGAACAATACAACAATTATGCCACCGGTACCGCTCCGCCTCTTCTGTCTATGTGTGGTAGACTTTATGCTAGTAAAAAAACTTACTTCAAGTTTTTTAATCATATAATCTAGAGAGACGTGCCTATTCATTCTTATAGCATGAATAAATAGAAAATTGTAGCGTTGGAAATTTATTAGCATGTATATCGCTATGTATTAGGTTCTTTATTATTTTGTTTACTTGGTTAAAATGCTTTTTCATATCCACAAGAGAAAAATGAGATATTGTATGTGAGAATATGAATGTGTTTGTGCAAATAGTTTAAGCGTATTTTGTGTATGTTTATTAGTTCAAGTATTTTATTGGGTCGTCGTACCCGATACGTTAGGAGAAAATTGCGACGTTTTCAAGTTCAAGAGACTGATGAAATTGATTAAGAAAGTTATGTGCAATAGGTATTATAATAGTTGTACCTGTCCTATATTACGTAAATGACTTAGGTCTCTCTCCCAGAAGATTAGACAGAGCCTACAGGTAGGTAGAAGAATAGTACTGTTTCTTGCTTTATTCAAAATTATTTGATTATTTATTCATGTCCCCCTATTCTTAATAATTTTTGGCATTGTGTGAATTAAATGCTTTGACGCATACCTCTCCGTGAGGTGACGGAGAGGTTATGTCGTACTCTCCTGGGTAAGGACATACCGGTAATTCTGACAAAATCTACCACGGTAATCCTCGATACAACCAGAGTCGGCGGGGCCGCGCGAATCACTTTCACATTCATTCGCGACCCCGACGAGGTTTCGACCCGCCGTGTGAAACGGGGGGCCTCTATACAAATATACCTACACTTTTTGTTACTCTAATTTTATCCCTACTGTTCCCTTGGGGGGGGGGGGACGAAGACACGACACAGAGGCGCGAGCGGAAACACGCACGCCGCCTCTCGGACCTGGTACTGATCGGCTGGTGGGCAGGCCCACGAAGCCCACCGGGTAAAACCTGATGGTGGCTGGAGGTCGTCAGCGGTTAGCGTATTCTTAACCTGGCCTTTCTTTAGCATTTTTCGGCTCTAGTTAGTGAATTTTCGCCTCATTCAATTTTGACTACATTATTATTTAAAACTAAATGATTTTGATAAATTAGAGAAAGACTCAAGTAGCATATAATAATATAATATTCTACCACATACACACACCATCTAGCCCAAACTAAGCAAAGCTTGTACTATGGGTACTAGACAATGGATAAACATACATATATCCTTTTTTTTTGTAAATACATGTATATTATACATAGAAACACCCAGACAAACATCCATGTTCAAGCACACAAATTTTTGACTTGTGCGGGGATCGAACCCGCGACCTCAGGCGTGGCAGTCGGTTACACTAAGCACTACGCCATCGAGACCGACATGATGTACTTGACTCATTTTTTAATTAAAATCAATCAGTTATTAAAGCGTACAACACTATTTCTTGACGTAAACACTATTTAAGTGCAGGCATGACAGGGAGATAGTATTTTTTTTCATTACGTCCCACTTTTGTCATACCTATATTTTAAAATTTAATTTCATTGTATCTAATTTTAAATAAATACAATAGAAGAGGAAATGTTAAAATAACAAGCTAATCTAGTAAGGTACTGTTATTTTATAGTAGCTTAGTATATGAGCTCAGCGTATCACCGTTTACAAATTTACAAGCGCAAAAGCATGTCGCTATATTTTTGCTGAACCCAAAAATTTAATTCATAAACGTCATGATTTAAACTTCTTGCTTCGTTTATTATTCACTACCCAAAGTTGGATATTAAATAAACCTCTCGAATATCTAAAGCTATTCCGTAAGATTTACGAACCGTTTACCGAACTCATCATATCCAATACAAATTTCAGTTCGGTACCAAAATTAGCTATTGTGCTGGAAATGAAAAACGCATATTTTCAATTACTTTTTTATTCAGTAACCGGGGCGTTGGAATAAGTTGCGGAGGGCAGGCCTCGCTCCTTTGGGGCCAATCAAAATTCAAGACAGGATCCCAACTGAAAATAGCGTTTCAAAACCTAATTCTCTTTTATTGCAAGCATAATACCAATTAAGTGTGCTCCTAAGGAACTTTGTTCGGGGAATTTATTCTGCGTCGGTCCATGACTGTCCTAATATTGATATCATTTGGTTATGTCAAGACGTTCACTAGAAATTGTTAACGGCCGTTATTACGCGTTGACTGTCACGGCGATACTAGAACTTTCAATTTATTTAAATTGGCTATTAGATGATAATAAAATTAATCTTTATTATGAACGTTTGTCGCTTTTTTCGAAGTTTTAAAATATGTGTGGTAGAAACAGAAACAGCGTGGATTTTTAACATAATCGATAAAATGTAAAAAAAAATTATAAACCGTGGAATAAGATGTCACAAACTGGTATAAAATGTTGTTTTGAATTTGTTTAAACGTTCTTTTAAAATTGAGTAGTGATTATTAATTTGGAAGAATTAGCCTATCGGCTTATATATATATATGTATATATATTATAAACGAGTATATTATTTATTTACTTGGTTTTCGCAATTCTGAACACTGATATAATATTTGCATATCAGTAATATAGCTTCTTTATTTTTTTTCGATCCGGATATTGTCAGTTAAATTTGCTATCAGCACCCTCGCGAGTCATTATCTACAGATAATTCAAATCAAAACATCAATCTGATGAGAAATGATTTCTATAGCTATCTTTTTAAGTTAGTATATTCTTATGTTCGGATTAAATACTCAGAATTAAAATTCTGATATTTAAAATATACTCTCTATGCCATCTTAGCTATCGTATCTATATTTAATTAAATTATTTTTATTATTATTTATATTATATAAGGTTTTTTAAATGTCCTCCTGTTTGCCGTTACTGAAATTTGTTGTTATACGTACATACATATATGTGCTAAGGGTTTTCTGTTGATATGATCCCTTTACAGCATACATATATTAGCTGACAAAGTTCGTTTTAAATATTTATGAATGTGACAAAGGGCATGCCACTTTCGACACCGCTGTCGGTACAACGATCCTTATCTAATAACCTCTTAGAATAATTTATACGTAGAATATTATTACAAAAGCCTTCCATGTTTAGATCAAGTTGTTTCCCGCTTAAGTAATTAAGGGTTTTGTGTTACGGAAAACTGTAATCCTTACGTCAACGAGTTATAAAATTATACACGGTGCATAAGTGTGGAGCTGATTTCATGTTGACTAAGTACTAGGTATCTACTTTGTAAATGTCGGTAACGAACGAATAGTGGAGCACTCTTAGTTAGTGAAACTAGTTCTAACAATATATTATTTTCAATTTTACTACAATAGCGTAAGTATTAGTAAGAAGAGGGGAAAAGTAAAGGCCGACAGCAATCAAAACGAAAATTTCCTTCGCGACTGAATTAATTATTATTAATTATTGGCGGGCATTTCCTATAATTCCAATAGCGCCATACCAGCAGTGACAGAAAGGAATTGTTAGTTATGACTGCTAGTGTTGTTTGATTTTATTGCGATAATATTTGTGGTATTGTGTGTCGCTGATCAAATTGAAAGAGGCCACTCTTGAAGTCGATTCAGAAATAATAATAATAATAATTATTTTTTTTTTATTGATAATAAAAGTACAGTACACAAAAAATTTAAACCCTGGCTCCTGAGCTAGGCCGAAGCCTGTGTTATAAGAAACAGTGTCTTCCCCAGGAAAAACATAATTACGTAATTATCAATAAAATAATATATTAGTGCATGCTGTTGTACGTGTACGTGTATGTGTATGTGTGTGTGTGGTATGTGTTGTGTGCATATATGTGTGGTGTGTGCATGTGTATGTTAACGTATAAGCGTCTGAGTGTGTATGTGGTTTAAGTAACATGTGTGCCCTGCCAATCTTAAATGATGAGTAAATGACTGTTAATAATAATTTAAAGTAAAATTAATAATTTTGAGTTTGTAAAGTGCTAGATGTATGTACGTCGCGTTTCTTTATATGGTCACCTGGTTAACTTAAAGCCAGTGATTAGTATGTGTCTAGATCCATTTTTTTTTATCGCAGCGTAATATCCTATTTCAACCAGCAATTTTGCTTGAGCGAATCATCTAGGCTTAAGAAGAATCCTCACCTTACATAAGATTACAGTCTAGCAATCTTGTATTGTGTTCCTGCGTTATATAGAGTATCCAGGCTTTTTAAGGCGATGCTGTATTCTCAAAAAGAGACCAGTGTGATGTGTCCCTTGTACTGACAACATAGGAACTCCTCTATAGAGGGAGCGCAACATGCACGCCTTACACTTAGTGCGGCAGGCGTCTAAAAGCTGCCGTAAGCAAAACATACGCATTTTGTAATTTTGCTTTGTGTTCATTTTCTATGAAAATTATAATTATGGTACATAGTATAAATATGCACCAATATGATCTATACCCCGTCAACCGGCAGCACAGCCAAACTTTAGGTGAAGGACACATACATGTGTAACCACTGGCATAGCATGCATCTCTAGACTACGGTGACCGCTTACCTCGTGTTTTAGAATTACGTGTCATCGTAGTAGTAAAAATCTTTCAATTACACGTAGTATCTTAAAACTGCTAATACGCTATAACATAGAATTTAATGACATACTAGACATTTGGCATCACTGTAAATATTAGAGCTGTGCACTTAGAGCTGTGGAAGTGTTTACGATATTACGGCCATTTGTGGTGCGACTACAACTATTGTGTGACATAACATGTGTGCTCTCATTCTTGATACCTAAGTTGCCTAGTATATGTACAGTTCACGTACGTAGATAGACTCATGTTTGTAAGGCAGAGAGTAGGCAAAGTACACAGGTTTTCTTGGTGCTAAGCTCATCAGCTATAAATACATACATATGTATGGCAACCCGGCTTGCGATATTTTTGCTGATGGCTAAAAGATAGCAGTTTGTTTGTTACAGATTTGTTTTCTTGGATTAATTGGGAATGTAGTATAATATATGTAAATATATAGGTATATAATATAAAATAATTATTTATTTGCTTTCTTCGCAATCTTCGTTCGTTATTCGTCGTCAATTAATCATGGTCTTATTATCGGCATTTTGTGTATGTTCGTTGAATTTGCGAATTGATTACGAATCACACTGTATTTTGCCTGGCGAGACTGTTCTTTTTTTAAATGTTTGATGCATTTGATATAAGAGTTCAATTAAGATATAAAATCAATTTACTGACAACATATACATCGTTATTGATAAACACCGTTCGCCGCTTATGTACTGTTTGGGATGGTGCTTTCGTAGTTAAAGGATGGGAATACTAATGATTAAAGTTGGATACCATCACCATTACTAGTGTTTATTTAGTACAAATGAATGACATTGAAATTGAAAAGTATAAAGCAAATTCATTCTAATGTTATATTTGGGTAAATGTAAGAAAAGTTTATCAGCCATAAAATAAACGAAAACCTCGATAAGGAACAGAATTAAGCGTGAACTTCATTTACTTATATGTAAAATCTGTAAGAATAAGGACACAATATAAAAGATATACTATTATAAACATGAAGTTGTTAGTTTAGTAGCATTTTATATGATTTATTGAAAAGTTTCTTAGAAAATGCTTTAAAAGCATTTACAAACCGACTCTTTCAAAAGCTTATGTTAAAAAGTTTTTGGTAGTATATTATATAATTTATTTTGGTATTCGACCTCATTTTCTAGACATTAATACTTTATGCCGTATTATGGAGTCTGTTTGTGCTCCATCTGCGTCATTTGACGCTGAGCCGTATACGTCACAAAGTAAAGCAATATATCATCGTGAGTAGCTTGATATTGTGGTTGTATATTTAAAGGGCAAACATCAGAGGTTATCTAAACATTTCGATATATACACTACCTGAAGGTTAGCACAGGTGGTTAGTTTTAGAGATAAATTAAATCAACCAGTATTTAAGAAATATGTAATACCTTTTTATAATAAGAACTCTAATGGCCAGTTTCACAACTATTAAATAAAAGTTATCCGAGAGATAAATCGCATGTCTCACTCTTGTAAGGTTAAAGAAGACAGATGGCGAGACTTTTATCTTATAGATAAATGTTATTTGGAGGTGGTGGAATAGTCCCTAAGAATAGAAAATCTCACTGTGTAAGACAGCTTCCTTCATTTTTCTAAAATGCACTCGTAATAAACTTATATGATCGCTTTATTTCTTGTTTTAAGATCCATCCCGTACTAATCTATAATAATAATAATAATAATAATATTCTATCACATACACACAACATCATCTAGCCCAAACTAAGCAGAGCTTGTACTATAGGTACTAGACAATGGATAAACATACTTATATACTTTTTATTTGTAAATACATACATATTATACATAAACAATAATAATGGCAAAGAAAGAAGAGAAACAAGTAAGAATCTAAATCTTAGATTTCGAAAAAATGGTTTAAGTAATATGCAAAGCTTACGTGATACCATGACCTTGAGATCGGAGATCAAAGGTCATAGTAATTTCGGGGTATATGAACTAAGCTGAGTAGAATGGCGTTGACCGCGAGTCTCTAGCTCTTACGGTTCTTGAGTTGAAAGTTGTATAACAGATAGACGGACGGACGGACGGACGAACGGACAAAGCTATTGTATAAGAGTTTTTTCGAACTCTAAAAGGAAGTGGGAAGGAGAAAGAGCAGGAAGGGGGAAAGAGGGTGATTGGGCTTCCGGTACTGTCACTCATCGAACGAAACACAACAGAAGGAATACTGCTATTTCACGTTGATATTCTATGAGAGGATTGTCCTATCCCGGTGCAGCCGGCCCATTCATACTGAAATCAGCGAGTCTCTACTACTCACAAAAATGTAGTAATATAGTTTTATTTTCGTATTCCGTGGTATTCAATGGTATTCATTCGTCGCGAACCAAAGCTATGTATGACTATGTGTGACCATACTTTAAGTTACTCACAAGACTTGCGGAGCAATATATTAGTAGCTTTATGCCCTCACTGTTATATAACAGTTTTAAATAACGAGTTAAAAGTGGGTGAAATTGTCTACTAGAGTGCCATCGTAATCCCTTCCTTTAGTCAGATTTACGATATGCTCGCGAACAAAAGCTGTATAAACAAGCAAAGTCACCTTTTATTTTATACCTAGAGTGGAGCGCAGAAATATAATCTTATTGTAAGTAGTTCTAGTATCAACATTTTAAGAGGTTGTGTTTGTGTAGGATGTTTTTTAATAGTAGTAATAGGCAAATAATTTTTGTTTTAATATTTGTTAATGATCAAACACGAAAATTACAGAAGTCAATATTCTTAAGCGAGAAGTGAAATAAATAATTACCATTGAAATTAAACTACTATATACGGATTTTATCGCGTTATTTATTTGACACTTTATTACATAATTTTGAAAACTGTCACACTACTACTACTATTAAACATTACAAATTTTTAAGCTAATTAAATGATTATTAAAACTATTAAAACTATTTAGATTTAATTTAATTTTACACTTTCCCCGACGTTTCGGTTGCTTTTCAGCAGCCATGGTCACGGGGAGACCAATAAATATATACCAATATAATAAATAACGTGATAAAATTCGTATATAGTAGTTTAATTTCAATGAATAATATTCGCGTAAACAGTAGACAAAATAATTACTATGTTTTAAAGAATGAATATACAATTAATATCATGTAAGTTTGTGAACAAGCTTGTCAAAGTAACTTAAATATTTAAGGAGATTATTAAAAGTGTATGGATTTTATGCTACGTCAAGTCACACCGTTAAAAAGGCATAATTACTGTTTTGAACCGTGTGATTTAAGTTAGGCAAAAAAATTTAAATCCTCAGTTTAAGTTTGTTTACCTTATAAACCGTTATACAACCCAAAAGCTAGCTTAGCTTAATTTTATGTGTAATAGTTGCGTAAATAACACAACGTTATGTACTGCTGTGCCACTTCGGTAATTGCGTTATGCAAATAAAATCATATCAGTATGATATAATACACCCGCATATCCAGTATAATAATATTATCGTGGCTATTATTTAGCTGGCTTTACATAAGCAAAAGAAATAATGATCTGCTAAATAAAATTATTCGCCGTATATTTCCGTTTACAATACAGCCTGCTTGTTATTTATCTCGTCTTAGACGTTACAGACTACAGAAAGAGAGTCAATATATGTCTTTAAATAAGAGAGAGAATAGAAAGAGAAATTCATTCAGGCAAATGCATTTAATTTCGACTCGACTGCACGGATGTTGTTCTGGTTTAAGTCGTCGCCTCCAGACTGGCACTAATAGTGAGTGTAGTGGGTCCCGCACGGGTCAAAAATTAGAGTAATCCAGCAATGGTTGTACCTGGTTGTAGATGGAAATTTCTTTGTGTCCGTTGTTACAATATTTGCAAAGTCTCCCGGGGACACAGGATTACTATTAGTAGAATTCAATTGCTTGCAAACGTCAACTCAAGTAAACTTTAAACACATAAGCCAACAGATTGTATTAACCAAGCTTTAGTGACTACTGTAGTTTCAATTGGACATTAACACCATTCAATGATACATGAGTATAAATTAAACAGCCAAGCTTAAAGGGTCAATTTTACATAATTTATGCTATCGTGCTTTGTTGACAATGGCAATTTGCGATTGTAATAACTTTTTACTCGAAACTAGTTATTACTTGCTGTAATGAACGGTTATTAAAGTAATAAGCATAGCTCTACTAAATTGGTAGCTATAAATATTACATTTCTTTAATCTATCAGAGAGCGGGAATTGTAACTTATTAAAGAAACAGAAAATAGGGTCCGTGGTTACATCGATTTGCCCGCCTTTTCGCTCGTGTATAGTGGGGTCACTGGTACAGAGTCGGGGGACTCTCTACCGGCTTGCACGGCCCCACACGTCTGGGGGATGGTCTTGGTGAGCAAGGCCTTCCCTCCATAGGTGCTGAGGCCCGGTCACCATCAGCCGGGCCAACCGCCAGGGCGGGATGGTAATTGCTAACGCGACCCCATCCCGCCCCACTCCGTCGGCGGAGGGACTGCTCACCCCAGGTTTTTAGTGTGTATACCGACCCCCTTCAGGGGCGGAGAGTCTCACATAACCACCCTTCCCCCCCCCCGGGGAGGGGGTACCCATAAAGGATTTTTCTGGGTCAAAAAAAAAAAAAAGGGCCCGTGGTTACATGGTTTTTATTTCTACGTTATTATTAGCATTTAGGTACCTATAAACAATTGTATCCGAAATAAACGTACCAATGGAACTATTGATTATTATGTGTTTTTATTGATGACATCTCTGCCTCTCAGAAACGGAAAGATGGTAACATATGCTGACGACACCGCATTAATATTTCAAGGTGATTCTTGGAATGATGCTTTTGCGTCCGCACAGCAAGGTTTTAATAAAGTGACCACATGGCTTAAAGGAAATGGACTAACTCTTAACGTTGGAAAAACAAATTTTATACCGTTCACAATCAAGAGCAAATCATCACCAATAAATGACAGCTATGGTATAATATATCATACATGCTCACTTAGTCATCCCTGCTCTTGTACTCGTCTCAAGGTGGCCTCCAACGTTAAGTACCTGGGAGTGGTATTGGATGGTTCGCTTAATTTCAATCACCACCTTGATCTACTTTCCTCTCGAACACGGAAATTAATGTACATATTCAAAAACTTACGGCATATAGCGGACGCACAGGTCATCAAAATGATTTATTTGGCCCTCTGCCAATCAGTTATAAGTTATTGTGTCACTGTGTGGGGCGGGGCATGTAAAAATAGCTTGATAAAATTAGAGAGAGCGCAAAGAGCGGTCCTGAAGGTTAGTCGGTCCTTGCCGTTTCTTTATCCTACCAAAGATTTGTACCAGCTTACTGACGTCCTGACAGTGAGGCAACTGTTTGTCTTAGGGATCGTTCTAAAGCAGCATGCTACGCTTACTTTTGACCCCACTACTCTCACAAACAAGCGTCGAAAGCATCACACTTGTGACACTTTAAATGTTCGGTGGAACACAGCGTTCTCCGCGAGATTTTTTGGATTTCTAGGAGGATACTTATATAATAAAATAAATAAAGAGATCAGCATTTATTCACTCACACGCTTTAATTGTAAAAAGGTTGTCACAACTTGGCTGAAATCCCTTGGCTACGAAGAGACAGAAAATCTTTTACACATTATTTCCTGAATTGACACACACACACATCACACGCGCACACACACACACACACACACACACACACACACACACACACACACATACACACACACAGACACACACACACACACACACACACACACACACAGACACACACACACACACACACACACACACACACACACACACACACACACACACACACACACACACACACACTCTCTTTCATAACTTACACAGTATACATACTGCCAATTGCAATTGGTAGTAATGGTTAGGTACACACGCCCACCGGAACACTTACCTGACATGCCAGTACTGCACGAGTCCAGTGCCTGGAGAGGCTGGTAATCTGTCATACAGGTCGAGCCTAGTACAGATACCAGTCTCTCACATAGTTGCGTTTATGTATATGTCTAGATTAAGTTTCTTTTGTGTAATCTCTTATTATTATTATTATTATATTATTATGTATCTATGTGAGAGAGAAACAATAAACTATTATTATTATTATTATTATTATTATTATTATTTTCATACGAATTAACGTAGCATACATATAATTTGATATTCGGACAAATATATAGTTTTGTTATCTTTTGAATTGCGCTGGTTATTTAGAATATTGTATTTTTATATATCTTAGTTTACGGTACAATACATCTTCTTTAAAGTAAACTTAGTTAAACATTACTTTTGAATTCCTTAAATCTCTATACTACATATACTTACATGTGTATAATATCAGAGCATGAAGAATGACTTTGGAATAGTTGTGATACCTATATTTTGCTTATGCTGCTTCAGCTTGATTTAAAGTCCCACATAATAAACCGTGAACTTACGTTAATTCTATTCAAAAGCTCCTGCACTAGAAATAAATGCTGTGTCACGGGGTACTTTACAAAAATCCAGACAACGGACACAAAGAACTTCCAGACTCGGAACAACGATTTGCTCCCACACCAAATTTTAGTCCGGTGTGGGTTTTGAACTCCCGGCCTAGAGGCACTGGCGAGGCGGCCACTTAAACTACTACGCCATCTGTGCAGTCAAACTTATCGTTGTTTACCGGGCATTTGTAAAAAAGTTAGTTCTTCCTGTTATGGCGGAAAATACACCTCTGAAATCATTTCAAACATGTTACGATCGTATCAAAAAACGGCCAAAGGTCATATAATCACTAACGTATCCGTAGAATCAATAGAGTGCCGGAGGCCCAATCACACTATTTCCCCCTTCCCGCCCCTTCTCCTTCCCACTTCCTTTTTCTCTTCTTCCTTTCCTAAAGGGTCGGCAACGCGCAAGTGATGCCTCTGGTGTTGCAGACGTCCATAGGCTATGGTGACCACTTACTATCAGGTGGACCGTATGCTTATTTGTCACAATAGTTGTATAAAATAAAAAGTGTAATACCCTCTGCTAACATTTTAGGATTACTGTAATAGTTTGCACAGTCCTAGTGTTATTGCTAACCCATGCAGTAAATTGGTAGGGCATTGACATTTATTATTATTATTATAAGACGGGCAGTCCTATGCCTTTGCAATTAGGCAACCGCTCCTTTAGGCCTACTTTTAATCTTGTCTGTATAACAAAACATTATTTAGTGACAGTTATATTCACTTGGCCATCACTAAGCTCTCAAATACTAGTAATACTTAGTTACTTTTACCTACTAGTAATTTTCCTGCGTAGTCGTCTAACTAAACTACAGTTGGTCTGCCATTTTATTTCATAATCAACCCACTAATAACTTTACTTAATTTGAATTAATATTTACGTAGATCACACTACACCCCTCGCTTATACTGTACTTAATCAGATTAAATGTCATTGTAATGTCATCTCGGCTCAGATTTTAAGTTGACCTTCAAAGTACTAGAAGGTTAAATATATATATTTTAAATTCGTTCAGTTGGTATTGTATGATAACGGAACCAATAACCAAAAATTGGCGAATGAATGAATGCAGTGCAACAGCCAATAAATTACTTCACATGCGTATAATTTTATTTAAATTGCTTCTTCAAATTGGTGTAAGTAAAAGTCTAAAAAGGCTGATTGCTAATATTATGCCATAGCAGGAATAGGAAGAAATAATGTGCAGTACAAACAAATGTACACTCGTGTTCGTAATGAAATTAAATGAAAGTACACATGGAGCTCCATAATACTAATAAAATTAAACACATACATCTAGCCTTACACACACAGTCGTATTTCATGTACGTAGCAGAATAGTTACAAAGTAAGTACCCCTTGATAAATGGTCCGAACTCTGCAGCCCACCATATCTTTCTGGTTAATAAACTCTCTCTAAGGAACTGCGCTATTTTGCGGAAAGCAATCACCGTAATTAGGACGCTATTCCATGCTATTTTTATCGTTAACTAGTTTTTGTGCTATACGTAACATTACGTATGTGAGATACATAAGACTCGGGGATATACAGATACTTTAATACACATCACAAGTTCTTTTTGCTATAATTTATTTATCTTGTGTCAGTACTAATCATGTTACCATCACAAGATTAATTAAATATATAAAGATTTAATCAATCTAAACGTTTACGCTGGGAGTCAATTTCAGTTTGGTGATTAATATATAATATATGCATGAGATATCGGGTTCGAAATACTGTTAGATTTATTTGTCAAGAATCTTACAGTAGCACCATGAAGACTAGAACTAAGTCCGGTAGAGCGCAAAGGTTCGTTCGCTACGATATAGTTTATAACTAAAACCTTAAGCTGGCGAAAAGTGGGTATAATACGCCTTCAGGGATATAGTCATGAGATTATTTATACTAATATTATAAAGGTTTAGATTATAATATTATAGAATTTGTTTGTTTGGTTGAACGCGCTAATCTTAGGAAGTACTGATTCGAATTGAAAAATTATTTTAGTGTTCAATGGCTTATTTATCGAGGAAGGCTATATGCTATATAACATCACGCTACAAACAATAGGAGCAGAGCATCAATGAAAAATGTTGCAAAAACGGGGAAAATTCTCTTATGTAAAGCAGACGAAGTTGCGCGGGTCAGCTAGTATATTTATGTAGGTGGTGCAATAGATTTGTAATCAAACCAGCAACCGGTTGCTAGCAAGTCCGGCGTGATAACGATAGGGTTATTGTCTTTTATTTGTCAATATCGTAGTTTATCTTTCCATTGTTACGGCAGATAAATATTTGGCATACCTAGTAGTGCCATTTTGGCAATGTTCTTTATCTAATTAATCATCCAATTGAAATATTGATAGGATATTATATGATCGATAGTTACACATTGAAAGAAAACTTCTTAACAAAAATTATCCTTATTCAGTAGAGATGATAGCTGGAATGTACTGGACCAGCAGTTTGTGATCTATTTATTCATTTATTCATACGCAAAAAGAAGTTAAGCACACGTACACTTTATAACACTTTGAGCTTATTCTACATAAGTAGAAAACTAACAATTAAAAAGTTCGCGTATGTACTTTGAATAAATTCACACTTTAAGATTTAGGATTATGTATAGTCACACCTTACAGGATATAACTTTGGCACTAGGCTTTGATCTTAGGCTTCGATGCAACAAATTTTTTAGTAAGTAGTACAGTCTATATTTTGCATTTTACTACTCGTTAAGTGGAAGGCTGCTAAAGATACAGTATTAATTAGTATGTATGTATCTTATGTGGGGGCCAGTCAGTGCAGACCGGCGACACTTCGACCCAGTGGGATCTTTTGTGTCGACACTCTCCCAATAACGACTACCATAAATGTTCATGGCAGCCGGGACCGACGGCTTAACGTGCTCTCCGAGGCACGGAGCAGGCGATAATTGTCAATCAATACGCACATAATTTCGAAAAGTCATATAACTTCCGAAAGTTAGTGGTGCGCGACGTGGTTTCGAACCCGAGACCCTCTGCATTGCAGTCTGTTGGTCTCCCCACTGAGCTATCGCTGCTCGTATTAATTAGTAAAGGAAGGCTAAATAAATGCAAGTGAATTCAAAATCAATTTATTTTGGTTTTAGCTATGCGGCATGATTCATTAACCGGTGTTTATAGTTAATTAGCCGTTAGCCACATCGGTTAGCCGGCTACGCTAATAATACACTGAAATTAAAATACTTTATACCGATTTTATCGCTGTTTATTTTGTTTAGAACATTTACTTTGATATGGGAACACTCCTCGGCGGCGCAGTGGTACTGCTGTTCTTCGAGTCTCTGGTTCCATTCCCGGGTTGGGCAAAGAGATATTGGGATTTATTGTCAAGAAATTCGCAGAAACAGCAAGCAGACTAGGCCCGGTAAACAGCGATAGGCTCACCCACCACTACATGGGCCCTAGAATCTTAGTTTGCGAAATATGGATGCTATGTTTTTTTTTATACAACTAATGTGGCAAATAAGCATACGGCGCACCTGATGGTATGTGGTCACCGTAGCCTATGGACGCCTGCAATACCAGAAGCATCACTTGCGCGTTGCTGACCCTTTAGAAAAAAAAGGAAGTGGGAAGGAGAAGGAGCGGGACGGGGTTAAGAGGGTGATTGGGCCTCCGGCACTCTCACTCACCAATCGAAACAACAGTAGGAACACTGCTATTTCACGTCGATATTCTCTGAGAGAGTAGTCCTGCCCCAGTCGAGCCGGCCCATTAATGCTGAAATCAGCGAGGCTCTACTCCGTGTACGCTTGTTTTGATATATAGGCTTAAGATTTTTTATGTATACTTTGATATGATAGATTTGTTATCCCGCAAATTACTCGATTCGCGGCAAATTGTATGTTGTTATTGATAGAACTAATACGTTGCAGTGGGTGTAATACATCTATGTCTAGCTATTTGTGGTTAGCCAGGCGTGCGTCTAGTATTGTGTATGTTGTGTATAACAAACGTGAATTTATGTAAAGCCCAGGTTAAACTCTTTTAAGGTAAAGATATGTTACGGGTCAACCGATTAATACTTTGAAACAAGCATGGCATGCATACGTAGTTTAATTACATATTGCAACACTTTTTGAAAAAAAATCAGCTACCAATAAATTTATTGTAATAAGAAGTTAGGTTTAGTGGAGTTTTAAAGTGCTATAAATTATACAATTAAATTATAACAATAAATATTAATAATAAAAATATGTTTATTTTCTCACCACAATATTTCAGGTATTTAGAAATATTATGCTTAGTAAGTAATATAGTTTCTCAAATTAAACTAAATTATACTACTATTGGCGGTATATATATAATAATAAAATATTGATATGTACCAATATATTATTATATATATATATATATATATATATATATATATATATACACGGCTTCGATGGCGTAGTGGTTGGTGTAACCGACTGAATGATTCTGTTCTATCAATGAATACAATTCAATATACTTTGTTACGTATTTGTATAACCCTACTCATTAATTAATAATCACGCAGGTTTATGATGTTGTATTCCCAAGATCGTTACTAACAAAATGTTTATCAAAATTAGCTAAGTTAAATAAACTCCCAAAAAAATAATAACTTTTAAATTGTGGAGGAAGGCATCGTGACCTTTTTCTTGAGGAGTAAACAGGTCCCGAAATTTCTACGCAGCGAGCCGTATTATTAAACGTTGGAACTAACCCAATGTGAACGAGACGCCATTCTGCTGGTGTCGATGATACCAAATAAAACCAGGAGTAAACATACACTGCCGGGAATTCTCTTCTCGGGTAGCCTGTGGAACAAAACGTTAACAGGCACGTATCCACTGGCTAGTGTAGCTGTATTATTAAGACAAAACAATTTCACTATACCAGAAAGTCCTTTTGAAACATTTTAAAGCCAGTATTAAGTTCTGATTTTGGGATTTTGTGTTATTGTTGTCAAAATAACACAGATATGTACACATATTCATTACACTAGAATGTTTTCAAACCATTTTATTAGCCTCAATTTTATTTGTCTTTGTTTTTTATATTACATTTAACAATAACAATACCTCACAATAAAAACAAGCGAATTAGGAACTATAAATAAACCAATGATATAAATACTTTTATACAGAGTGTCCCAGAAGTAAAAGCAATAGAACAGAGAATAACTAAATAAAACAAAATCGGCAATTTATATATACAGGATGTCCCAGAAGTTGACGTCAAGCCGGAATCAGATAACAGGCTAAGTTATAATAGCTAGCCTCATTTTTTTTCAATTTTTCAGTATATTAAGATATTCATTTTATTATTTTTCTCTTCATTTTTGTTGTATTTTTATATTTTCTGACATTACGAGCCTATAGGTACCTATTTTATTAGTTCTTATTTTCTATTGTATATACATATTTATAATAATATTCTATCACATACACACAACACCATCTAGCCCAAACTAAGCAGAGCTTGTACTATGGGTACTAGACAATGGATAAACATACATATATACTTTTTTTTTGTTAATATATACATATTATACATAGAAACACCCAGACCAAGACAAACATCCATGTTCATGCACACAAATGTTTGACTTGTGCGGGAATCGAACCCGCGACCTCAGGGCGTGGCAGTCGGTTACACTACGCCACCGAGGCCGACAAATTTATTTTACTGTCCTGTTTTTATTGTTTTGTTTTACATATTTTTGTATTTATTTAATATTTTATTCGTCGTTTCTTCTCTATGACATATGATGGTGATTGTTTGTAGTGTTATAATATATAGATAGTTTCTTATTCTGCTTTGCCTTAAGTTATATAAACTGCCAAAAATAATAGTTCTAATCAAGTAGCCTTTTAATAACAGGCCCATAATATTGTTAAATTCTTCTTGATGGTGAGTTATTAAAACAAACCGTTATGTTTCACAATGAATTTTATTTACGACACAATAACTACTTATTAGTATAGACCTACTCGGTTTGTAGCTCAACAGCGACTGACTGTTCTTACTTACCGAAAATGGGAAGTAAAATAAAAATAACAAGCACTCAACTGACTAACAAACGTTATTTTGTAACGACTGCCAGATATGTCAGTTGAGTGACCGATAAATATAAATTATTCTAAAAACACAAGTTTAAATTAACACATATGTATTTAATTAACTAGATATATTCTAAAAATACATGTTAAAATCAAGGCATATTATAGTATCTACATTATATTATTTTATACGAACTTCCGTTATATTTAATCGAATCATTAGGCAATGCTTTCCAATTCACAATTTATTAATTCTGAAATGCGCAATATTAATATAAAATTAAATCATTAATTTCGATAAGCTAACAATATGTATGTACAGCGTAACTATCATATTTATTTAAACTAAAATTTAATTTAGAATATTCCATACATTGAAATATTAATAATATAGCCGTGTTCGTCAATATGTTGACATAAAAGTTCACTAACTGATATAATATTTCCTATTTATCTAAGTTTTTATTTGAATATGTCAACTTATTAACGAACTCGACTGTACATCTAAAAGCTATATATTAATACGTGAAGCAAAATCTTTGTACCCCTTTTTACGAAAATTGCGCGTACGGTAGAGTATGAAATTTGGCACAGTTAAAGTTTATATGGAGAAGGAGGGGCGAATCCTAATATTTATATAAAATATGCATTAGAAATACATTAAATTAATAAAAAAACACTACACTCACACAACCATGCATTTGACACACGCAGTCGAATCGCGTTCATAGTATGTATTTCGGCATTGTTCAGCTGATGTAGTACTATTATAGATAAGACAATATATACTGAGAGTACTATTCTTCGTAACTATGGTTACATATATCAACGTAATAATTTGTTAGACAAATATAGATAAATTAACCTGTATAGATCGAAATCTAAATAAAATGTGATTATAAGGGTATAGTTCTAGACAATAAAACCTTAATGACTATCAAACTTAAAAATTTATTTAAGTATGGTCGAATTTCGACTATTTGTTGACCACTAGTATATTTTATTATTATTACTTAAGTCGCTTTTGCCTGTATCGATCCTATCGTGAAGTACCGTAAAATAAAACAAAACTAGTTTATTACTGGAACCCGTACTATGGCAAATACATTGACATGTTAGAAAACGTCCAGCGTAAATTTCTTCGTGCGATGCACTATAGATGTCACGGATGCTATTTGTCATATGGCCAGTTGCTAAGTAAATACGGTATTCTGGCTCTCAGTTCTAGACGTTCTCAGTTGGAGGCAGTAACGTTGTATAATATAGTACATAATTATTTTGACTGTATTGATTTAAATAATGTTTTGTGCTATGCAGTACCCAGAACTATTCACAGACGGCTGGTGCGTTCAGGAAAACTCTTTGCAGTAGGTACTTGTCGAACTAACACGGGCCTGCGTTCACCAATACGTCGAATGGCCAATACATACAATGACACTTTTGAACATATTGACATATTTGTATGCTCTGCGATAAGTTTTCGTAAACTTGTTTATGAGACACTAAACTCATAACTGTACCTACTTTTTTGAAACGACACAGTTTTCTTTTCTTTTTATTCTTTTTTTCATAATGTTATATATTTTTGATTTATGTTTACTATGTTTCTATTTTTAGATTGTCATATGTACATGTATGCTCGCTTTCCTAGCGTCTTATAGTTTTAATCGAATGGTAATCTGTGGACATCGCCGTGGGCTACATTACTACCTATTTTTAAGTTGATTCTGTTGTTTTTATTATGTTATGTTGCTGTTTGATGTTCCTTTTTAATAAAATAAAATAAAATAAAAATAAAATTACAGTACATACAATACTTTCAAAATAAAAACACATTTGACCACACTAGAAGTAATTTCAGTGTCATAATAGCATTACAATCATTGAAATAACGAACATAAAGAACATCCAGATTCGGAAAAATGATTCACTTACATTTCCCACGTGGTCATCGAACTCACTCACTCGGCGCGGCATCGTGGCGAAGTGACTATTTAAACCATGACGCCACACGTATAGTTAACAATAGTTTTAAGGCAGAGTGCAATAAGCCGTTTCATCACATATGCATTGAATTTATGAAATCAAATTAGCTTTTTTGCTGAACGCGAAATTTTGCAGCACTGTCATAAAACTAATTTCACAGTATGAGCTTGGATGGGGACGATGCCGCGCCTTCTGTGGTTTTGTCAATATCGCAACACACAGCTTTTGCCCCTTTTCGCGTCGTAAAAATAATTTGACCAAGCGTGAAAGTAATTTTCGTGACAAACACTTTTTGCGAATATTATTTCAGTATAGTAAAAGTAAAATAAAGGAAATAAGAAGGAAGTTAATTTAATTTTTATAACACAATAACCCAAAAAAAATATTACTATGACATTTTAAATTAATAAATGTATTAATTTCAATATAGTGCATGTCGTGGGATAACTTTACCGTTTTTTATATGCATTGATTAAATGTTTGTAAAAAGCCAAAATAAAACAAAGTCTCTTGTACGATGTAAAGACTTACAATTTAAAAAGGCTAATTAACCTATATTAAAACAATATACCAAGTTTTCTTTCTGCGACAGCGTTTAATAAATGAACCAGGAATGATATAATTGCAAATGCAATTAAGCCAGATAATAATGCCCATAATTTAATAAGTCGTTGGTAAACAATCTATTAAATACTAAATGATATTTTTCTTGATGTTCATATTTTTTAAGAGTTGAATCTCTGAAAACGCTTCTTTCTTTGACATTTCAAACACTTGCAATGGCCATTTCAATCCGTTGGCAATTTAAATGCTGTCCATCCGGCCAGATTCCATGTAAAACTAGGTACAGCCCAGGCTGCCATACCGATTCCGGAATTCAAATTGTGCCTTAAATCTTTTTTCTTTTAAGTTTCAAAAAGTTCCGTTGTGCGACAATAATAAACCGTCAGCCGCGAGCTGTTTTGAAAAGTGGGGGAAAAATGCGGGATTACAACGCGACCGTTCTGAAGTATACTGTGAAATATTATGTTTTACGTACATTTTTTATTTGGTGCCAACCTTTATGCTTGAAGAAAAGTTACGGGAGAATAATCATTGCGAAGAAGAAAGGGCAATAGGTTTTGTTAATCTTTTATGACGAGATCTGTTCCATGAATTTCTATTGTTTGAAGAATTTTATTTTATTTTATACTGTCTTTGTGATAAATATTGCTTTTACAACGCTTGTTTATATACTTATTATACTTTGTTAACGTATCTGTCTTTTATTAATGTTCCTGAACCATTTGACGATGAACTCAATGAATAATGTTAGCAGACAATATCATGTGTGTAGCTATTCAAGGTCGACATTCATAACTGATAACACGCAACTCATTAAAACTAAGGCTAGAATAAAAGTTCAGTGGCTCTAAACAAACCAAACTAATTTGACCTTGAGGCTTACAAAAGCAGACCTTATATAAAAGGGATAGAGTTGCGAATTCTAAATTCACGGGTCTTGAGAACTGGATGGCTGTCGGACGAAACGGGGGCATCTTCCGAGCTGTCCCGATGACCCGCTGTCCCTGCTAATAATACTTTCAAGCCAGTGTGCTACGACGTACTCTCTTGTTATAATGTGTCTACGGCGTAACGTGCTACGCTGCTACGTAAACTATGTGAGTACGTACTCGTAGAGCATTTTAGTGATTTATTTAATTGATGTATAAAGTGGTTCTGTAGTTTAATTATTGTAGCAATTTTTGCTACAATCAGTGTGTAGCAAAATTGGTTTAATAGTGATTTTAATAGCGGCTTTACACGACAACAATTTATATCGGAACCCGTTCCTAAAATTAATTTCGCAATAACATTGTGTGCGAGAGGGAGGCCTCTCTTTAGAAAGACCTAAGGATAGCTAAGGAACGGGGAGCGTAAACTGCTTGCGTATTGTGGCGCATCGTAGTACATGTTGTAATATCACGCTCGTATCTCTCTATAGGGTGCGGCAGTGCTGTATTACATCGAAACTTTGACATATTATGGATAAAACGTACTTTATTAGAACTTGCAGGTTCAGTTTGTTATTTACTTGTCAAGAAGTCATGATAACATGATAGTTTGATTTTTATGATAAACCTGATTGATGATTTTGTTTGTTAAAAAATAATGCATCTTTGCAAATATGAACGCTTGACTTAAATACGACGAAGTCAGTAGAATAGTGATTATGTTTATATATATACATATAAGTAGGCGAATAAAAAACAGTTCAGTATAATTTTCTCCTTTACTGATGTTCTTATTTTTCAATACAAATATTTGGAATTGTTTACTTTGTTTATAATGTTGAAAAAATTAATATCATGTATGTTTATCTCAAATCTTCAATAATGATTACAATTAAATTTTAAGCACTGAGCGTATTCTAGATTACTAGTGTTCGCCCAGTGGATATAATTTGACCGCACCAACCAGTCTTTGTTTAACTTAGCTCATACGATCTACTTTGACTGATGATTAAATTTGGTATGATTTATGATGATAATAAGACGTAGATACGTTATATACGCGCCAAATATAAGAGTAATTTCTTACCCAATTGTAGCACCTTGCAATTAATTGCATATGCAATTATAGCAATAAAAGCAATATATTATTTAAATAGTCATCTTTTTACTCTCATAATTTGTATATCTTTTTAGCGACATTTTTAATATCAGTTAAACATGTAAAGGTCTTGATGTCTCGAGTTCGATACCAAGACGCGCATCTCTGACTTTTCGAAGTTATGTGCGTATTAAATAGTTAATTATCACTCGCTTTAACGGTGAAGGAAAACATCGTGAGGAAACCTGCATATCTAAGAGTTCTCCATAATGTTCTCAAAGATATGCGAAGTCTGCCAACTCGCACTGGGCCAGCGTGGTGGACTATGGCCTAACCCTTTTCACACTGAGAAGAGACCCGTGCCCAGCATTGGGACAATTTAATACAGGGCTGATATTATATATATAATATATTCTACCACATACACAGAACACCATATGGCCCAAACTAAGCAGAGCTTGTACTATGGGTACTAGACAATGGATAAACATACATTTAACTCTTTTTTTTTTGTAAATGCATACTTATTATACATACCAACAAGTTTGGGTCCTCATACCTCTCCTGAACGATCAAGGCATGGAATTCTCTGCCAAGGCAGGTGTTTCCTTCTTCCTTTAATCCTGGGTCTTTTAAACGCGGTGTGAAAAAGCACCTTTCAGGCCGTCAAAGTAGAGACCTCAACATCGCCTCGGCTGCTATGAGGATGGTGTGGAGGCCACTCCTCTTAGACCACACGACTGCTTACCATCAGGCGGAGTGTGGTCAATTAGACGAGAAAAATAAAAAAATAAAATGTATATAAAAACATGTAAACATAGTGTTAAATATATACATAGCTTGCAGCGGGACTAAATTTTGCGCGCCATTTCACAAGAATGTATCATAACTATACCAAACCGACTACACGAATGGCGTAGTGGTTCGCGTGGTCGCCTGCCACTGCTTCTACGCCAAACGTTGTGAATTCGATACCCAAACAGTTCAAAAATTTGTGTGATCCGTAAATAATGTCTCGAGTCTATTATGTTCTATGTGTTCGTTGTTTAAGTATTTGTAAAGCTCTCTGAGTCACATGATTTTGTTTATTTGATTCACAAAACAAGTTACAATTTATCTTTTGTATTCAGATATTTAAACATGAATTTATATTTATATTTAGTAAGTACCTACATTATAAATATTAAAATCATATTATTTGATTATATTATCAACTATGTACATATAAACACAATTCTTAAAAACTAACTTATGCCTAAAATATTATAAAACAGAAATGAAAAGAAAAAAGAAAACTTAAGCCCTCTAATAGGCGTCATAGAATTCCTCCGCATCACTGTCGACTAGTAGCGTGCCCAGAAGACTGGCAGCATTGCCACGTTGAATGCTTATTCTTGCAAGTTACAATGAA
Organism: Catocala fraxini; assembly: GCA_930367265.1. Taxonomy (NCBI): domain Eukaryota; kingdom Metazoa; phylum Arthropoda; class Insecta; order Lepidoptera; family Erebidae; genus Catocala; species Catocala fraxini. The sequence goes on from OV884038.1 coordinate 17,375,560, forward strand.
GGAAAATAGGGTATACAGCATACAGTATAAAGTCATATGGTAGCTATAACTATGTGTGAATGAACCTCACATAATGTTCCAAGTAAAAGAGTCAACTGTGTTAGCAGGTACAGTAGACCAAAAATATGGTCTACCACCCTACGGTTGAGGTTCATTTGAACGTCATGAAACAACAAGCTCGAATTTCCTTTGCCATAATATTATGACAGTGACCATTGTTCTCTTTATCATGTGTTATATTTACGTCATGCCATGTGTCAAGTTGGAAATACCAACCTTAGCGATAATTAGATCTCACAGAAACTTTTGTTAAAACTGGTAGACTGTTTTCTTGGCCGATGGTACTTACGAAAATTTTACATACTTATAACAAAATATGATTATTTCCTAGTGAAGGACTTGTCGTGTTTTACAGGAAAATTGTGTATATGTGATTGCCATGACCACCTAAACACGAAAACAATATATTGAATACGTGTAATGTGTACGTGTTACTGTTGGAAGGAAAACACGCACTGTAGACATGTTTTAATATATTCATGTTTGCATTAAAGTGCGAGATGTAGGAGTGCTTACGGTTTATGTGATGTTTGTCAAGTGAATATGTTTATGTAACAGAGATGAGGCGTTAATTCTGGAACGTTCCTATCGATTCGGTAACAGGTAACTAATCTTTGTGGATATGAGTAATAGATAGTGTCAATGCATAAGAGAGTAGTAGTAAGCTTGTTATTGTAAATCCAGTACTATTTATATTTACTACTGGTTTTTGACTTTGCTCGCTGGCTTTGTATGTTTTGTCAATAAATGTTCATCCCCATGAAAAATTACTTTTATCTGTATGAACGGTGCCCTATGTCCTTTTCCTGATAACGTGTATGCGATATATCATGACATGCGTAACAAACAAACAAACTTACATTCGCATTTATAGTATTTATTAGAATTAGTATTTTAGCTAGCATTACATTTTTTCCGTTTTGTAAATAACATGTTCCGCAGTAGGATTAATTCCTGTAATGCCCACCGCATTACTTTACAAACATTCAAATCTTGCATATATATGCAAGTATGTAATCTATATATATGAATCTATATAGATTCACGCCTGTATCCTCAGAGTTAGGCTGAAGTGTATTACAACCTCATTTCACCTATAATGATAATATGGCCTACGTTATAGGTTGCGAACTTATTGCCATCTCGAGACGCAGTTTTAGACTCCATGATGGTACTGAGAATTTTCACATGAAAATCCAACAACACTTTTCACGATCGAATCGATGAAATTGAACCCGCCTTTCGGTTAGTTACATACACTACCACTGCGCCACAAAGGTAGTCTTACTTACTTTAGTATCTGCTATTGAAGGTATATACCGTAGATTACTTTATGATGTTTTTACTACCGTTTCGATGTATATGTACCTAGTAAATCCTACCTTAATATTATAAATGCGAATGTGAGTTTGTTTGTTTGTTAAGCTTTCACGTCTTAACTATTCTACCGATAGTCTACCGATCAACTTGAAATTTCGCATACATGTCACGGGAACAGAAAAAGACAGAGTACCTTTAAATCAGAAACAAGTACTGTTGTTAACCTTACCTATATTTATTCGAGCCGTGGGCAAACGCTGCACTGACGTTGCGTACGATAAAATAATAGGAAGTAGGAACAGAATAGACGCAACTGATAAAGTTACGTTCAACGCTTAAATTCTAATACTAAATGTGTACCAAAGCCCAACAATGTACTTCTATCTTCGCTTGGCAGGCTCAGCTCTTTGACATTAATATCTACCCGTATAAATACTGACGTTTATGTGCATGTAAAGTAATATCAGACATATTTATTGCGAAATGCTGTAATAACCTATGTGTTTTACGGCGTATAATGTTCTTGTGGTGGTAGTGTTGGCGGATGAATGGTTACTTAGCATTTTTACTTTATAACGTGGTTTTAGAGTTCGGGAAAACTCTTATACAACAGCTCTGTCCGTCCGTCCGTCTGTCTGTCTGTTATACAACTTTCAACTCAAGAACCGTAAGAGCTAGAGACTCACGTCAACGCCATTCGATTCAGCATAGTCGATATACCACCGAAATGACTGTGACCTTTGACCTCTGACCTCAAGGTCAAATGATACCATTTTTTCGAAGTCTAAAATTTACGGCAAGTCGTGGCCGTTTCTCACTTTTTAAATGTATGTAACTCGCGGTGTGAGATTCTAATATTGTTTTTGAAATTAACTAACAATCTAATTCAATAAATGTTGAGTTTTACGATACAAAATTTATTATGGCAAACACATTTTATATTATTGACGACTGTATATCTTCGGTGATTACAGGCAAAGGATTTTCTTTGCTTATCAAAGTCAAAATCTAAAATAATTTATTCATTTAGGTCACAAAGTAACAATTCATCATCATCTCAGCCGAAAGACGTCCACTGCTGCCTCCCCTAAGATTTTCCACATAAGTAACTCTTATGAACATCAAAATATATAGGTTAGCGAGTTTACTAAGTTACTGAAGCTACATGTAGGTTAGTTATTAGGTTCAGGCAAAGGGTTGAGCCTATGAGAAGAAACCTGCAAGAAACTCACGGCCGCTCTTTTAAATTGTCAATTAAATATGATTTCATTATTTTACAACTCATATTGAAAAGGTGTTCCAGCCATTATACCATATATAACTAACTATAAAACAAAACTGAAAATAATATAATATTGTCTTCTGTTTACGCGAATGTTATTCATTGAAATTAAACTACTATATACGGATTTTATCGCGTTGTTTATTTTACACTTTATTACAAAATTTTGAAACTGTTACACGGTCATGGGGAGACTAAGATCTTAGTCTCCCCGTGACCATGGCTGCTGAAAAGCAATCGAAACGTCGGCGAAAGTGTAAACTTAAAAATAAATAGTTTTAATAATTTAATTAGCTTAAAAATTAGTAAAGTTTATTATCTAGTAGTAGTGTAACAGTTTCAAAATTTTGTAATAAACTGAAAATAATAACAATAATTACTTAATAGTATTATGCAAAATTCAAATGCATTAAATAGGCATGTTATACTACCAAAATGATAAATGAGTAGGAACGACTGGTCCTCAAGGTAAGAAAGTAGCAGTCGAGTTAAAACACAATAAAAAAGGTTTCTTTTATTTTAAAAAAGTGGCTAATGCTCGTTTAGTAATATTTCCTGTGTCGTGGGGGGCAGTCAAACAACAGGCACAAAGAACCCAGACTCAGAACGTAGATTACATTTTTTTTGTCCTGTATGGGAATCGAACTCACATCATTCGGCGCATTGGCGGTGGTGTGGCGACCATATTAACCACTCCGCCAACCGTGCACTAGAAGAGTCTCTATACTGCTACAGCCAGGGGCAAAGATCATATAGTCTCGTTGACAGCGGACATCGCCGCCTATAAGACGCCAACCCTTCTCACGATACAAGGATGTTTGGCTGCGATCTTATGTAGGACAGAGATGCTTGCACAGACAGGCTATCCGTCTTTAAACGAAATATGAATTTGGTTCAGCTTGTCTTAAAATAGAGGTTTGGTTTGATTTTTAAAAAGAGTTCCGTGTTATAGATCGTTTCCGATTAATAACTGACTGATTAAATACTATCTACAATTTGAAATGGCAGTTTCAAACAGTGAATATTTTTACTAAATTGCAAAATTACCTCGTGTCAAATATTTTAATGATAGTGTCATTCTGCGATTTTATGTGTAATGTATTACTTTTCATTATATATATAATTAAATTAAAATTGATTATAATAATAATTTAAGATTTATTGTGTTATTATCTTTATGTATATCAATCAATTCACTGTGTGTGTAACTTATACACCAGGATACTACACAATCTGCTGAACGACTTATTATTAGAAAGTGGTTTTAACGATTTATAATAATATAAAGAGTATATAATTTTGAAATATGCAATCGAAGTCGCCTAGCTATAGAAATAAACAGAACTGTACTTACATAATAAGTACTTTATTCAAAAGTAGCGCAAGTGGTAATTATTAAGTTAGGTACTTCACTTTACAAATATAGTTTATAGTATTTAAACCACTTAAAAGGCTTTTTGTTTATTAGCCCGATACACTTTGCTTTGAGTTATTGTCAGTACTGGCGTCCCACATGAACTGCCATTGGCGCTTATAAAGATTTTGACACAGACAGTATGCAAGCTTCATCTTCAGTCTACCTCTGAAAGCTTCGTGACAGAAAACCGGTGTAATGCTTTAGGCCGCGTTCTCGAAAACCGCGGACGGGGTGAGTGTGACGGCGATGCGGTTACAAGAATGGCAGGTGGGATAGTAACAGCCGCTAAGCGGCAGCGAGAGCGATGCAATGATACAATCAGTTGTGGGCGTTAAACGAACGAACAAGTTGTTCCTCAACGTGTCAACCACTGATGGTCTAAAATCAACTCGTTAAATTTGTTAACGAGTTTAAAAATTTAACTTAACAAGATTTTTAAACGAAACGCAACATCTCTAGTTCTCTTGTCTATAAGCCTTAATCCCAAATGTGCATGCCAATTTTATCAAATTATTGTCAAATTTTAACGTAGTATAAGTCGTACGTAGAAACGTTAACCATCCATGAAGTTAAACTGAAAAACCGTAACGTATTCACCGAGTTGCAATGCTAGTTGATATTTGTTATCATGTTAACTAGTTGATGAAACGATGACGAAACTCAAAGGTAAAGTTACGTTAATGAAAAAGCCGTCAATGGCACATAGCTAGATATAATACGCATTTATTGGCATGACGTTGCTTCAACAACAACGGGGGTGGTGAAGCGCCGGTTACGATGTAGGCGATAGACGAGCGTTGTCGGTCAACGTCAGTGGTTGTAGTTGTATTCATTTCATTTTGATATCCAAAAGTACTGTTACAAGCCAAGGTCGTCAATTTGAATCGAATCGGAACTTCAAGAACGATTGCTCAAAATTACTAGTAGCTGCATATCGCCTGACGTGTAATTATGTTCCATACAAGTAAGGAATGGACAAGTCGTTGCAGGGATTGCTACTTAGTCTGAGGAGCACAATTAAGAACGATATTTTTGCTATGTAAATCATTTTAGGTTAAAATATCGCAGCGATAGCTCAGTGGGGAGACCAACAGACTGCAATGCAGAGGGTCTCGGGTTCGAACCCACGTCGCGCACCTCTGACTTTCGGAAGTCATATGATTTTTCGAAATTATGTGCGTATTGATTGACAATAATCGCCTGCTCCGTGCCTCGGAGAGCACGTTAAGCCGTTGGTCCCGATTGCCATGAACATCTATGGCAGTCGTTATTGGGTAAGTCAGTACCCTCTAATATCCTGACACTGGTCTAGCCTTAGGGTATCGTTAGCCTTCGGGTTGCGGAGGTCAGGTGGCAGCCGCTCCGTGTAAAAACTGATATCCAGTCAAATCCGGTTAGACCAGAAAAGCCGACCCCAAGTGACTTGGGAATAATAAAGGCTAAGAGAGAAGAAGAATCATTTTAGGTTAAGCCAGTCAGATTACTTAGACCGTTATTTATTCTTAGTGATAGTACAACTGTTGCTACAGAATTTGCTGTTTGTGTTCTTAAGAATTCCTAATAGTTTATACTTGCCGATCACACTATAGCTATGTAAAATAATTTATATTTAAGAATTTCTAGTACTGGTCACGTTTTGCTATGCGAAGACTCACACGAGAATTTCTATATGCAGTACCCTCGGTCTTTATAGTTTCTTCTCAGTGTTCTGTTAAGCAACAGGCGTATACGTCATATTATGTCCATAATGAACTAACCAACTAAATGATTCGAGTCACAATCAACCGACAGCTCGTTTGAAAATTAAGTAACTATGCTGTTGTAATGTCGAGTGGGATACCCGCTGCCCTCGAAAACAGTCAGGATTTGCCATTCCCCACCAAGCAATTACAATGGTCAATGATGTTGCTATACATCTCTTTATCCATTATATTCACGGTACTGAACTAAGAATGTATACTCCTATAGATAATGTACACCTTCATTCCCCTTTGAGGGGTTAGAGGGAGCCTACTTTTTTCTTGATTCCAAATCTAATGATTCGGTTTTGATTGTAGTGAGCTACAAGTGTACAGGCAAAAGGTAGCTGAGGTTTTATATTACTTAAGTATTTGTTCTTATTGATGCTGCCTCAATACTGTCTACACATTATTTGTCCTCGACAGGTGATAAAATAATTTGTGTTTACAACAAAATATTATGTTATAAATGACTTGATAAATTAATTTTACTATCAATATTTTTAATAGCACTATTACGCTATTCAAGCTTTAAACAATCTTGAGTAATGTCTATTCGTTTATATTATGAAAATCGCTTCGCTTGTAACCGCTCATGCAGGCACCCTGTTTCTAATATAATATCTCGTTTGATGTAAGATAGGTCATAACTGGCCCTTTGAAGCTGTTTACGGACAAATAAAACACTCACTTCGTATTTTAGATAACATTGTTGCTCGAAAATGCTTGAAAATACATGCTTTTCTTTAGCCTACTCGTATCTAGATATTATTTTGTAAAGGACAGTGTAAATAAAGCGGATTTAGCGATGTGATAATTAATATTATACGTTAATTCTAATTTCGGCATGATAGAAATTTGAAAACCCTAGAAGAAGACGAACTTGAACTTTTTATTGCGTTTCAAATAAGTTAGTGATTTATTTTTGCTAAAAATTTGGATCGTTCCTAATTTAATGAAGTCTAATTAAGAGGTTCAATGGTTTAAAGCCCTGTCCTATTTTTGGATGTGGCTTTAAGCTCAATTTTGTATTATTATTATATAAAATCGTGTATTCATGATGCCTGTTGACGTTTTGACGGGTAAGTAATTACTTTAATATCCAGGAATAATTTCATGAAGACTTTTTTATAAAATGTACGTGAAAATGAGTTTGATAAATCACTTGGGTGCTTAATTATGTTATAATGTCATAAGCATTGTAATTTAAAATATGTTGCTTATTACAAAAGTAGTTTTAAAGCTGAATAGTCATCACGTTACTTTGATAATGAACCAGGCGCATATTATTAAATAACAGTAATGAAGACTAAATGTGTGTATATTAGCCAATCAGTAATATATAAGTCAATGATGTTAGCTGATATCATTTATCATTGCATTAGTATTTACATATTACTTTTTTATGTTTGATTTGTTTTAATAACCTTTTTTTTGTTTTTAACACATCGTGACTTGTGTTGAATTTTTCAACTGTTTTTGCCAGCCTTTTGTATTAACTTATTATTTTATAAAACTTCGGCTTCGCTCGTCCGGAAACAGTAGTTTTTTGTGTATGGGAGGTATATAACGATAACCCTGATAACGTGTATGCAAAAAGGCATGCCAGTATTAGGAAAGAAATTGGCTATACTAAAAAAACATATTAATATTTAGCCTAGTTCTTCCTTGTATTTATTATTCTGAACAAGTCGGTAATATTTCTAAAAAAATTAAACTAGAAAACGACTAAATTATGTAATGGAACTTGCAAGCAAGTACATTAACGTAAAAATGTTGCTTTTAAACTAAATATGTTGACAGGTAATTAATCAAAATAGTAATTTACCATTGCTATATTATATAATTATTATTTTAATCGTTCATTCATTTTTTATACAAAAGTAATACAAAACCTAATAGTAATTATTGTTTTTATCTTTGCAAGATTGCATTGATGAACTTATAGTAATGTCTATTATCGATGTATCGAGGTTTTGTGTTTATGATGGCAACACCATCTCTAACTTGTCAGACGCCGGAAAATGACAATGTTAATATCATTGCTTGTTTGGCAACTCCGTTGTGTCAGTTACTGTTTATTTATTGCGGTTGATATCGACGAGTTTTAACTATAAGTTATAAAACTGCAATGTATTCTGTTTTATTTCATTTCTAATCGACAATCAATTCATGAATAAATTAAAATAATGTATAAAATGATATAGCACATATTTAATATAAATTGTATTGATGAGATATAAGATTTTATAATTTTAAAATGTCAAGTTTTTTGTTAATCGCTTCCTTTGCAAATTAATTATTATATTTACTATTATTATCATTAGCCTATATAGGTGTGCACTGTGGGCCCGAATTACTATGGCGTCTTGGCATGCCCCTTTCATGATGATCGGTCGAGTAGTTGAGGCGTAAAAGCCTTAACTACTCGACCAATCATACACCAATCGAAATTTCAATTTAAACAAACTCACATTCGCTTTTAAAATGTTAGTTAGGTTAAACATCTTTAATAAATTAGAGCTTACATCCAATATTACTGCACACATTTGTAACACATATATCTCTCTATGATCTATCTACATCATAGATATGATCATCTCTATGATCATCTACAATGGACATAGCATCATGCAGGAAATACTGATACCATGTACAAGCACTTGCCTCTATTTCATTGAAATGAGTGAAAATAATAAACACCAACCTACCTATACCGTCATATATCTACGTAGAATCTTCATGAAACATATTGGATCAAAAATCTGGGTTATTCTAAATGCATATAGATTGTATGAGATCTCGACTTCGATCTCAAGTTACACACCATTTATTTTTCGAAGCTTTATGCGTATTGAAATAGATAATTATCGTTATTTTTAATGGTGCAGGGAAAAATCGTAAGATGAATTGCACATTGCAAAGTTCACTAAAATGTTCTCAAAAATATGTGTAGTCTGGACTCGCTCTGGACAAACGCGATGGACTATGGCCTTACCCTGCTCACACTGTATAGAGCCCCGTGCCCAGCAGTAGGCTCCACTCGGTTATATGCATGATATTATTATTACTATACATGTACTAGTATTTAAATGAGCAGTTTTTCAAAATGTTTTAAACAGTAGTTGCAATAAATCTTATCAATGTTGAACTGTTTTAACAACTTACATAGTATGCGTCCTTACTTGGAAGCTATTGATCGTCGTGATTACTTATTGAGGCCTGCAATTAACTTGCCGCATAAATCATTTTAGTAATTCGTGGGCTAAGTGCACACGTCATAGAGGCAAACGACTGCCTTGCCCTGTTATGCAAATCTCGACCTTATTTCCAAAAATATACGAAGTAAAATAATTTTTAATTTTACGAGCAAAATTTCTTGTGGTTGCTGCTAAGTTTTGATGGGATTATCACGGATAACTTTATATTTATGCGTGTGGGCTCTGAAGGGCGAACTGGTGTCGGTGATGATATTACAATAAAATTGCTATCGTATATTATGTAGATTAATTTACTGCTTTTTAGGTCTTCTGGCAAAAGGTTATCGAGACATCCTAGGTTGGATTTTTTTATTAAGGTGTTCTTTTAGGAAATTATTAAAATCTACCGTTTTTTAAATGACCTGGTAGATAGCAATAGTCTCGTATTCTTTTACATAGCATCTTATACACAGCGGGAGAAATGTGAGTGGCATACATAGCAAAAAAAATATTCTATTATTACTTTTCAGTAACAGAACGCTAATTTTAAATTTTCGTGACGGTTTTAGCTGTTAGCTTCTAAAGACAACAACAGTATATTAACACCCTTTAAGAACTTATTAACAATTACCCACTAATACAGGTTGCTAATGACATTTGTGAGAGCTAGAGTCAGTCGCCTGGGAAATAAATTTAATCTAAGAAATTGGGTCGCCTGAGTGTATTAACTGAAGATACGCCATGATTGGGGTTAAACGACTTCGAGATCGCTGTGTGACGATAACTGGGCTGTTGTGGATATCACGATAGATTGAGCTATTTACTGATTTCGATTGTTAATAGGATGGTAAATCAGGCTGTCTCCGGGCGCAATCCACTGTCGTACTAACTGTTTGCTTTCATTTTTAATTATTTTATTTGTATGATATATGATATGTTGTAGGACTCAAATAAAATAATTTAAAATGAAAGCAAACAGTTAGTACGATAGTGGAGTGAACAGTCGAGTCGACAGTGAAGTTTTATTTGTATGATATATGATATGTCCGAAAGCAAAATATTTCATCTCGGGCAATCAGTATAGCACCTAGAACCATGTCGCGTATTTTAAAAGATGGCTTAGGACTTGCAGCTTATAAGAGAGGCCGGTCATTATTTATCTGATAATTTAAAAATGAATAAGGTAGTAAAATCTAAACAACTTCTTAAGCGGTACGTAAAAGGAGGTCACAGATAATTTTTATTTACTGACCAGAATTTTTTGACTATTGAGCAATGTTTTAACCTCTGGTATGCCGGAACGTGGATCTGCGCGAGACACAATGCTTTTTCTATTATGTCTGGTATTCTGGCATACAACAGGTTAACAAGCAGAATAAAATGCGTTTTGCACTTAATCAGAGCTTAAAACTAGGCGAAGGCCCAACCGTCCCCCCTCCTCCACTTCTGGTTAGGGGCAAATTTAAAACGGAACTCAATGCACTTGTGACTCCTCTGGTGTTGCGAGTGTCCATGGGCGACGGTAATTCCTTACCATCAGGCGATGCGTCTGCTCGATTGTTTCGTACACAATAAAAAAAACAATAGAAACTCCCCTGTTACACAAAGACTGATTATGGTGGCAGAGTTGATTATTCTTAAAATTAAATTGTTCAAATAAAAAGTATAAAGCCAGACATAATTAAAAACTTATTGTGTCTTTTCGCCGGTGTGCCTGAATAGGTGAATCGACTCCAAATCCATTGTTAGTTTTTTAACTTATAATGTACCGATATTGGTTCCAGACGCAGAGGGTACGGGCAGTGCGGAGTTACAACGCAAGCTGGATTTGCTCAACGGAACATTGGATGCCGAAAGAGCTGAGCAGGCGCGCCGACAGATGCAGTATGTTACTCATTGTAAGTATCCACATCCTTCAGTATTACAAAGTTTGTCATAGAAGCATTCAATGCCATAAGGTTATGTACCATAATACTTACTTGATGTTGCTCAAGAAATTCGATAAGTTTACGATACAAAAGTTCAAGACAAAAAAACGCTATACATATAAACATTGAATTTTTCTTAGATAACTTCTCGGCAACAAATTTTAAGTTTTGTAGCATTTCTATTCTAAACTATACTTGGATTGTCAGTCGTATATTCTCAAGCTAAATATAAAGTGTCATGACATGTTAAGGCCATGTTCCAATTCAATTTTAGAGTTCGAAAGAACTCTTATACAACAGCTTTGTCCATCCGTCTGTTATACAACTTTCAACTCAAGAACCGTAAGAGCTAGAGACTCGCGGTCAACGCCATTCGACTCAGCATTGTCGATATACCCCGAAATTACTATGACCTCAAAGTCACGTGATTCCATTTTTCGAACTCTGAGATTTACGGCAATTTATTGCCGATTCTCACTTGTTTAGTTGTTAAGTTTGATACTTTACAAATAATAACTTTAAAATTGTATTTGAATTGAGACAGAAATTACTGTGTCACAGTTTTGTTGCGTTTGCGAATAGACGTGTGCATCCGTATTTTATTTTAATTTCAATTCGTAGAATCAGAATATAAATTCAATTCCTGGAATAATTCCGCGCGCACCTGCATCGCTACGTCATCTTACACGTGCTACCATAATGCTTGCTCCGCATCATAAGCGACAGCGTTTTAAAGGACATTTATGTTTCGGGACTATTATTCAAATTATAAATAATAATTAAACACAATTGTTTAATTATTATTTGTTATTATTACTTGTTTATTTCACTGTAATTTCACTACATTACTGTGAAATAAACTATTAATTGAACAAGTAAGAATACAATTAAATTATTAAAGTATACAGACAATATCCAAACCGTTTCGCTTTCAAATTCAAATCGTTTATTTGCTAAAATGTGGTTTTTATACAGATGGTGTGATACAAGATTAGAGTTACACATTTGACATCAAAGTCCCATGGCATGCAAGTATAGTTCACAATCATGTACATACATCACTTTTTTAAATTATCATCATTAAACGTTTTACAATTTAAAAACTCGTTCACAGAATAAAAACATTCTTGAATAAGCCATTTGAATAAGTGAGCCTTAAACTTATAATTTGGTAATTCATGAAAGTGTTGTGGCTGGTGATTATAAATGCGTATCGCCATAGACTAACTATTACGGATACACAATTCTGTTTTCATTCAAGGAAGAACAAGTTTGTTTGGATAACGGGTATTGAAATTGCAAATTTTTTTTTAAAGAGTAACCACATCAGCGTTATTTTTGACAAATATACACGTTTCAAATATATAAAGAGATGGTACACTTAATATGGACAGTTCACGGAAAAGAGACTTACAGGTTGCCCAGGGAGCTACGTTGTAATGACATCCTTTGTCTATCACGGCTGCTTATACGCAATAATTAAACATAGAAAACTCGTCAAACCTATCGTTCTCAGACTCAAATATCAACATGGCTTGTCAGCACATCGACACTACACGTCTGAACTTCGTGTCTCAGCGAATGAAAAGAAGGAGGAACAATGACCTGGAAGTAACATTAGATGCCTTCAAAGAAGAAATGAAAAAGATGTTACAGTCAATGGGGGTACAAGAAAATGAGCTGAAGAAAATTACTCCCACTTTAATGGACATCGAACAAACAAACAGCAACATTGAAAGTTCCATAGCATTTTTTTTTGCACAAAATACTGAGCTCAAAAATAGATTAGAGCGGCTGGAGGTTCAATGTAAAAAATGTAAAAAGGACAAGGAGTACATCACATTTCTTGAAGATAAAGTGGGGGATATACAACGTACGAGTCGCAAGACTAACTTAGAAATAAAAAATGTGCCAAAATTATATAAAGAAACCAAAGATAATTTAATAACCATGGTAAAGCATTTATCAAAGACTAGACTGCGAGATACAGAAATCCGAAGTCAGGGATATATAGAGTACAAGGGAAGAAAGAGGCCTCCAATACGATCACACCAATAGTTAATGAAACCTTGTCTACTATTTTAAAAACCAAATTCCTGAAGATGTGCAATAACTTCAACATTAAACACAAAGAAAATGATGTGGCATACATCTTGGCCTCGCAAGAAACGAAGATACTCCTATATATGTCTCGAAAAAATTAACAGCAAAGGGAGCTCGTCTATTCTTCGTTGCGCGTGACCTTGCCAAAACTAAATCTTATAAATACTGCTGGACGGCTTATGGACGAGTCTACGTGAGGAAGAACGACGGCTCGCCTATCGTTATAACTAAAAGTGAAGCTCAAGTTCACACTCTGATGCAAGGTATCTGACTAGTTAAAGATAGTATTAGGGGGCTTTTGTTATTCTGGTTAACCATAATTTTTATTATTTGGTTGCTATGTTTTTATATTTAAATATTTATCTATTTTATAAAACGATATTCGCACACTTTCAAACACTTAACACACGTTTTTTTTCAACACCCCGGTAACACTTACACATTGCCTCAAAAACACTTCATAATTAATTAAATAATTATTTTGCCAAATCGGCAAGAATTTAGTTGAGGAAATCGTTTTTAATAACTCTTCACAACAAAGCCAGATTAAGGCCAAAAAATGCAGCAGTTATCATCCTTTTTTCCTCTGAAACTGATAACAATGAAGTTCATTCTATATTAACCCAGTTAAAGACAGATAGCGCCCCAGGTTAGGGACAATATTCCTACTAAATTTCTAAAACTTGCTGCTGAAATAGTTGTACCTATAGTTTCGCATCTGATCTACCTGTGTTTTAAGCAGGGGAAGTTCCCTCCATCTCTTAAGCTAGCTATCGTCACACCTATGTACAAGGCTGGCGGCAGAGATGAACCTTGTAACTATAGGCCTATTTCTGTTTTACCTACAATATCTAAAATTCTAGAAAAGATAATAAATATCCGTTTACTCAATTACCTTGATAAAATTGACATACTCTCTAAGTCACAATACGGCTTTAGGCAAAATAAGTCAACTGAACATGCTATAAGCGCACTTACATTACTTATTTGTCAAACAAATTGATGTTAATAAAAAGACACACATTTTACTAGCATCAATTTGTAGATTTTAAAAATGTTTTTGATACTGTCTCTGCCAAAATCCTTGTTAACAGGCTTGAAAACGCTGGAATAAGGGGTATAACACCTAGAATTACTAACAGACTATCTAAAGGAACGACAACGCACAAAAATTGGTAGTTATATTAGTGATGAGGTTGCTATTACCTACGGCATGCCACAAGGCAGTGTTCTTGGTTCTACATTATTCCTAATATACATAAACAGTCTTTATGACATAGAAGGCCTCGGAGGTCAAATAATTATCTACGCAGATGATACTGCTTTAGTTTACACTGGAGACACTTGGGAGTCTGTAAAGAAATCAACAGGAAAAGGTCTATCCAAGATTGCCAGCTGGCTAAACACTAATCTACTCACATTAAAAATAACAAAGACAAATTACATAACTTTCAGTAAATACATTATGACCCAACCAGAAATAGATTTTCAGATAAAAATACATACATGTAACAACAATAATAATAATTGTCTTTGCAAAACAACAACTAAAGTAAATAACACAAAGTTTTGTATCTGGAAGTTATGGTGGATCAGCGTTTAACCTGGCATATTCACTTGGAACTGATGATGATGTCTCGGACCAGAAAACTAATATGGATCTTTAAGACCCTAAGACACGTCGCTCGAAGTTACCTCCAAAACAAAATTTATATTTCTTTAGCGCAGTCAGTCTTAACATACAGTATATCTGTATGGGGCGGGGCTACTAAAGTTAAATCCTTAGAATTGGAACAAGTACAAGGGTCGTTAATTAAGGTCATGTATTATAAATCAAATAGATTCCTTACCACGGATCTATATTCGATATGTGAAATTCTTACTATTAGGAAGCTATACATCTTACAATACATGCTGTCTTGCAGTTACACAAATCCATGAGCTACAAACCTGATGTACTTAACAGAAGGCGGATACATAATGTATTTTATATTATATTATCATTGCAGTAAAAGTAGTTTTGCAAGAAGGCAGTTTTTAAGACAATCGGCTCAATTATATAACCCGAAAAATAAACATACATCTATCATCTGAATTACCATAAATGTAAAAAGACATTAATAGTTCGGTTAAAATCTAAAAATTATGACGAGACTGAAACACTCGTGAGTAGTATCACATAATTAAATTTATGCGGTCACACATCACACTCATACACACACACATATACACGCGAACGCGCGCGCTCACTTACTCACACACACACACACACACACACACAAACACATTAGCTTACTTCAAAACTTATTACAATTTATATCTGTTACTTATGTTAAAACACGGCATCATTACTCTGTGTAACGTTTGTTATTGAAGAGGGAGGTACACAGGTATCATTTTATACTTAAAAGGATACCTCCATCCCTAGATATAAGTACTTATGTATATATGTGATATAGAAATAAATATTTTAAATTTTATTAAAATTTTAATGTACTTTTCATAACTATAGTTGTCCTTTTTAAAACTAAACGGGTTAGCTACGTTATGTAATCTGTATCATCAAGTAGTATTACATTTATATCGTGGGTAATTAAATTGCTATTATTGATAGTAGTATTGGATAATATTGCTAATAAAATATGCCTTTGTTTGGGTATTACTGCAGTGTTTGTAGATTGATTCGTAATGTTCATGATATTCAGCCCGTGACATGTGTAAAAGATTAAAATCATAAATTATTGGTTGAACTGGGATTGTCAGCTTAACCCGTTCGTACCGACCGTAAATAAATCCGATCAGCTGAAAGTTCAACGAAACCAATTTATTTATATATCTGCGGATAGGATTGCAAATGTGTATGTAGGCCGAACTATCGCCTATTGTTAAACCAAGTTACATTGTATTTTATGAAAATATCTTTAAACAGCATACATTTTTTTCAATCGACGAATCTTTACTTTATATTTAAAATACATAAATTTTTGATTTCATCAGATGATGCTTATAGTTAACAAATCTTCTATCACCCATATTTTCGTTACAATAAGTGAATTAGAAAAAAGTGAGCTTAAAAACAATTTCGGTAGTCCAATTCATTGTGCGCATTGTGTGCATAAAAAGCTAATTATACTTCACTCTTATTTTTATATGCTCTAAGCTAATCTTTGTAATTAACGGGTATAAGGTACATCCAGATTCATAACAATAATTTGTAGATCACACTTATGGCTGTTCCGTGTGCGATCAGACACGATATTCGGCATATTGGCAACCGCTCGCCCGCAGTAGCATCCATGCAGATTAATAAATTAATGGTAAAAGAGATCTTGTAAAAAGAGACAATTATTTTAATAGTTTTGATTGCAAATTACTATTATTATCGGTATCCGCTTGATATAAGCTAAATTATTATCTTAGGAGTAAAATTCACGCTGCATTTTAGGTGCATTGGATCATACTCACGATCTTGCGGCCACAATTCCTTTAATCGGAGTTTTCTATTATCACTAACTTTTAAATAATCTTTTATGTATGCTTGATTAAGAAACTTATATTTATACGACGATATTGTTCACAAAATGATTTTCTAATTAACAAATACTCATTATGGTGTTGAGTATGGTTTTGCACACAAAGTATTTTATCCCAACTTCTAAAAACATCCAATCCTTTTAGCCAAGAACCTTTGTGTGAACTGGGAAGTAAAAGTCCAAAGCGCTGTGACTTTATTTAATAATAAAATGAAGTTACACATACACTCACAATATAGTAGCTATTTTAAAATCCGAGTTCGTTGTCCTAGTTTTGGCGTGATTTATTATAATGTATAGCAATATTTTTGCTTCCAACCGCAATAAATCGGCGCATGTCAATTCTATCGTTGGGCTTCCTTCGTTTTTGGCTCGCTCGGAAATTACGACCCTGCTTAACTACAAGTTGTTTTCGCAATCCTTATAATTTTACATATGACATTATGCAGGGCATATGCCAAATTTGAGTGCTGGTCGACGGAATAATCTTATAATAGAGTACTTTATATGTTTCGTATGATTATCAGCAATTTATTTACAAGGCCACTGAGTCGGATTTTTAGGGTTCCGTACCTCAAAAAGAAAAATGCAACCGTTATGGGATCACTTTGTTGTCCGTCCGTCTGTCTGTCTGTCAAGACCCTTTATCTCGGGAACACGTAGAGGTATCAAGTTGAAATTAAAACGATATACTCAGGTATACAGTCTCTTGAAGCTGTGAAAAATCAAACTTCTAACTTAACGTAAAAAAAAGATACGGCCGTTTATGCCGCAAAAAACGTATATTTCGACACGCTCATGGGAATCAAAATTTATAGGGTATTTTCCGTTGATCTAGAACTATGAAATTTGGCAAGTAATACCGTCTTATACTACAAGTATAGCAAAAAATTTGAAAACTATACATTTCTAATTAAATCATAAAAAAACAGGGTCTTTATGCAAGGACAATTTTTTTTATAATATAATAATAATAATAATAATAATCATTTATTCAACTTAAATTGGTACAAATTGATACAGAGCTTAGGTTACATTGTAAAGGTAATATATAAGGGGTGCCTGTACTAGGGTAAACCTGTGCCACAGGCATTAAGGGCACATACTATCTAATATAGATATAAATTCTAAAACAATACTTATAAAACATTATTCTTTGTATATAAAAACTTACGAAAAAATATGTACCTGCAAAGAACATTTTTCAGCTGCCACACATTTATTAGCCTAAGAACCAACAGCCACAAAAATATATATAAATACGTGGTTAAGGATGACCACATTAAATTAAAAGTGAATATAAGTCACGGACACTACTGAATATTACATACTAACTGAATTACTTATGTACCGTTTTTGAGGATATTATTTTATTTGATTAGTGTGTTTGGCAATGCGGGTCGCATTTGAAATAAGGATATAATATGGGCCATTATGGGCTAGGTAGGTAGGTGCTTTAAGAGCTACAACTGCAATCAGTCAACCAATCAACTAAACAAGTGGGTTTTCTTGTAATGTTTTATGATTAATGTCTAGTTAATCTGGTTATAGCTATATTAGCATTAACTTTAATCAGGAAATAAATCTACAAACGTCATAAATTCTAGCTTTGTAGGTTTCAAAAATAATTTAGAATAGATATCAATGCGATTAAAAAAAAGAAAGGTAGGATATTTTATATGCAGCAACGCAGCAGCCGATAGCTCTGCGGCCCACAATGCAATTGCAGCAGTACTGCCATATTGCATACTTGTTATTTCGGTTAGCATCTACTAAAATGTAAACAAAATATACTTTTTGACTTGTATGCTAAGTTATCGTGCCAATAGATCCGTAAGTCACAGCTGGAGGTCGATATTTCGAGAAGAACCATAGTCACTTGTGCAAGCGAAGTCGTAAATAAAATTGTTTAACATAAAATGACGCAAATAAGTTCAAGGTAGTACTCAAAGCACACGCGCAATAGTCGTTAAGTACAATCAACAACGACATTTAGGAACGGAAAATACAGATAAAATAAAACAAAAAATGTTTTTGGTTGACCCGGATTAGTGTTGCCATGCTTGCACTATAGAAAAGCGTATAGTACTGTATAATAATAATATAATATTTATTATGGTCTTTTTCATTAAAATATGACTTTTTAAGAAATTGGTCATATCTATGATGAAGTTCAATAATGGTATTTATAGAATAGCATTCGTATTAACTACGTAAGAAAAATACAGATAAGCTAAATAGGGAATAATTTATCCGATAAAACCGTACACATATTGTAAAAACTGTAGGCATGGCACTGCGTGTCTCAGATGTAAACCAGTTTTTTCAAATTCAAATTCAAAATAAATTTATTCAGATTAGGTTACAAGGTAACACTTATGAATGTCAAAGTTACACTATTTTTTTCTGCGAATTTACATTTACTGTCACGTTCAGCAAAGCAAGGGTGTAGGGCTCATGAGAAGAACGGGCAAGAAACTCATGGTCACTCTTTTTAATCGCCAAGTTTTTGTTTACAAATCATAAGAGCTGTAAGGTGCTGCAACCATTTCTCCATGAACTATTACTGAACATACTCAAGCATTTAATAAAATTTTATGGTAGCCTCTAAAGCAGCAGTATGGTAAATAGGAGCATCCACTTACATGTATATTAATAATCAAGGCAAGGCATGATTGTAGTCCGTAGTTTAATCTAACTGTTTAAATAAAAATGTAGTAAGTAAATCATCGAATTCCACGATACCAAGGTCGACCAGTCCCCACAAGTAGCACCCGTTCAAGAGTAAGACGCATGGGCCAGCCATCGCCCCCTTCGCCATATTGAAGGGAAGGGATCGACCCGGCCCATGACGACACCACAAGCAATGACATTTGAGTGAGCATGACGGTTCTTGGCATGCGAACTCAGAATAAGACTCAAAAAGAAAACTTTACGGAACTGTCCATGATCACGAGTTGCCTTCATTGCGCATTATTCTTGATTAAAATACGACTGAGTGTAACAACAATGCAAATTCTAGCTTAAACAAGGTGTAACATTACAAAATAATATATAAAATATATTTAAAAAAATTCAAATTAATTAAAACTATTCAAATTAATGTATACTTGTAATAAGTACTAAGTATCAGTTATTATGAGATTTCAAATCACCCAACTGATATCCTAACTTTACGGGATTAAATATAATGACCACCAAAAATACTAACTGCACAGTAAAATATGCTTACTAAAATATATCATAACGAGCACCTGTACGCCTCAATTCACTGCATTCCGCCTCGGAAGATTAGTAATAATCCAGTAAAAAGTACTGTTCCCAAGTGAGCGAAGCTGCGAGGAAAAGCTCTAAGACGATATTTTAACATTGGACCAGATGGTAAAACATTTGAGGGTACTGACTTCTTACATAGACTTACTTGATAATCAGGACTGATTTGCTTTCCCAGATAAAGACGAGTATGTCTTTGATTTGATCATGAGAGTGGCAAAGATGTTCGTTGATTCATTGATTTACGCAGCGACCATTGTCATAAAATACTCTTTTTGTATTTATATTTTTAACACTGTTCATACAAAACGCTCTCCATATTGCTATGCAGCGTCAAATGTTATGGGTTCCACACGCGGTACAGTGTGTGTTCCACGAAAATTTGTTCCAAGTTTGGATGTGTTATATCTGTTGTTTTAGTATTAGTAAACATCCCCGTAAAACAGGCAATATTCCTATTGCGAGAGCTGTAGTTTCGACTTAATAATCCTAGTACAATAGTTGTAGTTTGGTCATAAAACAGTTTATTAGCACTACTGAATAACTAGTTTGTATAACTAATTTGAATATTCTGTACATTACAGCGGGATATTCGGAGGATTCGGATTACACCTCCGACTTCAACTACCCGGTTGGGCAACATGCCAACTGCAGCGCGTCTCAGTTCCGAAGCGCCGCACATCAAATGCACACACCACAGGTAACTGTTATATTTCGTATTGTATTTGTTTTCTTCCTTATCATGCCTCTCTCAATGAAATCAAAAAACATTCTAATTTCAATAGAGAAGATGGTTGGAATGTACGACCAGCTTGGGATCCAGTCATTAAAATAGTCAAACCCAAGAAGAAGCAAACCACAGCTAGACTTCATGATATTCTGAGCTCATTCTGCGTAAATAGAAACACCAATGATTAAATTATGTTCGGGTACTTTGAAATAACGACACTGCAACATTGAGACAACTACCATCTTAGTCTCCCCGTGACCATGGCTGCTGAAAAGCAACCGAAACGTCGGGGAAAGTATAAACTTAAATATAAATAGTTTTAATAATTTAATTAGCTTAAAAATTTGTAAAGTTTAATAGTATCTAGTAGTAGTGTAACAGTTTCAGTAGTTTAATTTCAATGAATAACATTCGCGTAAACAGAAGACAATATTATGTTTCTCTGGCTTGTTGGGCAATAGCAGACGTTTGTGTTTACGTTAACGGTTGCTTTAGTAGCTAGTAGTAGGTCTTCAAGCGGCGATAGCCTAATAGGAGACTATTAGACTGCTACGCAGAGGTCTCAAGTTCGATCCGAAGGCACGCATCTCTGACTTTTCGAAGTTATGTGCGTATTAAATAGTAAATTATAGCTCGCTTTAATGGCGAAGGATAGCATCGTAAAGAAACATGCATGTCTAAGAGTTCTACATAATGTTCTCTAAGATATATGAAGACTGCCAACCCGCACTGGGCCAGCGTGGTGGACTATGGCCTAACCCTTCTCACATTAAGAAGAGGCCCGTGCCCAGCAGTGGGACAGCTTAATACAGGGCTGATATTATTATTATTAGGTCTTGATTTGATTTCCAACTTTGACAAACCATACTTTACTATTACACGCTATATACTTATATTAATACATTAACTGTAAAAGGGTTGGTCATCAAATAGATCCACGACATACAACTAGTGTGGGTTTAATTGGTTACATCGAATATCAGAATATAAAGTGAAAATTTCCACGCGCATATAATCGCAAAGCAACTTGTATTTGGAGAACTACTTAATTATAATCTAATTAATCCATGGTCTACTAGTGTCGTGTAATTTTAAATGAATTCAAATCGCGTGAAGAAAGCTTTCTAGGCGCTAGTCAGAAAGTAAATTTGGTACGAAATAATTAATTTGCTGTAATGCCTCGGTAGCAGTACTAAATACAATAATTTACTGCCTCCGTGGCGCAGCGGTAGTGAATGCGACTAATATGGTATGGTCTCGGGTTCGAATCCCGGGTCGGGCCAACAAAAAGTTATTGGGTTTTCCAGTTAAGAAATTTCAATAGCAGCCCGGAGTTAGGAAGTAATTGGCGGTGTAAGACACCCCGTGCCTCGGAACGCACGTAAAGAAGTTGGTCCTGCGCCTGATCTCTCTCCGGTCATGTCGGATTACCGTCCCAGCGGATCATGAGAGTAAGGGAACAAAGAGTGCACTTGTGTTTGCGCACACACTTGTGCACTATATCTCCTGCATAGTTGGCCAGTCTCAGTTAAAACTGGTCGCCGTAGCCGAAATTCGGTCTGGAGGATATTATTATTATTAAATACAGCAACTGTAAAGAGCCAGCAGACTTACGAAATATCCATTGCAAAACATAACGCCATATTAATATAATTTCATTGCTTACAATTTTTCTGATTGCCTCTTTTGTTCAAGCGTTGTGCGTGAAACTATTTCAAAAAAGCAACAAGAATTTCAATAGGATAGACAGTTTTCAATTATACGCGGCGCGGAATCCCGAAATGAAAATATGCAATCTCGCTTTTAAACTCGGTCGAGTAACTTTCAGGATATGACAGTTAGTTTTACAGAATGAAACACTGTACTTATAATGGCGGCGTATGGCTAACATATACCTACTAACTTACTTATAAAAATATTGCTAATTAATACTTAGCAATCCTTTAACTAAACACGCTCTCAAGTCCTTAATCAATGCTTATTTGATATTTAACTATTACTCATCTATCACTCAACGCTGAGTAAGGTTTATAGGTGACATTTATTTTTATAGTGAAATCAATGTAATTATTATTTAGATATTTTCCTCATAAAAATTTGTAGGTGAGGTGGACAGTGTGTTTACCTTCTACCTTAAAGATGATTATATATTACCATAAGTTAGTTTATGCTAATTATGATGAAGATACTTAAATTCGACATTCTAAAATGTGAAATACGTACATTTATATTATTACTTTAAAAACAGCAATAATTTCGACTTAATAATTATACTTAATATATATACTGACATGATAATACTTATGTTATGTGTGTTTTACTGTTCTCCAACATCTGCAAAGCTAATAAGTACTAAAACAGCATGTTGGACTTTGACCCGAGACTTCCCAGGCCGGCAGGCAGTTTGCACATATGATTGTGTGTGTCTCGGATTTTTCTGATAGGAAGTTATAGTTTGCAATTGTACATAGTAGATACCAGTAGGCTGGTCACGTGGATCATAGAACTGGCAAAAAATGCGTTTATGCCTATGCTGAGATAATGTTACTTTGTGTTACTTTATGTTACTTTCGGGATAATGATACTTTGCTCTAAAAATATATTACGTACGTTTTTTTCTAAAAAATAATGAATCTATAATTTTGTTCACTTATAAAATATATGTTTCTATGCAGAGATCGCTGGAGGCGTCACGTGAGAATTCGTATGAGAGGGATGAGTACCAACTACACGGCGACACTGACCCGCTTTATTACAACAGTCAGCCGAGGACTAATAGGTACGATACATACATTATTATATTATAATAATAAACGATGCGTGTAGCCGAAGACTCAAAAATGTATTATACAATTAATAGAAGTTTATCTTTTGAAACTACTTGCAATGTAATCATTTCATTGAGGTAGAAATAAGACATAGTATCTCTACTCAAGCCTTAGTAGCAGCGATAGCTCAGTGGGGAGACCAACAGACTGCAATGCCGAGGGTCTCGGGTTCGAACCCACGTCGCGCACCTCTGACTTTCGGAAGTTATATGACTTTTCGAAATTATGTGCGTATTGATTGACAATTATCGCCTGCTCCGTGCCTCGGAGAGCACGTTAAGCCGTCGGTCCCGGCTGCCATGAACATCTATGGCAGTCGTTATTGGGAAAGTCAGTACCCTCTAATATCCTGACACTGGTCTAGCCTTAGGGTATCGTTAGCCTTCGGGTTGCGGAGGTCAGGTGGCAGCCGCTCCGTGTAAAAACTGATATCCAGTCAAATCCGGTTAGACCAGAAAAGCCGACCCCAAGTGACTTGGGAATAATAAAGGCTAAGAGAGAAGAAGATCTCTACTCAAGCCTTAATCTTTGAAAATGCCTTTACCTCATAGAATATTGCAGTCATTTTCATTTTAATATTACCATAAGACTTTGTTAGTATAAAAATAATAATGCGATAACTTTTTTTTATGAAATCAATACATAACATTATTATAAATGCTTAACCTACCGAGTCGCGGCGGCATACCGGCGTCCAGAGACGGTTTTTAATGATGTCTGGTATTCCAAAATTTGACGAGTTGAAGATATTATTTGGCAATGTTCTATGCTGCTTTCAGGATAGAGACGTGGTCACAATTGCACGCACAAGCAAGTATAGAGTCGGCTGTATCTTGGCGGACAGCAGTCGACTGGCAGCCTGCGGGTAACTTTATCGCACATATATATTAACATTTGATTACATTAGTGATAACTTAAAATCATACTGACTGATTGTTGGCACACAACAACACGGTTGGCACAGCGTGCAGCGTGGCAAACGGTTGCCTCACCTTTGGTGCCGTGCTAAGTGTTGTGGATTCGTATCCTACATGAACAATAATTTATAAATTAGTTGTGTGTATAACAAATATTTGTTCTGTGTCGGGGTGTACTTTGTGTCCTAGTATGTCCAAGTGTAAAGTCATCCAGGATACAGGGGTTGAAACTTTGTTAAGATACAAGACAAATCATAATTAAATGTATTAATTAATTATGATGCATAATTAGACAATTATTACTAAATATAATCTTTTTAATTTGGTAATAAGCCTCAAAACATATTAGATATAAAAGAGTTGTTTTTAAATTAAGCTACTGTATACGGATTTAACCATGATTTATTTTAAAATAGAAAGGCACTACTTCGGAACACCATTAATTAAATTATGTTCGGGTACTTTGAAATTTGCAATGACACGACAACCATCTTAGTCTCGCCTTGATCATGGCTGCCCAAAGGCAATCGAAACGTTAAGGAAAGTTTAAAATGAATTAGTTCTGTAGTTTAAAAGATTTTAAATATACAAAAGCGGTAATTTCAATTTTTTTACATAATCCCCAGTTGTATTCGTATATAGTGTAATAACATTCGCGTAAACGTAAGACAATATTAAGCAGTTTAGTTTGTTTGTTGGTTCGGATTAAATACAATATTTTAGTGTGATACATATCTTAGAGTGTTATGTGTGATGTATATCAAATGTCTGTTTGCAGATGATCAACGTCGGCCGAGCTTAGAGCGACAGAATACGTTGTATGACGACAACATGGGCTATGGGTACGACACATACCCCTCTACCACGCACACCAGGTAAACTCTAAATGCCTTTATTCTAACTTATTTCTAAGATTTATGTTTACTATTACCATAGCAGGATAACCCACTCCATTTTTTTAAACCCTGTTTGTGCGGGCGTTGTTCCTGGTACTGTAACGCTTATTGTTAGACGAGATGTACCACCTTAGAAGTATAAAATAGACAGGATACCAATTTGTTATTAACAATAAGTGTTTAGTCGCCGCCATATATATAGTATATAATATAAAACATATTCATAACATATAAAACATAAAACATTTTCACACAAGGCTGTTAAATAGCAAGTCTTAATAGCAGTGAACTTCTAAAATACGGTTAATTAGTAAACTCCTATAATACATTTAATTAGTACTTATATGCTTAGAGTCTTGTTATGTTGGATGATATGTGATCTCGTTTGTATTTCGAATAACTGTAGTTAGAATATTGATAGAATACCATACTACAACTGTGTGGCGAATTTTTATGCAGTCCTGTTAACTTCGTATCTGCCAGAACATCCGAAACAAAAGAAATAGTATTGACGCTTGCCGGTATGCAAGGAGTCATGGACTAACACCAAAACAGTGACTGAAGACTAAAGCAATATATTAATGATTGTTGCAGGGACCAGCCGCATATCTCACAGCAAGCAAGCTATGACGAGTACTTCGACTCAAGCAGCTATCCTTACCAAACATCGTACGTGGGCGATGACTCGCGGCAGTGGGATAGCGGCGGGCATAGCCACTTCTATGACGACGGCTATGGTCGCACGCCGACTGAGTACGAGAACATTGTCAACAAGCGGCGGTCGTCTGTCGTGCAGTTGCCCCAAGTGCCGCCTAAACCGGTGAGGACATCTTCACTTTGATTATTCATTTGAATGGCGTACAAATGGCGTAGTGGTTTAATGAGTCGCCTCGCAAGTGCCGCCGTTGTAGTATGGTGCGTGATTCACATAGATTTAATATATAAAATTGTGTGATAGCCTGGTGGAAAACCGTTGGACTGCCACGCAGTTCAAGTTCGATTCTAAGGCGCATATCTCTGACTTTTCTTAGTTATGTGCGTATTAAATAGTTAATTGTCGCTTACTTTAACGGTGAAGGAAAACATCGTGAGGAAACCTGCATGTCTAAGAGGTTTCAATAATGTTCTCAAAGATATGCGAAGTCTGCCAACCCGCAGTGGACCAGCGTGGTGGACTATGGCCTAACCTTTCTCACACTGAGAAGAGGCCCGTGCCCAGCAGTGGGATAGTTTAATACAGGGCTAATATTATATACATATACGTTCCGAGTCTGGGTGTTCTTTGCGGTAACTTTACATTCTTACATTCAAACAACATATTGTTTGAGTTACATACATTCAAACAATCTCATCTTTCTTCAATCAATCAAAAGTCCACCGCGACAATGATATAAAACCTAGTTTAAAAAAAAAGAGAATTAGTTTAATAAGCCACTTTATTCAAACTGTCCGAAAAAATTGTGTAAATTGGATATGTAATACTACATCCCCGCAGATTTTAAACATTTTTATCCTTAAATGACAAGTAATGATTGATCATAGCGGTAAGAGTTAATGCAACATAAGCTTCATTTTTTTATTAGCGAAATGCTGTAAATTTATTTAGTAAGTAATTAATTTATAATATGTGGTAGAACGTCTTTACATACAATGGCTTTTACTACACAAAGTGTTAAAATTTACAATATTATTGTATTGAAATTTTGTTATATCGTAAACCACATGGTTTAATGAAAACTAAGAACAGCGCCATCTATTGACAGATATAACTTTCTGCTCTAGTTTGAGCTCACTGAGCACGGAACCAAATCATGTTCACTTTCTTACCGTGTGGCAAAGCTCGTCGGGCGAGTTCCATACTTTGTGTTTGATCCCCTATGGTATATAAAAACAACGTGGATAGTAGTGACATCTAACGTTATTTAGAAAAATGAATTAACCAACAGTAATACAGGAAAAGACACACTACACGCTACATACACGCTGGCCGAGAGTGGATTTGCAGACATCACATATCTTCAAGAACATTATGGAGAACTCTCAGACATGCAGGTTTCCTCACGATGTTTTCCTTCACCGTTAAAATAATTGATATTAAACTGATTCGAGCCTTGGGAACGAACTCGGGACCTTTGCGTGGCGGTCTAATGGTTAATCTTTTTCCACTAAACTCGCAGCTTTACTTTTTTCGACGGATTGCTTGATGATAAGCGATTACCGGCGCCCATGGACACCAGCAACATCAGAGGAGTCACAAATGCGTTGCTAGCCTTTTAAATTTGCCCCTGCCCTCCAGGAGGGGAGAGGGGGGGTTGGGCCCTCCAGTACCCTGACTCACTCGACGAAACACGACGCAAGCGCTATTTCACGCCGGTTTTCTATGAGGCTGTGGTATCACTCCGGTCGAGCCGGCCCATTCGTGCCAAAGCGTGGCTCTACCACGGATTTCTTTTTTAGTTTTTAATGTTTCTTTGTCAGTTGGTGCCATCGTCTCGGTATTCAGATTACAATGAGATGGCGCCATATAGGCCGCGGCCGCGGCGAACTGCAGCCAGCCTGCCAGGTACTGTTTTATATTATTGTCTTATTATAATATATTAACACATTAACTACCATATAGCAGACATAATAGAAATTTGGGATTAAGTATCGAAGTCAGAAAAATTTAGCCAATTTTATATACTAATGGCTTAAATGACGTAAGTAAGATGTACAATTGTATAAGGTAAGGCATCTCCGTGGATTGTATGCATCAGGTAAAGGATTAATGTGAGCCACCAGCGCTGGTAGCCTGTATGATTATGTACCTCATAATATAATAATATGGACTGCGCGAGTAGCCAACCGAGCCGACTATTTGGTACCAATGTATTTATTGATGACCCAAACAAACATTTTTATTGTGTTTTTTTCTGTGGTGTTAACCGTGTTAATATATATATGTATATTTGTATGCGTGATTAGCTTTATTAGATGAATTCAGATAAAACAATTTTATTATAGAGTTTTAAATACTTAAATAATTTAAGAATAAATCGAATAATTGCAATATAAATATATGTAGGTAGGACTAAAGCTTTCAATGGAACAATAAATAAGGGACAGCGCTGCGGTTCCTTTTATTTGTTCTGTCATAATATGTATAGGCAACTATTGTGACTGCCATGTGTAGCTTGATGGTGCTGATGCTATCAGCGTAAGATCAGTGTGTATATGCCCAAGTAGTGAAACTTCTAAGGATTTTAAATATTATAAATTAGATGATATTTTGTGTATCTCTCTCCTGTTCCCCTGTCTTACTCATAATTTAGAAAATTATGAAACCTTTTTCGAAAGTCCAACTCTCCCAATCTCCCTTTCTAGTTTTTCTAATTTTTCTTTTTAAAAAGATTACTTTCAATTTGAGTTTCAAATTACATTTATTTGTTGGCTATTCATCTCTAGTCTAGGATTTTAAGGTCCTTTACTACTCTTCCATTCTGCCACGTTTATTTTATCAATCGATCTTTACTACAATGCCACACCCTCTAACTATTGAATTGTTATATTCTCTCATCTACTACGGTTTCTCTTTTCCATTTCTTCATACTTACACTATTAACCTCCCAGCCAATCACTTAAAAAAAAATAATACGAACCGGTAATTGTAATTTTTTTTCTACTGTGGCCAAAGAAGTTTCACTTTAAGCTGAATATATTAACCAGATTTCTTAGAAACTGCTTGTGCATAGCGTGTGGCGATTGTTCGCAGCGACGCCATCGTCGACGCCGAAGCGCGGGCGCGCGTTACCCGTGCCGCCGGCGGGTGACGGCGGGTCGCTGCGGGGCGCGCGGGGGCGGCGCCTCCCGCTACCGCCACCCGCGCCACTTACGGCGGCGTTCTCGGCGATGACGTCGGCCTTCGTGACGCTGCCGCCGCAGACGCCGTTGACGTCACAGGCGCCCGCGCATCACCGCACCCCTTCCGCCTCCACGCTTTTAGCTACGCACGTGCCTTACGTACCCGGTGAGCGTTCTGTGTCTGTAACTTTTCTCAAGGATGCTTGCGTGAATAAAGTTATATGTAATATTAGTCGTTAGTAAACTGCGCCTTAGCTGTGCCCCAATGCAGCAGCTACTGTTTACAATTAGGTGGGTCGTTGATTCATGTGAAAGCACGAATATTAAATAAATTTACTACATTTTAATTTATTAGAGGGCAGGTGCTAACATGTAACACTGGTATGTCAACATACAAAATGCTCCGTCGAAATTCTTGCCGTTCCTAGTAGTATCCTAGTTGCAAAATTCTCAAACAAACTGCTGATCTCTTATTGATGAAACTACTTCTTGACCCTATTTTGCCTTAACAACCAGGATCGATAACTTTGCCCGATAGAAAACCAAAATATGTAATGATTTTTTTTCAACCATAAAAAATTGTGGCTCTTATTCCCAAGATAAACATTGTGTTGTATTTCTGCTGTAAGTAGGGTTTCCAGGTTCCTAGGAGAAATACTATGGTGTTAGTAAGAGTGCACTTACTGTGGCTGCTAAATATCCTTTCATTTGCTATCCAAACGTTGTCTCTCCTAAGAGTGAGAAGAATCTTAGACTTACTACATTCCTTTATATTTATTCAAAGTTTAAAATCTGTCTAAGGGCAGCCTGTACTAATTTTACCTTTTTACAGAACCCGAAAAAGTTATACCTGACGTGAGCTATGGTTATGATAGCTACGGGTACCAGCAAGACTATCAAGACACTGCCACTGATCAGTATCAGCATCCTAATTATAATTCAAGGTAAGTTCCTCAACACTATGCAGGTATTTAGCATATGACAAAATGGCATTGCCATGTTTAAGGATTGTATCGATAAAATACCAATATTATGATAAAACATGCACTTATCACTACAGTAAAAAAAAACATGAAGTCGAGTCTAAAATTGAAAAGTATAATCGATTACATTTTTATTATTTGCACGAAATTTAAACGTCTTTTGCATTTCTGTGTTATATATATATACTATTCATAGTATACTATTCCGCAAATAGTATCCAGATAGGTACTGGCCGCTATGCTTGTAAAATGACAGAGTAAATGTTTTTGGTATTCTAGAGTTTGTTAAGAAACTCAATAACGAGAATCATATTATTATGTGGGACCTACAACATAGTTAACAAAAGATGGATTTCATGTAAATCTGCCTACCCCTTCGGGGAAATATTCGTTTGTCCACGTATGTATGTATTATAAAATCGTTTAATTCTGATGCATCAAACCATCCTTCTTTTGTACCAGCTTTAATCTTGCAATTTGTAAACATGACAATGCCTCTTTACTAAATTTTGTATTAAGTTTCTTATGTTTTTAGTATGGTATTAGTTAGATTCTAATACCTAGTGCGTATGTACCTACAGCGTGTAGTGTGTTGAGCTAGATAGATCAGAGTAAGTTGGTTCTATATTCCAAAAGTAGATAATATTTCTCACTCTGCATATGAATAGTCGGGATTAGTATTTGACATCAGAGTTATATATATTATACATATAATACAGGTAATTAATCATTATAATAATAATAATAATAATAATAATGTTTTATTTACGAGAATAGTGATTGTAGTACAAAATGAGAATTATACATGGTAGTTCTTACAACTATTTTACATACAATCCTATGGATGAAGTTCTGTTATCCTTGATAGGTTAGTTATTAACCTGTAGTAAGGATTAACAGTCCTCTTCCCTCCGGTTTGTATTATAATTACAATTACAATTTTTCTAAAGTATAACCATGTAATGTTTTTTATTGCATTCAAACTATAGTAAAAAGTTAAAACATTTTAAACAACTCATGCAGTGAAAAAACGTAGTAAGTGTATTAGTGTGTGGAGTGTGTGTGTTTGTGTGTGTGTGTGTGTGTGTGTGTGTGTGTGTGTGTGTGTGTGTGTGTGTGTGTGTGTGTGTGTGTGTGTGTGTGATTGTGTGTGTATGTGTGTGTGGGTGTGCGTGAGTGGTGCGTATGCGTGAGTGTGTTTGTGTTTTGTGTAATGATGTAAATATAAGAATACTCATACTCATTACTCATTTAAAGGTTATGACAGGAATGCCTCAGTTTCATCATAGGATTTGTTTCGGAGAAATGATCGGACACTATTTTTACATACAAAGTCTGATGAACCATATACCGCACATGTTAAATGTATTTTATTATATAGATAGGGGGCCAAGTAATAAGAGAAACGCTTAGTAAAAGTTGTTTATAATTATATCATTGTGAAAAACTAGTATATTATACTTCAATCAAGATACTAGTATTTGACTTGAATGATATAATTCATGGATACTGTATTAACAAGTCCGACATTAAATAACCCAATTTTACACGAAAAATATAATATAAAAATAAAATTCATGACATATTTCTACAAAACATATAATAAGAAACTTGAGGTGGGCTGTGTCATGGATACGCCCGTGTCTTATACGTGAATACGTCTCGTAACGGGTAATTTTAACCGTCCCAGCTGCAGATGTACTGGCACCGTCGTTGATCCGCTCGGCCGCATTCATTTTTTTTACGTTCCCGGCACTGCTTGATATATGGTGTTTTATTAGTACCATTCGATTGTTCTTGAGACCTCCAACGGTAAACGATCTCTGTATTTAGATTTGGCTTTTGACGCGTATAGACCGACATTAGATATATTTTTATTTTTTTATTTTAACACTTTATTATATTCACATTCACAATTTTACACTAATGTTTTATATACAATCGATAGATTTTGATGAGAGCTGACGATTGAAACTTGAACGAACGTCGTAGCTTCTCCAAATCAAAGGTTATACTAAATCTCGAAACGCAGCAAAATTACCTCAAAATGGCGGCGATTCCCCGTCAAAGTTCTTACTTAGTGTAATCAATTCTTTGATTCTTTAGCTATCCAGAGGTGTAATTGAATTTTGGATAGAGATGATAGACATGTAGCTGCAACACTAAACTGTATCCCCCGATTTTGTTATCATTCGGGTTTTTGAATTGCCTTCCTATGGAAGCAATATTCACGTCAAAACGTTGATATCTTCAATTATTTAACATTAGCCTGTACCCACCACTTTACACGTACGAATCTCTTCCTAAAGTATAATAGAATAAAATCTCTCTTTTATGTGTTTATCTAGAATATAATATACTTGTGTGCGTCCATTCAACGACTTATGCGTGATTAAGTAATAAATGTCCAAACATCTTCACAAACTTTTACATATTATAGAGTAACGGTCA
The DNA here is from genome assembly GCA_930367265.1 of Catocala fraxini. Taxonomy (NCBI): domain Eukaryota; kingdom Metazoa; phylum Arthropoda; class Insecta; order Lepidoptera; family Erebidae; genus Catocala; species Catocala fraxini. The sequence goes on from OV884038.1 coordinate 17,408,060, forward strand.
TATTCTTCTTACAGTAGTTACGATGAGGATGGAATGCAACCATTCTTTGATGAGACTCCACACGCTACTCCGCCTGCCGCTGGTTAGTATATTATTGAACACTCGTTCGTATCAAGCCAGTAATTTATTTAATTTGATTAAATGCCTTAATATAAAAGAAACATGGCGCTTTGACCCGTAAAACACTATTTAATTTTACTAAAAGGCAGAAATCATTTAAGTTTGTTTTTACTGTTTAATATACACTTTTTACACAAGAGACTTTGTAATTAAACTACTATATACCTACGGATTTTATCGCGTTGTTTATTTGACACTTTATTACATAATTTAGATTTTAGATTTAGATTTTACCACTATTAAACTTTACTAATTTTTAAGCTAATTAAATTATTCGAACTATTTATATTTAAGTTTACACTATCACCGACGTTTGGGTTGCTTTTCAGCAGCCATGGTCACGGATAGACTAAGATGGTAGTTGTCTGTGTTGAGACAACTACCGCCTTAGTCTCCCCGTGATCATGGCTCGGCATGGTTTGAATAATTTTATTAGCTTAAAAATTAGTAAAGTTTAATAGTGGTAGTTTCTAAATTATGTAATAAAGTGTTAAATAAACAACGCGATAAAATCCATATATAATAGTTTAATTTCAATGAATAACATTCGCGTAAACAGAAGACATACAAGAAACTTTGCTCTAAGTTTTGCTCAACAAAGCGAGGTCTCATAAGTTACATCACTCAACAACAAATCTAATCTATGATGGCATTTTCCTTATATTCATTGATGATTGATTTGATGCCTCAATATTCTACTGGGAAATTATGAAACAACGACGTAATTTCTAGTTAAATTATGTACCATCATTATCAGGAATAACGAGTTCCTATGCGTGAGTGACATTCCTGATATAACAATAATGTCAAGGTCAATATCAGACTAAATAATAATATAATAATCAAGTTACATGAGCGATAAATACATCCGCTGCAATACAGATTCATGATTTATTTAGTTTTTTATAGATTTTAGACATGGCAAGTCGTATCATACATTGTTTGTGTGAAGAATTTTCATATAGTGTAGTGAATATATTTTGTCATATTTCAGCTCAAAAATCGACATGGAATGAAACGGAAACAGGAACCCAGTTCACGTATCCTGCGACTAGTGAAATCGATTCATTATTACCGAAATCCGTGCCATCAACAATTTCGTCTTATTTACCTCAACTACCAGTTACCAGCCAGCAAGATGTTTATCAGGATAATCAACTTTATGATAAGAATTATCAACAATATGAAATGCAGTACGATGATCAACAATATCAGTTTGATCAGCCAGATCAACAATACCAAGAACAAAACCTGTTTCAAGATAAACAACAGTACGAGCAGCAGGTTTATCAGTTTCAGCAGCAGTATGACTTGCAGTTTCAAGATGAACAGAAACAAGAACTTCAGCAGCAGCAATATCAACAAGATCAACAGTACCAACAACAATATCAACAAGATCAGCAGTATCAACAGGACCAACAGTTTTTGCAGCAACAGCAACAAATGCAGAAACAACAGCAACAGTTGCAATATCAGCAACAACAACAGCAGCAGCAACAGCTGCAACAGCAACAAGCTAAACAACAACAACAACAACAACAACCTGCGCAACAATTACAAACTACTGTTCTTACTGGTGCTGCAACCTTAGGTTCATTAATGGCGGGTGGTGCCAAAAGATTAGGAAGCTTTTTCGGAGCGGCTGCAGCGGCGGTAGCTGCCCCGGCTGTCACTCAACCTCATCAAGTCGCACCTGTAACTACTGCTCCTACAAGTCAGTTCATTTCATCCGTTGCTCCTGTGACACCATTCACAAGTACCGCAACAACAGCATCCGTCCCAGAAGAATCACCATCAGTGCCAGTGTCAGCTGTGACCACATCTGCGCCTGTAACTTTACCACGTACTCCATCTCTGAGAAGACAAGAGTCCATGCAGAGACCTTCAGTGCATCGCACGCGAACGTTACCCGACGCACCTGAAGACTTACCCCAGTCGAGTTTCGACGAAAGTGCCTACGAGGACGAGTATCATAAGACTGAATATGATCAATCAATTGACCGTGACAGGACGTCTTTGGATAGGTATCGTGACGATGAGTATCATGATACCATTCTCGAAGAAGTCTCTGAAGAAATACGTTTGTCGGAGGTGCCGAGCCCCAGTTTGCAGAAGCAGGCATCTCCGACAAGAGTTGTGGCGCAGATGCGAAAGCCTTCAGTAGATAGCTATCACAGTCAAACGCCGTCAGTTGTTGATCGTAGAACCTCGCAAAGTTCTTTTCACCACGAAGAGAAACTTGCCGTACCGACAACACTAGAAGGTAATTAATATATTTAAATACATACATAGTATTACTCTTATATCTTCGGTGGGTATGCATAGTAATATTGCACATAACAGGAGGCCGAACTATTGCTCGTCTTGTCTAATTTATTGTTGTTGCTGAGAATTTATTGGCAATAAAATCAATGACACTTGAAGAAGTCGAAATGAAACGTGCTACCTCATGCACAGCGCATTTTATCGCCGCACCGCCAATTTAAATATTGTAATAGATATTTGTTTATCAGACTTGCTTATAAGTCATCTTTTGATAACCTCTTATTTATCTGCTAACTAAGAATAAAATATGGTAGCGTTTTATGAGAGTTGTGTAGTATCGCCAATTTTAAAGTCATTTCCTATTGATAGTAAAGTTCATTGCTTAAGACTTTCGTAAACGAAAGCTATTAACGGAGGTCATATATAATCCTAACAAGGCTTGTTATCAATTGAAATTAACAAAAAACACAAAGTTTCCGGCGACGAGATCATGATTAAAATTAGTAATAAAATTTTTTTTTCTTTATACTGTTTGTCCTTTACACTAACGCTACATTATTATTTTACTACACAGAATCACTCATGGAAAAATCAAAAGTCACGTTTGATGACCGCACGACGTATCACGAAGTGCCAGAAGAGTCTAACGGCTTTCACGAAGCTGAACCTTATGACGAGCATGCCGAGGAATACCGTGACGATGATACCTTTCAAGACCAAGACGATACGTTTAGAGAAGAAAGAGAAAAGTTCGACGAAGATCAGGAACAATTTCAGGAATCGGATGAGCAGTATCAAGAGGAAGATAGTGTGTTTAGGGAGGAGCAAGAGAGGACCCAGGAACAATCGGTGGAATATCAACCGGAACAGCCCAAGCTGACACCGAAGCAAAGATGGCACCGGGCGTACAACAAGATCGTGATGCAGCTTAACGTGAGTACTTTATTATTATGACGATTAATGCAGAATTATTATTGTTTTATAAATATATTTTGATGTTATGATCTGATTTATATATTTATTTCTCCTTTTAAATTTATTTTTATATATGTCCTATTTTAGTTACTTCTTATTTTTAAATCTTAAATTATTTTATATATTTTTGTTACGTTGAATTTATTTTCATATTTAGTTTTATTTTCATTTTTACACTTGTTCTTTTTGAAACGTATTTCTCTTTAATTATTATAATGATATGATAAGAAAATTCTGCATTCGTCGACATTGATTATTAATATTTTGATTATATTTTGAGTGTTGTGGAGAATCAATATCAGCATACAAAAAGGACCAGGTAAGTGTTATCAATAAATTGATTTTCAGAATAAATAAATAAATTATACGGGCTAATAAATGAAATATATAGTTACATTGTCCCAGTTTTATTGTAACTAAAGGTATTTGTAAAGAAAAACATCACCAACACTTAGACATATTAAAAGAATACGTAATTTTTACATAAATTTAAAGCCATTATAGATAAACAAAATGTATTTCGTGTACTTCGACGGGTAAATGACTTCAGACTGATAGTGACTGTATGTCACCATTTTATCATTAGTAGTAGTAGACTATAAAAGTCATACAATTCAGAAAGAATTCGTTAGCGCGTCCTGAATAAACACCCAACTTAAACTAAACCTATTAAGATATTTCATTTCTATTTAACTACATAGCATTGATATAAATATATTTAACAAATACTTTCGTTTTGTATAATTATATCACTACGACTATAATAACATCGCATTTTAAGTATACATTTTATAAATGTATACTTAAAATGGTACTTTAGTATTTATTTATCTATACTACTTTCCTAAACCTACTTATATAATTGTACGAAACAAACTGTTTTATGAATAGAAGGTGCAAGATATTATTGTGTAAACTGCTGTAACACAAAACGCAACTTTATTATATTTATTTTTGTAATCGTTAATATTCGATTATGATCAACTATCAATTTTACTCTACGGATTACTATGTTAATAAAAAATAACAGCCTTTCTAACATCAACAAGTGTATTTTACACATTAAAGGGACATTCAATGTCTTATCAAATTCGCATCCTATTTATTATCAGAATAAGTGCGAAACATCCTTCAGTAATAGCGTCTGGCCCCCAGGGGAGGATCTCCTGCTGCTTCATAGCCTTGCTGACGATTTAATGGACTCACTAATTACGATGTCTACCCACTCAATTGAGGTTACGAAAACTTTTATGGCCAGAAGGGTGAAGGTAACGATGATGTTATTGATTTATGTCGTGAGGACTCTATTCTGCGAATCGTTATTGCTTTTAGGGTGACGTATGAGAAAGTAAAATTATATTTTTATTTCAGCAATATTCTATCTCTACAAAAGATTTTTCTGAGACCGTTATTTATGCGACAAATCTTTGTCAATTTATTGAATAAAAAAAATCTTCTCATTTAATTTCAAAGGTAGTAAAATTAAAATAATAGGTGCCATAAATTGTTTTAATCGTCTATCTAAATGAATCATTCGATGTACAAAAAATATTTGCCCATTATAAATAAGAAACTCGAATAATATTACTAGATCCAATAATCGTTTCAATACCAAGTACATCGTGGCCTGCATTCGAAGCTAGTACGGCTGCAATTGCAAAATCTAGTACTCTAAGTTACAAGATAAACGCATATAGTAACAGTGTAACGTTTCGTGTCCCGCAGAGTTGTAGGCACGTAATGCTCTGTGGGAAAATGGCAAAGTGCTGTTCTGCGCTCTGCGGCCTTCAGCTGACCTCTTATTTGACCTTGAACGCTATAGGCAACAATACACTTAGTATTTGTAACAGTCGACCAATATAATTCTGTATTTTATCATACTTGATCATAGTTTTTGATACTACTCCTTATAAATTACTTTTGCATTCTTATTCTATCTATCTCTAGATATTTATGGAATCTTAAAGTACTTTGAATGAAAATTACATAACTACATTTGCATGGTCAGTCTTGTGAAAACATTAATAAAACCTTTTGTGTAACATAAAACAATAATACAAAATTAAAATTGAATCTGCTGAAGTAATTTGTTATATACGGGTACCAAGCTTTCCAACACATTATTTACCCTAAGTTGGGAAGTCAATGTATAACTTGGTAATAAGTTTTTAGGTTAGCTTTATATGAATATTTGAAATGAATTCTTTACCTGTATTACCGCGGTGAAAATAATGGTCAAGATGTTTACCTGTACGCTTTTGTAAATAATTAAACATAATATTTCTGATCACTTTATCGTCTGATCCACAATTCTCTAACACATTTCATTAGTCCTATAAGCTACGTTCAAAGTTATTCGAAGTAGTTTTTAATTACTTCCTAGTCAAATCGCGCATAAAGCTTTTACACATACAAAGCGTGGAAAGACGATTACAATAAACGACAGAATTTAAAGTCATGCCTTCCGCCATATTAAAAACTGTTATGTTCATGTGAATTTTATTATTTAATTATTACTCTACATTTTGTTTGTAAAAATGTACCAACTTACTTAAGAGACATGATAATATAAAACAAATTTCGTGTTTACATCCACTTTTATTGTTTAAATACAATGAGTCAACATATGAAACATAAAGTACTTTAGTCAAACTTTAATTTGTTTTGGTTTGGTTTTGTCTTTTGTTGTCCGCGGTTGATACGGGTCAGTTGTTGCCAAGCTATAAGCTTCCACTATTATGGCAATACCGCGTCTTATTGCACTTATAGTAGTGTGTTCAGTGTGGGAATATCCTTATAATCCGAGTTTGAAACTCAGAATAAGCGGAGTAACTATTTCTAGACTTGAGTTGGCTTTAATTGCCCTACTTTCATAAGCGTCGGTAGAGGTCGCACTCGCGTTTGATTTGCATTAATCACACTGTTATCCTCACAAAAAGGTTTTGTTTTGTATGTTAAGTAATCCAATGATATTGGCGTTTTGTCGATGTAGCCTTAAAAGAGAGAGGGAGAGAGAGTGCGATTTTGTTATATATGCCAATTGCACATATACCTATCAAGACTTTATATTTATCAAGATTTCATATATATCAAGACTTAATCTTAAGCGTATGTTATATTAGGTATTGTTTATTTAAAGACAAAGTTGGCGTTCTAAGTTTTTAAGAAGCCATGTCAGATCTAGATATTTTCATTAACTTTTTCAATGAAATAGGCACTATCGTTACGTATATGTTTAATACATAAACTATTATGTATTAACGTTGCCTGTGCAACACAAAAAGTTGTTTATTTTTATAAACATGGCTAGCTTCTGTGAATGAATTAACAACGCTTGAACAGTTCGCTGAATCGTAGCGTTGCATGTCAACTTATGAAATTACTTTCAGATCGATATTATTTTGGTAATTTCTTCTGACGTCATTAAGCAAAAATGTTGACTTACTAACGTAGCTTTGATTTTACAATTATGTTTAAACGATATTATGTATATAGTTCTTACATCAAATATTTACCTAGTTATTATAATAAATTAATGTTGACGTACTTATATTTGTATTCAGTACATAATCTATTGAGTATGATGTCTCTATATTTTGTATACATATCATCTCATATTACAAACAGACTCAATTTGCCATTCGGCTTACATGAAACTCTCAAGAGGATAATTTTCTTGGAAATCTAGACCTCATGGTCGGTTCTGACATTTGTAAAAGGTATTTGATGTATTTTATTATAATTTCTAGGAAACGTTGATTTATTTATTGAAGATTTACATTTACCCTATTTTTTATCATCAGTGATGAAAGATTTCCTAAAACCACCTCTATAATCTACTTATACATATTTTACTATACCCAGAAATATTTATAGGTATAATTAAACGCACATAAAAATGCCGTGACATAAAATAAATATATACACAGCGTAAACACACTATCTTTCATAACAACCATTGTGCAAGAGTAAACTTAATTTCAAGTTTAATCGTAGTAAACTAAATATCTTGTTTTCCTTTACAATAAAGTACTTACTATTTTAAATAAGCTGTCAGAGATTCTATTTAACTACTCCATTATTCTACAATGTATATTAGTAGCTGCAAGGAATATGTATCTAATCATATTCAGTGACTTACAAAAGGCTGTTTCAGTCAGCGCTTCAAGTTAGAAGGTAATTGATTAGACGGCTCTTCTGTACTCATAAAATAACACTTCATTACGTTCTATATATACTAAACGAATTCCACTCAATCGGCAAAGTGAAATTTTCCACCCTGGTAGTTCTTGAAAATCTTTTTCGGTTAATATTACAAATAGATTCATTAAAGTATGATACCATTATGATATAATACTATTTCTTGAATTGTTACCATGCATCTCTTTGCCTATTTTATATTATAGAAACTTAGTTTTTTAATAGGAATACTATAAAGCTATAGAGACACTGATAGGAAAACTTACGCAAATAAGTAGGTTTGATTTCTATATAATATAGAACTATTTATAGTTAAATGTCATAAGGAAATCAAGTTTATATAACACATTTCCTCTCCGAATCTATAAGCCCTGTCTATGTATCCATTAGTATCCGACTCTCGAGAGATAGAAAGGGCTAGTAACAGGATTGTCGGCGTAATAATATTGTTCTTTTCAAAAGAGCCTGTGAGTGGGGTGGACGAGTTGGTGTTCTAATTATTATTTTCATCTATTTCTGTCACCTGTTGGACGTATCGCGTAAAACTTGTATCAAATAACAGTGGTATTTCTAAACGCCTACTACGCCTACAATAATAATTCAAACATAAAAGATTTCCTAAAGATAAATTTCATAACAGACCTCATTATACACACGGTAATACTAAATTATTCTTTCCAATAACAAAACCGAAGTTTATAAATGAATAATGAACATTACAAAAACACAGAAGCTATGGAAATAAATTTAATTTTTCCTTTTTCCAATGTCGCCTCTGGCTAAGAGAGGAAAGGGCTTCCCAAGTTAATGTAGCTATCTATGTACGCCTACTTTTATATAGAACGGGTACTTAACAATTGTTATCCTTTTGGACCAGATGTTTTTATTTCTTAGTCCTGGCCGTTGTTAGTGTACTGGCAGTGGCCGCCTGCAGAGACCCCTGACGCTTTTGAACCCGATCACATCATTAGTTCAGCTCGGTTGCTCCATACATACGCACATACGGAACTACGCGTTCGCGCTCAGTCTGTTAACAGACTTTGTTGCGTACGCACCCCTTAATAAAAATCAGAAGAAATTGGAAAGTGCGATTCGGGGTATGGAAATATTGCGCAAGCGATGGCGGCGGAAACTCACGAGGACGCGATAGCGACATCCTGCGGGCGACCGTGGCCCTATTGATATCGCACCTACACTCGTTTGTATGCAAATTCCTTCGGTCGTGTGTTAACGCGCAGTGTTGTTGTAGACGTTTATGTGTAGTGTTGCATTTAGAAAATGTTTCGAAGTAGAAAAGGACAGGCGATTAGCGAGGCGGATGTCCGTCGCGACCAAGGGACTGGATTTCAGAACCGCTCGAATCCGAGCGGTTCGCGGCTTCGGGTTCGCCGTGGGTCAAGTTTGACCGATTTAGACAAATTACGTTGTGGTGGCGGTTCAAGCGGTGGCGGATCTATCGGAGATCTAATGAACATATTCAGTGGGAGTGTTAATTCGGTGGGCAGTGACACTTTGGTCGCGAGAACTGTACCTTTGGAGACTGTCCGTCGTAACGTGCCTCCTGTGTTGACACCGCCGTCACGCCCGCCGTCCTCTCCGCTCATCCATGTATCCCGACCCGTGGGGCCGCTAACTATGGCCCAACGAACTCTGAGGTTTAGCAGACTGCTTAAGTACCAGCCATGTTCAGCAGACGTACTTATTACTTTGGTAAGTGCTATGCACTTTATAGCCTTATTTTATTTGTACTTAGGTTAGCAGTACAGGCTGACTTTTGTTAAGAATTTAGAAATGTTCGCTTCGCAATGTTAGCCGTTTATTATTGTTGACATTGCAATTTGAGTAGGTAAACATTGAATATTATCGGTCGAGTATATCAGTATCGGGCATGAAAGCTCCAACATCGGGTAATTGTGTTATCTACTAGGTAGACGATATTCAACATTATCTGTATATTTTGGAATTTACGTGTACGTAATTTATATCGATTACGCTTAATTCTCTTTATATCTAATTCAGGTGTATTTTAGCTTAGTAACAATGATGTGAACTATCGTATAGATCTAAGCATTAATTGCTACGTCATCTCATCAATATGAAGGAACTGGTAATGCTCTGAATGTGATTGCATCGGAAGCCAAACATGTATACCTAATGGCATTAGTCATTTTTATTGACCGAATGAGCGATTGATATTATAAAATTTCCTTGAATTTTCTATCTAATATTTGTTGAAGACGTGGTACGTGCTATAGTGTTTTAATCCACTTATGTTTAATTAATAAGCTTCTATGATTTTTAATTACCCAATAAGCTGAACAATTGTGTTAGATCTGGTTATCGTTCATAGTATAACAAGTGGAATTGAATGCATAATTCAATTTATGCAGGTGCATTGTAAACAACTGAGTGTATCATAAAATTAAATAAGTGATACTAGAGTTTGCTATATACAGTCTGTTCGGCAAAATTGTGAAACAAAAATAATTGTTCGACATTAATGACACTCCGTTTGCTTTCATATATATGTATTCCGTTCAGTATTAATCGCGAAAGCCAAGCAAGAAATGAACTGTCGACTTCCAATCAGCCGAAGATGCGTTAAATACTCAAAGTCCAACGGATGTAGCTCTTATATTATCTAATTACTTTGTTTGTGACGATTTCACGCAGCTTACTACGTGATACTCAAGAGTATTTTACGTCTGTTATAAACACCCACCACTAATAATGATTCTTTATATTGTAGATATTTTGACAGAATGAATAGCGCGAATTACCTAATTTCTTTTTAATTCAATAATCCTAATCACGAACTATTAAACTAAGGTAATTAAATATATAGGTTTAATAAATGGTGTCTAAAAAACATTGATAACAAAAAACACGTCCTTAAAAAATATGTTATTTTTATTTAATTATTTTAATATCAACTGACTTCCTGATTCCCTAAAATGCCTTGCCTGTAATAAACCTTGTTAATATTCACTTCTGTTAAATATAATATTGGAAAAGTGGCCGAACATAAAGACTTACTACGGGTATACTATGTGAAGATATTTTAGATGAGGACTGAATAAAAACTATTGTTCAAGGGATCACTTGTATAATTATGTCATAACAACAACGGAGTTAGTTTAAAATGTACCGATTTCTAATAAATTAAAAATAAAATGAATTGTCTTCAAGATTTGCCCATAGCAAAAATGGTATAATGTCAGATATATCAAAAGGGTTAGGTATACGAGTTAATATTATAAATCCTTCTCTAATATAACAAATCTTTTAAAATAGATAACCATTCGTCTTACTAAACACACGAGCATCACAAAATGCTATGAAGGAGACACGTTTATGGTTGAACAAATTATACTAGCGATACGTAGAAAAGTGTTTTCTGGGTGAATTCACATCGAATAACACGTAAACTGCTAACGGTTCCAAAACGAGTACCGTTTACGTAGTGTAAGCGGTTTTCTACGTGTGTATGGTTTGCCGTTTCAGTAAAATGTGTCTTATTGGTCCTATTTGATACGAATGACACATAGGTAATATCAAAAGAGATAGACGATCTTAATTTTAGATCATTATTTAAATGTTAACTCCTAAAACCCAAGTCGTATGATACTTTAATCTTTATCTCACTATGTTTTATAAAATTAGATATGTTATATATTTCAGTGCAATATTTAGCATGTATATATACAATTGCCCATCTTCTTCTTCTCGAGTCGATGGAACAATTATTTTAAATATGTCCTGCCCAATGTCTAGCCACGCAATCGCATCAGTAGTTGCGTCCATCAAGTCCTATAACTGATTGCTTTTCGGCTACAAAAGGATTTTATTGGATAAACAGCATTGTAAAGAATTACGAAAATATAAATATACGATATGTTAACTACAATGGCACTAAAACTAAGTTATTAAGACAATTAAAATATTAATAGCTGTAATAGTAATAGGTGAACTATAAAACGTGAAGTCGTTAATGGTAATAGGTTCAGAAAAAGAAAATATAATAAAAACCTTTAGCTCTAGTGCCCGTCACAGTTAAAATTTTCATTTCAAGTTATCGCTTGTGTCGTAGGCACTTGTAGCGCTACGGAACTGGATGTGTTGGTAGTGTAACCATAGGATGATAGATGGCGCTATTGACTTTGTTTTATAAAACCTCTATTATTTTGAGTTTCTTAAAATTTTAGAGTACAATAATTGTTGTTTTTGTATGTATTTTCTTACTTACAAGAATTTTCTGATCTATATACTGGAAGTAAATAGCAGATGGGATTTATATAAAAATATTTTTATTCAATTGGCTATCGTCCTCTAGCTAATGGTTTAATGTTCGCTCAGTTGTGATTTCGACAATATTTGCACTGAAATTCAATAAATCGAACCATTGAGTCGAATAAAACGCAATGCATAAGGAAGTAGTAACGTCACAGGGTGCGAAGCTTTCATGAATGCTCAACTATGCTGCATTTTTATTTGAATAGCACCAATTTGCATTTGGAATGAGCTCTAACGAAAAGCGAATAGTACTTGTAATGTTGTTGTGAAAGATGCAGTGCGTGCATGCTACGATCCAATTAGGCCAACGTTTGTCTGAGAAACAGTAATATTTTATTTTGTTTAAAATCTTGGAAATGTCTCACTATGTTAAGAGGCAACACTAAGGGCGAGAGAATTGAAAATTTGGTATTTGCAAAATCTATTGCTGTCGCGCTGTGCCCGTAGAGCACGATAGAGACAACTGCAGCTTGGACCGCAAAAACCTATTTAAAGTACACAAAATCAACGTTTCGTAGTCCCCTGATTCCTGCTCCAAAACTATTAACTACTTTTTCATATAAAATTAAAGAAAGGCTTGGCCGTGTTCCTACATTATCTTTTTTTTTTTGTAATCTTGTCAAATTTGTTTTCTGGATGTTTGAACACAGCGAAAAAACCGGCCAATTTTTGAGGTTATTGAAGGCTTATGTCTCTTTTAATGATTAATTAATGAAAAAAGAAAACATAGAGACATGCTAATAGAGGACACACATTTCTTGTAAAATTAATTATTGCCCTACTGGCGTTATCCAGGTTGGAAACTGAGGACTACGTTTATATGGAAAAACGGCCCTTGTGTTTCCTCTTAAGGCGTTGATTGCCTAATCTCTCTCAATCAATAGTCTATGGCTAGATGTTTAGTATATCAGTATAATGATACTTCTTTCAGATAAGTACATAAACAATTATAAATGATTATTTCATCTACTAAAGATGTATCACAGACAGAAACCTATATTCTGATGCTTGAATCAAATAAACACTTTGATAATATCGTCTGTCCTTGAATTTTGTCTTATATATATTCTCTAAATAGATATTTTCGTGTTTATTGTCGCTCTATAAAGGCATAGTGATTAGTGTAACCGACTGCCACGCCTGAGGTCGCGGGTTCGATTCCCGCACAAGTCAAACATTTGTGTGCATGAACATGGATGTTTGTCTTGGTCTGGGTGTTTCTATGTACAATATGAAAGTATTTACGAAAAAAAACAATTATATATGTGTGTTTATCTATTATCTAGTACCCATAGTACAAGGTTTGCTTAGTTTGGGCTAGATGGTGTTGTATGTATGTGATAGAATAGAATATTATTATTGATTGTTAGTTCGGTAGACTATATTAGAATAATATGGCTTGCATGTAGCTATCTTAAACTCATTCCAGGTTTAATCATGTAAAGAGGTTTTAAGTATCGCTTTTTCTACCACTTTAATAAACATTGAACCTATTTCAATAATTTATATATTGAATAAAACATAGGACAATTTAGATTTATTTATTCAAATTGTCAACCTTGTTGATATTACATCATGAAAAATAAACTTACTACATTTTAATAAAGTCATGATTGTTAATAAATGTTATTTACATTTTGATTAATTCATACAAAACCTTTCAATTTTACATGGGACTGCCACGTAAAAATAACATTTTACAACTAAAATACGTATGTTACATTATTTTGTTTAAATCTGCATCTGTTCACGTGGAAATAAAAATGTTAATCAAATGAAAGGGAAAATAATTATATAATCCAAATTTATATTATAATTGTATACTAATCTTGTGAACCGAGAAATCACCAATACCAATTATTCGTTGTAATAAGTCATTACTTTTTAGACAGTAAAATTTTATTACAGATTTCTCGATATTAGAGAACTTTATGTAATGTTTTCTCGAGACACAGCTATCTCCTAGTAAATAATCAAGTCTCTCCTTAAACATAAGATAATTATCCATGTATTTTATATTTATGTTTATGTCCCGTGTAGTAAACTTCTCTTTGACTACAAATTGCATCATTATAATTCAGACAGCTTACAGCTTATTAAGCTCTCGTTCAATAAAAGAAATGTAATGTAGGGTATTAAACCAGAAAATATAACATTATAATTAATTTCATTCACGTAAGCCGTTGAAACATTTTAACTTGACTGGCAAATATTGAATGACATTGGTTTAATTATTTACCATTTTGGAGATATTCTTTTTATATTTTTTTGTCACTTTCAGACATATTTTATATTATTTTGCTAATATGCATACTTATATATAGAAATAATCACAAACAGCACAGAATTACTTGCAACAAAATCTCACATAGAATAAGTAAACATGGCAACCCAAATCCAGCGTCTCACATTTGAACTAAGCTATTGATCAGGCATATTTCTTCATGAACTTGAGTAAATACTTGAGTTTTGGCATCTCTATATTGTGGATGCACCTGTTGAAGTCTCCGATGACCTTGACTGAATGCGTCATCATCCTTGAGATGATATCTTTGAGACACACGCTTAGGTCCGACACTTCTTTGAAGCCATGGATCGCTATTTCTGCCATCACCACAGGAAACGGTGACGTTTCGTATAGAAACTGAAATAAAAAAAAAGAAATGTACTCATTGAAGTAAAGAATCTGTCACAATTTTAGTGAGATAATAGAAGTTTGAAACTACCCTAATTTTAATTATCACTAAATTTTCTTTAATCCTTGTTAAGGTAAAGCGTTTCTATTTAAACAAATTTTCACAAGCTAATTCATAGATAATAATTCATAATTCTTTTATTAATTTGCGAATATGGGTATACATTTGCAGATCTTATTAGCTAATACAATTATTGGTCTTTCACCATATTCATCCATAAGACATGCAAAAGAAAAAAAAGAGAGGATAGACATTGTAATCAACACTAAAATTAATACTACATAATTATCTAAAAAGAGCAATAAATTAATACTTAATGTCAGGCTGTCATAACAATTTCATAAAATTTCACAAATAATGTCAAACGATAATAATAAAGTAGGGCTTGCAACTTTCAGGAACTTCAATATTAAATATAGTCCTAATGCATCGTTTCTGTACCTTAAATGTTAGATGACAGACAGTGGAGTTGCCCCAGAATATGATACCATACCGCAAAGTCGATGTGACCATGCCACGATAAGCTGTTATCAGTGTAGTTGTATTTGCAATGTTTCTTAGCTTATAATTATAACTAGCTAGTTAAACATAAACAAGGTCGATCATTTATTAAATATCTAATTTGATTAAAATACGCTTGGATGACTAACTTATTGGCAATCTACATATTACTAATTTGACTTCTAAATATAAATGTGTTATATGGAATTTATCTTGATTTACTAATGGTAATTCTGTATGTCAATATCAATTAATGTATAGCAACACTGATCAATATAATATTGCGAAAACTATTTTAAATATGTATTTAAAATAGTTTCTATGTAAAAAAGTAGGTTCTCAGAACCTGAAATAAGTATGAACATTTTCGACGTCCGATATTCTGGTACGCTTCCTGTTGAGAAATTGAGTGTATACCTATATGTGGATACAAACTCGATTCTCGAGAACACATATCCGGTTGCTACAGAACTACCCCCTCGAGAGTTGCCTATCGCCTTAACTATGAAGTATGTCACTAGTTTCACTTTACATAGTGGAAATAGGGTATTTGGCACAAGTGACAGCGTTAATTATAGGTAAATATATTTCAAAAGTAACGGTTTAATCATAAGTAATTTTCTTCTTCTTTAAAGTTCTCTTTTTGGAAATTCTTTTGTAATATCACAAGTTTGTCGTGGTGCAATCTTTGATTTTAATTCTAAGGTGTGTCCACACCACAGTTTGGACTACTGAGATAACAATATAAACGTATGGGGATAAAAATATTTGATGACTCTTTTTCCACATGATAGAAGACCTCAAAGAAGTTATAATAAAATTTGTATTGATAGGTATACAACGGCCAAACTGCATATAAATAAATAAAAAGGATGCAATGTACAACATGAATGCGTTAAAGAAGAAAAGAATTTCTAATTTACTTACCACGGTTCTCTCCAAATCTTGACTCTCATGAGAGCAGTTTCCTCCGACCTGCTGCTGTTTCTGACACTCGAACAACTTCGAAGCTGAATACTTTTTCAGATTATCCAACGTTTCGAAGTGGACGTTTAACTTTTCTGTAAAAATCATATTGATATAATTATTCATTACCTGATTTTGGTATACTTTTAGTATATAAATATTTCTACGACTATCTATGGATAAACTTCGAAATAGAGATACATATAAGAAGTTTACTTTCAAAATTCTCTAAAACACTTTTTACCAAATAATGGTAAATTTTGAAAAACATTTAAAGACATAATATAAATGAACTCTTTTAGCGGTGTCTGCAACAAACTGTTACTGATTTAATAAAAATTCTAGTGGGTTTTGTTGAAAACTACCAGTGCAATGCGATAGAAGCAACGAAGGAGCTTCATATTCAATCGGAACATTATTTTTGTTCTGATATCAACAAACTGTTACTGATTTAATAGAATTCTAGTGGGTTTTGTTGAAAACTACCAGTGCAATGCGATAGAAGCAACGAAGGAGCTTCATATTCAATCGGAACATTATTTTTTTTCTGATATCGTTTTGGCGGGTTTCTTGAAAGAAAAGATTTCACATTGTTTGTATAATAAACGGCTATTGAAATCTATTGAATTTCTTCTGTGTTATAAGATGTATTGTCTTCAATAAACAGTAAGCCGTCAAAAATATGTTTATATTTTGAAACACAATAGGGCTGAATTAGTGTCGATCACGATGACCATTCAAGTAGATTTACACAAACATTATCCAGCTTCTGTTATTACTCATCGTTTGTTTGTTTAGCATGCTACCTGTATTGTCACAACCGGAAACGTTACCTTATAAACAAGGAACGTCACGTGAAATACCGTAATACAGACGAGAGTAGATCGGTACAGCTAAGAGAGAAATTTAGATCAATTGTTTAGATTTTATCTTTTATCATTTCTGTCAATTAGGTTCGTGTAATTATATTAAATTGCTAAGAAGAACAAACCAGCCTTAAAACTACTAACTTATGATGATGTTAATTGTTTTATGCAAAATGCTCAAAAATTTTACAGGCCTGATTTTTAAGTCACATTGAACGTATTGTATACATACAACAGTAAATCTAAACTAATTTATTATTCTATGTAATGTATTTAAAATAAGATTCACACCATGCTTTTTATTGGCAATGTACCCATATTAATTACTTCATGGACTGTATTCATGTTTTACCACTGTAATTAATAAATAAATTATTATTATTAATGTAAAACAATGCCTATAAATGACAATCTCATCATATTGACTCATTCTGCGTAAATAGAAACACCAATGATTAAATTATGTTCGGGTTCTTTGAAATAACTACACTGGAACATTGAGACAACTACCATCTTAGTCTCCCCGTGACCATGGCTGCTGAATAGCAACCGAAACGTCGGGGCAAGTGTAAAATTAAATCAAATCTAAATAGTTTTAATAACAATATAATTAGCTTAAAAATTAGTCAAGTTTAATAGTAATAGTAGTGTAACAAATTTTCTAAATTATGTAATATAGTGTCAAATATACAACGCGATAAAATCCGTATATAGTAGTTTAATTTCAATTGATATATCAGTTAAAAATTGACAAGTACTAAAATCGGCAAATCATCACAAACAATTTTAAGTTCGTAACAAACGTAATTAATCTTGATCCAATCTCTCAACGGCAAAAAGTAACACAAATCACCGTCTTAATAGCTTTGCTTTGTACATGATATCGGTCTCACATAAACGTACACACTTAATCGGTTTTACTACAAACAGGAAATCAAAATTAAACACTTAACGCGGTAGTACAGCGACGCGTTTATAAACGGACATTGTATATGAGGTATGATATGTCGGTCACACATTGTTTACTAGTTACAGATGTTGACCTGGATTTATGATGTACTCGTATCTATACTTCTTAAACTAATATTATAAAGCTGAAGAGATTGTTTGATGTTTGGTTGAACGTGCTAATACCAGGAACTACTGGTTCGAATCGAAAAATTCTTTTAGTTTTGGATAACCCATTTATCTAGAAAGGCTATAGCTATGTAGCATCACGCTACGACCGATAGGAGCTGAGAATCAATGAAAAATGTTGCAAGAACGGGGAAATTTTTCTTACATAATATTGTCTTCTGTTAACGCGAATGTTATTCATTGAAATTAAACTACTATATACGGATTTTATCGCGTTGTATATTTGACACTTTTTTACATAATTTAGAAAAAGGCTATTGAAATCAAAAAACATCCTAATTTTAATAGAGAAGATGGTTGGAATATACCGCCAGCTTGAGATCCAGTAATTTAAATAGTCAAACCCAAGAAGAAGCAAACCACAGCTAGACTACATGATACTTTGATCTCATTCTGCGTAATTTTTTTAGTGTTGGATAATCCATTTATCGAGAACGGCTATGTAATATAACGCTACGCGCTAATAAGAGCACAGCAAAATCTACAATAAAGCGAGCGAAACCGCAAGCAAAATCTAGTTGGGTCTAATGTGATATAATATTAGCAATAATATGTATTATAGTTTGTAGGTTTTGTAATTCGTTAAAGGGTTGTTGTTTGGTGATTGAATTACTTCTGCTTGTCTCCCTGGTTCATTGTATCAAGTAAACCATTCATGGTACAACTACAGGGCACTTGTTAGGGTAGTCATTCAAACTGTCCAAGTCCATTTAGAGTTGTTTATACGTTTGTATCTAATTTGTCCTAACTAGATTCTATACTATATATTTAAACGTTGTGCTACTAAAGTGCATTATTGCGTTAATTGTATTTGCGTATATATTATATATAACCTCTTCTTTTGTTCATATTATCACAAGCCTGCGTGATAAATGAATACTGCATGATTAATTCCCGTGTTATTGAGCTAATTTCTAATGGCATTAGGTCACTTATAAGAGCAATAACAATTAGCAAACTAATTATAAGATATTTACGATATACTTTAATTTTAATTCCAATCTGATTTTGAACGATTTTAAATAATTACAGACGTGTTAGTGATCATAACTGTCAATCCATTAGTTAAAAACAAACTTCCAAATTTGAATTTAAAATATCCGACATGTGTAACTAAAGAGGTTTTGCGCAATGATAATATATTTATAAAATATGTAAGGCCTTTACCTGGTAATCTTTGCACCCGTTGGTAGCCGAGGGCGAGACACAATGTGACATTCTCGTCGGCCAGCTGCAGATTTTCACCGAGGAGCTTTACTATGCTCTCCTTGCAATGCGTCCCGTTGCGGGGCTTACGGTCGTGTATTATTACCTGACGGACGAAAATGCATTTTTGAAACCCATTCACACGTTCAAGTAGCATAAAATCTATAGCTTTTATAAATAAGCGCAAAAAGAAAACTGTTTTTAAAAATATTATTGTATGAAGTAGATACTCAGTTAACTGTTAAAGTTTTATATCAACAAATATTGAATGTAATTCGCTTAAAAAACATTGCCAGTATTGAGTTATGAGAGATGCGTTTCAATAACAATTGAAGATCAAAATTTGATCAGTTACATAAAACAATATAAAGGTTTTCTCAAAACAAGTTTAAGTGAGACTTACTTGGAAATATAAAGATATTTGTTCAAGATAAACGGTCATGTAATTAATTGCTTTGTCCGCTTCGTTCTTCATGAGCAGTTTTATTTGGGACACTAGTGTGTCCATGTCTTCCCGAGACTTCTGTGTACGGATTTGAATGTCCGCAATCAGTGACCGGTACCCTTGTATTAGGTTATCTTGGAAATCTGTCGTCTGGAAAGTAAAGAAGGATCTTGTAACGTTTTTATTGTTGTTTTATACAGGAAATTGTATATAAGATGTAGTCTTGAATAAATTGTTATATAGGTGTATTACTTGACGTGACTATTATGCAGTATGAAACGTCTTGTACTGCAACACCTCTTCGAATAGTATATTTTTCAAACATACAAACTTTATCATTTAAATTTCAGTGATAGATTAATTTCTATTTGAACTAAAATCAACTATCAAATGGACAGTATGCATTGCAGCAAGTATCGATAACACATTCACAGCAGTTGTAAATACAAGACAACAGTTGTCTGTGAACGCTAGCATCGTTTTAACATTTTCGAACATAATGAAACATTTCATACAGCATACTAATCTCTCTTGCGAAAATAATGTAATATCTTTTGAATTAAATAATTTTACAATGTACAAATACACATATTATATTATCATGAAATGGAATTACTTTTTTGATGGTTGTTTATTTTATTTTATTATTGAGGAGCTGCTAAAGGGAGGGTGGTAAGCGTTGATACTAAAAGATTTACGGTAATTGTACTAGTAAACAAATAAACACAATATAACATAAATCTCGCGTGCCCTAATTTTTACCCAGGAACAGTAGTACATCAACCACAGTCCGCAGCAACTACGGTTTTATATTTAACATAATAGAGGGTAAGCTTAAAGAAGAAAACCGCGAATTAATTCGCAAAGACTATAATAACAATATTATCATACAGCATAAAAATACTTTTTCGATAATGGTAAGTATCACTGATATAATTTATTTATCCCAATATTTTGAATACTTTATCTATATATGATTATCGAAAGATCCCTTGCATATGTATATCTTAATATGCTTAAAGAGTAGCAGACTAGTAAAACAATTAAAGTTTTCTTTGCAACGAACCTCACCTAACAACCAATACGTATACACCGTGTTATGCAAAATATTGTTTGGTAAGAAGGCTTGAGGCTTTGCTAACCTTATTGTGTTCATAATTCGATTGTTACAAAGTTTATTCACGAAGTGTTCAGCTATCGGTTACGACACGACTTCTAATTGCCTTTCTTTGTAAATTTAGTTGCCAATTCTGCAGTTTTAGTAATCATTTATACTCCGGAAATGTTATTTTTTAATTCGTTTAATGGAAATTAGGTGATAATGTTATGTAACCTCTAGTGTACATAATAAATATGCTACATAAATATAAATTGTTAAACTTAATGTTGTTTTCAGTTAGAATAATTAGATACTCATAATTTATATTTGAGATACCTAAGTAATTAGTAATTAGTTTAAAATTTCCGTTTAAATTTTATATATATTTTGCGCGAGTAATCTTTACTTTACTCGCGCACAATATACCTAATATAAAATTGGATAAAATAAGTATAAAAAAGAAATACATATCTCAATATGGGTTTTGATTTTTATAACTTAGCTAAGCTTACTAATAAAAAGTGTCATCAAAATCGTTGAAATGCAGTTAGTAAAAATTTAGTAGATAAATTTATCTAGTTTGCTTAAATTATAAACACTAGCTTTTTGCCCGCGGATTTCCTCGCATAAAAGTAGGTTAGGATAACTAACCTAATTTGACAGGACGTTTTAAAAATAAGATGTTGCCTATGTTTCTCGGTGATGATATAGCTATCTAATGGTGAAAGTTAAAATAAAAAATATAAAATCGGTTGAGTAGTTTTTGAGTTAAATCCTTACAAACAAAAATGAAATCTATATTTATAATATTGGTATAGATAAATAAACCATTTTGATCCCACATTAAACTTAAAAATCTCAAATAACTAATATTTTCTTATCCGTTATTGCTTCTTCCATTAGAAAAAAGTTTATATTAGTAAACAATAATGTAAGAATACTACTAGTAATAACAATACATATAAGTAACAATCATTATAAATAAGATTCTATTGTTAAAACAATGTGAAATTGTCTACGAAAATGATATCGTCGTCTTTTTTCGTGATCAGGCAGTCTTTTAGTGAGAGTTTGTTTTACGTTAACGCGATAGATTAATTTATGACGTTCGGCGCTCCGATTGGCCCGCTCCAAGCACTTAACGAATCAGAGCGCCAAACGTTGTAAACGTTTCGATCAGACTTAGTATTATCTTACGAATATTATAAAGTAGATTTTGCCCGCGGCTTCGCTAGCTTAAATGTAGGTTACGTTTGGTTAGTAACAATAGTTTTTCTCGATGAAAGATACCCTATATCCTTTTCTGCTACCCCCAATAATGTGTATGCGGAATTTCATGTAGATCGGTCGAGTAGTTAAGGCGTCAAAGTATAACAAACAAATTCACATTGGCATTTATAATACATATTAGTTAGGTTGTTAAAGTACACGAAGATGTCATGATATTTGCTTCTAAATTACGCGTAAACTGTTGAACAGATTTAGATGGTACTAGTCACACAGATAGATCATAATATATTTCTGGTACAACGATCACATATAATTATGCTTATTTCTATATGTGTTCTCTTAGGATTCATGTGCGTGAATAGAAGTTTATATAAATAAATATATAATATCAGACCTGTATTAAACTGTCCCACTGCTGGGCACGAGCCTCTTCTGAGAGCAAGAAGGGTCCAGCAGCTTATTAGTCAAAAAACAAATCTCTCTAGATGTGTTATTCTGTAAAAGTTTTCATCTTGTAATCGAAATCACCTCGACAAATACATTAGAAATCAGCTATTATTAACATGTTAACTATAAAAAAAAACATGTTGGGCAGTCTATGGGGCCGATAGAAGTGAAAACTAAGTAACTTGTGAATTGTATCGTCGAGCTATTAGATTATTATTTTTGAATTTTGAATGAGTTCTGTGACGATGACGCGAGTTCCATGATATTTATTCATAAAAATATGTGCACAACGCACCTAAAGAAGTTATAGCGAATAGTAAAACATACTACTGCTGTTAAAGGCTAATATTAAAGTTCTTAGTGATATTATTTGATGCTAGTGTTTTCAGTAGTTGGTAAATTGTGTGATGGCTCTAGTTCCGTTCAGATATTATAAGTAAAATGAGCAGTATTATAAAGTTGGTGTTTAAAAAGAGTGGCCGTGAGTTGTCCCATTGCTACTTATTAGTTTTAAACTCTTGCTTTGGTAAACGTAAACGCAACGCAACAAGTAAATGTAAATTCGCGTTGATATTTTTCACGTTCATATGTTAAACTTATTTTGATTTGATTGGAATTGAAAATTAATTGACAATCTAACTCTGCTTCCACCTGATAATAGCGAGTCATGTTGAACTTAGTTCACATATAGAACTAAATAAAAATTAAATATATTTACTTAGGCTTCTATTACTGTCTTACTTGTTAAATGCATATATAAGAATTATATAGTATATATGCCTAATAGTTACAAAATCGGACTTTTAATCTAAAGAGATGTCGTGGGTTTGTTCCTAACTCATTGGGTTACCCATGTTAATTATTATTGTGTATATATAGTGCCGAACACAAACATTTTAGCTTAGCTGAAGTGGTTAGCAAGATTAATTTGTAAACATTTTTGGTAAGGACTCGTGAAAATGTTGGATTGAAGGTTTCGATTCTTATAGTACATATTAATATTCTATTGAGACTCAAAATATGTACTTGACACCTTAGCACCGCTCATCGCAATTTAAAGTTTTTAGTATGAAGATAAGATACAATAACGTTAGGTTATATCATAGGTAACATTGTTTAAAATATGCGAACGAAGTCATGATTACAAACTAGTAGGCAATGAAAATAGTTCATAATATTTTGGTTTCTAATTCTTGGGTAACATTATGACGTTGTCGTAGCTCTTTATGTAATCGACACTTTAGAACGCCGGCTTTACGTTTTATTAGTAGAAATTGGAGGATTTATTGAGTACAATGGTATACTTAAAGTGTAGGTATATTAAATAATATATTTTGTCATATTTACATTAGTAAGCGATTGGTGCTTAGTTTCAAGCGGAAGAAAACCTACAAGCATAACGTGTTTATGCTAATAAATGTATATATGCTACGAATGATAATATATACCTGCGGATAATTTTACTTGTTAATATAACATAAATTCTTGTTTGTATACCAACCAAAATCCTAGCTCTGAAATTTTGATGTATGAGAAGTATATCTAAGCGGCCTAGATATCAAAAACTATTTCCAGCCAGTTGCTTACCTAAACTAAGCCAAAATTTCTCTACAATATTTATATATTATCCTTCCCCTCATCAATTTTTATGTACATTTAATTTATTACTTACTATTACGGCTTTTAAAAAGTTAAACTAGAACTACATCAAATTGCCCAGGTATAAAGATTTTTGACATTGACTAATAGCGATTTATACAAGACTTATAGCTGAGACTGCAACAATCTCATATTTCAGCAAATAAGTTGTGTGACGCCATAATATCGATTAGCAAGTTTTACTTTGATGTATTCAAAGAAAAAATTACTGACATGAGAAGACTTTAAGCAAAATAGTGCTATCGTCTCCAATTGATAATCCCTACAAAAATATGATTTCTTATTTACAAATATTTACTACTAATTCTCATAACTTCTAACATTTCTCTTTATTTCATTTCTGCTTTGTAAAATTTCTTGTTAAGTAAGATGTGTACGTTAAGTGAAAATATAAAACTTTGTCTCAACATTTTTTTTTTGATGGTCTGCTTTTCTAGTCGTTAGCGTTTTTAATCCTCAGAGAGTCACAAAAGTAACAAACAGCAGCTAATGAGGCAACGTTTGCTTAAATACTGCTACACTAGCGCTATATTTAAATTTCCTTTAAAAAGAACATTATGTGAACTAAATGTTCTGTATTTAGGTCGACCGGCTCGTAAACAACCTTTCTAGGTTCTTTTTTGCTTTAAGTTACGAGCAGTCTAAAGACATTAATTACTACTTATTAAATAACTTTCAAGCTTTACTTAACGATTTTTTTTTATTCGACGTTGATGTCACCAAAACCATAAGTGAGAAAGCATTAGATTCAATCAAAACATTATCAATTTTCAGCGATTTTCATTCAAAATCAGATGAGTAATTTTGTCAAATAGTACTATTTCGAATATCGCTATTCTAGATAAGGACTGTCACTACAAGAAACTTTACGCCCGAAAATGTTGACGAATATATCTAGACAAACGATCCGGCTCGACTGTTCCAATTTCACGGAAGAGCCCAGCCGAGGAATACTACATGGATGGTAAACGGCAAGCTACGTAATATTTCTTCATGCGAATGAAAACTTGTGAAAGCCTCTAGAGTATTGGCCTAATAAAAGGAATCCGAAATTGCTCGACATTCTATTAAAATTGGGGTTTCGTTATCATTTTCGTGCGCGATAAAATTCGATAGCGAAAATTTCTCTAAAAAGTCAAGTTCACTTAAAATCTTATAGTCAACAACTTATATTATCAATTAGCGACTATTTGTGTAAGCATGCTCATTATTAGGATAAACATTATTTCAATTGGCGAGCACAAACTGGCTGTCTAATATTTTCTGATGTAAATACAAAAAGATCACTTAAATGTCATAATATTAAATTAGGTTAGGTTAGATTACTGTAGTATATCACATTACAAAAAACCTAATAAAATAAACATAATTATAAATAATAGACATAGATAAAATACTGTTTGTATTTTTGCAATGACCACATGTGGTGATGGTCCAAGTTAGGGTTACGTATGAAAAAAATACTTGAATTTACCTATTACATACACAACTGGAAGCCTAAAAGTTACTTACAAATGTTTAAAACGAGATGTTAAACTAGTTCAGTGACGAGAGCGTAGCGAAATAATGAATAATATATATGAGATAATGGATATATTATGAAATTAAAGTTCGCCAAGTATTATTTAATTTTATCGCCGGGATTTACTTTGTACTAAAATAGGTGTAAAATACCAACCACCTATTACGTAGGATCTAATTAAAACCAATAAACTATAGGTGTGATAGATGTGTATCAGTAGATATACATATATATTTGACATAGTATCAGAGATGTTATGTTGATTGAACCTTACCTGCATGGTGACGACGACCCAGATCGCGAATACGAAAAATATTCTACGATGCATTTCCTTTCCTGTATTTCACATCCCGTAATCAACTTTTTATACACGACATGTTATTATTTTAATATATATTATATTTATTTAAAAAGAATATAAATAAAATATATATTTTTATTGAGTATATTAAATACTAATTTGATCAAAAAACGTGTTGCTTTTGGTCAGTTTTCGGTCAGGACTAATAATGATAAGATTTTTAAAAGCGTGGTGCAATGTTGCCTGAACGAAAATCTTCGTGCAACTGGTGGTGAGCACGGAGCTATTGTTTTGCTAACAGTGGTGATTGCCTCGTTGTTTATTATGATTTTGGTCAAAACGGTACAACACTAATGACGCGTACCATTGCTATAGTTTATGATACACGCTAAATTGTTTTATTGTTGTCTCGAATCAATCAGGGATCCGTTTCTTATCCAACTGAGAATTTTTCGTCTTTACTTCGCTTATATATTTAAAAGACACAAATATTTTAATAATTTATATAACTATATACGTACCACTGGCATCACTGATCCCTGACGACAATGAAGAATTTAGATTAGATAACAATTTAATTTGAATCAAGCTTGTTTTTACGATAAACATGAATATATACATTATTCTTACCTTAGATCTAAAGTATAAATTATTATCACTATATATACTGTATATAGATATTACACTGATTAATAGAAATTGTTTTAGGAAATACATTTTTGCTTATGGTTCACACGTTAAGGCGTCACGTGATTCTGTAAGAAACTGCAACAGATTTTTAACTCAAATGTCGATAAGAGCTCGTTCAATGAGTAAGGTAATATTAGGCGTATAATCGCGTTTTACATTACTGTATGATACCATGACAAATTGCGAACTCGGTGTTGGATACAGTATTACGGGAAATCAGGCGGGTTTTCACAATGTTGTTTTCGTTTAACTAACCAAGGCATACAATCTTATCATTTGGACAAATTAATTACAGGTCTTAATTTACCAACATAATCTACAAGTCTGAATTCACGTTGTGACTTCCTCAAATATTGAGTCCTATGTTCATATTTTTAGTATGTAATATAAGTTAATATTGTTCTATACTTCCATAGGTATCTATCGCCTTTACTTGATACTTAAGCCCCTTAAAACCCTGAATAGGAACTCCCTAGTGCAACGAGCACTAAAAGTATGCTATCGCCTCTTAACTGAAAAGTTTATGAAATGTGGTTCAAGTCAAATCGCCGTCATTCTGCTTATGTCTTGGCATCACCGAGGGGCTAGCGCATAATATACGCACTTTTATAAACTTGCCCACAATAGGCTGGCATCCAGGCGTGAACGTTCCCTCGTCTAACCGTAACCCCTCTGATACCTAGACCAAAATGAGCTAAAAATCAGTTACTCCGTCATTAAGGATTGACTGAAGGTGAGGTGACACCGAGAGACTGTATGCCACAACCATTAATTTTCATCCACGGGATTTATTGATTTTTCTCAATATACCACATTTTTAAGAAATATTATATTATAAAATTATTTTCCAAAACATCGGGCATATGCAAAAGATAACGAATACATCAATATTTCGCTTGCATACCCAGGTTTATGAAATTACCTAATACTTATTATTGCTGTAAAAATTAGTCAATAATGTGTACGGAACAGAATTTTTCCTTATACAAACTAATCTTCACAGCTAATAAAAGAAAATAAACAAAGCAGTGCGATCATTTGTCTAATGTCTGGCTTATTCATTAATATAATTAAGATTACCTAAAATGAATTTGCCTAAAATGCATTCGTAAATAAAAGTCTGTAGTATCTAAGCTTTGGCATGCAGCTTTGAATATTTATAACCTCATTTAGGTACATGCACTTGAATTTTGAGGCCTTCTTGTTGAAATGTTACAAGAGAAAAAACTCTAACTCATTCGATTTTTACTATATCATCAGCTGCTGCTCGTAATTCTAAAACTGTAGCTTGCTGGTAATCTTAAATTTTTACTTGAAATTTGTGGCGAAGTTTAGGTGTATTACATCTTTGCCTTACCCTGCCCAGATGTATGGTTTGAGGATTTTTATACCTACTAATTATCAATTCTTGCTGTAGTACATAGACCTTGTTGTTAAAACTATAGGGAGCAATATCCGCAGGCGTGAACGCTAGTATTTTTGTCACTATGAATATATTGCTATATTTTATAATAAAAAATTTGAATTGATTAGGTATAAAATACCTACTAATATTTCTGCTAGCCTTTTATACCAAACTCAAATTTCCTGTCACTATTTTATTTCTGTTCTTTTCTGCTTTATGACAAGAGAATTCAATTTTTCCGATTATAAATCAATTTTAAAGAAGACTATTGAACATTCAATACAATAATTTATCTTTACTGGAGAAGTTAACAAGAAAACTAATTTACTACCCACTGCCTGTCATCTCCTACAGCAATTATTTTAAAATATCTACTCTAAATTAGGTTCTAAAATCGGCATGTTACGTCATGGAGATAATACGAAATACACAGCTATTGGTTGGATGGTTTATTGCGAACAATTCATTAACTTGAGCTCAGAAATATCTAGGACATTTAGTCCAAAACTAATATTATTGTTATAAATTCTACCCATAATTTGCCACCTCCTTTTAATTTTAAGGAAAACTATTCGTTACAATTAGGAAATTATAATTATTGATTTCTCTGAAAAGTAACAAGATGACTGAGAACAGCGCCATCTATTGAAAATTAAACGAACTCTCTAGTTGAGGCTTTGCCGAATTTTCCTACAAAGGTTTACGATGCGG
Organism: Catocala fraxini; assembly: GCA_930367265.1. NCBI lineage: Eukaryota > Metazoa > Arthropoda > Insecta > Lepidoptera > Erebidae > Catocala > Catocala fraxini. The sequence continues at coordinate 17,436,794 of OV884038.1, forward strand.
ATTAATAGATAGAGTTAGTATGCCTTTTCGGTAAAGATTAGACCATTTTATTACTATTACATTAAAGCAAGTTAAATTGATGTAATATTAAGATATTAAAACAGTTGTTTTTTTTTTATATACATATTTATTTTATAAAAAGAATCAAACATCTTGATAGACGCAGGCATTCTTTAATTAATTTTTATTAATAAACGGCTTGATTCAAAATACCTACTATTCTTAAATTGCATTTAATCAGCTACAAATCCGTTCGCTTTTAGACAGTAAACATGTAGGGAAGCGAATATTAAACGAAGTCAGCGTTGCGAGTGTGGAGTGCCGTCGGTGGCGATTTCGAAATATCGCTCTCATGAATTGCGTTGCGTTGCAATCTAACGGTATCTTGCACGGTTATTGCGTTCCACAGTATTATGTAAACAATTTGTTATTAGCTTGTCTTTTGCGTACTTCTAAGCTTCGAAGTTTGAATATTAGATCTTGAATCTACGCTTTCTAATAGTACCTAGTTCCATTATAAGTTGTGATTTTTGAATGTTGTATTCAGTGCAACAGGAATCTTAATATGTTACTTATTCCATGTGTGGAATCAAGCATATGAATTCATATGTGTGTAATACATACATAGTTAAGCCTGTATGCTCGAAGAGGTTGACAGTGGTGTATTTCAACCACATTTCACCAACTATGTTTTAGGTCCCACGTTTATAACAGACGAGTATATTGCCGTCTACGAGGCACAGTTGCAAACTTCGTAATTCTACTGATAATTTTTATAATATAAGTTTATTATTAAAGTAGTTGCCACCTCTTAGTAAAAGTTCTAAAAGAACTAAAAGTTCATTTATGTGTTACATATAGCGCAGCTATAATGAATGCGACTGCTGTGAATGTCTTAAATGCAATTTCTGGATCGGCCAAAGTGTTATTGCCTTTGTATATCAATATTTTTTTATTAGCAGCTTGGAGTCTGAAACTATGCTAGATAGACGGCAATAACCTGCACTCTATAAGCTGGGATCTAAAACAATATTTAGACCAATGTTGGTTGATAAACCTCTGCCCTTCGGATATAAAAGCGTGAGATAGATGTATGTATGAATTCATACAAAACACTATTGGTGTGCCTTTGCAGTTCTTTTTCTCAGACATTATTTATTACGTTAAAACTTGAATAAACTTCAGTACTACCACACACAGCAGCACCGCAGATTTGTTAAAACAAGTTGAGAGAAAAATTCTAGTCCAAGCGTTTCTTAATTATCTGTACATAAATATCCTCCTTTGTTAGTATACCACAGACACGCAATTATGTTATTTATAAAATAAGGCTGACTTATTAGCACTGTAAATTAAACTTAGTCAATATCATGCAGAGGTATTTTATTCTATATTAATATTAAATTAAAATTATAATGAATATTACGTATGGAATGTATGTGTTTATCTATATACGTGGAATATGTATATGTATATGTTTTTTTTTGGTTCTGGTGTTTCTCGTTTGATATTTAGGCTGTCACATTTTGTTAGGGAATTCATTTTTGGCTGCCATTTTAGTTTAGATATATCAGTGATTATCATCTCTTTATTTATTCTGTGCTATGCACTTCTAAAATGCTAGATTTTGGACACAGCATCGCTCGATCGGAAACAGTAAATTTCTTTAGATGAAAGGTTTCTAGAAAACCCTTTCTTTTTTTGTACCCCTGTCAACGGGTAATTGTAATTGGACTCCCTTTTCCGCATTTGAACTCCAAGTTGGTCCATTATGCGTGAGCCTGTCAACGGGTACGTGGAATTTCATGATGACCGATTCGACCTAGTAGTTAACGCGTGAATGCGTAACAAAGATATTTAAACTAACCAAACTCACATAGATATTTAAACTATTATTTAGAATTCCAAACTAAGTCGTAAGACACAAAGTAAGTTAATATAACATGCGTAAAGAGTCCAATATAGGTAAGTTACGGCTCCTGTACACGATGCCGCTCGCGCCGCCGAGCCGAACCGTTCCGTCACCGCGCCTCTATTTTGTATATATAGTCGCGACCGCACCGTCACCGCGCCGCCACCACTCCGCCACCGCGTCTGCACCGTTTGATTTTAATATACCACTGGACAGTTGTTAGTAAAACATTGCATAGTACTACTCTGTCCTCCACTAAAGTTATGAACGTTTCGTAATCAAAATTATCCATGATAGATTACTAAAAAGATAATACGAGCGCATACGTTGGCGGCCGGTAATGGCATAAGCAAAATCAAACACTGGCGAATGGCGGCGCGGTGTAGGCGCGGCGGCGGCGCGGGAGCGGTGCATTCGCGAACGTATACACAGCTGAGAGACACGGTGACGGAGTGGTGTCAGCGCGACGGTGGTATCGTGTACTCGAGCGCTTACGCAACAGTTGAACATATGCATTTCTAATTCATAGATACTACATTTTATCATTCAAAGTTAAATGCCATCCGACAACCAGACAGCTTTTTCTTTAATTAGTTTAAGGCATTGCGGTTATGGTAGCTATATAGTAGGTAAGTAGGTATATACCTACTTATCTATTACTTTACTTTAATTATTCACAATTCATTTTTACCGTAATACCAATATTATGACAACACCACCGTCAACTAGACGTCAATCCCACTCAAAGAAGAAGACCAAAACCTCCTTGTCGCAAAATATACACAAACACAACATTCGCGCAACGACACTATCCGTATTTAAGCACACATGTATATAACAAACTACCCTCGAAACTAAACATACACAACTTGAATAATTATAAGTGCAAGCAATTAACAAAGGAATATCTTCTAACACTAAATTACAACGACACTGAAGACATTATCAAACCATATGCCATACAATATTTTTTTACGCAGGTTTAAAACATTACATTTTTCTACATTTTACCTTCACACACACACACACACACACACACCCACCCACACATACTCTATCACAGACTCACACACATCAACTACACGTACTTACATATAGTTTCGCATGCATACACTATATCGTTTTTATTTTTATAAACATAGTTTTTTTCGTTACATCGTATTTTATTCTCCATCACGTAATTGTTGTTACAAGAAATGTTATTGACTTAAAAAATTAATAAGTTCTAAATTAAAACAGACGGATGGATGACTCTTGTAACACAGAAATTTCCTAGCATGGAGGTCGTAGATCAATTATTAATACTTGTACATAATGTTTAAAGTGCAGCACTATTGTATCATTTTTATGTAACCTTATGACAAAATAAATAAATAATTATTATTATTATGTGATTAGATATACCGAGGTACACTATTAACTTCAAAAGCTAACCGACCATTACTTTGTAGTCCAAATGTTATTGAGGTCGAGTCATTATCGGTTTTAATTGAAATCTAAATGGAATAATCCTAATTACTTACATCTAAAGCTGGGGTTCCTGGGTGGAATTCTCATCTGGTAGACGAGAACCAAATTAAGCCGTCAGCCAGGCGTACAATTTAGTATATTTCTACAGTCAGAGAGGTTTGGTATAAGAGAAATTGTACTCTACTACAGTAATTGTCGTTTTCACAATTTTAATGTATTATTTTGTTACGGCGTTTTCTAGTTTCGTTATTTGGAGTATGATGAATAAACTTGTAAAAATAAACTTAACATTTTTCTAGATTATTTTAGTAGCAGGTTAGGTTTTTGGTAACGTCAATGCGATTGCTTGTTTCAAAGGTATCCAGTGTCGTATATTTAGATATTTTGTGTCGTCTATGATTTTTTTGTCGGAAAAATGTTGGTTAATTTCGGAACTGGGTGTGACTACAACCGTTCTCGATAGATGGCAGTAGGCTCCTTATATTAAAACTGGGAACTCATAAGCGTCTTAATAAATACTAGCTGTCGCTTATTGGCCGAAATTCGACCATAATTGATTTAAATTTTAAGTTTGATTGTTTCATATAAATACGTAAATATATTATAATATAAATAGTATATATCATTCCAATCCGCCCAAAGGTTGCCTGTAAGATACTGCTGATATATGTCATTGTATATTGATATATGTAACCATAGTTACAAAAAATAGTATTGCATCAACCGAATAATGCCGAAATACTACGAACCGGATTCGACTGTGTGTCAAATGCATGGTTGTGTGCGTGTAGTGTTTTTTAATTAATTTAATGTATTTCTAATACATATTTTATATAAATATTAGGATGCACCCCTCCTTCTCCATATAAACTTTAACTGTACCAAATTTCATACTCTTCCGTCCGCGCAATTTTCGTAAAAAGGGTATAAAGTTTTTGCTTCACGTATTAATATATAAATTTCAGGTTATTCATAATAAAACAATTAAAATCTACTATTATTACAAACTGATAATCACCCAGTGGTTGAAATTCTACCGTATTTTTGTTAATTTAGGATTTCTGCGCACTTTCTCCTTACAAATTTTAACTACGGCACCTCGCACAACGCGCCGTGCGTTCAATATGTTTAAAAAGGGATACCAAGTTTTCTCTTTGCATATTAATATTCATATAGAAAGAGATTTTACACTTAATATTTGACTATCCTGATTATGGTACGACTTTGAAACTGTTTAAAGATTGAGTGCAGAATAAGGCAAGCAAGGTAAATTTGCCGTTGCAGGGTCGAGTAATAAATATAAAATAACATCTTACAAGTCCTGTATGAGAGAAAATTAATTCATCACTTAATCGTTTCAATTAACCACCGCTCCTCATTCGTGAGGGATTTAATTAAATCCTATTTTGTTACCATATATTTGCATGTTACTTGGATGCAAATTTCATTTGGGTAGAAGTATCTATATGAAAATACTGTAAGGCTTTAGCGTACTAGTTAACCTTTTGGCTACCTTTAGAAATGGTGTGTTCAAATAGTCTTTTACATATCTATATATATAAAACTCATCCGTTACTGAGTGACTGACAGACATCGCACAGCCGAAACTACTGAACGCAAGAAGCTGAAATTTGGCATGTATATTCCTTGGAGAGTGTAGGGGAGCACTAAGAGATGGATTTTTTGAAATTTGGAAAAGGGGTGGAAAACTTTTATATGAAAGTTCTACACCGTTGAAGTTAGTGACTTGAAAATTTGGATTTTCACGCGGGCAAAGCCGCGGGAGGAAAGCTAGTATAAGATATTTTAAAATGTACTGTACAGTATTTAAAATATAATTAATAATAATAGTAGAGCAGTAGGTATGGTTTTTTATGGTATAAGAGGCCAACGAGCAGTCGGATCTGCCTAGCCTGATGGTAAGCGATAACCGCCGCCCATGGACACTCGCAACACCAGAGGAGAATATGGTTCAAATATTTACGGTAAAATGGAACATCTAGTTTTTATTATGAACTATGAATGTTATTTTCTTTGGCCTTGTTTTGTCGTGATAATGTAGTTCATATATAAATGGCATCAATAATGCATATGTGTACTAAAACATTAATAATATTTAATTATATCTCTATATTATTAAATCATATAATTACTACCTTGTTATCGTAATAAACTTATACTCAAACACTGATGTGGTATTAAAATGCTTGAGTTACTTATTTTTCGTTAATATTTACACTTAATATAAAAAATTTAAGGTTTTAAATAAAAATGTTGGTTGCCGTCATTAGAATACTGACTTTTAAAATGAATAAGTTACTTAGCCGCGAAATAAACGAATAATGGTTTAAAATTTACTATAACCTTAAACCTCATTAATAATATAATATACACCACGCCGTAATGTCTTTAAAGGCAAAGACAATAGGTATTATATCACGCCTTTTTATTACTTAGAGAATGCATTGACGCATACCCCTCTGCGGGGGCGGGCGGAGGGGTTATGTTGGACTCACCGGGATAAAAAAGAAAAATGGCAATGAAGATAATAATGGACCTCCCGGAATATCCACTAAACCTACCACGGTGTTCCTCGATAAAACCGCAATCGGCGGGGCCGCGCGAATCACTTTCACATGCGGTCGCGACCCCGCCGAAGTTTCGGCCCGCCGTATGAAACGGCAGGCCACTACACAACAAGACTAGCCTTTAGTCACCACTAGATTCAAGCCCTACTGTCCCCCCTCGTGGGGAGGACGGACACATGACACAGAGGCGCGCGTGGGAACACGTACGTCGCCTCTTGGACCTGGTGCTGATCGAGTGGCAGGCAGGCCCACGAAGCTCACTATCCCCAGGTCAAACCTCAAGGTAGCTGGAGGTCATCTCGCGCTCTCCGGTACCCGGTTCTGCGGCGGGGAGTGGGTTTAAGCGCTCTCTCTCCCGCTTCGCCGCCTCCTTGGTGGACATGACTTCCTCACAGAAGGAGGCTGAGGCGTTCCACGACCTCTGGCTCCGGACCATATATTGAACCACGGCCGGGAGCGAGAGGGCAACCATACCGACTGCCGCGATCAAATCACGGCGCTGCGATGCCCAGGCGGGGCAATCCGCCAAAGTGTGCAGCGCCGTATCCTCAACTACGTCGCTGCAGTCGCCTTAGTGGTGACAACCGGGCATCTCTTGCCGGCCTATGCGACACAGGAACTGGCCAAAGCAATTGCGGCTAGTCATTACCTGTGTCAGCCGGACGGTGCGGGCACCATGCCGCCTCTCAAACCACTCCTCAAAAATGGGTCTTTCTCGTGCCCATATCACACCTACATTAACCAGTAATAATAAGGTGCTATCTAATAGTGGCTGAAATATTCCTTCAAATTCGTTTGCTAAAAAAAGAGAATAAAGCCCTGTCTTCATACATATTTATTTAAATTAAAGAACAAACGGCTGACTATAAACAGCCAACAATTAGATTAATACCTTGTTTCGTTTAATTTCCGCCATCCAATTTATTTAATAGCTTTCTCAACGGCCTTTCCTATTCATTTAAATGTAAAAAGTATCCTTTTTGTTTAGACTCTATTGGTAAGATTTTCTTAGAAGTTTTATTTTTCCCCAACGGCAATTTTCTTTGTATTTATGTATAGGTAACATATATAATAGGTATTGCCAGTACCTATTATATATGTTTAAAGATTGGATAAATCTAAATGTTTTTTTTATCTTGTTTAAAACACTGCACTTTGTATTAAGCCCAATAGTTAACGTATTGGACTTACGATGGAGAGGTCGTGTGTTTGATTACCACTAAAGGCATAATTATTGTGAACCAAATTATATCGGACACCTTTAGGTTATTAACAAAAATGATCTAATTACATTGCTAGTAAAATTTTGAAAATTTTAAGATAAATTAGTTCCTTATTATATTGTGATTATGAATTAATGATAAATTTCATGAAAGGGTGTTTGTACAATGTACAATGTACCTTTGCAATTCATTAAAGAAATATAGCGATCGCGTTAAAAATAAATAATGTAAATATATTATTTCACGTCTAAAACCGACTGTTAGTATAAAATGTTTACAACATCTCCATCAACATCAACAACATCAACTTAGACCAACATTATTTGAAAATGAAAACTTTTCCTCTGGCCAAGCTTTATCCGAACTATGTAAATTTTCAATCCAATCTGAAAATGTCAGTGCAAATTGGAATTCCTGTACCAGTACAATAATGTTCAGTGCATAACAAGGCGACGTTGTTACGCCAAACCTTTATGTAATCAGTTCTGTGTTTAGGTTTTAAAAGGCTGAAATCGAAGCGAAGTGTACACTTAGACTAGCTGGAAGATCAGATAAACATATCGAATTGTTATTAAATTTGAAATATTTATTTTGACAATAGATTTAATCGCGGCTTTGCTCGTGTCAATGTAGGTTAGGTGAGGTTAGGTTAATCACAGAACTTTTTCCTGGATGTAAGATTCCCTATATCCGTTTCTGTACCCCTGACAACACGTATGCGAAATTTCATGATGATCGATCGAGCAGTTAAGGCGTGAAAAAAATAAACAAACTCACATTGCATTTATTATATTATTTGCATTTTTTGACGGCCTCGATGGCGTAGTGGTTGGTGTAACCGACTGCCACGCCTGAGGTCGCGGGTTCGATTCCCGCACAAGTCAAACATTTGTGTGCATGAACATGGATGTTTGTCTTGGTCTGGGTGTTTCTATGTATAATATGTATGTATTTACAAAAAAAAAAAAAGCATATAATAATATGTATGTTTATCCATTGTCTAGAACCCATAGTACAAGCTCTGCTTAGTTTGGGCTAGATGGTGTTGTGTGTACGTGGTAGAATATTATTATATTATTATTATTTATAATATTAGTTAGGATAATCATCCTTACTAATATTATAAATGCAAATGTGAGTTTCTTTGTTTCCCATCATGTAAATTGCTCATCGATTTGTAATGTTTCCAACATAAAAATCATCGGAACAGTTGCATCTATGAGCGAACTTTACAAAAAACCATAAAGCAGACATACTATGTTCTATAAAACTACATGCAGTTTCATAGATAGGATCACATATTCCCATGAGCATATATATGTTCTCATCAATGTTTTACTAGTTTGCGAGATCATGCCACGCTTCCATTAATCTTTATACCTATTCCCGAATACGCTGATTGCTCGACTGCGATCTGTCGTCGAACTGATGTACTAAACAAGTCAGATTGCTTGAGTTTGAAGGGAAAATCCTATGCCAATGCCGCTTACAAAGAACAGAGACCATTGCACATGTAAAACACCATGTCCACAATAGATAGACCTTGAAATACAAGGACATGGCAAAAATGTATGAGCTACCGCTGCTTAACTATTCAAATATCATCGGCATAGGCGTGATATTATGTTGTTATTATACATACTTATATAGACCGATTATAAATATAATAAGTTATCGCCCACTGATCCAAGTTCGTTCAAAATTATATTCTTTAGGTTAATGTTTGCTTTCTGCACTCCTCTTCCATATAAACTTTAACTATACTGAATCACTTTTCTATGAACGCAATATGCTTTAAAAAGGGGTACAAAGATTCTCATTAAATATTAATATAGCTGACCCGCGCAACTTCTGCCTGACATAAGAGAATTTTCTCTGTTTTTGCAACATTTTTCATTGATGCGCCGCTCCTATTGGTCGTAGGGTGATGTTATATAGCCTATTGGCTTCCTCGATAAATGGGCTATCGAACATTAAAATATTTTTTCAATTTGAACCAAATGTAACTAAGGTAAATGCGTTCAACCAAAAAAACAAACTAATAAACTCCTCAGCTTTATATTATTAAAATAGATATAGATCTAAAGGAATGTTCCTTTCTTTATCACAATACATAATTACTACAATACATGGCATTAACAGCAATGCAATATTTCTCGTATAGTTCCAAGAGTTATTTAATATAGGTGCCATATTAATTTCTATATTAGTTTGGTACCAATATAGGAACTAGTATTGAACATGGAATGGGCCACTCCGTTTCGATGGAGTCTAGAATATTGGTTCGATAAAGGAAATGAATATCAGCTTACACTTTGACCTTTGGTATTGGATTTCGGTTTCATTTCATGTTATACTAAGGTGTCTATAACGGGGTCGTGTTACTGCCTTATCAGCATCATAAATATCCAACTTATATTAAAAACTAACTTCTGCACGCGTCTTCGCTCGGAAACAGTACTCTGTCTGGATGATAGGTTACCAATGCCCTTGTCTGTACTACCAGCAATGTGTATGCGAAATTTCATGATGATCGGTGAAATAGTAGACAGCGCCTTCTAACAATAATATTCACGGATATTTTTGTATTTTATTTTATAAATAGATATTCTTAAATTTAAGCTTACGTCTTACGTTTACGATCGATCGAGAGGTCTAGATTTGATGCCCATGTCGGAAAATCTTCATCAAGTTTTCTTTAAGAAACTCCTTAGCCATGTGGAGTTTATAAATGTACACTTTAGATGGCAACAGGCTGGCAAAAATATGAATGTAATATATCTTCCTGCTGGTTAGGCATAATTTACATATAGTGTCGTCGTCTTGGTTTGATATAGGTAATAGGAGTAGAAAACTAAATTAAAGTTTTTGGTTTTCTAATAATCTAAAAAAAAAGATATATCATGTCAGTGAATAACGTTGAAAGAGCGCCAACCGACTCCGTGCTATCTTTTAAAAATAGTTTTTGCTTATAACACAGTACACAAATACACAAGCTTATAAGTTATTGACCGTGGCATCATGCGCAGGTCGCAACACAAATAAATCTGTGTACCTACTATTTAAATACAATATTGGCTGCATACAAATATAGCTAAATTCAAATAAAATTCTTTACTATCTGGAAAGAACGACGAAATATCTAACACGACATTATTTCGAACGAAAAGTTAAGTATGCAAATTCCAATATTTCACCTTAAAACGGCAGATTGTATTAAGCCGAATGAATAAATGCAGTGGCACTCTAGCTCAGCCAAAGAGAAATTGACCGGGACTGAATAAATTAAAATACTTTTATTCGAATATCAGAAAATACAGGCAAAAGTTCGCGGTGAATTGGCAGGTAATTGTAAAATTGGCCATCGGTAACTGGCTTAGTGGGAGCTTTGAAACGGTAAATAAACAATGTACGTGCCTGCTTGGACTATATAGATTTTAACAGTGGCAATGTTTTAATCGTATTACTCAACGTTTCATTTATTTTGTACTGAAATGAAACTACTTTATTCGAACTTCTTAGTAATTGTTTAAAACTAAATTTGCCCTAAGTTCCCGTTGTTTTTCAGCAGCTTTTTTTGGTCATGGGATGCCATATCAAATCAATCTTAAGGTGCCGTGTTCTTAGACTAATTATAGATCGGAAATATATTTGCTAGTAGATATATCTTCCTTATCCTGTTTCTATTAGCGTGTGTACTCTTGATATTATATAGAATATTTTGATTCTTGAAATCTGGAGATAATATTTTTATTCTGTCTACTCCTTCCGAGAAATAGAGGCATATGCTAACCTTGTTTTGTGTGATGCAAACAAGAGCATAATATAGCAGACAACTTTTGGGCCAACACAAATATTTGGAACATAACGCACCAAGTACCTATATTATATGCCAGAGCAATATATATACAGGAAGAGCTATATTTCTATAGAAAGTTAACACTTTCGAGGCATTAAAGTGGCCTCTGGGACTCCTTTTGTGTGGATAAGATCAGATGAGTAGCACATTGACGGCGAGGTGCAAAACCCCTTGGAAATCAGTAAAAGGACATAAAAAGGAACCTTGTTACACTTTTAAGTACGGCAAAATATATGTAGGTTAAATACTTTATGGTTGCCCCTATTTTAATAATATTGTTATTGCCTTATATGTGGTATACACCGAGGTATAATATTACTTATAGGGTAGATGCTCCTTAATTTTGTTAACGTATAGTTATGAATAAAGTTGTGTGTGATGAGGGTATTATCATTTAAATTACGAACATCATAGATATTTAAATACGATAGAGCTATCATTGATTTAGAAGATTTATGCTTATGAGGCTCTCTTTATTTTTTAACGTCAGTTATCTTATTAGTTAAAACAATTAGTTGTATAAATGGATACGTAAAACTGCCATGCTTGAAATATCCGTTAAAGTATATAAAATCTGTAACAATTTATACCGTCATAGGCTATGCCGAAGAATTAATGTAACAACTGCTTCAACTATATTAAGTAACCTTTACCGTGATAGACACAATAGAAAAACTATTTTTATGTTTATATGTTATACATTGGACAGGAAACCTGTCAAACGATTGATGCATTAATATAAAAATCAAACCCATCGTGTCAAATACCTTGGCTCGATGTGCTAGGGAATTCGGCAATATAATCTTATTATATACTATTATTGTAACTATATACTTTATTTGATAAAAGCCTAGAAAAGTTCAATTGTTACAATTATAAAGAAGGTAATATTAGGCGTTAGGACACTGGAGAGCTTAAAGCAATTTAACGTGCAAAAAGGTGAGAAAGATTAAAAGTAATTGTAAAAGCTCTTTCGTGAAGTTTTTATGACAAAGCTGTCATCGTAAAGGCTTTATTCTCGCCTTAGTCTGAAAAATAAATTTTGGAAATGTAAAGAGTTAAATAATAATAACCTACTTTATTTCCTTGGGTCGCCCAGTGTTAAGTTTGGTCTATTATGTTCTCGAATACTTTATATTTTTATAAAATGAAAAGTAGCACACGTGGGATTGCAATCATTTATAGACACATATAAATAAACTAGATTTCGTCCGCGGCTTTGCCCGTGTATATGTCGGTTAGGTTAACAGCAGTGTTTTTTTCCTGGATGAAAGGTACTTTATATCCTTTTCTGCACCCCTGACAACGTGTATACAAAATTTCATTCAAGAAAGCGTAACAAACAAACTCACATACACATTTATTATATGAGTTAGGATAAGGATATATACTGGTAGGCCATGTTCATCATATCATTTACAAGCTTTAAAGCTAGCAAAACGCAATTAGATTGTCCATGCAATTGAATTATAAATCATATTATATTTTTTAAGGTTTTTGTATCTTAGCAACGATGTCCTTCGTGCGCTTGGGCAAGCCTCAATCTCGTATATATGAGTATGTAAGTGCCTGAAAGCGGATAGCCATATTTATCTTATAAGAAGTAATGACTCGCCTTTCCTTATTTACATGTTAGGGGTGTCAGCTTTTAGGAAGTCTCATAGGTGCTCATCCCCATTTGATGACACGTTTATACACATAATCGCAATGTATACTGCCGGCCATACCTGATTTTTATGCAATCATGCGAAATTGAATAGCGTTCCTGACAGCTCCAACAGCCTTCTTGTTACTCTGGCAAATAGGCTAGACAGTCCTATCGTATGGTATGATATGGTATGATAACGACATAATGAGCGTCATATCATTTCATTATACCTTATTTTATGGATATGTGGTCTAAAATAAAAAAATATATAATTATTAGTGTACGCTGTATGAGGCGCTCATAGCCAGTTGCACTCACTGGTCGGTAAACGATTAGCGAGGTTAAGCAACGTTTTTTAACTGGCAATATCTAGAAATAATGACCCGCATTACCGCCTCGATAATGGTTTTTATTTGTCGGGGCTCTGGTGTAGTATGTGTGTTTTAGATAGAGATATTATAGACACAACCCTGTTAAATTTAATCAATTCAATTGCCGTCTTATACTCTTTACCAAACGATTTTATCAAATGTTAGTAAATTCCATATTGTAAAATCAGAAAATGTTACTACTAGTCTAATAGTTACATCGTTTTCAGTAGTCTGTAGTTTAAACATTAATAAACATTAATATAATAATATATATAATATAATATTCTACACATACACACAACACCGTCTAGCCCAAACTAAGTAGAGCTTATACTATGGGTACTAGACAATGGATAAACATACATATATACTTATTTTTTGTAAATACATACATATTATACATAAAAACAGCCAGACCAAGACAAACATCCATGTTCATGCACACAAATGTTTGACTTTTTGACTCAGGCGTGGCAGTCGGTTACGCTAACCACTACACCATCGAGGCCGACCATGAGTTGTGCTTACATAAGATTGTTAGCGAAAAATCAAACGTTACTATAACAAGCTAAATCCCTAGCTGTTATACTATAATGCATAACGAATGTATCTTTCGGTACAGTTTTTACGCATCGGATATAATCCCATGACATCATAGACCTATTGCCACACATACACATCCACGTAATTAACAATCCTAACTAATATTAGAAATACCAGTGTGAATTTGTTTGTTTGTTTGTTACTCTTTCACGCCCTAACTACTCGACTGGTCATCACGAAATTCGTATGCACGTCAGAGGCACAGATGAGGATACACTGACCTCTTTTGTGGTACCTTTCGTCCAGAAAAGGTACTGTTCTCAAGCAAAGACGCGAACAAATGCTAGTAATTTATATTGTAGCTTATTCAATATTACCACTTACGTTAATATTATTGACCGATAACATGTATCCGAAATATCATGACGATCGGTCGAGTAATTAGAAGAGAAGTCCTGAAAGCGTAACAAACAAACTCACATTCGCTTTTATTATATTAGTTGGAATTTATTACATTATCTTATCTTAATAATAAGACGAAGATATTATACGTTTATTAATTAATCGTGTTACATGGAGCTTATTAACCCGAGTCTTATTCAACGTACTAATTACCGTTTTAATCATGTTTTTACGCAAGTATCTTCTAATCAAATGAGGTAGAGCTTTAATGTTAAAGATCATGTAATTATATAATATTTCTTACTAATTCATAATAATTAATATAACATGAGGTTCTGAAACATGAATTAATGTATATACTAGGAAACATTATTAAGTATTTAATTTGATAATTAATTATGCTTTAGGTGAACTGAATATTTTATAAGTGCGTTGGCGTAAATGTACGTACATGTCGGTGTTGAAGATAATCCTTTGGTCATGAAAGTATATTTAGGTCTTATACTAAATTTGTTTACCTTATATCGCTGCGGAGTCTACCTCTTTCCCCGATGGACTGTTAGTGGTAGATACATAATCGGTGCTTGGACTTCTGAGGACATAATATATCTAAGCGTGATATCCTAACTAATATTATAAATGCGAATTTGAGTTTGTTTGTTACGCTTTCACACCTTAGCTACTTAACAAATCATCATAAAATTTCGTATACACCTACATACATGCATAAAGCAGCGATAGCGTGGTGGGAAACCGTTGGACTTCCACGCAGAGGTCTCGAGTTCTAAAGCGCGCATCGCTGACTTTTTGAAGTTATGTGCGTATTAAATAGTTAATTATCGCTTGCTTTAACGGTGATGGAAAACATCGGGAGGAAACCTGCATGTCTAAGAGTTCTCAATAATGTTCTCTAAGATATGTGAAGTCTGCCAACCCGCACGGCCTAACCCTTCTTACACTGAGAAGAGACCCCTGCCCAGCAGTGGGACAGTTTAATACAGGGCTGATATTATGATTATTATTACCTTGCCAGGTATACAGAAAAGAACATACTAAACTTTTATCAAGAAAACATACTTAGTTTGCCCGAGAAATAGAATTTTTGGACAAAATCTACATTAATTCGAGCGAAGCCCAGGTCCAAAATCTACTTTTCCATATACCTATGGAGCCTACCACTTTCGCAGCTTTTCCCCGATAGACTACAAGTGGTTTATTGTGTTGTTGTTGGTTGTATGTTTAATTATTATAATTAAAGATGCACGCCTCTTTATTCCCGTATGGGTACACAGAGCCAAGGTAAGTCCAGTAAGCGTGAGAGAAAACCTATGTCACGGGACCAGCGAGCTACTCAAATTATGCTTGTTTCGCTCGAAATTTTGAATAAAATTATTCAGCCTGCAGGGTAATAAACACAATTTGTGTTATCAATGTTATTATTCAAAATACAGTTATTACATCTTAATGTCCTGAAATCACGATTTTAACTCTATGATACCGTGAATTTATGTGTCTACAATTGAACTGGTATCTAGATTATGACAATACCTTTTAGTTTATATCTGTTTTGTTATTTTAATTTGTTTCTTCGTTATTTTTGCCGCATAGGGTATAAGATAAACATTAATTGCGATTCATTAATATAAATATAATTTAAAAAAGGAATCCCTCTTTTTGTTGAATTGATAGAAATTTCGAAAATCTGAAACATTTAAAAGGATAGGTGGAATGTAGATTTCACACTGCCTTCCCCTAAGTAATCTACAAGTTAGAGTGTACGTATGTACGAAAGAACCTAAGCGATATGAAAAAACTTCAATAAATAAATACCTACCTCTATTATTATACTAACCACCTAGTTAGTTACTGTGTTTCCTTTTCAACTTGAAATTACGTGTCAAAGAAAAACTACAAACATGTATAGTTATAGAAAGAGCAAAGTATTTGAGTAGAATTTATTAGTAAAGAGGTTAGTGTACAGGTACCCTTAACAAAACGAAGGAAGGCTTTTCAGTCAGCTTTGAAACAAAGTGCTTTCATATTTGTAGTGGTATTCATAACTACTTGTGTACACCATTCAATGTTTAAGAGAACAGCCAGCTTAGCAACCTGAATAAGGCACTTGAACATTATTGCACCATTTATTAAATCTATGTTAAACAAGCATATCGAATGCCTTGATAGACCAGGCAATGCTATGTCTTAAAATTTCAGATATAATTAAAACCCATTATGCCTGGCCAGAGGTGTGCCGCTGCGACTCAGATTAAACAAAAACAAAATGAGTGCGTTATGACGTCATAAGTTAGTAATACCGTTGCACTAGACAGCGCCTCCAGTCCTTGTAACATGCAGCATAAAATGGGTAATTTTTCGCTGGGTTATTTTTGGGAAAGATATTATCCTTATAACTTCCAAAAGGATATAAATTCGTTATCATTTATTTAATTTAGATTTCTTTATTTATTTCAGAAGGATAGTTTTATTGGTGTCAAGAATAGTTTTGTATAAATCTTAATCTCAAAATAAATAAAATGCGAGCTTTGTCTAAAACCATTGAAATAGCGTTTCAACTTAGACAATGAGTTTCAAGATTAAACTGTGTCTGAGATGTCAGCAGGAGTTAGTACAATAGAGCTACATCATTGATTCATTTAAAAATAAAACAAAAAAACGTCTCGTTTAATACCTATCTTTAACATTTAGGCAAAGATGGTGATGAGGTTAAACACCTTAAATTTGTTACTCAATTTTTTATTGATACTTACTACGACCAGTGCTAGGCATTTTCAGTATTAACAACTAGCTTTTGCCCGCGGCTTCGCTTGTGTAAAAGTAGCTTAGGTTATATTAGAAACAGTACTTTCAGAAATATATAGCCTATGTTACTCGGTGATAGTGTAGCTTTTTAATGGTGAAAGAATTTTTATAATCGGTTGAGTAGTTTTTGAGTTAAATCACATCTTACAAAGAAACAAAAATTCTAATGTTTCCTCTTGATAATATTAGCATAGACAACAGACACAAAGAACACACAATTTTGAATCTCGTGCAGGTACCGAAACCCCAACAGAAGTCACAAGTCCTACGAATCATCCGTGTTGTCAAAAATAAAAATGAACTTTAAGGCTTCCAGCTGCTTATTGTTATATCCTAAAACAATAATCTAAGCGCAAAACAGAAAAATAAATCGTTTCCGAAGTAAAAATAATATCCCCATTCGAAATTACAGGAAGAGATGGGTATTAACATAAATTCCTCGTCGCCATTCGGTCGTAACTTCGACCAGGCCTTATTACTTCTCGCTACGTAATAGCACTCAAGTATGCCTGCCTCGGACGCCGATTGCCCGGCATTGTTCACACCTGCCATGGCAGCCTCGTCTGAAGAATAGTTGCTGAATTAATAAGATTATTTCCTTTGTTTACACTACCGTCATTTACTAGATTATGTTATTGTTCGGAGCGTTTGCCGGCTGTATTTTGTGGAGTTATTTAATTATGATGCTTGTTGTTAGTTGCATGTTGGATATGTTATAGGATTAGTAAAACCAAGGAAGTCTTGCGAGGTAATTTGGAAATCGGTAATTGGATAATCGGTATTTGAGCGGCACGTCTTTATATATTGGTGTTTGGGTCTACATGCGTAGATACTGAGGAGATTTTTTGGGAGAATCCAATAAATTTTTTACCTTGTTTTAATTTCTCTTAGAAATAAAAATAAAAACGGACTTCAGACTGAGAGAGCAGTGTTCAAAATAGTTTCTAGGAATCATCCGGTACATTGATTTGTAGCTACCATTGATATATTATGTTATCACAGTGTAGCTGCCAGCAGCTACGCTTTGGCGTAGCAATTTTATCTGTTATTCGTAGCGATTGCTACGTAACATAAGCTTGCTACGCAGAAAGAAGTTTTTGTAGAGTTTAGTATGCTACGTACACTCAGCTTGGTTGATAAACATTTGCGACATTTTGAAACTTAAGTCGCTAATTGTACGTGGCATACAGAAATGCACGAAAAATGTTTCTTCTGTACATGCCAGTTTTCTACGAATATGAAGCACTGGATACAAATACATTTATGTATTTATATCCTACCTACACCTAAGAAGTTAGGCTTCTAAATTGAAATATTCTGTAGTAATTTTATTTTTCTAATATTATCCCAATACTAAATTAGAAAAACATGAGCCATAGAACCTTATATCTAGGTAAACAATGAGTGTGCATTTTAATGTAAAACAGTAAAAAATAAATTACTTACTTTTATGTGGCCATTACGGTTCATATTTTTTACGTCATGAGTGGTTACGGTATAACAGACACGTTTAAGAATATCATCATAAAATTTCACTGCAAGATAAGGGTTAATATGCACATGCATGTTAATTCTTATCTAACAATATAATTTTACCTTTTAAGTAGAAAGACAAAGCGCTTGCATAATGACTGTGACCGAAAAAGAGACGTGAAAATACTACTATATTCATTTTCATTTGCATAAATGGAATGCATATATAGTCTCACGATTATATCCTTCACAAGGTAGGCAGAGGTCTATTACACCCAGATTTAGTTTTTAGGTTTTACGCAATAGGGGCGAGCCTATTGAGATATTCTTTTACTTGAAAACTCAACAACACTATTCCTGATCTCGGAATTGTACACAGTCATGATCTCATGCACTTCAGTCATTTATTCACTCATATAGATAGCACAAGCAACAGATATTGTCTGCAAGTAACATAAATATATTTATTTTGTATAGTATAGTTGAAAGTTGATATAGTGACAAGAATAGAAAAGGGTATGTTAAGCTGGTTTGGGCATGTAGAAAGAATGGACGAGGAAAGACTAACTAAGAAAGTTTATAAGGCTAGTGTGAACGGAACAGTCGCAAGAGGAAGACCTAGACGAACGTTTCTTGATCAGATCGGAGGCGTTCTTCACAAAGGCCAGGTTAACAGCACCTTGAACCGACGGGCGTGTATGAGGAATGTGATGAAAGTGAATGAAGCCAGAGAAGTGTGTCAGGATCGTAGCAAATGGAAATCCGTAGTCTCTGCCTACCCCTCTGGGAAACAGGCGTGAATCTACATATGTATGTATGTATGTATGTATTTGTATAATACATTACCATTTACATACATAATAATATATGAGCATAATTCACATACAATATTAATTTTTCTAAGCTAGACTAATTGATATAAGTAATAGAATTTTAAATTAAGTTTCTTTGAATAAAACAGTGTTCTTAAATTCCAATAAAGCCAGCAGATTAATTGTTTCAATGACTAACTGGTTGAGGTGAGCTTTTAATAAGTCTGCTGAATACAGCCTATTAACGAGGTAGTACTATGAAAAGGCTTCACTCAATGACTGAAACAGTTGAAAGAAAGGCGTAATCATAATTACGTTGTCATTTTGTGTTCGCTTTCGTTGCTTGAATCTGAATTGAAAATACTAGCAACCATATTCGCTATTCTTTTAAGAGACGAAAGGTTATGTAAATTGCATTTTATCCATTATAGGTACCTGACTTTTATCCTTATTTGTTTTATAACTTTTTAGATTTCCATATGAAATTATAATGCTAATTCTAATATTACAAGAAAAGAAAGATATTTCGTAAACGGCCAAGTACGTCTAACGGATTAAATTGTTCTTTATTGACATTTTTCGTCTTTACGTAAGACAAAAACTCTAGGCCTGGCACACATTGACCTAATAATATGACAGAGGATTTTTAGATGACAGTAACATAACTTAGAAGCAGCGATAGCCTAGTGGGAGAATGTTAGACTGCCACGCAGAGGTCTCGAGTTTGATCCCAAGGCGCGCATCTCTGACTTTTTGAAGTTATGTGCGTATTAAATAGTTAATTATCGCTCGCTTTAACGGCGAATGAAAACATCGTGAGGAATCCTGCATGTTTGAAAATTTTCATAATGTCCTTAAAGATATGTGAAGTCTGCCAAACCGCACTGGGCCAGCGTGGTGGACTATGGCCTTACCCTTCTTACTCTGAGAAGAGGCCCGTGCCCAGCAGTGGGACAGTTTAATACAGGGCTGATATTATTATTATTATAGTAATATAAATGTATATAATATATAACGCTGCTGCGTGCTTGGAAATGGCTAACATTGAAGTTTCAACCATGACGTCATATTATTAAGTTACCTAACTATTCGTAGATTTACAATCCCGTGCTGTGCCGTACCGTCAATGGGTGCCAGGACTTAATTAGATGATATATTGACTGATTCGCTAAAAGTTGTCTATTAATTAAAGACAGAATGACAAAACGTCTTAAAATCATAATTTTAATACAAATTGTGCAAGTAGTATTTGCTAAAACAATATTAATCAAACCAATATATTATACGGAACTGTCAATTATTAGAAGTAACAAGTGTCTTGGAGGACGGCCATAAATCACGAAACGCTAATTGGCGAAGAGTCAAGTGTCGTTTAGAATGCAACAAGAGTATTGCCACGATATCACTAGGGATCAAAATTAACGTAATGTCATTAATGGATGCACTTTTAGGAATATGTATTTTATAATAAATTATGTCTTTTAATGAACGGGTAATTTATTGATTTTCGAGATTTTGCCCGCAGCTCTGCTCACGTAAATGTATGTTATGTAAATTTTTTACCTTGTGGGAGCAATACTTTTTCTGGATGAAAAGTACCCTATGTCCTTTTCTGTATACCTGACAACGTGATGCGAAAGGGGAATGCCCACTAAGACTAGGCCCAAACGTGAACAGTTAAATATTATAAACGTATGTCTTTTTTAGGATTTGAAAGGTGTAACTCATGAGTAAAAACAAACTTAAACGCCGCCAAGCTATTACAATGAACATAAAAGATCGACATTGACGTTTTTAATACTCAACCGGATGCAGTAAAGTGCATGCTCAGTCTTGATTTTTTTACATGATGTAATGCTGATTAATTTTACTTCATTCGTTATATTTTAGATGTTTAAGTGATAAAATAATTACTGTCCACGCATTGTTATTTAAAAATTAGTCGTGGAGACCTATCATTGGCTCTCTGTTGCATATTTTTTATACTGCTATGTATTTCAAAGCTGTTGGTCTTCCTAATAAATAAATAAATAAAATAGATAAATAAAATAGATAAATAAATAAATTGAAATAAAAAAAGCCTTGTAGGGATGACAAAAGTATGTGTTAGATCTGCATTTAAGTGTTTGTATGTAGCTATTGGTATTTATAACAAGAAGCTAAAACTATGTTTGTATATGCTAGTATAGAGTAAGGTACATAATTAAAAAATTATCAAAATCCAGATTTATAAAATATATATTTTTTTTGTAATATTATTTGTAGTTCATTGTTTATCAGCAGGTTTTACTCCCATTTTAATACAGAACGGATAATACAATCTTGGCGGAGTTATAACATAACTTAAAAGTCGTATTTTTTTTTTATCTAAATGAATGCACAATTAATTTAAGTCTTATTCTGGTGTCCACTAGTAGGCTCGGAATGGGCTTTCTCCTTTCATGATGATCGGTCGAGTAGTTAAGGCGTGAATGCGTAACAAAGAAACAAACTCACATTTATAATATTAGTTAAGATTATAAACTAACTGTTATTCGCGACATTATCCTTTTTTTTAAGTATCTCAGGTTCCAATTGATCTCTTTACCAATAAACAAATAAATACTTGAATTTTTGTCTTGGTCTGGGTGTTTTTATATATAATATGTATGTGTGACGACTCCCCATAGAGGAAGAAGTTCCGCCTACGTCTAACAGATGGCGCTAAATACGCTCAAATGACGTCACAATCCTGCATCGTGCAAACGGAGTTTACACAGCGACTAACTATATATACAAGCTCCCGACATCAACCGTCGGGCCGCGGCCCGCCAGGTACGATCAACTAGCCTGGTCGGAGGATTCTTCCTTTGTGTTGGAGGGACATCACACTCTGTTCCTCCACATATGTATTTACAATAAATAAAGTATATATGTATGTTTATCCATTGTCTAGTACCCATAGTACAAGCTCTACTTAGTTTAGGCTAGATTGTGTTGTGTGTATGTGATAGAATATTATTATTAAACCTAACAAACTGACTTTCACTTTCGTATTTGTACTGTAATATTAATATGAATATCAAATTAGCCAATTTAGAATAGCCATTCTTACCATAGTATTTTTCAAAACTACTACACTGCGGTAACATATATTAATGGTACGATAGTGACCTGGTTTGAATTCCCAGATCAAGTAAGTGATTTTGGGATTTTCTGTCAGGCTATAATGGATGGACATATCCTACTATATAGGAATAGTCCCGCCTCCTATTACGTGGGGAATACATAGCTGGGAACAAAATTAATGCAGGCAAAATACTTTTTCTAAGTTCACCACAATACATTGTTGGTTGACTATGTCCATGAAACTAAATAAATATTACGTCATAAAAAAATAAGTAAAAGTAGAACTATCTTGGTGATACATTTACGTCCGTTATTTAAATGTTTGTAAAAATGCCGGTGGCACAGGAATTACGGCTAACACAGAAGTAGTATTAAAAAAAATACATATGTGATTTAGTTAACAAAATCCGCTTTTTTATATCACGACACGTAACATGACAGCGTTTGTCGGTGTCCAACATAAATCAACGGACAGATTTATGTAAGTCGACGTGTGATGTAACTCTTACGTGAACTTGGACCAAAATCGAGATGCGTAACATGAATGTTTATTTTTGTTACGTGGCATTTTTACCTGTTTTTTGCTTTATCAGACGTGTATGTCTACGTGTGGATATGCTTTTTTGTAAGGAAATATTCCTCGGTTCGTATGTAATGCAACGTACATATGTAGGAATTTCACCAGTCAAGTTATAAAAGATTGCAAAGAATGGGTTTAGAGATGGTCATTGACCTATTACATGTACAAAGTCTGCACAGAGGAAAATAGGCATTTAATTTTAGCGGTATTTTGTACAGACCTTAGTGTAATGCTGCGTTATAGATCTTGAAAACATAAAATGTATAAGGTTGACTGGCGAAACTGGAAATGGAAAGTTATAAGCTTAATTTTCTTCATTGACTAGTACTGAGATTGTTTTAATATTTCTAAATAGTGCTATCTACTAGATTTACTACAAACTATGTGTGAATAGCGCATCGATTTTGACACAAAAAGTGAGTTTGTTGTTATTTATTGTTACATAAAAGTGTATATAGTTTTATAAAATAAGCTATTACGTAAAGAAAATCATAAAAATATACGTTAAGAGTACTTAAAATTTTACTCATAATTCTTAATTCACAACCAGACGTACAATCAATATTAAATAAAACACGTATTTTCAAAGGACTTTCCATTTAAACTGTACAAAGAAATACATTCTAAACCATCTCAAAGTTAATCTCGCGCTTTATCAGCACTTAGCTAAGCCGGTGCGAGGCGACGCCGTAAAAACGGGTTTTAACAGTTTCGCTACAGAACTCCGTTATTGGCAAAAGAGTTAACGGACTGACGGGCTTAATTGCAATGAGATAGGCCAGCGATTTCCTAACAGCTCTAGAATATTCGCCTTTATCTCTTGCAATATTTTTAAGATTGATCAAATACGACTACGGATTGCATTCAGGTGTAGGTCATCACTTTGTCTGTATCTATTCTATCACCATATAGTACAAACCTGGTTTGATGCAGATACATATTATTAATAATAATGTCCCTCAGACCGGTCTTAACAGTGATTGATCATCTGTGCAGGAGATATTATGGTGCATAGGTGTGTGCGTAAACAGAAGTGCTCTCTCTATTCCCTCACTCTTATAGTCGGATGGGGTGACAATTCGACACGACTGGAGAGAGATCAGGTGCGGGACCAGTAGCATCCAATTAAACATATCCATATTTGTTAATTGTGTACCGGTTTCCGATATTTGTAAATTTTGAAAGGAACAACGAAGTTTAAGCGACTTCATTTATTACACCTATTGTTTTGTAAAGTTCTGTCTTATGTGATTTTTTTTTTAACACTTTATTTATCGGCTTCATCGCTTAGCGATAACGTCGCCCAGTAAGAAAATCACAATTATTTCATTATTTCACAGTTCTAAAATACAAAATATTACACTTTATGAAGTCCTAACTTGGCGAGCTGATACAACATAACAGCCTTGTCGGATAGCGGCTGAGCTAAAATGCTATTACAAAAACCGATGTCATATAATTTTTCCGACCCTACTATTGCTCTCCTTACCCTTTTGTTCCAGACACATTCCATCAGAACATGTTGTATATCCTCGATTACCCCACATTCATTACAATTGGGAGATGTTAACTTCTTCATGAGGAATCCAAATTTGTTTGATGGAATATGTCCAGAACAGAGTCTTAAAGCCATCACTGTTGTATTTCTGTCGAGACACAGTTTTATGTGATCTACTAGACTCAGCTCGCAGTTTTACTCACATCGTCGTTCGTTTATCACAAAAATGAATGTATATACGTTAATCACTCAGTCCGCTATAGCTACCATCTGTATAGCCTTGAGTGATAACTCTATCTATACTTTTACAATTATATAATTCTGTTAATAAACGCAACTAAAATACTCGATATCGATTAAAGAGGAGCTGCAGCACGAATAAGTAAGTAAGTGGTTATTGCTTGTTAACTCGAACAAAGAAAAACACACACAAACGCGATGCGCGTTTTAAATAAATTAAAAATGAAAACGTTTTTCTTCAAAACCTTTTGCGGCGACTCGTCCAATATTGTTTCTACATAAAGCTTTAGTTGTATAGTTCAGTTGTTTGTTCAAGCGCATAGTTCCTAGGATTCTGACTTCTTACTGGAAACTATTACCATGTTATACAATATAAATTATAAAAGAATACGTAGGTAGTTGGCGGTCTGGTGTTGTTATTTTATTATAAACTAGTTGAATTTGCATTTTATGTCAAACATAAATTTAACATATATATAACATTACGCATGTATCCGGCTAAAAGACTGAATAGAGACATTTCTTCTGATGGAAACTGCCAAAATTAAGCTTTACCTAAATCGACTAGTGAAACCTCAATCGAGCCGAATATTGATTCCTCTATAAAAAGCTCTCACACTTGCACATTTAGTAATACGCTCAACGTTTGTCGAAATTTAAATTCGAATAATGAATCCAAAATAGTCTTCTGTTTAAAAAATAGAAACAGGCTATTCATCAAGTTTCTTAGCTGCCAGTTTTAAAATAAAATGTACGAAACAAAAAGCATCATTACTAATACTACTAATCTTTTATTCCTGCTTCCTTATAAGGGTACCAAGGGTTGGTTGATTGCGGTAAATGGCCCATATAATGAGTAATGAGTCATAATTGTCAGATTTCGCTAAACGATGGGTCGCAGTTCTTTTAAGCTGATAATACTGGTTGTATTTTCTTACAAGGAGTACTGTTTAAAGTTGTGACGTAGGAAGATTGAAATTAAACTACTATATACGGATTTTATCGCGTTATTTATTTTACACATTATTACAAAATTTTGAAACTGTTACCTGACTACTAGATACTATTAAACTTTACTAATTTTAAGCTAATTAAATTATTAAAACTATTTATATTTAAGTTTACACTTTCCCCGACGTTTCGGTTGCTTTTCAGCAGCCATGGTCACGGGGAGACAGTCAGTCTCAATAACATTCGCGTAAACAGAAGACAATATTACGTAGGAAGATATTGGTATGGTATATGAGATATATATGTATATGTATGTATTATTTATGCATATCATCATAATACCTATATTGTACTCTTGTCATACACAGTCAAGTAATGACAAAATGTATTTACCTATACCGCGTAATATCGATATCAAACTATTTAATTGAATTATTCGAATGTCTCGACAACACTGAACAGAGTACGCGGTAATACTTTGCATGGGCAAGAATGAAGCAGCATTCTTGCCGATGCAAAGTATGTATGCTATATTCGGATTTCATTCAAATAACTGCAATCGCTAAAATACAGTGTATGGAACACAGTATTCAATTATAAAAATCCACAAGCCTTCGCTGTTTTCAAGAAGCCTATTTCCTTTAATCCAGATTGACCGTTGTACGAGTACCGTATGTATTTTTAAGAGATCTCGTCTTTACCGATACGGGCCTGTACTCTATATCGAGATAAAGTGCCTGCTATAAAATCGTTACGCTTAACATTCTCACGTGAATTAGTCGATGTAGATACTTTAAGAACTTGAATAAATTGCTTTTACAGACTACGACTTGTTATGCTGATTTCGTACTCACGTCAGCGTGTTTTGGCGACATTACGCAGTGGCGGTAATACGGACAATAGATATCTACCAACAAAGAAATTTGCAAGTCCAAAGGAGAGGCTTTTGCCCAGCAGTGGGACATCAAAAGCTAATAAAAAACAATAATATTTAAGCCTTGTAGGCGGTTTTTATATTGAGATATATTTTACAGCTTAAAATAATTGATTCAGGATGACAAAACGTATTCAAAATGTCAGGATACGTGTCAGTTATATTGAAAATTTATATTATCAAATTGAAAAACTAAATTTGTTGATATAATGTAATGTAGTCGACCGCTCAGTTTAATCGTTTGGCAAATTTCAGCAACATTGCCTCGGTTGAGGTGTAGATATTGGATCGTTTACTGATATTTATACTTCTTTGCGCTTTAATGGAGAAGTGATATCGACGATCCCGTTACCGTAGGAAATTGCAGAACTGTCATTTTCTCAAAACTTAGTATAATAAAGTAATATTAAAACTTAAGTTTACTTACAATGTTACAAATAAATAACATGCAAACATAAATAGATTCAAGCCTGGTTGCCGAAGGAACTACTGATTTCCATTTGCTACGATATATGCATTCCTCTCTTGCTTTTTTTACTTTAATTATATTCTTTATGCAAGCTCGTTGGTTACTTTATACCTAACCTAATATAGTCTTATGTTTACACGAATGTTATACATTGAAATTAAACACTTTATACGAACTTTATGGCGACAAAATCCGTTTAAAGTGTTTAATTTCAATCTATACCTAAACTTGCACCAGAATGTCTACGATGTGGTAAGACAACGTTCGCCGAGGTCTTCCTTCTTCAGCTGTCCTATTCAGATTTGCCTTATATAATGTCTTGGCCAACTATATGTCGTTTTATATTATTGTACTTTGTTTTATCTTCTTTTAAATCATAATGCTTATTATACAGGCTGTCCCAGAAGTCGACGTCAAGTTGGAATCAGGTAACAGGCTAAGTTATAATAGTTATCAGAAAAATATAAAAAAAGCCTTAGCCTGTTACCTGATTCCGGGTTGACGTCGACTTCTTGGACATCCTGTGTATGTAAATATTAAAGAATTTATTATTTACTTTATACAGTTGATACGTAAGAGAAATATCAACTGTGGTATAATGTGAGGGTAGTGTTAATATTTCTCCGTTTTTTCCTGCCCAAATAGTGAACCAACCATATTTTTGAGACGAAATCAAGTAGTGTGTAGGCTACTTATTATATCACGAAAATAAGATACACTGACTTAAGTTCTGATGTAGATAAGCCTGCAAACCGTAAAAACACTTATTTCATATAGAGTCACCCAGATAAAACAGTGGATATTGTTTATATAATAAAATATAGGTGATGTTTATATTTCGTCATCCGTTTGGTATGAAGTATAAAATTAATATCGAGGAACCAGGCGTCGCAAAATATTGCCCTTTAGTTACGCCTAGTAACAAGCTCTTCCGAGATATATTCTCAGTGTGTTATAAAGTTCCGAATTATGACTGCAATGACGTGATGTGTTTGAGAATTCAGGCTATAAGTCTAAGACAACACCTGGAATATTTATTTTCTTTATGACTCATTCTTATTGCGGTACCAATTCCAGTCTTATATGAATGTAACCTAAATTCGTTATGCTGTCTTAAGCCATATTAATGCGAAGAAATTTATCAACAGCTGTATGATCTTGGATATCTTATTTTTTTAATTTCGAAATTTTTATATTCCTTTACTACAACAGTTGGGTAGCTTTTAAAATTTTCCAAGGCACAAAAAGAGATTCTGATAAGATTTTCAAGTACGTATACTAATATAATATTAGATAAGTTCACAGTATTGTGGCACCTGGCGCTGGCGCTGAAATATTATGACTGCGAAGCCATAGCTACGATTTACATGCAGAAATCGAAGGTTATCTCACAATACAGTTTGGCAGGATAGCACACGTTAATACTCATTCTTCAATTAACTAAAATTGCAACATGGTATAAAAAGTGGTGTCGCGTTTAATTTTCACTTCCGAGTATTATGATAAGCCACTGCCAGCACCGCGATAAGAGAGTTATAATAGTAGTCTTTTTCCCAACTGTTGTGGTCTCATTGCAAGGAAAATATATTGTTATTTTTTCTACATAAACGTTTTTTATGCTAATATAGTCTTGTTAGTGGTCACGAGTGCATGCATAGCATTCCATGCTGGGTATGATTCCGTTTCAACACCTCTACATATTGTGTCTCAATTTTACTCTGACGCTCCAGTATACCTACCAGTTATAATATCAATAACCGGTAGGTTTAACGACCCTTTTGGGATAACTTATTCAAGCATTAAACAATGTTGAAATTGATTTCAGATACCTTTAAAACTAATATTTCGTTTCATGCAGTCGAATACACACTTTGTGAAGTGCCTTAGGCTAAATTGATAAGAATGAGTGGAAATCTGCTGTTGCCGTTCGATCCATTTTGATGACCGCAAGTTATTTTTGTTTAGTTTGTTGTTATATCGTCGGCTGGGCTTACAAAATGTTATTCATATCATCGAGATACTTGACCATTGAAAATTAAATTTGAAAGTATCTTAGAAAGAGCCAACTAAAAATAATATAAAGGTGAAATGAAGACAAATAAACTTAGCCATGCTGTATGTGCTGTTTTAAGTTCTCTTCTTCGTCATATGACGCAGAGCCAGCCTGCTCATTTTGTATTTGTATATCAATAATGGTAAGTTTAGATTAAACGTACGTAACTCTCAGTTACCACATGTATTTGCAATTGAAATAACAAATAAAATAATATTTAACAATATACATTATATGTTTGTTCAAATCTAGATTTCTTGTTGATTATGCCGTGTAACATCATGACTGTATTTCTTAAGAAACGTAGTTATAACATTAGTTCCTAGACTACCAATGATAATAAATAAATTTATCAATACATGGTACTCGTAGCATATTTTAGTAGTCTTATCGTGACGTCGCCATCCTCGCAAAGTTTAAGCTGACTAGAGCTCAGGTAAAATCTTAGAGCTGTGTTTTCGTCGATAAGTTTTGCTTAGCTATAGTTTCAGCAACTCCTAAGTAGAATAGACGTGAGAAAATAGGCCAATGACTTTGCAACACTGTTATAATAAACTTAGATTGTTGTGCATCTGTATAGTAACATGCATAATGTCGATATTATATTGCAAAAGACTCTGTGCAATGTTCTCAATAAACATTATGAGGTCTATGAAATAAAATACAATAAATGTCGAAGCAATGAGTAAATTAAGAAGTAGCCTAAATTATCTTTGAAATATTGACTGAGGACTTAAATAATAAGAAAGTATGTGGAAATAATATCGTTTATTCTTGCCACATAACTAATTGATAAGAACAGTTAAAAGAGGAGTAGTAAATGTTTTGAGATGAAGGACGTACTAGAGTACAGTCATATATAATAATTAAGATTTTTTACTTATTTATATTCAATGTACCAGTTTTTCTCGCTTGGAAATAGTATTTTTTATGTGTGTAAATTACTATATCGCTTTTTGTGTCCCTGCCAACATGTATACGAAATTCTATGGTGATTGGTCTAATACTTTTGAAATACATACGCAATAAACAAACCAGTTACTATAATTTGTGTAACACAATAGATTCTTACGCATCATATAATTTAATATTTTCGGAAATCTCAACATCTCATTACAAAAGACCACATAGGCAGTATACATACTAAAATAAGGGAACTTGTTTTGATATGTATACAATAATATGTGATCTTAACGTCACAGTATTCATAAGAATGCAACTATTACCCTTATGATTACGGGTCACGTTCTTTGAACCATTCTTGGAGACTTGCCAAGACTACCAATGTTTTGATGGTGTACATGCTTATTGTTACTCTGTCCCATAATAAGGTAATAAGGGAAAATATAGAGTGTGCCTGCTGCTCATCGTCGTAAAATGAGGAAATAAAGCCTCATTTGAGGAAGTTATATTAGCATTTTAGCAAGAAGTCATGGGGCTGATAGTCAAAAATAAACTCAAATGTGACAACCTTAAAGATTATTCTTGTATAACAACTAGTTGGTATATGTTACAAAATTAAGTACCTATCTTGTTTGTTTACCTGAACATACCTAAAATATGATAAAAATGTGTTTATTGTGTTGCAGTTGATATTAAGCCTGTCTGTAGTAACTTCAAGAGAATTATGCAAAATGTTCAAATTCCTCATGAAATGTCGGTGTGTTTTAGTAGTTTTCTTCCCTTAACATGTACTTGTTTAGTTTTATAAAGTTGCGATTCATTAACTTTTGTACTATTTACAAAAAAATCGTAATGTGTGTTTATATGCTGTATCACCGGAATGTGCAAATTCATCGTTACTAATATTATAAATGCGAATGTGAGTTTGTTGTTTTTTTGTTATGCTTGCCCGCCTTTTCTATTTGACTAATCACCATGAAAATTTGCATACACATTTTCAGGGGTACAGAAAAGGACATAGGGTACCTTTTATCCAAAAAAAAACACTATGCCTGAGTGTAATCGCGGGTAAAAGTTAGTTATATGAGCAAATTGCCATAATATCAAACTACTTTGCGACGGAGGCGGTATTCAAATATACTTTGACGCAAATTCTCAAGAATTTAGTTCAAAATTAAGCTTAGTACAACTTCTGTATTATACACGATGCGGATATTAATCTACGTGAATACTGCAAGCAAAGATAAACTGTAGGTATCCCTAGAGACCGCCTTTTACACTGTTGTGATAAATCCAACCTTTGCTTCGTGCTACTAGCTGAGATAAATGAAACTCATTTGTATTCTTAACACAAGTTGGTGGAGCTTTTCATTATTTGTGATATGCCATGACAGTTGGGTGGCGTAAAATGTTTTTGGTGTTTTATTAATTTCGATATTGCGACGTAAATAATGATCCACATCCTAAAACGATCATATTGTCTACTGTAGACAAAAACCTGTCTGGTATACGGTTTTTAATTATGTCAGATATTCCAAGACTTGAAATGTTAAGGTATGAAATCGTCAGCTAAGTGAACAACAATGTGACCACAGATCTACGTTTTCTATTTTATACCAATTTGTCGTACAATACATTAGGCCTAATGTTCATCATATTAAGGTTTATTTTACAAACAAGATATAAAAGGGCTATCAATATTACTAGTAAGATGGACACGTTAAGTATCGGTAGCCAAAATTACTTATCTAATCTATTATCTGTATACACAGTTACGCTAACAAGCCTACATCTGGCTTCGCAGCTTTTTATCTAACAAAACATATAACGTGACATATACTCAGGTTGTTGATAATATGTTTTCTTGTGAAAAGCTTGGGTCTGTCAAATTCTAGCTTTGTTGGAGTAACTAAGTTGTATACACATCGTTAGGGCTTGTACCTCATAACGCCTGGAGATATGCTGACAAATAAAGCGTTAGGTCTCATGAATTATTTCGGTCCGCATTGTGTCATTATTACGAGCCCAGCAAGTAATATTACTTGAAGATTCTGGCCACAGTCAAGGACGTTTTCACAATGTTTCCTGTGTGACCTACGTGTTACGTATGTTAATATGATTCTCTCCATTAAGATAGGATCTAGCCACCTACGAATTCTGTACAATGTTCCTTTCATCCTTTCCTTTGTATGCAAACTCAATGCCTTAACCTCTTGTATGCCGGAATACCAGACATAATAGAAAAAGCATTGTGTCTCGCGTAGATCCACGTTCCGGCATACCACAGGTTAATCCTACACTGGCCGACACATAAAATGTAATACTTGAGTTTTCGCTACAGGCGAAAGGTGTTTCAATAGATCGCCGCGCGCCGTCGAAAGGTGTCACGTAAATATTAACTGCACGGTGTAATTGCTTCCACTGGCACTGCAAGTGAATGGATATGTGTTGCACTAAAACGTTTAGAGCCGTTATATTTCGGGGTCAGCCTTGCTATTCACATCGGTCACGTATCTAAATCATAACCTTGCCGGCAAAACGTTTGTTACTTGTTTTTACGTCGGAAAGTATAAATTTAAACAACTTTTCTCACTAAGAATAAAGTTGTGGCTCCACGATGTTATTTCTTAAGAGGATTCGTGGACTTTGTTTGTATTTTGCAGATCTTTGTGATGCAATTGAAAAGTATTCAGTTTAACAATTTCTAGAATCTTTTTATTCAAAGCATCGTCGAGTTTATGACTGTCAACTACAGGCGCATTATCGTGGCTAGAAGCTTTTGCATTTAAGCTTGTCACATAATCATATTGTGTACGTGACATTTAAGTTGAATCTGTTTAAATTTTATAAGAAAATAGTGACTGTTATTACCTGTTTATACGAAACTAGTAAATTGCCTAACAACTTTACTAAGTCGTATTGTTGTATGTAAAATAGATTTTTAAAATTACTATAAATCTTAAAATATAAAATAAAACTCAATACCATCAACTTTCTAAAAAGTATTCTTGTTTTTATCATTATAACTTTAGTGAGTATGTTGTAAATTCAATAAATAAGAAGCCACTGAGAGCTCAGCTTACTGTGGAAACTCTTTCGTTTCTCGCGTCGACATTTTGGATAGAGACCGTGCATAATATACTGAGAAGCCAATTGAATGTGCCAAAGCTTTGATAATATACATCGATGCGTTATTCATGGCGGTAGACAGATCTGCTTAAATTAGATCGAGAACTGTGAAATTTATTTCTTTTTCTGTAACCCTAACAACGTTTATGCGAAATTTCATGATGATCGCTCGAATAGTTACGGCGTGAAAGCGTAACAAACAAACAAACTCATATATGTATTTATAATATTGGTTAGGAATTTGTAGGAGTGACGCCTTATATTTTTATGCAACGAGGTCAGTTTGTATCTACATATTATACATTTAATGACATGTTGTACCACAAATATATATTTTAGTTACCGCACGTAAAATCTACATTTGTTATTTTTTGTATAGGATTAGGAGCCTCATGCGACCGCCCACATATAGTTTATCTTTAGTATAATAAGCTGGAACTTGCAACTTATGAAGTTAAGCACTAGTCAATACTCACTCCTTTATAGAACACTAGCTAATATAAAAAAGGTGTTTTTTTTGTTTGTTACACTTTCACGCCTTAGCAACTTGACAGATGATCATTCAATTTTGCATACACCTTGTCAGGGGTACAGAGAAGTACATGGAGTAACTTTCATCCAGTACTACTAGACTACTAGTATCATATTATATGTTTCATACTGAGTTTGTAATTGCCGCTTTATAAACTAAGCGTGCCCCCGCAAACGCAACTGTCGATTGTGAAAGTTTGATACTGAGACGAGGCGAAGTTTATATTTTTATGATAGACTACTAAAGAGTAGCACAGGACCACTAAAAGTTTCTCATTTTGTCCATACCTCGCAAGATTTGCATAACCAACAACCATAGTCGCTCCCACGGAGTTAATAAGTACTGACACTAGGTTCTTATTTATTCCATGGCCGCTATATACTTATGACAAGTGACAGTTAAAATATCCTTAAGACCGACCAAGCCGATTAAACATAGGCAGAACTTCTGCACTTGGTGTGACATCAAAGAGAATAAAAAGACTACTTATTAAACGTTAATTTTTACTATATTCGTTTCTCTTTATCTCTCTACCAATCTGTTTGGATCTACCTAAATATATTCCAAACAGCTAGGTAACTCTCACATCTTACCAAAATTGAATTTGGCATTGAATTTGGTAGCTTACCCTGAACATTTTAAGTGATTATTTAAGTGTTTTAATCAGCTATTATGTTAAGTAGTATTAATACAGACAAAATGAGTATTAACTGATATTAAAACGAATGCTATAAAAAGAAAGAATGTGTAAACAGTCGGATTATGTGCCCAGTTCGCGTCGTGAACGCTCTTAAAGTTACGGCAAACGGATATTCAAAGTAAAATCCGATACATACTATAGTACCGGAACGTTTTGATCTCGTTTCAGTTTGGATTGTATCAAGTATTTTTCAACTACATCATGACCCAAGCTGGGGTAAAGCGAATATTGAATATGTGTACGTTAATATACTTGAACGCATTTTTACCCGATTTTGCCGAAATATAAAAGTTTTGGTAACGTAAATATAATATGAATCCAAGAATATACACCCTTTGTTAGTTATGTAGAGCTTTTTCTTTATTGGCGTCAGTCGGCAAATTCCGCTACAGTCTGTAACTAAACATGTTCTGAGAGAACATCAGAATTCGAACATAGTATTTCTCGAATTGCAGCCAGCGGCGATTGAGTTCTTGTTACAATGTTCAGTGGCATAAATCGTGGCTTTTATGGATTTAATGAAAATCAATCTGTGTTTTAACGTTGAAGGAAAAATATCGTGAGAAAACCTGCATGTCTGAGAGTTCTACATGATGTATTCGAAGATATGTGAAGAACCACAGACTCTCGCTAAAAAACACCGATTCCTACCAAGGATGCTTCGCAAGGCTATTGAAATCAAAAAACATCCTAATTTTAATAGAGAAGATGGTTGGAATGTACCACCAGGTTAGGAGCCAGTAATTCAAATAGTCAAACCCAAGAAGAAGCAAACCACAGCTAGACTTCATGATACTTTGAGCTCATTCTGCGTAAATAGAAACACCAATGATTAAACTATGTTCGGGTACTTTGAAATAACTACACTGGAACATTGAGACAACTACTATCTTAGTCTCCCCGTAACTATGGCTGCTGAAAAGCAACCGAAACGTCAGGGAAAGTATAAACTTAAATATAAGTAGTTTTAATAATTTAATTAGCTTAAAAATTAGTAAAGTTTAATAGTAGTAGTTTCTAAATTATGTAAAAAAGTGTCAAATAAACAACGCGATAAAATCCGTATATAGTAGTTTAACTTCAATGAATAACATTCGCGTAAACAGAAGATAATATTATGTGAAGACTGCCAAGCCGCACTGGGCCACCGTGGTGAATTATGGCCTACCTCTTCTCACACGGAGATGAAACCTGTACCCAGCAATGAGACAGTTTAATACAGGGCTGATATTACAAACTGAAGTCTTATGTTTGTATCGACTATTCGTTATTTGTAAGTTGCTTTTTAATTAAATGCGACGTCATTTATATTCTACTAAATATTATATTCTATTTATACTACTTTTGACAAAATAAAACCATTCACATTTTGATTCGCGCAACCTAACTTATACGTCGAATGAAGTTTATATTCTATGCTCTCATAAAACTAAAAGTGCTTCGGAAAATATAAAAGCGAGCAAGGTTCAATGGGTTTCATCACGAATGCAGATAATTTATGTACAAATGCAACGGGTAGATAATATCTTACGGCTTTGTGGCTCGATATCAAGTTATTACCATTTGGATTGTAACAGTGATTGGTACTTTAGATTGGACCGTAGTCGATACTGCAATTTATGTAGAATATCTACTAGTATGCACTGACATGGATACTACATAAATTTTTCATATGCATGTAAGTACAGTCAATCTTACATTCATCTATTTGGTTGTTTTCGTGGCAAGTAATCGCTTATATTTATAGACAGAATCGTCCTGATGTGATACCTGGTACAGAATGAGAT
This sequence comes from Catocala fraxini, assembly GCA_930367265.1. Classification (NCBI taxonomy): domain Eukaryota; kingdom Metazoa; phylum Arthropoda; class Insecta; order Lepidoptera; family Erebidae; genus Catocala; species Catocala fraxini. Next base: position 17,472,799 of record OV884038.1, read on the forward strand.
TGAGTTATTGTATATTGTATAATTATCTATAACAACATAGGCTGGAACTATGCTCTTGAGTAGGTGCCATGGTTTAGTTCCTTTTTTTACCTATCTAGTGATGACAGAATGATATATATTATATTAATTCATTAAGCATAATACTATGTTCTGTTTTGTAATGAATGTTTTAGTGTAATAAATGCTGGTAAACCAATACAAAAATAATAAGAGAATAATAAGTTACAATAGTATTTATACGACTGCGAAGCATAAGGTATCGGGTTCGATTCCCAGGTTGGGCTTGGAAAACTTTACTAAGATTTACCGTCAAGATTTTCTTAGTAGCAATTTATTAAGAATTTCTGACAAGAAGTTCTTAATAATTAACCCGGAGTTAGGAAGTTAGCGGTATTTCACCCCCGTGCGTCGGCAAGCACGTTAAACAGTGGGTCCCGGCTGTCATGAACATCTATGGCAGTCGTTATTGAGAAGTCAGCCCCCTCAAATATCCTGACGACTAGTCTAACCATAGAATGATTTGATCCTTCTGGATTACGGAGGTCAGATGGCAGTCGCTCCGTGTAAAAACTGATATTCAGTTAAATCTCGTTAGACCAGAAATAAGCGGACCCTGGCATAAGCTGGGATTAATAATCGCTAGGAAGAAGAAGAACAGTAATTATGTATTTTAACAAAATTGCACAACATTAATTGAAATTAGAAATACTCCGTTACTTATGCTATAAAATATTGTCAAAATGATTTAGATTAAGTTTGTACAGGTTTGTATAGCTGTTGTACTTATAAGAAAATATCTGTTTAAACTCACAATCACTAAATTAGTATTTATGTTTATTATTGTTGTCTGAACGTATCGTTGTTGTATGATATTTTCTTACTATTTTCAAAACATTAAAATAATGCTTTAAATTAACACATTAGTAATAATGTATTAATTTATAGCATTGTTAGACTTTGTAAAATATAAACCATAAAACATTTATCAAAATGTAAACAGCGTACTCTTGTTTCATAATTCCAATGAAATGTAACCTGTCGCAGTCCCTCCGGCTGTGGCGGGATACTTTATACAGCGAACAAACGTAATCAATTTAGTTTATATGACAGATTCAAATATTCATAACTATAATCAAAGAGTTTCAAGAATTTAGTAGCCTTTGTTTGGGTAAATATAACAAATGAATATCATTTGAAAATAATAATAATAATTTGGTATATGTTGGTTTCTAGTACTTTAGACTTGCATTGAGGCCTCATCAATTCAATCATCAATATCAGGCAGATAAAATTCGGCTCGGCTTATTCTAACTATTGTCACCCATTCTAGTACTTAAAGAGTCAATCTATATTCATAGGACATTCTACGCTATGTCTGAATCTCCACTCAAGAACAACCCTCGACTTTTAGGCGTATTATTACGACCAATTTAGCAGTAAATTAGTCAAACTAATATGATGAAAAATCAACCAAAAAAAACAAAAAACCAGCTAACTGGTAACCAAAATTAATATATTTGTCTAAGTGATTTGCTAGAATAGTGTCCGAATAGTATATACGGTCCAGTATCATAGTCTACCTGGGTGATGTATTGCATTGTAACTTATTTAGTCATTTGGGCATGTTTAAGGCACAAACATTGAAACAATCTTTTACAACTAGCAGAATAATCATAACTCTTTGGGTATGATTTATATTAAACCTCCAAACTGGCAGATAAAAAAATCCTCTAAATTACAAAAACTTGCACTAAAGATAACACAAAAAAATTACTGTGAAATATACGAATAAACTTCGTCCAAGATATCTTAATCTTGTAAACTTTTTGACTGATCTGAGTATTTTGCTCATCGCACGAAAGCCTTTTTTCCTCAGTGATCATAAAGAGTTATAGCATACCTATAAAACTTTCTCCCTTAACTGAGTTATCGACGTTTAGGCTAAGCGACGAGTCTAGATATAGGTTATGCGAATATTCGTATCGTATGAACGTTGAGGAGTTCTTACTACACTTACAGTGATATAGTAAGATTAACCGTGTCGGCCTCGATTTTATTTTTGGAGCATAAATCTTAAATGTCACTATTTTGTTGAATTTAAAGTAATCTACGATATACAGACTACTATTTAGCATGTAACAAACAGGGCTTGGACTATTTAGAAATAGTACCTGTCTTGTTTCAACATAAAAGCATATATTAAGGTGTTTTATTAGCCTTTGTTTCAGGGCAGATATAATTCCTTAGATTTAATTAACTTTAAATATCCGTTTCAATAACTTTAAACATTTTAATAATATTTTACGGCTTATTTACACATGGTTATTCCAAATTCAGCACTAATCTTTACGTTCGTCTACAGATTTAAAGCTTGAGATGCATTCATATCAGATTTTTGTAGGTAATATCCACTATATAATTAACTTATGCCAATGAAATCATTAATCATTTATGAATACACAAGGTTAGTGAGAAACTTTTTAATCAACAAATTCTTCGATAGATTTAATTTCTCTTTAAGCACATTTTCTTCTGTTAAGATCAGCAATGTGCAACGTATATCTATGGTATTTTTAATAGACTACAGTAACCGCTTAACGCAAGACGGGTTGTTAAATTGTTTACCCACTTCTATTCAGTTACCCTATATTAATGACTAAAAGGTCAGTGACAATAGTAGTTTCCACATTAAAACACCATATCTTTGACAGTGCATAGTTCCACAGATGAATTATATATTTTACAAACGATATTTTAGACAATGTAAAGAGTTACTTGTGCCTTAAGCTTCACATTATACTCAATATACTTAAATATTATTTTCAACGGTATACTCGTATATTTTCAGCTGAAACCGCGATCTACAAACTCCAATGCACGTCTCTAAGAATCAAAATACGACGTCTAGTTCACAATGTGCAAACATTTCGTTTTAAAAGTCTGATAAAGCGTATGTACTGTAACTTTTTCATTTAAACTTAACACACAGTAAAGTTTACGAGGCAGTAAACTAAGTTTTAGTTGTGTACACTTTTTATTGTAAACCGTAAGTGAGTTTGAGTGACAGTTAAGATTGAGATCTTTTAGAAAATAACAGCTTTTATATGAGACTAGCTGACCCGCGCAAATTCGTCTGCATCACATAAGAGAATTTTCCCCGTTTTGCAACATTTTTCATTGATGCTCCGCTCCCGTTGGTCGTAGCGTGATGTGATATAGCCTGCCTCTATAAATGTGCTATCCTACACTGAAAGATTTTTTTAATTCGAATTAGTAGTTCCTGAGATTAGCGCGTTTAACCAAACAAACTCTTCAGCTTTGTAATATTAATATAGATACATACATACATAGATTCACGCCTGTTTCCCAGAGGGGTAGGCAGAGACTACGGATTTCCATTTGCTACGATCCTGACACACTTCTCTGGCTTCATTCACTTTTATCACATTCCTCATACACGCCCGTCGGTTCAAGGTGCTCTTAACCTGGCCTTTGTCCAGAAGGCCTCCGATCTGATCAAGAAACGTTCGCCTAGGTCTTCCTCTTGCGACTGTTCCATTCACACTAGCCTTATAAACTTTCTTAGTCAGTCTTTCCTCGTCCATTAATATAGATATCTGTAATAAAAGGAGACTGGCTTAAATATATTGCTATCAAAGTATTTTAATTTACAGCGATAATAAATATAAGTGACGATGTAGATGGGTTAAATTGTAAAGATCGATGTCTGTACAAATGATATTTTTAAGAAAAATATGTTTCTTACAACAGATATAGAAATCAAAACAGTTATTTTCAAATTAAACTACTTTAAGTCAATAAACTACTTTATACGAATTTTATGCGTTGTTTATTTAAAAAGACTTTTATTGCATAATTTTAAACTCTAACATTAGGTACTATTATTGAACTTTACTACAATTTAAACTATTTAAATTAATTAAAACTATTTATATTTAAGTTTACACTTTGCCCCGACGTTCCGGTTGCTTTACAGAATACATGTTCACGGGGAGACTAAGATGGTAGTTGTCTCAATTGTTCTGAAGTATTGTTATTTCAAAGTACCCGAACATAATTTAATCTTCAGTGTTTCTATTTACGCAGAATGAGCTCAAAGTATCATGAAGTCTAGCTGTGTTTTGACTTATGTAATAAAAGTGTTTTATAAACAACGCGACAAAATCCGTATCAAGTAGGTTAATTTCATTGTATAACATTCGCGTAAACATAAGACGATATTATCAAAACAGTTATCTTTAAAATTTTGTTCCGGCTATTCTAAAAAAGACTATTGTACGAAATTGAAAGCGGTTTTCACTGTTGTATTGTTGAAGGTTTTACTTAAGACTGCGCCGAGCGTAAGGCAGATAATGACAGAGCTCGTACGGCGCATATTCAAATCGGCGCGCGGCCACCATAGTAAAATTGTATGGAGGATTTGAAGTGCTTTTTTGATAAATATGTATTTTTATTGTCAACCAATAACTTAAATATTTGGGACGGACGAATTGTAATATAACTATTTATGTTTCGTTTAAGCTGTAAAATTGGATAGATTTCTACTGTTATAATCTAAATCTGCAAATTTACGTAATTTTGTAGGCGAAAATATTAATTATTTTAAGTTTTTTTACACGGAGTAATTGTAAACACATTTATTGTTATGGTAAATGTATATTTTTTATTTGTATTAAACAAAAAGTGTTGATTTTATTAATTTAACTGTGACCGCCTGCTTTGGCACATTTCGCTCGGCGCAGTCTTAAAATCTGGTGCATGTTTCATCTCGATAAGATTCCTAGAAGTTGAGTATTTGTTTGTAGATCGGCTTTTTTTCTTTTTTACATGCAGACAAAGAAAAACCTAGAAAGTACTTATTTGCGAATGCCACGTGTACGAAATTGGGGACAAAAGCTAGAAAGTAATAAAAGGCAATATAAGTCATTCGAAGGCGATCATTCGGCGTTAACTAAATGCCAACCTTAGCTTTAAATAGTTATTGTAGCCGGTATTGGCCTCACAGACGTTACATTAACCTCTATATTCACATAAAATCCAATCGTGTCGTATTCACCGATTTCATTAGGATACTTTAAGATATCCCTACTAATTAATAAGTAATAGTTTTATTGCAAATGTGTGACGAAAATAGCAGCTGAACGACGTCCTTATTAAATAAAATACCGTTAAAAGATCAGCAAGTAAGATAAACTATTTATTTGTCCTTAAGACTACACATATTGTATTGTATGGTATAGTTGAAATCTCAATTTTAATATATACTATATAATTGAAGCGGTGTCGCTGCGGCTCAATAGGGTAATGCAAAAAATATATTACTTCTTGGACGTAGACGATACTAAGAAATAATATTTCTTTTGCATTTGCATGACACACCGGCGGTTAAACATAATCGGTTTTCAATTATGCCTGGCATTCCAATAATTGACAGGTAGATCAACTACTACAGAAATTCATTATTTTTGTTACGTATACTTACAGGGACACCGTAATACCTGTTTCGGCCAACAAAAACTACCTTAAAGCGATTTTAAGCCGCAGGGTTAATGAGATTTTCATTTAGCTCAGCTCTTGAATTACAGCAAAGAGCTCTCCCTATGATATTAACTTTATGCTCGAAGCCAGTACTGCAAACGAAATCATTTTAATCGTGCTAACGTCGTAGAATACTAAATTTCTTTTATTACTTCCAAGGGGTCAATTCTGGAGTTATGTAATACTGAACTGCACTGTTGAAATGTACTTTGTTGGATACTGTTTAGCGTTGTCATACTAATATTGCTCTTGAGATCTACAAGCGACTATGAAGTTATAATTCCTTAAATTATACGTCCGTGTGTAATTAGACTGCGTAATTGAAAATATTACATACAAGTGTTTAAAAGCTTAGAATAAACATACATACATACATACATAGATTCACGCCTGTTTCCCAGAGGGGTAGGCAGAGACTACGGATTTCCATTTGCTACGATCCTGACACACTTCTCTGGCTTCATTCACTTTCATCACATTCCTCATACACGCCCGTCCGTTCAAGGTCACTTTTGTGTGGATTTCTTTTAGTCTGCAACCGCAGCTGCATGTGTTCGAGTGGTTGTGTAATAGGGTGGAGGAACCTGCGACCCCATCTAACCTCTTTGAGCAGCTCATGTGCCATATTTCCCTAGTAAAATCACGTATTACTGAAAAATAAAATCTTAAAATAAAATCGGGAACGATATTCGTCGATTCGAATTTAGTCTCATTGGTTCCGCGGTTCTTAGCGTTTGTGTTAGCGGATAATCGTAAGGTCTCAGTTTCAATTCCTTGGATAGGTGATATTGGGTTTTTGGTAGGCATTTTTAGTAGCACTATGAATTCTGGAAATTAGCTTGGTAGAGGTTAATAGACTCATCAGTACGGTGACCTAGAAATTACTGGTGAAATGTGGGAGTAATATAAGTCTGTCTATTCGAAGTTATACAAGCGTGATTCTATGTACATATATGTGCTTGTCTACGCCTATACGACCAAGTGTCTGTGTACACTACGAATAGAGCAAAAACACAGCTGTATATCTTCATAAATATGTCGAAAACATACCTAAAGGTTTTACAAAACGCCGCTGTTATAGTTTCCGAGCGAAAGATAGCAATTTTTCTAGGTTTCGGTGTTGAGAAAACCCATTTAAAGGGTCAAATAGGCTACAGAAAGAAAATCGGTCTTCCAACATGTAATATTTAACGGAATAACTTGAACTGTGGCTACCAATATATGTAGCTTTGAGAATGTGGATGTGTTTTTAAGAAAGATCTTTTTCTTGTTTAAACACGAAAATAGAGTAGTGAGTGCTAGAAATCGCGAGCTCTTATATTTTATGTGACTTAGAAGTGCATGCTTGCGGCAACTGGACTGGATTCTTTTAACGTTCTAGTAGTAGTGTAGTTATATGCACTTAACCTACATATTCTGTTAAATCACAGCCCTCTTTCACTTTGCTCGCATGAACGTTAGCGATGACTAAAACTTTAAATGAGTGCGTTGCATGAATCACGCGCTACTAATGTGTTTTAAATAGAACAACCCAGTTTATATCATACGCATCAAAAACATCGGTACTTTAAAAAATACTACGCAACTTTAAACAAAGGCACTAAGTTTCTTATGAATTCGATGTATTTGGTACGTACATGGACTCTGATTTAATACATTTGCAATATAATGTTTATGTATTGATATGTACCCTATAACATTGTTCTACACTAACACTGCGCCACGTAGACAACAGATGCGTAATTGTATTTATTATTAATAAAAAATGCTTGACAACAAACAATATTTTACAGTACTTATTGCCTTTCATTTGAATAATTGCAAAATTGATCTATTCAATTTTTATTTGAAATTGCAACAATGCAAAGCAAAGTAATTTTACCATAAATTTCAATGTACAAAAACATTCTGCAATGTAATATTATTTTACTTTCACTAAGAAAAGCTTTCGAATATCTACGCGCAATTGCGTGCATTTGTGCGTTTATCAGAAGTCGCATATATGTTACTGGAGAAGTAATCGCTTGGACATAAATACACTTTAATTATTCAACCCCGTTTAATGGCATATTACACTGCAGTGCAATCATCGTTAGTACAATTGAATTGATCATATTTGAACGACCTTACTACATCGTCTTACAGGTTAAATTTGATTGTTTTTCAGGGAATACATTGTACCAACATTATTGAAGTAGATATTGTACACTTTATTTTAAAGGGCATAAAGCTGGATTTACATTGCTTTAGTACAAGTTTATCTTTGTTTTCAGTTACAACAGTTGTGTACGGTTACAATGTTGTGTATAAATGCATTTAATTTTGATTGCGTGTAAATAATTGTTCTTAAGATTATGATTTAGGGGGATTGTTGTTTTGTTCAGAGTTCAGTATTGTTAGGTCGTTGTTTAAATATTGACTTAGCTTTATTATTCAAGCGAAATGAGGTCGGCCTCAAGTCTAACTAGACACGACTGAATATCAAAATGGCCTCTGACTTCCTCAATTAAGAGGAAACTTGAAACTGCGGTGAGTTCCAGTCGAGTTGCCGCAGGTTTCAGCGGCGATTGTGCTGTGTTATTTTTCTGTGATTATGATGAAAAAACGTCACTATATAAAACCACTAGTGATATGAGGCTGTAACTTTGTTTGGCTGGCAACAGGCTTCCCTTTTTACATATTATCACGCCTATACATCTCCAAAGGGTGAAGCAGAGACTTATCACATCCGTATCTCGGCAGCCATATGTATAAATGGCGCAATATACGAGCAATCTCACTTCAAGGCGATGGCGTCCTGATGCCATAAACCTGATCCAAATGTCATTGATTTTCAATTTCTTGAAGGATGTACTGAGAGGCGCCGCGTATTAGGGTTCCATTGCATTATTAAGCAGGATGAGAGCGAGCGTCGATGATTAAATGATTGATTGCCTTTTATGATCGGAATTGACTTTCAGCGGAGTGCGTAAGGCATTATTCATTGGATAAAGATTAACTGACACCTGTCCGGATATTTGGATCAATGTTATACTGTAATCACGATGTATTAAATTTAAGGCATTATCTATTCGGTCTCTCCCTATAATAGTCGCTGTTCCTATACACAATACAACAACAAATTCGTTTTTGCTTGATAATTAATAACATATAAAATACAATAGTTATATTAAAATTTATTATATGTTTTGTTATGTTTGTTGTAATGACCAAGTTTTTAAAGAACTGTATATATTTTAATTTTTATATAATTTGTGTCAAAACTTAGATCGTTTAGTTTAGACTTTAGACGAATAGACTTAATATTATTCTGTTTGTTTTGTGTTTACAGTGACATATTTCATATTAGCGATAACCTATATAAGACCAGATATTCTAACGTAACGTACGCCAACAACAAAACAACAAATGTTGGGCGTTCTTTGGAAACCATGAACGACTACACTTGGAATAACCATTTGAGAATCACACATGTTTATGTCGCGTCTGAATATCAAACCCGAGAACGATATTTGTTTCACAATACGACAAAACTTTTACCTGTTACAATTTCTATACAAGTATAACGCAATACTAAGGCAAGATTTTTTTGAGGCTGTATTTACACTTCTTAAATATCTTGCCTTGGTATTGTGGTATACTTATGTTATATCACACATCTACGTTCTCAAAGAATTCGGTCTTAAATTATACATGACGAGTCTAACGTTGTGCTCTAATTTCACTAATCGGATTCTTATACAGTTTTTAGTAACGTATAATAACTTATGAGAGTAAAAACCGAATACTTTAATTTCTTTACATACAGCTGAACATATTCATAAAATCGTGAACGTGCTGCTGTTTACCGGGCAATCTTTATGAGCTTGTAAAATAACAAGATTAAATGTTAATTTATATTAATTACTGACCCTAATTACAATATATAATTCCATGTTAAAGCACAGGCAATTACTGCAATAACCTTTTTGCCATTAAGTAAAACATATAACATTGTAATGTCGTATAAGTAAAACTCAACAAGACATTTTCATACAGTGTTCCTCACATAATAAACATACAGCTTCATTACAATTTAATTATGTTTGTAGACAAAATAAAATAGCTGTTCCGTAACAGTATTTCATTTGAAAATGGGTACTGTTTAAGGGAACGTGACTGGCAAAAATATTACTCTATATTTCCTTATGTAACAACTCGGAAGGTGGAACTTTTCAAATAAAAACACCGCGCTGACTCAAGTTGAGATATTGGAAATGCTACTCGAGATACCGTATGAATCTTACCTCTTGGAACTTTGGAAACCTTTGTGTCGCTAGATAATCGATAATAGCTGAGATATTTAGTAGAGTAGAATAATTGGAACTGAAGTCAGCTTTAAAAAATGTTATTGTTGTTGAATAATATTATTTAGGGAGGGGTTTTATAATACTTGATCGAGCACGACCTTGGTTAGATAGCACAGTAGAATAAGTGGGAGATGTGGCTATTGATAATGATGACTGATGTGGTACGTTATTTATTTATTTTACATCAAATAGAACGACTTGCGACAATTTCACTATTAATTCACAATATTATAATATAAATTTAAAATTTAGCATTCACGCGTCCTGCTTACAGGACCTCATACATTCAAATAATAATACCATTCATTCATTCGCAAAAATATCAACTTCTGTGTTGAAGTTCAAGAGAGCTGCTTCAGTGACCGAGGTTTGGGTGAGTTAAAGCGTGCCACAGCTAGGCACGCTGGAACCGCTAGCAAGCGGTGCTTTCTACCACGACAATAGTTGTTAAGCACAAACATTAAATGCGGGTTTTACCTCTTTATCTGTGCGAAACTGGTAGATTGTTGAAAGGCAGGATATATGTATGTATGTATTCAAGCTATATCATAGGATTACCGCAGTCTCAGCTTTATAATTTTTACGTACCGTTATCGGAAAAGTGTGTATAAATAGTTTGAAGTTATTATATTAAGAGCTCAAAATATGTTTTAGTCTTAAATAAGTGCGCAGTCGAATATAATGAATGCAGAGTCGGTGCCAAGTAATAAGATTATATTTTTTGGCCTTCTATTTGGCAGCGGCTCCAAATTGGTTTGTCCGATGGGGGCTTAGTTAAGCCTAAAACCTCGTAGCTCATCACAGTTCTTGAAGATGGTTTTACGTCATAAGGTAAATGCGTGACTTAGTGTTCCCTATAAACTAGCCAACAGGTAATGCTACTGCATGCCTTCGTATATATGTCTATTATCACTATTCGTTATTTATCGATTATCTGTCATCAGATCCAGATCGAGGTTCAGATTTTAACCTTGGTTTACTTGGCCAATAAAATAAAAAAAGAATCAATCCCATCAATTCATAAACGAAAATGTTATGAACATACATAAAGCCGAATTTATATACCTAGAAGATCATTGAGAATCCATTTCTAATTTAGCCCGTCGTTTAAAAAAATTACGTGAATATTCTGTAAGGCAAATATTTCGTAGAAGCAAAAACGGAAATCCAAAGCACACACAATTTAATTAAACCTTATAAATATAGGTTAATCAAATTCAATAAAAACAGACTAATTAATAACGCAATGTATGATTGGCCAGCACCCAAGCAAAAACATGACACAGCGATATTCCTTTGATATCTTCATTTGCAATCCCCCGTGACGGGACTACTTGATAACAAATTACCTCTCATGTCATGAAGATTTATTGGGTCAAGCCAAAAACTGTGGCCTTACAAGATTAAATAGGTAATAACAGCTCTTATGATACCGATGAAATTGTAATTTGTGCTTTTCGTGATCTTTCTGTAATATTTTTGAATAAAATTATTGAATCGAGAAAATAACAATAGTACGTATTCTTTTAAGAACACAGTTCTTTCTTTTGGTTTCAAGCCTTGTGTATTAGTGCACTTTACAAAAATATATTACTAACAGACACAACTTACAACAATTCGTAGTTATATATAACTATGTATAGCAATACATAGTTATATATAACTACGAATTGTAATACATAGTTATAAATAAAATAAGCCATACGAAGCATCGTATAGCTTATTTTGCTAATATTTGGAAGACATACATATGTACATCCGATTTCGAATTGATCCGAAATTCGTACATAGGTGCCTGCTTGTTTACAAAGTAAAAACGTATCGGTGCGTTTTTGTAGGTTTATCAACAATAATGATAGCGACCTAATTTCCAAGAAGAGAAGATTATAACAACTTGCATTAAGATAAGTAGCTTACGCGTTCTTGAGCTAGCTATAACAACGTAACGTAATAAGGAAACTTGTCTTTTTGTCACAATAACTTAGGAAATCATTTACTATCACCGTTATCTCTATATTCTAGACATAAATTTATTAGCAGTCAGTTTAGCGGCACAGAACCAATTTATTATTGTTAGGAAACCTGTAGGTAAGTTACGTACGTACGTGTAGCATGTATGGCTAACTTTAATACAGGTAATATGGTTGACTATCCTATCTAACAGCTTCATGCTTTATATTCTAAAAAGGCTTATGCGTGGCAGTATCACAACGCTATAAAGACATTACTATGTAGTTTTAATTTACATATCTTTGCAGAGAAAATTCTATCTTATTACTATACTTACTTAATTCAAAATCTTCCTGAACTTTCATTTGTGTGAATAGTAAGAAAATGATGACGCTATGTCAATGAGAATATTTTAAGTTAGAAGAATAAGCCGCTCATCTTGTGGAGGAACGAAGTGTGAAGTTTCTATGATACAAAGCTAGGTTATTCGCCTTTGAGATTTAGGTTATCTTGCTCGGCGCCCACCAAGCAAGACCACCCAGTTTATAGACTGACGACGGGTGAAGACGAGGTTTTGAGGATACATATTATGGCTGGTTATGCTATTACTACCTAGTGACGTCACTTTATGACTAAGCAATTGTCGCTGGTGCGAAATAAAAAAGAAGACACTTTTAGCTGCAATGAAATATTCGTTTGGAATAAGAGCTGCAGCTAATTGCCAGAATATATTCATATCTGTTTTAGACAGTCTTTGTAAAAATGGGCTCGAACTACGCGTTGTCAATACATTTTAGTTAAAATAAGTTTAACATACTCGTTTTTAGTCAGTTTGCTTTAGGGGTAAACTTTTGAAATGTGATTATTTTAAGTGGAGACTGTTTCTAGTCTGACGTGATCTGGTACATTTGCTGCTTCTTTTAAAATGAAATGATAGATTTTGTATGAAATGGAGCAATACCAGGCCTCAAGCCAATCTTTTACAAATGAAAGAACACATTAATATAATAGATGTATTATGAATAATTCACGAACCAAGATTGTTTTAAATAACAAATCTGGGAAGAAGCTTCCAAGAATATGAAGACACACTTATTTATTTTTATTAGGTTTGGCGACAAAATGACTTTTTGCGTCGAAAGGTTAAAGGTGGGTTTAATCTTATGCCAGAATGATTTGCACTGTAAATTACTTTAATACTTTGAATTCGTTTAGCTTCTCTTTAGGTAAGACCCCTTCATTTCGAAATATAAATTAAGACGTTTTAGTATGTATACTTTGGAAATAAAACGGTTTACTTGAATTTGAATACTTCCCTAAAATTGTACTTTGTCACGATTAAATTGTATATTATTCTGCAGTAGCATAGGTGATTTATTAGGGGTTTTTTCTGAACAAAAATGTCAGCCCCATTATACACTTATCTTATTTGACACTACTATCGATGTCATGATGTCTATATCTAATAGTAATCAGTCATTTTCGTATTTATTTACGTATATTTACGGATTTATAAATGGAGAGTCTCACTGCTGCAGCGATCATTTTGTACAATACTTTAGTTTGCCGGCGTTTTCCGTTTTTTATTAACATACATATAACGGTCCCGCTTCTAATATTAATCTTAAAGTCAGCTAGCACTGATTCCCTCTCTACGGTTTTTATGTAAAACTTCTGACCCAAAGTACTCAAACTAATACTTCACTTCATGAATCTGTAACATCGGTCCGCGAATTGAACATGGTTCTCGTTGAAATCTCATTGGTCGTCGTTGGATGCTATTTGATCAAAACTTATGCATTGCAAATATAGCATTTCCTTTTATATTTTGACGAGTAATGTCGACACCTTTATCTGGTAACACAACTACGATATTTGTACATAGTTTGACGTCACAATCTACTCTCGTAAACCTTCTTAATTCCCTTTAAAATAGCACACAGTAGATAGCTTATTAAAGTATTGTACTACAGTAAGCACTTTTTTTTAAACGCCAAAAATCTCCTTCAACAATTACTAACATCTTACGTAAGTTGCCAATCATTTCCTTACACTTGATGGACTTGACAGCTTATTATAAGTTTGGCTTGTAAGCCCATGCAATATTTTTTCACTTTTTAATCACATCTATAACTTATGCGTAAATTAGAACAACATTGTTATCAAATAAATAGTTTACGAGTGTTCACAAACACACAAATTAAAACTACCTCTAATGTTACACAGTTATTATAGATACAAATTTTTCACAGGTTCGCACAGTTAGTATAATTTCTAAGCTCTTACCAAACCTCTTGTGTTCTCTGTATTCCTGTTGTTAATATATGATAACATGAATACATAGAACACAGACATTTATCTATGGCTCATGCAAATATTATTTATGTACATCCAAGTAACTCAGCTATAACTAAACAAGAAGTACACTTAAGCCGCTGTGACGTCAACGCAATCTAATTATTATTAATTTGTTTGTGATTATTCAATAACTTTATAAACAAAATATCGGAAACCAATACTTGAACTCCAGCAAAATTCAATAGCGGCTGAACAAATGGCCGTCTCTAAACACTTCCGCTTTAATACTGCTGCATTAACTGCTTCATAAATTCTTGACTGCAAATTTGAGTCAAAACAAATTAATTTACCGAAGCAAACCTCGTTATCGTTGCCATAATCGCGGTTACCATAATAAGTTTCAATTAACTTCGGGCTTAGCAAACACGTTTACTGTTAGTGTATTTTTTTTGGTAAATCGCCTAATAGCAGTCATTATTTTCTTGTTTAGATTTAGGTGTTACGTTTACTTTATGATACGTATCTATGTATATCAATGGCTTTATCTTATTATATATTTAAATTGTAAGCTAGCATTGGTGAAAGGTATTTTCTTTTTAATTTGATTCAAGGTCATTTTAAATCGCAGTCAACACAAATTTATATCTGGCTAATTTGATTGCATTGATTTGTTCCTATGGCTGCTTAGATTTTCTAGTATTTAATACCGCTGTCACTTCATATGACCATTTATTATAAGACTATATACTTAAATAATCCTATTAGGTCACAGAGTTATGATCGACAAAGACACACACAGAGAATATACATTTACTTGTTGCCGTGTTCAAAGTGGAACTGGCGTAAAATCTATTTGTAGAACTGGCAATATTGCATTTAGCATTGCCAATAATATTATCAATGATTAATTACTGAGCATTTGTCTTTAACTAGTCTAGTGAAATAACGATCTTAAAACTAGAGAATTACGAAACTGAATCTTGCAGAACATTTTGCCAATAAGAGGAAACTCGCTTTTTTGCATTCCATTTATACTTACATATATTGTTCTGACTTAGTTAACTTAGCAACTAATATGATTTACACGAGTGTTAATTTAAATTAACTATAAGTTCGAAAGCCAAACACGTGAAGGTATATTGTCAAATTATATACAAAGAACATCCAACTTATATTTCCAAGTTCTATTACGAAACTTGAGACATGAACACTGGAGAAAAGTAATTTATTAATTAGTATTTAGTTTTATTTGTTTACTTTATTTTAGGGTTGTTTATATTTTGCCACAGTTGTCTATATGTTAAGTCATACTTAAATTTTTTTTATCCAAATGTTTGATAAAAGCCTTCTCTAAAGATTTTTTTGGTATCTTTTAATTGTATTGTTGAGGTAAATGACGCATTTTTCTTGTTTAAATACAGGCTGAAAATTATAAGAAGGCTTTGGGAAGATTAATGTTTAATATATTTTCGAAATTTAAGACAAGTCAGCTTAACAAAATGAATTATTTGGCAAGGTTGTGGTTTGTTTACTAAGATATTTGTGATCTCTACTCTCGTTTATTTTACCAATTATCTTTCTAAAAAGTGTTTTTATTTTAATGCCAGCTTTTTAGCTCCTGCATTACAGACAATTAGAGTTTCAGCAAACACTTAACCAACAATCAAACAACGGATACAGAGAACATACAACAGACTTAGAACAAATCGGAGTTATTAAAAAAGTATTATCTCAGAATCACTAATTAACACAGAATCTAAAACTATGTTCTTTTTAATATCTGTCTGTTCGGGTTTCACGCAAAAACCACTGAACGGATTTTAATGCGGTTATTACATTTAGTGTGCTGCGTGTGAATCAGTTTAACGAAATAATTTGATAGCTATATTGCAATGTATTCGTTGCAACCATATTTTGTATGTATTATATTATTATGTTTATATGTATTATAAATAACTTCTATTCAGTACTTTACAGTTACTGTTAACATGACCTAATCGTATAATTTGATCGTAGTGAAATTACACATGTGTAGGTATAATTTATTACCTATATTCAGGACCCGATTCTACTAGAATCTGTCAAGCGCGCACGTTGTTTGCTCTGCGCGACGTTGCGTGTACGTTGCGTTCGCGTCGCGTGCCTGCTGAATACCAACACAGGTCAAACGTTAGAAGAACGCGCGCCCAACTAACGCCAGTTGTATCAGGCCTTAACTGTCCGTCTCATAATATATTATTAGGTAGATTGTGGATAACATTTTCTATAATATGATTTATTATTAAAAATCAGAATCTGTAATATTGATTCGGTTGCTTTTACGCTTTTTCCGCTAGTATATTATTAAGGTTACGGAAATGTAAAAAAGAGTTATACGATCTGAATAAGCAGAATTTTAAGTAGCATTAACGGAAACCGTGGGCGTGAGTCGTATATCGTTCTATGTACAGGGAAGTTCATATACAAAGCTGATATAAAATGAATTTCAACTTCACTTTTTATTGCATATATTAAAAGTCTCACGCCTATTTCGCCGATTGGGTATATGTTTTACTCCTATTAAAACGGTTTAATAAGGGGCGTTGCAAGTCTGCAAGAGAGAGAGAGTGAGTCAATTGCAGACTCCGCGCTGCTACGAAGGATTGATTTTCAATATACACCCAATAGGTAATAGTTCATTCGAACTAAGGCATCTAATCCGAGAGCTTATGCACAAGAGTCGTATTCACATCCATAATACCTAACTAACATTTTTCTTGAGTTTTATGTTTGGCCTAAATAATATTAAAAACCCAGTTTCGTTTGCATTTCAGAAGTAAAGCGTATTCCTCGAATGCAAACGATACTGGGCTTTTCAGTAAGTAATGTATGCAGTCTGGCGATTGGAACTGTGCTTAGTGGGAGGCAATAGCTGGAATTAAAAACATCATATTTATGGCGGAGTAGACATAAATTGTGGCTTTGTGTGCTAAATAATATAACTGCCTTATCCTTTTTGGGAAATTATTGGTTATTATATCGATTATGAGCGTCTGTCTGTGAGCTTGTCATTCAAAATAAATATTTCCTTTAAAATATGTAATTGAGATCACTATAACGATTTAGTATGATAGTTTAAATAAGTGTCCACATAGATTATTAGTAATTCTAATTATTACAAATAATAATTTGAAATATATATATGATTTATTTCGATATTACATACATAAGTGCATCTATCTTAGGATGAAGATATGCTTTTGAGTATAAAATGATACCTGTGAGGCAGCAATAGGAACCGCAGCATTACTGTAGTAATATTACCTTAAATCAAATCCTTATATGCAACTATAATTAGAATTTCGCTTCATTGGATTAACGTCTTGTATCTGAAGTTCAAAATGTATGGTCCAATATGCAAACGAAACAAACTTTTCTATTGTTATGTCATATATATGTTAGTTTACTTTTAGTATTGTGCTATTCTATATTAATCCTTGTTCCAAACAATGTTCTTAGTATTCAGTTGTAAGGCGTTATTTAGGATTATTGCGCGTCTAATTGCCCCAGTTTCGTCCAAAAGCAACCTATTCTATTCTACATATATGCGCACTTGTTAAGTAATGGTAATATAGATTAATTCTTTCAGTCCGACTAATTGGTACACGAAATGTAAGGTTATACAGTGTAAGTACTGCGAAATTCATTTTAGTGATTAATATTTGGCCTACTGTATATCGGACCTTGCACTGTGAAGGGTTTCTGGGTTTCGGCATACGTGATGAGTGTGTACGATTTAATTTCAACATTAAATAGACGACAGAAGATAGACTATGAAAATATAAGGCAAATCAAATGAAATAGCTCAACTTGGCGTACATTCTCCGACATCGGATATATTCTGAATTAAAGGCCAGAGGTTAAGAGTACGCCATGGGCACGCATTAAGAATATAATGAACGTGACGTGTTAATTATGTTATCTTTTTTAGTACATTTGTAAATATAGGTTATTAGATTATTTCATTTTAAAATTAATTATGTAAAATTTAATTAAATAATGAACGTGAACAAAGCGAGGTATGCCAGGATCGTGGCAAATGGAATTCCGTAGTCTCTGCTTACCCCGCCGTGAAATAGATGTGAGTCTGAAAATATTACTTATAATTACACCATAGTTTAATGCCTAATATTGCCTACCAAATTTCATCACTATGGTTAATAGACTCTGAGTTAAATTACTGCGACATACGAAAGGTCAAGAGGATATATTAAGGGTTTATGCTAAAAATATAACTATTATTGTTTATAAAGATATACAACAGTAAGAGTATTAATAGAAGGTATAAACATTGAACAAAAGGCAGACACCATTTATGAAACTATACCTTTGACTTAAGCTTGGCCTAAAACCTAAGGCAAGCTATCTGATAACCAAAATATATTAAGATTACAATATTACGCGTAAAAACTGGCAAAATATAACCAGATTTCGTTTAATGGAATTATGTGCGAAAAGTGGAGGGTCAAGCCGACACGAGCTGAATGGTTCTGCTATAAAATCCTTGGTAGTAACTATTTATGACCATAGTGAGGGCAGATGTCGAATAATATGGCCCTAACTGAATAGGGATTCAGAAAAAGATAGGTAGGTATTAGGATCTTGCGTAAGAAACGCCATTTCTATCTGATCGGATATATATTTATTTGATAAGCTTTGTCGATGGGGTAACTCAATATGTTATTTTTATACGAGAATATTGTAGACCAATTTTTCGAAAACCCTTTTGCGTCAATATTTGAAATCTATTTTCTTAATCAACAGAATTAATTATCTACTAAATTATTTAGCAGAATATTGCGTCATTATATTAACGAAGAATAAAGCAGAAGTGTCTCACACTCACATTCTGTGAGCTAGGCCCCACGTAGTAGGTGTGATTTCTATCGCCGTTAACCGCCCACAGTTTTAGATTTGGTGTTGTACAGAGAATTAGCTGACTAGTAAAACCCAATAACACTTTGTCTCAGGGTTACCAGTTGTGCTTATAGTTAACTAGAAACTGACATTGAAAATTCGGATCTTTTAATATTCATTTCGTTGATGCTAAGAGGTAATGAAATCATTTTTAGTTCAAGCTAATTACATTGCAAAAGATCCGACGTCGTCTGGTTTATTTCAATGATACATATTTGTAAATATTCATATGAGAAGGAAAAATTTGTAAAAATTCGCATCTAAAAACGTGAGCTGGGAAGCTTTTCAGTGTTTACTCTGTCTCATAATTCACGTTTTCATTCATTAAGTAATGCCATTTTTAATGGCCACGTCTTGTCGACTTGTGACATTTAATTGTTTCCCCAGGTGTTAGTGCTTTGCTTATTATGGTGTTATTTTAATACGTCTTTGAGCTCAAAAGTACTTCGTTTGGCTACATAGAGGATGAAGGAAATTATTCCTTTCTTGAAATTATTTCTGCATCTATACCATATACATTGTGCAAATTTTGTAGCTAATGCATTATTACACAGTTTCTCTTTGCGACGCTTCCTTAAGCCTTCACGGTTAAAGCAGTTTTATGGAGACTTAAGGCAATTTACATTTCGGGAAGCATATTATTTTGGGTAAACGCAAATATGACAGCAATGTGTGCTGTATGCATATTGCTAGTAGGATGCACAAACGGTTTTTACAAGAATTTGAAACACATTAAAGTAGTGAAACACAGTAAAGTAGGTATGTAGCAAAAAGCATTAAAAGAACAATGTTCTTTTAATGCTTTTTGCTACATACCTACTTTTTATATAATTTGGTCGGGTTTTATAATATTTTTCGAAACAATAGCAGACAAAGCTACTCATATGATAGAGCCATAAATTATTTCATTATTTTGGTAAATCTAAATTTAGTGGGATAAAAGTAATTAAAAATGGTGTAACAGCATTTCAATTCTGATGGAATGTCATTATTAATACTACTGTTTTGACCGCGTGAATCCAAAGAAAATGCGTTCCCGTGATAAAAAGCATCCTATGTGTAAACCCACGGTCACGTTCTATCTTGTGATTGAGTAACAACGTTATGAATGATCATATGAGATACAAGCATAAATTGTACATTTTAGGTACACTTAATATATCACTGTACAATAATCAGTGAGTCTTATGAGCAACTAGAACAAGAGAACCACTTTTGATATCAAGGGTCGTAACAGACACTGAGATTACTCATTTAAAGTACAATGACAGGCAAAACTACGTTTAGAATTTTGCGGTCACTTATTTTAAACTCCAAGGCAGAAGGGAGAATTCCCAATAAAATTAATACTTAGTGAACATTCGGCCGACTGACTGACGATTGGTGGTCTCAATTTTCATAGGCCTAAGTACAATTCACCAGATACATTTTTTGATTTGCCAAATGTAATAAACTTAAAATAAGCGAATAGTTTATTTTTATATCTGTTTTAATTTTTGTACTTATGTATTAGTTCTTATTTATATAATATGTGAATTTCTAAAAATACATTAGACAATATTATTTCAAAATTTTAAATAAATCTTCTAGTATAGTATAGAAATATTAAATTCATGTATTTCTCCTTAATTTCGCCAGATAACTCCACGAAATCCCGTGAACTGATAGGAGATTTCTGATAAAAATCTTAAAGAATAAAATTGATCGGAACCGGGGTTATCCGAGTTCCTGCTTCTGAATTTACGCTTATTACTTTACATTAGGATTTACAGTCAAGTTGATAAACAGAACATTAATTTGTTAAGGATCTGGATTCAATCAAAGTATTTGAGAATAACAATTATTATTTTTAGTTATATGTTTGACTTTCAAACGGTCTCCAACTAAGTCACTGGCATTAGTTTCAACAAGATAATATTTTTAGTACACAATCGAGAGTATGCAGCAAATTCATTGTTCCAAAGTTATTATTTGCAGTAAAACTTTCGACTTGAAGAGAAATGTACAAGATTTTGCTTTAATAGTAAATTGTTAAAAAGAAATGCTTTCTTGGAAACCTTGTATATACTTTGAAAAGTGACATTGCAGCATCCATATAAAAAAATAAATAAAGAATAGTGTTGAAAGATACATCAATATTGTTGTTGTTGTATATAAAACATATAAAAATAATCTTGCTAATGAATTCTAACTAGTTTTTATACAGCACCTGATTGAACTGTATTTACAACTATATTGCGAAATAAGTATATAAAATGTAGATATTTTATTAATTATCGATGTAAAATCTTCGTCCTTTCATTAAATTACATTCTGTATATAAATGGATCGTTTAATAGGTTTTCATACACTTACATGCATCATTAATTTTGCAATTAGCATAGTTATCGTGATTGGCTTACAATAATTAGACAGATATTATATCGCAATAGTATAATATAACTATCAAAATAGGTATTTCAATTGTCATATAAGTCATCACAAAGCCTTTGTAGCGTAATATTGTATAAAATGATTTTGAACGCAAAACCGAATTAATGAAAAGTTATGAGCTTTGATAACGTTAGTCTGTTATTCATTTTGAACATAAATATTCATTTCGTTGGCCAAACGTGTGATATAGCGTATTTACGATATCTGCGTGATATATGGCACAAAACAGTAACTTGCGTATTTAGGTTTTATTTACATCAAAAGTGATTGTAGATAAAATGTTAGGTATAATTAAAATCCATTTTGTGCTTAGGTTAGGAGATCGTTGACTTTGATGAGTCTCTATATTTAAATACACAAAAATTACGCGGTACGATATCACAGGGCAATAATATAAATAGTCTACTTCAAGGATTTAAAATCATACTTTAATCAAATTTACATAGTTTTCCAAGGGTTTGCTTAAATACTTCCAAAACGTTAAACAAAACCTGTTCGTTTTTGTTTAACGTCTACTAATTTAGAAATCATTGTGAGTAAACGTAACAATCACCGCCAGAAAAAGATTCAATATAAATCGAGCAAATGAAAAAGGCTTAAATCTGCAAAAAGTTGTTTTCGCTAGAAGTGTTTTTCTAATTGCTTTTATCGCTTCGCAATCTTTACGGCTTTCCGCCGAATTCTTTTTAATTAAGTCTACGGTTTTTTACGTTACTTATTTTTTGTTTAATTTGATTATTATTTTCTTTGAATCTTTCACGGTAATTAAACAAATATCGCTGTTCCACTCGTTTTGACTAAAACTTTCCAGCTAACGAAAAGTTATGTAGAGTAAGGTATGTTTTTTCTTCGATGTTGTAAAAGTCGATAAATCATTATTAAGAGTGCTCATTACAATAAGAAAGTGATTTGTAGTAATTTAAATATTGGTTTCAGCTATGAGATTTAAGAGAACCTAGTTGGTTTTATGTACTTAGATTTGCACATGAAAATATTTAAATTCGAGATCCTAACACGTGATTTAAGGTTTAGACATAAAAAGACATTTTTTACATTGTTCTTTCTCTTATTATTCATAAATGTATGTATATAAATGTATTGTAGTGGTTTTTGACATGTCAAAAACCACTACAATACAAGAAACTCATAAATAGAGAACTACTTATTGCGTTTCATATTTATTCTCACGTCACGTATACCCTGCTCATTGTCCCACGGAATCCTGTTCTTCCCCCATGCATATTAATGGGTCCAAAGGCCAAATAAAAATATGGCCTACGTGCAAATTGTTCGTTCAAAGTAAACTTGCTTTAATTGCCTAACTTGTTACATGGTGTTTTATGGGCCAAGGTTAGAAACACATTGTGTTACCTCTGAGTTTTTGGGAAGACTAGATCTTCAACTCGTAGTTTAATGTTTTGTTAAGTAAGTGTGTTTACATGTAATAATGAATTTGACCTCTGAGGTTCTGGATGTTTATTAACTATAGGTACTACAATAATATAATTTTTTAAGGTAAACAGACTATAAAAAATAATAATAGTTCTAGTCATTTTGAAGTTTAGAATATTGTTTTCCTTTCTAATTTTTTTTCTTCTAATAAATCTATATTATTTGTAAGAAATATTAACTAAAGAGAAAATTAAATAGCGTCATAATAATCCTCCGTATCGTCGTCAATTGGCAAAGTGCCCAGAAGACTGGCAGCATTTCTAAAATAAAACAACGGTTTTGCTTGAATAATGAAGACAGTATAACTGACTGAATTTAATTGTTAAAAATATAGACAATATAATTGTTAGAAACGGATATAGATATCATAGATATACAATAGTGTTACTACTACAATATTTTGATTTATTAGTAACAATTTCCACGTTAATTGGCAATACTTATTCTTTGTGCAAAGAAAATACCAGCCCTCTGGACACGTGAAGCGTCGATCAGCTGCTTAGCTAGGTCTCTATAAACAGAGCTAGCACTTGGACCCCATGACCCCAGCGTTTCGACACCAAACGGCTCAAATATGTTTGCTCTTGCCATCGTCGCGTACCAAGCTGTGTAGTTCAAACTGAACCGGAACGCCAGCGGTGCCAAGAGCCCGACGGAGTATGTTATTCAGGTTGGCGTGTCGTGATATACGTCCAGCACTCCTGATGCATGACAGGCATGGTGACCAAGACTGTCGACGGCTTCTCCACAAAGACACCGATGCGGAGAAACACAAGGAGTATCTAAGCGCAAACAGGAAGCAATGCGGAAGGTCGTATCGTCCAAAATTGTACCTATATTGGACGACGAGAGTGCCTAAAGCCAAAAGCCCGACTCCCACTTCCCCACAGGCAGCAAGCGGGCACGTTCAGCAGCACAAGACGACGTATTTATGAGATTTTCTCGAACTATGCTGTGGAACGGCCCATCCCACTGTCTCTGAGAGAGTCGGTTTTCGGGTAAATCAGTGCTTGGGCAAGCAGGTCTCCAAGCATTCACAGCGTCGGTCATGCACAGCACTTCAGAATTGACCAGTGTAGACGTGCCAAGATTTTCCTAATCAATTCCTCCATGCTATAGACCGAAGACAGGAACGCTAATTCTTTCTAATTTATGATAGGGATAGATAGATATGATAGAGATGTTTAAAAGTTTGTATTCTTGATTGATTACAACGTTGTTATCTAATAAAATATATTTTCCTATAAAATACGCTTATTTATAATGGTTTCTAGATAACACGCAATTCCGGGTTATGGTGTTGAGAGCGATAACTTAGAATTGTTTAAAGCAAATACTATACCATTTAGTTGCATACTTTGCACAGCATATTATCGCATCATAATAATTTTGTGACTTACTTTATACCAAACACATTTTATTAAGACTAATTTTTAGGTGAAAACGTTTCTTAGTACTAAAGCTCTTAACTATGTTTCTGTACCAACAAAAATAAACTAGAGTCAACTGATTAACACATTTGAAGTTAGTCCTCCGGGAAGCCAAACAAAGTAGCCAAGCAAACATAAAGTGTGCACTTATATACAGTACGAGAAAAATGTTTACTGGGATCTGTTACGTCACATTAAATGCTGAACTGAATTATTTTGTTAAAAGTTTCCTCGTCTTAAACGAAGTGCTTGAGCCAGCGCCGCTGTAATTCCGGAACTAATAGGATATATTAAGTAAGACGGCGGTAACTGCTATGCTTGTTTAAAACGAAACAAAGTTATAATGCTATGCTCACATATACTATTATCTGAAAACGCATAAAGTAGTCAGATGTATAAATGTATGCAATCTACACGCTAGCAGATTACCTATTTAATTACTAAGTGTTGTGGTTTTTCGCAACACTTAACGCATTGGAAATAACCAAATGACCAGCTACTATTATCGTTTAGTTAAACATATGAACTTTTAATTGACAGCCTCAACGATAAATAACGTTTATCACTTTTTATAACCTAAATAAAGAAAGAGAAACCAATAAACTATGATGTCAAAGTTGAACAAACGCAAATTTTCGGCATAATACGTTGATTTATCTCTGCCGCACACGAAACGTCCATATTTCAGATGTTCCGCATTCGAACAGACTTGTGCAAATAGAATATGGTGCGGAGTAAAAAGACGTCAGTTTTACATCCAATAAGTACCCGCTGCATACATATTTTAAACTAATTTTGAAGTTCACAGACTGGCTGAATTTGTTCGTTGGACTTTTCCTATAAATAACTTGGCATACCTGTTTATTTTTACTTGACTAACATGTTTAAAAGCCTTTGGAATAAAGATTTAACTTCAAAACTTTTATTTGGTTTTAAAACTTCGCTGGCGTCTGGAACATATCGTATAAATAAAGCTGGTGCAAGCTTCGGACTCGTGTTTAGACAGATTATAGTTTAATCATCTCTTCTTTTTGCCTTACTTGGTGTCGCTAGAAATATTACATTATTCTATGACTTGCCTTAAAGCTATATTTTGCTTGCTTTAATTGTGGACGAGAACATCGTAAAGAAACCTGCTTATCTGAGAGCTCTTTATAATATTTTCGAAGATACGTAAAGTCTACCAATCTAAGCTGGGTGAGGGGGTGGACTACGACATAACCGTTTCATAATGAGAAAAGGTCCGTGCCCAGCAGTGCGACAGTTTAAATACAGAGCTGATATTATTATATTATCACCTGGTAATTTAATTTGCAATCCTTGTCGCTTTAGAAACTCAAACTACGGTTTCAGTCATGCAGTCAACCTAAATCGGGACTATGACGGGTAACGCATAAACGCATAAGTTTTTTTAACTTTTGTATGCGTCATTTCATGGTTTATTATACATTCTTCTGCGTCCTTTCCTACACGGAATAAAAAATTTACTTAGAGCCATTGGTAGAAGTGGTTAAGGACTGGATTGCACTTGTGGTCGAGAGGTCGCCGGTTTGATCCCACAAGTGCTTGATAGCCTGTCGACCAGCGCCGTTGCAATGGGTTTGGATCAATCTACATCCATTGCATGATAATCCAAAATCAGTTCGGAAGAAATACTTTGATTCTTCATACAATTGTTCTAAAATATAAAATTTATAAATCTGTTTTCGATATAGTTCACCAAATATAGAATAGCAGTGTATATGGAATTGATGTGAGCTAGTACAGTATATAATAGAATGGGTGCGAGCAAACATAGTGGCAAGTCATGTTAGACGGAACGAGCATTTTTCTCACAACTTTATCGCATTATTTCCTACATTTATATATTGCTTAGTACTATAATTTTTCTCACATGTTATAGTTCAATTCAGATTGAATACGATGTTTGGCTAGTATTTATAGATTTTGTGGAGAGAATATTTATCTTTACGAAAGGTAGGACCAACCGGTATTGAATTTCAAACATAGATATGACGACTGGAGAAGTACCTTTAAACCTTGTTACAGCCCAGCCTACATAGCTGTGTATGAATAGAGTAATAAAAGCATTACTTTTTAAAGATTTGTTGTTAGAACATAGGAATCTCGGTAGGTAGGTCGGCCTCGATGGCGTAGTGGTTAGTGTAACCGACTGCCACGCCTAAGGTCGCGGGTTCGATTCCCGCACAAGTCAAACATTTGTGTGCATGAATATGGATGTTTGTCTTGGTCTGGGTGTTTCTATGTATAATATGTATCTATTTACAAAAAAAAAAGTATATATATATGTTTATCCATTGTCTAGTACCCATAGTACAAGCTCTGCTTAGTTTGGGCTAGATGGTGTTGTGTGTATGTGGTAGAATATTATTATTATTATTATTATCTAATCATTATCTATTGAGTTGGCAGTGAGACTACTTCTATGTAGTAGTCTCCACTTGTAACGCGTGAGCAATAAACTTTTCAGGCTACGGTTACCGGTACCTTAACTCGTATTTGTTTGTATTATAAATTAATTAATTGGTTAAAATTTCCATAATTCATTTTTAATTACATACCAATCAATAATTACACCGGCAGTGCTTATTTTTATTACGTTACCTGGCAAATCTGCCGTTGTAACTCAAAATGGTAATATTTTTTTACGAATAATTAGTTGGACAATTGGTTGAGGTTTACGGTAAAAGAGTACTGACTGGATGTCATTAGTCATCAGTATTCAAGTATACAATGACTATTGTTAGTTCTTGTTTTACAATATACCTATACTTCTCGTGTATTCATACGCAACATAGAAAAAATAACCACCAAATTGATAAATCGATCGAATCAAAACCACCTTGACACAATAAAGTAAACATTAAAATAACTATAATTAATTTGGAAATATGAACCTTAGTAATTTAGAAAAAAAGGTTTTGCCCAACAACTTCGAGTTATTTGTGGTCAACAAATTACATGTAGGTACTTATAAATACATGCAAATGTCTGTTATTTTCGGCTACATAATGGCTTTTCTATTGATATATTTCATTTGTCACACGAAAACTGATATTTAGATTATTTATGTCTGTGATCTTTTGACAAACGGTTCTATAATCCAAACTTAACCTACTTTTGGGCAGCCTTGACTTAATCGACTTAGATTTATTTTTTTATAGATACATACCTATGTATCTATTTTTATTTTTTTGTTCATCGGTTAGATACATCCTACCTACTACCTAGTAGGTAGGATGTATCTAACCGATAAACTTATTAGTTAGATACTACAAACGCGTGTAAATTGAATGCAATGTTAAGACTTATATCTACTTTTCGTTCTAGATATTACAATATAATAGAGTAGTGAGAGATCTAGAGAGAGTGTAAAGATATTACTTACATTTAAATAGTTCTGAAGATTTATGTGAACGAAGTTGCGGGCACAGATAAACATAGCTTAGACTTACACCTTTATATACATAGGCACACGTGAGTTACGCTCACATTTAGACAGCTCTGTTTTTGGGTATCAAATCAATCAAAAGTACCTATATACCGGGTACATTTTTAGACTGCGTACGTACATCCAATCATCATGCATAAATTATTAGAAATTATTTGTGCACTCATTATTTATTTATCATGGTCATGAATAAATAGTAAATAACTATATTTATTATACTAATAATTTATGACCTAAAGTAAATTATACGAACATACTTATCCATAATAAACAAACCTTTATTATCTATTCGTAGTTGCCTACTACTTAGTTGCGGTTGTGTAAAACTGCATTAAGTATGCAAACGGGTAATCCTATTGATGAAAGCGGTAACGGAAAGTGAATGCATAATAGTCTTCAGTAATATATTTTACTATTGTTACGTCTTTCGTATGCAATTCAATTTTATTGCAGCGGTGCTGTTTTAGAAACACAGCTTAGGTATTTGATGAATTACAGAAATGTACTATAGTTATTTTTTTATACTATAATATAATATCAGCCCTGGTTTAAACGTCCCACTGCTGGCCACAGACCTCATCTAAGGGTAAAAAGGGTTAGGCCATACTCCATCACGCTGGCTCAGTGCGGCTTGGCAGACTTCACATATTTTCAAGAACATTATGGAGAACTCTTGAACATGCAGGTTGCTTCTCACGATGTTTAACAATTTAATACACACATAACTTCGGAACCACTCCAAACGACTACTACTACTAACTCGCAACGGTCCCCCTTTTTGGGAATCGGTTGAATGTTCGCCTCTTTCCAAGCCCCAAGCACAGTGCCTGCGACGTAAGACGTCCGGTATAGGCGCGTAAGTGTGGGAGAAAACTCCGCTGCACATTTTTTGAGGACCACAGCTGGAATGCCGTCAGGTCCACTGGCTTTTCGAACATCGAGAGACTGCAGTATTACCGCGCTGGGCATCCGCTCTTAAGTATGCCCCTTGTGGCTTGATTGAACGCTGCCTTTAGGTGATCCACGTTAGAGTCGTGGAGAGCGCGAGCCCTGGTCCAAGCGCGGTACACTGTTTGTTTCAGTTAAACAGCATCAGCGCATTCACGACCGAACCAGGACCTTTTCCTGTCGCTGCTCGTGACATCACTGTATGGAATATAATATTCCATACTCAATGCATCGTTGAGCCCAAGGGATGATGCGAAGTTCGGCCGCATTCCATCCCAGTCTGCTGACGAGTAGTGCCACAGTCGTCGTCTTGCCTCCTCGGGTCGTGGGGGCGTAACAACAACAGCTGTGGCACAAACCAGACAGTGGTCTGAGGTGCCCAGAGGAGCACGAATCGACACACTGTACCGGTTCGGGTTACTCGTCAGCGGCAGATCGAGGAGAGAGGGCGCCTGACCTGCAATGTCCGGTATCCGGGTGGGCTGGAGTACCAGTTGAGACAGGTCATGCGTGAGAGCAAACGCATGGACAGTTCGTCCCGCGTGGTCTGTTTTGGGAGAACCCAACCAGGTCTCATGGTGGGCATTGAAATCTCCCAAGAACACCAACTCAGCGTTCGGAAACCGCTCCTGTGCGTCGTCTGCCACCTGACTCAGGTAATCGAAGAGCCGAGTTGTCTCAGGGTCTCCTGAATGGGATCGGTAGAGGCACATGCAGGTTTGGCTGAAAGAGCCATGATCTACGTGTACTCAAAGGATAGAGAAGGAAGGGTCCTCTAGGCAGTGTAGACAGCGACAGCAAATATCCACCCTAACAAACAAACATACCATGGCTTTCGCGAGGAAACACTCCTCTAGCACGTAGCTGGGGTATTGCAGGCAGGTCGTGTCTGCAGGACGGCGTATTTGTGTCTCCGTTAGAAAAAGCATTGCCGGCCGAGCCGTCTCCAGGTAGTAATGGACGGTATTAAGATTAGCGTGAAGTCGTCTGATATTAATAAACTCCACGACACAGGAAGAGGAAGCAGCGGTGGGGTTACGGTGATTGGCTGCTGTTAAACGACAATGCTTTGTTCGTGCTGCCATAGAGTGAAAGGAAGGGGAAACATGAAAAAAAATGCTGTGGCTATTGTCGCAGCAAAACGGGGCAAAGCGCAGAGCAAGTTTCGTCATATTACTGTGTAGTATGGCGATAGCCGATCCGACAGACGGAAGGATCCCTGTACCCTCCCGGAGGTGGTCGCCGGGAACCACCCTCCGGTCACCATTCGGCACGACGAGCCACCTCGAGATTATACACGGCATGATGAGGCAGCCAACCAAGTTGGTTAAACTCAGTTGAGCCTCTGGGCTATACCGCGGGCGGCTAGCAGAGCTCCGTTTCTACGGCTCTTCCTGGCCGCCGGGTCAACTCGCGCCACCCACTCAATGACTCTACGGATACTCTGCAGGTTTTTCATAAGCTGCGAGAATTGTCACCTAATATTTAGGCTTTCGGCGCTCTCATTCACCGAACGAAACACAGCAGTGAAACACTGCTGTTTCACGTCAATTTTCTGTGAGAGGGTAGTACTTCCCTGATCGAGCCAGCTCATTCTTGCTGTAACCAGCTTGACTCTACTACCTGTTTGTATTTTTATATTTTTAAACACCTAGCCAATTGCTTTGCCAAAAATGTTAACTTTCAAGCTTAAATTTCGTTTTGTTATGCTGAATACATATAAAACACCTGTTAAAAATCCTGTCGATATAGTTGATTCACATTTTTTAATTATTTAAGTCAATTACTTACAATATTCAAAATCTAAAACACAAGGAATTTTAAAATCTTACCAACATAAGATACAAACCTCTGATTTGAAATCTCGGAGTGGAGGTAAATGTCACATAACAGAAAACGGATGTATGATACAAACTGTCATGTTACTGCTTAAATATTAAATTATGAATCTAGTCTAAATTATCTATTTATTATTTATTCCGTTTATTGTATATTAAGATTCATTTATTAATGCCGCGGCCCCGTGCATTTATAAAAGGGTCTCTAAACAATACAAATTTATTTAGACAAACTCAGTTGAGAATACAAAACTAGTGAGATTTCTACAAAGCAGCTCCAGCTAACTTATTTATGTCTCTAAGATTAAAATGTTCGGATCCTAAGTAAGCAAATTAATATTAGTAGTTGGCGTAATCCTTTAATCGTGATGGTACAAGAGATAAGGTCCCTGATGCGATCTAAGACACATTATGGTTGTATTAACGGCTTTGGGACTCGCTTATCTAAAATGGAAGATGTTGTGAACGAATATTATGTAATCATAGCGCCGTTTGCAGATAGCTTAAGTACCAGAACGTGTTTTTTGAGATGCGCTTTGCTTACTGCATTTATTAGTCCGTAGAATATAAAGTTAGATTGTGTATTATCCAATGATTAGCAAACTACAATTTAGGATGAATTTTAATAGCATAAGTAGTAATACATTATAACAGTAGTAGTTCAATAGTGTCATAATTATGTACCTAAAAAAGTGTTTTAAAATAAATAACATGATTGAATCCGTTTAAAATAGTTTATTTAAATATATAAAAATGACTGATTGTTTTAGCTAGGTTTTATTAAATTTTATTATACTTATTTACTTGTCTTATTTTCGTAAAATATGTGTTAAAAATTAACTGTCCGTAGGTAAATGGATTTGTTTTTGGATGTAGAAACTGGCCACTAGTCATCAGACTGTCCGGTTCGCTATCAAACATACCGTATCGCCAGAAACACTTCAGCTACTAAATTGATGAATGATTTACTGATCATTTTCCAGAGATTTTTTACCAGTACCTTATATTTGTTTCAAAGTTGCCTTTGGAAAACGGTATTTCAAGTACGGCAATAGAATAACAAAACAAATAAAAATAAAAGTCAACTCTGTTTCGGTTTCTTTAAAACTTTTAATATGAAGCCACCCAAAAGTCGAAGCTACAATAGCCCGTTTCTTAATTCACAGCATTTGTTACACAAAAGCTGTATTCCATTGTCAACTAACATTCATTAAAAGTACCAGTGTACAGGTATTGTTTCATTTTGTTTTCTTTGTGTACAAGCACGCGTAATAAAAACGTTCAGCTGTGGGGTTATTAATGTGGCAGTACGTCACTAAAAGTCAGCGTTTTCTCAAGTGTATAGTGGTTCAAACAGAGGGCCAATTCATGTTATAAAAGCTGTTCAAAACAGAGTCAAGTTTAATAAACGTCAAATGTGTACAGAAACGTAATTTATGTTTAAATTTGACCTTTATTTAAATATAGGAGGAATTCGTTTATGATATTTACTATTAAATGAAAATTTAATATCTCTGTATTTAGTATCCAACAAATAAAAATATTGATCGACTGATTGATATTTATGCACTGTGACTAGATAGGAACTTTATTTTTATCAGTTTTTGTTATTACGAAAATTGTCCATCAGGTAATACGCGCCTTTAAAAGTTATCTTGTATTAAGTCATACATTTTTATCGTACAATTATAGATAACTTGTATAATTTTTAGGCCACCTTCAACCCTGTTACATGGTTATAACCTGTCAAAATGTAAGATTGTTTTCTGATTTCTATTATAATAGGACCTTCATAGAAACTTGTGGTCGTACAATAACGGCCGAATCTAAGCAGGACTTTCCAACAGCAATTGAAAATTACCAGTTCTAATTTATAGCTCTACGCAATTTGGATAACGATTACTGTGCTTTAAAGCAGCATTTCGGTAGCGGTCACGCTAATTAGACCGCTGATCTAACCGGGCAACTATAACACGACTAATGACGTTGTAATATTCGTATAACATTAATTAAACTAGCTAGGGTATTTATTTATCATTACAAATGGATCGATAGCAATAGAAAGAAGCAGTGACAAACCTAATTATTATTGAGTTCTAAAAAGTTATTTTATCAAGTAAAACATGAACGGGTACATTACTAAGTCATTTATCAGATATAGACCACATATATACAGTCAGTGACATAATTATCTGAACTCATTAAATAAATTTGTAATAGTATATTACGAATGAAAATTTATAATTGTTCTATAGTCATGAATTGTGATTAGAATAACTATCATTTCACTGTTGTTACAGTAAAAGATGGCAAATTACCATCATTATGTATATACGCAATTTAAAATTGCGTGAATATTTATCGACTTATGTCGCTGACTGTAGTATATTTAATGTCTAATAAAGGGTTTGTACTTTGCCAAAACACCTACCATTTGGCTTGCAAACTGTTTTTCTCTGCTCCAATATTGTCTTGAAACTAATTTGGTCAAAGGGACACCAATTTGTCCTTGTGTTTGTAAGATTTAACTAAAGACTTACATCTTATACACTAACTCAGTTTATTAACTTTGATTAAATTCTAAGTAGTCTTCTTTATTCATCTGGCATAATCATCGTTTTATCAGCTTGAATTTTAAATTCTGAGAAATGATCAAAGCATTATACATTTGCCTATATACAAAACTTGTGTAAAACGTTTTAATAATTAGGAAGTATTTTAAAGCATTTCATCACTTTACCTTAGCTAACAAATTAAATATTAATTCTGTTGTAGTGATATACTAGATGCTGACATACACAAGATGCTGAAATCTAATGTCTATTGTTTTACAAAAAAATTGTTTTGCTATCACAAGCAGCCTGTAGTTGGCACTGCTACAGAGGGCAGGAGAGATTTTAAAAAATTCTGTCGCCACCTATTTAATTACCTATTTTCGTATAGTTTTAAGAGTTACACGTAAATGGTACTGACTTTTTCTGTGTCTATACTCGTAAAACCATCATTCGTTTCAATGGCTGGTTCTAACTGTTGGGTATACAAACAAATAAACAAACTCTTTTACTTTAAGCTAACATTATTATGATATCATAACGTCATAACTTTACCATACAGCTTCCATCAGCTTCTTAAACATATTACAATGTCAGTACACATTGTTAGAACAGCGTAATAACATTTGAGATTTATACCTCTTTACATACTAAACTTTAAGCCATATTTTGTTGTCCCCGTGCATTTTACTGTATGTAACTTTTACAAAGTTATACTACCTACGTTGCTACTAAAGCAAAGTTTGGTACAGATTAAATTAAATTTACGAAATATAGTTCATAAAGTGAAATATAAATTTTTTTTTAGCTAGCACGCTA
Organism: Catocala fraxini; assembly: GCA_930367265.1. Lineage (NCBI taxonomy): Eukaryota > Metazoa > Arthropoda > Insecta > Lepidoptera > Erebidae > Catocala > Catocala fraxini. The sequence continues at coordinate 17,506,855 of OV884038.1, forward strand.
CATAAAAAAAAATATATATACCGCAGTTCTGAATACGATCATTTTACAAACATAAATACTCTAGAGTAAAATTTTGTTATACTTTGACCAATGTTGAATAAAAAGCGGAGTAAAAAGTAAAAATGTGCGAGTCCAGCGAAAAACGAACATTGACTAGATTAAAATATTAATGAAACATTTGCGAAGTTCTTATAAAGGGAGTAGATAGTAGAGGTGGAGTCTAATTACCTGATAGTCTAATTTTCGTCTTTCATTTACATTTATAATATTCTTTAGAAAACAAAAATGTTCCGGGCCCGGAATAAAATGGATAACTTTCTTTAACTTTATGATAATTGATGATGATTTTAAATTAGTATACTTTAGAAACATTAAGTAAACATATACGCTGTGTTGTATAAACCCACGTCAAAGTATTAAAATGAATGTGAATCATTTTCAATTGCCAGGTTCTAACATATTCTCGATATCTTCACTTTCTAGTTTCGGAGTAGAGATTTGTGTCGTCGACAAGCACGTATTTCACTCCAAAATGTATGTAACTTTTTACAATAGAGCACATATTGAACTTTTAATAAGCTTTGAAACGCACGCTTTGCGTTCAAAGCCTTAATATCTCGTATATTCTTTGAGCAGACATCCAGTCCACAGCAGATAAGTGTAGATCTGCATATCTACACTGATTTATTTGAAATGTTGACTACATTGTGCATTCTTTGTCCTTGTTTGCGATTGCATTTATGTTTGACTTTGATATCAGTGGCAACATTTAGTCTAGTAATGTAACCAGAGAATGGATTTGGATGCTAAAGTAAAAAATCATTTATTCTTTTAAATCACTAGCTAAAACTTATTAACGTCAAAGGTAAAATTTACTATTACGGTAGGCAGCGGCTTTGCTGTGTTCCGACATTGTTGAAGTCCATGAGTAGCGGTTACCACTTTTCATCAGGTGAGCCACTTGCTCCTCTGCTACCAAGGCAATAAAAATAATATTATGTCAGTTGCTAGGTTCAGGCTTAAGGTTGAGCCTATGAGAAGATACCTGTAAGAAACTCACGGTAGAGATCATACATTCGCGCATGTATGTATGTATATTTAATATAGAGTTTTCTCAAGGTCTTGAGTAGAGTAGACATATGTATGGTGATCAATGCTTCAACATTGGTGTAACAAGTTTACTTAGACTTACTAACACCGATTGATTGATATCTAACATCGTATCTTCACTTTAACAAATCAACGCAATATTTGTACTACTGCTTGACGTTTCTAAATGCTGTACAACTGGTGACTGAAATATGGAATACAAATAAGTAGAGGTTATATTTTAATTTAATTTTTTTAAAAGTTAACTAAAATCCTTCTTAGTCGTGTGCAGCAAAGCACAACTTACGTATAGAACAATTTCGACTTTGTTCTGTCAGTTCCTTAAGCACATTTCTGTTACAAGGTTAAACGCAATTGCGGGTTGTCCAAGACCCGGGTTCGTTAAACAATATGCATTCTTTAACGTTTTGCACGAAACACGGGTGCTTATTACTTCCGTCCTCGCTGCGTGCTTTTGTCTAATTATTTTAATAAAGTAATTATCGCGGGTTATTAATCTTGGAGGCTCAAAGATTACAAGCACGTAGGGAGTTTATGGCCGGTTTTGTTTAAACTTATTTAATGTCGGTTGTAGATGGTTACAACGTGGAGCAGAAAAATGAGGCTGTATTTAAAGAGCATAGCGCAAGCCCATTAATTTTATTAACCGAAGAAAACAAATAATAATATTATCAAAGCATTTTATTATGTTGGTTGTATAGAAAACGTGCACGGCACTGGGCTAGTTCTGAAAAGATGCAAATATAATATACTTATCTTAAACATTTATTACATAATATATAAAAGTTTTTCTATAAATTTTATAGACATGTTCGTCCAAGGCCTCGAAGGATTTATGTAAATTACTCTTTTAATTATCCTCTTTGGTGCTACGCTGACGTTTATTACAAAGGTATTTTAATATTCTAATAAACCTATATCTAAAATATTCTAATATACCTATATAGCATTAATCCATTATCTACGTGTATAATCTTATAATTATTTTTGACGTAATTGTTATTGGGTCAATATAAACGTGCTGCTAGTTTAACTATATTCAGTGTCAAGAAAATATATGTAATACGAAGCATTGAAGGTATTGTAAGGTATTAACAATAATAGAATATGTTATATCTAGTGAATACAACAATTCAGCTCAACTAAATAATAAATCAATATCGGCATAACTTGCACTATGCAATTGACGGCAAAATTGCTAATATTCAGCTGTAAATTCTCTTTTGCTCTAGAATATTCCGTGGTGTTTAGAGATTAGCCGCGCATGGCATGCGTTATTTACTACTACACACATTTGGCTTAACCGGCGTTTAAGGTCTACGTCCCGATGTGGGCGATAAACGATCAGCGATTTTTAATATCCTTGCTAAATAATAGGTTAAAGGCCACTTTATTCACTTACAATAAGTACACATTGAGTGTTCACACAAGTTTATTCATTTTCTCACTTAATAAACCGTATAATAAAGAAAGTAGACGCTAGTGTTATTTTATTACAACTTGTTAATTCATCGTGAAAGGAATCACGCCTATTAAACAAAAATGGTTTGTTTGTTGGAAAATTGTAAGTATGATATCTATTTCATAAGATCAGAACAACCAATAGTATTTCTGTATCTTCTTCGAAGTTCGAAAATCGTTCATGTGCACTTCAAACATAATAAAAGTTTCATATGGTAAAAAGCTAAACATGCATGGTTCCTACATTTTTTTTTTATTCGACTCCATACAAGCATACGGCCCACCTGATGGTAAGTGGTCATCGTAGCCTATGGACACCTGCAACACCAGAGGCATTACTTGCGCGTTGCCGACCCTTTAGGAATAAAAGGAAGTGGGAAGGAGAAGGAACGGGAAGGTGGAAATAGGGTGATTAGGCCTCCAGCACCCTCACTCACCGAACGAAACACAACAGTAGGAATACTGCGGTTTCACGTCGATATTCTGTGAGAGGTTTTTCCCTCCCCGGTCGAGCCGGCCCATTCATGTTGAAATCAGCAAGGCTCCACTACCTACTAAATAATTTATGAATGTGTATTAGAAGTTTGCACTATATGTAGGATATATATATAGTGCAAACTTCTAATAACCTGATTGCAACTGTCCCGGATATACAAGACAAACAAATAGATACTATTTAAACTTTGTTCTATCATTGAATTAGAAACCCCTTGTAAATGCCTAGCGGTCGTAGTAGACAGTCGCAAAATTACATTCAAGTAATTATATCACATCAAATTCTTACATTACATACTCTCGTTTATCGCTACCAATATTAGCTCGCTCCACTCTTTCAATAGAGCACAAACCTTAAGTACTAAGGATGCACCGTCACGCTCACATTATGTTGTTCGAGAATTAGCCTCCTATTTCCTTTGTGCCTACTATGTTATTTACAAAAAGCATAGGTTATGAAGCGTGGGTGGAAGGCTTTGAAGTAAAACGTACGTTAGTCTTTGTGACTTAGCTATTTTTGTATTGTTCGTATGTTTTGAACTCGGCAGTTTTCTTGTGGTTTCTTACATTTTTTATCGAGTTTTCTTTATCAGTTATGCTTTTGTGTTTTTCGGAATGGATACTATGCAATAATAAATTGCATATTATAGAATGCCATACGCCAACTAATAATATGTAATATACTAGCGGATCTGATAGACGCCCTGCCCGAACGAACTGACCACAATGTCACCTACCGTAAACCATGTGACGATAATCGGACATTTAGGAGGAATTCAGTGACATCAACACGTACAGAAGAATTATATATATGATTTAATGCCATCCTATGATAAACTCGTTATTATCATCTATACTAATATTATAAAGCTGAGTTGTTTGTTTGTTTGGTTAAACGCGCTAATCTCAAGAACTACTAGTTTGAATAGAAAAATTATTTCAGTGTTGGATAGCTCATTTATCGAGGAAGCCTATAGGCTATATAACATCACGCTACGACTAATAGGAGCAGAGCATAAATGAAAAATGTTTCCAAAAAGGGGAAAATTCTCTTATGTGAAGCAGACGAAGTTGCGCGGGTCAGCTAGTTGAATATTAAATCACTTAGGATGATGTGTCTTCTCTTGACTAAATGAGTTGTGCCGGTAGTGTGCATTTTCTGTGAGAACGGAATATTTAAAAGTCCATTTTTCACTGTCCCCAGAAGATTGAAATATAAATTCCAAATTTCACATTTCAAAAATGGTAAAGTTCATAACCACAGACATAAATAAAATAGCAACGGTTCTTTAGCTTTGAATTTAAAAGCAAAGGTAACTATAATAGCACTTACTACATATATTCTATGTTTTGGAACTGAGTAGTACAAAATGTGAAAATAACGAAACGTAGGCAAACAGAGAAACTTCATATTTTTGAGATGCGGTATTCCAATCGGCCGTTTCATGTTTGAAACTAGATTGAAACTGGATTAGCCAATCCATAATGTTTTCAGGGTTCAGGCATATGATGTTAAATTTTAAAAGTCTATGCTCTTTGTATTATTGATGATATGAACAAAATTTTTCAATAAATATGTGAATAATGTATTAGCTACAACCGCAGAAGCTAAAACAAATTTGATTTTCGCGATTTCATTGTATCTGTTGACAGATGTGCCATCTCCTCGATGCTTAGTAAATATTGTACATTCAATCGCGATCTAATAATCATGTCTGAATATATGGAAATATTATAGGTCGTCATCTATATTCAGACTTCATATAGGTATAAATGAATGTGGTGAATCTACTGCGTTATGGAAGCTTATTTTTTTCTTTCTTCTTCTTTTCGTGTAGTTAGTCGCTAACCTGTTGTCAAGAGTTGTTCAAGCCGCTCGTAGGCCTCTGACATGACTTAATGACTACTGAAAAACACCTGATGGAAATTTAAATCATGATTCACGATCGGTAGTAGCGCACGTTCACTTATCCACTCAACCAACCAGTTAGTTTAAGTGAAACCTCTGACACTAAAGTAATTTATTTACATAACTAATCATAGATAACTAACTAGGTAATTATCTATTCGCGATTTGGTCTAAGCGAATTGGCAGCTTGTATTAATTATCGAGCTTCAGCGCAATCTAAACATCTGTAATCGGAATCTAGGTTCTAGTAATGTCAACAAAGAACAATCAATTAATTGAATTAGTGAGTTTCTGTTGTGACTCTAAACTAACGGATGAAAGACTCCATTAGAGCATCAGTTTGTTTTGATTGCTTATTTTGATTTAATTAAGATTGAGCGACTTAATAGGACTGTAGCATCAAAATCTTTGCCAGAGAAAAGATTTCTCTCGCAGCGGTGATAGGAATCTTGTGATTGTTTGCCCACAATCCTTTCCAGCTCAACCATGTTTGGTACATTACTCGGATTAATGCGGTGTGACAAATTCTTTGTGAATATTTTATCAAGGTTCTACATACATATGTACGGTATGTAACTACGCCTGTAGCGTAACTTTTTCTATCCATTAAATATGATTACAGTAGCCTTAAAATACGCACCTTTATAATCCGTCACGAGAAATTTCGAAATCCGCACGTAAATGTTTTATACACCTAAAGCGTATCTTTATAAAAGTGCCTTAGAGATTCCCGTATTATAAGAGATAAAAGTATTGCAAATTACGTATCGTATCAGTTCAGTTCGCAGGTTCCACAAGGCCCTATAAAGCTTACTGATTAAATTTGCATCGGATCCCGTTTGTATTTTAAAGCCCGGTGCTCGTGTTTCCCACCTGTGCCTGAATTTAGAGCGTCGCGCACCAAGACGGCTTGAGAAATACTGATCTACATGTGCTTGTAAAATACAAATCTATTTGCAATATCGCCATATTTAAACATGTCACTTTGATATTCGAGAAATTATTTTGTAATATTTTGTCATAATATATTTTACCTATAATTGTAAATGTGTTTGTCTATAGGTAAAATGATACAATTTATATAATTTTTAATTTATATGCCACAACTTCAGTATGTGATAATAACTAAGACAAATCTATATTAAGATAAATGTAAGTCATTTTTATGTTACGGATGTTAATAATTTCTAGTAATCAGTTTAGCCACAGTTTAGGCTCCTATTTACCATACTGCTGCTTTAGAGGCTACCATCAAATTTTATTAAATGCTTGAGTATGTTCAGTAATTGTTCATGGAGAAATGGTTGCAGCACCTTACAGCTCTTATGATTTGTAAACAAAAACTTGACGATTAAAAAGAGTGACCATGAGTTTCTTGCCCGTTCTTCTCATGAGCCCTACACCCTTGCTTTGCTGAACGTGGCAGTAAATGTAAATTCGCAGAAGAAATTTGTGTAAATTTGACATTCATAAGTGTTACCTTGTAACCTAATCTGAATAAATTTATTTTGATTTGATTTGATTTGATTTAGGCGTTGCTGTATAATTTATAATGTAATCTCACCATCCATTCTTCGAGATGTATGTTCGATGTTATAGCATCCATAATTAACAGGAAGAGGTATGGGCTAAGAGCCGACCCTTGGTGCAAGCCTACCGCTACATCGAATCTGGCTGTGATACCAGCTGCGGACTGGACTTGTGTACGGCATTCAGCGTACATGGCTCGAATCAACTTCAGGTAATTTTCAGGCACTCCTTTCTTCTTAAGGGCCCACCATAAGACTTCTTTTTCAGTTAACATTAACCTTAATTTTAAGTATCATGTGTGTAGATTAAAATCAATAAAACCAAGTCAATTTACTGACAATATTTGGAGCGAGTTTTGTTTGTACTTTAAGCCAAGTGGCTCGGGCCACCTGTGCTCGTTTCTGAACGCGTTGAATACAATATAACCCGCATAAAATGGAAATGTGTGCAGAGAATACTATTGAAATGTCCATTATTTGCCCTAATAAATAATATTGAGAATAACAAATGCCTTTTATAATCAAATAATAGCGATATGCGAAAATATTTTCTATAATTTTCCGGTTGGCTTTTCAGATTAAAATTCCGGTCGTACTCAGAATATTTTAAAACTTTGCAACGATTTCATACGTTTAATTTTGAATATAAAATTCTTTATCAAAGAACCCTTTGAACGTATAAATTGTGCGCTCAAAAACCATGAAATTTCCCTAATTGTTTATTGGTATCCTTTTTATAGGGATTTCTAATTCTGTCGAAAGTCACCTAATCAAATTCAGCTGTATTTATTTATACACCGTAGTCGCTTCGCCAGTCGACTACTAATATCCGGTCGTTAGAAGGCATATTAATCAATGCTCCCCCAGAGCGGCAATAGCAGAAGGTCAAATTTGTAAAACAATCACGTTGATGTTGTGTTTTTAAAATAAGAGTTTTGGGTTGATTCGGTTTGTTTTAGAAGCGAAGGTAATTATCCTCTATTGAAACAGTAACTTGGAATTGATATTCGTGCTTTATTAAATATATACCCTAAAAACAGTATTTTATGTTATTTGTTAATGAGGAATCAGATAATTAACAAATACGTTTATGTATTAATTATGTCATCCGTGTTCACAAAAATAAATGACCGGCTAATGATTTAATTGTCAAATTTACTGAATTGGATTAAAATAAAATCAGAGCATGTTCAATAATAAGATTAATGAAACGTTACATTGCTGTGCAGTTTTGGTAACAGTCAACGATCAGCCAATTAAACGTCACGCTGTGAGATACGAGGCAAATAGAAGTATCTAGAACAATATGCGGTTTGTTGACTTTTTATTCTGCCACCAGGGGCCATAAGAAAATACATCAAATTGTTCTTTATTTTTAAGTTGACTAGACCCGTCTGATGGGTAGCGATTACCGTAGCCTATGATCGCTTGGTTATCATCACGTGCCTGGCTGAGCCTAGTAAAAGTGTTAAAGATAAGATAATAGGAAGGAAATGGGGATATAGATAAATGACCGTTCAGAACTTTTAGTTACCGTACAAAATTAAAGCGGTGACAGCTCAATGGATAAGGTATTGGACTTGCGATCGAGAGGTCGCGGGTTCAAATCCCACCCATTGCACTACTGACGTAAACTTACTCCTAATACAAGCATTCTATCTTAGCTAGAGGAGTTAGCAAGAATACCAGTAATTTGAAATACAAATGGATAGTAATTAAAAAAAAAATTGTAGACGAACTATACTTATGTCAGTTTCCCGGTACGCCAGTTGTCGAAAGAAGTACCACTTATACTTCTTCGGGTGTGTTCTCTTATTCGTACCGTCGTCAAGTAATAGACAAACGAGGATACTTCCTTCAAAAGGTGCTCGTAAAGTGAGACAAGTTGCCTTGTCTTTAGTGATTGTTTAGTACAAAAAATAATTGTGCTGATTTTAAAATTGAACGCCATTCATAATCACTAAATACGTGGTTCCATCAAGCAGGGCGTGAAAATTCACCTTCTTAGGCTTCTGTCTAAGTAAAGATCTCAACACCACTTCACGTGTGGACATGGTGTGGAAGGTTCTGCACGTGGACTACGCGACGGCTTTCCATAAAGCACAGAAAGCATTTTAAAAGGTAATAATAAAAAGAAAGAACATTGTATTTTACAAAACATTATTTTATGTGTTTTGTCATAATTTCCGTATCAATTTAGAATAGACAACAACCTCTATTAAATATTCATCGAAGTGTAAAACTCGATAATATATCCTTATTCTTATCTACTTTAATGGTTTCAGTTACCTAATTTTTTGGGGAAAGTCACGTTTTACCCATTTCGACTAACTTTACCCATTTAATTAGGATTTTGTGATGGGGTGTTTCCAAGAATTGGACATTGGAGCCACATTTTCTTGTTTCTTCCGCACTTTGGGATACGTTAATTGTATTTTCTTTTGTTATTCGGCCAGTGTTTCTGGTGTTCCGCAAATTGGGTAGCATTTTAGATACATACACGTATAGTTACGTTTTATTCTTGGATCTTTATCCGTATCTTTAAATATTCATAGATAGTCAATACGTAATTGCAACTATTTAATTTTATTTCTGTATCACTATAGTTAGACCAGTACATATTGCTTTTGGCATACTCTACAGTCATGTACATGTGTGCACAATATTTAAAATACCTAAGATTCATATTTTTATGTGCATACAAGTTAGCTCGATATGGTTATTATGTTAAAATATTTTTATGCATTTATAAAAATATTTTAACATAATAACCATACTTGCAATAGTTGTAGTAACAATCATTGACGTACCTTGTCATAAGGCATAAGTTTGGATTTATGTTAACGGTCGATCGGATTCGAGATGTATTTGTATTTTCTGTCGATGAAATTGGCAGCAGAAAACAAATTCTAGTAATTATTTTGCGCAAGGTGGCGAGTAGACTAAGCCCATATATCCTGGATTTTAAAACATAGCTGGTAAAATCTGAGTATTCTCCTTTACCTACCTCTAAAGGAAAATACATATATGATATCATGAATGTATGTGTGCAATAAATATTTACTACACCCTACGTTATTTTACCTGTGTAAACCTTCTCAATGTCAACTGTATATAAATAAATAGTACATCTTTATACCGACGTGATGCAACAAATCTTTCTAGAAATACAAAGCCATTAATAAGATCAATAACAGTTTAGTTGAAAGTAACAAACTTGGCACCGATTAGCTAGCCAGTAATTGATTTGATGCATATCTACCGAAGGGAGGGAACGTGAATAAATCAACGCCTCGTATAACTAGTTGGCTTCAACGTGAACAGTTGTACATTTATGTTCATTGTAAATCTTGATAATAAAACAGGTATCAAATCCAATCTTTTAGATTGAGATTTATATATTTTCGCTGTTGTATTTACTATCTTACCAAGAGTTCTCGTTCTGAATAAGATGCCTTATACACCCACACACTAGTTAAACTTTTGCTTGATGATTTGGAAAGCATTAATAAGGCGTGTAGAAATAATCCAGATTTAGAAGGAGAGGACGCTTATCATCTGTCATTGGTGTGATGTAGAACCTCAGTCGACAGCTTTGTAGTGGCAGTGCTCACAATACACAATCGCACATACAATCCATTGAGCAATAGAAAGAACTGAACTCCCCAATAACTGCTCTGATGATTAGTGTGACCCTACTTTTAGAAAAGAACTTGTATATTATACTTATAAGTAGGTACTTTTCTATGACCATCACGACGCTAATAAGTTCAAAGGAGAAGTAATACAGGACTAGCTAATTGTCTTCTACTGGGTGCAGTTCCAGACTTCGCGTAGGTACTTACCGTAGTTAATTTCTTGGCAATAAAACCCCTTAGCACTTATCATAATTCGGGACTCTTAGAACTGAACACTGATGCATAGCAAACGCGTTCACTACCACTGCAACAGCAAGACAGTCAGTTCAATTAAAACGTGATAATCACAAATACCACAGTACCTACTATACAAAATTTACCAACACGTTTAATAACCAACCATGAATAAATAGTATAACATTTACTATTTAAACGCATCAAAGCTATACTTATTAAACATAAGGTTAAGTTATCCAAAGAACGCAACGAAACTATGCTGAAGTTATTCTCGTCATAACGTTATATAACAATAACTGGCATAGTTGGCTACACTACTCAAACTTGTTACGTCCATATAAACATACATATGGGTACCTATATACAGCTTATACTTGCTAAGTTAGTTACACTCGAGTACTCCAGGAACCAGTCATGTTGTACGTTAATTACTTTACTGTTTACATTTACGTAGAAAATTAAAACCTTTCCTATGAAAGAATGTAGAATGAATTTTACTTCACGGTTGTAGAATTCAAATTCAAATTCTAAACGTAGGTGTTTTATGCTTTGTGGAATAGTCTGCGTGTATAATTAGTAGGATACCAGCCCTCATATCTATATGTGAAGCGATAACCTAATGAGAGACAGTTGGCCTGCTACACAGAGGTCTTATTTTCAATCCCAAGGCTACCTCTGCCTTTACGAAGTTCTGTGCGTATTAACATAGTTAGTGATCGTTCGCTTTAATATCATATCGTAAGGAAAACTGCATGTCTAAGAGTTCCACATAATAATCTCGAAGATATGTGAAGTCTGCCAGCCCACACTGGGCCAACAGACTACTATCTCTCTATATTATCACGAAATTAAATTGTCATGTTTTTAGCACGTGGTCAACTAGGGAAGTCTAAGTTGCGGAGATAAATTAAATACTGTAAGTCGCAATTACACGATCTTTAATTCAAAAAGACGGAAGTTAATACAATATCTAGGTTAAAGGCAATAAGAAGTATCTCAGGACGTGTTTCTAGAAAAGGCTTCGGTGCGAGGTCCGGCTTGAGCAAAGATGAGACACTTATCTTAATGAGCATCGGCAGGCGAAAGAGCGCGATCCAGGGCATAGCCGTGGTTTTTATTTGCGGCCACGGGGAGAGAGGCGCTCCCATGCCACTGCAAGCGCGGCTGCCGAGTGGTCTGCGTGACAAAATGACTGTTAAGCTGGAATTTGGGTTCAATACAAGTCAGGTCAGTTCTTAATGCGACCAACATATAAATTAATTTTAAAAGGCAGAAATGAAGATCAATACAGACATTCATTAACATAATTATAATCAAACGCATGCCAACAACTGTGATTGACTGACTACCCCTTGAAAATAGTTTAATTTTGACACGTCGTTGATTAGAAACCGTAGGTGTTAAGAGTATCAAAACGAATACGCTACGTTACGTCGTGAATCACGTTGCATTGCGATCTGGTTTAATACCACTTTGGGGGGAATGTTCTTTGAGTCGCACGAATTGGGTTTTGTCTTCGCCGAACACCATTTATTTATTTATATAAAAGCGGCAATTGTATGAATTCAAAGAAGTAAGGCCGAACTTAATGCGCGGGGATTTGAAATATTCAAAATGCGGACATAAAATACATTCAACTGCACTCTCTAAAATACAGATTTTATTTTAGCGCCGAGTGTAAATTCATGTAATAGAATTTGGTCAATTATCAACGTATAATCTATAGTCAATCTAAATCTAGTTGCAACAAATTTAAATATTTTTAAACTTGTTCTTATGACACTGCACTAACAAAATTGTTCTCGATAAATCGTTTTGTAGTTTAACAAATACCGATAACTTTTTTCAATTACTTAAAGAGATTATACTGCTATCCAATACTTACGTAGAAATGGCGAGGATTTTGTCAATGTGAATTGTATAGATCCATTTAAAAATGGACTAGACTAGACCAATATAGCCGCAATACTTATGGAATAGAAATGAAATTTATAATGTTTTTCTATTTTTGTTCTATTTTTTTTGCTTCTCATTTATGGATCTTACCACTTTAGTTAGTGTATAGGTATATATTTACTTGTCTTTACTTTTTAGAAAGTTTTGTAAAATTTAAGGGGTGTCTAGCACATAATTATTTTTAAATTTTTATGCTTCCGCTCAGCGGTGAATTTCAGTGAAAAAGCAAGCAAGCCTGAGAATTAATAACAATACAAGCATGTATCGTACCAATACAGAATTATTTCACTATTGTAACAACTTTAATCATACACGAAATTTTACGGAGAAATGCTATTAAAATACGGCGTTTATTTTTTGAATAAAGCAATTAAGTTTTAACATGTATTTACGAACTTATCTACACTGTGACGTGAAAATACATTGTCTGAGTAAAGCGCCAATACACGATACAATGTAATGGCTACCATTATGTGTGGGATATTAAAACTGGGATATTGATGACGTTGTTGTTAATATTATTATAACAGCGGCTTTTAATGTCGAAGCAATTTAATATTAAATCAGTCTTTTTTAATAAAATGCGGCTACTTCGTAGTATTCTGTACAACAGCTTTTATGGTATTTTTTGCTGTTGTCTTTTTTAATCTGTATTTTAAAGAAACTGGCATGTTTTAAAGATTATGAGAAAGAATAAATACTTTGTATTCCCTTTTCCATTGGTTGTCTTGCCTTACCTGTCAGTAATTGGAATGCCAGAGATGATAGAAAACCTATTGAATCTGGCCGCCGGTGTGCCGCTGCGACTCAAAAGGGAACACGTTCAACTTGGTAAACATATTTCTTTGGCTGTTAATTAGAAACCATTATGTTGGTAACTAAATTATAATGAGTGATTATAATTCAGGTCATCCAATTCACTTTCTTATCATATTATTCATATCTAGACTTTGAAGTGGTTTAGAAGTTCGAGAATTAAGTAGATAGAACTTTTAAGATGTTTTTCACCCTTGGAATTATAATTTGGTTACTCTCTGTCCGCTTGGTCACTGACCAGAAGCAAGATTCTCGGCGTGCTAAATAACATAAATATTTTTCTGATGGTATTAAGGTGCCTCTCTGCTAGGGACTATTTGAAACTGGATGCAAAATTTACCATGGTGACGTGATTTTTTTCGTTTAGTTTAAAGCGGACAGACAGCGAGGGACTTTACAAACATTCAAACAACGGACACAAAAAACACCAGACTCGAAAGAGCTATTTGTGGATCATAATTTGTTTTACTGAGGGGGATTCGAACCCACAATATTCGGCAGTAGCCGTGTGATCACTTAAATTTCTGCACTACAGCCTAAACAACTAAAGCATCTTAGCAGTTTATGGCAAAACTTTATAGTAATAAATATGCATGAAGACTTTGCGAAAATTTTACGTATTTTATTATGCAAAATAATAAAATAAAATATTCAGGTGATCACACACATGAAACCCAAATTATAATTATTACCTCGACATTTGCCCTCATGCATATTAATATTATTTTAGCCTGAAATAATTTTGCTGGGGTAGCGAGCCGAAAATGTGATATAACATTTTGATTAAAATAACTCAATGATTTCCTCAGTGATCCTCTTAATATTTATCTTTGTTCGAATATGCCAATTATATTATTATTTATTATTTTTATAAAACTTATTATTCCGGAGGCTGGTCTAGGGAATACAATTATGTAATAAAATGTATAGGACTGGGTAGGCATACTCCTTTTCCTTTTATAAAAATAAAGGGGTAAGAAATATATATCAAGGGTAGGGTAGGTAGGGTCCACAATAAATTATACATAAGTGTGGTTCGCCAATTTTTGTACAGTATAGCAGCCTTTATAGATCTTATTTTATGTTAGTTAAAAAAAAAACGAAAGCATGAAGTTTTTGAAATATCGTTAGATTATTTTAATTTTTAATAACAGTAAATCCTTTTGTTTGTTATATAAAATATGAAGACCATTTTGTATTGTATAATTTTATCTATACTAGTTCGTTATTGCTATTTGTTTATCTTGTAGTTAATATAACGATAACATTTTAAGAGAAAGATCTTTATATTTTGTAATTTGTTTCTAACTAATTAATTATTACATAACGTCTTTTATTTCTACCTACTTTCACAAAGGTAATATAATTTATTTTAAAATATACTTTCTTGATTCTAAGAATTTCTATTTACTTAATAAAATGTGAAATTTAAGTTACCTAGTTTTGCCTAATAAGGTTGTACACCCTCGGGGCAGAAAATATTATATTATTTATTCTTTGCGAATCTTATACTATGCTCTTAAACATTTCTAGAATTATTCCATTAAAATTCCGTTTTTTTTTTATACGACTGAGTAGGCAAACAAGCATACGGCCCACCTGATGATAAGTGGTCACCGTAGCCTATGGACGCCTGCAACACCAGAGGCATCACTTGCGCGTTGCCGATCCTTTAGGAAAAAAAGGAAGTGGGAAGGAGAATGAACGGGAAGGTGGAAAGAGGGTGATTGGGCCTCCAGCACTCTCACTCACCGAATGAAACACAACAGTAGGAATACTGTTATTCCACCTCGATATTCTGTGAGAGAGTAGTCCTTCGCCGGTCCCATGCTGAAATCAGCGAGGCTCTACTACTCATATAAACACAATTTTAACACAAATAGCTTGTATAACCAATGTTCTGCAGTAATAACTAAATGAATTAGGTTTGTATATGCGCAGTCAATAAGCAATAATACGTACAGCTTGCGATATATATGCCACTTTCCACAAAATCAGTAAAGCAGTGTTTGGATTTATTTGGCAAAATTAAGTAATTAATACGTACGCTCACGCCTCGCACCTGTATATTTTTAGAGAGCAAGCTCTGGTTTACATGTATACCCACATTTCGACCAGCCCCAATAGAGAGTCAGCATATTGCCGTCTATTGGGGACAGTTCCAGACACCGTGTTGCTTCCAACCCAATAACACTTTGACATAACCGTGATACCGACGCAAGTATTCGTAGCTCGTGATATTCTATATGATGGAGATTACATATCCAGTTAATCTCAAAACGGCATCTTGTAATGTCATAATAACACTTTGCCTTTATACCTAATCTCCGTAGTAAGTTAATAATTATGTCAACCGGTGTGTCATTTGGTTGCTTAAACAAAAGGTCATGTAACATTATAACAGTTACACTACATTCAATTTAAATCGGAAAAAAAAACATTAAAAGAAAACGTTCCCTATGGTACCTATTTTATATAATTTGCATTGCTTTCAAACACAAAGAATAGGTAAAATGTAAAATAAATATAATATTATTCTTATATGAAATTACAAATACTTTGACCGGAATAATGAAATCTTCCTGGCAACGAGCTTATATTTAATGTGTTGTATTATTCAAAACCAATTTGCTTTAACAAGATGCCGTCGAGCGCTATGGAGAAAAGCCTTTGACATGACGACGTTTCATGGCTATGATCAGTCACCGACGATAGTATTTATTTTTATTATTCTTTTGTAGATAAATGACAACTACTTCAGAGAACCTATTGGAATAAAGTTATGTAGATAAATAGAGATATATCTACATAATTTTATTCTAATGTTGGCTTATTCCATTTGACTGCATGTTCAGCGTAGTAATTTAGGTGGTGGCCTCATCATTGCCCCTGCGGCGAGTATTGTGTTCTTTGTGTCCGTTGTCTCTGGTGCTCGTAAAGTCCCCCGTGATACAGGTTTTATTTCTAGTGCGAAAGTAGTGCATTTGATTTGTTAAATATATACAAACGAAAACCTGTAATATTAACATCTATATATATATAGATTGTGTTCGTATATATTATCATGCATAATGTTTACCTTTTTTATGCTTGACGTTTCGACCAGCCGTGTTTTCGTATATCCAAATCTATTAGAAATATAGATAAACATATTGATTATATGGAAAACTATATATTATATTTATTAACTGTATAGTTACTATAATCAAACATATTACGACTTCACCAATATCAGTGATGATGTGGCACCCATATCGTACCGTGTAATGTGAAAATGGCCAAAGGCAACGAACAAAAATTGACAACATTTCTGTCAAACGAAAAATAAATTTCATAAAGCTAACCCGCGGATGATCTTTTTTATGTCAACACGAGAAGAGATCGTGTTTGTGATATATGCTCTTTATAAATTGAAAAAGAACATATGTGTTTTCATTCCAATGTATATATACTTTGCTTTGGATTTCTGTGAAATGAATGCAATGAGAACAAATTTAGTTTACCGTCCGAAATTTTATTATTTTAGTACTAAAATTGAGTGTGATCTAATATTGGGAACTATTTTTTGGTGGCGCATTATTAGTGTATGAGATCTTTGGCTAGATCGACTTGTTATTTTGTGTTCATGCTAAGATATTCTCAGTACTAGCTATGGACACCTACCGGCCAAAGTGCCTGACTCAATGTCAGGACTGCTATTACGTGGAACCTAAAATAATAGCTGAATTGTTATTTGATTTTCTTGCTAATATATTCTCAACAGCACGCAGTCTAGAACTGACCGGTAGATGCCAATAGGTTCGTCCACTATTAAGAGGGACGCA
Organism: Catocala fraxini; assembly: GCA_930367265.1. NCBI lineage: Eukaryota > Metazoa > Arthropoda > Insecta > Lepidoptera > Erebidae > Catocala > Catocala fraxini. The sequence goes on from OV884038.1 coordinate 17,523,830, forward strand.
AATCTATAGCTGGCAGTAGATATTCGGCTATTATAATAATGGCTGTGGTAGTGTCTACAACATAGTACACACTATCACAGCCATACATACGTGCACAAATTAACGCAGGGTGAATATGAATGACTAACTAATCTCCACCGTTGCCGGGTATCGTTGAGAGAGAGCAAAAAAAAGTTACTAGGGTTGGCGTATTGGCAAAAATTTTCGTGTATTTTGCTATTATTTACTACCTTATAATGGAAAAATTTTGATCCCTTGAGTATGTGGTAATTAAATAAGAATGAAGAAAGGCTACAATTAATATTGCTTTTTAATATAATAAGGACCTGTATAGAAAAACTAAATGACGAATCATAACAATACTTTTAAATATCAACATTAAATGGATTAAAAACACTCAAGAAATTTGCAACTGGTGCATATAAACAGCAAACCAAAATAAACGCTAGTAACACTTAAACTATCAGCTTTGTTTCAATCAAAAGCAAGATTCGTTTGAACGGATGACGAGCGTCGAAACGAAACTTGTTTTCTTTTATCTGTTACTTGACAAGGAAATTGCTATTGGTACGCTATCCAACATTACATGTGAAATTGCGCGCAACTGATAGCTGTAAATTGCCACATATATGCATGTATAGATTCACGCTTGCATATACGCGAAGAGTGTAGGCAGACCACTGCCGCATATGCAAGCGTGTGCCTTTGAGTATATGCGCGGTGTGTGCCTTTAATATCAATTGATGGCACAACTTTTTTGACCTCGTGTTTGTTTTCCCCACTTTTTTTTTCTAAAACATTCGAAATTTGGCTTAATGCTAGTATTCTTGTTGACCATTTCAGCTAAGCTAGTATGCTTGAGTTAGGGGTGTATTCATGTCGGTAGTGCAATGGGTATGATTCAAATCCTCGACTGCTGGATCATAAGTCCTTATCTATTGGGCTACCACAGCTTTTAGCTGATACTGACAATTTTCTTATCGTATACAATAAACCCTTTTAAACTGAATCTATACCCTCTGTATCGGCAGCCAACATAAGCCACGAGCAACAAGGCTATCAGTTGTAAATATTATATTTTAGAGAGCAATAACGTAACAAAAGTTAGCCTAATTTTCCTGGAGAGCTTCTTTTTTGTCTGAGGCAAAACTTTAAGTGGTGTATGAATTTTGTATACGCAGTGTTATTACGCAAAATAAGGGTAAATATAAGGTAAAGGTTTTCGCGATTCTGTGTAACGACTGTAAGTAGCTTACGTGTTATGTCGCTGACGATATCTTTACTAGTTTTCTTTTAAATTACTTAATTTCCCCACCATGTCCTTATCTAAAAACAAAATGGATGCGATGATACTTTTACTACGCTTTAATCTAGTACTAGATTTTGACCGTGGCTTCGTTCATGTAGATAAATTAGACTTAGTCAATAAATTTCTATTCCTCGAGAAAAGTATTTTGTTTTTGTTTTGGGTTATATCCTTTTTTGTACTCTTGACAACGTGTACGCAAAATTTCATGATGATCGGTCGAGTAGTTAAGGCGTGAAAGCAAAAACAAACTCACATTCACTTTGATAATATAAGTTAGGATTAGAATAAAGGCTATTATAAAATGACCTTTTACTATATCCCATCTGCTTTCATTGCTATTAAAACTCGTATTAATTTCTAAGCGTAATGGAATGTAATAAAATTGCCACTCTGGCCTCGAATGGCTTGATAGCTGAGTATAAGAGTCATCCTCGAAACTACCTGTTGTAGGCCACACTTAAAAATAACGAGTGCAATTTTGTTCATTATATGTGACCTAGTTTCAAATCTTTTGGAGCCAAGGACCAAGGACCTTTTAATTATAAAGTACTATTTAATTGGAAACTATCGATTTACGCCACATACATAGTCAATAAAAACTCTTTATAAGAATGTCTGTTGACTAAACAGCTTTCATTTTTTATTAATATTAGCCGTCTCTACGGATTCACACACGTTTATGATTAGATACTATATTATAATATTCTATCACATAAACACAACACCATCTAGCCCAAACTAAGCAGAGCTTGTACTATGGTTACTAGACTATGGACAAACATACATATGCATATACTTTTATTTTATAAATACATGCATTCTATACATAGAAACACCCAGACCAAGACAATCATCCATGTCCATGCCTACAAATGTTTGACTTGAGCGGGAATCAAACCCGGGAACTTAGGCGTGGCAGTCGGTTACACTAACCACTACTCTAGCAACTGTCTGTTACTGTTCTGCTCCCGTGGTTCGTAGCGTAATGTTATGTAACTTTTAATCTTCTAAGTATCTAATACAAGAAAAGATTCAAATACATCTAGTAATACCAAAGATTAGCGTTTTATTAAATTATATAATATTAACCTACTGAGTAAAAATTTTATATTATATTGACCTATGAGTCGCAGCCGTAAACCGACGGTCAGACACAATATATTTTAATAATAATATTCTTTTTTTTCACAAATGTAACTTACATTCTATAACATTTTGTAACTTAATATGTAACCGATTGCACCTATGTGAGTGACTGAACTTAACAAACTTAACAATGAATCCCAAATTGTATGAAAATGTTATAGAATATAAGAATTTTCAATTATGTCTGGCACTTCAAGCATTGACAGGTTAATACAGATATAACTTATGCGATATCCCTTTAAATAATTCCAGTGTCAGTCTGTCTAAAATACAAAACGTATTCATACACACTAACTCTCTGATAGCACAAACGTAAATCTAGACCCAGCTTCTATTCGACGGCCAAATCACATTTGTAAACCTTTTGCTAAAAATAAATCTAATAATACTAACCCAAAGATAGCAATCAGAAGACATTCGCTTTCAAAGCACGGAGGAAAGGTATAACAACCAGATCTATCGTTAAGCTTAGCCAACACGTACCTCTTTTAAAAGAATGCTCGCCGAACATAAAAGAACGTTAATGTTATGGGCGTGGGCGATTGCTATGTGTCATAGTATATTATATACCTGAACATAGTATTTATTTACCTGAATTTGTATCACTTTTAATATATTAGCCAACTAATTTATGACTACCGTTTTTCCTCAATTTTAATTGAATCGGGTGGTATCTGTAATTCAGCGTAGTTAAGAAAAACACAGATGAGACTGCCAACTTTAAATCGAAGAAATATGTAATTCATCGATCCCTAAGAATTATTTCAACTTACACCGGAAGCAAATTATTTCCGATTATTAAATATAAATATATTTATACCACTACTTATCTAAATTTTGGCCGTGCCTCGGAGAGCACGTTAAGCCGTCGGTCCCGGCTGCCTTGACCATCTATGGCAGTCGTTATTGGGAGAGTGTCGACTCAAAAAAATCCACTGGGTCGAAGTGTCGCCGGTCTGTAATGACTGGCCCCCACATAAGATACATCTAAATTGTGGTATCGCGCTAAATTGAAATATAACCATCTTTCATTCGCCACTTTTTTACCTGCATGCATTTTAATGTGGTACGTGTATATTAATACCAAGAATCATTTCTCATACTCAAATAGGAGCGATATTCTCAAGAGTATTCTATCGCGAAAGTAGAACAGGCCTTTGCAGTCCCGTTGGGAGGGTATATACGCCTAATGTGTATCAGTCTTGTAAGCGGCCCACAATACATCTGTTGTTTTAAGCTGCTGAAAGAGCTGGTTAAAAATTTAGAACCCGTTTCATAGTACTTGGCTTAAAATTTATTTAGCGGTGTGTGTTACTTTTATTTTGCTCTATTTATAGCGAAACATATATACGCAGCCTTTATTTAAGTAATGTAAGTGAACTAATGTGTTTGAGTCATAGCGTGGTGCATCGTTCTTCGATCAAGTAATTTTAATATTATACTTCTGAGTCACAGCGGGACACCGGCGGCCAGATACCTTGTGTTAGAATGTGTGTTTCAAAAACACTCATTTCAAGGTTAATTATTAACACAATATGTATTACGTAGGGCGTTCAAAGTGACGTAGTCATCGTCGGATCCTAATAGGTTTCATTTAAAATCATAGCAACGTATTCATTGTGATTTGTAGAGCTTGAAAGCTATTAGCTCCTATTGTTTAGAGACATACAACGCTCACTGTGGGACTATTACTATTGATAACTGAACGAATAAACCCACGTACCAAATAATAACAAATGTATCTTAAAATTAGTATGCATAAGGTATGCGCAATCGTATGATGGTCGGTCGAGTAAGTAAGGCGTGAATGCGTAACAAACAAACTCACGTTCGCTTTTATAATATAAGTTAAAATACTGCAGTAGACTTAATTCTTCTCTCTTAGCCTTTATTATTCCCAAGTCACTTGGGGTTGGCTTTTTCTGGTCTAACCATATTTGACTGGATATCAGTTTTTACACAGAGCGGCTGCCACCTGACCTCCGCAACCCGAAGGCTAACGATACCCTAAGGCTAGACCAGTGTCAGGATATTAGAGGGTACTGACTTTCCCAATAACGACCGCTATAGATGTTCATGGCAGCCGGGACCAACGGCTTAACGTGCTCTCCGAGGCACGGAGCAGGCGATAATTGTCAATCAATACGCACATAATTTCGAAAAGTCATATAACTCCCGAAAGTCAGAGGTGCGCGACGTGGGCTCGAACCCGAGACCCTCTGCATTGCAGTCTGTTGGTCTCCCCACTGAGCTATCGCTGCTACTGCAGTAGACTTAATTAAACATCTATAAAACAAATATTTTGTATAATCTTAAATCATTCGCATCCAAAACCTTTACGTGTTTAGATAAAATACAATAAATTTATCTAAGAATATTAATGTACATGAGTCTGCGATAACTCTAGCAACTTCTAAATAAAGCAAATTAAACTTTTATCTTCGTAATATTACTGTGATAATAACTAAAATACAGTTTTATATCTTGCTATAAAAATATATTAGAGAAGATAATGGTTGAACCGGGTGCTATTCATTATGTTTTATAACATTTACTAGCTCTTATATTCAGTTCAGTTTCATATAATACTTCAATAATTAAAAAGAAGTCTGATTTTATTCTATTTTAAATTTTACATGCTGCCAGTTATTATCCCCCGTTGAACTGTGCTACATTATTCTGCTATAATATACAAAATATACAATTCTGACAATACTTACCTATCTATACTAATATTATAAAGAGGAAAAATTAGATTTTTTGTCTGTTTATTTGTAAGGGTACAACTCAAAAACAAAATCACCGATTTTAAAAATTATTTCGCTATTAGAAAGCTATATTATCACGGAGTAACGTAGGCTATAGTTTATTTACTGTTACTAACACAATCTAACCTACTTGTACGTGAGTGAAGCTGCTAGCAATAGCTATCATTTATATTAAAACTAGATTTTTACGGCGGCTTTGCTTGCGTAAATGCAAGTTAGTTTAGTTACAGTAGTTTTTTCTGGATATAATATACCTATTATGTATCTCTGACAACGTGTATGCGAAATTTCTTGATGATCGCTCGAGTAGATAAGCCTACGCCGAGCGTAAGACAGATAATGACAGCACGTGCGGCGCATATTTAAATCGGCGCGCGGCCGCCATAGTAAAATTGTATGGAGGATTTGAAGTGCTTTTTTGATAAATATGTATTTTTATTGTCACCCAGTAACTTAAATATTTGGAACGGACAAGTTGTAATATAACTATTTATGTTTTCTTTAAGCTGTAAAATAGGTTAGATTTCTACTGTTATAATCTAAAAATCACGTAACACGTGCAAATTTACGTAATTTTGTAGGGGATAATATTAATTATTTTAAGTTTTTTACACGGATTAATTGTAAACACATACATTGCTATGGTAAATGTATATTTTATATTTGTATTAAACGAAAAGTGTTGATTTTATTCACTTAATTGTGACCGCCTGTTTTGGCACATTTCGCTCGGCTCAGTCTTAATATGTGAAGGCGTAACAGACAAACAAACTCACTTTCACATTTATGATATTATATATGATATTACTCCAGTAAGAGGACTGTGTTTAAGTCCGGTGTAAAAAGAGCTACAGCAGGCGATCGTGCTTACTACCAGTACCAGCTAATAGCTCCTTATTGCTACTGACAAAAACATACTATTAAAGAACATTATGTATAAACAATTTTTTATTATACAACATTAACACAAGATGACAACGACAAATATGTAGCTACACTCTTATTGGAAGAGTTCCAATTCATCTTCACCCCAAATTTGGTACGTTTCCGCATGATAATCATAATATTACGGGGTAATAATAAATGTATGGGGTATGAATGTCACGTGTGCGGGTGACTTGAGTATCATTAAACAATGATGACAATAATGGGTTTAATGCTCCATGAGCGTGGCAATATATTATGTGGTTTTGACGTATGACAGCCAGTTTCATTAAATTATGAAGGTATTATGTATTGCATTAGCTATTGGCTCCATCGTACATATAGCCTCATCGTATATTAACCTGTATAGATCGAAATCTAAATGAAATGTGTTTATAAGGGTATAGTTCTAGACAATAAAACCTTAATAACTATCAAACTTAAAATTTAAATCAATTATGGTCGAATTTCGACCACTAGGCGACCGCTAGTTTCATTAAATAAAAGAAGTGTGAAAATATTAATTTTACATATTAAAGATGTCGTAGTGGTGGTCAATGCGACCGTTATGTCGAAGTCTCAGGTTTGATTCCCAGGCCCAACAAAGTTTTTTATGTTTTGTTTTCCAATAAATTCTCAATAGTAGCGCAGTGTCTGAAACTGTGTCCCGTAGATGGCAATAGGCTCGCCTCTTATTTCGTGGTAGTTAATCATAATTGGCAATATGTAGGTGTGATTTACCTCTGCCTTGTCTTCGAAGATATAGGCGTGAGATTGTAATAAAATTATTGGGATGAGAGGAACCCGCCACGCACCCTCGGATTGACCACCACATTGCAATAGAAAAAGGTTGACAATACCAAACTTCTCTGGATAGGGACAGCCACTACGTGGGACCCGGGTGTACTCCAAGTTGCAGTACTCCGCTTTGAGCACAAAATATGCGTCGACACGTGTTTTGCCTTAGCGCGAGGCATCCTCAGGACCGTTTGGCAACGAATGAGCGATGCGTAGCCTTGCGCGCTTTCATTGTGCCATGTTTGTTTTTAACTGTAAAAGGAATATCGTATAAATGGATAAAGAATAAGCAAGAAATTCATTTTCTAGGAATATCTAGGTAAATTTTTCAATATTGACATACAATCTCTATAACCAGAAACTTGTTTCTAACCCTAAGCTGCCTACGCCAGAACGTATCAAATATTTATGAAGTGTAGATTTTTTGTAAGCCAGCTCATATGTCATGTGTGTTCAAACATATTTTGCCGTGTGTTATATCAGCGGTCCACTGTGTTTGTGGATGATCTCGTTAACAAGTTAACTCGGTCATTCGTCCCTCCCCTCCACCCGTGTATAAAACCATGTCATTTAATTTTTTGCTGAAACGCCAAATATTTAACGATGGAATTTTCGGGCGTACCTTTGTAATGTCAATATATTTGAAATGGGTACGAGCTGTGTTTATTTTGTTTTGTCATAGTCATATATTAAACCGTGTAATTTGCTGAAATAATCTCTTCGGCAATGTATTGTAATACATAAACTTTGATGAGTTTAGACTTCACGCGGTTATGAAAACTAAGAAGCACTATATTAATTACAAGTTATCCCACGGGAACAGTGATTTGCATAAGAAAAACGTGACTTATGTCCTTTTATGTATCTCTGATAACGAGTATGCGTTGCACAATGATCGGTCGAGAAGATGAGGCGTGAAAGCGTAACAAACAAACTCACATTCGTATTAATAGTATTAGTTAGGATTCTTTTAATACAATTTACAGTTCTGTATAGTTTTGTTACATAGTTTTATAAGGTTTCGATGATGAGATATGAATTGATTACTTCTTTGGAACAAGAATTAAAGTATTGAAGTTTTACATGGATTTTTCAGATAAACGGTAATGTCAGATAACGGAGACGTCGGGGAAAGTGTAAAAATAAATTAAATCTAAATAGTTTTAATAATAATTTAATTAGCTGAAAAAATTTGTAAAGTTTAATAGTAGAAGTAGTGTAACAATTTTCAAAATTTTGTAATAAAGTGTCAAATAAACAACGCGATAAAATCCGTATATAGCAGTTTAATTTCAATGAATAATATTCGCGTAAATAGAAGACAATATTATAAACGGTTATATTCTATACGTATTATATAGTTATGGGTTCAGAAAGGGCATCAAAACAAACAGCAAAATTAAATGTGATTCATAAAGTTGGGCCACTTATTTAGAAGCTAATATCCTTTATCTTGTCGGGTTTGTTTGCCCCTTTTTAATCTTATTTTGGAAGAGAAATAAAAGTACGAGTTAAGCAACCCTTGCATAAATTACTGAGGTTTGTAACTGTTTATATAACAATAGAATTTAAATAGACTTCAATAAAAGTATTAACTTTTAACCATACATTAAGAATATGTTACGTATCTCATATAATAAATGTAGGCAAAATACCACTGAGCACCTATTTTAATATTAGTTATTGCACAAAGACAGCGTCGATACGTATTATATTGCTATGTATACATAGCTATTCATATAATAATCTTTAAATTAATTTCTCAATTTATAGTTGACTTAAAATATGGTCGAGTGGAAAGGGTATTAAATATTTAGGTCCTCTCCAAAAATTTATGAACTAGTTTCTTAAAATATTTTCTTTCTTCTTATCTAGCAATCTTTTAGCAAGACTGCTGCAGCAGTAGTAAACGCGAATGCTGTTTATAAGGTTGAATATGTGGTTTTTCTATCAAGAAATTTTCGGTTGCAGCGCGGAGTCTGTAACTTTGCCCTGTTGACAGCAATAGGGTCGCGAAGTGGTTCCCTAAAACATAGTTGGGTAAATGTGCGTATCCTACACCTCAACCTGCCTCTTGAGGGATAGAGGCATAGGACATTGTATGTATATATTATTAAGAATACACATACATTCAACATATTATAAATAACTCTATTATCATAGCAGCTATTTGATAAGTCTACAAATACCACTTTTGTTAATCCATATATGCCTCGTTACATAAGGGAAGCTTGTATTCTACACAGGAAACCATACTAAAAAAATTGTATTAAAATTTTCCTTCGTATCAAAATGTGAGAACACGGTCGTAATGATAAGGGAATGGTCCATATAGCAAGTTTATTGCGACGTTATACTGAATGTAAACAAAAGGAACGTGTGTTACTGTTTACGCGTTCGAATTTGAAAACGAAATCTCAGAATTGGAGTTTCGTGTAACTTTCGATCTTTGTATGTTGTAGCGTGGATACAACCCTGCTGTTTTTGACACACTATTTCAAAAAGATCAGGTATTTATTTTAAAATACCATACCTTGTATAAAAATATAAATATGAAAACATAAGTCTGTTTATTCTTTGCCTTCTTTGCGTACCTATATTTATCTATAGCAGCCGTATGCAACGGCAATATAATAAGGACGCTTACACCTAACATAATGCAATCCTGAAGCACATATCGTGCTTCTTAAAACTTGTACCTTTTATGTTTTCTTTCGATTCATAAGCGTTTACCTTTAGACTTTATACCATAACCCACAAACTATATTCCGAGTTACTACTCTGTCAAAGTCTACCGATTAAGGGCCTTCAAATTTTCCGCAACGTAGTTCACGGCTGCAGCGTTGCGGCCGCGCTGCTTTGTAAATCCATATAAATAAAAATCAGGCCGCGCATCACTTCATCGATCGACTAATAAAAATCAGGCCGCGTATCACTTCATCGATCGACTAATAAAAATCAGGCCGCGCATCACTTCATCGATCGACTAATAAAAATCAGGCCGCGCATCACTTCATCGATCGACTAATCAAAATCAGGCCGCGCATCACTTCATCGATCGACTAATAAAAATCAGGCCGCGCATCACTTCATCGATCGACTAATAAAAATCAGGCCGCGTATCACTTCATCGATTGACTAATAAAAATCAGGCCGCGTATCACTTCATCGATCGACTAATAAAAATCAGGCCGCGCATCACTTCATCGATCGACTAATGACGGCTGCGCTGTAGAGCTGCAGCCGCGCTGACGCCGCGCAGCAAATTTGAAAGCGCCCTAAGCTTATACCTTTTTTTTCTAACATTGACTAGCGTTTCTGTGTTCCCAACCGGTTAGGCAGAAGTGTATTATACCCATATTTATCCACCTTATTGTTGTATACCTGGCATATCGCCAGTTTCCGCGCTGCTAGATACTAAGAATTTTAGAACAGATTAATCTTATAACACCTTGTCTGACCTGGCAATCATATGAAGACATAGTATGCTCTGCCATGCCTTAAATGCCACGGGACCAACAAAGTCGTATTTATTTATAATCTCCTCTTTTGCAGTATCAGTCCTGGACTATTTTTATAACAATATAAAGGAATATGAAAGCAACAGATATTATATTTGAACAACTTTTTATTTTTGTTACAAATCCTACTACAAATCCAGCATAGTTGCTATTCATAATATAAGCACAAAGGTATGTTTGATAACCCTTCTGCGCACACATTAAGCCGTCGGGCGTGGTTATAGCCCCAACACGGGCAACATTTTATTGTGACAACTTCTCTAATCTCAGGTTACCGGTCCCGGCTTTTCGGTAGAGGTGAGAGGGTAGTCGCTTTGTGTTAATAGTAATCTGATTATTTTGGTCGCTGACTCGCTTTTAGATATCAAGTACACAAAGTTAATAGGGATGTGGAATAACGAATTGTATTTACATTTTGAGCAAAACACAACGTGTAAATAATATGTAAAGTCATATTAAAATGAAATATTTTTATTACTATAAACCATTACTTTTCATCATTCAATATAATTTATTGAACAATTTGCATTTACATAATATGTATTATTGTTTTACATAACACCCTAATGGCTGTATCGACTTTCTTACCACGGGGCCCAGACAGAAAGGTTTTGTGTAGATTTGATTATATAAAACGCTCTGTTCTTTTTATTTGTGTCAATTTTAAATCAGAATAAAATACTTAATTATTAATAATAACGTAGACGTCATTAATATTTTTTCTGTAAAAATCGTTACTTACTTACTTATCGTGTCGATGGCAACACATATTATATAATTTTGGACCAGTTTTCGGCAACGCGGATTGCATTTGGTTTAGCCTGATACAGGTCAACCAGTGTGCACGATTCTGGGCTCACGGGGCATGACAACAGATGACCCATTGTCTGTGGTGATACGCCGCAGTCACATGCATTCGCACTTGTGTCTATATAACCCAACTTTGAGAGATTGTCTTTACATCGGCCAACCTGGGTACGTAACCTGTTGAGTGACTCCAGGTTGGCCAAGGCAGTTTGGCTCCCGGAGGTAACCTTTCTGCCGGGGTGACAAAGGTAGGCAGTGAGAATTTTTCGCACCACAGGTTAACTCTGGCCTTAGGAGCATCATTGGCACTTACAGGTACGATGTGGAGGAAACTGGTACGGCTTTTAAGCCGTTTGGTAGCTGGAATTTGGTCATATACTGGGTGTCTTCGATCAGTTTCCTGTTTCCATCGTTACTTAGAAGTTACAATTATAAAAGTGAATTTACATTTATCTGTTGCCATATTCAGCAACGCAATAACTTGATATTTATTTTACTTTAACATTGCTAGGCAACTATAGGCAGATTATCCTCAACTAAATATATTATAAAAATCATTTCTTGTAGTTCAAAAGTCATTTTTATTCTCAATTTAATATGATTAACATTTGCCAGCACTGCTTAAAGCTTTATAAAGCATTTTGATACATACTATAGATTTATCTAAAATATATTTCGGTCATGAAATGTAATTACACTAGTGGCTAGTATTAACGATTGCATTTTAAACGCCTGAATTAGATTTATGATGTTTTTTACAATAACCTTTTTTTAACTAGATTGTAGCTACTAGCTAAGTAATCCAACTTCAACTTCCGCAAAACGTAGGTACGTAGTGAGCGTAAAATCAGATTATCTTACGAGGAAGATGGAGTGCTGCTCATTAGTTAATGGCTCACGATCAATCTGTATCAATTAATCATTCTGCCGCTATGAAGTACGTTAACCTCCCTGATTCGTATGTACTCCTGGTTCATGACAGATAGTTACTGTAGTATCCAATGATATTATACATTAGATATGTCACTTTCATAGTAATGGACGACGAAAATCTTATCCGTTGCATGTAGTTATGCATGTACCTGCACTTGTGTTTAAAATTCTAACAAATAATTAGGACAATATAATAATATAATGAAAGGGTGTAGAAAGAATGGACGAGGAAAGACTGACTAAGAAAGTTTATAAGGCTAGTGTGAATGGAACAGTCGCAAGAGGAAGACCTAAGCGAACGTTTCTTGACCAGATCGGAGGCGTTCTGGACAAAGGCCAGGTTAAGGGCACCTTGAACCGACGGGCGTGTATGAAGAATGTGATGAAAGTGAATGAAGCCAGAGAAGTGTGTCAGGATCGTAGCAAATGGAAATCCGTAGTCTCTGCCTACCCCTCTGGGAAACAGGCGTGAATCTATGTAATGTAATGTAATGAAAGGGGTAAGTGTGTGGAGTAGGTGAAAGATAGCTATAATTCTTTTTATTGTTCTACTAAAGTGGCAAATTATCATACGGCCCACCTAATGGTAAGTGACCACCGTAGCCTATGGACGCCTGCAACACCAGAGGCAACACTTGCGCGTTGCCTACCCTGTAAAAACCTTTTACAATCTTTTGAAGAACCCCATACTGTAGTCTTGTGGGAAATCCTCGGCACCCGTTCATTTCACAACCTGAGCGTCCGCGGGAGAAAATTCTTTTAGAACCGCTTGGTGCGACACCAATTAAGTTGTAAGGTGTGAGAATGAAATCCATACCAAGCAAGCGGCGTAGGAGGTAGGGATTGGAGGTGACTGTGAATATCTCTAATGCTCTACCTACTAGAAAAATTTTAATTGTTTTGCCATGGATTTCATTGAAACAATTTTGTTTTGAGAACAATAGAAAAGCTATCCAAATAGAACATTTTTAGTCTTTACTTTTTGTAAGCTAGTTACAAATCTGTATCATCATCATCTTCTTTTCTGTATCATCATTGGTAATCTTTTCTGTACCATATATATGTGCTGATTTATTATTAACGTTGCGTAAGTAAGTAAACATCATAATCTGACATAATTTCGTTATATATAATATTAAAGCATTAAGAGGTTTTCCTACGTAGTTACTACCGTCTGTTCTTCGCAACTTAAACAGTTATTGTCTTCAATGTGACAATTAGAACAGAACTAATGGCTTTACGCACGCTGGCACGGTCCTTTTAATCATGGTGATAGCGCAATCATCGTCGCTTTATCACGAGTACCGTGGTAGAGAAACTACAAGTAGTACATAATACATATACTATATTATTATAACAACTATTTTCTTTACTATATCAACAATTTTATTTGAGATTACATTTCTTGCGAAACGTTTATTGCGAAAGTTATTACTTCAGAAGATAAAATAAACATTGTACGTTTATTTATCCTGTTTAAAAATATAGCAGAAATGTTTGTTTGAAAAGCTATGTTTTTATTAAAGAAATTTATGTGAGATTTGTGGAACTGTTCAATGAAAATATAGCTTAAAATACAGGCCTACAGAGAAGTAAGTGCAAAATGGCAATTTTGGCTTTAATTTGTAACGAAGTTTGTTATTGTATATGCTTTTTATAATTAAGGAAATTAAACTGTATAAATTGCCAACCATCACCTATGCTTTGGGTGATAGACTACTTAGCTGGCAGCGGGTTTTCAAAATCAGAATTCAGGCTACAAACCAAATAATTGAAGCAGCAGTTTATCCTTCAAAACGTTGCAAGCAATCAAAATATTTTCGCATTTAAAAATGCAAGGCAAATGTGTTTGCTACGGTACTTATGATGCGCTCTCACTGCTACTAATACACGTACATATATGTAATAGAGTAGGTAGTATTAGTTATAAAAACAAATTATATTATTCTGAATTACTATTCCTTCGGGCTGATACTTACTGTATTTAAAGCTGTGGTTAGTGTTAAATTGTATCAACGATGGGGATAACATATACATGCCCTTAGAAAACTAAGGGCATGTATATGTTATCCTCATCGCTCACAATCACAGTTTAATACAAAAGTATTTTACTGTGAATACTACATGTGATAAAGACACGCCAAATTTTTGCTCGCGCTACACCTGACGTGATGCTACCATTTGCTTAAGAAGAAATGCGGGCGGAGTTGAATCCACACAAACTTAGTACTCTGTTTTCTTCCTGAATAATCATTCTAAATCCAAAAACACTATAAGCATAATCTATATTTACCCCTGCTTTGACCCTATGTTTAGTTTTTTCATAATTTGATTATTTTAAGGACCATTAAGCTAACAAAATCGTTTTACCAATATTTTCAAACATCCAGCAAACTTTAACAAAGCTAATAAATAGGTTTAGACATAGCCTTTTCATAATATTATTTACGAAGAAATTAAAATAGGTTACGTTTTAAAGGAGGCAACAGGGGGTTACAAGATGATAATTTTATGGATATAATCAGTACGAGTTGTAGTTATCTCTTTTGTACATTGATATTTCGTTCACATCCGCATTGCCTCCTAAGAGTTTTAGAACTAGTTTGGCAGTCCTGCATAGTATAATATGTCGCATCAAACAGAGTAATTAAACAAATACACATTAATTTATAGCGGGATGATGATTAACCCGGTAATTAACCTAGCAGGAACAATGGAAATAATTAATTATTAGTTAGTGCGTCAGTACACACATAATCTAATACCATTGTTTAGATCTCACAAATTAGTTCTCAAAAATATATCCAATAAACAGACATAATCTCTTTAGTGTTGTATAATTTACTAGCTTTTTCCCACGGCTTCACTTGCTCGAAACTGTGCTTATTCTGGATGATATGTACTCTATGTCCTTTTCTGTATCTTTGACAACGAGTATGCGAAGTTTTATTATGGTTGGTCAAGTAGTTAAGGTGTGAAAGCGTAATAAACATACATACATATTCACATTTGCTTTTATAATATTAGTAAGGATTGGATTAGTAAAGCGCATAGAAAGAAGGGTGAAATATATGGAGAGAAAGACAGATGCAGTGAGAGTGAGAGACAGAGAGACAGAGAAAGATAGAAAGAGAGGTCGTAAATATTTTCTATGCCAATAATATATACGTATATAGGTATTACTTTTGTTATCTCTACTTTGTCTAGCTTATTGCAAGTTTCACAGTAATTGGTCTAGCGTTGGTACTTCTTTGTTTATTGAAGGCGACCAACTTGGAATATTGCATATTATTATTCGGTTAGAAAAGGATTTCATTTCTAATACAACTATGTAGCCACCTGACCTAGTTACTGAGATGCAATTAGGTTTTAGCTGCACTCTCTATTGCCCTTTGTAATGTTAGTTGTTGTAGATACTGTATACAAAACAGAGGTATCTTTTATATAATCCAAATTTAATAGGTTCTTACTAATATTTTTTGTGGTTGTTACCATAAGAAGATAACATAAAAAAATTACATTTTGGTTTGCAACATAGAATCTATTTAGTTTAATAAATCTATTTAGTCAGCCGTGGCATACATAATTTACATATTATTATATGGCGTCTTATGGCTTAACGGTTTAAATGGTCGTTGATTTGTATTATTATCAACATTTCGCGATTTAAAAGAGTGGCCGTGAGTTTCTTGCCTGCTTCTTCTCATGAAAGCTCTACTCCTCGAACAGACTTTTATCAAAACATTTTTTTTAATTATATTATAGTTAATTGACGTGTTCAAGAATTGTTTGCACAAGGAACAAAAAATTGTATGATCCACAAATAGTTGTTCCGTATGTTGACTTTCTAGTGTCCATTTTTTTAACGTTTATAAAGTTCCCCGTGACTCAGGATATACTAGTGCAATAAGTCATAACTAATTTGGTATTATCCATGCATTGCTTTTTATATTGCTTAACGATATAACGTGATTTTAAAATAATGCCATTTATGCATGTTTTTCAAACATAATATAGCTTACGTATTCTATTTATTTTGTCCACAGACTTAATTCGACTGTATATTAGGTATTTAAGAAAAAGAATCCGATTCTGATATATTTATACAAATCATGTACGTTGGACTGACAGACATCAATACATGTAAATACCTTATCAAATATACATTTATACATTAGTAGTCTACATAGGCGTAGTTTAATAATACCTCACATCAAAGTTACCTTACTGTCAAAGTAACTATAATAATTAATAGACTTGTTTGTTACTCTAGTACTTTGAAGACGCTTCTAATGTTTCAAAGCGGATAACCTTGATTTGAACACCGAACTATTGCATTTGAACTTGTTACGTTAGACCCATTTCAGAATTGTTTGAGTACCTAGACCGTACTCTAAATGAAGATACGTTTTAATTGATAATGCGGGATATCAAGAAAACTTGAGATATCAGCTAGTTTGCTTATAAAGCCTGGCGCAAATTAGGATGCCACTAAAATACATCGTGTAATTTAATATAGCTCTATATGTATAGCTTGCTGCCACATTATAGAGACATTGTGCGTATTAGCATTTAATTTAATAAATTATATTGGGATAGACTGACGAAGTGAGTAAGGAGTCAAAGCTTTATACGATATTAAGTAAATCAAATGCTTAGGTCGGTATTCATTGTGATGAAATATAATTCAAATTAATATAATTCATCAAATTAAACACTCATACGGAGTACTCCATAATGTGCAGTCAAAACTAAGTACCCATACAGTCACTTCGCACTTCCAATCACCGTAGTATGTACTTTGCAAAGATTGCGCAGTAGGCAAACGGTTATATAGCCGCTGCCGCTGCCACGTGTTGAGTGTCGTGGTGTCTAATCTTACACGGAAGAAACATTTGTCTGATACAAAAATAAATCATTTTTGTATTCTCAGTCTACACAAGAGAGAATCATTTGTGTGATCCACAAACAATTCTTCGGAGTCTGGGTTTATTATGTATCCAATAACCATATGTTAGTAAAGATAGCGCTGTACAGAGCACATTGGGCTTTTAAAATACAAAGAGGGCGCAAAATATTTTATAGTTAAAATCAACAGAAATAAAAATGTACTTATCTAACCGAACTCGTACCGAATTTAAGCTTTTATCATCCACAATTAGACGCTATCTGTGCAGACTATTATAACGAACATTGAGGTTAAATTGTGACGAATTGAAACAATTTACATAAAAATTTAAAAGAACATTATTTCCAATACCGATTTTGGTAAACCAGTTTCTTTTTCAGTGAACTGTGAATTATTATATTTGCTATGCAGACATTGTAAGCACGCATCTGAATACTAGACTAATAAATTTGATATTTTTATAATGAAATATTTCAACGTGTAGTCGCCATAATGCGTGGCGCTCTACATACCGTACATATTGAATGAAATCTATGATAGATGTGTATTCCAGGTGTAGCCGTAGAAAACAAACGGTTGAAAGCCGAGTATGATGCCTGTCAATTTTAGTTTATGAGGGAGGATTGCGATGTTATGTTGGGATCAGTCATTGTAGCGAGGTTTCGGAGAAACATATTGTACTGTATTTCCCGATCACAATAAGAAAATGTAGGCCTGTATAGTGATATATGCAATGCGTTGTCATGTCATTCGAGAAATCAGATACTATTGAACAACTAAAACAAGAAGATTAAATATAAATAATATAATAAATAAAAATAGCAATAATTTGTGTTAATTATTTAAAAAATAAGAAATAAATATGATTATGTTAATCGAAATATAATAAAGATGAATTAAATCCAATCACAACAAAACGGTGACTTAAGTTTTGATACTGCCTATGTTTGATGCTGTCGCTTTCTTGTTAATAGTATTGAATAGAGACATACATTTTTATAGATATACAGACCCTAGATTTCGCTCTCAGTTTCGCTCGTGTAAATGTAGATTAGGATAGACTAGTAATAGTACTTCTCGTTGGATGAAACGTAGCCTATGTTCACAATTATATATGTCTGTGTCTAATAAATGCGGTAGTTAGAATCATAAAACCACATGAACTTAATCATTTCGTAAAACATAGCTTATATAAAATTTTACTACGAATGCAATCTAAATTATCTAGACTTCATGACGTTACACTTGATACCGCTGGTTTGGTGTATCTTGTAATCTTATTTAAAGTTATTACGCAGTTGTAGTTGTGGATGGCAAGCAAAAATATGAAAACTGAGAAACCGTAGACGTTTTTGCTTAGAGATAAGAAAGATAAGATTTTTCTTTTGGTGTGACAAGAAGCTACTCGCCCGTTGATACTTTTCCTTTTGCCCTTATATAATCTTTATCTTACAGAGATGTAGCTATATCGCCATTGTTTTCTCCTTTTGTGTTTCAAACAATCTGACATTGAAAGTAAACAAGCTATGTATATGTTGTTCGCTACTATACGATCATTATAATTAAGGCGATTAGTCTATTCTTTTATATACCTATTATTTATATTGAGACCATTGTAAAGTCATGATAGGCGTAATTATAGTCATAAAAACGGCTGTAGCCCAATGGATAAGGTATTGGACTTTAAATTGACAGGTCGTGAATTTGAATCCCGTTGATTGCACTACCAACGGGAAGACACTCTACACAACTAACACCAGCATTGGGAGCAAAGGGTGTGATTCAAACTCGACGACCTCTCGATCGCGAGTCCACTGCCTTGTTCATGGGGCTACCACCGTTTTATGACTATAATTAAACCTGTTGTGGCTTTTCAGCTATTATTTTCTAGTTAACTCGAATAAGTTAACAAGACTATTAGTAATTTGTTACCGAAATCAATAATATCACTAAAAAATAAAACTTCTCATACCGTTTATGGTATATGACAGTATGTGATACCTACACACAGTAGTTGTATCTACCAAAAGCGGTATGGCAAAGTAATGACCATGTATATAATATCTATATAGTCTAGTATTTTATGTATTATGTAGTCTAAACAAGGCACGGCATCGCTAGAAAGTGGCACCACGGAATCTACACGTAGTAAGCGTAAGGCTGTAAGTGATGTCAAATTATAAATATCAATGGAGTTGAGTTTTGACATTGACAGCTTGTAAATAAACTATCGAACTTCTGTTCTGTTATTCATTTTCTATCTACACAACAGCTACTAGCTATCTTGCTCCATAAGCAATAACGTCAATTTTTGAGTAGTAGAATTAAGTAACTACTGTGGTGTCAATTATAAACTTTTGGATGCAGGTATTGTAATGTATGAATACGCCGATGTAGTTAGTATACTTATAGCACAAATAATTTATTTGTCCTAAACGAGAATCTAATTCACAATGTCCAGTATGTGCATATGCATAAAGCATAATTAATTTGTGTTGTAGGTTACCAGTAGTGAGACAATCATATTATTACAAACCTCTACGCCATCTGTGCAATAGAGTGTTTTTTTATTTCTATTACTATATATTAAATACTACTATAAATTAATAAATTATATGGAAAGGATTAAACTTCTGGGAGAGAATCAATACGGTTTTCGGGCCAACTACTCCTCCAATGATGCTGTCTTACAAATTACGTCTGTATGTGTAGGCGTATTTCTTGATTTACAAAAGGCTTTCGATACTGTTTCTGTTCCAATTCTTTTGACTTGCCTAGAAAATTTAGGAATTATGGGAAACGCACTTTTGTGGTTAGGGGATTATCTTACAGAACGAAAGCAGTGCCATAGAGTTGAAAACCACATAAGTAACTACTGTTTAGGATCGTACGGCGTGCCACAAGGCAGTACCCTGGGTTCGATGCTGTTTTTGCCTTATGTCAATGACCTGCGTAAATAAAACATTCAGGGTGCTGAGATACAAATGTTTGCCGATGACACTGTGGTGTTTTTTTATAGTAACACATCGGAAAATATCCGGCAGTTAGCTGAAAAAGGCATTTTTTCATATTACCGCATGGGTTGAAGATAGTTTATTATCACTTAATGTGGATAAAACTAAATACGTCTGCTTTAGTAAAACTATGGCTTCATCTCCAAAAACGTTCAATCTAAGATTGCACTCTTATCCTTATAACCGATCGAACATTAAGTTTCCAGCACGTTGTAATTGTTCTCAGTTATCATATAACTACGGTTAGTGGTAGATTAAGGAAACTTATTTACATTTTTAAGGACTTGAGACTTATACCTGACACTAAACTGTTGATACAAACATACAAAGCGCTAGCTGAATGCTTAATCACCTAATGTGTATGTTCATGGGGTCAGCGACCAAGAAACATTTGATTGAGGTCAAAAGGGCACAACGGGCTTTACTTAAAGTACTCCTCTACTTACTGTTTCGCCACCCTACACATTTAGTGTATGAGAAAGCAGAAGTGCTAAGCGTGCGAAAGTTGTTTGTCTATCAATGTATTCGTAAATACCATAAGAATACCGTACCTCTTCTAAAACCCTCGGGTAAAAGGACAAAAGGACAAATGTCCAGTCCCAAGTGTTAAAAGCAAATTTGCCCAATAACACTATAGTAATATTACACCTAGACTGTACAATAGTCAAAGTCTTTAACAAATTACAAAATCAAAAACACTATTAAACTTTGGCTTCAGAATTTAGACTACAAGGATGTGGAAAACTTATTACTAATCGAAACATAAGCACACACACATACATATATACACACAACCGCACACGCGCGCGCGCATCCTCACGATACACTTGCGCGCACACACACACACACATACACTCGTAAACTAACAAAAAAATTACTAACTACTTATTTTTATTTTATTTTTTTAAGTTATCTCTACTAGTCTATGTATCATGCTTATATTATTCTAACAATTTTGTATAATTTGTTTTTGGGAAGGACTGTTTCCCAACATACAGTTCATGCTAGTTTGGGAATCAGGGCTGACACTGTAAATGTATAAACTTTTTGTTGCAATACAGAATTTATTATTATTATTATTACTATGTATTTTCAAACGCATATCAGTAAACATAAGCGGATTCAGTGTTGAACGAAATCCCTACAGGTTTTGCTTGCAAGTTGCGCACACAATTTCTTGCGTTATAAATGCTAGATCGTGCATTTAAACGCTAGGACGTGATTCTTTCTTTTTGAACACGTGTATCGGTCTCATTTTGCTGCGAAGAAATTTGTACCAGAGTTAGTTAGGTACAAATATAAAATAAAGATATTTGTACCAGTTCAATGTTATAAGATTTTTAAGCTTTATTGCTATCTGTGAGACGCAATGAAAATATGTAATACTGTGTAAGTAAGTTAGTTGTTATTAGTGGCTAGTAATTTAATTATAATAATATAATGAGGTAACGTGAACCATGTTATTATGTAAAAAAAATTTATACATTTGTTGGATTTTACATGATAATTATACTAAAAATGTATATCAACTGGTTATTAACATTTAAAAACGTATTTTATGGCAAGTGAGTAAGTGTATGTTTTGCTGTAACACAATAAGGTAACATCCAGTTGCTGCAAAGATTGTATTAAAAAAATAAAGGATTTGGATTGCACGTATGGCGTGGCAGTGTAAGGGAATTTAAATGTTAAATGTTTATAAAGTCCTCCGCGAGACAGGCATATATAGTGCCTCGCTGATTTCAGCATGAATTGGCTGACTCGACCGGGGAAGAACTACTCTCTCACAGAATATTGACGTGAAATAGCAGTATTCCTACTATTGTGTTTCGTTCGATGAGTGCGAGTGCCGGAGGCCCAATCAATCTCTTTCCCCCTTCCCCCTCCTTTTCCTTTCCACTTCCTTTTTATTTCTTTTCTAAAGAGTCGGCAACGCGCAAGTGATGCCTCTGGTGTTACAGGCGTCCACAGGCTACGGTGACCACTTACCTTCAGGTGGGCCGCATGCTAAAAAAATGGCCAAGCTTAAAAAAGTAAATCAAATAACTAACTATGTTTACAGATATGACTGACTGTTATAATTCCTAAATAATTTCTTGATTGATTTAAAAAATGGTTGACCACACTAAGGACTGTAACAGAACAATACATATGTATTAGGAGCCTTACCACCATTTCTTTAAAGATTGTCATTACATGAGCGAAAACGGGAGAAAGCTATACACTTTGTAACACAGTTTCTAATTTTCGCGTATATTATGAAGATGCTTTAGCAGTATAACATGCTTACAACAAGCTACTACAGTTTCTATAACATGCATATGTCGTCACACGGCTTTATATCTCCATAACTACCCACAGCTACACACAAAGACACATATGAAAATAACATAAATCTTCATTCACCCAAGATGAAATGAAACGCGTTGCAGCATATACATTGATTATACAATGCAGAGACACAGAATGTGGTACAATCATTTACAGGCGGTGCACACTAAATATTGATATGTACTAAACGCATCGCATGTAACCTAAGTTCAATCTTACGTTAATGGTGTGCCATTTTCTTTACACTTTATCTTTTAATTGCTGGCCTCTTGGCTCCCCTGTTATAATAACTTTTCCTTTTAACATTCACTCTTTCATACTTAAGGAATGTTAATGGATGACATTATTAGATGCTTGCTTTAATTCACGATTCTGTTCCGCGCTTGACTCTCTTTAGAATCTATCCGTTTATCTCGAAATGAAAATGTATATACCTAGTTTCGATACTTATTATTTTAAAAAATTAATTATGTTTTTGTACGTATGGCGTAGTGGTTTATGTGGTCGCCTCGTCATTGCCACTACACCGAGTGGTGTGTGTTCGATCCCCACACGGGACAAGATTTGTGTAATCCACAAACAGTTGTTGCGAGCCTGGATGTTCTTTGTGTTCGCTGTTAAAATATTTGTAAATTGCCACGCAATACAGGAATTATTTCAAGTGCCCAAGTTGTCTTTAAAAACTCTAACCAATAATATGTTTGCATGGATATCGTTAAACAAATTCGTATTCAAATGTTCCCGCAATACTAACATTGAAGCAACACAAGACAACAAAGAACGCCTAGATCAGACAAGAATATATCAGGCAAATGTTTACTCTGTAGGTAGACCGTACTCGCAACACTTAATATATAAGCCAGTGCCTGTGTATTTAAAATAACTTATAGCAAAATGAATATTAACTATTTTAAAAGACTACGACGATATGTAAGACACGAATTGTTATTTTTTCTTTACCGTGGGAGAGCCACGCTTCGGCATGAATAGGCCGGCTTGACTGGAGTAATACCACGGCCTTACAGAAAGCCAGCGTGAAATAGCGCTTACGTTGTGTTTCGTCGAATGAGTGAGGGTACCGAAGGCTCAACTCTCCCCCCCACACCTCGTCTTGGGCAAAAGGTCGGCGACGCACTTGTGACTGCTCTGGTATTGCGGGTGTCCATGGGCGGCGGTAATCGCTTACCACCAGGGGATCCGTCTGCTCTTTGCCACCAAAAAATATGTCTTATGTATTATGCTATGCGATATTACATACTTAATCTGTAAAATATGACAATGTAAACGAGTGGCAAAATTATCACACATCCAGATTTCTGTCAGAGTACACACATTTTGAATGCACCCTTTAACCTACATCTGTTAAATATTGATCCCCAAGTTATGTATTTGAAAGAAGCATTATCCATCTCATCCTATTTAGTAGCGAATGACGTGTGACAGACAGACCCTTCCGACCTTACCGTTTGGATAGGGAAATGTGTCTATCACGTCAATTTTGTGGGTTGTTTTAAAATGTTTTCAGTACATATACATTTCATACTTACTTTACCCTAATGTTAAAATATTGCAATGCATAATAATTAGGTGCTACACTTAAGGTAACAATGTACTAACTGTACATTGTTTCCTTTCAAGCACAGCATAAGCTGACCGTAGCAATTAAAAATAGAATAGCTTGGCATAGAGACCTTTTTTTTTATATTCTCTGATGGGCTTTCGTTTGACCGCGATCTCACCTGATCTTAAGTGTAGATGCAGTCGACGATGGAGCACGCTTGCCTAGAAGATACCTATTCACTCGCGACCTTATTCCTTTTTTTTTATTATTAACCTTACCGTATTAGATCTTCTTAGACGTAGTCGTGTTGAAAGGTACTGGTTTTCTACCGTCATCACGAGTATCCGGGCATCCTATATGTCGTATCTCCATTTCTAGCGGCTTGTTGCATTGAATGCAAATTGTAGTGCACTATAGCTATTCCAACCGTGTCAGTAATTGCTCTTTGCAAAAGCGTTAACAACAAAATAACAGCCGTGTTTATAAACAGTACCATTGCTGGACCCGGGCCTTTGTTAAGTTAGAGAAGGGTTGGGCTTAAGTCCATTACGCTAGCCCACTGCGGGTTAGCACAATTTACATATATTCGAAAACATTATAGAGAACTCTCAGACTTGCAGATTGCCTGACAATATGAGTGACAATGGTTAAAGTTAATTCTTGTTGAAATTAAACTGCTATATACGGATTTTATCGCGTTGTTTATTTGTCTCCCCGTGACCATGGCTGCTGAAAAGCAACCGAAACGTCGGGGAAAGTGTAAAAATAAATGAAATCTAAATAGTTTAATAATAATTAAATTAGCTTAAAATTAGTAAAGTTTAATAGTAGTAGTAGTGTAACAATTTTCAAAATTTTGTAATAAAGTGTCAAATAAACAACGCGATAAAATCCGTATATAGCAGTTTAATTTCAATGAATAATATTCGCGTAAATAGAAGACGATATTATGTTAATTCTTGTAATAAATAAATTATCCTTTCGATAAAATAAATTATTATTACGTAAGCGTTTCCTCTAACGACTCTACCATCGCTCAAATACCTTTCTGCTTACACTGCACTCTATACCCTCGTTGAAATGTTCACGCAACTATAAAAATATTGACATTAGGCACCACATACAAACGTGAGATGTACTCCAAACCATCAAATCATTTCTTTTATTCCTTTTCATTTGATCTTTCTTTTTCCTTCTTGAAAAGAATGAAATTGCTTTTAGTACGATCTGCGTTTGAGTGCCGATGACTGCAGAGGTATTTCAAAAGGTTTTGTTTAAGTTCATTTAGTTACTCGAGTTACAATTACTTACATTCAGTTCTCCTTGTTATTCAGAAGAGAAAAGTCGTTTCGAAATGTATGATACGTTTTTGTAGGACTGCTTGTGAAATGTGATCTATGTGGTATATATCATCTAAAGAGTAGTGCTTAGTACATCAACTCACGTTGATATTTAAACAGTCTCTCTGTGTGACAGTTATGATTAGTTGATAAGATCATTCTGCTTGCGTGATTTACATATCACGCATGGCCAAAATAAACTGACCGATCAAATGTACTTATTATTGAGAAATGGTTCGTATTTAAACTTGCTAGATAGTATTCGCTTTCTATTTAATACTACTGATTTGCCAGTGGCTTTGCTCGCGTTTATGTAGATTTTATCTATAAATTTCTATCTCTCAGGCAAAATTATTTTTCTGGATATTAGGTACCCTGTGTCCTTTTCTGTATCCCTGACAATATGTACGCACAAAATTCCATTTTGATAGTTATGGCGTGTAAGCGTAACAAACAAACTCACATCCACATTTTCATATAATAGTAGTTACTATAAAAAAACATTTGCACATTTGTAATCAATAATGATCTGTGATCGGTCTATGTGGAAAACCTTGGGGGAGGCCTATGACCAGCAGTGGACGTCTTTCGGTTGAGATCATAAATCAATAATAAATAAATATTCGAATAAGAACTACTAAATAAGGCAATAATTGCTTAATTCTACTATTTTGAATGAATATACCTTTTTATGCAAATAAATATTAAGATAAATTTCGAATTTAGTACACTTTCGAAGTCGCGGGTACAGTATTTTTTATTGCAATATCTAAGTATTTTAAAAACTTCGCAAAATATGTATTATATGTTTAAGTATACTATTAACCGAGTTCAAAAGTTTTCCAAAACGAATTTGCTTTTACTACAAATTACGCTCAAAGCCATCTTATGACATTACGTAATTGTTTTTCAGAAGGTTATAGTCAACGTTACTTAGTTTTGTTTTCGTACGAAACGTAAAACTGTGGAAACTTTTTAAATCTAAGATTTTGTTGATTCATATGTAGCAGAATGTTTTGTATTTGACATGTCTGTTATCGAAAGAGATATAGGTGGACGAAATAACATACGTGTTACAAATATACTTGGAGATACATTAGGTTAAATAACTGCCTACATATTTTCCTAAAAAAATATATTGGTTTATGTAAATATGTGCCGAAGGAAAAGCTGTGTATATTTTCTTTGTCTTTTTTGCTTATTAATAAACCATCTGCCAAAAATGTTTCTGGGAAATCACGAATCAGGTTCATACAAGGTATATGAAAAATATTATGTCGGCCTCGATGGCGTAGTGGTTAGTGTAACCGAACGCCACGCTTGAGGTCGCGGGTTCGATTCCCGCACAAGTCAAATATTTGTGTGCATGAACATGGATGTTTGTCTTGGTCTGGGTGTTTCTATGTATAATATGTATGTATTTACAAAAAAAAAGTATATAAGTATGTTTATCCATTGTCTAGTACCCATAGTACAAGCTCTGCTTAGTTTGGGCTAGATGGTGTTGTGTGTAAGTGGTAGAATATTAGAATATATATAATATTATTACATTTTCCTTTTCTCGTTGTATTTGAGAGTAAATTGTTATTTTAAAACAATGATCGGACCAGCTTATGCTGCTTGGATTTATTAGGGTCTTATGATATAAACCATTCGTAATGAGGGATGCAATGAGAACCCTAATATTTTATATTTAAAATGTTCAATTATTAATTGTGTATAGCTATTTGCGCGGGTAGGCAGATGAGTATTTTATTTAGACAGTTACGTTTGAAGAAAATGTATTTACATTTACTTATTGACACTATTGCGTATAATTAAAGCGTTCTAATACGACTTAAGTTCACTTCATATATGTAAACATTAAGATAATGTTAGTCAAGGAAGATTATTTTTGTGTATTGTTTTTAAAGACAACTCTCGCAAAGAGAATAATTCATGTATCGCGGGGAACTTTACAAACATGTTAATAATGGACACAAAGTACACCCGGATTTTGAACAACCATTTGTGGATCACACAAAGTTTTGTCCCATATGGGTTCGAACCCACAACATTCGGCGCAGTGACAGTGGCAGTGGCGACGCGGCCACTTAAACCACTACGCCTACCACTGCGCCTACTACCACTACGCCTACTACCACTACGCTTACTACCACTACGCCTACTCATTACGTTACTATATACATAATCGTGCTCATTCAGATTTGTACAAAAACCGTCTTAAACGAAATTATATTTTAAATACAGTATGTACGTGATTCCTTTCACGTATACATAATGTTGGTATCAGTATCTCTACCGAAAGTTAACCAGAACTATATCACATATTTCACAAGTTCCATATAAATCCCGCGTTATAAGATGCGAACTCGTTACGGTATATAGGGCACAGTTTCACACACAGTGTTACTACTAGGAATTTTCTAACAAAATACCTTAGAACGCTGTTTACCGCGGCAAGCAAATTCACAAGCGGTGGTTATATCTACATGTTCTTTCGGCTACCAACAACTTAAAGAGGCATAATATTCAAAGAAATCTACACAATAATTGTATTTTAATTCGCAGTGAGTACTCAATAATTACAGGACCTATTTTAAGAATTCTTTCACGAATAGAAAGCTACTTTATCGAGCCACAGAAGTGGCTGGTTAATATTGTAATAACAGGAGACAATTAGTCATTATAATGTATTAGTTTAATATCGAATAAATTTATATGTAGGGGACATGATTTATATGTAGGGGACATGATTTATATAAAGGCTAATAACTCTTGAAAATAACGGCAATTTACCTTTCTAAAGACATTTCAAAATAATGTCTGCTTCAAAATATTCTTATCAAAACATTAAATATTTCTGTCGTATATATTTACGTCTTTGTTACCATTGCCTCGTATGATTTATGACCAAATTTTTAGACACTGTCTCGACATAAAACTATTTTATAGAAAATTCTATCTAAATGTATCTATAAAAGCGAAAATATAATAATAACAATATAATATTCTACCACATACACACAACACCATCTAGCCCAAACTAAGCAGAGCTTGTACTATGGGTACTAGTCAATGGATAAACATACACATATACTTTTTTTTTGTAAATACATACATATTATACATATAAACACCCAGACCAAGATAAACTTCCATGTTCATGCACACAAATGTTTGACTTGTGCGGGAATCGAACCCGCGACCTCAGGCGTGGCAGTCGGTTACACTAACCACTACGCCATCGAGGTCGAATGATAAGTCTATGTACAATTTTGATTTATACTCTGTCCACCAGGTTATGTGCATAACATCAAGGTATGAAATTCCGATTATCAATTCGATTACAGATACTTAGTTTTAGTTAATCGGAATATAGGAACGATCGTCGATGTGTTGATATCGAAAAGAAACGGTTTGGATTTATTTTTATATTTATTATTATTATTAAATAAAAAGCAGTATAAATTAAATTCATAAATTCGAATACAACTAAAATATTACAATGTGATTGACATATCCTTATGGATAAAGATCCCAAAATAAACAAAGAAAAAAAAAAATTTTTGCTCGTTTACTTACTTTAAATTCTATTTTAAGATTTTTTAAAGATAACATCCATACGATGTAGAATTGTTGTCACGTGGATCATTACAAACATTCAAACACCGGACAACGAATACCCAGACTCGGAATCACTATTTGAGGATGACACAGATTTTTGTCGTGACAATGACGAGACATCCAATTAATTACTCAAATTGTTTGTACTGTCAAAGCAGCAAAGAGAAAATCTGGACAGAGTATGAATATGTCGCACTCTTAATAAAACAGCGACTTAACTCGAAATTTGAAAGTAAGGCAATTTTAACTCTAATTGGAAATGTTAAATTCTAATATTATATTTGTGTTAAATCTTTGCAATAGAGTTCAAATTTGTTTAATCCAAAATACTGAGATAAGTCTCTGTTTTATTAAGGGTGCGAGGTATTCATTGAGTATGAGTTTGTATTCATTTTGGTTTTATGTAACGTATATGTATGTTTACATAAGATGACTTGCCACATTAAACCTGCCAGATTGAAAACATTACTAGTACATAACAGATGACATTTAGTCTCTATGTCCTTACACTTAACTCAGACTATACAGGTGATAAAACTGTATAATAATACTTAAGGGAACCAAGAATATAACACAGACTAGTTCACACATATCTACTTAATGACTTGTTACATTATGTGCCACAGGTAAATAATTAAATAGACCGCAAGTTTGTCAAGTCATATGAAAATCTTCTCCCATTCTTCTCTCATTAGCCTTTATTATTCCCAAGTCACTTGGGGTCGGCTTTTCTAGTCTAACCGGATTTGACTGGATATCAGTTTTTACACGGAGCGGCTGCCATCTGACCTCCGCAACCCGAAGGCTAACGATACCCTAAGGCTAGACCAGTGTCAGGATATTAGAGGGTACTGACTTTCCCAATAACGACTGCCATAGATGTTCATGGCAGCCGGGACCGACGGCTTAACGTGCTCTCCGAGGCACGGAGCAGGCGATAATTGTCAATCAATACACACATAATTTCGAGAAGTCATATAACTTCCGAAAGTCAGAGGTGCGCGACGTGGGTTCGAACCCGAGACCCTCTGCATTGCAGTCAGTTGGTCACCCCATTGAGCTAAAATTTTAAAATTTTAATTTTGAAGACTAAAATTTTTGAACGTTCTCTGAAGCTTAGTGAAAATTAATAGCTAAACTTGTAACTATTACATTAGCAGGTCATTTTTACTTTTTTGCTAACGTCTGCCATTTATTTCATACAATT
The DNA here is from genome assembly GCA_930367265.1 of Catocala fraxini. Taxonomy (NCBI): domain Eukaryota; kingdom Metazoa; phylum Arthropoda; class Insecta; order Lepidoptera; family Erebidae; genus Catocala; species Catocala fraxini. The sequence goes on from OV884038.1 coordinate 17,554,025, forward strand.
AATTTACCGTAGAAGTTGGGTGTACGACACTCAATTCCTTGTCTCAAATTAGGCAGCAGATAATATATATTTGAACTATTTACTATTTGTTAGGTGAACTATGTCTATAGTACACCTAACAAACAAGCACAACACAAAGGTGTCTACATTTGAGTTGTGCTCGTTTAGCCTTTAAATGTACTGTACTGTTTTTAATAAAATATTATTATAACAAAGGCGTAAGTATTCATTTTTGTAAATGCAAAATCGTCATACGAAAAAATTGACGTAAAAAATTGTGTAACCCATTGTAGTTCGTCGTAATTAAATAACATATTGAAGTATGTGTGCTCATATTTCATAATATACATTAATTAGTTCCTTAAGATGTAATTTGTTTCTATATAAATATATTTCGCTCTCACTCGGTGCCCGTAAGTCATCAATGTCTACACTAATCGACAGACTGCCAAGTTTTGTTGTTGTTTAATTTATTAACAACACAGAGTTCCGCTTATTTATTATGGTTCAGTACCGAAGCATTTTGTCTATCATATCGACAACTTTCAGATTACAAAGTACGCAATGGAATCGACAAAACGATTTAACGTATACTTACATTATTACCAACCGTTTTTGCAATACTTTCTCATTCAGTAATTGTTATCAATGTATTTACTGGCACCCGATAAAGGATCTAATTACCCATAGCCTACCTTGTCCTCTTACCGTGGCAAGGTATACACGATTTCATATACCCGTATACAGTTTTGACAGATTCGAATGTCCTCCGGGATTCATTCAAAGACGTTGTGACGTTAGTGAGCAGTGTAAATATATACAGTAGTATTAGTTTTGTGTAATAATATAATTTATCTATTTAGTTTTTGTAGTTTAAGACCATGATATAAAGATTTCTTTATAAACCAGGTGTATTATCATATTTTAGTTGGTACTTTGTAGGTATTTAAAATAGTGACGCTTATCTGTAGTTTCTGGTAGCCTTTGTGAGGGGAGTTTCTTTCAAACATGTTTTATACACTGTCTAATTAGACAGCGTATAAAAAATATTTGAAAGAAACCCTCCGTGATGTGCAATTGTATATCACACAAAAGTTCATGTACAGTTTTCTTTTGGATTTTTACTTTTTACTTTATTGCTTGTGTAATAGTTTTATTCAGAGCTAAATCATTGGTGATTTTAAGTTCAAACCCTACACATCCTATAAAGATATTTAATATTATTTATTATCTACGCTTAGTTAAAGAGGCTTACAGGCGAACTAAATAATAACGTGAGACCCATATTTACAAATATATATATATTTTTAACCCTGTGTCTCTTTATCGACACTGCCATAGAAAATAAAAAGTCTGAGATAAAAAGACCTATATCATGAGTCATAATCGAACTGACCTACTGTACTACCCTGTGGCTTAAGTTAAGCAACAGTTGTGAGATGCGTGGAGGAGTGCGCGGGTGAGAGGGAGGCAAAATCAATAGAGGAGCCCGGCCATGCCCCGCCCCGCCAAAACATTCTACCACTCTTGATGTGGGTTACGGGCTTTTTTATATTACCTACCTGATTTTCATGTATGTTGGCTAAAAAGCTGGTCTTCCTGTTTCGTTTTCACTATCCTTTCCACTGCATGTCTAGAGTGTTGAAACGAGTACCAAAAGTAGTATTCTTAAAAAGCAACAACAGCTTTCTTTAGCTGTTAACTAGGCAAGGCTAATACAGAATAGGGAAACTATAACAATTTACCTATTTTTTAAGAAAATATATTTACTTGTTTTTGGTATACCAAATAATATAATTATGATAAAATAGTTGTAAAAGGGACAGAAATTCTACAACGAGTTTATTTTGCTAACTCCAATACGCTTGTTCGACTAGTTTGTAGTGATTACCACGAAAACGTTTTTGTAGCAGTTAGCAAGACGTGGCCATCTTTTTTCGGCCGACAAAGATAGATCAATTGCTTTGAGATAGAATGCGTGCTATGTATGTTTGTATTTCAATTCCTCTGTTATTTTTTTGTAAGCTTACATAAGCACAAGTCACCTACTGTCATGGGCAGATAGATAAAAATACATGTAGCAGTAATTAAATCGTAGCCCATCTTTTCGGTTAGGTCATATTTAAGTGTTTGCTAAAATCTATTTATCAATTGCTTATTATTTTTACATATTAAATTTATCAACACATAGATTCGGGCCAGCTATTTATATATCGCATTGTTTTACCCGTGTGAGGTTCGAACCCTCAGCATTCGACGTACTGGCCAGGCAAAGACAATAGCAAACCACAGTTGATAAATAAATGCAAGCACATTAAAAAATTAACAAAATAATGTAAAGAGAAACGAGGTTATTCAAGGTCAAAATTGTACAGTAGGGTTGCCGTGTTTAAAATTAAGAGTATACCAAATCAATGAGTTTTGATCAACAAAACATCTCATTAAGTTTTAAAACCTCAGTCGTTACCTAAGTAGGTATTTCTACAGGCGTTGTTGTATTTTCTATTTAGACTCATTTTACTTAACTGATACTTAATCAGTAAAAGAAAATGAGCCTTAAGTTATTAATACTTAGTAACTTAAGTATTAATATTGTACAGTAAACTACAAATAAGTAGTTAAACTATGCTAGATCATACAAAATTATAAGAATCCTATTAATATTTTTTCATATCTATCTTACTATTTAAAGACTAGCATTATCACTCACAACTACATACATACATACATAGATTCACGCCTGTTTCCCAGAGGGGTAGGCAGAGACTACGGATTTCCATTTGCTACGATCCTGACACACTTCTCTGGCTTCATTCACTTTCATCACATTCCTCATACACGCCCGTCGGTTCAAGGTGCTCTTAACCTGGCCTTTGTCCAGAACGCCTCCGATCTGATCAAGAAACGTTCGCCTAGGTCTTCCTCTTGCGACTGTTCCATTCACACTAGCCTTATAAACTTTCTTAGTCAGTCTTTCCTCGTCCATTCTTTCTACATGCCCAAACCAGCTTAACATACCCTTTTCTATTCTTGTCACCTCACAACTGATAACTTATATAGTAGAAATTTTTTGTTCTGTTATTAATGATGTTAACTGTTTATAGAGTTCTCTTCATTTTCATTATTCAACGGATGCTGTTAGTACTAATAGTTGCGCGTTTCTATCTGGTTATAAGATGAATACATAGACTTTCAGAAGATATCTTTGTTGATTAATGGAAAATAACAAAATGTTTAATGAAGATATTACTATAGGCACCACATTATCTAAACTTTTATTTCACAAAGAAATTTAGTTACTTTAATTGTGGGCATTACTGCTGTCTTAGGAATTGTTTTAAAACTCTTTGGTATGAAACTGTTTTAACTTACTAGTCGGTAAAGTTATTGGACTGGATACTAAATGTACTTTGTAATATTCTAATATTATTAGTGTAGTTCTTTAGGTATTCCTTATATAATTTCAATCTTTATTCGAAAATTGTTTACTTAGTGTTAATTAATAGAGGAAATTTATGTTACGGAGATTGTCAAAATATTGGAGTGACGCTCTGAGTATCTTTGATAAAATAATCATAATCATCTAAATAAGACAAATGCCAGAAGATGAAACTAGCTAACCTTGAGCCAAATCTACAAGCTTAACTTTAATTTCTACTGCCTCTTGAAGATGTGTAAAGAATCCTGTACTCGTAATTATAAGGCATATTTTTTGCGAATTTAGAACAAAGAAAGTGGCTGGAATTTTTAAACTAGCTTTCCATTTGTCAATAACCGTACCCAACGTCGATAGGCTACTAAGTTAATTAAAAACTCATACCAATAAATATAACTATCAAATTATAATTTCCATCATTTATTATTATTATGTTTGTAAATTTGTAAGGTTCACAAAATATAATCATGGTACCAAATCTTCACCTCCAGTATTTCTCACTTTACTACTTCGACCTCATTATGGCAGTGCCATAATAATTACAATTTACGACATTGTTCCTGCTTTGTATCCGCCAAACTTGGGATATACCCTCTATCTTACAAAGGGCGAGAGAATTAATATTTTAATTGAGCTTTTCAAGGGCTATGCCGTTATTTATTGGTGTTTCTGTTTGAATTTCGCTAAAGTTTAATGGGAAGCTACGTACTCAAAACACTCGTAACCCTTCTTACTACAAAAGCTTCTAAAATATTGCACATAGTGCTTGTGTCAAAAATTACTTCGACATTTTTATGGTATCTTGTATACAGCCCGGTTGGATTTTTATTTAAGGTTACACAAAGTATTATGTTGGTACAGTTAAATTAAATGTGTTTTTCAGTTGATGTTATGAAATTGACTTTCTTAATCTGAACAGTATTTTCATTTTCGATTATAATACCTCAAACCCTCGCTTTATCTCATCTGATAAGTCAATAACTTTCGATTAATTTTTCTGTCACAGTATAATACTAATTTTGTCTTGCCAGAGAGAGTCGTGCTTATTCTTATCTCCACCGCCTCAAGTCTGACCTCTTTTACCTCACTCACATTACGAATATAACTCAACGAAGCTTCTATAATAAAGTAATAAATAAACATAGTTTCGCATGAATAATATTATATTAGTAGAGTTACAGAGAAAGAGCAGCGGCGATAGCTCAGTGGGGAGACCAACAGACTGCAATGCAGAGGGTCTCGGGTTCAAACCCACGTCGCGCACCTCTGACTTTTGGAAGCTATATGACTTTTCGAAATTATGTGCGTATTGATTGACAATTATCGCCTGCTCCGTGCTTCGGAGAGCACGTTAAGCCGTTGGTCCCGGCTGCTATGAACGTCCATGGCAGTCGTTATTTGCAGAGTGTTGACACAAAAGATCCCACTGGCCCCATCATAAGATACATACATACATACATACAGAGAAAGAAATCATATTCTAAAACGTTTGCAAGCAAACCTATCTTTGTATTGTAACAAATAAACCACCAAAACGTGTTTATAGAAACACGCAGCTAGTATAATCAAATTGAATAAAACAATTGTCATTAAATACAAGCGGCGCTACAAATTTAACAAAGCGTGTAGATTTGTATGTTGTAAAATCTACCATGTGTTACAAAACGTTTGTATATACGGGGCTATATAAACACGCGCTTTTTAATATAGCTGACTGACATCTAGCATTTTACATTCTTGCCATTCATTTGTAAGTCAATTCAGTCTTGCGTGTTTTTTTAACAGTCGTCACATATTGTTACGTTATTTGTATTTACGAACTTTACCTTCCGTGTTGTTAAACTTATATTAAAAACCTGCCTGAATGTCAGTAGACATTTTCTATCGTTTAAAAATTGTAGCAAAAAGTGGAGATTGTTTTGTCATACGGCAGGCTTAATAATTTAATGTAGGTATTATAATGTTTTATTGTACACAAACAGTGTATAAACTACATGTGACAATCAATAATAGGGATAGATATATTATTGATTGGTGCAACATTGTCATCCATTGACATATTGTGCGTTAATGCTAGGATTACGTGCACGTACGTGGTATGTGTAGAACAAATCTATTGCAGTAATGGTAAATCCTTTACAAGGTTTCGCATTAATCATAATTTGAAAGCGACGATAATGTCAACAGTATTCAATGCGATGTAGATACTGCAACTCGGTATAGTTATTTGTGCCTTCTGTTATACACGTTTTTCTTTTCACCGTGTTTTGATCCGTGATAAAAGCTACCTCGATCTATCTTTGGCACGTACGGAACAGTGTGTGCGGTATAGACAAGAGATCTATTTTACCGAGCTTCGTTTGTATATTTCCTTAAGTCTGTTTTAATGTTATGCTATCACGTATGCAGCTTTTATTGGTTTGTACTATAAATCCTTTTAAAGTAATTATTGGGCGGATGTCGAATTAAATTCATCAGTCTTTATATAGCGTGTAGCAAAAAGGTGTGGTGATCATATTAAAAGGTCGTGTAGTGACTAACGTAAAGCATTCAGCATTTTTGAATAACTATACCTATATACACATTTTAACCTTGAATAAAATAAATATAACCTTGAATCAGTTGGATAATTTAGATATAGGAAGGCCTTTGCTATAGCTCTCAAGTGTGCTGTTGTCTCTTCACGAATAAATATCTTAAAATCTAGGCCTTTTGTATACAAAAAATATGTAACTGTTCAATAACTCAGAAATGTTTTATAACGTTCAGTCATTCAACACTGCTTAAAATATAAGTAACAATAAATCCAGCGATACACCAAGTGTTTTAATGTAACATAAATATTTCAGTCTCTGAATGGAGTATTCAGTTTAAAGGAGCGATGGAATGGTCAATAAAATATAAGACAAAGAGATATAAAGTCTTTTAAATTTCTTTTAACTGCTGCCGGTATTAAAATATAGCTATTAAGTTGGAATTGATGACGTAACATCCGTGGTAAATGGTGATCGATTGACAGTTATTGCGTAGTAAAATTTTAATACAGAAATGACAATTCGAGGTGAAATAAAACAAAATGGAAATTTATGTCTTTTATTTTATATTATTAGATTAGATTTAGATAAGATTAGATCTATTGACTAATCATTCAAAATAAAAGGCATAGTTTTAAGGTTAAGTATGCTTTTCTTTTTAATTACACTATTTATATACAACCTTGTTAAATCTGTTTTGATTTTTGAAACAACAATGTCTCTTTGTAGTTACTATCAGTACCGAATAGTACAAGTAAATTTCTGTCCACTGTAATACAAGGATTTAATTATTTTCACTCGTGTTTGAATGTGGGTCACAACAATGCTACTTACTACACTTTAATGATAGGTTATCCACATAATAAAAGAGTTAGTAAAATTTTTCTTAGCTTACAATCGATCGTGAGTCAGAAACAGTGTGGAAAATCTAGCTTGAAGTAATTGCTTAGGTTTAGCAATGACATCAATCTTAAGAGTAACTACTTCACTTCCTCAAAGAGCAGTTTGTTCATTGAGTTCATGAATCGTTTCTCTACACTTTTCAGTTACTACATCTTCACAGATTTCTTCATTCTTTCTTTACTTATTTACTATGAAGCATTTTATATCATTATTGTCAGTAAATAAGCCTCATTATAAGGCACTCTTAACAAAATAAAGACTTAACTCAAAATTTGGAAGTAAGGTAATCTCAACTCTAATGCTGTAACTACAATGCCCTATAGCCTTTTCTCAGAAATATTTCTATATTTATCGCCTAGGAGTGTGTGCTCAATATCATATGAGTTTACTTATTTGAATAATAATGTGCTCCAATTGGATCTCCCTCTGGCTGTTCACATTTAACCTTCTACTTCAGTAAATATACATGGTGTGTTGGAACCAGCCCAATGCTATCAAATCGTTAATTCATTGCTACGTCACTCGTTTCCTTTAGCTGTCAGTTAGTCGACCCGATAAGGCCTAATGTTTTTCTTTTAGGCAGACGAGTTCCGGGTACTAGGTATCCGTATACGTTTAGACCTGAATGTTAAACTTAAAGCTCTTTTCAATTGATGTTTATTAATCAAGCTCAATTTATAGTACTATAATATATAATTTGATGAGACGATTAACTGCTATTTATCTTTATATATGTAATTCCTTATATGTGTGTATGTAACTGAACTCCTTTTAAACAGCTGCACCTTTCCTTCTTCCTTAGCCTTAATTATTCCCAAGTCACTTGAGGTCGGCTTTTCTGGTCTAACCGGATTTAACTGGATATCAGTTTTTACACGGAGCGGCTGCCACCTGACCTTCGCAACCCGAAGGCTAACGATACCCTAAGGCTAGACCAGTGTCAGGATATTAGAGGGTACTGACTTTCCCAATAACGACTGCCATAGATGTTCATGGCAGCCGAGACCGACGGCTTAACGTGCTCTCCGAGGCACGGAGCAGGCGATAATTGTCAATCAATACGCACATAATTTCGAAAAGTCATATAACTTCTGAAAGTCAGAGGTGCGCGACGTGGGTTCGAACCCGAGACCCTCTGCATTGCAGTCTGTTGGTCTCCCCACTGAGCTACCGCTGCTTTTTTTTTAAACAGCTGCACCTATTGGGATAAAATTTATGTGTTTGAGTTGATCCCCGGATGATTTAAACTTACAATTGGACCTGGCAGATGGTGCTGCGATCGTGTCCTAGTCATTTTTAATTTAATTTTATGACGGCTTTGCTAGTCTTTTAAATATTCATTTCTTTTATATACCAAGATAATGACGTTTATAAAAGCTAGCTATCTTTAGATAAGTTTTTTGCTACACGCGATCGCTCTTCCTCGCATGCCGCTTATATTCAGGAACAGAAATTGTGTAATCCATATAGAGGTACCTTAGTTCCGTGAATTTAGTTTGCGCTTGTTTGCAGTCGATCACGGGCTCACACTTATTGGGTTTTCTTTCGGAAATACTTAGTAGCTGCACGAAGTCTGAAATTATGCTCGGTAAACAGCAGAAGGCTCAGCTTCTATTACTAGGAATCTGAAATCATATTTGGGGAAATGTGGGTATTTATGGGTAGATTTTTTCAGTACGGCAACGATAATCATATTTCTTCAATATCGTGGTTGTAATTTTGGTTAAGTATTTTTGGATCCATTGTTTCAATATCTGCACATTCATTGCAACACAGGGATTATCGAATGCGAAGATATATTTTTAAATTTTAATCGTCTGTTTAGTGACTTGATCTTTTAGAGAGCAGCAACCGTCTTGCCTTGAATGGCATCGAAATCATCTTTACTATGAAAATGCCTTTATTTTATTTGACCTATCCGTGAAGAAAATCAAACAATGTTTTAGTTTCATTGGTTTTGTATTGGCTAGTAAATGCTTTTAGCTGCTAAGCTGTCCATCTCTCATTACCAGAACAAGCGCTTTTATTAATCCAACACTAATCGCCATGGTAATCACTATCATTCTAATTTATTTAGAATTTAATTTACAATTCAATGTCGAAACAATCATTGCAAAGGCGATTAGTACAAGTAACATGATGGTTAATTTGTTTGAATCGATTGACGTGGCACGGCACTAACCGGCAAATCAGTGCGGTGAGCCTGATCGGACCAACATATTGGGCTTACGGAATAATTCATGTTAGCTGGTTTATACATTTTTTTTTTTTTTTTTTTTTTTTTTTACGTGGGGGAATGCATGACGCATACCCCTCCGCGGGGGCGGGCGGAGGGGTTATGTCGGACTCGCCGGGGTAAAATAAGATGTTAAGATGATAAAGTACCTCCCGGAATACCGACTAAACCTACCACGGTGTTCCTCGACAAAACCACTATCGACGGGGCCGCGCGAATCACTTTCGCATGCGGTCGCGACCCCGCCGAGGTTTCGGCCCGCCGTATGAAACGGCAGGCCACTACACGAAAGACCTACCCTAAAGGCACTTCTACCACTCCCTACTGTCCCCCCTAGAGGGGAGACGGACTCAACACAGAGGCGCGCGTGGGAACACGCACGCCGCCTCTCGGACCTGGTGCTGAACGGATGGCGGGCAGGCCCACAAAGCCCGCCACCCCCAGGTCAAACCTCAGGGTGGCTGGAGGTCGTCCCGCGCCCTCCGGCGCCCGGCTCTGCGGTTGGGGAGAGGGTTCAAACGCTCCCTCTCCCGCTCCGCCGCCTCCTTGATGGAAATGACTTCCTCACAAAAGGAGGCGACGGCGTTCCACGACCTCTCACTCCGGACCATAGACTGAACTACGGCCGGGAGCGAGAGGGCAACCAATCCGACTGCCGCGATCAATTCACGGCGCTGCGATGCCCAGGCGGGGCAAACCGCCAAAGTGTGCAGCGCCGTGTCCTCAACTACGTCGCGGCAGTCGCCGCAGTGGTGACAACCGGGCGTCTCTTGCCGGCGTATACGACACAGGAACTGGCCAAAACAACCGTGGCCAGTCATTACCTGTGTCAGCCGGAAGGTGAGGGCGCCATGGCGCCTCTCCAGCCACTCCTCAAACACGGGACTTACCGCCACGATCGTGGCGTGCCCGAGCTGGTTTATACATAAGTTAGTAGCTTTTTACTATGTTTATGATCACAGCGTGCAGCAATTGTAGGGGGATTTCGGTACTAACAATTTTGAATTTAGAATAAAATACTAGTAAATTAATATAATTGTTTATGGGAATCAATCACAATATATCATGTATGATTTAATCTAACTGCACTCTTAAAATATATTATTATCCAGAAGAATCTACTAAAATATGACTGTTTTGTTTATCTTACAGTACATACTTGTAACCACCGGCCAAAATCACACGGATTCGATCCTTGACTCAAATAAACTGTTAGGCATTTCTCGCGTGGAACTCAATAATAGGTACTTTGATGGCATATTGGTCTATTCCAGCTCAGTTTAATATTGCCCAATTGATTATATTTATATATTTTTAAAGAAAATTCCTAGCATAGGAATAATTCCTGTATCGCGGCGGACTTTATAGACATTTAAACAGATAGACAACTATTTGTGGATGACACAAATATTTGTCCCGTGTGAGGATCGAACCCACAACACTCGCCGCAGTGGCAGTTGAAGACTTAAGGATAGATACATATTTGCGAGTATGAGAATAAACTTTGTTGTCGCAAGCCACGGTACTAATATTCCAAGTTAAATCCTTCTTTTATTTAAGAACGTATCGCTATTGTTAACATTTTTATCCATTCGTATCGTGGCCATCATGGTTTTGGGATTATGTTTGTCTCTGACACATTTTAAAAGAGCTTTTATCGAGCCCATGTACATTTAACGCGGCTTTTATGGGCATTTGCGTGATGATTCTTTGAACGATGCTACAGAGGATCTGATTTAGCCGACTGAGAGGAACACATTCATACATTGGAAGTGAGATAGGATTATTAATTTCTCAACTTAATGTGTATGTGCTGTTTAAGTAGCCAGTATTAAAAGCTGGTTGGGCTCTGTAGCAATCATAAAACGTATAGATAATATATCACATTCAACTTTAAAATTTAAAGTACAACATCTAATATAACATAGTCTCACGCCTGTATAGGGGTGGACATAGGAGTATTAAACGGACTTTACTCCAGGAATGGTTTTAAGACCCATAGAATAGTGTAATCCATAAGGAAAATAACCCTGCCATCCGCGTATCCAACCTACTGATTGCACACATTTATAAGCACAAGCTCTAGTCAGGCGGCTGACGACGTCCTTACAAAAGAGTAAATCCTATAATACCTATAGCTGTACGCCTTCATAACCCGAAATGATCAAACAGAAATATAAAATATTATACTCAGACACCTCGTTAGGTGCGTTTAGGTATCACGTAATAAAGAACGAGCCTTTTCCTGTATGGTATTTTAGACAACCTATACTAAAAATTTCCCGACAGAAAATTCAAATAACATTTTGTCCTATCCAGCAATCGAATATGAGATCACCCAATCTCACGCTATCCGACCAGCGAAATAGGCTTTTTATGTGACACAGTAAACTTTATTGTCCAGATTTAACTCTTAAAACTTCAGTATACACGTGTGCGATAATAAACCTAAAACCGTGTATAATTAAACGCTTAAATTTCAAGCAAAATTTGTGAGAATTTTTATTACAAAATATAGATTAGGTACTCAAAACGGACCGCGAAAGACTGCAATATTTATTTGCCGGCGTGAGTTTGTTTGTGAAGATACATTCTAAAATAGGATTACGTATACGGCGGCTTCCGGGCAGGCTCGGGATATACATATATTATTCACTCAGCTGCCTTATTCGGATCCACTAAGTTTAAACCACGATCGATTCGTTCACGCTGTGAATACTCACTTTGGTCGAATAATCAACGTTTTGAGATTTCGTACTGGTTTTAACTTCTATTTTTAAACTAGAATAGATATATTATGGTGGTGGTTAGCCATGAAATAGTCCCATGATTTATATTGTATTTATACGGCCTTGTATGGTTTGTAAAGCTTATTCTAATGTTTATTTAGTAAACAATTTTATTGTATTCATTGTATTCAGAATTGTATTTTACCTACATTTCGTTAGCTATGTTTTGTCTCACAAAATAAAATGTGAGCCTTTAGTCGTCTACCAGGCAATTTATAGACTCCGTGTTACGATATTATACATACTATACTTAAGTATTACAAGAATAAACCAACGATAGTATTCAATTAATAAGAATAGAAATCGGATTATCACAATCTGGCGCTAAAATAAATATGCGGAAGAATCAACAATTCAGTGTAAAGTTTCAAATTGATTTTCTTAGATTTTGCACAGAGAGCGAAAGACCAAATACGATCTATTGGATATCATATGTATGTATGCATACGCAGAAGAAACGATAATCCACTAAGGGGACATTAAAGCCATAAATAAACGAGCTGACCATTGGCCGCAGCCGCATAGTAAACGATCTGGTTTCTGGCGGCAGCCGCGTCATAGCTCCTATGCGGTATGGTAGCGATATGCTCCGTACCACCGATATGCACAGTTGCATTCGAATAATATTCAAACGTATTAATAACGTTATACATAAGTTTGGACACTGTGTTGTTACCCGGCAAAAGTAGCCTGTAATCTCCTGCACTGAGTCCATAACCGTGAAAATAGGTATCCAATTGTGCTTATCAGCATTGGAATACGCATTACTAATTCGTACGCGATGTTCCTTCGTATATAAACCGTGCAGTCAATTTTAAATCGAAAATTTACTCATTTAAGCGATACTGTATACTTATGCACGTCAAAGTTTATTGGTCAGTGAGTAGGTATGCTGTAATTACTGAAGCTAGGTTTAGATAAGTTGCAAGGTTCAGGCAAAGTCGAGCCTGTGACAATATAACTGCTATAAACTCAGGGACAGTGTTAAAATATTCCGCTATCGGTATAGGTCTCATGTTTTGTATAAGAAGCCTATTTAATGTTTACCATCACAGTATTGTAATTATATATGTTTGGAGTTCGTTTAAGTTCGCTCAGAATTATATGTTCCATATGAACATGGTATAATTCTGAGCGTGACGTTGTACTAGTGTAGTTGTAGTAGTAGTATTATTAACTAATCTAGTCTTATTAAGTACGTGTATATAGTAATCGTATCACGTTAATACGTATCATTATTAATTAAACTTAAAAAAGCATTGTGTTTCCTAGGTTTTAGTAGTTAACATTCTATTATTTTATAAAAGAATATATAATCTAAATTAAATCGCTTAGATGTTTTAATGAAAAAATACTCACGTCACAGATTTAACATAAAACTAAATACAACAGGTACAAAATTTAGTTTGTAAAATATCTGTGGAACACAAAATGTTATGTTTCGTGCCAAATTCGTAGTATTGACTTGCATGAGTAAACAACTTAATATTTTTTGCATATTATAATGAAAATACATAATTATGCCGTAAAATCATGTAAGCATTTTTTAAAAGCTTTAAATAAATTTCACTTTAAATGTTCGAGCATTTTCAAAAGAAGCTTAATATGTATCACTCTCGCATTAAACAATTTTAAACAGTTTAGTGTAAAACGTTTGAAGCTCATGTTTAACATTATGTACTCATGAACATTTTATCTCTGCGCCGACCACACTTTGTTACAGACATTAATTAGTTTATTGGCTAGTACTACTGAGTTTTTCTAGGTAATTCTTAGTTGTAAGAATTAATCTAGAATTACACAATCCGAAGTTTGTGTAGTCTTTTATTTGGTGTTGTGATACTGCCACATCTGTCAGGACTTAGAGATTTTTAAATATTTTATATTAAGTAATAGAATAAGATTTTAGAAACTAAGTATGATATATATATCCTATTTAAGTTTTCTTTAGGTAAATAGCGTGTCCATAAAATATAAAAGAATTTAATTTAAATACGTGTTTAAAATAGCAATTCTCTAAAAATATAAACCTTTAATTACGTGTACGACAAAAAGAAATATTTTGTTTTGCTAACAACGTTGCCTTTCAAATCTCATCTCCGTTGATCGTGGCTACAACTGGCATAACATTCAAACCGCCTAATTAAAATTATAAGCGTTAAATAAAAGTTGTGTCAGTTTGCGAGAATTACGGAGGCGGCGAACGTCGCGGCAAATATTAGGGTTTGCAACGAGCGAATGATTATGATGAATGGTGACACAAATTTAATTATGTTAATATTCCTACTGGTAAGGATTAAAATGTAAAGTATTTTCAGTCGACGAATTCTTCGCCACATTCTAGTCTTTGGATGGTATAATTGAATGTGCGGCAGTTAGTTTTTTGGACAATTATATGATATAATATTATATTATGATGATGAGACTTGTCTCTACATGTGGCGTACAATTTATGACGCAGGGAAAAAGCGCACGTTGAAATAATTGTGCGGGTTACGTGTAAGTGGCAAAGGCGAGTCACTTGCGTTGGAAACTGTATGACTATCTCGTGCATGTAACCCACGCGAGTGCTTGCACATGTAACTTGTACATACCAATTAGCGTCATTTACAAGCATTAGGTATTAGTTGACATTGTTGGATGCATCCAGATATTTACGACGTAAAAACAAATATAAGGGGTGCTTAGAAAATTATTATATTCGGGACGGTGTTCATTATAATCATGAGTCAAGATTGATTATTCAAAAAAGTTTATTTGTTTTGAGCGTCAATCAATCATCAATATCAATCATAAAATTATCAATATCTCAGTTATTAACTGGATGCGAACGGTAAAATAGGTATCTGTCACTATAATAATCTTTACAGAATGCCCATATTGGTCAGTAAATATGTATCACAGTAATAAAATATTCCAAGCAATTTAACAGCCTATGAACATACACAATAAGCGGACAAATTATACAAAACAGTTTTAATGTCAGTAAAAATACGAGCTATTAACATTATTTATTCGCGTGGTTTCAATATTCACATAACATAAAAATCCAGGTCGCCTGTGCAAATGTTTGTTCACGGTTGAGCTATAAACAGAAAGTGTCTATTAAATTTCACGGCTCATCACGTTATGAAGATAAGTCTGTAATTATGTAGGCACATAATAACGTCGCACATTACCTCTGAATGTGTTTCACCTCAATTTATAGATAAACATATTTATAATTTCACCTTAAACAAAATGCCTGTAATTTCCATCGTAAAATTTCGTGGTTTCATAAATTGTCAAGTCAAAATAAAAACTTTTTTATGGACGTTGAGAAGGGAAAGTTTGGAATTGTTCACCGATGCGTGTCACAACCTTGGCGCCATTTATATGGGATCAGCTTCTCGATGAGGCTTATTGGTTTACTTTTCTTACTCGGCAATTAAATATTATTTAATTTTGTAAGTTATTATCAGTATCATATTTAAAAATTACCTAACAAACCGATAACAGCGGGTAACAATAGATGGTCTTTTCAGTTCTGATGCTTTATTAACAATTGGTTTACTGCAAGGGAGTGTTCTAGGACCAACTCTTTTTCTCATTTATATAAACAGATTATATACACTCAAGATACAAAACTGTCAAATAGTTTGCTGATGATACGGCACTAATCTTCAACGGGTCTACATGAGATGAAGTAAAACATTACACTGAATTAGGTCTTAAAACTATAGCAAACTGGCTCAGTCAAAATTTACTTACACTTAATATTTCTAAAACAAAATTTATCACGTTTCGTAACACGGAAAATTCACTTAAGACAGCACAAAAAATAAAATTACAAATTTATTATTGTCAAAACATAAACTATGATCACATCTGCGATTGCAATTATCTAGAGCAAGTAAAAAGTATAAAATATCTTGGTATAATCCTTAATGAAAAGCTAACATAGTGTCCATATATTAATTTATTAGCTGGAAGAACAAGAAAATTGATTTATGTTTCTAAAACCTAGAGCTGATAATACTCTCCTTAAAACTGTATACTTTGCACTAGCTGAATCCATTCTAACCTACTGTATAACCACATGGGGTGGGGCCCGGAAATCTCACCTCATAAATTTGAAGCGTGCACAACGAGCTTTACTGAAGGTTATGCAATTTAAACACTTTCGGCATCCTACTGTTGAACTGTACTTACAATGTGACGTCCTAACGGTTAGGCAGTTATTTACCAGGAACACCATTATGTCACAACATCAAAAAGTTAAATTTGTTAATAGTATGACCTCTAGATGTATAGACAGGGTATGTCCTACTGTCTTATACAAAACAGCATTTATTGAGAAATTTCAGTGTTACCTTGAACCAATGTATTACAATAAAATAAATAAAATCTTAATAATCTATCCATTAAATCAACACATGAGTAAGAAAGTTTTAATAACCTGGCTAAAATCAAAAAACTATGAAGAAGTAGAAAATTTTATTTAAAATTGTCAAATAAATAATTAAAACTCACTCACTCATAAGTTTATTTAACATTAAAATACAAAAATAAAAATATATTTTAATCACATAAACGTACTTTACCTTCTTCAATATACAAATCACAAACATACTTACCAAATTATAGAATATATGTTAAAAAAAAAAACATTATTGCCTTGGTTCACATACACAGTAATTTTATTTCATCAATATTGTTGTAGGTACGACACTATTCTATTTTCTAAGCTTACTTCAAAATATATGAGTTGCCTAACTACTTTACTTTATATTATATAGTTTACTCTCAATTTTATTCTGTACCTTTAGTTTTAATATTAATAGTACACATATATGTTAAGTATATAATTTAACGGAACGAAACTAACGTCTAAGACACAGGCTCGGCGTAGTTTAGACGTTAGGGTTCATTGAATATTGTATACATCCAGTTATTGCATTATAGGTTAAGAAGTTGTATGTATTTTCATTTATTTGGTATCAATAAATAAATTATTATTATTATTATTATTATTTATTAATGTCTAATGGACGAAATAAAAAGTTTAATTAAGTACTTAAAGTAGGTTTATGATGCCAGTGTTAGTAGAATAATCAGTAGAGCATATCTCGATAAAAGTAATCTTACAAAACCATAGACCAATGCCGGAATCACCTGGCCTTTATTAAAAAATAAAGTGCAAATAGCAAAACAAAGGGTCAACGGTTAAGGTGATCCTTAACCGTTGACCCTTTGTTTTGCGCTATTTTAATACATTTAGAACAGCGTGGCATAACTTAGCCTCAGTTTCATTCTGCAGCAAACTAGCGTGTATACCTCTATGTATCATACTAAAAATTCTCTATTTTACTCAAAAAAGCAAAAGCATTTCATTTAGAAGTCATACCAATTAAAGCTCCCAATGTATCCAACTGGCAGACATTATTAGATGTATCTTTAAAGTATTTAATAGTCTTTAAAGCATTTCTATTATCAAAGGATTTAACGAAACGTACATTGGTACACCCTTGAGACTATCAAGATATTTCTCCTCTTTTCAAAAGAAATATAAACAAGACCCCAATCACTTGCCCAGGTTCAGCAACTGTCATGACACGCTTTCGTTATTTTCTCTTAGCAGTACATTTTCCTCATATCAGTATTCATATCAGACTTGTTTGATATCTTTGTAATGTTTATTTAGTATCCCTAACTAGTTTACGCAGGGGTAAGAGACGATTTTATGGACATACGCTTGATTTTTCGCAGTGCTTTTGAATAATTTTGTTACGAGTTATTTAATAAGAAAGGAGAATTCTGTATCTTCAGTTTTGTCTTTGTATTAAAGGACGTGAGGCATTCTGGTCTAAAAATAAAAAATGTGCGGCTAGACCTAGGAATATTTCTTATGGCTAGGTCATATACACCTTAAACTACTACTATGGATTTAACCTTGTAACTACGTTTTCTGACTAGTAAAAAAAATGAAAAATGAAGGGATTATTAGCCCTTTTCCAGTACGACCCCATTCCTAGTACGACACCATTCCCAGCATGACCCCATTTCCAGTACGATCTCATTCCCAGTACGACCTCATTCCCAACACGACCCCATTCCCTGTACGACCCCATTCCCTGTACGACCCCATTCCCGGTACGACCCCATAGTTTTCGTACTCGTATTAGATTTTCTTTTAAATGCATTAAGACATTTTTTAAATCATATTTTTCTTAACTGAATGACTACTCTGAAAATGCAGTTACAGGGTTAAGTTTTAGTTAGATATTTTTTTTGTAAGTCTTAATATGAACTAGCTAATGGAAATAATCCTAGGTCTGGCCGAGCAATTTTTTTTCGACCTACTTTGTATGGATATTGCCTGATGTTCTTTGCAATTCTATCGCAAATTTTGTTACACTGGAAAATGTCTATGCATCTAAATATGCCTTACAGCTGCACATCACAATGGTCCTATATTAATACTAATGGGTATGAGGATAAGACCATTTTCGTAGAGCTACTCTCAGAAGGCATAGACAGATAGACTTTCACACTAGTACGCACGTAAGTAGCTTAACATTTAACACATTTGTAAACGTATTTTATGAATGAGAAATTAATTATTCTGTATTTTTGAACTGTGATTATATCATCTATCTTTTAACTATATGCTATTAAAAGATAATATTTGTTCAGAAAGTTAAACGATAAAAACAATCGAAATCTTGCAAGTGTGTATGGACTTCTGTTGCTGATTGTACATAAGAAGTACATTTAAATGTACACGATTAAATGTATTCACATAACTTGACATATATTCTTAAATAAAGTAAGCAACTCTTATAAAATTCGTAACAGCGGAAAACAGTCTTAGTTTTATATTTGTTTTCACTTGTTCTGCAACTGACATTTTTATTAGCACTGTGAAATTGCTCTGTCATCGTTCCATTATTAAGTTACGTATTGTTAACTTAAAAGCTTCTGAAGCAGTAAATTTCATTAAAAACGGGAGCCTTGTTCTAGAAATATACAATTCTTTTCTATTTTAATTCATATACCATTACCAAAAATACTGGCAAGTTAATGATTAACTTTAAAATCTTTTATACATAGCACGACCTGGCGTTGTGGGCTGGCAAACACGTACGAGTCACAAGAGCCTAGGCTGGTACAATCAGCCGTATGAGTAGCTAAGCAACAAATTTGTCATATGACAAGAGACATCTTTTATTTTGTATAGAATAATGATGGTACGTGCGCCGAAATAGGCTTTGTATATAAGTGAGATAAATCATATTAGTATTAAAACGAGGGAGCATTTTTTGTCAGGTTGACATCGCGTTTCGTTTGTTTCAGTGTGAACTCGTCTGGGTTGGCAAAATAAGCTTTTAGTTTTTGGTATAAGAGTTGGTTATTTATTACTCAACAAATTTATTGAAATTAAACTACTATATACGGATTTTATCGCGTTGTTTATTTGACATTTTATTACAAAATTTTGAAAACTGTTACACTATACTATTATTAAACTTTACTAACTTTTAAGCTAATTAAATTATTATTAAAACTATTAAAACTATTTAGATTTAATTTAATTTTACACTTTCCCCGACGTTTCGGTTGCTTTTCAGCAGCCATGGTTACGGGGAGACTAAGATAGTAGTTGTCTCAATGTTCCAGTGTAGTTATTTCAAAGTACCCGAACATAATTTAATCATTGGTGTTTCTATTTACGCAGAATGAGCTCAAAGTATCATGAAGTCTAGCTGTGGTTTGCTTCTTCTTGGGTTTGACTATTTGTATTACTGGATCCCAAGCTGGTGGTACATTCCAACCATCTTCTCTATTAAAATTAGGATGTTTTTTGATTTCAATAGCCTCGCGAAGCATCCTTGGTAGGAATCGGTGTTCTTTAGCGAGAATCTGTGGTTTGTCAAATCTCAGGTAGTGGTTGGTCCCCTGTTGCACATGTTCACACACAGCAGATTTCAACGAGCGTTGGTGTTTTACATCAGCTGTGTGTTCTTTTATGCGGGTGCCTATGTTTCTCTTGGTTTGACCAATGTATGAGAGCCCGCAGTCACAATCTATTCTATAGACCCCTGCATCTTGTAAAGGTAGTTGGCACTTGACGGATGGTAAAAATTGACTTATCTTCGTAGGCGGCTTCAAGATGTAGCCAATCTTGTCAGTGACACCCCTTACATAAGGCAGTATAGCAGGCTGGCGCTCGACTGTGGCTTTCTTTTCTCGGGATCTGTGACAGCGGTGCGGCTGTTGGAGCTTGTTGTCTTACAATACTTGCTTAATATGTTGAAGCTCGGCGTCCAGGTGTTTCTTGTCACAGATCCCATGGGCTCTCTGAAATTCCATTCCCACGGTAGCTAACTGTTTAGGATGGTGGTGAGATTCACCGCTTAAGTACCTATTTGTATGGGTCTTTTTCCTATACACAGTGTGGCTCAAAGTATGATCAGGATTCCTGATGACAAGTACATCTAAGAAAGCTAATGAATTAATTGCCTCTAATTCCATAGTAAATTGGATGTTGTTATTAATGGAATTAAGATGTTCTAGGAATACATTTGCACTATCTGTTGGTAATATTGTAAAAGTATCATCTACAAACCTCTTATAAATCCTGGGTGTGATGGGGGCAGTATGTAAAGCTCGAGCCTCGAAGTCCTCCATATATATGTTAGCAACAACAGGCGATACTGGGGAGCCCATTGCGACACCATCGACTTGTATGTAGAATTTATTGTCCCACAACAGATAGCCAGTTGTTAAGCAATGCTTAAGTAATTCTGCATATTCCTCAGGCATATTGTACTGTATTAGCTTCCTTTTAGTTATTTCAATACAGTCATGTGCAGGTATGCATGTAAATAATGACTGTACATCAAAACTAACCATTGTTTCATTGTTAGTGAGACGTAGGTGTTTAATTTCACTCACAAAATGGTATGAATCCTTTACATGTGCTCTCGAGTTGCCTCTGAGTGGTGAGAGTATCTTCGCTACGTGCTGAGCCAGTCTGTAAGTTGGTGTGTCGATCTGACTCACAATAAGACGTAGGGGAGCGTTTTCCTTGTGTATTTTTGGTAACCCATACAGCTTTGGAGGTTTTAAGCAAGCTGGTATTAATTGTCTAACGTCTAGATCTAGTTTTTCGGAGTATTTAACAACAAATTTAGTTTTATATTTGCTTTAGTACAGCAAGTGTATTAAAATATAAAAAATATAATCAAATTCATGTGAAATTTTGGCTACCTTTGTGCCACATTTCCGCAAAGAACAAAAGTAAGTATAAAAGTGAGAAATGAGGGCAATATTAAAATGTGCAATAGAATCTATAGCTATAATTCAACTTAATAGTATTTGGCTTTATTTTTTTGATTCAACTGAGTCAAAACAAAATTATGCCATAAAATAAAATAAAATAAATATATATATAAAATAAAAAGATAGTAATATTTTTTTTATGTTCTCTTGAGGATTTTTCTCTCAAACTGTATACGACTTACAATCAAAATTCAGAATAATGAGACAAATGAAACATTCGACTTTTTGTATTGCGTCTCTAATAAAAAAGCTGTTTGTAATATGATTACCCTACCAGCTCAGGCTACAATTTAAGTAGAAATTTACTGCTCTATATATTCTGAACACATTCTATTCGTATAAATTAACAATAACTGGGCAATTGTCTTTATATTCTCTCTTGCCATTTTCCTTTTACCCTGTGAAAATCTCGACACGATTAATGCTCGATATTTTTCATTCTATACCCATAAATTGTAACTCTACGATCATTTCAATTTTTTACTCGTTTTCCCACAACCTTTTCCTTCTTTAATTTTATCAAGAGCTCTGTAGGTCATAACCAATAAAATAACATATTGTGTAAAGTGTGCTCCTATTTCCTAACTTACAAAATATACCGTGTGCGTTTAACTTATTCAGTCGCAGCGGCGCTGTGGTGGTCAGACACAATATAGTTTTAATGATGTCTGCTGTTCTAAGACTTGACAGATTAAAATTCGCATCTTCTATGAAACAGTAGTAAGATATAATTGTTTTTAACACGCTTTTATTAGCTTGGTGTGTTTCTATGAATCTATTTAACGGAATCTTTCAACGCGATTTTCACCCCTTTTTGATTTGAAACTTTGCACACTTATCGAGGACTGATAACAATACAATAATATAGAAAAAAAAAATGAAAAATAGATTTTTCTTGTATATTTTTTAATGTAAAAAAGCGTGGGTACGCTCTTGGATATTATGATACACCCTACGCTTATTTACAATAAAATTATTAAATTGTTTTCTACTTTTTAAAGCGAGTTTTTTTAGTTTATTTGAACTATTATTTTCATTTTCAGAAAATTAAGGAGACATAAATCTGGCTCTGAATATATGAACTAGCCTTTATCTAATATGAGAACAGGGTAAACTGACCTACTGAAGTCAGAAATCAGTTATGTATGAAAAATGTAACCTCTTAAAAGATAAAAACTTTTGATTATGCAAAGAAAAATGAACTACAACAAAGCATACCATTTCTTTTGACCGCTTATAACCGTATTCTGAAAGGATAAAGTTAGATTCTGATTACGCAACTAAACGGGTCAAGTTAAATTCGTCCGGCCCATGTTTAATCAGTATAACTTCAAGGGCATGCCGAGACCCTACCTAACTAATTACTTTTGTAACTTAGGTACACAAATCTACAAAGGGCAGCTGCCTTATATTTTGTCAATTAGTACGCTAATTAATAATCTGTGTTGCTCCTTTTAATTTAAGAAGGACTTACTTATTCTTTCAGTACGGTAGAGTGAAATATTTTCTTTAATAATAAATTGAGTCTTAATTTATTTGGAAATGGAACTGCGTATTCGTCTGTCCGAAATAGCAACGATTATAGTTACAATAGCTCTTAATTAGTGCTTCGAAAGCTTTAGCAAGTAACGGGAAATAAATACAAGTATGTACTTACATAATAATTATGGCAAAGTGCAATTGTAAACAAAAGTATTTTAATTAAAGTTTTTATTGGAATGCAGATATTAAATTTAACAATAAAGCTTTTCGTGCGTCTCATTCGAGACGTAAATATTTTTCAGACTCAAATATATGTATAAGGTAGCTTTTTATTAAATCCACTAATCAAAAAACATACATGATTTTTATTGAACACTTCCTATTTCATTCACAACAAATTTAATTTTTTTAATAAGTACCTAATATAATATTTACTATTTACTATTACTATCACTAAACTAGAAAGAAACTCAAGTAAGTAGATGAAATTAAAATACTGTAGGTGGGCAGCCCTCTCGCATGTTTGCGGACCTCGCGGCTGTAGGTAATTATTACAAGGGCGGAGCCGAGTTACAATACTGTTAGATAACATTACCGTGGTCAAATTATTTCGCTTATAATATTCCAATGCATGCAAATATGAGTTTGTTTATTCCACTTTCACGTCTAAACTGCTCGACCCAGCATTATGAAATTTTGCTTTCATTTGCACACATGTTGTAAAAGTAAATGTAAAAGGACATAGAGTACCTTTCATCCAGAAAAAAATACTGTCCCTGGAGATAGTTAGTGCTCTATAAAGTAGTGTAATAAGAGAAGCAGATTATGACTGCTGATTGATATATTTATTATATGTCATTTTAAATAAAGGGGATATTGTGTCAAAGCAAAGAGGCAAGTGCATTAAATCGTTTACGGCACTTTAGTTATAACAGAGCCTCTTTGTAATTCTTTTATAGAACAAACAATAACGTATTGTCGGGTACAGCTTACACGCAACGTTAAACTGATTTATTATCAACTGGTGCAGTTACTCATTCACCAATATGGGTGGGGAGATAAGCTGCAATATTGTTTATCCGTATTGTGAGCTCGATGTGTTATTGGTAACAAATACGGCTTTAAATAAACTATCAAGTACTTAGCTGGGATTTCAATTAAGTTAGGTGTATTGACAAGCTACATTTACATTAATTAGCCTCATGCAAATATCTGAATATATGTCCCACGTGCTTGATGTAGACGTGTATCAAACCCACCGTACCTACCCAAAGTTTGTTAGCTGTGTTTAGACGTCACGTGTTACTGATTAAGTGTTCAGTTTGAAACTCCGTGTAGTTAGGTACGGAAAATTGCTTGACAGAAAGCAATGATATTTTATTTGGCTCATGTTGAACCAAAAACCTTAATCAGTTAAACCTTAAGATTGCTATTTACGCAAGTGATTATTGTAACGACAGTATTATAAATACATATGCATTTAAATCCTAAGCCTATCTAATATTATAAATGCGAATGTCAGTTTGCTTGTTTATTTGTTTGTTTGTTACGCTTGCACGCCTTATCTACTTGACGGATTATCAGGAAATTTATCATATATGTTGTCAGGGGTATAGAAAAGGTCATCGGGTACTTCATTCAGAAAAAATATTGTTCCTGAGGTAAAATATTTAAATAATCTACATTTACGCGAGCAGAGCGACGGGCTAAATCTGGTATGCTACAGTGTTTAAGTAAACGCTAGGATAACGGCTTCCAGACCTTTCTTCCCTGTCTCGAACTATAGTTATACTACATTAATGAATATAATATTCAAGGTTAAAGTGACCTTACACTGTTCTGCCTGAAAGTATCGTGTGAGTTTTGATTTAGTTTAGATTGCATTAAAACTGGCTACGTCATAGTTCAAAACTTATTATTATTGTTCTCTTGTATTATCTTGTCGTGCTAGTGCTAATGTAAGGTCATCTGATACAAACTAGTGACAATATTGTTCCTATGACAAAGACAACACAAGCATTACGGTATCTTAAGTGCGAAACATGGAGAAAACCTTGCGAAGACTTTATACTCGACCTAAATCCTTGTTGGTAAACACTAAAGAGAAACTTTATACGGGTAATGTAATTATTGGCAAGTGTGTGGGACAGTAGACATATAATTTCACATTTATGGGTATGTTCGTGTTTTCTCCTTACATTTGATACAGATATATTGATACGAAGTAGGTTACGGAGTACCTACCACTTGACACAAATTACGCTAGATGAACTTTTCTATGAACTCGCATATGTATACCACGCAATAGACGTGACAATAGTCAACTTTGTCTCCAATCCGCTAAGACGACCCTGATGCGCAAAAGTGTGTACTGCATGGCACCAATTATTTATAACAAAGTACCAAAAAGTTGGAAGGAGCTGCCTCAATCTATGTTTAAAAATAAACTTCGCACTTTTTTGACCGCCAGAGCATATTATAGCGTGACTGAGTTCCTTAATGAAAAATAATTTGTATTGACATAATTAAATTTATTTAGACCTGTATAATAATGCTGATTAATCTTATAATTTAAATATAAATTAATTAAATTTAAATAATTTGGACAAGAAAATAATATATTGTAACATGTATCTTTTTTATTTTTTATAATTTTTATTCTAATTATGTTGCACGTCATACTGTGACAAACATGTCTGCACTTAATTTATTTTGTCATCTGGTATGTATGCACTTTCTTTGTATGTACACACACATGTTTATGCAAATAAAGCTTATCTTATCTTATCTTATCTTATATAAAATCGTAATAAAAGTCACTTTAACATGTCAGAATCATAAATATACTTCATCCTGATACACAGTTGGCAACTGCACATCGCCTAATATATACTCAGTATGCAAAAAGTAATGAACTTATTAAACATTCATCTACATATATATCTGTAGCCCTTAGGAATCTTAGAACATACCAAAACAATTTTAACTACTTATGAATTACCTTTCTGCTATGCTACAAGCTCGTTTTTAGAGATAGTTTGTACCAAAACTAATTAAGAAAGTATTTGGTAAGGGCATTAACCTTTTACTTTAAGTTTTCACTAAAATCTGTCTCGCTCAATCCACTTCTAAAAGTACTTGCTCAGGATAAACGTAGTCGATACTTTCTATCTTTCAATTTCTCGCGATGAAAAGAAAAAGTATTCTCTATATTTTCCCAAACAAAGCCATCCGATTTTCTTCTAATGAAAATTGATGATAGAATGTTATAGTAGTTTAGTTCAGCGTTATTTAATCCAGTATTAAAATTAATAAGCACTAATGGCTAAAACATATTCATAATCCTAATTTGGGAGCTTCACTATTGAGAGGTGATCTTAAAATCTAAAATTGCGTTAGCTTGTTCGCCTAATTAACAATAAATTTGGATCCTTTATAATCCAATTTAGGAAAATTTATCGCCGATAATCACTGGCTGTTTAAAGCAAGTTATAACATAGAAAATGTAGTTTATAGTAGGTAGATTATATATCTAGGTCTTTTACATTAAATATGGCTGCGTTTAAACCATTTAATGTTCTTCTCAGTTGCGCGTTTATATACAACTAAGTAGAAACAAATTGAATGAATATCGTGCTAGGCTATGGAACCTTTTGATTTTCATTCAATTTGTTTAAAGATACACTGATTCATATCAGTGTAGTTTCTAGAATATGCAGTTCTAACAAAGAAATAGTGTTTCGAATTGTTGTCACTTACTACAACTTAAAATTGTTAAAATTTCAAGGCACACCCGCTGTGTACTTATTCTAAATGATTTGAAAGATAAGTATGATTAACAAAACAAAATTACTCTTAAGAACGTTTGATCAATAGGGTTTTGTTGCCATTCTTAGACTCGGAACTCTAGTGAAATTCATAAATATAAACATAATATAGTTCGTAATTTTATAAAAAATTTTAAAGGGATTAAATATAATGACTATCAAAAATACTAATTGCACAGCAAAATATGCTTACTTAAATATATCATAACGAGCACCTATACGCCTCAAATCAATGCAATCCGTCTCGGAAGGGTTATATTATATTAGGTTTCTTCTTAAATCCACCCAAAAATAGGAGTCCCGCGAAGCGAGGCTCCGTCGACTTAGTTTGATCTCTTTAAATATATTTTGCTTGGCTTATATGAACCACAAACTAAATCAACCAATTTATGAGTAATACTATATCTTACTTATTTCAATCAAATAAGACGTTTATTGTGTCTCCGTGGTCGTCCCGAGCATTAAGACATCAACACAAAGTTTAATCGATGCAGTATCGGTTTTCAATAAACACTGTTTATCTCGCTCTTTTATTACTCTGTCCTTGTCTTATTTATAAGTTTGGCTAGTTTCGCAACGTCCTAATTATCCGCTAATAAAGCTTCCCGAATCTCGTAAAATATCAGCCACTGGTCTTTTATGTTTTATTGCCGAGTTTTATTACGGACAGTTAACACTGAACTTGTATGTGATATTAAAATAAATTGAAATCTCTTCATTTCAGCATTAAATATATGCATAAAATTTTGATGCTGCATTTCATTTTTATATTCATTGTAAACCTCTAAAGTGCACAGAGCCAGACATGGTATCTTAGTCTTAATGCATTATAATCTACATGCCAGTTTGAGTCAGTATTAAGTCAAGTTAGTCAAGTATGGAGTATATTTTAACAAGGTATATTATAGAACAAGACTATGTACATATATACTCATGGATAGAACAATTTACTCCAAAAGAAAGATCCAGGCTACCAATAACGGCCGATTTTATTTGTATTCATACTAGGTGAACAAAACAAAGAAAATTCTTTCACCAAATGTTTAAGATAGTACTTTTGTTTATACAAAAATATCCTACACAGAATTCACATGGTAGCAGCAAATATTGTTTCACTATATTAAACATTCCCGGCTGTGTTCTAATCGACACGGTGCGGAAAGAACGTTTGAGTTTCTTAGAAAGTTGCGACAGGAAATGTTCTCGTGGAGGAGGAAGATGGCACCGCCTTAATACTGGAGAATAGAACCTTTAAGTTTGCGAAAACAAAGCAGAAATGTAGATGACAAAGATATTGTTTTGATATTAATAAAAGATTTGCTGTATTCTGTGATTAAACCAATTTAGGTCTTGCTGGAATGTGTTCTGCAAATTAGTCTTTGTGTGTATGGAATTCCATTATATTGGAAATCAACACGACATGTGACACACACGAATTGATGATGACAATTTTTATTATTGAGATTCTTTTGTAAGAAATGTTATTTCATGTAGATGTAACTATGTTTCATAAGTTCTAAATATTTCGGCTTCAAGCCTTTATTCCAATCAGCTGCGATATATCGACCGCTAAGTTAAGATACATTTTATATAAAATCGTCCTTAATACTATATTATAAGGTAGGTGAGAACTTAATTTGTACAGCATTTTAAAAGGTGCCAAAGAATAAACTAGTTTTGTCTTAAAGTAATATAGGCTAAGCCAAGGCTAATCTGGTATACTAGGCAACTGCGGGGTGACAAATATCTATTCGAGAACACAATTAACAAATTCTCATAATGTTTACTATGGCAGTAACCGTAGAAAAATAATAGTTTAAAAGTGTACTCGATATAAAGAACAAAAAATATCATGTGCTGTTCTACTTAGCCTTATAAAATGAGATTGAAAACTGACCGACATACTCTCAGCTATGCGATGACATAATGAAGTCGTGGGCCACTTCTGTTAAACATGAAAATTCAAGAACTATCAACGTGAAGTGGACTTTAAGTTTTCATATCCACAAGATGTTATTACGTTCTCAAATGAACTATAAGATATTTTATGTTATGGTCTTTTTCTGTTACGTGACCTGGTTGGAGCGTTTGCTGAATCTGGTTGCATCTGGCTTTTGCTGGAGTGCTTTCAGTAGAGGTCATAAACAAATTGTCGTTATGTTCCAGAGCCGGTAATACGAATATTGAGTACGATATATATCATGTGTTTCATTTCTAGTTTATTTTCGTCGCATATAACCAGGATTCTTTCTTACTCTTTCTCCTTGAGGAAATCTTGTGTAGTCGCTTCACGTATTACCGTGCTACCTCTAGATAAATTGCTATAGCAACTCTGGTAGACAATCTACTCCAAACTGTGGCAGATATAATACAGTTTGTATAAGGATATGAATGAAAACTTTATTTGCAATCGGCTGGCTGCCTCCCAAGACTGCCAGTGTTTAATGTTATTAAAACATGCAACCTTACTTATAAACCAATCTTAAGTATTAAAGAGTTACTTTTACTATTAACTAGCGCCTAAACAGAAGAAGACATTCATAAACATAACTCAACGTTAAGTGAAACTAGCAATGGAGACCGTTGATTAAAGGTTAATCATTGATCAAGGACTTGAGAGCTATTCAATTGATGTAGAAGCTAACTACTAGTTAGCGTTATTTTAAGTAAGACGGTTTCTTTATAAAAACACTTAGATACTGTTTGTCTTTCAAGCTATGAACACTTACGATAATAAAACCTTCAGACCATAAAAAAAATACATCAAGAGCAAATATCAATAAGTTTGAATTTTCTTGTATCGGAAACAATGTGCAGTGCAATTGTTTACATCCGAACAGTCGTAAGTTGCAAATTGCTTGTTAGAGTCATTTTATAGTGAGTGCACGTCTCCATTTAAGCTAAACTAATACTCTGTAAATACGCGGGTACTGTTTATTTTTAATCTGGCGTACATCTTTAATATAATCTTTTAGTTAAATCTTTTGTGGTTGTTAGTTTTGACATATCCGCTCATAAAATTCAATAGCAGACTCGTTTTTAAAGATGACTTTATAAATGTAACTTGCATAGCAAATATTAGTGTAGATCTCAATTAATATTTGTGGTTTAATGGATTTATTTAGATCACAAAGTATTCATGATCCAATTACTCACTTCTACAGTTCATTAAAGTTTGACGAATGATTACCTACGATAAGCTGTCAATATAATAATGCGCCACCTCATTGAATTCCATAAATTACAAGCTACCCACAAGACGCCACACAATTCTACTCCATATTATAAGTTAATAATATTGCTTTATCAAAGCACTATTATTCCAGTCGCTGGATTCAAAGCCCTAAAGGGAAACTTGTGAGGTGATTATGTAAGTTCTCACACGAAATGCTCACAAATCTCGCGTTAAAGCGGTACCAAGTTAAGAGCGGAATTTTCGCATTAGCTCCCTTCTGTTTGCTACGTAGGTTTTGTCCTATTTGCTTTGTACAAACGCTTTTTTGTTTACTTACAGTCTTAGCCATAAAGCTTGTGGTTATTATGTTGTGAAGGAACATCCCATTGTAACATATGTAGTTGTTGCATACATGCACACTCACATAAGGAGTTACTATATCTAAAATTGTAATGTGTAGCTATATCTAGAATTTTCTACAAGGTAATGCAATGAAAAATAGAGGCTTACAAATTCTGTCGATCCCATCATAGTTCCATCAGGAGGAGATGTTATTTATATGTATTTTTGTGACTGTGGTTGGCGTATTGAGAAAACGGTCGCTCGTCTTGACTACAAATGCATGGCACGTAATGAGTTTGATCCTCACATCAAAGAAAAATTTGTATGAGCTTTACTTGTAGTAGATGTTTCGGGTCTACATACTTCGTGCTTGTGATGTCAATGATAGTAAACAACAGGGATTATTACTGCGGATGTGCCTTTATAGAAGGGAAGACAAAAATATTTTCATATTATAATAATAAATGTTTTGACTAATAACTACCATCTTGTGAATATTGTCAAAAATATTAAAACCTTTTGCTACTATGTTTATAAGTAAATCTTGCTCTATACATAATCCCGATATTGCAGTGGCTTTAAACAAGCATATATATATATCGTTTTGTCTGTAACCCCAGTATTTCAGTGAACAAAAATAATATAACAGTAACAGAACTATTATTACACTTTGACTTTATCAGAAGCAAAAATCCGACCATTCAAAATACTGCCACTGTTTCTAGTGTAATATAAATCTACTCACGGTTGGCTATAAAAACTCTACCGTATATTGTTACGATAAACCACTAAGCAATATCTATACTCATCATAGGCCTTATAAACGATAACTATCAGATGACGTTAATATGCAAAGTACGTTAACCAATTTGGCTCCAAAGCTTTGCAATTATGCTAATATACCCTCCATCCTCACTCTCTCGTAAAAGCTTACCTTAGCACTTCATTGTCATATGTATTAAATAACTATAAAGATTTTACGATGGCTCTATATACAGGTTGTCCGGTAATTAATGGATAACTTTAAAATGTCTTATTGTAGAAATGATGGCGGTCCAGAAAAAATTATGAAAAAAATCTATCCTAACTACTACCTGAGATATGTTTTTTTTTTAATTATCTTATTTAACTTTCTTGTACATTACGACCATAGATGAATGAATTCTATCGGTTTTTTGTTGTTTTATTATTAAACACTAATTATGCTAATAGTCAAAAGTATGACTAGCTATTGCACTTTTTCTGGTTATTTTTTTCTGAATGGCCATCAGTTCTACTCTAAGACATTTCAAGGTTATCCATTAATTACCGGACACTCTGTATAACGGAATATTAGTCATCTTTGCAACAAATTCAACCGTGCGACTACTTAGAATTTTACTAGTTTCTAGCACAATGAGTGCAAGCATTGTTATTCTGGCATAATTCAATTCGAGTTTGCTCGAATGTTTCTG
Source organism: Catocala fraxini (assembly GCA_930367265.1). Lineage (NCBI taxonomy): Eukaryota > Metazoa > Arthropoda > Insecta > Lepidoptera > Erebidae > Catocala > Catocala fraxini. The sequence goes on from OV884038.1 coordinate 17,585,527, forward strand.
AAGCCAGCTCATACCCAAAGCTGGCTTAGGAAAAGGATTGGAGCAAGAGTCCTGTCTCTAGAATAACATGATAGTGGTGGTTGGATTTGAAACTAGTTGAGGAAACAACACAAGTGAGTTATCATGGTTATCATTAGACAACTTACGTAGTAAGCGCAGTGTGAAGTTGCCATTGGGCTGGTATTCACTATGTAAGTCAGCTGGCCACCCTTTGCGAGTTGCTGGCACATGAAGTTCGCTCCAGAAACTTATCAATCGTTAAAACACCATAAATTACTGTTAAATATTAACTAACATTTTTATATATATAAATACATTTACTATACATCGATTATCTAATGCTTTTTCCTTTGCTATAAAACCCACATCACTGTGAATTTATGATGTTGAAAGGTCATCTCTGAAGTCTCTGCATTACCCACATCAAATTAAATGAAATAAAAACAGGTTTATAATAAACACAATAAAAAAGTAACAAAATCCGAACAGATACTTTAAATACGATTGCGTGTTTCTTTGTTTGTTATGCTTTCATGCTTAAACTAATCGACCAATCATAATGAAACATTTGCACACAGGTTGCCAGGGGCACAGAAAAGGACATTAAACGTTCAACCAGAAAAAAAGATTGTTTTATGGATAAAAATTTAAATTACGCGTGCGAAGCAGCGGGCTAATTCTAGTATTTATATATGTAGTTTAACAGTGATGTCCCACTGTCTCTAATTTTTTATCGACACATTAGTCACGAATGTTCTAGTCTCGTTAGCTCAAGGTAAGAGCGTTTAAAGGCTTAGAGGGAAACAAGATTTATGGAGCACTAACGTGGATCGTTCCTGTTTTATTTCACTGCTTTAGCTCTCGATCGTCGCAACGGAAAAGTAATAATCTTGAACAATATATCGTCCGGCGAACTGGCCATGAACACAATTCACTAAGTTTATATTCAATGTCTATTCGGATAAAGATTCCATGTGTCATTTATATTTGAAATATTTATTGATGAAATTGAAACGAAGGTATGGTGAAAGTAAGTTTGTCTATGTTTTTTAATGGGTCTAAAGACGATGAACTACTTGACATAAGAAAACATCTAGTAAATGGAATGTATGTTTCAAAGAATGAATTATGTGGTTCTTTGAAAATTAGATTTTAAGGTACGTAAAATTTAAGCATAATATGCTGTTGTCTGCATCATTACAAGAACTGTGAGCCATACTCTTGATTTGGAGTTACTTGATCTTTCTAGAACACTCGATGGTCTGGGTGTTTCTATGTATAATATGTATGTATTTACAAAAAAAGTATATATGTATGTTTATCCATTGTCTAGTACCCATAGTACAAGCTCTGTTTAGTTTGGGCTAGATGGTGTTGTGTGTATGTGATAAAATATTATATTATTATATTATATTGTATCTTTCGAATTACCAACGGCACAATTCCTAAGAGTTGTGCCGTTGGTGATTTGAACCTTTTTAATCTAGATAAAAAAGGTTTGCGAAATCACGGGTTGAGTTCTGTTGATTCGTTTGGCTCATTAAACATTTTTATAGTTTCTTTATATTTCACTTGGAATTATTATAGCAGTGCATTTAATAGCGAACATAACACATTATTAAAGTACATCGTAAAGGTGTTATGACATCGTAATAGCACTTTCATAGCTACAAGGTTTATAGTTATATCATATAGTGTAAAACGGACCTTATTAAGTTATCTTAAATAACATTTTGTTTATGATAATAGTTTATTAAGGAAGATGTCTTGTTAGTTTAGTGGTGTTAATGTGAACGTTTGCTCATATGCCATTAGTAGTAGCTCGAATCTTTATATAGCCTTTGTGTTTTTAAATTTGTCTGTCTAAAAGTTCCCTGTTCACGCAAATAATATTATAAATGCGAATGTGAGTTTGTTTGTTGTTATGATTTCACGCCTTAACTACTTTAACTTGTTATTTATTTTAATTTCATGATGATCGATCGGACCCTCATGAAATTTCGTATACTCGTTTATTGGAGAACGGTAAAGGACATACTTTATACCTTCAAACTAGAAAAAAGTACTGTTACCGAGTGAGTGAAGCCGTGAACAGAAACTAGTTGTATGATAGCTATGTTTGGTAGGCGGCAAATGGCTCGTTATGTGTCGTAAGACTTAGAGATTCTTCTATTTTCTTCTCTAATATGACTATATATATCACATATACATATATTAGAGATTAATATGTGTATATTAATCTCTGCCAATCACTTCAAGGAAAAACAGCTGAAATATTATAATAATTTTCTTACGCATTTACTTTTCTATGTAACTAGAAAAAGACAGGCGGGTACGTTTTAAGTAACGTCCTTAAAATGGTTTTATCCGATTAATATGAAACCTTTTAAGGTGTTAATTAGTCGGTAGGTGAGTAGATTCTTAATCTATGTATATTCAAAATCAATATCATTTAGTAAATGCTTAGATAATTTCACAGACATTAGCGTAAACAACAATTGTTGACGATGATGCGACAAAGAGTTATTGAGAAGTAATAAAATTATTTTATTTTTCCGTTATGATAGTCTGGAGTTTGGAATTGAGCCTGGTATGAAATATATCTCTTCTCAACAAAAAAATAGAGATTCCTTAATAAATAAATAAAGAAACAGTTAGTTATTGCAAACTGTATATTAAAAAATATGATATATTATTTTTGCAATCTAAGCACTACGTCATAAGTAAGGTCTGGCGTTCCAACCGCAAATCGTCTAGTTTTACGCACAAATGAACTTTACTTGTAAAATGTACTTTTCGTGACTAGAGCGAGTAGACGTACTAGGTAGAAAGAGCTAGAAAGAGAGGCAGGATAGGGTGGTGATGCAACAACTGCACGTGACGGGGTAGTACAAGCATGTTGAGAATAGAACGTGGCTGCGAATAGAAAATGAGGTATTGTTTAGTGAATATATTGAGTGAGTTGTGAGTGTGTTTGAAAGTATGTAGAGTGGGTTTTTGTTTCGGAAATAACTTGTCTAAAAGCATACATATGCATTTGTATTTTTAGCAGAACGTGTTCATTGACGCCCGTTTTTTATATTGTAGGCACGTCTTCGTTACATGCAGTAATACATAGTTCTTTAGTTTTTCTTAATTTATCAGAGTCTATATATTAATTGAAAGTATGTAAATTATAAATGCTTTTCTATTATTTACAGGATTCAATCAATCAGGATCCAACGTGATGCATTTGAATTTTCGGAATATTATTCTATGAAAGGCTTTTGGCGAATTTAGGAGTGTATGGATGCTCCATACATTTGCTCGACTCTGCGTCCAATTTCAATATCAAAGTAGTATAATATTGTTTTAGTAGCTAAATCAATGCTTTTCTGATCCCTGCATGATATATTTGGGGTCTAAGTCTATTAACTTTCAGAGAGCGGCAAGCTGTCCGCGTTTAGTATTTTTATATGAACTAGCGATCGCCTAGTGCTGTCTGTAAGATATTGCTGATATGTCATTATATATTGATATATGTAACCATAGTTACGCTACGCGCTTCGACTGCGTGTGTTAAATTCATGGTTGAGTGCTTGTAGTGTTTTCCAATTAATTGTATGTATTTCCAATGCATATTTTATATAAATATTAGGATTCGCCCCTCCTTCTCCATATAAACTTTAACTGTGCCAAATTTCATATTCCTACGTCCGCGCAATTTTCGTAAAAAGGGGTACAACGTTATTGGTTCACGTATTAATATATAGATACCTTTGAAGTGCTTTGTCGTTATATAACACTATCGTAAAGCAAGCGAAAATGATATTTCTCGCTGTCTTATGATATAGAGATGTTCGTATTTCAGTTATCCCTGATATTGAAACAGCACGTTTCTTTTGGGGTTCATAGTGTTACATAAGAATAGATATAGCCTTACAGCTTATCTCTCTTGTGTTGTTACCTGTCTTTTTATGGAATCCCAGACATAATCGTAAATCTTAGACCTATTTGAATTAAAAAGAAAATTAAGATGTTTTCTGACATTTCAAATCTAGACATCTTACGAATAGTTAATCGAAGTCATATTTACAGTTCTGTTATATAGTGTTATATTGACTGAGAGGTAAAAAGAACATTACACTTACATATTATAGGTACGTCATATTGAATTTTCGTTAAATTTACGTTTCAAATTTGAATAACATGAATGCGGACGTGGTCACTGGTTTCTCAGTTCCGCCCAAAAATACAAAACGATCCTATTTATAAGCTTAAAGCAGCTTCAATTCAATATAAGTAGAAATCACAACGTAAATATCTATTTTTCACATATGAATTTACATTATGCGTTTGTTATAAACCAAAAACAAATATTTCATATCCGTTTACTGACTCAAAATCCTTATTTTACTTAATGATCTCGAAGTCGTTTTTGGGAAGTACACGTAAGGGAAACTGTTTATGCAAAAGATTCTAGTTAATTAACCTTAAAATGTAAATAATTCACCAAGGAAAATTATACCTAATAATTTCTTTGAAGGTAAAAAAATATTAAATTGCCTAATTACATGCAATGTTTCATTTTAGCTCTAAGGCGCGAAATGTTTACGAAATTTGGATGTATTTATAGCAAGCTTATGGTTGTTTTTTTTACCGTTTAAGTATATACTTACATACATATTAAAGCAGAGATAGCTCAGTGGGGAGACCAACAGACTGCAATGCAGAGGGTCTCGGGTTCGAACCCACGTCGCGCACCTCTGACTTTCGGAAGTTATATGACTTTTCGAAATTATGTGCGTATTGATTGACAATTATCGCCTGCTCCGTGCCTCGGAGAGCACGTTAAGCCGTCGGTCCCGGCTGCCATGAACATCTATGGCAGTCGTTATTGGGAGAGTGTCGACACAAAAGATCCCACTGGGTCGAAGTGTCGCCGGTCTGCACTGACTGGCCTCCACATAAGATACATACATACATAAACCTTCAGGAGATATGACTTTTTGGCCATCGTGACAGTGTGATTTAAGAACACTTGTGTCAATACTAGAAGTTTCGAATTGCTATTATACGGTGGAATTTTTTTAACTTCTTGTTTGATTGACACTTCATAGCCAATCTGTTACAATTAAAATGTAATGTTGTTACTATATCATTGTTGTACTTGTGTACAAGGGAACATTGAACTCATTTTTATTAGTCCATTTATTTTATTATATTGGATATCTGTACATTGATAAGACACATACGTTCGACGCAACATAAAAAAAAATTATAATCTTTCTTAAACGCATAGGTATTTGCAAATTTGAAATTAATATTGGCTTGGCCTTAATTTTGCCCACCTATCTTTATCTTTAATCAGTTGAGGGTTTTTTCAGGTCGATATTTATACAAAGTTTGCCGAATTTCTCAAAACAAATATGCCTCTTTTCTTATGGTTTTGTGTGTTTATTCCACAATCATATGGTGACAATATTTTTCTACTAGTTTCAACCTAATGACACAGTTTCATTCTTCTCCCTAGCCTTTATTATTCCCAAGTCACTTGGGGTCGGCTTTTCTGGTCTAACCGGATTTGACTGGATATCAGTTTTTACACGGAGCGGCTGCCTTCTGACCTCCGAAACCCGAAGGCTAACGATACCCTAAGGCTAGACAATGACATTTCATTTAAAAGAGATTTCAGTAAAATAAACAAATATATAAAAATAAATTCAATTAAAAGAACATCATCAAGAAGTATCATCATACGCATGCATACAATATAAGGTTTCCTACTAACCCACTAACGAAGCAAAAGTTTACTTCAAGTAGCATTTTAATAGTTCCACTTAATCGCTCCCTCGATAGGACTGGTTGCAAGTGACAAATAGCCTATTTACATTTGCTCGTACCGATAATAGAACTCGCAGCAGACCTATTGATCTCGAACGAACGCTATTGCAATATCAAGTGGCTGTATTCCCAAGTGCCAAGAGAAACATGACGTTTTCCTCCAATTATATCTCCTATAAATTAAGGTGAACAAATTAAAAACGTATTGTCCAGCGAAAATTGGCTTTTGATGCAAATTATATTGTGAACTTTTGCAACACTTTATTTTCGCTTTTGAAATTGTTGCTGCATTTTGTTCAGGTAAAATTATAAACTTATGTTTTGAAAGTTCACTTTTTGGGGAACATAAGTATTCATAAAATAATAAACCTTTGAATATAACTAAATGTATGTAAATTACTGTCAGAATTATCCTAATATTTTATTACGGCAGTATCACCACAGTATTAGGTTTATTTTTAAGTCGCAAATTAATTCGCAACTCTCTTAGAAATACCTCAAATAATTTACTTCCATTCAACTCAAATGAAATGCGGCCGAGTGCTGCAAGTTTAAAACAAAAATTATACAGGAAAACATTTCCTGCAGCATTGTGAATAATGGCAGACTCCGCAGAGTTTCTTAATTTTTGTTTTAGTCTATCAAGTTTCTCATTAGTGCGGCCACGAGGTTTGAAAGCGTAACTTTATTCATTATTGTTTTCATCGCTTACGCTTTTATAGAACGTTGATGGAACAATTTAGGCGACAACGCTCTTCTACCAACAGCTCACTAATGTTCACCCACAGTATGATTGCCGCAATGAAAATGTTAAACAGAATTGTGTGCTTTAATTTTTTAAAGCACATGTTTCATGGCTGTTTCAATTTTCGACAGTACCTAACTTTATTTGCGTTATGTTAATTTCCTCCTTATATAGCCTAGCTATGTTATAAAAACATTATGTGGCTTGGACGATACTATGACTATATGAAAGCCAGCGCAGTTGTTTAAATTTAATGGTTCTAACCAATGAATCTAACCTTTGTGGGTCTTATCTCCGTATTTTTGTGATATATGGATAGTTGTAATATAGTATTCCTTTGTTTCAAATTTTCAAAGCCTTGGCACGATAGCTTTTCTGCTTATTTTGTTATATCTATACTTATATACTAATATTATAAAGCTGAAGAGTTTGTTTGTTTTGTTGAACACGCTAATCTCAGGCACTACTGGTTTGAATTGAATAATTCTTTCAGTGTTGGATAGCCCATTTATCGAGGAAGGCTATATAACATCAAGCTATGACCAATAGAAGTGGCGCATCAATAGAAAATGTATCAAAAACGGGAAAATTTCTCTTATGTGAAGGAGACGAAGTTCGCGCAACTTCGTCAGCTAGAATGTAATAAAATGCACTTCATTTTCTGACATGCCATAAAAGCGTTATAGAATAATTATGTAAAAATAACTGCTAAAACTACATATACATTAATAGCATACAAAATCATATACTATGTATAATTTGCATGCCAAAAAGAACAAACCGTTTTAATATTTTGATTAAATATTACACTAGTTTCCGATACTCAAATCTGTAAAGTATTTTAAAGCAATTTGGGATATTTATTAGAAGTTTCAGTTATTGCAGTATCAGGATAGTTTAGGTGTTTTTCTTTGGATAATAAAGAATGCCGACTTATTTTATATTAAGTAGAAGAATGTTTAACATTGATTACAGTTATCTTAAAAAATAATGTATTTTGTATGATTGATTCCATTTTAGTTTTAAATTCTACTGACCTATTAAATATGATAATTGGGTGGTTTGTAAAAAATAATTCTATTTTAATTACGATTTACGATAATTTTTATTGACATGACTGAATAATTGAAACGTATATCTTAGAATGAAGACAGCTGTGCTGCACCCACATTCAACCATTTACATAATAAAACGTAAATACAGGGTGAGACTATTGACTTTAACTTATCATATAGTTTAATTCCATCCTGCTTATAAGAATTTTAAATAGAAAGAAGCAAATGACTGCACGCACCGGGAATCGTATCCCAACTGGAACCCCGCGAGGCCTTTTTGCAATTTGCCTTTAGAATACAGTTTTCAATAATTAATTTTGTCCAAACCTCTGAGAAACTCACTTTGTTCTGTTTTCAGACTGCTTTTTGTGTATAATTATTTCTGCGCTACAGGAAGTCCATATAGTAGTAGGCTTCATAAACTTGCAAATAACGGTCACAAATTAAATTCAGTCCCGGGACAGCCATATGTGGGCTACAAATGTTTTGTGCCATACGTATGCTTGGTTATGCCAGAAATACATTTGTAGAACTAAAATCTTTAGCAGCAAGTTAATGGATATATAAATGTATTTTATGTTCCTAAAAACTCATAGTATTTTTACATATAACAATAGTACTCTCGCATCTCTTTGCGCAGGACCATAATATAAATCATTGGCAGTATACAGGATGGCAGAGTTACTCGGGTTTTATTCCCGTCCTGACCTACTTTCAGGCACAGTAATAAAAGTGCATTCTCTCCAGTTTACTTTGCGAGTGACTACTATGCAATTATACCAACTTTCACCTATCATGTTTTTGTTTTTATTGTGCTTTTGAACGTTCCTATGTAAGAGACACTGCTCTTTACTCTTTAAGAAATGGTTAATGTCTATATTGCCTGTGAACTTTCATTTTATTAAGCTTTATTCTGTATTTTATTATAGTTTAGTAATGAAATTATGGACGTAACTTTACCGAAAGATATATACGAACATCAAGTCTATCAATGCAGCGATAGCAGCGATAGCTCAGTAGGGAGACCAACAGACTGCAATGCAGAGGGTCTCGGGTTCGAGCCCACGTCGCGCACCTCTGACTTTCGGAACTTATATGACTTTTCGAAATTATGTGCGTATTGGTTGACACTTATCGCCTGCTCCGTGTCTCGGAGAGCACGTTAAGCCGTTGGTCCCAGCTGCCATGAACATCTATGGCGGTCGTTATTAGGAAAGTCAGTACCCTCTAATATCCTGACACTGGTCTAGCTTTAGGGTATTGTTAGTCTTCGGGTTGCGGAGGTCAGGTGGCAGCCGCTCCGTGTAAAAACTGATATTCAGTCAGATCCGGTTAGACCAGAAAAACCGACCCCAAGTGACTTGGGAATAATAAAGGCTAAGAGAGAAGAAGAAAGAAGTCTATCAATGGGTAACCAGGCAGAGTTGTAAACAGTCTTGATAGCTAGTTACTCATAGTGCCCAGGTAATAGGGGTTGAAGATGGGGCTTAGGCTAAGTTTAGATGGTTTCGCGTTGACGCGCGACAAAGGAGTTTAGATGACAAGTGGTAGCTCATGGCAGTCAGGCGCGATCAGCCAGTGCTCCGTACGTCTGCACGCTAGAAGTCGCGCGAGTCAACTGAACAGGTGGAACTCAATACGCACGCAAACGCACGCATCAAGATACCGGCGAAGGAGCAGCGACGATCGCGCGTAGCTGCGTGTAGACGCGCGTTCATGTAAACGGTCTAATGTATTTACTTAGAAGTACTTTAAGCGCGTAAGGATGAACCTGCGTCAACGCGCGGCCATCTGAACTTATAGCTCAAAGTCCAACACACACCGCATTTGTTAAGAAACTTGCTCAATGCAGACTAATGTCTTACTTGTCTTGCGAATTGAATCCGTTTCACCAGTTACTTTTGCTGATACATTTATTATAATAATAGATCGCACCATTTCTATAATAGATAAAAAAACGTCAATAGAAGCAATCGCTGATTTGTGGGTGATCTTACAGACCTTGAGACAACGAAATCATAGAACATTTATGAACATATTACTAACAGCAACTTTTTTTTTTAAACTATGAATTTCTTGAACTTTCTTTGACCTACAAAAAGTAATCTTACCCATAACACTATAGCTGTCATAACAAAAAGACTAAACTTAAATATATATTTTTATAAAACATAAAGTTCGATCGTTATTTAAAATTAAAAACTAACATTGTTGTATTTTATAGTTTGAAAAAGTTTTTAATACAAACTTCTGATGAAAGCATAATTTCATTAACGCCAGTTGCCACTTAACTTTAAATAGATTTTTTCATCATAATTTACGGTTTATGAAATAAAAATGTATTTGCTAAGTTTATTCTTTGGCAACATGATGAGTAGCTAAATAATTTAGAAATATTGTGACTTGCAAGTATCGTTACATATACGAAAACTTTATTTTGTAAATAAAATTAAAAAGATATTTTTAGCCCAGTAGAAGTTTGGTAATTTATAATATTGCTGTGATCAGAATGCCAATTCTAGGAAAAATTCTAAAAGCCAAATGACGACGTATTCTATTAAACTTTAAATGAAAACGTAGATGTGTTTATAAATAAAAAATATTTTATTACCAAAAAGGGTAAGTACTGTAATGGCCAGTGGCCCCCCCCAGTGTGGAGTATGAAATAAGTGTTTTTACTTATAGTTAGTATTTATTGTAATTCAAAATATTTTATCTAAAGCGCTCCTTAGCTAAAGCTATCTTAGTGGTGTCTATAATGACAATTAGATACATTTAATTACTTTGTATGTTAATGCAGCAAGAGCTAGCTTAATTGTTGTCTAAAGACCGTTACTGCTGTTGTATGCCTTGCTAATACAACACGTCACGATATTATAGGGAAATCACTGCGCATAGAACCAGTGTTTAAGCACTTTAATAAATTGTTGATGTAATTTTATGAATAGCTATGTACCTACATTTTAATCTAAATTTTGGTTTCTAAGAAATGTTTAGTAATGAGAATCAAAGTGCACTCCGCTGACCTTTTAAGCACCCTTGTCGACTGATGAGAGCTAACCGACGATCTATAAGGTATTTAACTGGAAGTATAATTTTGTTAACTAGGCAAGCCAGAGATGTGAATGCAAAGATACCTAAAACAAATTTCCAGTACAATTTTTGCTTGGTCAATATCAATAAATAGACGTATAAGACGTATGTACGTTAAACAAAGATTTTAACAAAATTAAAAGTTTACATTTGAAGTTTATTTTAATTTAGAAGAATACTATATATAGCAAGATTGGAACTTTATTGTAGACACTTTTAATTACGAGAATAGGCTATTGGGTTTAGTATTACAAATGCCACGCAATCTACATTAATGTACGTGTAGTGTTACCGACTGTTAAACGAACAAAGAAATTAGATGACCAGTAATCGCAACTTTAAATATTTAATCTTGATAAACTTAAACAAACCACATGGTTCCCCCATGGTATAATGTTGCTGTCCATCAAAATTACGACTTCCCTGAAACAATGGCCGAACACATAAACGCCATATGCTTCAAGGAGCTACAGGACATTTTTATGGCGCCATAAATACATGGGCCCTTATAAATGATGCTCTTTGCTGGATATATTTTGTATATTTTGAAATATCTTTGTGACCTTACGAGAATAAACTGAAGCATTTTGTATATTCATTGGGCGTTACTTGAAACGCTTTGTTTTGAAAAGACGGTTTCGTTTTAAATCTAAAGTCGGTTTATTATTATGAAATTACCCATAGCGTACATTTTGTTTTGTAGAAGCTTGTCCTTTATTTGGAAATAATCCTATGTCATGGGGGACTATACAAACATCCAAACCACCAACAACCACCCAGACTCGTAACAATTATTTGTAGATCACAGAAATATTTGTTTCGTATGGTGTTCGAACTGATAACGTTCGGCGCAGTGATCGATTCACGCAGTTTAACAAGAGTGGTATGGTTGTATTCAGTACAAATATTCATTTGGTTATGTTGCACTCTCATCCTTCTTTTTTTTTACGTGGGTTTATGCATTGACGCTTACCCCTCCGCGAGAACGGGCGAAGGGGTTATGTCGGACTCACCGGGGTAAAAGAAAAACATGGAATAAGAAGTAATGTACCTCCCGGAATACCGACTAAACCTAACACGGTGTTCCTCAATAAAACCGCTATCGACGGGACCACGCGAATCACTGCAAATGCGGTCGCGACCCCGCCGAGGTTTCGGCCCGTCGTATGAAACGGCAGGCCACTACACAACAAGACCTACGTAGGCACTTACTCACTTAAAATCCCTACTGCCCTAGAGGGGAGACGACACAGAGACGCACGTGGGAACACGCACGCCGCCTCTCGGACCTGGTGCTAATGGCGGGCAGGCCCACAAAGCCCACCACCCTCAGGTCAAAACTCAGTGTGGCTGGAGGTCATCTTGCGCCCTCCGGTGCCCGGCTCTGCGGTTGGAGAGAGGTTTAAGCGCTCCCTCTCGCACTCCGGACCATAGACTGAACTACAGCTGGGAGCAAGAAGGCAACCAAACTGTCTGCCGCGATCAACTCACGACGCTGCGATGCCCAGGCGGGGCATTCCGCCAAAGTTGCACTGTCATCCTTGCGCTATCAACAACTATTCGTAAATGAAAATCGTTAAAGTTAGTCAAGTACCTACATAAATATTCAAATTTATCAAATATTTTATTTAATTTTATCCAGTCATATTAAACATTAACAGCCCCGTCACTTTTATATACCATTTTCAACGTTATTAAGTTGGTACCCAAACAAATAGCCCCAATCAATGTTATAAAAAATCCTTTTCTTTTCCTTTTATTGTCCTTATTGTTATAGCTGTATCATTATGGCTACTCCTATTGTTCAATTTCTTTGCTGTATATTTTATTGAATTGCTTTCTGGTCCAATGATGATTTTGACTCAGTTATAGATGACGTAAGCTTGGACTTAGATCTCTCTGTTACAGCTCTATTGTGACAGTTACAATTATGGTAATGTCAGAGACAGAGAAACCGGAGGGAAACAGACGGAGAATTGTTATGTAAAAAAGATAAAGTATACACGAAATATATTTTTATATTTAATATATTTCGTGTATACTTTATAAATGACACTACCTATACCCTGTGCTCTTATCTCTTTGTCTTACTTTTCGAGGGTAACGCAATAAAAATACTGCATCTGCTGTCTTTAGAAGTGTTATAGTGTACTTTTTTTTTAAAGTCCACTTTAAGAAAAGATTTCATCCAATCTTACAATACTTTAACGTCCTTGTGTTATACGTATAACTAATATAAATTGCTAAGCTCTCCTCGTTTGAAGAGTACCCATCCAATTTAGATCCTAATTCTCAAAAAGACAAAGCATAAAATTTTATGATAAATCTTCAGCGACTGGAATCCGTTCACTTCTATGGTTTTACGACTAAAGATTTAAAATAGGTATTCCAGATTTATTTCGGTTGCTGTAAAAATGAATGTAATTCACCCTGCAGAGATTGAAGATTTCTGTAGACTGGCTAACTCGATAAAATTGTAATGCTTTGTAACAGAGTACGTCTTTAGGCGGTACCTATATACTCTAGACATGTTAAACGTATGTTTCCATCTATATTTAGGTGTTATAGAATAACAGCCTAGCCTATAGCTGTCTACTGGGTAAATTCCGTCCTCCTTTAAAATATTGTCTGCTGGAAAAATCTGCAGTAACACTTTTATATTAACGAAAATTGAACAGAGGATCTCGTACGCATGCATATGCCGCTGATCCAGTAGCTATATAACACCTGCCACTATATGCTAGTCAACAATAAATATTTAAATGACAAATAAGATATTTAATATTACAAAGAGCAGCGATAGCTCAGTGGGAAGACCAACAGACTGCATGCAGAGGGTCTCGGGTTCGAACCCACGTCGCGCACCTCTGACGTTAGGAAGTTATGTAACTTTTCGAACTTATGTGCGTATTGATTGACAATTATCGCCTGCTCCGTGCCTCGGAGAGCACGTTAAGCCGTCGGTCCCGGCTACCATGAACATCTATGGCAGTCGTTATTGGGAGAGTGTCGACACAAAAGATCCCACTGGGTCAAAGTGTCGCCGGTCTGCACTGACTGGCCCCCCCACATAAGATACATAAGATAATATTACATAGTCATCTTTTAGCTGGGATCATAAAGACATAAAATATATAATTGATTAGTAACATTACAAATTTCTTGGCATTTAATAAGTCTTTAATAGATGTTAGTGTAAAATCCTGAGTCCTGATTGATTGTCCTAGACTGAGCAAAAATCCATTGTCACCTGTAGGGATATAGTTAAAATTCCAGGACGTTATTGATAATTGCAACAGAAAATCTCAACAACATGTTATTGTGCATAATAAAATAGTTACATACTAATACACAGGCTATTTCATCTCGACAATAAACACCTCTCTTTATGATACGTGATCATAGAACAGAACATATTTCAACTCGAGTGAGGCTACGGGTACCGAAGGATCTATCCGTAATCGGTAGAATTTATTTGGCAACCATTTTACTCGTGTCAGTAAAATCGTGTCGTTGAACCATTACAGATAATATTTATTGCCCCATAGTAATAGAGTCAGGTTTTTCTGACAGAATTATTGATATTACACGTAAATATTATAGTACAAAGCATCAATATTCATGATACAACGGTAAAGGACATTAAGGAAAATGTGTTTGCCTAAACTTATTGATTAGTCTGATAATTCTCGGTTTGAATATTCGGGTCTGTTCACCTTTAGAATATCATATTGATCTATTTTATATTAAATGAATATAGTATCTTGATTCATCCCACAGTTATTCTGAGAAAGCAGCAATAGCAGCTAAGATGCGCCTTTATTTAAAAAAACATTTTAACGTGGTCGTCGATTGATTAAACGTTAAGTACATCTGCCTACTAGGAATAAGTATTTTTTATTAATTATTACTATACTTTCAAGTAAAATATGCTCCATTAATAGGATAGTATAAACCTTCAAGATTTAGTCAGACATTTTGACAATGATTTTTATGTCATCAAAGAAAACAGCGAGTACGTTAAGGCATTTTCATAAGTAAGAAATTACCCGCAGTATCCGGTTCCAACTAATTTAATTTGACGTCATTTTACATTTTATTCGTGTCAAGTAAATGGGATGTCTCAGCTTCTGAGGAGCCGATGGCTTAACGTGCTCTCCGAGCTACGAAGGAGATTTAGCCTCTAAACGGTCACTAACTTCGGTGCTAATCGATAAGTCACTTTAAATTACAGGGACTTTGGAGCGCTTTCATTGTCTTTGCTATCCATTGCTCGTAATACTGAAGTAATCTGGTATAGTGTATTTATTGTTTGAATTCATACCTAGCAGGTTAAGGTGGGCTTTTCTTGTATAACAATATGTATAATTTATATATCATTGGTTCGTATAACATTTTAAAACAGAGTAATCTGTTTACAAATCAACAATAAATTTGCATTATTTTAACATTTTTATTGTTTATGAAAGCATATGTATTTTTGCTTTTAGTTTAAATTCGTTAGATATTTATATAAAGCGTAGGTAAAGCTATTACGGTGGCGTCCATATTGACAATTAGATTAATTTGCTTACTTTGTATTTTAGTACGGAGAAGGCTAGCTAAATGCTTGTCAAAAGACCGCTACTGCTGTATACGTCGTAATCGTTTTAATTTGTCCTGGATTTTACTAGACACGTCACGATAATATAAGGAGATTACTGCGCACATAAGGAAAGTTTAATAAAGCAAATCACTTTAAGAAAATATTAATAAAATTTTATGAATAGCTATATACAATTTAATGTAAACTTTGGTTTCTAAGAAATCTTTAGTAATGAGAATCAAAGTGCACTAAGCTGACCTTTTAAGCACCCTTGTCGACTGATGAGAGCTAACCGACGATCTATAAGGGAATTAACTGGATGTAACCCCGTGAACTTTGTTAATTATCTCAGTTCGTCCGCTTCCAACGGACGTTAAAGTTCCATGTAATATACTCTAGACGTTTACGTGATGGTTTAGTTCAGGCGCACACTCAAGACAAGCCTTTGCTGCACTAAGTATAATTATACATACTTACCTCTCTTTTTTTTGGTTGTACGTCTCGGACCTCTCATTTGGCAAGTTGAAATGCGCTAACCGGACTTGTCGTCTCGCCCGACGTAGTCCGCAAAGTCCAGCGAAACTTAAGCAAATTTTGAACTCACAGCGTATCCTGAATGCTTAATGAACACTTGATTTCTATCGATGTGAGGGGTGCGGTTTAAACATTTTAGACGGCGCGGTTAAATATGTAATTCCAACTATTTGTATGTGATTTTAAGTTTGCGAACTAGTGGACAATGAACTTTGTTAAGATTTTATTACGAATTTTATTACTTCAAATCGAATTTAAGTGAACGTTATTTTAGATTATCATCAAGTATAAATATTCAAATTGACCATGTTTAAGTTCGTGGGGTGTTTACTAATCATTGGATAAAACTTTTTCTACAAAGCCTCTTATGCCTGTGATTCTATTATTGTTGCATTTGTTAGAAGAACATAAAAATTTTTAACTATGCTTACATGTTCGAATTTTCTATGGCTACAACGCGACCATCTGCCAGTTGTCACGTTTCCCCAAGGGAAGAAAGAGGTCGGTTTTATTCATACCCGGAACCGCAATATGCAATGGAAACAGAAATCTACATTATACATCTGAATCATCATAAAAAACACGCTTTGAATGAAACTGTCTGTCGCTATGACAAATGAAAGTACGTACTATGGCGGAGTCGTCGCCAAGTATGGAAATGTGCGCCAGACGTTACCGTCACAACTATGAATTGTTACAATTTGTACTCTCCACCAATGTAAAGGAAATCTTTGAAAAGTAAACTTTCCAGTTTATTCTCTATGTATTTTGCAGGCTTTAGATATTATAAAAGGTGAATACCGAACGATTTCTTAAATTCAAAAGAAAGTTATAACAACATTTTCAAAATAAGTGTAAAATACGAATCATATTCTGGAACAACGCAGATTTTATTATTTCTGATTAAATAAACCTATAGAAGTACTAAGTTGTTTTAAATTGTGGTAAGAATGAACGAAAGAAGATTAAATATATAAGGACTTCCTTATATATATTGAATGATTTTCGTTCATTCTTGAAATCATAATGCAATAGCATTGCATATAAGGAACATTGAGCCAAAAGAACAGTCGCAAAGGTAAACGAACTCCATAAAACTACCCCTTTAAGAATATCTTTAGCCAATTGTATATGAAAATAGAGGGATATACCAGCATGGTAGGCAGTTGAAATCCTTAGTTTCTACTAACCTCTCCATGGAACAGATGTGAATTATATGTTTCTAATTAAAAATGCAATGTTAATTATGAAATGACATAATAACATATAACTAAATAAGAACAATATACTATATAATAATGTCCTCCTGACCGAATTTCGGTCATGGCGGCCAATCTTAACAGAGACTAGCCATCTGCGCAGGAGATATTATAGTGCACAAGCATGTGAGCAAACACAAGTGCACTCTCTGTTCCCTAACTCTCATGATCCGATGGGACGGATAATCCAACACGACCGGGGAGAGGTCAGGCGTAGGACCAACGGCTTCACGTGCTTTCCGAGGCACGGGGGTGTCTAACACCGCCAACTTCCTAACTCTGGGCTCGTATTGAGATTTCTTAACAGAAAAACCCAATAACTTATTGCTGGCCCGAACCAAGATTCGAACCCGAGACCTCATGCACAGCAGTCGCGTTCACTACCGCTACGCCATGGAGGCAGTCAAATACATATACTATATGTCAAAGTATCAATTCCACCATTCACTTGATAAAGTACCACAATGATGAATTGGCATCACCGCAAACTGTCTGCACAGCTGACATTGAAATTGTAAGTTAAGTCATAAACAGCCTAACCCTCCGGAAAACAGACGTGAGATTATGTATGTAGATAAGATTAGCACTCTAATTGTTCGTGTTGTAACTAGCTAAGAATACTAAATTGAATTCAAAGCACTATAATATGTTAATTACAGTACTTACGCAAATACAAATATATATGTACTACTGCTTATCTAGCTTACTACTAACTTCTTCCCGCAGCTAAGCTCGTTTTTTTCTGGATAATCGTATTTCTATGTCTTTTTATGTACCACTGACAATGTGTAAGGCGTGAAAGCGTAACAGACAACCTCATACTCGCATTTAGAATAATAATAATATGTTAGGATTATAATTTTTCTCTACGGCTTATGTATTTGAATAGACTAGCTAGAACGCGTACACGACTGTTATGTGTATCAATGTATTGTTGAAGGAATATAGTTCGTTATAAAATTTAATTTATATGCATTTCGTAACCTCAAGAGTTTTCAAAGATTCCTTGACGATATGCCGTCACCAAGCTGCCCAAGTTCTTCAACGTAAATAAGAAATCATAAAATAATGACTCTTATGAAGCCACGGAATCTTATCAACAAAAACAGTATTGTTACAAACAAACTTGTATAAGCCTAACGGAACATTTATTTTTTCTTAACAAAGCTGACTTCTATTTAAGATAATTAAAATGTTCTGGCTGAAGTTAAGAATTGCTAATATCTTCGACCGTTTTCAAATCAAATCAAATCAAATCAATCATTTATTCACATGAGATGGTATTACAAAAGCTGTTACATATTAATCAATACAATGCACAAGGACATCTCACCTTCAATAGGCATGCGATAACTTAAATCGCTCAAATACAAATTTAAATGCACATACAAGATATCAATTCAAATAACAAAAACACAAATTACATGCACACACAAGATGTTAATATACACAACACAAAACAACAATATAAGTCAATTACACATACAAAAAATTGAGAAATTGCTGCATTATTATATTAATTAAACATTTATTCTAAATTACGATGATTATAAAATTCATTAATTGTGTAAAAGCAGTTTTCACGTAACCATTCCTTCAGTTTGTGTTTGAACTGGGTTGTAGGAAGTTCCCTGATAACGCGTGGTATATGGTTATAGACTTTTATACACATCATTGAGCTATTGCTTTTGTGGAATGTGCTTCTACATGATAATATTTTCAATTTAGTGGGATCTCTTGATTGAAATCTACCATCCTCCCGTACCCTAGTGAACATGTGTGCATGGTTTCTCACGAACATTCCTATTTCCAAAATATACATTGATACCAGTGTCAATATACCTAGGTTCTTGAAAAGGTTTTATAGAGTAAGTACTTATATTTTGTTGTTGGTTTCGTGTGATTCCGTGAACTTTTAAAATATTCATTGGTATGAAGTATGAACTTTAAAGGGCGAGATGACAATACATTTTGTTCTTGCTCGCAGTAAACAGCTCTTGTTGCTGTAATTACGACATTAATTGTAAAGGCCGTTTTTTGTCATGAGTTAAAGCGCTTCTCGTGTAATATATAATCTTCTCTAATATTATAATATTATTCCCAAGTCACTTGGGATTTGACTGGATATCAGTTTTTACACGGAGCGGCTGCCACCTGACCTCCGAAACCCGAAGGCTAACCATACCCCAAGGCTAGACCAGTGTCAGGATATTAGAGGGTACTGACTTTCCCAATAACGACTACCATAGATGTTCATGGCAGCCGAGACCGACGGCTTAGCGTGCTCTCCGAGACACGGAGCAGACGATAATTGTCAATCAATACGCACATAATTTCGAAAAGTCATATAGCTTCCGAAAGTCAGAGGTGCGCGACGTGGGTTCGAACCCGAGACCCTCTGCATTGCAGTCTGTTGGTCTCCCCACTGAGCTATCGCTGCTACTCGTGTAATATCGTGTAATATATAATAAATATAAATAAAGAGGTTTTGAAATGTTATTACCCCGAGGCTCAAACAGTGTAAAGGACTAGTGAGTAAACAACATTGACCTTTGCGTCTATTTGGTCAGCACGCAGTAAAGGGAAATTTTGTTTACTTACGAAATATCCTTTATGCTATTTGGGGCCCGAGTTATCGATGTAAGCCGAAGGAAAACAAATCGCTCTCTGTTAAGAAAATAGAGAAGTGTCTATTTAGTACGTAACATTAGTATGACTATATAGAAATTGTTGGATAACGAATCATGTTTGGTAAGTGTGGTGTAACACGAAAGTCAAGAGCATGATAACCTTAGAATTGACAAATGTTTAGGGTTCAAACTTGGTATCTAATCTTTATTTTGAACGTAAATAAACTTCTTCTTAAATTGTACTTAATATTATATTTTATACACATAAAATATTTCCTAAATGCAAACCTCCATATTCTTTACCAATATTATAAATGTCAAAGTATTTGTTCGTGTGTCCTTACACATAAAAACAATTTCTTGTCCACAAACTTATGTTACCTACCTGAAATATTTTTGTTTAAGTTCCTGTGGGATAAATCCTTAGATCCACGCGACCGAAGCCGGGAAAAGAGTTTTAATAAGATACTTTAGTGAACAATTTGATTAAAATCTAGATATACGTTTATGACACGTGTCAAGTCGTTACTAGACAGTTGACTTGCAACGAATTAATGCAAGCATAAAATATTTTATTAGAGAACCGTCTTACTAAGAAACACAACACATTTTATTTGAACATACACATGGCTTTAGAAATGTATCCGTCTAATAAGCAAAAAATAAAATGTCTTAGAGATAAGATTTTAGTTTGATATATTTAATTATTTTTACTTTTCTAAGTAAACAAGTAAAAAAATAGAACACTTATGTGTATTAAGACGAGACAAGATTAAGTGTAGACCGTATTACTTTACACATTTAATGAACTTGTTGAAGAAGCAAACGAACTGAATTCTCGAGCTCGATGTCACTACACACTACCAATAAGCTTATATTTAAGTTAGTCTAGTTATTCTTTTAGATTTGAACACATCCATCTACCAGTTCTGAATCTTTGAGTAAATTCTGTACACGCCAGGGCAGGGGGTTATACAGGCATGCAAAGAATTTACTCATAGATTTATCTAGAACTATATTTTATCATAAGCTATTGTTTTATAGAAAATCCGGAAAACACTTTCCTACTGATAAAAAGCAAACCGACATTATCACAATAAGAGCAGTAATTACTGGCTACATACACGACGATTTGGAAGGCAGATACGATATTTCTCGTAAACATATAATATCACACACCATAGTAATAAAGTACACTTATATAACACATGGATGCACTGATAGTTAGCCCATCTAGTTTGTGGTTGAAAACTAGAACGTATATCCGCTTTAAGTACCCTTCCTCGGTTATAACCGTCCAGAGTTTCGCAAGCCTTGTCCCACGACAATCGTTATCCTACAAACTGGGTAAGCTACAGATGGAATAGTAAATACCTACCTGTTGGAGGAATTACCAATATCCGACAATTTTACCAGCCACTGCAAACTTTGCAGGATGTTATTTAGAACATTTTAGTCTGTAGGTATCTACGAATTAGTTAGTGCGATTTCTGTTTGAATAAAGTGGCTAGTTAGTTCGACGTACTTCTGGTGGCGCAATGAAATTCAAATATATTTTAGTATTCTAGATTAAAATGGTCTAAAGCTGTAGACTAATATAACATTAAATTTATTCAACTGTGAAGAATATGTAATATGAGGAGACAGTTTAAACAAATTTTATATAAAATAATGTAAATTGAAAATTATGCTTTTTGGACTTTTATTTGAGATCCCTACATATTCTCTTTTAATAGTAGTTTATTCAGTTAAATTACTCTTTAAAAACTTGTACATATTGGGCAAAATATTTAATATAAGCAAAGCATCATGAAAATCGTAATAATTACTTTCATTTTCCGATAATTGTGTTATACCTATAGAAACGATTAAATTATACAATTGTTATATATTGTATATGATACTATAGTAACAACAGTTGTATATTTAGCAAGGTTTACCTTGCTAAATATACAACAGATGTACTTTGAACAAATGTACTTTAGTACATCATCGATTTACTTGTCTTAATCTTAAGTAAAACTAGGTTCACCATAAATCGTAATTTTGGCTAACATTGCCGAATGGTTAGCTTAGTGTGAGAGTAATAAATCCTGTTTCAAGAGACAACGACAACATTTGATACATTGAGACTTAGGTTTCTGACACTTCGAACCTTTGCAGGTCAAAGGAATATATCTTCAGCGTGTCCAATTTCTGCACGTTTGACTAGAAATCAAGCATACCGAGTACGACATTAATTCATAAATAAAGTTTACAGTTTAAGTTTAAATTTGAACGAGCAACTTTTCCATCAAGCTTTTACAGCTTGCCATTGACAGGAAAATAAATTGTCCTGCAGTAACACGTCTCGTAAACCTCGTTAGCTCCAGAACTCATCTTTTCAAGTCACTGTACTGCTAACAACCGAAATCTGTTACTATGTTAATATTTGGAACTTCGTGGTAGCACGTTCCCGAAATTTAGTTTCCAAATACGGACATCGAGTAATTTAAGTGACTTACTGCCTGTATGGGTTTGGTTCTTACCAAAATAATGCGGATCTGAATACGAATTGTCTGTTTAACAACATTTTAGCTATTCCACGTACATTGTCATCTTGTAAAAGCCATAATATAAGTACGATTGTCGACGTGGGAACCCCTTAGAAATCCCACAGACCGAGATATCGCATAAAATCGAAGATTTATCAACGCTTCTGTATCCCTCAACATGTCGTTACTTTGATTATAGTGCGAATAAATTGCTTATGTATTTTATGTGTCTCGTTGTACAGATGGTATTTCTTATATAAAAGTCAGTTGGAAATGTTAGCGTGTAGAGTTGTATTCCAGTACTTGTAAGGATTAGTTTTCTTTTAATACAACGTCGTCGCTATGACATCACTTTCAATTTACTACGTCTTTGCCGCGACTTTGTAGGTTTTAACCCCGTTTAACTCTGCGGGATATAACGCGGACAAAGAACTTACGTTCTTATTACATATAATGTGTCACTCACATTCCTATTGTGACACGTTTTACGTCGTTTTGTAAGGTAGGTTTACTTGTTTACGTGTACCTTAGTTTGGATGTATTATAATTCAAATAGAAAACAAAGGTACCGAAAATATAAAATTTAATGAGAATTTCGCCCGCAATCGATAATGTCAATCGCAAATTTTAGCTCATGCAATAAAAGTCACACGTAAAATACATAAAACTGTACATAAAGCTGGCCATTGTGGATTTGGCTACAAAATTGTCCCGTTACTAATAAAAAACTGTCACGGTAACAAAAGCGTTCAGTTTGAACGGCGTATTTTCCAATTTGAAACAGAAATCCGACCGGTTGGGCTGCATCCGTCTGTCACGACTCGCGAATGAAACTAGGGTCACCATTTGTTATTTATTTTAGTACACTAAGCCTGAATTATGCATCTGGCTATCTTTAGAAAAACATTGTTATGCTTTTACGCTAAACATTTTATAGTATAGGTACATATTTGTCTGGGTTTTAGATGACACATGATTTATACATATTTGTCTGGGTTTTAGATGACTATGTAGTCACAATCAAAAAGATTGCCTTCAGTGGACATGAAAAAGGCGTAAATGGGCATAAATTGATCTAGCGTAACCAATTTTTCTACATACTTTCTAGTCTAGATCAAAGAGTTTTAGATCTAGTTTCGTAATTTTGTCTAGACATACTCGTTGAGGAATTCACCACAATACTGTAGCTGTTATAAGCTACTAATAATGTTGTCTTGACAATATTCTGCTAAAATGTGTCAAAATTTCTAGAGTATTATGTTATATAACGATCATAATACGAGGCAATAGTGACATTCCATCCGGTTATAGTTAGAGAGAGAACTGCTTGTAGTTTTAAAGTATTATCATTTTACGCAAACATTCGTCTCTTATTTGTTGAAAGTATATTAACCTAACGTTATTTTATGTATTATTTGTTTCTTTCAATTATTTGGATAGCAATTGCTTGTAATTAAATTTTAGTATAAGCCTATTAGGTATATTTTTAATATTTTACATTTGACATTAATATTAAAGTTGTGACTCTATATTGTCATTGGTTTAAGAATTACCTATTCAATAAAACAATTACATGCATGAAAAGGCAATTGATATAGATCATACACGTTGTGTTGACGTAGACAGCATAGCTGCCGCAATATTCCTACCATCAAAGAAACAACTTAGTATAATGTTTGCTAGCCCTATCAAAAGCCACAATAGCATCTCACTCACACAATAGTGACGGTGGCGAGCAATAAGCGACCTTTGTTCCCTTGTCCGGTGCACCGCGTGTTTGACACAAGCATTCACGCAATTTGCTTCTACACCGTGAAATCGCAACAGTTAGTATGGGCAAATGTCTGTCTTTAATTTTCGAGTTTTGAATGTTTGACATAGAGATGTTTCGTGAATGTAGTATTTGGGAATGAAATATTTAGTTTGTTTTAAAACCTGCTAGGTAATGGTTGAAATTTTATGACTATCGTATTTGAATCTGGTTAATTATAATCGACTACTTTATAATCAGGCATTAAATTTGTAACGTTTGTTAATTTAATAGAATTACAGTTCGACCGATGTAGTCATTAATCATACAATAATTAAACTAAGGCTAAACCAAAATAATTATTTTGC
This sequence comes from Catocala fraxini, assembly GCA_930367265.1. NCBI lineage: Eukaryota > Metazoa > Arthropoda > Insecta > Lepidoptera > Erebidae > Catocala > Catocala fraxini. Next base: position 17,609,903 of record OV884038.1, read on the forward strand.
ATTTATTATAGACTAGTATTAGCCGGCGGCTCCGCTTGGGAACAGTACTTTTTCTTGGATGAAAGTTACCATGTGTTCTTTTCTGCACATCTGAATACGTGTATGCGAAATTTCATGATTATCGGTCGAGTGCAAGTGCAAGCGTAACAAATAAACAAACAAATTCTGCCGCATTTATAATATTAAGTTAAGATGATAAAATTTAGTTTCTTATATTGCATCGATATTGTATGTACAAGTGATGGATATGAGGGTAGAGGGGCGAAAAGGGAGAGGAAGGCCAAGGAAAAGATGGATGGACTGTGTGAGGATGGATATAAAAGGAAAAGGGGTAAATGATCAGATGACGGGTGACAGAGAAGTATGGAAGCAAAGGACATATTGCGCCGACCCCAAATAATTTGGGACCAGGGCAAGAGAATGATGACATTGCATCGATATTATATCCGACGTTAGTTAGGCCGTTTTTATTTAAGCAGCGTAAGCTGCGCCAGCCTGTGGTTGCTACTCTTGAATCTTTCTCCTTCGATATTTTTCAGCATCAGCCAATAGTCTGCCCAGTACTAGTTTAACTTGCTCACAACAAATTACAGTTTATTTTTAGAAATAGTTTTTATATCCCTATCTAATTAACACTTAAGCAGGTAATTAAATATTATTATTTAATTACAAATGATTTCATAACTTGGTGAACATAGAAGTATTGCGATGACTATAACTATGAACTAGAAACTGGCGATAAAAGTTTCGATCAGAAACTACATAAAGTTTCCTGCGTAAATCATTTAGTTATGATGTAAGGGAGATAAGGAAGTGCTTTTGTTATGACACACAACTCGGCCATTGTTGCAATTTAAATATAGTGAATCAAATATATTTGTCGTCTTAATTCAGACGAAAACGAATAAAGTTAGATATGCCTTTTTATTTAGTAGCTGTAGATTTATGCAACACTCGGCACTTCAAAGATTTTACCGCTTGAATATTTAATATGCCCAAAGAAGTTTTACTTGCCAAACGAAAAAGTATATTTTGTTACCTTTTTCCTTGTTTATGGGACAGGGATACTTAGCAACCTTCCTGCCGGAGAAGGCAGGCTTCGAGACAAAGGTGTGGAAACTGAAATATTGTTGAGTATATTTTGTCGTCTTTGCCGGTTTTTTAATTAGTGTGATAAACAGCGGCTATATTTACAGCGTTTATTAAGGGAAACGGAAAATATTCTTTTGTCATTTTTCAAATTGCTAGCTAGTTGGTAGGAGAAGTTGCAAATTATGGTTACGTCGCTAGTTTAAGCCCTACAACAGCTACTAAAAATAGTTTATGATGTATAAACTATTCATTATAATCGGTCAATTTTGATATGTTATTTTCTGTTGTTAAGAAAGACAAATCCCGCAATAGGAATTATTCCTGTATCGCGGTAGAGTTTACAAACATTCAAAAAACGGACACAAAGAACATCCAGACTCGGGATAACCATTGTGGATCACACAAAATTTTCGTCCGGTGTGGGATTAGAACCCACAATACACGGCTCAGTATCAGTGGCGAGGCGACCACTTAAAGCACTACGCCATCCGTGCACCCATTTGTAATGTAGTTGAATATTTCTTTGATAAGTGTGACATAAGCTGTTTTGATTATTTCGAGTAAGTTTGCTTTTGTAAAAGATGATACGTACCTACATACGTGTCGTTAAATGTTCTATAATGGTGAGGATAGATAAAAAATATTTATAGATATCTGGTATTAAATTTTTTTTTTATAAAACGTGGCTAATCTACATTCACAGATTTGATGAACCGTAAAAAGTATGATACGTCTTTTTTAATTATTATGCGATCAAATTTGTATTAAGAGCAATAATAAGAAGGCTACAGTATCATAAAGACTAGATTCTTATATCATAATAAATAATGTATCATTATGGTGATCCCACACTACTGTTCAAAAATGTTTACAAACATTATCTAACACTAAACATTTACCAACAAATGTTAGAAGTTGTTACATTATGTTAGGAACTGTTAGATGTTTTGAGTACTTGAGTATGGATGGAAAATGTTTGCAAACATATTTAACATTTGAAAGCATGGCATTAGTTCGCAGTTTAGATTTACGTTCCGAGGCATCTACACGAAAATGGAGGAAGATTTGCTCATTGGATTAACTTTTATTATATGTTTAAAAACAAAGAAAAGCGCTTTTACTGGAAGCGCCATACACTAAGACCTAGAATAAATAGATGTTCATGAACAAATGATAATAGATGTCTTATTTTGTTACAATTTGTTTAGAAATGTTTACTAACAATTTTGTTTAGAAATGTTTAGTAAACATATGTAATGTTTACTACGCACGCCACACTTAGTCGCAATATTCAACGGATGCATTGACATTGACGCGAGCATTTTTTCTAATTTAATGAAATGTAACAAAATAATACTATTATTTAAAAACGGATGCAAAAGTGATCTATGTAATTTCAGACAAATTTATATATTACCTGCTATAAGTAAAATATTTGAGAAAATTTTATTACAGCAATTAGAGAGCCACTTTAACGTAAAAAAATTATTTCATGCGCAACAATATGGTTTTAGAAAGGGTCGATCTACAATAGATGAGAGTATTACACTTTTAAAGCATATTTTTGCTGCTTGGGAAAATTCGCAAGATGCCATTGGCGTATTCTGTGATCTCTCAAAAGCCTTTAACTGCGTTGAACATCAAACGTTATTGCGAAAGCTTAGGCGTTATGGAATTCGAAATGCTGCACTCGACCTCGTTGGATCTTACCTAAGCGATAGACTACAACACGTTGAAATTAATGAAAGTAGATCTTCTGGATTACCAATCGCAATAGGCGTGCTACAGGGCTCAATTTTAGGACCCTTGCTATTTCTAGCGTACGTGAATGATTTTCCGTTCTTCGTACAGAAGTTGTGCAACATTGTATTATTTGCTGCTGACATATCACTTATTTTTAAAGCACCAAATTTACAGGGTCTTAATTCTTCACTCGCGCAAGTCCTGGACTGTTTCACTTCGAATAATTTACTACTCAATTCTAAAAAAAACAAAATTTATTTAGTTCATATTGCCTAATGTAAAGAGTCCTAGCATAAGCATTAATTTAAATAATGAAACAGTAACATTTGTACAATCCACAGTTTTCTTAGGCATTATATTAGATGATAAAGTTCAGTGGGGTGCTCAAATATCGTGTCTTGCAGGGAGACTTAGTTCAGCCGCATTCGCGGTTCGGAAAGTAAGACTGCTGATGTAGATACTGTGAGACTAGTATATTTTTGTTATTTTCACAGCGTCATGTCCTATGGCATACTGTTGTGAGGTAAGTTATATTATATATTTATATAAGTTATTTATATATATAATAACTTATATATATATATATATAATATTGAAACAATTTTCATTTTTCAAAAGCGTGCAGTACGTAGCATTTATGATTTGGCTAAAGAAATTGGTATACTTACCGTTGCGTCGCAATATATATTTACGAATATTATGTTTATAAAAATAATATTCACTTATATAATAAGAATAGTGATATTCACCACTTAAACACTAGAAATAAGCATAAGTTAGTAGGTCCGTATCATCGTTTACATAAAGTTCACAATTCATTTGCGAGACTCAGTATACGCTTTTTCAATAAAATGATTGCTATTATAAATTTACCTTTACTCAAATTTAAAAGTGCTGTTAGAAGTCAGCTTATCCGGAAGGGCTATTACTCAATCAATGATTACTTAAATGATAAAAACTCATGAAACTAGTTGCTTGTTTCATACAGGGTTCAAACAATGTATGTATTATATAAGTCAATTTAGTTATGTGAAGGTACTTCGTGTTCATTTTGTGATGTTAAAGTATCTTTCTTTTCTTTTAAACATACGTTGTAAGTATTAATGTAAATTTTGTTTTATCTACATTTTATCACGAACTACCTTTTCATGTCACAAAGTGTAAGTGTATGCGTCCTCAGGCCATACTACTGTCTATTACTAATGACTACCTATTGATAAATATCATTACAAACCTCAAATACTTCTTACGTAATATTATTAAATTTTTCTTTATTTTTAGAATTTAGTTTTATATGGACAGTGACATATGGCATAATGACTGCAACACATGGTACATAAATGACTTGTAAAATATTGAAATTACAAGTTGATGGCAATTTAAAAGAGTGGCCTTGAGTTTCTTGCAGGTATCTTCTCATAGGCTCAACCTTTTGCCTGAACCTTGCAACTAACATAAATGTAAATTCAGTAAAAATAATAAACTCAGTAACCCCTTTGACGTTCTTAATGTTTCTTTGTGACCTAAGTGAATAAATGATTTTTGACTCTGACTTTAATCAAAGATTAACAATTTTCTTACGAATATGTAGAACCGTATACCAATATTGCAAAAAGGATCCAGATTTATAAATTTTGTCGTGTTATGAACAAGCAGCGAGACGAACGGCCTATGCTTCAGTTAATGTTATCCATAACCGTAACATATTATTAGTTCTTACTAGTACGCTGTCTTACATTGTGGCTGCGATTTCGTTTCCTGAATACAATTTCACCTATTAATTTTAAACATTTATTTTTCGCAAAGATTGAAGCAAGAAGCTCATTGGCTACCAAAGAAACCACCTCAACCGATACGACTCAACCGGGACGTCATTACATCTACTTTAAGTTGACTAAAGTTTCACGGCAAGTAAATAAGCCGTTTGTATTTGAATCTTTAACAAACGAAGATAACTTTCTTCTTATTCAAGAAATGGTCGTTTTAAAATAACAGTGTCCAACTTTTCTTGCTTTTCTTTGAACTTTTATATCTCATTAATATTGCGTTCCTTTTGTTTTATATTTTAACGTCATGAGTCTTTTATGAAATGAGGAGACATGATAGACGCTGACTTTTCTTATCTTCTTGTATCCGAGCCGTTTAAATTGTCTTGAATCTTTTTACGTGGCTCGGTGATTACTGTCTTTAAAAAGCAATCATTGTATATACTTTAGCTTACTTTAAATATAACTAAAAACTTCTTTTATAAATATAAGTTGTTCGCTACTTCTATCGCAGCGATAGCCTAGTGGGTAACCGTTAGACTGCCACGCAGAGGTCTCGAGTTCGAACCCAATCTGCGCATCTCTGACTTTTCGAAGTTATATGCGTATTACATAGTTAATTATCGCTTGCTTTAACGGTGAAGGAAAACATCGTGAGGAAACCTGCATGTCTGAGAGTTCTCCATAATGTTCTCGAAGATACGTGAAGTCTGCCAACCCGCACTGGGCCAGCGTGGTGGACTATGGCCTAACCCTTCTCACAGTGAGAAGAGGTCCGTGCCCAGCAGTGGGACAGTTTGATACAGGGCTGATATTATAATTCTATCGCGTTTATTTGAAGTAGCTTAGACCTTCTATAAAGTTCAAGGCAGTTACAGGTCATTAAGTCAAAAAAACAGTATTACTTACGCATTTAAATGAGAGTTATAATAAAGTACAGGCATGGATATAATTAATTTATTCTTATGCTCATAAATGTCTGATATCATCGTAACATTATTCTGTGAATACGACTTATACGTCTAGTAGTTTTCATTTGTGCTCTCTATATTGTTTTAATTAAACAAAATTAATGTTCACAGCGTGACACACTAAACGTCGGTTGTCAATGACGTCAGACCGTCAGACGTGACTAGGTTGTGGTCTGCAATATCTTTAGTTCATCGGTTCTCAACCTTTGTAATATACCCTTACAATGGGACCAAATTCAGGTTAATTACTTTGCGACCCCTTTTTGCTGCAGTATATCAGTTCGCGGCACTTGTACAGAGTGTCATTGAAATAACGCTGACCTGAAAATGGTTTACTCTCTGTGCTAACACAATTGATTGAAAACGCTTTCAACAAAAAATATTTTTATAGTAATTGTTGAAATTTTTCATGCCGCTTTTTTAATAAATCTGTTCTATGACCCATCGAAAACATATAAGTAGATATAAACATATTATGTCACAAAAAATAAAATAAAATTTGACACAATGACATATAATACTGAACTATTTAATACAATGGGTTGCTATATATAATAAAAAATATATCCCTTCCTTCTCATACATATTTAGAATGGAAAATTGAATGAATTTGCAGTTACGCTTCATTTATATTAGAAGTTGTATGCTGTTAGCAACTTTTAATCGTTCGTGACCATCTACACACAACCGCGTCTTGGGTCACGTTCACAACCCTAGGTTGAGAATCGCTGTGTCTAGTTGTTTGCTTACAACAACGTTTAACGACCAAAGTGACGTCATAAATTAACTTGAGAACAATCTTGGCCTTTGTTTTATAGTACGTATTTCGGTTTTATGGAAATGGTTTGGTTTGGTTAATTTGGCATCATGGTGGCCTCTTGTTGTCTAGTATTACACTATCAAGTCTCAAGGGTAATAATTATGATAAGTGGCTTTTCAGTCACATTTCTCCAAATTATACAAAATATACTTTACCCTAATTTATGTTTTAATAATTTAATTTGTATAGCATAGTGGATGACTATTGGACTGCCATGAAAGTATCGACTTCGATCCCATGGGACGTTCCTCTGATTTTATAGTCATATTGTTATTTAGTGCTTGCTTTAGCGGTGGAGATAAATTAGAAGTCTGCCAGCTTGCACTGGGCGATCGTGATACATTATGGCCTAAGCCTTCTCATATTGACAAGAGGCCCTAGTCCAGCAGTGGTACAGTTTATAAGCTGGGCTGATATCTTATTATTATAAAGAATATCGCGATGCTATGTCACCTAAATGGTGTATTTCAGCATATATTACGTGCTAATGCTTGCATAAACTATGTCAGTCAAATTCCATTGAGGCCGACGCACACCATTATGTTTTACATTTGCATAAAAATGTCTGTATTATGTATATTTTTTTGTTGTTTTAAGAGCCTGTAGCTCCTAAACCTATTTTTCTAGCAGTGCCTAACAGGGATGTTCTTTATCTAGATTGAAACTGCCGTTTCTCACAACGTAAGAACGTATAAAATCCAAGCACAATATTTCCGTTCTTTTTCTAAAATTTACTTATTTCTATACAGCACGCATAACGTACTGGTTAAAGTGGTCACGTCGCCACTACTACTGCGCCTAGCATTGTGGGTTTAATCTCCACACGGGACAAGAATCTGTGTGATCCACAGATAGTTGCCCCAGCCTTAGAGCAACTATTTGTTCTATGTGTCCGTTGTTTAAATATTTGTAAAGTCACACGAAACAAAGGATTTATAACTAAAGAAGAAGACGTTAATTCGCATTTTATTAAATCGTCATATATAAAGAATTTGTGAAGTCAGATATGATGCCACCATTTCATAAAAATATTTATCGAACCCAACCAGATATGCCAACTAATACATAATTGAAAATCATCGTACGTACAAAATAAATCTAATAAGAATCCGCCGAGGTGTATGTCAGACCCTTTATTTTTACGCTCAATGAGACGCGTTCGCGTCGTGTAAAATACTAGGCAGCTCGGGGCGACTGATAAGACGAGACAAACGACGTTTACGGACTGCCATTTGTTATTTTTGCAATACGGATGCACTTCTTTGTTTGTCGGGAACAAATGGGAAGTATTTGTTATGATCTGTGTATCCAAAACAGACATTTGAGACTTTGATAGTCTTGTGGATCGATTAGACACTGATTTATCGCGATATTATTTACATAGATGGCGTATCAAAATATAAATAAATGTAGATATAATATTTTTATATACTTGAAGTGTATTTTTTTATATTGCTACTTTACTTTCTTCCTCTTTCCTAATTTGCTGTACCCGACAGTATAGTGTATATCTATATATGTATCTATATTATAGGCCCATAAGTCCCTTGAAATGTAAAAAAATAATTGAAAAAGTTTTTTATTTTGTAGCAATCCTTATAAACTGGGAATAGTTTCCCAAAAGTTTAATTAATATAATTATTTTTTGAAAATTACATCTTCCGAATGTAATCCGTTACGATCGCAGCACTCCTGTAAGCGACGTTTAAAATTATCCATCACCGCGCGGCAAGTAAGCTCTGTAATGCTTGTCGTTTCTCGTCGGATATTTTCTTTCAGGACATCAATTGACCGCGGGTTGGTTTTGTACAGTTTACTTTTAAGATAAGAAAATGTCCATTGGGGTCAGATCCGGACTACGTGGTGGCCAAGGAATATCTTTTCTTCGAGATATCACTTTATTAGGTAAAAGCTGACAGACGATGGGCATAGCTGTGTTAGAGGTATGGTCAGTTGCTCCATCCTGTTGAAACAGGTCCGCGTATTGAAGCCTGGCAAATTCTGCAACTCTGGTCTAGAAATGTCCTTGAACATTGCCACATACCGCTGCGAAGTAACAGTAAACGCGCGACCTTTGCTGTCCTCAAAAAAATAAGGGCCCTTTAATGCCATGTGTTGACATAGCCCAAACTGTCACTTTAGGGCTGTGTAAGGGCCTTCTATGTTTGCGATTTGGATTTTCGCAGCTCCACTAGCGGCAATTTTGCCTATTGACATGACCGCTGATATGAAAGTGAGCCTTATCAGAAAATAACACTATCACATACACACAACACCGTATAGCCCAAACTAAGTATAGAAGAATAGAATACAATAAAATATTGAGTATTGAGTATTCTATTATTTATATAATATTGTCTTCTGTTTACGCAAATGTTATTCATTGAAATTAAACTACTATATACGGATTTTAAGTGTAAAATAAATAACGCGATAAAATCCGTATATAGTAGTTTAATTTCAATATTCTATTATTTTTATAGACATATCCTAAAGATCAGATTATTTAAAACCTGTGATATCTTTCATATATAATACCAAGCCTATTGCTAGGCAGAAGCGACCCTCTTCTCAGTGTGAGCGGGGCTGGGTCATCGTCTACTATGCTGGGCAGTAACATGATTTAATTGCGATCTATCATTTTGTCAAAGACATTATTTTGTTTCATTTGTTATTTCTGTCCCTTCACCAAACCAAACTGTCATTTAAATTGTTTCACGAACCGTATTTATATTCGTTTTGTTAAATTTCCAAAACTCACAATCCTTAGTTAATACTTCCATCTATTTAGGATGGGTGACATTTACAGAAGCAAACGAAGTTTGTGTCAATAACAGTAACATTTTAGTCAGTCCACAACTGCAAAACAAACCTCTTGGTACAGCTGGCAAATAACAATTTAAATAAATACAATACAATTGGGGAATACAATTTTGATTCTATCTTGAATATCTGTGTTTAAGATTGGAGGGAATAAAGCTTGGTCTCACTATGTGACTATTAAGACGGACTTTTTAAGGTTTATCACTGTTTACTTATTATAAAATTCTATTATATATTATAATTATTCTATTAAAAAATATTTCGCTGTGATCGCATTATGAAAACAATAAGAATGGCCAGCATCAGAGGACTATGATTAATAGAAGTATACCACTATAAACAAAATATGTCTTAAAATTGCGATTATCCATATTTCAACACACAACTGAAACGACTAACATTAAAATATGTATTAAACATCCTCGCGTTTGCGCATTAGTCGATATTACGACTACATGACACCTATACTGATTACAAGTATTATACTAAACGGTTTCTCACTTTGTCGTTTGTGACAATAATATTATGATCTTCTCAACCGAAAGACGTTCACTGCTGGACGCAAGCCTCCTCCAAGATTTTGCATGCAGCCTGCTCTTCGGCATCCAACCATATGAGTTGTAAAATACTGAAATTATATTTAATTAGCGTATTAAAAGAGTGGGCATGAGTTTCTTCTCATAGGCTCATCCCTTTGCCTGAACCCAGCAACTAATCTAAATGTAGTTTCAGTAATCTAAATGTAGCTTCAGTAACTTAGTAAACTCACTAACCTATGTATTTTGACGTTCATAAGTGTTACTTTGTGACCTAAATGAATAAATGATTTTGACTTTGACTTTGAATTTGACAACCGCTTCCCTTCTTCGATCCACCTTGTGGGAGGCCTACCCCCGCTGCGATTGCTATTATAATAACCGATATTAATATCAATACCAAAAGCAACCGGTTTAGCCAAGACACCAGGACATATTCACATAAGAAGTATTGATATAATCCAATGTGAAAATTCCCAACTAAGAACAATCGTATGAAACAGGACTAATAGTCTAGAGCTTTCTGTTAGAAATTAGTAGTTCTATTTCAATCGACAAGAGTAAAACAGACCACCGTATAAATTAAATTTACGCTCACACAAACAATGACGGTTGTCAAAGTTAAAGAGATTACACAAGTTAGCGTCGAAGCTAATATCTCGTTATTCAACTTGCAGGCTTTAATTTAATAATGAACTCTATTTGAAGATAAGACAACAGCCTCCTTAACCATTGTATATTTTTAAATAATTTGAAACATTTTGTTTATATTGTTGTCCGATTAACAGTTTCATGTAAATTTTGTGTGATATAGTATGCGAGACTTATACGCGAAATGCTGGTAGTATTACCGTAATGTTTCGGTCAGGTTATTGTTCTACAATACCGCTTATAGTATGTGTAAAAACGCATACTTATTGCTTGTATAATTGTGTATAAAAGTTTAAGCAGAGAAGGATCTTGCTCTATTTTCTCTTTTTTTAGTTTATTACTGCTCTTGATGGGAGATGAGTCGGCGTCAGAGGTGATTAGATCAGAAATGCTCTAACACATTGAACGAAATGAATATAAGTTGATATGCTATGAGAGGGTAGAAATGCCTTAGTTAATCTGGCCTATACAAGCTATTAAGGCAATGCTATTCAAAATAACAGAAAGCCCTATGAAACTAAGACGAGTCGGGTCATACATTACTTTTAGTTGTTTCTGTTGAATTTATTTTCTTCTGGCTGCTATAACGTAGCCATCTTATTAGAATTCACATCTTTGTTTCGAATTTGACCGTTGTTTAGTTAACATAAATAGTGTTAATACCACATTGCTTTTTCAAATAATTATTTGAAGTCAAAAAGAAGCTGTATTATAAACTTAAAGATGCACTTTGTATGAGATTATTACAATTCCAATCGTGGTCACTAGCTGACTGATCAAGTTTTACTTACGTATTATACAAATGTCTCGTTATCTAAAGAAAGTGAGAAATTGTGTAATATTAATTTAAGCTTGCTTATTTAGGTGTTTTACTATTCACCACAACTAAATATATGAGAAAAGTAGGCATAAGTAGTTTTATCAAAATGATCGAAAATTGATAATGAAAGAAAATTGGCCACTCAGTATTACCAGGAAAATGAAACTGGTTTTTTGTTTTAATATTACCTACACGATCTTTTCTTTTAATAAGGAAGTAAAGAAATGATCGTAAATAAATTGGATATAAATGAGATTTCCTAACACTTATCGTAAAATATTTCTTGTTTATTAAAGTAAAGAATATCGAAAGATTTGTATCATGAAGCCTTAATAACATGACGAAGGATCCTTCAAAGTGAAGTGTTCAATCTCGAAGCAAGTATCGTGCTATCTTGAGCAGCGATAGCTCAGTGGGGAGACCAACAGACTGCAATACAGAGGGTCTTGGGTTCGAACCCACGTCGCACACCTCTGACTTTCGGAAGTTATATGACTTTTCGAAATTATGTACTTATTAATTGACAATTATCGCCTGCTCCGTGCCTCGGAGAGCACGTTAAGCCGTCGGTCCCGGCTGCCATGAACATCTATGGCAGTCGTTATTGGGAGAATGTCGACACAAAAGATCCCACTGGGTCGAAGTGTCGCCGGTCTGCACTGACTGGCCCCCACATAAGATAAGATAAGATCGTGCTATCTTTATATAAGCTGTGATTTCTGAAAGACTATGTATTTAGAACTAGCTGTCCCCTGCGGTTTCGACCCCGTTTACGATTACTGCTCCGCCCCCGTGGCTCGTAGCTTAATGTTATATAGCTTGTTACTTCTGGACAAAGTAGCTTTATAATAGGGAGATAGAATATAATTTTATAGTCGGTTCTATTAGTATACCCAAACCATAGTTGGTTTGGTATAAACATTACAAAAAAAAAACTTACGAATCTTTTCTTTTTATAAAAAACTAGCTGACCCGCGCAACTTCGTCTGCGTCACATAAGAGAATTTTCCCCGTTTTTGCAACATTTTTCATTGAGGTTCCGCTCCTATTAGTCGTAGCGTTATGTTATATAGCCTGTAGCCTTCCTTGATAAATGGGCTATCCAACACTAAAATAATTGTTCAATTAGAACCAGCATTTTCAAAGATTAGCGCGTTCCACCAAACAAACAAAAAATCTCTTCAGGTTTATAATATTATTATAGATAGTATAGAAAACTATTTTCGTATTAACTAGCTTTGAATCTTACTTATACCATTGCGTAGGGCTACGTTTGGTTGAGTTCAAATTACAGATCAATACTATAGTTCAGTTTCATATTTCATAACAGCATTCATTGTTCGATGGCTGTAATAAAAATAAACGTGATGCATAATGAATGTGCTATCTGCTACCTAACAGATTTTACAATTGACCTTTTATAACATACATACATAATTTCAAACTTGACGAATCATCATGAAATTTCGCATTAACGTTGTCCGGGGCAAAGAAAAGGACATAGGGTACTTTTCATCCAGAAAAATGTACCTTCTGTTTCCGAGGTAAAGAAAATTGACATAATCTACAAATAACCTTCATTGACGCGAGTGAAGCCGCGGGCAAAATCTAGTCTTTTATGTTTTGGATTAAACAAGGCAGACTTTTACCTATTGATGACGATACAACTGGCAGTCGACGACGACGACGTTTTAATGTTCGAGCGTCGCAAATGATTCTATTTAATATTTTCTGTTATAATCTTTTATTGTAATTGTTATTAGAGAGAGATACATTAAAATTAACTTTATTTGTGACGTCAATATTAGCGAGGAAGTGTATTTCAACAACAACATTATTTCATCAATAATTATAATTTGTTGTTCTTTTATTAAGTTTCCTTATAAGATAATTTAGCGAAACATCATTTACAGCTGTTTTAATTATATTGTATTAAATTCTCAAACAACTTTGTATATATAATATCAATTAGCGGAACACCAGACAAATTATAAACTTATAATGGCTGACGCCCAGGATCCAAGCGTCCGAACAGATTCAAATTTTCGTTTTGTAGGAAACTGAATATAATAATTCTTCATGAAATCAAATAGTTTGTTTGCACGTAGTGGACACAACTGCGCTAAGCATTGTGCGTTCACTACCCACACGGCAAAAAATGTAGATCCACAAATAGTTATTCTGAGTTTGGGTATCCCTTGTGTCTGTATTGTGAATGTTTATAAAGAAATACAAGAATAATATTTAGTGCAAGAGATGTATTTTTAGATGAAAGTAGATTTGTATTAAATATGCGACGTTTGATAACGTTTACAGATAACAACATATAAACATTGTGTACAGGGAGGCAAGGTCACTGGTAAGTTCGATACGATCGTATTAAAAATAATCAAATAAATCTTTTCTCTTTAGACCATTAGTGTTCGTGATTCATTTATTTGTTGGACTATAACATCAATTACTACGTTAAGCTCGTAATTCTAAATGTATTTGCTCATATTAGGCGACGTGGTCTGTCTTGATAAAATGACCTATAATGCGTTATTTAAGCTTAATGGATGATTTTCACTAATTGGTAATTTGTTAAACTAATCTCTCATACCTCAAAGTAATAAATAAAACGATCGTAATTAAGAACAAGCTATGTCATACTGCCATACTTTTTAATGTTCTGTACTAGGTTATGCCCGTAGCTTTGCTTGCGTAAATGTAGGTAGGAAAAACTCTTATACAGCAGTTTATTACATAATTTTGAAAATTGTTACACTACTACTACTATTAAAAGTTACTAATTTTTAAGCTAATTAAATTATTGTTAAAAGTAAAAATCCGTATATAGTAGTTTAATTTTAATGAATAATATTCGCATAAACAGAAGACAATATCTTATACAACAGCTTTGTCCGTCCGTCCGTCCGTCCGTCTGTCTGTTGTACAACTTTCAACTCAAGAACCGTAAGAGCTAAAGACTAGCGGTCAACGCCATTTGAGTCAGCATAGTCGATGTACCCCCGAAATAACTATAACCTTTGACCTCTGACCTGAAGGTCACGTGGTATCATGTGACCTTTGCATATTACTTGAACCATTTTTTCGAACTCTAAGATTTACGGCAATTCATTGCCGATTCTCACTTGTTTCTGGATGAAAGGTAGCCTTTGTCATTTTCTGTTTCTCCGACAACGTGTATACGAAATTTCATGATGATCGGTCGACTAGTAAAGTCGTGAAAGCGTAACAAACAAACAAACTCACATTCGCATTAATAATATTACTTAGGATTCATCATCTTTATACCCAACTGTCAAAGGAAAAATAATATCCTAACTTTTCAATGTTACAATACATAGATATTTGAAATAACTACTGTGAAGCGTCCGTCAAATTTATATCTCCAGTAAGTCGATCGAAAGATAGGTTATTATTTTAGGCATTTGAAGTGATATATTAATCCGGTTAGCGATTGAACCAGATTAAGCTGAATATCAATTTTTCTACGTAGCGTCTGCCATCTGACCTAGGTTATTTAGGGAGATATCGATAAGGTCAAATGTTAAAATATTTGATTATCCCGACTATTATAGATGATACTACAGTCTTGAAATTACAGTATAATATGACTTTTGTAAATGGGTACTACTGGGTAGCTTTGCGGATTTTTGGACTGGGTGAACTTCTTTTACGTTTACCTTAATATAAAAAAGCTTATCTTGCAAAATATTAACTATATTACTATCTTAAAAAGGCTAACGCGCTTGGAATAAGTCCTATTTCAATGGTGACTTTATAAACGTTCAAACAACGGACACAAAAAACGCACAAATAATTTTGTCGCATGTGGGGATCAAACGCACAACATTGGGTATGGCGGCAGTAGCGAGACAATCACTGATACCACTGCACCATCCGTTCAGTCTACAATGACTTCAAGATCATCCAGAAATACCTACTTGAACTAAATTGAAAATATATTCCAGCAGATATCTCTCGCCGTATATAAAGACTTCGGAGTATTAATTCAATATTGTCAATAAGTGTGCAGTGCGAGGCAACTCCATTTATTTCCTCTATTCACAGAGAGCTCGATAAAATCGACTTCTTGCTTCTCTGATTATATGAGATAGGACTTTAGTATTCAGATGAAAATATTGAATACAGAATATCAATGTCCATAAATTATAGCTTCTTCGTGTTATGCTTTATTTAGAAATGTAAACTTAACTAATATTATAAATGCGAATGTGAGTTTCTTTGTTTCTTATGCTTTCTCACCTTAACTACGCGACCGATCATCATGCTATTTCACCTACACGTTATCAGGGGTACAGAAAAGTAGCGATTTATAAACCCAGTCTAGTAGTTTTCGAAGTCATTCATTATAGAAAAAAATACAAATCTTTTATCTTTATATTAGAATGTTAATTTGCGATATTATTTATTTACAACAATAGATGATTTGCCTCAATCACTAAACAGGATCAACTTTACACCGCTATGGACGGTACAAGCGCCGACAATCAAAACAAACAACTTACCGACAGCTGTGTATGATTGATTAATCATTGTTCGATTTTTTAATGCCTAATATTTTTACTCATTGTGCTGCCAGTGACGTCAACGCTTAGCTGTTCATATTACTTTTATATTGTATCTATATATTAATACGTGAAGAAAATACTTTATAACCCTTTTTACGAAAATTGCGCGGGCGGAGGAGTATGAAATTTGGCACAGTTAAAGTTTATATGGAGAAGGAGTGGCAAATCCTAATATTTTTATAAAATATGCCTTAGAAGTACATTAAATGAATGAAAAAACACTACATGCACACAACCATGCATTTGACATTTTTCGGCCGATGCCGTAGAATTCTTCGTAACTATGATAACATATGTATGTATGTGGAGTAGGTGACTAAATGAAATGAGATTATAAGGGTATAGTTATAGACAATAAAAACTTAATAACGATCGTATTTAAAATTTAAATCAAGTATGGTCGTATTTTGACCACTTGGCGACCGCTAGTATGAAGTAAAAAACCGTAATTATTAAGATAAAACTTTATTTAAAAATGACAAAAAACAGACATCGCGCTGCGAATAATAAATTTTCATCGCATCCATCGCGGTTATTTTGTGGCATTCAACATTTTAAGTAAAATTTTCACAGGGAGTATAAAGACGAGTTCTAACACATTTTAGAAACTGTATTAAAATATATTGACCTGTGTGGACTTAACATCCCCAATGCCAAAATAGTATCATTCGCAGATGATACAGCAATTACATTCCAGGCGGACACCTGGTCAAAACTTGAGCACTATGCTCAGGGTGGTCTTGATGCAGCCTTAAATTGGCTATCTTCTCACACTCTGACTGTAAATGCTTCTAAAAGTAAGTTAATAGTATATTCTATAAACTCGGCATCTCGACCTACCACTAATATTATTACCATAAAAGCACATAATTGCTCTCCAGTTAGAAATAATCTATGTAACTGTCCCAACCTAGATTGTGTGGATAATATTAAATATCTCGGTATAATCTTGGACAAAAATCTCAACTTCAAAACCCATATCAATTGCCTTACAGCTAGAGTGCGCAAATTAATATATATTTTTAAAACGCTAAGATCCATATCTAACCCAACAATAATCCGCAACGTTTACTTCGCATTATGTGTCTCCATCCTTACATACTGTATCTCTAGTTGGGGAGGTGCTGCTAAAACCACACTAAAACCCTTAGAAATTGCTCATAGAGCCATCTTAAAGGTGTCAACTTTCCGTCCAATTTGGTTCCCCACTGACAAGTTATACTCTCAATGTAAGGTTCTAAATGTCCGGCAACATTTTATCAAACAAACTGTCTTACTCCAGCATTATATTATGCCACATAAGGAAATAAGCAAACGTAGAAAAGATAAAGTATGTACAGTTCCATATCCTAGGGTGTCATTCACCAAACGATTCTTTTATTTCCTGGGCCCGGCTCTTTATAATAAAATAAGTCAAAAATGTATTATATTCAACCTAACATATTACAACTGCAAGAGGGCGCTACATGCATTATTGCAAGATAAAACCTATGAGGAAACTGAGAAGTATCTCCATACTTAATACTTAAAACTCACACATATACACACACACACACCACACACATACACACGCACGCACACGCGCACGCACACACACACACACACACACACACACATATCATATACATAATACACCTAATCGTGTTAAAACTATGTAAATAAAACTGGAAATAAAATAAAATAACTAGAATTAATTATATATGTATAAAATCTATAAAGCAAAAGCATATAATACTTATATCTATTCAAAGAAAACATAAAACCTAAAATATAATGCCTACCGCCAAATGGGGTTCGGGACTGTTACTCCTTAATACAGGTTATTCCATAACCTAGCTAGGAGGACAGCGCTTTAACCACTGATTGTACGCACTATTTGTAAATCTGTTTCTATTTAATTATGTTAACCTACAATGTACTACAATTGCTTTATGAAAATAAATTATTATTATTATTATTATATTATTCCGTATTGAAAGTATAAAATCTTGTAGAGGTTAACGCATTCGTTTTAGTTATATCTTCATAGCAGCCCGCAAGTTATTAAATACTATACCGTCGAGCTTTAGTCTCAAAGAGGAAACTTATTCATCTAGACTCCTAGAAAAGATAAATTGCGCTTAATAACATTTTCTAATAACAGCTTGTTGAGTAAGTACCGTTTTTAAACATTATCTTGCGAACAAAGTTAAGATATCATTAAATTAACTTAATGAATTTATCTCTTTGTTTTTTTTGTCAATATTGTGTTCTAAATAAAGGCACCAAGTATATAAGAAGGAAAAGTGGGTCACATATTTTGGAATGACGTGTGCATGCATCAAAGGAAAGCAAACTTTTTTGCCACTTGGAACTTTGTTTATCAAAGGTAAGCAAAACTCAAAGCGACAGGGAGACTTTATAACATGTGTATACACTCAGATATAATATTCGTATACGAAAATTAGTTTTATCTTTTGAGATAAAATTTAAAGCATATTGCGGCTCGACATATTTTTTTAATATACAACTACATAAAGAAATTGGAGAAGAGCGTAATGTTTTTCCAGATTTATAAATTGCAAAACCTTTATTATATCAAAATACATATAAAGATAATTTATAAATATATCACTTATCTTTTGGTAAACGACCTCATAATAATAGACTTTGGAATGCTTAGGAAGCTTGAGTTAAAGGATTAACCTCGCTTTCGCTATTAGTTCTGCTAACATATATGTCATGTAGATGTTTGAAGATAGTTTATACCAGCTATAACCTTAAAATGAAGTCGAGATGATTAAATCATAGTTTTATCAGCCAACCACGCTTTCCTATAACATTGTGAGAATTTAAACAGATTGAATTTCGCTGCGCGCCTGGTTAAATAACTACATTCGGGCGTTGACCAGAACATAGCAATGGAAATGAAATTAGAATATCAACATGTTGCCGTCATTCCTAAAATCACATCGACAGTGCATACTGGTTTGTATCACTTTACAATACAGTTGATGCCGAGTTTCATTACGCGTGTTGAATAACATCACATTAACTATTCTATTCGATATCATTTGTTGGTATTACATAATGGTATTGGATAATTTAAAGATGAAATATAGTTGTGTATGAGCGTCCATTCCAAAATACCAATTCTCGTAATAAATATTGTTCAAAATAGAGTTTCGATCTAGTCTAATAAAGGTCAAACGTAAACTGAAATGCAATTTATGTTCACACTTGACATTTATTTTACGAGTGATGTTTATGATATTTATGATACTGAGACCAGTTTGGAACTCTATTTTGAATGGATTTGATTGCGAGAATTAGCTCTTTATAATGGACTCTCAAACAACTAATTGCTGCAATGAAATATTAAACATGTTACGGTAAAACATGTCTCCTCCTCTTATTGGAAGGCTTGTAAGATAAGAACGGACAGAGGAAAGGATACAAATTATTTAATGAACAGAACATAGTTTTGTTCAGAAGATTGAAGTAGTAGTAGACGAATACTCAACACATCGAACTTGCTATCGAGAGGTGATGAGTTTGTTTCCTATCCTTGCGCTAGTGATGTGCACTCCCCCATAACAAAAACTTTTCGCTTAAAGAATATTAGAAATTTGCCACTCGATAGGTATGTTTAATAAAATCTTGGACGCAACATAACATTAATAAACTATTTCTAAAACCACTAGACTAACTAATGGATCCTTATCAACTGCTCCTAGAGTTCTCTTCGACAAATTGCTACGATTACAGATCCAATTTCACGCGAACTGTAATAACAAATGGAATCTGAATATGTTTCATAGAACGTTATCGATCTTACTTTAGTATTTGTGTTAGGTTTGGTAATGGCAAAAGCAGCGATAGCTTAGTTGGCAACCTTTGAATTGCCACGCAGAAGTCTCGAGTTCAACCCAAGGCGCACATCTCTGACTTTTCGAAGTTGTGTTTTTTACATAGTTAATTATCGCTTGCTTAAACGGTGAAGGAAATAATCGTGAGGAAACCTGCATGTCTAAGAGTTCTAGTTCAATATTTTTCTCGAAGATATGTAAAGTCTGCCAACCCGCACTAGGCTAGCGTGGTGCACTATGGCCTAACCCTTTTCACAGTAAGAAGAGGCCCGTGCACAGCAGGTGGACATAATAGAGTATAATACGGGGCTAATATTATTGTTGACAATAATTACTCGGCTTTCAGAATAATTTTACCAATATTGCAATGTAAAAGAAACTTCAATGGTTGCACATACATACATATAGGTGTGAATTTGTAAAACATACATAGGACTAAGGTATACCACAGGTGACGGTAAATTTGTGTCGTATTTATTCATGTATGAAAATAGAACGCATAGAATTAAATACGGTTACGTAAATTTTTATCCTTTTGGAACATTATTTTTCCCTGGTTGAAAGGTATTCCATTTATGTACCCCTGATAACATGTATGCGAAATTTCATAATTATCGGCCGATCAGTTGTGGCGTGACGCTTTCACGTATGATTACAAACAAACAAACTCACATTCGTATTTATAATATTAGTTACGTTGTAACTATATTTGTATCATGTATCGATGGTTTATGTTCTTGTTCTTTCCTTCTCATACTAGTCTATAGACGTATTACTGACGCCTGTAATACTCAAAGGGCTACACTATTTTGTCAGTTATGTTCTAAGTCCCACGTATTAGGAAACAAGCTTCTTGTCACATAGGGCACAATACCAGACTCCGTTCTACTAGTGAGAATTTCCTAACATAAAACCTAATAACACTCACCTGTCCCAAGAATCGTTCCCGGGACCATATGGGCGTAAACGTAATCGGAGTGTATGCCTCGGGCCATACGAGGCACTTTCCTTTTTACAACTATGCCAAAAAGTCATGTGGTCCCTTTACGAGTTCTTTAACATGACAAAAGAAACTAAACACACATAGCCATTTATAAAGGTAATGTCAAATTAAACACAAATAAAATTTAAATTAAAGTCCTTATTTATATATAGTGTTAAAATATTACACAACAATGAAAGTTGTTAAAAAAAGTTCTGGAATGAACTGCCTGCTTCAATGTTTCCCGAGCGCTATGATATGTCCTCCTTCAAACGACTTTTAAAGAGAGTACTTCTTTCACGGTAGGCAGCGGCTTTGCTGTGTCCTGACATTGCTGAAGTCCATGAGCAGCGGTTACCACTTTCCATCAGGTGGATGACATGCTCGATTGCCAACAACGGCAATAAAATTGTCCTTTTTAAATCACAATAGGTTAAATTCTGTCGCAGTCATAGAATGAATTATTTAGTGCCGTTTTAGACGTCGAACTGTAATAGCGATGCATATTTTGGTCTAGATATCCCTAAGGTGCTTAGAATATCTACATTGCAAAACCGCTCGGGCAATATTGAGAATAACCACCTCATAAATCAAGTTCACTGATATGTACTGCATTAATTTAGTTGGAATTGAGTCTTTGTTCCTACTGGAATGAAAGAAAAACATATTATCTACTCCATGTTATTCAAATGTTAGTTTATAGCCCGCACCTTTGATCTTCAAGATAACTAAGGGTGCTGAGTTTATCCTTTATATACTACGTATTGTAATTGACTTTGATAGTGATATTTATGCCTTGTGATATCATTGTGGTAATAGAAGTATGTATAATTATAATATATGTAAAGTATGTTTAATTTGCCTAAACTATGGAGAAGCCCATATAGTCAGCTAAATATATCAATTCGTACGTTAGGTTCTTTTTAACGCAATAAAAGTACAGGTTAAAGTAAAAAAAAGTCAGCCTGTTAATTGTCTAAATAACAGACATAATTAAAATCCTTAGAGTCTGGCCGCCGGTGTTCTACTGCCACTTAACCTGTCTATGCTTGAAACTCCTGCTTAAAAGACCGGCAACACATTTGTAACTCCTCTGGTGTTGCTGGTGTTAATGGGCGGCGGTAGTCGCTTACCATGAGGCGATTCGTCTGATAGATTGACTGCTTACAATAACAAAAAAAGGCCATACATCATTGAAAACTTATTATGTCTGGCTGCCGGTGTGCCGCTGCGACTCAAAAGGTTAAATTGAATTTGTTATAGTTAATATTTGAAGTTATGTAATCAATGTGATAAAACTGCCAGAATACTGAGATATCCCGTCTGTGTCATAGTTTAACCCCTGGGACACAGGCGTTAGTCTATGTATGTACATGTATGTCATAGTTTCCTTAGTGACAACTAATGTTTCAATTCATCGGTAGAAACTAAATATAGGCGTTTAATTGACACACAGGCGAAATATACTCATTCAAGAATGTACTAGGATACAATCGACTGGAATAAATCCTAAGTGCTTACAGCGCTTTCAACTCCCTAATCAGTATAGATTCACGTAAAGCGAAAGCAGCGTAGACACATCCAATAAGGAAATCGTCGTAACATACGACCGACAATTGCGATTGCGGGGCTATTGTTCACTAGTGATGTGAGCATACATACACAGACACACTGTAAAGAACGGATTTTCCCAATTAGTTTATATAGCACTAGCTATCTATTAGTAACAGTACTTTTTCTTGATATAAGGTACCCTTTATCTATTATATGTCCGTGTCTACCCAGGCGAAATTTCAGGATGATCGGTCGAGAAGTTAAGGAGTGAAAGCGTAACAAAGAAACTGACATAATATAGGACTGTTTTCGACTAAATATAACTCAAGTTAGTATGACTTGACATCGCACACATCTAATAATGGCTGAGATGTATTTCATATTTCGTAAGAGATACCTCTCTTATACATAATAATCGCATTCACTTATCATTTAAACTAACTCTAATAATTAATTAGAAAAGTGAAGGAGAAACACGTATATGTAAGGTAAAAAAAATTTAACTTTTAGAGATTCCATATTCTCATCAAATATAGAATGTATTTTTGCGCAGCGTTAAAATATAAAATGTATACCTACTTATTTTTTATATACTTTTATTTTCATACTCGCAAACATAGTTTGAATGCATAGGATAACAAACGCGATTGTATATTTAAATATTAAATTTTCTAACTGTCAATTTACTTAGATAAATAATGTTTGTAATACCGGCAGGTCGTCAACATTCGACTTTTAAAAATATTTTTATATCGTGCGCCGATATGAAAATATTTTAAACGGCGGCTTTTGATTTAAAAGTAAAAGCTTACTATGTTTGGCTCGCAAAGAATGGTTTGCGTTGATTGCGTCGCAACACTAGCAACAGTGTACGGGAGCGGAAAGTGTTACATGACAGTGCGGAGCGGGTTGGGGCCATCGGAAGCGACAGTAAATTATTCAACAGCCTCCAGTAATAAAGTTACGATATGCGTTTTATTGGGACCCAATTGAACTGTGCAAACATGTCCCGTTTCGTGGCTAATGAGAGCGTGCAAGCAGTTTTTGTTTGTATGGAGAAATAGCTCGTGGAAATTTTAATGATGCGTATTATTTAAGTTTTCTTTTGATATTGATTTCTTTTTGTACAACTAAGATAGGTAACGCCGGGAACGCTAATACCTTCATTTGTACTACACACATTATTCACAGTAGCTGCATATCAAATGTGTAAATTGTAGTTCATGCGGATGTTTAGTATCACTCGATAGGAGTTCCTACACTGCTAACCAAAAAGACCAAGAACACTCCTCAGACCACAGGTCTCTGGATCACTGGTCAATGGATAAAACAATGCCATGGACAAACTTTTAAGATTTCGTTACATTAATTTACAAATATATATATCTCAGTTAGAAATAGATTCACTCGAATTATAATTACTTGAATGATTAAGATTGAAGTTCAGTCATTAAAAGCGACACTACAAACTACTTCTCCAAAAACCCATCGAGCATTCAACGCATCAAAGAAATAACTACATTAAACAAATATAAATGCCGTCTCGAGGCGGAAACAGCCGAAATTTCCCGAGGTCATCCCTGGTCGGGAGACACTCCGGGAATGCCTAACAACTCGTGAGCTTCCTAAAATTTTAATTACACTGTATCCAACCATTCTTCCTCCCCTAGCATAGCGTAGCGGTCTCTTTGAATGTTATTACAAGGCTCACTCGCAAAAAGCCTTTAGAGAAACATTTGCGCGAATACAATTTCATTTTAATGCTTTTATGAGATAACCCAGCAGAGGTATATTGTTATAAGATCGAATTTTGAATAGAATGGATAACATCAATACCATTCGATACGATTGTTTTGATACTCGTGAACCTTTACAACCTCTATACGTATAGTAAAAAGATTTTATTTAACGGCACAGTTTTTGTAACGCTTTCATATCGCGAATGGGCTAGGTAAGAAGCTTATCATATTTACCTAATGATAGCTATATGTGGGTCACAATAAGGTACAGTATCGCCAGCATATTGCCGTCTTTTCCAGCTCAATACTAAGGATTTCCAGACAGAGAACAAAATTACCCGCTAAATAACAAACTTTACGGGTATCAAACTGCTCAAGCTAGACAGTTTTGCAAGCAATCGTCCAAGATTTTTCTTTCAAGTTAACATTCAACGTCGTCGTCCGTCGTCACATATGACCCGAACACAACATTTTCTATTGTGTCTGTTACATGGCATTCATTGAGTTACATGTTAGGCACTATAGCTATATTGAATTATACTTTGTATCTGCGACTCCAATATAAAAACATTTTACGTCATAGAATATATCAGCACGAAGTATACGATCGCATCTCACAATACATTATACAACGACACACCCCCAACTTGTGATAACAAGTTTCAGGCTAAATCCTTCCAAGGCTGCGTCTAATACCCACTGTTGTGACGTATTCGGTACATTCTATATTCAAATACCGTCGTATTCTGTTCGTGTGCGAGATTTGCGAGCATTACTTGCGAAATCTCGCATAATTAGTAAGAACTCCTCCTCGGTGCACAGTTCATATTTCGTGACGTCATTTCACAGGATTATTGGTAATTCATTCGGGATTTTGTTTCGCAACATATTTTTAATGTGTTGCCAATATTATTTATATAATAGTTTTTGTCAATACATGTCTATTTCTAGGGAACGGTATTATTTCAAGGATGAAAGTTACCCTATGTTCATTTCTGTGGCCCTGACAACGTGGATGCTAAATTTCATAATGATCGGTCGAGTAGTTAAGGCGTGAAAGTTTAACAAACAAACTAACATTCGAATTTATAATATTAAATTAGGATAATGTCAATGCATTTTACTAGGTACTGCATTTTTATATTACTACTTTAGTGGACAAGCTAAATATGCGCAAACGCAAAATCCATCACACGATAATTTAAAGTGTTATATGATACACATATTTAAGTACCAATCAATTCATTGATGTGAATGAATATATAATTAATTTACAGTACATATTATATATTATCCTTACCTAGGTCGCTGAAGTTCTGTCGAATTTTGCTATTGGTAAATTCTTTGCACGTCAATGTCTTGTTAATTTGCGGTAAATCATTTTTGTATTTCATTCAAGGAAGTGCGTGTTCACTTTAAATGTGGATATCTCAAATTTACTTACTTTTCATTTACCAAAGCAATCTTGTTTAAACGGTTTAATACTAAATTACCAGTTGAACTTAATTAATTTGTTTCACAAACAAGTTAGTTACCTTCCAAAACAATTTCAAAATTTGCCACCATCTGACCTTAATAGTACTATCGTTTTGTTTCCTTTCCATTAACACTTCAGCCTAGGACATGATTGTGCAATTCCTTATATATTGCGCAATGTGTTCACGCAGTCGGAAAATCACCCCATTTCCTACGTCAGAAATGATAAACGCAATATTAATCTGTGTAAGCATGACCTCTTTTATGAATTTATTGCTACTATGCCATGTCAGTAGAATATGAGTGTGTTCTGAATAATATATACAGTACGAGTTTTATTTATGCATAATTAATTTCGTTTATCCATATGAGTGGTAATTGCAGATGGATATTTCAAAAGAGAATTTTACTCGTAACCATTTCATCTGAATTCATTTGACGTTTACCCAATCAACTCTATCAGTATGCTATTTAACGACAGTTGTTTGCGTCGCAATTTGTAATTAATTTTAAGTTAAACCGTGTTATTATAATAGCATTTTTAATTTTACGTCATTCGTGTATATTTTCGATGGGGGCAGGCAGTCTATTTTATTATTATCTAGTTATTCTGGAAACAGTACTTTTTCATAGAAGGGAAACCCCGTTTCTCCATTTCAGTTTCCTTCACAGCATGTATGCGAAATCTCACGAAAATGCGAAAGCAAACTCACATTTTCATTTATTATATTAGTTAGGGTTTTTATCTACTTAGATTAAGTAGACAAAAACATTATATAGTTTAGACTTTCATTATATTGTTATGACTGCCGTGTTTCAGTAGGTACCTTATTAGGTCTCATGCAATAAGTGGTAGAATTGATAGATACATTAAACATTTGTGGCAAACTTCCAAATCCTGCAACTGACTGCGATATCACAGGTCTCAATTAGGTGTTATAATAAACTTTACCCTCTATATTTACCTACAGTAATTATACTGATTCCTCTATACGACACTACTGTGGTACTAAACATATAGAAAAACAAATCCTTTGTAAAAGTAGCAAAGGCACGTTTATTTTTTACTTTTTCTGTAGCATTATCCGGGCTTTGTTACAAAAGTTTACATTGTACTACCGTTTTTGCAGGATAGTATTTCGAAAATGCATACGATTTAATTTAAATGAGTACCTTTTTATATGACTTACAAAGACATTTTAGTAAATTTAGTAAAGCTTACCTAAATATAAAATGTTATATTTTGAATTTTTGGTTGGGCTCTACGTGGATTTTGTCGCAGATATAGGATGAGCACAAATGCAGGAGTTAGCCCACATGTATTTTGTGTTATACTACTTGTCGACTGTGGTTCTACCCACGTTTATGTTTACTACTCTGCTCCTGTGGCTCGTAGCGTGATGTTATATAGTCTATGTTACTTCTGGATAATGTAGCTTCCTAATTGCAAAATAATTAATCAGTTCAGTAGTTTTAGAGCTTATCGATTTGACAAACAAATCTTTCCTTTTTATAATATTCTTTATGATATGAATTTTGGCCACGGTGGCCAATATTAACGGATATATGTGCAAATACACTCTCTATTCCCTAACTCCCATAATCCGATGAGACAGCAATCTATCAAGACCGGGGAGAGAGATCAGGTTCGGAACCTACGGCATTACGTGATTTTTACATAGACTATAACTATAAATTAAAAGTTACCTTATAGTCTTTAGACGCACACATCATCAAGCCTGCAAACCTTTCATAAACTTCAGTTAAAAAAATAATATAACAGTAATTTTAATGTCCCAAAAGATTACCATTAAACTCCATACAAGCTCAGTAATTAGTTTGCCTAATTCCGCACTGTAAAGGACAAACGAATCGAAAACGTCTCATTTGCTAGCCGGCTCAATATAATCCGAGTCACGCGATACCCGGATATCCGCGACAATGCCTCTGTTGTTCCGATTGCTTAATTAATTTACTGGCGTCAATTTATTTGCTGTAGTTTGTAGATGGTTCTATTAAAACGTACATATATTCTGATTTTAGGCTATATATGTATTTCACTTAGAATTTACAAAATCTGTTTCAGCATTATAGCCATGATGTTTTCATGCCTTTATAAACTTTAAAAGTAGTATTAGACTAAGGTTTGGATTAAAATAAAATCAGTTTCTGCTTGGTTGAGTACAGCATATGTGATATTTTTCTAACTCTACTCGAATCTATTTAAGATTAGCTTAGCCTTTCAACACCAGTAATCAATAAATATTCATTTTTTCATTCATTACTTGTGCTATGATCGTATTTTTAGTGTTGTATTTAACAACACTAAAAATTCATAATAATAATATTCTATAATAATAATAATAATATTCTATCACATACACACAACACCATCTAGCCCAAACTAAGCAGAGCTTGTAATATGGGTACTAGACAATGGATAAACATACATATATACATATTTTTTTTGTAAATATATACATATTATACATAGAAACACTCAGGTTGATGTTCATGCACACAAATGTTTGACTTGTACGGGAATCGAACCCGCGACCTCAGGCGTGGCAGTCGGTTACACTAACCACTACGCCATCGAGGTCGTCAACTCGTACTTTAAGTCATGATATTGTAAGCCCTTTCTTTGCGTAACATTATGAATAAACCCATTCAGTTATGGGGTTATATCACAAATAATGCATGTCAAACTTATACTGGATGTTATTTTATTTTGTCACCACTTAGTCACCATATCCCAACGTAAATAACGAAGCACATGTTGTATTTTTCAGGGCTAACCATGGTTAATAGTTTTAAAAATAAACTAAAACCGTGTATAATAGCTTTTTAGCTTTCTAGCACTGCTACGCTGTGAAAATAGTAAAAATGCACATAACAGAATATGTGTCTACAAACATGAAACAAAAGTAATCCCTAAAGCTTACATTCAGTGCTGTTAAACTTAGGTAAGCCCGACTTACAAACAGCCTTTCTCTTCCATCACATGCTATCTGACCACTATAAGTATTTGCCAAGAATACGACGTTGTAAGCGTCACGCGCGTTTACAAAGCCGTTAACAAGCGCAATAAAGCGTCTCGCAAGGTGGGCACAGTCTGGCAACATGGCCACAACTGGCACGAACGTCACTCTGCCATCTGGCACTTGTTGCGTTGCCAGCGATGCCAAATAATCTCTGTCACACTATTGTGTAAATACCAAACGTACACTTTAAACGGTAAAAGTATTTATCGTTCCAATTTTTCAGTTTCAGCCTTTCCTTTTATTTGAATTCCCTTGTCCGCCATTCGAGTTAAGGGTAGCAGGTGAGAATCGTTCCTGTCATTCTCTAGAGTGTTGTAGTATAATATACTTAATTCAATAATCACTTTTCTGCAATCTATTTTAGCTTCAGGATAAATTCGTATGAAGCGTTATTTCGTATTAATATTTTACTGATTAAGTTTTACATATGTTCTAGAACACAGATCACACTTTAGATATTTCTGCTTCATGGAAGGCTTTGCAAACATTAAAATTACGCACACAAGAATATCTAGATTCAAAGAAACTATGTGTGGATCACACAAAATTTTGTTACTCGAGGACATCAAGCCTCGGTGCACTGTCAGTAGTGTCACTGTCACTTAAACTAATACGCTATTTTTGCAGCAGAAAATATTTCCTAAAGCTCTATCTATACATAAATCTCTAACATATGCTCAATAGCAAGTGGCAAGTACAAGTGTCTTTTCTTCGGTTCCCACCGTCAAGATCA
Organism: Catocala fraxini; assembly: GCA_930367265.1. Taxonomy (NCBI): domain Eukaryota; kingdom Metazoa; phylum Arthropoda; class Insecta; order Lepidoptera; family Erebidae; genus Catocala; species Catocala fraxini. The sequence continues at coordinate 17,639,099 of OV884038.1, forward strand.
AATTTATAAATTCATTTCAGGTGGATGTGATTGCTATGTGCTAGTCAAAGCTGCTATTAATACATTATTGGAAGATGTTCAATCTCAAGGACAGTTAGTCAGTTCAGGGCCTAAATCCAACCAATATAAAGTTTTTAAACAACGTCAGGCAATTTATAACATTGAGCACTTTGCTAAATTCTTTTTGATCTTCAAACGACCAACTCAAATAGGAAAATACTTTATATTTGACTTTTGTCTATTGAATAGTACCTTTATTTGTCATCTGCATACACGGTTATTTGAGGTACTATTGACAACCAGTATAATTAAAAACCGAAAATATCTACTTATCTATTATGATCAATCGTCAGAACACCTTTAACCATCAATATGGCTGAGGCAGTATTTTCTTTTGTCACCATAAGACTAATTAATTATTAACGCCAACAATGTAACAAGCAAATAACTAGTACCAGTTCTACGGTCTAATTCTCGTAAAAAAATGTTCTATAATAGAGATCTAGTCTCAGTGTCAAATGGTAGTCTCATAAATTAAAATAAAGATAGAGAACTTAAATTGCATTTCAGTTCACATTTGACCTTTGATACACTGGAAAGGAACACTATTTTAAGCATATTTTATTACGAGAATTGGCTTTCAGATTTGCTTAAAAGTACTTGCGTATGCGAAATAAATTTAAGCTATAAAAGTCTCCAGCAAAAATACAAAAGGTGGCTTGGCCATCATGGCTTCATCCTCAAAGGTTTTTATAACAAGGCTGTTTCTAAAGCTGATGTTTATCTACGATAGTCGGAACCCCGCAGATGTCGGTAGTTCCTAATTTAATACGGGCGTTATCGATTCGAGTTTACGGCGAGCTCGTCCAAGTTGTTATTTAAGGCTCGGACTAGGAATAGTGCCGAGACCTAAGTTATGAGAGATACTGAAATAGGGTATTGAGATAAATAAACTTGGATTTAGTTTCCTTTCCATTGGTTTGGAATAGTCTGATTGAGTAGTCTGGATGTTTTGTATCTTTCATTGTTTCTCGATTTAGGTTCTAGGCTAGCGTATTTTTGTATTGTTTATTGATCTTTATCTGACAAGATGAATTATGTTATGTTTAGCGAAGTATTAATCAATGTCTTTGATGTTAATGCTTGTTCATTTATTTGCCACAGTTATGCTTTAAGATTATAATGTTTTTCCTTTTTTTATCTTTGTAGTTCTACAAGGATCATCGAACTATATGTAGATTACACAATTTTAAGATCTGAAGTTGGATTCGACAACGCCTAGATAATCGGTTTACTAACTTCTTGTTTCACTTTACCACCCAGACAGTAAATGATTATATACATATATTTTTTATGTTATCAATTATAGCAGTGTATTTGTATAACATTTAATTTCATGTGTCATTACGATTAAGATTAATTAGTAATCATTTCATTATTATGTTTAGAAGTTTAATTTCAGTCGACGATATTCAAATTAAATCTATTTCATATTACATGTTTATCTAGAGTTCATAGCGCCACATAATATTTAAATTAGATATACCTTTTACATATTACATGTTATATCTCAATTTTAGAACGAGACTACAATCTACGTTAACATAGTATACCAACCACCTGAGATTTGACAAACCACAGATTATATTCTACCACATACACACAACACCGTCTAGCCCAAACTAAGCAGAGCTTGTACTATGGGTACTAGACAATGGATAAACATACTTATATACTTTTTTTTTTTGTAAATCCATACATATTATACATAGAAACACCAGACAGATTCTCGCTAAAGAACACCGATTCCTACCAAGGATGCTTCGCGAGGCTATTGAAATCAAAAAACATCCTAATTTCAATAGAGAAGATGGTTGGAATGTACCATCAGCTTGGGATCCAGTAATTCAAATAGTCAAACCCAAGAAGAAGCAAACCACAGCTAGTCTTCATGATACTCTGAGCTCATTCTGCGTAAATAGAAACACCAATGATTAAATTATGTTCGAGTACTTTGAAATAACGTCACTGGAACATTGAGACAACTACCATCTTAGTCTCCCCGTGACCATGGCTGCTGAAAAGCAACCGAAACGTCGGGGAAAGTGTAAACTTAAATATAAATAGTTTCAATAGTTTTAATAATATAATTAGCTTTAAAATTTGTAAAGTTTAATATTATCTAGTAGTAGTGTTACAGTTTCAAAATTATGTAATAAAGTGTAAAATAAACAACGCGTTAAAATCCGTATATAGTAGTTTAATTTCAATGAATAGCAAAACGTTAAGAACGTAAAATACAATGACGTAGAGGTGAGCTAAAAGCTAGCTATTCTACCGCTAAAGCTTACAAATTACAGCATACCCCAGAGTGTCGCCCCGTAGATAAGGACAGTAGCCTGCTTACGCGACTAATTGAAACGTTCCCCGCACGGGAAAATATCCTAACAAACAGTGTTTATTTTAAATTAATACTCTGTATTTTTAACATGTCGATACGATCTATAATCCTACACCAGGAGTTATTCCAGAGAGATACAGAATTTGTTATGTATTCATTGTGTTTGAGTTCTTGCTAATCCGGTAAAGAAAATTAATTATCACAAAATATCGATAATCGAAAGCTCTGTTAATAAACTCGTTATGATGAAAATATTGGTAGATAGATTATTTAACACTAATTTTAAGCATCTTAAAAGAGCATTATAAGATCTATTGATGTGTTCAGGCATTTTATAAGATACTAAAGACGCAGTAATTTAGGTAACCATCTAACTACTTATAGCGCCCTGAATTCATTCCCGTGCTAAGCAATAAGTGTCATTCACAGACAATTTTTTTACTTATAAGTGTTTTTCTACATATGCTGTCCTAAGCCTATATCTCCAAAAGTGTATACAGTGTTGATTAGCCCACATTAAATCGTGGACGTATGATGCTATAGCTACTGAACTAAATATGGACTTAGATGCTATGTAATAGGACCTGAGGCTGGTGCCGTCTACTGGGTAAAATTAGCAAACTCTGAGCTGCGAACTGAGAATTTTTTGCTAATTGAAGCCAGAATGCACGCATTTACCACCGCTGTGCCACTGACATTACGTAATATTTATCTCTGTTAAGTTCTTGGCGTCACAGCGATTATTCTCAGTGACGTCGACTACAAAACAAGCCTTGAGACACACCCTCCGCTTGTCATACTCAACGACAGTAAAAGATAAAGGGTGGTATAACTGAACTCCTCTGTTGACGAACACAAGCATCATAAGCCTTTGGGACTTATCCAATTTGCAACGTTACACTTTGACAACAAATTAATAGTACAATATACTATTCTCGGTCCCATAAGACAAGCAAGTAGAAATAGTAATAAAAATCTTCAGACTTTAGGGAAATCAATATTCCGATCAAGTTTCTGTGAACCTAAAACTTACAATGTCTAGACCTATCTTTTACGTTTACTTAACTAATAACAATATTATCTTAGTAACGAATATCGTTAGTTTGAAACTAAAACGTGCCGGGCTAGCTTTGAGAAACAAATAAATTGTATTCCAGACGCCTGAGTGATCTTCTTCCCGTACAATTATCTAACTATAATACAAATCTAGTAATAGAGGATACCTTTAATTTGTATGTTTTAAATTAATATACATAAATATATCGAGTGTATTTCAAAAAGCAAAGATAGTATGGAAGGGTTAATGGCTATTTTTGTTTCATAACCCATTCAACCAATTACAGAGTACCTACTGTAAGTGTTCACTAATACACTTAATAATATTCATCTATAGACCTTGATTAAAATGCGAATGTTAATCTACATAGGATTATCATTCAAATAAAATAAAAACAACTAAAACTAAAAGCATCCATTTAGGGTATAAAATCAAGCTTATGAATGTCAAAGTTAAGTTTATAAATTCATATAATTATATACTGTTGCCTAGCAAGAGGATTTTCTTACCAAAAACCCGTTATACCCTTGTACATATGCTACTACCTCAACTATTCATACGTCAAGCCGTCAGCCTTGTCCAAATATCGCGCAACGACAAACTAATCAGTCATGTACACGTCAGATTCGTCAAGGTCACACACCCTAAGGTTTTTTGAGAGACACTTGCTAAGATTACAGCGAAAAAAGAAATAATGTTCTTATAAATAAGTATTTGGTATAGCTGAAGCTAAGTACATCTTTTATTTCACTTGTGTAATCCTTACGTCTATTCTAATTTTATAAAATCTTTTAGAAAAATTATGGCAAATGTATTATACGTTTGTCCATAAAATTAAATTTAGATTGAAACGGTGTAACCAAAACAGTAAATAAAACCATACATAAAAAACATCATGTTGTATTCATGGTGCTATTTTATAAAGTTATCCCAATCTTGGCAGATATGCAATATCTGCCAACATATTAGCATGTACCTTTTTGCCTTTTGGATAGTATTGTTAGTTGACGAACCTTTTTTCTTACTATGTTAATTAGGTAATAGAGGGCGAATCTTCGACCTATTAAGTACAGTCTCGCTGTGTTTTCAATAGAAAATGTTTTATGTAGTGTTTAAACAAAGATAAATCATATGATAATCCGCATCGGCATAATGCATTGTCGCTTAAACCGCTAAACACACGAAGCCGTCTATAAAAATCAGAATAACTTAAGGCTTATATAAAGACACTACGTCTTTCATAATATATCTTGCGCGAACATTACTAAGTGTCGGCAACACTGTCGCCTTTTACAAAATGTTGCCACTAACAACGCAGTAAATATAGTCTTTGATAGATGTGAACTTTATAGACGTTCAATAAATGTTTTATTGCTTGTGATAAAGCCGTAAAATAAGTTCAACTCTGTCACTTTAAAATTTTAATGTACTTTAACATTTCCTTAGAGTGCATCTTTACGTCAATAGCTTGTTGCCGATTGTAAGTGTTGAGTTCTATTTCAAACTCGGGCCAAGTGTTATTGGCTTTTCTATCAAAAGATAGCAGTGACGTCACTGCATTGTCCCAATTCAGGCTATTGATTCGTGTTTGTTATGGAAGACCCATGCCACGGACAAGACAGCTCTGTTTAGACATTGCTAACTAGAGATACGACAGGATATGGATATAAGTTTTGCTCTCCAGGCATAGCACGCTTGTGCTGATAATATTGTATTCTAACAATGAAACCATAATTAAAATATAGTAGAATATACATCTGATCTACAGTACTGAACATACATTATTTATTAAAATATATTATAATAAGTATTATTATGTATGGACTTAAAAACATGTTATGAACGTAACTTCCACGTAAATCCCCAACGCCAAACAAAACTTTATAGATGTTAAATATATGTCCAAACAATATTTTGTAAACTAAACACATTTACCTGAACATATGAAAATAGTTGTATAAATAATACATTAGCGCTCGCTCACCCTCTGCCCATCGTCCCTATATATGTTATTAAAATCCTTACTTATAATATTATAAATTCGCAAGTTACTCTGTCTGTCAGTTACCTGTCCATAGCTAAACCACTCTACAGATTTTAATGAAACTTTGTACAGATGTAGTTTAAAACCTGAAGAAGAACATAGGCTACTTTTCATTGATGTAGGAACTACGCGGGTGGAGCCGTGCGTAAAAGCTTGTTCGTTACAAAGCAAAATCTTGTAATCAATTACAAACAATATTATAGTGAATTTAGAATAATCAAATTGCATTTACAGCCTCTCTCGTAGCTTAAAGAGCTCGTACAAATGTTACGAACATTTTTAATTATGAGTATGTCGAGTCGGCGTGTAATACGCTGTACGCTTGTAAACTCTATATATAGATATCGACCAGTATACATATCTTCTATGTATAGATATCGACCAGTGACAATGTTATTATATGTATAGATGTGGAGTAATCGTTGGATTTTATGACATTATTTACTTACAATGAATGCAAGGTTTCGTAGATATGAAGCTATATATTACGAATTTTTGGTTATGTGTTATTGTATAATAATTATTATTATTTTTTTAATTTAACATATGCAAGACATTACATGGTGAACAATAGGGATAGTGCGTATAAAAATGCATAGTGAGCGTATGAAAGTTAAACAACGTAATCTCTAAGATTTAATCAATAAATTTTGCAATGGCTATGCGCACTTGACTAACGCAGCGGATTATGGCCTTTGTCCTTTCATTTTGATAGAAGACCCGTAGCTATCCATGGGACGTTAATGGATTGATGATGTACCATCCCAGTTCGACAGGGTGTTAATAAATTGTTATGTTAAATTATCCCGTTAAACGCCACAGGGGACCCTAATAAAAGGAGCGAAACTCAAAATATTGAGTGATCAAGAACACTTTACGAGATTTTAACACGCGATTATTTGAAACATAAATTGTATTCAGAACAATAGACGGTGAATCTAATTTGTGGAGGAAACGCGACTCGTCGAATATTTTGTCTAAATTTGAACTGGCACGATTTTACTGTCTGTATGTATAGATAAATCTATGTTAAATGGTTATTGCTGCATTGGTAGCTTGCCTAATAATTTTATACGATTTCACTTTGTTTCGACAACTTCGTCGTAGTTCACATTAACCTTTGCTAAAATTATAAATGCGAGTGTGTGTAATACCATGTAAGCATTAGAGCGCCTATTTCGCCAACAAACTGTGTGCAAAGCTTAGCAGTTTTTTTAAAATACTAAATCCATTATATAATATAAGAACTAAACATATAAATAAACCCTTTTTTTTGTATACGTCAAAACGGCCGTCAAAGTAAGGACCTCAATATCGCCTCAGTTACTATGGGGATGGTGTGGAGGCGACTGCTCTTGGATCACATAATCGCTTATCATCAGGCGCAGTGCGGTAATTATCATGAGCAAATTGAAAAAATTAAAATGGAGTACATAAGCGATCGTGTTCAATTATAAGTTACAAAAATATAAAAATGTAATATAAACCTTAATATGTATCACTAGTTTCTATTTAAATATTGATGTAAGATATTCTAGTTCTTGTATTTACAAGTACTAGAATCTTAAATCTAATCACAATCTTTCTCGAAATATCTCATATGCAATATCGACAAAACTGGTGGGCAGTAGTTAATATGAAATATCGTATGGCATTGAACATTGGAACTCCCACGCGTTCAGCAGTCAACCATATATTCAACGCTGCACTCGACAGAGGGAACAAACCATAACACACAACTATCGATCTTGAAGCATCTGTTTTGTTACATCGACAGGAAAATTTAAGCAGTTAATTAGGAACAACACTGCTGCCATCCGCAGTCGCTCCGTATACATAATTAATCAAATTCCGTCTCATAGTTAATCGTATTGGATGAATTTTGTGTAAACATGCTTGCGTAGTCGACATCAAAATAATTTTGTATGAAAGTGCCTACGCTTGACGTGGAGTTAAAATAACATTGTTAAAACGCTGTCCTGTTTTTGGTACTTGGCTAATTAGTATTCCATTTCACATACATAGTGGCATGCCTATGTTCGGCATATTATATAAGGCAGGTTTGGCATATGTATATCGGCTGTGTTAGGCAGGTTCGGGGGTATTTCAGTACCTGCCTACACAACAGCGGTGTATTACATCAAAATTTCGTCAACTATACGTTTAAAGCCAACGGGATGGGAGAGCCTTTTACCGTCTACCGGCTATAGTTCCAGAATCCGTACTGATACTGAGAATTTCTAATATGCCAGTAACTGTTGCCTTAATTGGTCATTTACACGAGACCACATACATAGCAATTGTATTCGCCACCGAAATCCCTTTTCACACTTGAATAGTACTACATTACTTTGATGTAAAGACGTACATTGATTTCAATTTTCTTTACTTATATCCTAGATTGATATGCTGCTAATCAAATAATATATTTTCATGCTCTTTCTATTTGTTTCTATAACGTTGAATACTAAACATACATCCAAACATTCGTGTTTGTAAAATTTCGTTTTCCACAAAATTGAACTGTAGAGGATAGAGCTTGTTTACCAAACGGTTGACATCAAAATACCGAAAATGCCGCATCGGTATTTCGTGTTCGATATTTCAGTTGTGTAGTTATACGTATACATATTGCACTTACATCTTAATAATGGACTATTTGAAAATCTAATAGCCTATTAGCGGTAATCTAAAATAAACAAATGAATAATTTCTAGTTTATATTATTCTCTATCAGCGATTATTCTTGTGATATATCAAAATAATGACAATAGAAATCAAAAATTATTTAAAAAAATATTATATTTTGTCTGCAACTTAATTGTATATCTCTATATAGCTAAATTTCTATCTCTCTGAACCTACTTTTTCTCTGTAGGATAGGTACTTATGTCCTTTTCTGTACCCCTGACAAAGTATATGCGGAATTGCATGATTATCGTTTGTTTGGTTAAGGCGCGAAAACGTAACAAACAAACAAACAAAAAAATAACAAATGTAGAAACAAAAAAACTCACATTTGGAATTATAATATAAATAAGCTAAAAATATTTTTAGCTTATCAAAGAATTCACATTATTTTCTTTATCTCCACCTAAAATCACTTCAATAACCACCCAGCAAAAACCATAATACAAATAAAAATTGCTGCGAAACAATTCAGCACCAACATATGACATTATTACATACATATTGAACATGAGGCAGGTACTTTGTGTAGATATTAATAGCGTAACCCTTCACGAATTCGTGAATATTACATGTCCTCTGAAATATAAATAACGTAAAATCAAGGCGTCTCATCAAATATGTATTCCGATCTCTGAATGACAAAAAATTCCCTTTGTATTGTCAGTATGGATCACTACAATAAAATAAAAAAGACTTACGTATATATATATATATATATATATGTATTTCAGATTAGTGGTTGCGGGTTTAATGGGCGTCATCTGGGTAATATGCGAGTACAAAACACAATGATGCCGTTTGGGTTCAAGGCACTGATCTTACTTTATTCTTTACACTCTCAGCGTTCCAACTCGATTCGTCACTATCACTCAAATGTGTCTCAATAACTGTCGGCCTTCCTAAAGTAAAGATGGCGCCTCGACCCCACTCAAGCACGCGCTCTGCTCTGATTGGTCCTTACGTGAATTACAATATTCATAACTTTTATTAGATTAATAAGGTTTTTGAACTAAAGAATAATTTAACAAACAAATAAAATGAAATTAAAAATTTTAAAGGTAATTAATATGTAGACAATTTATATTGTGAATTATACGTGTAAACAACAATCAATCCAACTCATAGCTTCCTCTTACATATATATATATATATATATACGTACACATATCGAAAATCTGTGTCTCTAGATTTTTGTGTTTATGGTACAGGTTGTTTTAATAGTATTCTATACAATAATATTCAATATAATGATGCCATTTTTCAATTAATAGCATCATTTTCGTCAACCTATTTAGCTTCTAATTTCAATTTCAGTATATGTGTACCAGTCATAATAAAAATCTACGCTCTTTGAATAATTGGCTTCTTCGGTTTCAAATGTCTATGGAATTAAGTCCACATATATATAAAATATATTATATAGATAACTTTTAATAAATAAACCTGGCGGCCAATTGTATTTACTCGGCAGTAATCCACCATAAAGAAAATAATAAAGATTCCATATAGTCTAAGACTACATAGACATATAATATAAGCCTACGCAAAACGTGCTCAGCATGCATAGCCATGGATAACCTAAACTGTCCTATGGTTTAATCGTAGCAAATACAACTGTCTAGCTATATTCACATCGAACATTCTAAGAAGCAGCTTAGAAATGCCGTTCCTCACTGCTCAATATCAATAGATACTGAAAACATGTGCCTCTCACTCTAGAGAGTCAATTCTCCCAATAAATACAGTTCAAAATAGAATTCCGATTTAGTCTTATAAACTTCAAATGTGTATTGAAATTCATTTGACGTTAATTTTAATTTAAATTAATAGCATTTGTGATATTGATGACACTAAATCTAAATCGGACTCTGTTACTAGACAGTTTTGTTACGAAAAATAACCGTTAGATATAATATACTATAATATAAAACCAATGATTACTATAAAAGTCAAATTACCCGAGCATCCCGCAAATAAGAAACGCAAGAATTGTTACATTCAGAAACTAGGGCAAAAGTATTTTCCAATGTTAATATGTATTGGAATCAAAAGCAGTAAACTCGCATTAAAATCCTTAGCTACAACACTCAGAGCTCTGTTTATACTGGATAATGTACAAAGTATGGTCTGTTGTCAATTTCACGGAGTACAATACATAGCACACATTATTCACAACGGAGCAAAGAGAAGCGGATCGACGTTAACGTTTCGTTGGTTTCACAAGCAATTACTTCGACATTCAGTCGCTAACTTCACGCGCATCTGAACACGTCCTAATTCTTTAATTACTTCGCAAATTATGTTCTTAGCATGTAAACAATAAATTATGTAGCTATATGTTTTAGTAAGTTATGTTTTAATGGAACTTCTTATATGTTAGAAAACAATTTGTGTATTATTCATGTCGGTCTGCGTTGGCACTTTCAAAGAGTGTAATGTTATGTGTAGTATGTAAAATAGGTAACATACATTTCTGTTGTAAGCACCTTCAATTTCTTTATGAAATAATACCTAATACGTACACATACATAACTATTTTCAATAGTTTATTCACGAAGAAAGAGACATTGCATTAACCTATAGATTCGCAGCGGCACACCGGCGGCTAGGCTCAATAGATTTTCAATTATGTTTGTCATTCCAATAATTTACAGGTTAATGTATTAGACAAAAGGATAATATTATAAATCTCATTAGTATATCGCTGTAATGCTCCAAAAACATATCTTTCTTATTATGAAAAATTTCCAACTTAGAGAAAGGGCTTAGAATGGCTTAGAACAAACATAATTTGTTTTAATTATAAGAAAAAACGTCAGAAAGCTTTTCGGTACCTATTTTACCATTAACCCTTTATAATAATGTACTGTAAGACATTGGCCACACCACAGGAGGGTACTTAGCTGGAAGTAATCTCTTAGGTGATAGATCCTAGTTATCTAACAGATTGTGTGTAATGGAAGCTGTCATGGTCAGTTGACAAATGCTAAGTGTCTCAATAGAATCCTTTGTCTATCGTCTTACATTTGAGGCTTAGGGCCGGCAAATATCATTACAATAACAGTATGTCTTTAATAGACTTTATTCAAAACTGTTATAACTCAGACAAATTATTTAAGAAGAAGATTATCTTAACTAATTTTATAAATGCGAATATGCGTTTGTTTGGTACGCTTGCACGCCTTAACTACTCGACCGATCATTATGAAATCTCGCATACACGTTGCCAAGGGTACAAAAAAATATTTCGAGTGGTAGCTATTATGTTAACAAATGCTCAAATGACTTTTATGTCTAATGCTTGATAAAATTTATTAAGTATACATTATCAATGAGCGGAATAACAGTTACGATAAATACTAGTATGACTGAGCCCAGGACTTAAGTGTATGCGCGGCGAAATTTTGCTTTCATCCAGAAAAAAGCATTGTGCCCGAGCAAAGCCGTGGAAAAAGCAAGTTATTATATAAAAAGATTGTCATCTCACTGCCTTTACTGAAACCAGAGAAGTAGCCATAAAACAAACCAGCACCCAAGTCACATTCAACAAATGTTTGGCAGCATTTTTCACGCCTATTTCATCTGTAGACAAAATATCATCGAGAAAAGCTAAGTGCGGCAAGATGTTACGTATATATCAACCCAGACATCAAAATGTTGGCGCATATCCAGAAATATTTAACTTCGTTTAACGTTAAACTCGATCAGACTATGAAGAAATTGCTAAATTATCGTCCCTTTGTCCTTTAGGGGAATCTTAGTTTGGCTAGAAACAATTCTAGGTTTTATTTTATGTTAAAACACGACATGATCACAGCATAAAGCTGTATATTAGTGCTAAACAAGATTTAAAGGTATTGGAACAAAAGTATATTGAATACTTTACCATTCTTGAAAAGAGAAAGATTTTGTCTTACTATTTATATGTGCACATCTTAGTAAACTGTATGTATGTATTGTTAGGGCATAAGATGATCAACACTTGAAAGACTGTTATAGCTTATCTTAGAATACTATGGTGTTTCTTAATATGTTTTGAAAGTAATCAGTGAACTCAGACATCAGTTTATGTACATATAAATAATTGTATTACTATAAGCAAAATGTATATTTTAGAATACGTATATTTATAAAATCTATTAGAACTTTCTTCAATGGTTAGTTTCTGTTGTCACTAACCGTAAATCTTATGATTTGTAACTAAACTAAACTTATATAGAGTAAAGTCTTGAGAAATATTATTATTTATTTTAATTTACTACACTCTTCATATAACATAACTAATATAGGTACATAAAATACAACAAAAATAAATGCATACAAAGGGAAAACCTCTTCAATTGTAGAAATATATTTGTTAGTCTTGAATAATTTCCATTCTCAGACGTAAAGTTGAAACAATTTAACAAACTTGAAGTTGCAATAGTTCAACCAATAATGCAATCATCGTGGAAAATGACCAATTATTGACATTTGTTATTGATCAATTGACAGCGCCTTAGGGGACTACTAAAGGATGCTTCCTACCCGTTCAATCCACATTCCAATTCAAATAATAGAAACAAGATGTTTCTATTACTAGCTTAAACCACAAGGGAGTACAGACACTGATTCGATAGTAATAATATAGGTGTGCTACATAATTCAATATTCACATACATTCAGCGTTCGGTGTAAATGCGTCTGTCGTACGTGCAAACGGTTCGCGCTTAATATGTGTAGGATTAAATCGACTAGTATGCAGCCATGTATGTCCAGCTGTAGATCTGCATTATATTGTTTTATTAATACAAGTTTAATGGTAACTAGATTTATAACATAAAATAGATAGTGTAACAATGCCTAACTAATATTATAAATGCTGCCTTTACTATTAGACCAATCTTCATGAAATTTCGCACACACGTTGTCAGGTGTATAGAAAAGGATATGGATTACATTTTATCACGGAAAAAGTACTGTTTTTGAGCGAACGAAGCCGAGGGCCAAAGCTAAATATTAATAAATTGAGAAGCCGTTAATAATTAACAATGCTTTAATGCGGAAAGTAGACTCATTATATAAGCTTCTCCTGTAAAAACAAAGTTGCCGAAACTCAAAGAAAATTACACGAATATCCTTCCTCACAAACCGTTTTAATCCTTCTGACCTTATCTTCACCTAATAATCTAAAGCCTGATGAGCTCATTTCTCGTCGTCTTACCTAACTCTTCATATATCAATCTTTTCATACATCTCTAACGAGAACTGTTCGCATTACCTCAAATTATCATCGTAACCCTTTTTTACCCTGCAATATATTTTGTGGGGTACATGTGACCGACGGACATATGGTCGAGTGTACCTTGCCGATAGCGCATGGGTTATAGCAATGATCCCTCCGGGTAGATCCGTGGAATTTTTATATTGAAAATATCTGTGTTTGCTGGGATTATGTCCTTTTCAGTTTCCAAGTATTATTAAGGTCGTTGGGATTAATGTTTTTGCGTAGACGGAAAATGTTAAACATAGCCTTTAGATTCGTTTCTTTTTTGATGACGCAACACTTGGTCCTTTATTTTATCTGTAGTTATTCAGCGTACGAGCCACCTAGGGTCCATTTCATAGACTATAAGGAAAGGACGTGGGACTCGTGGGTAGGTAATATTAGGTTGATTCTCATACTCAGCATATGGACTTTACTTGCATTATATTCGATTTTAGTTCGCTCCTAAATATTTGGAGAAATAATTCTCATGACCAAATAAAGAGTATCTTACAAAAAGAAACAAACCTCAGTGACTACTCTGAGGTAAAACAATAACCAGAATAATAATAATATTTTTTACCTTAACCTGGTAACACACTAGACTATATACAAAATAATCTAGTTAACAAAATTGCTGGAACCCAATTTGTTCTTCAACATCTCCCACAAGTGCAAAAGTGTCTTCAACACTCAACGCATAAAAAATGCTCGTTTTAATTTGGTCACAAAATGAGATTTCCTGTAAAAGAATCAGATAATAAGGGTACACACGAAGTCATATCCGGATTTAAGGGGAGCCTTGACCTAGAAACCGCCGGGCGAGGGTTATGATGAGTCTATAGAAAAACGCTCGATGCTTCTTCAACACGTAAGATAAATTATTTGGATTTCAACATTGTGAAGGCAGAGCAAAAACGGATTGAATTCGTGAAATTATGTGCTGTGGGTTTAAATGGGTGCGTGATAAGTATTCTGGCTGTAATATTAATCCAAATTTATTGCGTGCAATAATTTCACGAATAAAGGCAGAAATACGTCTTAGAATTGATAGATTGATAGATAAGTTAGTAGGTCTATGACCAAAAAATATTATGATTTTGATCTATCAATACTTTTATTATGCTATTATGTTTTATAAAAACGTTCAGCAGCTCCTTACAAGATGTGACTGTAATAATTTATTTTTAGTTGACTGTTGTTCTTATTAGTATACATACACATAGCTTCAAACCCATATATCCGAAGAGGCAGGCAGAGCTAAACTAAACGTCAATTTCTAGAGGTCTGATTGTAGATCCTACGTAATGGAAGGCGGGCTTATTACCGTCTACTGGGAACACACCACTGCTAGTACCTACTAAGAATTTCCTTACAGTAATATCGAATCAGACGAAGCCCAACTCGGGAAGCCGGTATGAACCCAAGATCTCATGCAAAGCTGTCGCAACCACGACCGCTACCTCACCGAGTCAGATGGTACCTAATCGTAACAATGAAACCTACAAACCGAGATATCAATTGCCTACAATCATTTTGTGGTATAAATTGTCCAGCAACTTTTCCAAGTTTGGCTAGCGACCGGGTCGAGTAATTGTTCCCACGCAACCACGCACTCGTAGCTGAGCCAAAAACTACACTTTCATTTTTCACTGCTCGCTATTCAGTTAATAGTTTTAAAAACGTCAGCACGCAATCAAACTGATAGCTTATATAATCATTATAAAGATCGTAATACTAAAAAAATATAGACAGGTTCATAGAGTGTTTATTGTTTATTAACGATTTAACTTTGACTGCATGGTCTTTACTTTCAAGTCGCCAGGACAGTTCACGCGGTTTCGATACTTTTAAGTAAATGCGCTATTCCGTATATTGGTATTTTGGTAACTACAGTAATTTCCGTCCTTCACCCCTTGTCAATAGTGATGGGATCGATAAGGAAAATATCGAATAATGTTGCCTCGTTTCATTTCCTTATATAATATTTATTTTGAAGCTCATCGGTAGTAATACCTGCGTAGTATACCCATACTTTATCAACTATGTTTATAATCTGTCGATTGCTGAAATACTAAGTATAATTGAAAAACAATTGTAATTACCCACTGTCAAGCCGTTGCAGCTCAAAAAGTTATAACCCTACGTAAGACGAATTATTACAATTTCTACAAAAATCTAATAACACTTTGCCCAACCTAGGAAACTAATTCAAGATCGTACAATCATACTCAAACATAAGTGCAAACTTATACCAAGCCCTAACTTCTTTTTATACGTACCTACTATTTTCTCATTACGACGTTAGCCTTATTAACTAAATATTAGCAATATACTTTTTTAAATAATATATCTTTGTTTATTCTAGTCCTATAGAACTTTAATATTTCGGTATCAGCAAACGTAATCGCTCTCCATAGTGACATCGGTTTGAAAACTCTCTTTATCGTGTTATAAAGTTTAATATAACAATTCAAATAAATTGTCTCGTAACCTAACCTATTTGGATTGGACTTCGTCGTAACCTATTTGGATTGGGAACCTTTCCGTGTGTTTCGGACATTATTTTATAGTCGTAAATAGTTATTGTGATGGTTTCCTACCTTTAAGACATTTTGGATCCCTCATTATTATGTATTTATTAGTACATATTATATTAATAGTATAGAATCCACAATGCGGTGGGTTTACTGCTGAATAATTTCAAATGGGAGAATATTTTACGGTAATAACGATGTAATACTGACTAATTGTATTTGACGATATCATTTTGATACAGAAGTTATAGTTGAATTTACGTTTATGTATTTATCCGAAACCCATAATAATTATTTGTCCCTAGCTAAGATCTCCTTGGTTTATCAGTTTCAACATAGATTTTAGAATACTGACCGATATCAAATCTTGATTCCTTTTTTGAATTGTTTAACATATTTTATTTTGCATATATTTAAGATTATGTTTGGTAGGCGGCAATGTTATATGCTTAGGTACTTTTATATGCAATCTAAAACGTAACTGGCGAAAGCTGAAAGCTTAGGCATAGTTAAGATATGCCTTTGCCTAACCTTTTCAGGGAGATAGCGGTGTTATTGCCGCTTTATGTTATATTATAATACCGGTACAACACCTAGCGTTTTACATAACAAACATTGAACGTTTATAAGTGAATTTGAGTTTCCTGAACATTCGGCAATTGTTGTTTTATTACATACATTGTTTTCAATATAAATACCATGTAATGGATGTTACTTGCAGCTTTTATAGCTATTATAATCAGTGAAAAAAAGAATTTGGTTTTAAAATACATACATTCACATGTAAAATTTCCCTTTCAGCCTGCAATATATTTATATTTTACAATATTTCGCAGCCTAATAAAAATATATGTGTTAACATTCCATACCGTATCGTATTTGCATATTAAAATACTCATGTGTAGTTGAAATTCGACGGTATATTTCGATATAGTACTTTTCTACCGAGCTCAACCGCGGCCGGTGTTAATACATAGCGAGTGAAACTTTGTGAAATGAAAAATATGTGAAGCGCTGTAACCACAAAACAGGAAGGATGTAAATAAACTGATTATAAAATGAGTGATACTGGTCTACTTCCGATTTATTTTACAGTGACACCGTTTAATTTTATAATTGGAATATCAAGTGCGGTAAGCTTATGACACGGCAGTTTAACGCAAATATCGGTTAATTTCTATTTGAAATATTCATTTCACGTATTAATATTATATTGGCTGAACTTTACCACATTAGAGAATTATTTAATTAAAATTATAATGTTGCGATGAAATATGTGACGCTAAACATATTTTAAAAAGGCTGACTTGGAAGCTTGTGCTTTTCAGATACATATAGGTTTTATTGATATTTTGCTCTTTAAAAGACAGTTATCGCATTAGGAATCATTTCATTCTCACGAGAGATTTTACAAATATTCTAACAACGAACTCAAAGAACACCCAGACTTGGCTCGATTTGTAGACCACTATTTGTACATCACATAATTTTTTGTAAACCACCAGGCCATCCGTGCTGTCAAGTTATTGACACAGTGTATGTTTATAGGGATAAGCCCTGAGGCTTATCCCTATGCTATGGGGCATTTCAAATACTATCAATCAGCAATCAGGCACCTGAATTAGGTTCCATGGCTTGAAGAATTTTGACTGCACAGTCTTTGCCCTTCTATCTAAATATTATCGATAAAATATAGCTGTTGTATTTTCAGTAAAATCTAAATATAAAGCTTATTTAAAATATGCTGATTCCTCAAAGCAAAGGCTATTAGTTTTATCAACAAAATCTTGAGTTAAATTGAAAACACAAGAAAACATTTCAGCTAAATGTTACCGTAAAAGTGGAAGACATATCTTTGAAAAGTTCTGATGGCTGATGCCGGGTCTATTTTTATAGTTGTCTAGGTCGTATACTGTGAGTGAGGCACTGACATTCTGTCCAGCCCGACGGATTAAGCCAACATATATTAATAGGCTTCTTCTTTCAAAATAAATACGCAATACCGCTCGTATTAGACCGCTAAGAAAATGTGTAACAGACAGGTTTTGTACTTTGCGTAATGTAATCTCAAGCCAGTATTGACTACGAACAATAGGCAGAAGTGTAGGGACACTACTACTAGATACACTCACATCTACATTTCACTTGCAATTTTATTGGACTTGATAGCGGGGCGCGAGATTGCTGCCGCTTAACAGACACATTGTTATACACCGTCTTGTTTCTGAGAATTTCCTAACAGAAAAACACTTTGACCGGTCCAGAAATCAATCCTTGACCTCAAAATTGCAAACTTTTGCCACGTAAAGAACAAGATTCTCGGCTCATAAGTAGTCTACGTTAATTTATAGGTAATTGTAACATAACTAATATTATAAATGCGTATGCAAGTTTTCTCCCGGTTTCACGCCATAACAACTCGACCGATCATCATGAAATTTCGGATACACGTTGTCAGTGGCACGGAAAAGTCACACGGACAAAGTCTACAATACATCCAGAAAAATATACCCAAGTGAGCGAAGCTGCGGGCAAAAGCTACTTTTGAATAAAGTAAAATTAAGTATATAGTCATAACGTTCCTTGTCAAATTCAATAGTTACGTTTCTTTAATATTTTACACGAACATTGCCCAATAAATGTGGACTTCCCATAAACATCTTCGAGGTTTATCGCTCATGGTTAATTCATATCAGCTCTACTTGTCGCAGAAATATTGCTATAACAGCATACATATTAGTTCATATTCTCAATTTAAAATTTTTCTATGTTAATAACCATGAATATTGATAATATTACCGCGTTTTATGTTACTCGCTAGATTTGAAATCCTTACATGAGATAGTATTTTACACACACAAGTCAAAAGTAATAAGAAGTAAGATATTTGTCGACGAACCGGGTACATTTAAAATTCGTGCCAATTCTCAAAGAGAAAAATCCAGTAACTCTGTCCGGCACGATAGTTGCAATCTTGCTTTTAGTTGGAAGCGTGGATAGTAAGCACAATTTTTTACCTTAGGAGCCATGATACACTTAATAGAAATATCAGACCTGTATATAAATTGTCCCACGGCTGAGTACGTGCCTCTTCTTGGTGTGGGAAGGTTTAGGTCATAAGTCCATCACTCTGGTCCAGTGCGGGTAGGCAGACTTGACATGTCTTCGGAAAAATTATGGAAGACAAGCAGACATGCAGAGTTCTTCAAGATGTTTGATTTTTTCCAATGCAGTATAGTTCTTCACTATTAAAGTGAATGATAATTAACTATTTAATCTGCATATAACTTAGTAATAATTAACTATTTAATCTGCACATAACTTCAAAACGTCAGAGGTATGTGTCTCAGGATCAATTCAACGACCCTAGCGGGAACTAGGGTGTCCACTTCCTGACATTTAAATATGACTACTTTTCTCTGTTACATTATATTTAACGTTATTCTCTACACGAGTATATCTATTAAGTTACCCGTTATTCGGTAGGATGCTTAAGTTTGTGCGTCCCTAAAATAGATCAATAGTTTGCTCATTTGTCAAAATCAGTTCAGTGATTTTGACCCGAATTACGTTCCATGGTTTACCTGACGTAACGATAGTGAAATATTTAAATGACTATATTTCTTATCGGTTTAAAAGTATAAGTATTAGAGCATGCATAGAAAGCATAGAAATTGTCGCATGGAGTTTTACTTTTATGATGAAAAAGGAGGCGAAATTAGATGGTATATTATTGTTACATTTTATGATCATACACACGAATAAAAATCCATTTAACCGCTAGTTAAGGGTACTGCTGAGTCCATCCATCGATAAAAATGCATAGCACGTCAAAAATGAATGCAATTACCATAATATCTTATTAATAATCAGCCTAGAGTCTAGACAAATAATATTGAATACGCCGTCAAAGTCAAGCATAATCGCATTAGTTTTATCTAATACAAAAATATATATAACATTGCTAAGATGACGAAATCTAAATCTACAAAATTGTACCGAATAGTTTTCTTTCTTTCTATCCAGGCATTTATGTTCCATAATAAATTTAACTGCAAAAGCTGATACAAATATAATTCACTTATTGTACGTTCCGTATTTAAATTTTACCGGCGTTCAGGCACTTATATCTGCAATACCTACTTCATTCATGAAATAAACTGAATCGAAAATGCAAATACGAGTAGAATAAACCACCATTCAATTTATTAATGGATTCGAAACGTTTTGACAGAATTTCCCTCTTCCGTGTGATAAATTATACATAGTAGGTTTAATATAGCTTCATAGGTCGTTCACAAGCAGAAATGCAAGCTATAGCAATTGGATTAGCAAACTAACACCGTCTCCTGACGGCGCGTTTGACATTTGCGCGCTTATAAAGGTAGGTCATTACTGATGTTTAAATTTGAATGAGCAAATAATGTTCTTGATGGATATACGTCGAATTTGCATCCTATTTGAACATCGTTTGATTATTTATCTACTATCTGTAGTCATACACGTTACAATGGATGCTTGCTTAATACTTTTTGAATGCAGATTTTGATGTGTGTTAACTTTGAACTGATTGATAATCGTTGCTTAAGTACAGTTAATGGGTATTTTTATTAAAATATGATAGTTTAGCGCAACGTCTTTTTGCATTTACAGACGCCACAGATTTAAAAGTCGTAAGCGCCATTACAAGTCGTACAGTTTGTGTCATATTGTCATGCGATGTCACCCAGGAGAAAATTTTATTACCCTATCCAGTGTGTTAGTATGTAGTGCCATTATATTTTGTACTATCTGTAATCGTCTTTTATTTTTATGGTGCTCGTAATTTTATGTAGAGGGCTGGATTGAAGGTTCTTTCTCTTAAATGTAATAAGAAAGATCGGAGTTGAACGCACGATGGCCCGGTTTTTAATGTTCTTAAACCAAGATTTCAGTTGAGTGTTAGTTTAGGTTAAAATTTGATCTCGTTAAGTGTATTTTACTCCGCTGATTGATTTATAATTAATATTCGCTCACATTAATTATGAAAAGCCGATGAAATATTAGTTAATCAGTTATCTACAATGTTTCTAGATAGTTTAAGAGTGTTAATTCAATCCACATTGGTCGGTCTGACCTTTTAATGACGATATCTCCCCTTAATCTGAAATAAGAGCCGATTACTAGTGTCATATAAATAGAATGATGTTCTCTTAGGTTAAAAACTTAATCTGTTTTAAAATAGTTAAAAGTTGAGATGATAGGCAAACCATTTTCATTACACAACTCCTTGTGGAACGACTTTTAAGACACTTAGAGTGCTTTCATCGCATTTAATGATAGAAATTTTACTCACGACATCGTAGACATTATTCGAATAGAAAGTTCTTTTATTCTATATTTAAACTCCAGGAAATGAAGATTCATAAACCTGAAATATTTTGATTACTATCTATTAATTGATCAACTGTCCTTTTAATTGCGGCGGCTTTTTACCAACGCCAAAGCTTTTGGCTGATCTGATTTTTATGTCAGTCGCGGTTTACCCTATTTTCTCTTCCGCACACGTTTTATCCATTATTTTATTGCTTCGCTAGTGCAATAAAAATATGATCAAGTCAGCAGTTTGCGTGTTTTGTCACCCTAATTACTGTCACTGGCTTCGGGAATATCAAAGGAAATGTTTAATCGGGTAAATGTAACACACGCTTCAAAAGCCAAAGTTATGATCGATTCTAATGAGTTTAACTTTATAATAAATGATACGAAAACTTATCGGTATGCGAGTGAAGATTGTTCCAAGTGGAATTAAGTGACAGTATGAAGAGCGACGGAGGTGTTATTGACGTCGCAAGGCGGTATCGCTCTCGGGTGGGTAGAAGGTGCATGTTTACGACAGCGGCACGAGCCCAGTGATCTGACAAAAACCATGGCGCGGTGTTTTGACGGTGCTCACAGGTGGTATAATGAGTTGTGTGGGGCGCGGCGCGGAGTATCGAGCGCGCCGGCGGCGGCGGCGGCGGCGCGCGCAGCAGTGCAACGGGCGCCTGAAGCCCGGCCGGCCGCGTTCGCAGTGTTAGATGCGTCCTCCGCCGGCCGCACGATCCAGCCGGCCGCGCGTGGCGGCTCGACCGCCCACCGCGAACACTACCCATATCCTGTACATATTAGGTACCCCCATCCCGATGTGGTAAACAAAGCCCATGTGACAGTGATGTGTAGTGACCGTTTATCATATCCTACTGTAATTGAGCCACGTGACGATTTTATAATTCTACGTGACGCGGGCAGCGAGCCGTCCGTGTAGTGTAATTAGTTAATCAATTATGTAACAACCATAATGGCAAAAGCTTTTCACCGGTAATACTATAGGCGTCCATATAATATACGGAAAAGCTTTTTATAGATTAAAAAAAATAACAATTCTATTCGCTAATTGCCCGCGTAAATACGATCAGCAAAATTACTATAGCGTGTAGACGTTTCAATATATTTAGGTCTAAAGGACTATATTAAAATGTGGAATTTTGTGCCGGTAATTTGCTTTAAAATAAGCTACCTTATCGCTAAAATTATGTGGTAATTTGGCGCACGGCAGCTACAAATCGGGTAGAGGAAACTTTAGGCTTTTATCGTTATTACAGACTATTCAGTAACTTAGCACTTTATAAACTATCAGCTACCTTAACGTACACCTAACTATGTATAACGTATAATATTGTTACAAGTTTCATTCAAACTATCGCGAGCGTAGTCGATTCGTAGCACCTGCTACGATGTAAGCTACAAGAGTGCTACGCTGGGGAATTATTAATATTAGTAGTGAATATTACCTTTAGTTGCCGCCTGGCGCAAATGAGCGTAGGCTTTAATTAATTTATTGGAGTGAGTAATTATTTTTGAAAATTATGCAATCTTAAGAACGAATGAACTTAATCGCTGTGCGAACTATTGTTTCAAGTCCGGGTATGTAGACCGAAGACGTATTATACGAAAATAATCTGAGCGGATTAAATTATGTGGAAGTACTAAATATATCAAATAAGTTGTCTAATTAAGTATTAAGTTTCTAACAAGGTCTCATAGGGGTGGACAAAGCTACTTTACTGCCACCAATATTAAAAAAAAACGATTCTTTATAAAAGAGTAGCAAATATTAAAGAATCATTTTATTTTTTAATTTTATTTTACTATGTGGAAGTATAAAGCTTGCCGCTGCGGCGTTAAAAGCCTTCACTATCTGAAGATTCAAACCGCAGATTTTATAGTAAATCAACACTGACATAACTCACAGTTTCTATGTAACCTATATTGTGTTCTTAGTAGTCATATTTCATAGTAGATACTTTAAAATACAACGAGAATGGGTACATGAAATTTACATCAGTCAGGTTCGTTATTTCGTGGCATTCGCTTCACGCTTAATACGTGTACCTTTGTAATAATAATTGTGAAAATCTGACAGCGCCGACATTAGCCAAGGGATCAAAGAAATATCCTTTTGTTTAACTGAGATGGGGATACAGAAAGAAAGCTTGTTACTATTTAACATACAATATTAAAAGGGAAAAGGAACCCTCTTATCTTTCTTTCTTTAAAAAGAAAATACGTATAGGTTCTAATATAAATAGGGTGGAAAAATTGTATAATTGCTCATCAGTTCAAATATTTTGAAGACGAATCTGGGCGTTATGTTAAAGTTTGTCCCATAAAGATCAAAGTTGAGGATGGGTCCAATATGATGGATGCCAAGGCCCATTCCCATGACGTAATGCTTAATGTATCCTATGGGAAGTTTGGGATGGTTTTATTGATAATGGCTAAATTCGTACCGAAAATCTCTATCTCTACTTTGCCTGAAATATAAGTAGTCTTTATTATCATTTTCGATTTAGTAGTTTAGGAGGTCATCTTAGTCATCATTGACATACTAATATATAATATAATAATAATAATAATATATATAGTGTGATAGTTTCGTTCTTCTCATATAGTTGTTCCACAACAAAGCAATATGTCATAAAACGAATTTGACGCTAACCCGAATTTAAACATGAAAATATATAAAAGCCTTCTCAGAAACGACTGTGTATATTATAAACCAACGAATATATCTATACATATTTATTGTACAGTTGTAGAAATATAAAAATTATTGACATTTTAGTGCTAACTATCATGTTTTATCCACTATCGTCTTTCTATTTGCTATTTCTTGTAAGAATAGAAAATGTGAATCTACGTGCTCAACAAGCGCATATCAAGAAAAGATTTTATCGCTTTGCAACATTTCCAAAGCGTAATCTCTCAAGGCGTGTTTCCGATCGAATGTACCTAAATGCTAATATCCATTTGCGTGATATAATCTCTTACTCGTCTCTTACAACACCCGCGGGAGGTGATGGGGAGATCATCCAGCAAATTTTGCATAAACCGTTACAGTTTGTTTGTCGATCGCATAGCATCGCATTAACCTACATTCTTCTGTTGATTTACAATTTATGTGAAGTGTTAATAACTGGAAACTTTATAAAGAGAATGAGACTTCTTTGTAGATGACAAATATTCAAAAACTTCAAACTTGCAAGGGTTGGGTTATGAGAAGATTAAACACTATTATGCGTGGTTAGTTTTTACCTTTGTAACTGACAAAGGTCACTGACTTAATTTTATCGATTGGAACCCAAAGACATCAAAAGGAAACTATGTATCAAAAGAGGCTTTAAAAAGTAATGAATAAAGGCTCTAAATTATTTAATGAAAGTATTGAGGCCTTAATTATATTTATCGATTTTAGTTGAAGTAACTGTTTCCTGCAATCTATTTTATACAAGGTCGCCGTGTCATAGTATAAACATTTTAACCCACTTTTGTATTATTAGATTAATATTAGTGATGTTGACATCACTGCCTGTATTCCCGTACCTAACGTATTTAGTACTAGATAATTTTATTTTAAATAATATAATTAGGTCATGTATCGATGGAACCATGTCCTCCAATGTTATAATCGTATTTATATGACAAATTACCTTGCTTATTATGCCACTTTATTATCAGAGCTTGCACCCTGGGCAATGTTAAATATGTTATGTGGTAGACATTTTATTGATAACCTAGTAACACAGTAACATAACGGAGATAAATAAATAAAGACCTAGGATACATTATCTGTATAGACTTAAAATACAGTTACCACCAATCAAAACAATTAGTAACATTATGTTTTTTATTAATCTCAGTTCAGAAATTTGCTTGCGTATTATATGGAAAGTAAATTCCGCAGTCTTTGATATTTCTAAGAAGAATAAAATATGCAATTAAGTGTCAATCAATCAATGTATTGTGTTAATTGCTTAGCTTGACTTTTAAATTCTATTACAACTTTCTTTGTAGTTTAAATTTTTATCGATATTACGAGACATATTTTTTTGCAATCGTTTCATATAATTTAAATTAGAAATAGATTGGGCGTGTTGACAGTCTTCGTTAAAACAATAAATCAAATTTATTCCTTGCTACTCTTTTGTTCAGTTATGACGATTGAAAATCGGTTCCTACTTGCGAAAATATGATAGTATACATTTTAATAGATTAATAGGTATTATAGTAGCACATGTCACGTACTTTGAGTGGATAAATCAAGTACTATTTGCATTGTTCAGTTTGATTGAATTACGCCTATTAGCTTAGCGGCATAATCAATTGGTACTTAGCAAATATGGATCGGTAAACTATTATTACTAAGTGGACGGCCGGTGAACTATAATTACCCTAGTAATTATAGTGTAACTGAGTAAATAATAACTACTATACAAAACGGACAACTACCAAGAAGTAATGCTTCTTCAAAAATAAATAGTAATACGCTAATGGAATTAAAAAAGAAAATTAAACAAATGCATATATCCAACATGTAAGTGCTATGCACTTATCGGTTTAGCAAATTCCATTTTGCTAAACCGATAAGTTTATGCTCTATATGTCTCTACATTTACTTTTCTTTTAACTGATGTATAGGAGATTCAAAAATATTGTACAACTGATGAAAATATGTTTTTTTTTTTTTTATCACCTTTGCGTATTCTGACTAATTAAAATAATACACCTAGATTCTGTAGTTTTAAAAAAATAATGTATTTTTAACGTATAATTAGTGTTTATTTGATAAAATGTAAAAATGTGAGGGTAAGTATGAATTTAATGTCAGTTTTGTTATTATACTTGGAGTCGCATAATAAATAATACTATGGGAGATTCTACCATTTTAATATATTATTCGAAAAATACAGTCTTTTTATATTACTTAATGAATAAAAGAGTTACAGAAACATTAAAAAAACAGTTAAAAATACAATTATCTCTCGGGTTTGTTACCACAGTTCCCTAATCAATAATTGTTTTTCATGCTAACGTTGTAAAATAAACAATAACATATTAAAAACATGTTCTGAAGTTGTTTAATAATTAATATTTATAACCTAAACCCAGTTTATTCTTAAAAGTAATTAATTACACGACAAAATCATATAAAATCTTTTAAAATAAAATAGGGACAGTAACAAAACCGACGGTAACAAAATTATTAGGCTTGGTTTACATTGCCTCAACACAACAATTAAACTTAAAACATAGGCACATATTCATTAAATAGTATTTAACATAAAATCTTATTTTTTTAATGAGATCCTTGTGCAGAAACACAATAAGTATTTATTATATTTATTACAAATTCTTCAACATTTTATTAATTACCTATTTTTATACCTTTAAACGGTATAAACCGTGTTATGAATATATATATATATATATATATATATATTGATATAAATATCAAAAATTGTACTTTTTAGCATGCTGTGCTTCTTACAAAATAATCAACACATGTAAAATCAAGTCATTCCTGCAATTTTTTTCTTTTTTGATTTAATTCTTGCTAAGTTCTTTTTTCGCTGTTCCTCATATTTTTCGGGATATTCATTTTTTAACCTCTCTCTATACCTACGCATCTTTTCCTTAGCTGTTAATGGCATATTTCTGAAAACAAAAAGTTCTATATATACCGATTAGAAACACCAATATTTTTTAATTATAATAATAATAATATTCTACCGTTACGTAGATAAGTATTACGATTATAAGATATTGGTGTTCGGTAACTAGTTGGTTTATTGTAGGTAGGTAGCTACCTACAATCTCTCTCTATACCTACTCATCTTTTCACTGTTATTGGCATCATTCTGGAAAAAAAACTAAAATACCGATTGGAAACTACCCACATAAATACAACCAACTAATTACCAAACACCAATATTTTTTAATCATAATCCATATTCATATTATAAATGCGAAAGTAACTCTGTCTGTCTGTCTGCTACTTCTTCACGCTTAAACGGCTTCATGAATGTTAATGAATTTTTGTATAGAGTTAGATGATAGGTCGAGGAGATAGGCAACTTTTTGTTGCAATTGCACATTCGTAGGCCGCGGGCAACAGCCGTTCATTCGCGAGTCATTCGATTGTCCATCGTCAGAACTCCTATGATATTGTAGTCATTCGTACGGCCGTCAAAATTCACGCAATAATGTGATTCTCGCGGGCGGAGTCGCGGGCAACAGCTAGTATCTATATATTATGATTAAAAAAATATTGGTGTCTGGTAGTTAGTTGGTTGTGTTATATTTTAGGTAGGTGGCTACCTACATAAAACACAATCAACTAGTTTCCATAAATCTTAGCAAAATGTTTTAAGTAATCTTTGAAGGTATGTAAACGTAGCTTTATGCTGTCGGTTTTGTTACTTTTTCGGTCCAACTATATGTTACCCTAACTGCAGTAACAAAACCGAAGTAACATAATGAATTAACCTAATCTTTAAAAATACATATTAGCGGTTTCGTTTCTCGCCAAGTTAAACTACATACAACAAGATGTTCAGTATAAAACCATGCGTTTCTTTATTAATTTATTATAAGAAATGGACAAATAAATAATTAGTTGCGATAGTACAAACCTGACGACAAATTTCTTCTGAGTTCAATCCGCGACACAACACACTCTCACTGGCGACAAAATGACACTGATTGTCAATTTTTAAGATGGCCGATCTTCAGGCTATTACTGTTGCCATATTTGAAAAACTAAAAAATAGCATTTGGTTGTATATTTTTTAAGAAATTGACGTAACAAACCTGACTTGTCCGGAAGTAACAAATTTCGGGGACACTTTTTGTTTTAAGTTTTACATAGATAAGATGAATTATAAGCTTCATTAATTACTTTATATTATACTTCAATATAAATATTTTTAAAAAAAACGTCAAGTCATGTCCAATTTCTCCAGAATATATTGATAAAATTGAACTTAAAGTTTTCATTTATACTAGGGACAAGCCAAAATTAAGGGGAGTATTTTATTAAAATAGCTTTCAAATCTTTAGTTTTATCCGGATTTTATTGAAATTTAGTTTAAGACGTAGTTAAAGGTACATTTTCAAAATTAAGAAGCTATTTTAACCGAAATAAGTAGAAGAAAAACTACGAAAAAAAGAAATCCTTGAAGGACATGCCAAAATGACAGTTGTACAAAATTTTTGAATCTCCTCGTCATACTTTCTTCTTGGTTTTCCTCTCTTTCTCTTTGCTTAGAAATTTCTCTATTTTATTGGTTATAAATATTTGACATGTCTCAACAAATAATACAAAATTAAACACGTGACGGTTGATTGACAATCACTCTAATCATATGTTGTGCATGTTATATGCATGTTTCGTGACATACTTTTTAAACAAAAACATATAGTACCTATATTTTATTTCAATATGGCCTCTAAACAGGGCTCGTACAAACGGTTAAAAACTTTATCTCTCGCAAACATAAAAGCCCGTTTGATACCCACGATGTAAAATAAATAACATTTGCAAAGGAACAGGCTAAAAACGTTGTCCAAGAGGTTTCTTCGACGAACTTTTTTGTGGCGTATCCTTTTCAAACCTTATTATTCATCATGATGCCACATATAATACGTAAGGAATATTGGGGAAAACAGTGTTTTCTTCTGTTTTTTTATTAAGCTTTATGTTTGTGATAATTAGGACAGATGTTTTCCTTAGATATATATATTACCAGAGACTTTCTACTTCTGTCTTACATAGAAAATAGGTCGATTATAACGCTTAACGGTCAAAAATAGGCAGAAAATAACAAAGTGTATCTAATAATTTGTAGAAGATGAAATAGTAGTTCTCTTTAAATTAAACCTCCGTTTTATAGTAATGTAGTTTGATTTGTACATCTAAAAAAATAAAACGTGGTATAAAATAAAATAGGCGAATACGTAAACGTATTTCAGCAATGGAATCAGAAACGATGTATTTAATTTATCAAGATCCAACAAATATTCTTTATTCTTACCTTAAATTTCTTTCAAGCACAATAATACAATCTATTAACCTACATTGTATTTTCTCATATAACTAAAAAAAATATTTCGAACTCTTATCAATAACATTGTTCCGATAGACTAAACAACAATATCAGAAAATAAAAGTTCACCACTTCTCCTTTAAAATTAATCAATTAGTTCTTCGCGCTTATAAGATCAAATTGACAGTAATGGGTATAATTCCTGACTGGGGAGAGGCAAGAGGGGCAGAGGGTTGATTGATGATCAGTGCCGCGTATAATTAATGTGGCTTGACCGATCCGTCTGCAGACAATTAGTTGGTTTATACATAGCTGTGAACGGTTGTCCGATATCTCTATACGTAATAGCTGAAAGGCCTGACCTTGTGTGTCGAAGAATGCTCGTCATTTTTGTTTGTTTAGATACCTAGTGTGTTGTGTACACGTCTTTATTTTCTTATTGGTTTTATTCCACGAATACCACGCGGACAATAGACGGAAACGATCTTTCACGCTTAATTGATATCTGGGTGGAGCAAATGGTTTTTCGTTAGAAAAATATTGAATAAAATGTAGTAACCGATAAAATACGTTAATAGATCGACACGTTGGGTTTCATTGAATGTTTTTAAATCGTTTTCTTGTACTTTTGTTTATATAAGTCTTACGAAACGAAACGAATGACAGAAGAAATCTGATGTTAGCTTATTGAGGGATATTTAAACATTATTAGCACCGAGTCGACATAATAATGTCATTATGCTAAATAAACGGTGACGGTTCGAAAATAAAGATTTTGGTTAAGTTGTCTATATAACAAGATAGTAGTGGATACATAAAATAAAAAATAAAGCATGGAATAAAGATTAGATTATAATCAAGCAATTATATTTAGATATATTCGGTAACCTTAAAAGTATTTTTGTCGTATCTACCAGCCATGTAAAAAGCATAAAACCAAGATTTTTATAGAGAACAATAAAATATTTTTCTTTTTTATAAGAGATATCTCAACCGTGAGCTAGGAGAAATTTGTACTGTTTATTCTGTTATCTTAATGATTGTAGATTGTGATCACGGAAGAAGGGTCAAGTTCATCTTCTTATTTCATTGCCATGTTATAAATGAACCGTAAGTCATTAAACACGCTGAAGTTGATTTAATAGATGTCTAAAACAAATGTAGACAATATTTTTATTTTCGTTATGTAAAAAATAGAGCGTCACATTTTGATGAAAAACCGTTTAACAAATATTAACAACTACTAATAATAAAATAATATATATAAACAGTAAAATATAAATAATACTAGATTTTGCTGCTTCGCTTGCATTCATCTATACCTTGTCAAAAAATGTCTATTACTCGGGAACTAGTTTTTCTGAATGAATCGTACGTCATGTTCTTTTCTTTAACCTTTACAACTTGTACGCTAAATATCATGATGATCGGTTGAGTCGTTAAGGCGTGAAAGTGTAGCAAAGAAAGAAACACACATCGCATTTTTAACATTGGTTAGTATATGTGATACTCATATATATATCAGCGATAGCTCAGTGGGGACAGTGCACGTCGCGCACATCTGACTTTCGGAAGTTATATGACTTTTCGAAATTATGTGCGTATTGATTGACAATTATCGCCTGCTCCGTGCCTTGGAGAGCACGTTAAGCCGTCGGTCCCGGCTGTCATGAACATCTATGGCTGTCGTTATTGGGAAATCAGTGCCCTATAATATCCTAACACTAGTCTAGCCTTCGGGTTGCGGAGTGGCGGCCGCTCCGTGTAAAAACTGATATCGAGTCAAATCCGGTTAGACCAGAAAAAGCCGACTCCAAGGGACTTCGGAATAATAAAGGTTAGGGAAAAGATATGTGATACTAAAATGGGCATTTCAAAGGACTTAGTACAGTCAAATCATGATAGCAATTCGCTGTATAAAAAATAAGTCTGCTTATAAAATGTCGTATATGTGATACTAAAATGGGCATTTCAAAGGACTTAGTACAACCAAATCATGATAACAATTCGCTGTATAAAAAACAAGTCTGCTTATAAAATATCGTCGCCTCGTTCCTCGATACGAAAGGCAGTGAGACATAAGTACAGACGTTTTATTACATACAGACGCGTCTTGACATTGGGCTGACACCGTCCTCATTATAATTCCGATATCGCGAGGTTTTGGTTCATCTTACCTCAAATCTTACAAATCAAGTATATTCAACATGGACTCATAAAAACTAAAAAAATGTGATGTCGATTTCGTTAATAATTTGAACTTGAAAATGGAACTGTATAGGTCATTCGACGACATCATGTATTCTTAAAAAATATACGAAATTAAATTATGTTGAGATTGCGCTACAATAAATTTTATTTTATTTCGTATAATGTTCAACATAGAAATTTTATTCTGTAACTTGGAACAGCCAGGATATTTGTCTCATGAGTTTGACTCTTTTTTTGTACTAACATAAAGTCAATTCAAATCAAAATTTAACACATACGGGTAAAAATGAATAAAACCGTTCTTTAGCAAGTATTTATAAGACGTAGTTAGGAAATATCTTTCTAAAATCAGTCTGTATATAGTTTTAGAATTCGTGAGCTTCAACTCTCTTCGGTTATGTATATGGAGTTACAATTTTGTTCTAAAACTGAATGAAAACTCTTTGACAATACGACCACTGTTCGGACTAGTTGTACAAAATGTAATCCTAACTTGAACATCGTACTATTTTTTTTTCGCTAAGAAAGAGTGTCCGTTCCTGTTGGATAGACAAAGTTTAGGTTTCCTTACAACATCGCGTAATGAGGTGTTTCATGACTATGACGTCATAGCACCCAATTTTAGTTGCTCGTGCTACGTACTATTTTACGGATGTTTAACTAACATTTAGGAGAATGACTTTGGAATTAGCATTGTGTAGGTTTCTTTGTTTAGCTCTGCGTCAATATATACTTTAGTAACGATATGTATTGTCCTTTTTATTAAAGTTTATCAAAATAATTAAGTTTTAAGTGGTATTTAAATTAGGCGTTCCGTGTTGAATACAGTAAGTGGCGTAAATAATATCAGCTTCAAAACCAACAGACACATGGTTTCTGACGTAAAAATGTATTAATTTATTAAAATGAAAATCCTTATTTTATTGATTAAGTTTTAAAAATAATTAAGTGCTTATGCATTTATGTGGGATGTTTTAAAAATACTTGACTAAACGCATTTATCTGACTTTCTATAAAACATCAAGTAATCAAAGAAAATACAAAATATATCTATTTGATTTGCATCGTATTTCCAAATAATACGTGGCGTGAACATTAACTTTTATTAAAAATTGAAGAATGAACCAGGTGTCAAATATATTTATAAAAAGTCTTTATCAAACAGAACAGGTTATTGCGCTCGAATTGGTTTTTACTGAATTCGAAATACATTGACTATGGTTTTTAATAGTAACGAACGCATTTTGGTCTACACTCGGAAAATGTTTTATATTTATAATTTATGAATATTGTTCGTAATATTTCGGGTGAATATTGTATTCCACATTTTAGAAGTAATGTTAGAAATATATTTACACATAAACAGAGTAAATATAAATTGAAAACATGTATTCCAAGTGAAGCTAAATAAAAAAAACTAAAATCCGGACCAATTTCAAATATAATTCAATGTGTAGCAAGGCTGATTCACTCAACATGATTTAAATACTAGTAATATAAAAGATTGAACTTATATTAATGTAATACAGCAAATTTTACTTCAAGCTTATTTTGTTGACCCACTGGAGAAAAGTCCTTCCTTGACCTTTAGCTTGAGTGAATTGCGTAAACCAAAACAAACACCTAAATAATAATAAACAACTTCTCATCTTATTATCATTTCGACGAGGTCAGTTTTACTACAATATCTAGCTTGATTGTGCTTCGTGACTGTACCTCATTAACGGCCCAAGCCGGATCCCACTAGTTACCGCACAATGCCTCGCGGATACCGCTAGAAACCTTTCTTCGGCATTCAAGCTTCGGCTAACGAGAAATCTGACGAATGAATAACGCCAACACTCTCATTTTGTGCGAAATTAAAATTAGAATTAAAAATTTCATATTTTATTTACAAATAAAGCTGAGATGACACAATTTTACGGTTTGTTGATTGTTCGGAGCGTACCAGGAAACAGCATATGGCGCGTTTCCCTTTTAGCGCAGATATAATGTATATTCAGTTTAATCGTAATGTATATTAATATGTATATTAAAATGCTACTTGTTGCTACCTCTACTGACACAACCTAGTTCCATTATTAGTTTTTTGATTATTACAGAAAGATATGAATATATTTACGATAGCAACTAATTCTTTCATACGCACGTTATATATATAAAGCTATATATGTTATAAAATATAATTGTACTTTAAAAACATAATTTCTATTCCGAGTTTACTCAGTGAAAACGTGTGTTGAATAAGTGAAGTCGGTGTTTGTCGATTTTGTTTACGTTGACGTTTGATACAAACGATATGTAATGGCGGCCTGACCCAATAAGTGTGACCCGGTTAAATTGTTAATCGTCATTCTGATAAATTACGTTCAGTATAAATTTTATGTAAAAGTATTTCAATTTTACCTTACAGGGTTGATAGCAATATTTTATTTTAATTTGCCTGTTGAAAGTGCCTTTAGGGTGATTACTTTACTAACATTTGTTTCTTTTTACAGTGTAATACATTCGTTAAGTCTTCACAATAACGCTAACAGAAATATATTCAGTACGCTCAGTTAGAACGTAGCAAAAATAAAGAAAAATGTTCCAGTTTATTAAGCAACATTATTAAACTACTGTTGGTATTCAAAACATTTTCGTTACAACCACGTTCAGCTCGCATTTTTCGTAGCGAAAATGCATTGAAGGAGGTAAGAAAATGTAAGGAAACGCTGACCCAGATACGCCCTGTAGACATTAAAAAAAAGTCAACATTTCTCCTCGCGTGCGTAACAGGAGCTGCTCTCAATGAGCCTTAACACAGCACGAGAAATCCATTCTCTTATAAATTTATAACCTGTAAAGGTTCGCGTGATACACTCCTGCACGTAATATAAGTTGACCACAATAAGCGATAAAAGCATAACCCTTAGGCCTCAGAAATAATTTACCCTTCTGAAAGTGTCCCACTTGCTCCATTGCGGTATATAAACTTTGCTAATACACTGGATTATAGCAATGCTCAGAGGAGATTGTATGTTATGAGTTGTTCAAATATGGAAGTTTTATTACCTGTACTTGCTATGAGAATATTTGCAAAGATTCCGAAGTACGTGGAGTTGCAACTTACAGGTATAGAAACTTGCCAATGTTCGACGATTCCTTCCAGATATTCAATGTTAACAACGACACATGCTATTCGGCTAGATAGAAAATAAAGATACAGCTGCTAAAATACTGGGCAATATAGAAACGTCATAATTCTTTGGCAGGTCCCAGACGAATATTTTGCTTTACCTAGACTTACAGTTATCAATGAACGCTTCTATATGCTTCAAAACTGGATGTTCAAACACTAGTAAAGTGCTAAAGAATATCAATGAAGTATACGATATAATGGAATAGATACGTTAAAAAGAAGTTTGCGGCTCGTTTCGATAGAACGATATGCAATATAAACAAACCAGAATCAAGTTACGCGGAACATTACCGACGACGTTTCCCGACACGGTGCGGTTTAATTTATGAAATTGCCACCACGGAAAACAGAGCCTAGATAACGTTAGTCGCAAGGGACACAAAGGGTGTGTGTTTGGGACCGTAGGAAAACGTTGCGCCAATTGAATATAAACCCTTTGACATTATTCATTAAGCGCAAATTGCTTTGTAAGACTTGTTACGGTGAAAACACAACGTAAGTCCACCTTAGCTAGCCCGTAGTCTTGAATGAGATAATGGTTTAATAAAATTGATTATTGTTGGGATATGTTTTAGAAATTAATATTATGTTAAACATGAAAATTGCCCAATATTTCTCTTAAAATGTAAAAGTACTACATCCCTGAATATAGAGACAGAATAAGTGTTTATTAATAGCTAGCTTTATAGTTGAAGTTGTAAGCGGAGCGACAATTTAATTGCTTTTGCATAAAACTGGCAATAAAAAAACAATTACAGTTGCGAACATGTTTAATCCGGTTTTAACTAAATTCTGCCGCAAAAATCTACTATATCATAAACGTGATACATCTCGTCGATAAGTAAATAAAGCGGAACGAAAAGAAAATCAGGAAGCAATAACAATGTCGCAAATACATTTTGAGGAATGTAATTGATGAATTTTAATCCGCCTACTTCAATGGTTTTGTGTGAAAATCTTAATTTATCATATTGTACATCTAGTGATTGTTGACCTCATTCCTTTTCTTTTAAATGTCTGCTCCCTTTGTGATAGTTCGAGGTTGTAATATTTTAGTATTTTATTCGTCGTTTGGGATTTGTATTAAAACTCTTTTGTTTGATTCTATCAATCTTCTGTATAAAGTTTGTCAACAATATTTCGACGTGCTTGTGTAAAAGTGTTTCAGTATTCTTCAATTTTGCTTTGTCACATCCGATTATGTTTATAATGTTGAAATTTATTGTCATCCGCCTTTATACCATGTAATAGGATTTTTTTATTTTTTTATTCTGTATTCATATACAAGCGGATTTGTAAAATGATATTGATACAGGAATTAAAGCGGTATTGTGAACAGATTCAAAATGTTTGTTCTAAGTGTATATAGTATTATTGAGAATAAGGGATCTAAAATCAATAACAATCACGTGATTAATATCATTCAAGTAGAACTTGGCTTTAGATTCTCTGAAGCCAGTGGAACCATTATAAGCATCGACAGGTAAATTACAGGTTCTGGACACGCGAGTCATAGAGACATGCATTATCTTGTCAATTCATCAAGTTACGTATTACTGCTTCTCGATAACATATATTCTGGTGTATGACGACACATATTAATGACTTCTGGTTATACAGAGTGATTATATAAACATTATACAGCGTGTAACGTAAAAGTGTATTCATATTTTAAGTAGTAGAGTATTGATAAATAACATTGTGATCGTAAAATTTCCATAATGTGACACAATTCGTAAAACAGATGCATTTCAATAGCAGTAATTAAAATTAAAATATAATTAATTGGACATTGCCCGATAAATTCGACTATGACAGCACTAACGAGAGCATCAGCACCCTCGAGAATTAATTCCAATCAACTTATCTATCTGATGAAATTTGCACTGTATTAATAAAATGTATATTTACATTTTTGAAATATCCTACCGCAGTGAAAGTTTTACGTTAATATTTTTACACGTTGTATTTACAGCCTACAAAACAATAAGAAGAAATTATATTATCCCACTGCATATTAAATATAGAATATACTTGTAATAAACTTGGCATGCATATTTATTAACTACGTATAATTATACAGATATAAAACTACATTTGAAAATTCAGATTGTAAGTATATAAGTGTTATTGATCGTTCATGATATTTATCTATCGGTAATCTTTAATACATTGACACAATGTATTGTTTAATTATACAAATGCTAAAACTCAATAATTTTGATTAATACTATATGAAAGAACAGTCTACTACTGACAGTGAAGTGTCAAACTTAAGAACGAATCTTAATTTGTAGACTCAACACTAAAAGCTACAACAAAGATGAGAATATAGATCTGGCAAATAGAAACCTCTGCCAGACTCCCGAATAAGTTCATAGATACGTAAGATATTACAATGTGCTATCGAAAAAACCAACCTGTATAAAAGTCATAGCCTGGTGCTGTGATGTCTGTCAAGGTAACATTTATCCAATATCGTAACTTCAAGTACCTCTGACAAATAAGCATATGTTTTAAATATTCCTTATAGTTTTGTTACATTTACAAAACTCTATCCAAATTAAAGTAATATTGCAGAATCTTATATGCTGGTAGTTTATAAAATACAATACAACCCTATAATAATTTATAAAGTACAATATAAACTTATTACATTTAAGAGCGGCCATAAGATTTCTTATAGAAATAACCGCACGTGTCACGTTGAAGCAAGAAAAGTAAAATTAAACTCGCATTATTATATTACGTCACAAATAATCAAAATACAAAAGGTCGCCACGTTGCCGATTAGAAACATCGAGACTCAACAATAAAAAGCTTATCATCTAAATTAAAGCATTTTACTATTTGAACTGAATATTTAGCTATAGGTTTTTCCAACTATTTATTACATAGAATACTAGTTCAGAATACAAATATCTTTTATCCGTAGCTATCGCAAACAGTTTAGATAAACGAGGACCACTATTGCTAGATTTGAGATAAATTACAACTACACTGCGTCAATATATCTCTGTTACTCAGCAGACACATTCCTATTTAAACTAAAGAGATACATTATAGTTCATGCAAGATTCGAATATAACTTTCTTGTTAAACTCTCGTGTATCTCTACAATATAGGCTATTGTTAGCAGAACATATAAATTTACGTCTACTGAATTAGACTACAGTTTCAGCGTAAGTAGGCAAATTAGGTCAAAATTCAAATTCAAAATTCAATTCAAAATTCAAAATAATTTTATTCAGATTAGGTTACAAGGTAACACTTATGAATGTCAAAGTTACACAAATTTTTTCTGCGAATTTACATTTACTGCCACGTTCAGCAAAGTAAGGTCCACAGTGTTACCATGTATTATTTGTTTCGGTGAATGAATTTTGGCATAATTTAGTTCTGGCTCTGATGTAAGTCAAACATATAACTAAGTAACTCAACTAAATGTAGTTCAGTTATACTTTTACATTTTTGTACGGTTAAGTTCTACCTTATTCGGATTTGAACGAGAAAGAGTCCGTATAAAGTAGTATATAACCAATGTATAACATTCGCGTAAACGTAAGACAGTTTTCAATGGTGGGTGTGTGGTTTAGATATATTGTCACCGACAATAATGTCTTAATCGGAATGTATCTCTGTTTACTATATTTAGTTGCTATTAATTTATAGGATCTGCTGGACTTGGATCGCTAGGACCATACTATATTCGTCCTCATAATTAAAATAATACTTTAGAGAAGCTTCATATTATTAACAAGGCCATAGGAGTTGTGATAGCTTTGTAATCGGCAGTAATTTCGCCTCATAATACAATGGAGGCAAACTCAACAGCTAGGTAAATGTAGGTAAAATACACTTCGCCTTAGGAAGACTTAGTGAGAGATCAAGCTTATTCATATTCACAGAAACACTCATATTAACATCAGTGCAAAACACAGGTAGAGCTTGCAAGGCTGGCTAGGTATCCCGTAAAGAGATACACATAGTTTTTATTTACTTTGTACGTCGCAATTATAAGGTGTGTGATCTCATCAGCTTACTTCTTAGTCTAGTCATGCTAAGTGGATTATGGCCTAAATACTAGGAATTATCAATATTGTAAGAATTCCATGTATGATTAAAACTACGTTACAATACATTTATGAGGTGCGTTGTCTTAAAAATAAATACTACAGCGATTGATACTTCAGTTTAATACACTTCAAAGTTTAAATCGATTCTGTTCATTTGTCAGGTCAGACCAATTGTTAACTTTGCGGATGCGGTGCTTTGTTACTTATATGGAAATACGTCAGCAAAAGGAAGGGTCCCGATGGACAAGGGACCGTTGTGACAGGCCGGGTCACCGTGTGAAAGCCGATTTCAGAACCCGTTTTTATTAAAAACATTTTTACGTTTGGAAATGGCGGAAACTCGTGCTGGAGATTGAGTGGAATACGAATACTCGTACGTGTTCTGGGCTCAACAATTTGGGTTAAATTGATCTGGAACGTGATTGATTTAAATCGCTTCCAAACCACACACATTTATAATATAGAATCTGTAAATCAATGCGAATGCGGTTTTCTATTTCAAACTTTTGCATCTGAATGTGGTTTTATATCACATCCATTGAAATATGTTTTGTGATTGAATCCATAAATTATATAGACCAGTAATTGTGAATCCAAAACGAATTTTATTAGAAAGCTGTCGCGCAACGTGATTCCATTGGCGTGATAGCGGCGTTTTTTTCTGCAGCCTGCAAAAACTGGGTGTGAAAAACGGTTCAACTGAATGAAATGGGCATGAGTCGGCAATGTGCTGCGGGATGGACATTCGTGCACAAAATCGTTTGTTGACAATCCCCGCTTATACATACTTACCTTGCGAACAGTTTTTTCATTTGTTTTTACTTTTGAAACTTTTGTGCTATTTGAACAGCTTCAGTGGGGAGAATGCGAGATATTTTTTGAGTGGATGTTGAAATTTCAGCGACTATTTTTCGATGGTTTACAGAAGACAAATAGCGTTTTCCGTTTTGGTATCTAACTTCTACAGCGGCTTTACATTTTTTTACTTTTGTATTGGTACGCTCATTCCGAATTCGAGTATAAATAACGCAGGATAAACATTTTCCGGGATTATACTGCCATTTTGTATGTACGAAATAATACTGCCGTCCTTACGAAAAGTGCAATAACTCGAGTTTTGACACGAATTGAGTTAAGTATATATTCGGAATCAGCAGAACGAGATCTATATATTCTCTTTAGACAGTTTTTACGTATCTATGACGGAGCCGGATTAACACTAAGCATAACAGCAATATCTAGGTCCGTGTTATATGATTTACTCATCAAGACCGACATAACTGTAGATAGGAATAACTTAGTTAGAGTTAGATAGCAATAACTAAAGTTACTATATTTATAATCAGAATATTTCCTTATTAATAATCTTCATTTACTAGGTATGATTGCATTAAGTTTGAGTAATTGCAGATATGTTAAGGAAGCTTATTTACGCTATAACGTAATTTTACTAACCATATCTGCAATAAATATAGTTATTGCATTTATAATTATTCTTTCTATTCATTCTATTCTTTCTACATACTAATAATACTAAAAATAAGTAGATTTATTGTTTTTTATAGCGGTAATAAATGTATTTACAAACATTAAGTAGGTACTACATAATATTCTCCACATTTTTATCTATCATGTAGTGAAAGTTTCAAGTCGATACCATGTACAGTGATGGAGATATAAACAAAATAAAAATTAAATCTTTAACCGCGTTTTTCTCAAAATTAGCTTTAACTTAGTTATTGCACTTTTCGTAAAGACGGCAGAATAGTAGATACTTTTCGTTTTACTTAAATAAATAAAGGGCAATAATCTTGTAAACATATAGTAATGAAAGATTTTACTCAAAAATGTTAACCAAACCAAACATAACGGTTCCCATTATGTTTGGTTTGGTTAACATTCGGTTACAACAGTAATTTACAAAAAATGAATTCACGAGGTCCATCAAATGAAATCTCTTTCATCTGTAGGAACAGAACATAGAGCACGTTATTTGACCTATGTAACCTTTCACCTGCAGTGTGTGGGAGCCAACTTTTAAAGAAAATATATGATAAAGAACCGTGTAATCTTTTAATACGTTTGGTTGATGGAATAGTTATGCCTATAATGCTTCTGAATTTATAACTCGTAATGGCGACTTTGCATATCTAATTCTTATTATGTTTAAACTTTAAGCATATTAATATCGGTGTAATGACAATTTTAATTAGCTGTATAGGTAGTTGAAATACTTAGATATATGTATAAGCAAAATAATTTATACATCTGTTCTACTGAAATATGTGAAACATTTCTTTAATTATTTATTTTGCAGTATCTTTTGATGTTCTTACATGTAGGTCAAAAAACTATTGACTAACCTATGCATGGAAGTACATGAAAACTAAAGTAACCTTCATGAAAGCTGTTCTTCATTGTAAATAAAAATATATAATTATGTATAATAATAAATAGCTGTGAAATGATTTTTTTAACTATCTATTCATACATCTTTGAAAAACTTAACAAAATGGCGAGTCATTGATAGCAAAGCTGTCTGCAATAATTTTTCAAGTGACTTTACACATTAATTGCATTACACTTAAGATTTTACTGAAATTGAGATCCTAATTTCAGCGAAGTACCTTAAATACGTACTGCAATGAAATATTCTGCTTGTAACAAAAATTGGATAAACTAAGCCTTTATTTACGATCTTAAGGTCGAGATAACACCCTTTACAAGTGCTCAGTGTAATTTATTCAAATTGTTTACTTACGCGTTTGTGGGCACGTCGCTAAATCAATATTACCTTGTGAAGACAAGTAAACTTTTGTACAAAGGTGTAAACAGTCCTTAGTTAATGAATTCTGCTGATAATAAACAAAATAAATTTTATACAACACACATAATTGGGCAGTGGGCTACTGGCTACTATAAAGAGTTTTATTTGAAAGCCTTGTTAACTTGTGTTATGCAAGCAGTAATTGGAAATATACAACATTTATTAATGATATGTTAAGTATGCAACAATCATACTTTATTTAAATAGATGCTCACTTTAACTTTTGTAAAATGAATTCCCTTTTGACACTAATGAAAATTAAAAATGCCTTGAAGTAAAAGTCAAAACATTGTGACACACATTTATTTTGTACTATAAGATAAATTTTCTATTACATTATATTGTATATGTTGTGTATGTTGTACCTATTCCAGACGGATATGGATCCGTCTGGAATAGGTGATAAATTATTAGAATATTACAGTGTGGTGGAAACAGTCATTGCTTAGTTCCCTATTATAATTTGCATGCTTCTTATTAATTATTATGTATACCATCAAAATAAAAATACAACATTCATATAGGTCACAAAGTAACACTTATGAACGCCAAAGTTACGCTTAACAATGTGAATAAATATAAATTTGACGTTCATAAGTGTTATTTTTTACTTATTCATAGAACTTTGTAGAAATGTGGTGTATTATCATTGGCTTACAATTGCAGCGATTATAAACCAATAACCTTAATAAACCGTCTATAAACAACGCTGAACAATGTCTTATTATCCTTTATTGTGGGACTATTGAGCGCTAATGAACGGCTGCCAACATCTGTATCCTGCAAAACAACAGCACAAACTAAACTTCTAATGAACCTACATAATCTAAACTACATTTCTAGTACACAGCCAGTCATTATGGCTGGTACACGGTGCGGATAACATGCGCAAGTTAAGGTAGACATTTCTATGCATACAAACAATGCAAGGTGCACACTTGATTGTTAACTCACGCATGTCGTTCACGTGAATTTCTTGCGCATGTAGCACTATGACACATAACTTCTATCGCATAGTACCCTATACAAACTTTTACCTTATCAGATCAGTTATTTGAATGCACCTTTTCAAACAAAAACGACAGCAGGATTAAAAATCCTTAAAATAACAACAATTTTAATTTATACAAATTACTAGTCAGTGCTTTAACCTTTTGAACGCCAACGTCGTCTATACTCGACATGCGCAAGCGTGCCCTGTGCGCCAACGTCGTCTATACTCGACAAAACTGTTTTTTGTCGGTTCACAGAAAAATACAAAATAAACATATTAAATCATTAGTTTTCTGTGTTGTAGTGATACAACTTAAAAATTGAATCCCCAATTATTACTTAATTGTATACAGCAAACAAAATTGTTATTAGTTATTGAAATATTTGATCATAAAAAACAATATTTAATATATCGATTTTCGGGCTTGGCGTACAGGACATGTAGGTGCCGTTATGGCGTGGCGTTCAAAAGGTTAAGTACGAAAACAAAGATATACGGACTAACTAACGTAATGAAATCATACAAAAAAACAGCTGCGTACAACAATCTGCAGGAATGTTATCGCAAAAACAAAAGATTAAACATAGCCTTATTATCCGTGCTGTAACGGAACAATCTGGTGAACATCTGGCACTCTTGAACGACTGCCAACATCTGCATCCTGCCGTTTGTAATAACCTCGTCTTGTCCGACTGCAATGATTAAGTTGTTCGAGGATTTTGTGTTGCTAAATATTTATTTTACATTGAGTTTACTGCATAGCTACGTTATTTTTATATGGCATTAGATTTTGCCCGTCGCGTTAATGTAGATTCAGTTAATCTATCCATTTTTCTGGATGATAGGTAAAGAAAAAAAGAAAGAAAGGAAAGGAAAATTATTGAAATTACACTTCTATATACGCATTTTATCGCGTTATTTATTTTGCACTTTATTACAAAATTTTGAAACTGTTACACTACTACTAGATACTATTAAACTTTAATAATTTTAAGCTAATTAAATTATTAAAACTATTTATATTTAAGTTTACACTTTCCCCGACGTTTCGGTTGCTCTTCAGCAGCCATGGTCACGGGGAGACTAAGATGGTAGTTGTCTTAATGTTACAGTGTCGTTATTTCAAAGTACCCGAACATAATTTAATCATTGGTGTTTCTATTTACGCAGAATGAGCTCGGAGTATCATAAAGTCTAGCTGTGGTTTGCTTCTTCTTGGGTTTGACTATTTGAATGACTGGATCCCAAGCTGGTGGTACATTCCAACCATCTTCTCTATTGAAATTAGGATGTATTTTGATTTCAATAGCCTCGCGAAGCATCCTTGGTAGGAATCTGTGTTCTTTAGCGAGAATCTGTGGTTTGTCAAAAATAATTTATTTTGGCACACAAAAGGTGTGCCCTTTTGTGTGCCAAAATAAATAATTATAAACATGAAGAAATAACAAAAATAAATAAAAATAAAAAAAACAAGAATAAAATCTAGAAAAATAATAAAAAATACTAACGCTATAATAATAATCAAGAAATGAAACATTTCTTATCACTGGCAATACCACACCATCCGCGTAACTAAACGGAAATTGACTGCCTCCATTCAAAGTCAAGGCTAGTATTGACAATGAGCAGCGATATAAATAATAATCTATTATATTATGTTTAACTTAAATTTAAAAAGTAATGTGGTACTCATGATGCAGGATTACAGAAAAGGACAAATCTTTTTCTGTAATCCTGCATCATGTAAGCAAAGTTTCATGAGTATCGGTAGAGTAGTTAAGGCGTGAAAGCGTAATATACAAGCAAACAAAAACCTAAAGTTCGCGTTAATAATATTAATTAGGTTGTTGCTAGTGGCCAGTATTTAATCATGTTACAAATACGTA
This sequence comes from Catocala fraxini, assembly GCA_930367265.1. Taxonomy (NCBI): domain Eukaryota; kingdom Metazoa; phylum Arthropoda; class Insecta; order Lepidoptera; family Erebidae; genus Catocala; species Catocala fraxini. The sequence goes on from OV884038.1 coordinate 17,683,655, forward strand.
TGAAACAGATTCTTTTTTTAAACGGATCCAAAATAGGAATATCCAAATATCAGCCATTGGTGCTGTAATCAGCAGAATTATTAAGCTTAATAAGAATACTAGTCATGTGCGAGCCGTTTATAAAGAAATAATTCCATATTAAGGCGTGTTGGTAGTTTAGTGTAATGTCAAACACAGGAAGAAACTCTTGAAATATTGCACGCTTGGGTGTTATTTGGCACAACTACACGTTGAGTATAGTGTACCATAACGGCCAATATATTTATATAAAAACTGCTATCTCTGACCCGGTAAGAAAACTTAATAAAAATATGAATGAGTAGACAAGAGACAGTGACATTATATCAACGCTCAACACTCGCCATATCCTAATCCTAACTAATATTATAAATGCGAATGTGAGTTTGTTTGTTAAGCTTTCACACAACATCTACTCGACCGATCATCATGAAATTTCGCATACACGTTGTTAGTGGAACAGAAAATGGCATACGTACCTTTCATTCAGAAACAAGTACTGTCTCTAATCTAACCTAACCTACATTCACGCAGGCGAAGCCAACACAATCATAAAAACTAAGCGACAAAATGTGATGAAAATAGCTTAATCCTGAAAATAAGAATATTAAATAGTTATTCGACGGCAACTGGCAGCTTCGAGACACTAACTTCCCAGACCCCTAAATATTAACCAGTAATCTGTTATCCCGTAAAGCGTAACATCTGGTTTGTTGAACCACTGCCAACAACTGTGGATGCAGACTCTGTCAGAAATAATCTTCTCTCCATTTGTGGGAAATAGCTTGGCACATGACTATTCACTTTTTATGGTTCGTCTTATACGTTGGACTTTTTAGATATGCGTATTAAAATTCTTTGGAACCTTTTTACTTAGAATTCCATGCTAAGTAAAAAGGGTCTCAAAAAAATATAGTTTCATAATAATGAGATATAGAAAGTCAGTTATGACTAGTTAATATGAACTAAAAGAAATCCTCAGTATTTTTTTAAATGTTGAGTTGGAGTGCAAGTTATGTAACTCACTTAGCCGATTATTGCAACGACACGTTTGAGTGCAATACTTTAATATTTAAATGCAATCAAGTGTATAAGCAATAAATAGCTTAATAATTAATATTACACTCAAGCGTGTTGTTCCAGTAATCGCCTGGTTCGGACTAAGTGAGTTAGAGAGCATGCCTTCTAACTTGTGCAACAAATTAATAAACCATTTGTTATACTGTGTTTACATAATAAAATATTGTAGTCTATACTGTCTATAGAGTTGTAAAAACGGAACACAAAGAAGCGCGACGTCGTTTAATCATTTGTTAATACTATTCGCCTAGCTTTTACTAACATAAATACACAGAATTCGCCATTACTTTATTTTATAGAGGCTTGCCATTAACATTTTAAATTTTCCTTATTTTAAACATAACTTTTTTTATTTTAGTAATTATCGTTTTGGTATAATTTTGTCGTTTAAAAGCAAATCAACTTTAACTTAATTTTGTTATGATTATTTGTATCTAGCCTCAAGCAACAACATTTCAGAGCAATTTGCAGTATTGTTTGTCACGCTCAGAGAATAAACATTGTAAAATAATTTAAGTCGTTTCAACTATTTTAATAATTATAAGTAAACAAAGCCTAAATAGGTTGAGTAACTACAAATGATTCTTCTCCCTTAGCCTTTATTATTCCCAAGTCATTTGGGGTCGGCTTTTCTGGTCTAACCGGATTTGACTGGATATCAGTTTTTACACGGAGCGGCTGCCACCTGACCTCCGCAACCCGAAGGCTAACGATACCCTAAGGCTAGACCAGTGTCAGGATATTAGAGGGTACTGACTTTCCCAATAACGACTGCCATAGATGTTCATGGCAGCCGGGACCGACGGCTTAACGTGCTCTCCGAAGCACGGAGCAGGCGATAATTGTCAATCAATACGCACATAATTTCGAAAAGTCATATAACTTCCGAAAGTCAGAGGTGCGTGACGTGGGTTCGAGCCCGAGACCCTCTGTATTGCAGTCTGTTGGTCTCCCCACTGAGCTATCGCGGCTCAAATTGCTACAAATGATTAAGTATAGTAAATAGTATAATAAACATACATAATTATGTATATTTAAGAACATCGACGACAAAAACAATTATATGTGTTTGGTATATGTTTACAACCCTCTAGTATTTCTATAAAAACAATACGTAACAACATAATATTCTTTTCGAAGTTAATAGAGCGAAGATCCCATAAATCGAACGTAAGGTTGACGCGATGAATTTATGTGTGACCGCTCGGACGGTGGAAATTGAAAAGGCACCTGGACAAAAATCGTTCACTACCCCAGAACATCCATGATCCAATTTTATGTTAGCTGGACTACCGAGATAGCAAACGTTGTACTTTTTTAAAACGTAATGGTACGTTAAAAATATATTTACTTTATAATTAAATTTAGAAGGAGTATTTATTTACTATTTCTGCATGGCATCCAACATGGCTAACTCTATTTTGTGTACAAATATAAGAATGAAGTATATTATGTTCAGTGAATATATCTATTATGTATAAGACGCGTGTAGCAATACTGAAAAAAGTAATTACTTTTCTTGTACAATCAGTATCAAAAAGATATAAGCTATCTAAATAGTCACAATAAAGTAAAGAATATTAATTCAATTTTATGTTCGCAGACATGGCATTCAAATTGTTGTAAGCAGTTAGTATGAATACGTAGATACCATTGATCGACCTATTCGAATATATTAATATGGACACTCTGACAGCTAACACAATATTAACAACTGATAGCTAACATATTTTGACCACTCAGGATGCTTACAGTAATTTGAATACCATGTCTGCGAACATAAAATTGAATTGACGTCCTTTACATAATTTTGACTACTTAGAAAGTTCAAATCTATCTGATGCTAACTGTACCTGTACGATCTGACGTTGCCTAAATATAAGACAGTTACATTTTAATGAAAAGTGTATGATTCTAACATCAAAATCAAGCTTGTTATCATATTGTTAATCAAAGCGAATAATGTCATTTGCTATACAAAAACGTAACCTCTGGATATAAATGACAGTTATATCTAGTACTTTCAAGCAATATGTTAGAAATTGGTTATCTCATAAATTACAAACAATCCCATTAAACATATTTTTGAAAGTAGATTGTACTACAATCCTTCTATTTAACTAATATTGTCAACATTCTATAAGCCTGGTCATCACCAAAATGTAGTACAACTATTATATCGTATTACTTATACTGTTACTGTTAAACATAACTATTAATCTCATATTGTATACGAGAGTACTTAGAAATTTTCCATAAGCCCGTGGCTAAGGACCGTTCCTTACCTCGAATATTGGTAATATTATTAGCAAAACTTTGATCGCACGCATCGAAGCTTATAAAATTGTGCCTTGTTATGTTTGAAAGCCCCTCACTTTCGTATAATGTAGTAGGGCCATCATGCTTTATACATTGCAAATGCCTTTTTAAAACTCTTTTGATCGTTATTGGAATTGCATCTCACGTTTCACGTTCCGATTTTCTAGAAGTATCCGGGAATTTTGAGAAACAATATAATAAAGCCGTCTTTGTCGCCGCCGCCGTCGTATTTGATTACGGCTTTTACTCTTCTCGAGAGCGCATGTCAATATGAACACTATCATTATGATTTTATCACCACGTTTTTATTATGAAGATATTAATACCTACATATACAATTTCATTAAACAATACCTTTCGCTTAGGCTTCGCTCGCGTGATAAGTCGTTAAAACATATATTTTGTTCCTAACAAATAATATAGCTTTTTAATAGTAAAATATTTATATTATGCTTACAAACGCGCAAATGAAGGTAGACGTGTACTACACCCATGTTTCGTCATAATTGTTAATGTTCGTTTTAAGTTCAACATAATCTTATTACCGTCTACCGAGAACAGGGCCAAACCCTATGCTATACCTGAGATTTTTTTTAAAGAAAAACCCAATAACTCTTTGACCCACCCAGGAATTGAAATTCTAGGAATTGAAGCAGTCACTACTCCTAATTTGAGCAATCTCTCTATGATTAACTAAACTCTCTATTTATAGTATTAACATTGATTTAACAACAGATTTATGTAAATTAAAAACTACATTGATTCTAAACAAACAATAAAAATATAATATAAGAGTAAATGTGTAAAATATAAACATAAAGCATGTTGTCTTTGAATATTATCTTGAGGACATCAAAACGAACAACTAACAAAATATCGCAATGCCCACTGCAGTAAATTTATATTTCGAATTTCCAGTTGCTCTTTCAGTCAAATGTGCTCTGATTTACAAAACATAAGCCGCTTAAAGCGTTTGCATCAGATTCCCATGGAGTGTTGCAAATCGAATTAGTGTTGAAGCTAAAGTTCTTTGGTAGATATTGGACAGTATCCAACAGATTCAATTGGGATTGCCAACCGATGAGGCTGTACGTTGTGTCGGTTCATTGCCACTAATTTAGTTTGGCGGCTTGAGGGCGGACACAATCGTTGGGCGATTACTTTGCATCAGGGAAAAGTAGGTAGTTAGTAGAAGTGCTATGGTTACTCGAAAGTAGTTTGATGTGCGGTCGGGTGATTTTGGTACGACAGTTTTCTTAGCTACGTTGTTTAACTTTAATTTGATGTTGAAGTGATTTTGATGATGACTGTCAAATTTAACTACTATTTAAGCTAATTAAATTATTAAACTATTTAGGTTTACACTTTTCCCAACGTTTCGGTTACTTTTCAGTAGCAATGGTCACGTGGATCCTCCTTAACTTAAATGTGTGTGTTTTTAAAATAAACAACGCGATAAAAGCCATGTAAAGTAGCTTAATTTCAATATTTAACATTCGCGTAAACCTAGGACAATATTACATTAAATTATTTTCTGTTTTATGATAATATAATATAATAATAATAATATCAGCCCTGTGTTATACTGTCCCACTGCTGGGCACGAGCCTCTTCTCAGTGTGAGAAGGGTTAGGCCATAGTCCACCACGCTGGCCCAGTGCGGGTTGGCAAACTTCACATATCTTCAAGATCATTATGGAGAACTCTTAGACATGCAGGTTTCCTCACGGTGTTTTCCTTCACCGTTAAAGCAAGCGATAATCAACTATTTAATACGTACATAGCTATGAAAAGTCAGAGATGCGCGCCTTGGGATCAAACTCGAGACCTCTGCGTGGCAGTCCAACGGTCTCCCACTAGGCTATATATGAATAAGATAAAACTACATATCTTAAATACCTACGTATTTAATAATTTATGAAATCATTATTTTAATTGTAATATATTACAGTACTTACTTGCAATTATCCATTTAGTTTACAGCATTTATGAAGTGTTGGGCAAATGTCCAGCAAAATAGCTCGTAAATCGTTTTGGATAAATTTATTATTTAATTGGTATATCATATCTACGGTCACACTTTGCGAGCTTTACCGAACCAAATATATTAAAATAATTATTTAAATATGATACCTTTTATATAGCTTATATACTCTTTATATACCAGTTGCGAAAACATCATCTAATGCTTTACATAAATAACGTTTGCGTATATATGAAGATATTGTTTATATTTCGGATATATGTATATGTAAAAATATTTTATACTTGTTAGTACGATTTTCTTGCGATCAACTATAGTATTATTGTGCTGGTATTTAATATGCCAGAGTGATAATGCGTGTATACAGTACCTCGTCAGTACAATATATACATAATATATATACAGGGCTAATAACTTTAAACCCTACTCGACTGTTCGTTGTTACGGCAAAAATTAGACATCTTTATAATGACCACTGTATTTGATATATTATTATATTCGAAATTTGGTGAAATAAGTTACGGTAGCGCTGTATACAATTTACTAATCTGATGTCTTCTAGTTTGCGTCTACTTCCCGGAACATTAACACTGAAATCAAATGTAATAATTATGAAATAAACAAAATACCTAGAATAAGAAAATATATTTTACTTAATATTCACTGTTTGACATAAAATATATAAATAGCGAATGATTTATATCGGGTTCTTAACTTAACTTAACAAAAAACGATATTGTGTATAACAATAAGTAAGACGGTATTTAATAAAATGAGAACATATGTAGGTCGGTATGTATATGATATTTGCGTAAATAATATTAAGTCTTATACGAATACTTCTGAGATGAGGCATTTATTTATCATATAGTAAAACGCCGGCTCACATTGTTTAGGTAGTTATAGACATATAATATACGCTCCATCAAATATTCCCCTATGTGGTGTCAAAGACATTCCTTCTTAGCTATCCAGTCACGTATTGCTCTATAGACAATCTTCATTTACTTAGTTTGTGTCGGCGAAAACGGGGTTTTCTTGTTATATACATACATAGATGAGAGTTTTGTTTACCACTGTTAACAATACTTGGCTTTGTCCTGTATCAAATCCTATTTTAAGCGAAGCGGTGGTGGAACTCGGTATTATTTTTCCTTTCGTTTTATCCCACTTCCTTCTCCGGCCGAGCCACGCCTTCCACCTCTGAGATGCACTTGCTCATGTGGAATCAAATACGAACCGCTTAGCTGCCTCCCACAGGAACATGTCGACTTTCTCTTGAGTTATGTCGCTTATACTCAATATATTTCTAACATTTGCGCTAGATAAATTGAATTGTATTTACTGTAAAGTTTACGTGTTCCGTTGAGGTATTTCCTTTGCTCCCCGTCCACTGGTGTGCACATAAACCGGCTTATGTCCAAATCAGTGGAGCTCAACACCCGCTAACAAAATCTTTCTTTCACAGTAAAGTGATAAGTGTAACTCAAAATATATTTTTGATGTAAACTAATTATCAATTTCATTCCGTCGAAGTACAAAGTATACATTTTAAAAGAGTTGAACAAATATATAAATAGTTATAGAAAGTGAACTTAAATAAACAATAATTATGTGTTAAAAATTGAGTTTGGGAAAATGACTTTAGTGAGAACTGTCCGCGGTACAGGACTGTTTCGCGTGGAAAGTGTGAACAATAAAACGATATGGGATGACTCATAGTGAAAAATGTTATTTGCAACCCACTATCCGATCCGAAGATGATGCGCGAAATCCACGACAATGCTGGGGCAGGCGCAAGCGGCGCGATGGAGGAAAGCGAGGTCGGCGGGAATGGGGGTGCAGAGGTCGATATGGACGATTGCGGGTCGCTCGCCCTACCTCCCGACCTGCCCCCGTACTCTGGTGACTACATCATCTGTGACTACATGGAACGTCTCGGCACACGTCTCAATATTCTCGAGACAGAGCTCAAATATGCCTGGCGAGCCCTCGACTTACTCAGTCAAGAGTACGTCAGGATGTGGGAACGACTCGAGAGATTGGAGACGTTGCTCGCCGATCAACAGGGTGTAATATCAACATTACTCGACTTTTACACATGTCGAACTGTCACATCTAGGGATCCTATCAGTCGACTAGAAGTAATCAGAGAAATATTAGGTAATGGGACAGTCGAAGATGGCATCGAAGAAGGCTTGGATATTGGACGAAGTTCAGTACTACTTATACCTCAGGATGAGGTAATGGAATCGAACGAGGCATTTTACAAAAGCTTAAATCAGGCTTACCGAGATGATCTTGTGTGTGATGAAACGTCCAGACCACCGTCACAGTTGGATATGATTTGGGAGGCGCCAGAAGAACTAGATATAGAAATTATGCCTACAAGTTCTAGGCAAATATATAGTTCAACAGATTATAAACATTACTGCGGACTAAAAGGCGGACCGGAAATAAGTGAAAGAGATTTGGTGGATTTGTCTGCATTGAGTGCAATAGATCAAATAACAGTAGATAAATTACATGAATTAGATAGACTTACCAACCAATTACATAAAGATTCAAGAGAGTTAAAAGACTTGAAAACAAGGCTTCTAAGTCCCGAAACAAAAATAACAAAACATGATCGTGAAATAGAAGCTAAAGCATTGGTTGAAGATGGCAATATAATAAATGAACAACTTAAAGGTGTATATTCAGGGGGAGAACACTGGGCCATTAATGACATGATGAAAAGTTTTGACGACTTTATGTTAACTGCGCCCAAAGATTCTATTGTGAGAGAGAAATCCCCGTCAAGGTTGTCACTTACTGATACAGCAGATAGAACAATAGACTATTTGCCACCAACTCTTTCACCTCGTCGAAAGTTTGTACCCGAGCGAACTACGACAGAACCTTATACAACTGTAACTGGTCGCCTAGCTTACAGTTCGGCTGTTGCTAATGCGGAGATCAATGCAGCCAAAGCGTCAAAATCGCCTAGTGCACTTTCAAGAGAACGATTTGAATATAGTTCGACATACCAAGTAACAGACACTTCCAGACAACTTTATTTTTCTAGCAAAGGCTTATCTCAGCCTTTAAACGAGATTTATAAACCAGGTTCAGAGCAACACTCTCCCTTGTCAATTCATGAAATATACAACGGACCTAGTGCTAATGATTTAAGTTATGAGGATAACAGGCTCAGAAAATCTCCTAGTCCACCGCCCCCGGCACCACCAAATGGCACAGATGTATTTCCGTCTATTGAAAATAACAACGAACTGGTTGCTCGCCAACCAATGCTATCAACAAGCAGCGCTATGCCCCATGACGGTATGCGTTTAAGTCCTAGATCACCGAAATCTCCTAAGACGTCACCTAAACATGTAAAAAGAGATTCAGCTAATATCGTAGCAGCAAAATCCGACTCTGGATTATCGTCAATGAGCGGCTGGTCTAGCTTAGAAAAAAGCCCAGGCTCACCGAAAACGGGACGAATAACTCATGGAAGTCACGATTCTCATAAAATGAGAGTTCCTTCCCCACAATCTATACAGAGAGTACCATACGAGCTCGAGTCAAAGCCATATATAGAAACGCTCGTAGACTCTTATCTTTACGAAGATAAAAGTTTGACAAGCGATTATAACTTAAGAAAAACCGATCACATTACAAAAGAAATTAGTTCTAGAGATTTGAGTAAATTACAAGGCAAAATTGATAGTGAATATTTAAAAAGCGATATATCATATTCGGCCGCTGATGAAACGACCCAAATAAGTAATATGGGGGATTATTATTATGGCAACGAGGCGCCTTCAATATATTCTGTAGCTGGAAATAGGCAGCCAATATTCACAACTGTGTATAGCACACCTCGAGGAATATTATCTGAAGATGGAAGTTTTTCCGAATTATTAGATAGAAATGAAATTGCTGAATCTGGAGTAAGACCCGCTGTAGATTCCTATCCACCAGAGCCAAGTTATCATGCACAAACTGTGGTAATGTCGGTGGCAAATACCAACAAACGACCTCTGACAAGGGCTAATACGATGGGCGCAAACGATCCACACTTTTATCAAAATGGATATAAAGGACATCGTGCTGGATATCCACCCGGTAATCTCACTGATGCCCTTTCATATTATCCAACATCTAGTAGATATGACTCGCCAAAACGAGCATCATTAGAAGATCAGATATCTTGGCAAGGTGGCAGTCGATCCCCGACTAGCTCAATGGAAACGTCGAGTTTGAAATCACATTCTTTGAGTATAACTGAAAGAAAACAATTTCAAAATCAACTACAGCAAGAATATTTTAAGCAACAACAATATGATCAGCGGAATGGTAATATAATGTATGAAAATCAAGGATATGAGAAACAAATGCCAGAACATGCTAAAATGAGAAAAGAACAATATGTGGAATCTAGTGGCATACTAGTTTCTGAATCGGGATATCTGTCAATATCTAATAATTTAAAAGGTAAACAACAAGATAAACAGCCAAAAAAACCAAAACGGACTTCATCGTTAAAATCTGCTATGTCTTCTATGAGTCACTGGTTACCTGATTTGCATTTACCCAAAAAACATAGGTCCCATTCATTACCTTCAGGAGTGGATACCGTAGAACAACCGCAACAAGAAAAATCCTTAAAAGAAAGGATATTATCTGCGCAAAGAAGGAAAAAGAAATATCATTTAGTTGCATCCATGTCTGGATTATTACAAAAAGCAAGGCGAAAACAACAAGCTAGTCACCAGTCTTTATCAGACCCAGAAACCTCGGAAACAGAATGGTCCGGTGGACGTTCTAGCGCTCAGTCAGAAGATAGCGATAGTGTGTTTTCAGATTCTACACATGAAGGTAATATGTTCCCTAAAGTTGCAACAAAGCCTAAAAGGAAAATGAATAATCAAGAAATCGTAGAACAGCAGCACATGTTACAAGAAAGGATACAAGAACATGGTATAGATTTCCATGACGAGGACACTGAATGTATAATTGAAGAAAATGAAAAGTTTGCAACGAGCACTGCATTACCTCGAGACAAAAGTGATGATATAGATTTTCATTTTGCAAGAGTTAATCAATTAAAAAAGGACACTAATAATATACCGAAATTAGAAAAACTGGATATCGATACCGATATATCAAATGTTGATTTGTTTGAAGAAGATGAAAAAGAAGATAGTCAATCACCCGGTTCTCTTTTTGCTACCATCGGTGACGTTAAGAAGTCAAACGTTTCGGACGAAGGTTTAAGTGAAAGTAACAAATCCTACAGTGGAAGTTCACAGGAGTTTGCTGTGTCTCGTGCTCTAGGCAAATATCGCTTGCGGAAATCAACATCAGTGTCTGACGAACACATCGCTGATATATCGCCTCCAAAAGGTGAGACTGAGGCCGCAGAAGAAATAAGCGAGGAATTTCAAACACAAAAAGAAAAGAAAATGCGCAAACTGAGTACTCCTGAAATTGTCAATACGGCCACACTAACGGAAGAAAGTGCTACTTTACCTGAGAGAAGTCCATCAATACAAAGTACTCGTGGTTTACCAAATAAGTTTCAACCTAGACATCAACAGAGTTTAGAAATACCGAACAAACATGATGACGATGACAGCAGAAGCACTCATTCTTGGAGAAGTGGGTCAAGGGTATCGTCAAGAAGGCAAAGTACTGAAGACAGTATTGATTCAGAGGACGAATGGTATTGTTATGAACTAAGAAAATTAGAAGAAATGGAACATCAATCTCAATTAGAGGCTGAGAGGCATCAAACATTGCCTGAAGAACCAGAATTTGAGGACATGGATGAGGAACCGAATGAAAATTTAAAAGAAAAAATGTCTTTCGTTCTAAGAGAATTAAAACTAAAAACTGCTAATGTCAAACAAAAATACGACGAGTCCCCAATTAAAGATACATGGAAAGATATAACAACATTCCCCGTAATAGAGGAGACAGTTGATGATATTGAAGAGAGAGAAAGAGAATCTGACGAAGACAAGTCTTTTGATGATTCCGGGTCTGGTGAAACTTCCGGACCTGATAGTCCAGTGCAAAGTGGTGATGAATTAGACGATGACTATGATATGCCAGAAATTCATCAAGAACCCGTTGCAATCGAAGAACCTCCGCCCCAACAAGACGCTCCTGTTGGCAGCAAATGGAAGCTTCTCAAGGCTTTGAAAGACAGAAAAGCTGAAGATAAAGCAACAGAGACACCTGCAGCTACGCCGTCAACTGAAAAGGACAAAGTCAGCGCGGGTGTAAGTTATCTTATGCAAAAATTTCACGAAATTAGAGTAAAGAGTTAAATATAAGTTTGGTAGGAATATAAGAGAGACAACTTCCGGTTACTTAAAATAAAACTAATAGTTAGACTGATATACTCAAGCCATGGCTAAATCATTTAACCCGCTTTACAACTCTTAATACACATGAATTATTCGTACATTATATTATAGAATAGCAAGTAGGACGTGTAATTGTTGTTTATAGTCGTCCATTTCAAATAAATTCCAATAAAAGGTTACTCAAGTTACTGAACTTCAACTTTTCAGACCTCTGAGATTATTATGATGTTTCATTTTGATAATACTTTAGTAAGATTTGACATAAATAACTAACTACGGGTGTGAAAATATAACCAGAGTTTCAACCAGTTTGTTTTTCTCCTTATAATGCTATTGTGTATTTTAATGCATAGAATAGGGTGCTCGTATATACAATATTATATTATACTTATATAATATTTACTTACTATTGACGCTCTTTCTATTTAATTGAGGCAATAATTAGGTATAACCGATGCAATAGGGTAATAAGAACTTTCTAAATATATATTAAAGGATTTTTACATAAAGCTTAAGATATTCAACCAAACAATTATACAATTTTTAACAAGATTTGCTTGACGATATTTATATGTGAAAAACATATGGTAATCTTTACACAACTAAATGTACTCAGTATTATAAATGTGTTTGTTGCTTGATAGGTATGGTTTAATAATCTTAGTAAATATAACTTATAAATGAATTTGCTGTCTATTATAATAATTAAATGAATTCATGTATCAAAGCGGCTTGGGGAGCATTTGTCGTACAAAATTCATTCATCGTCATATCATCTCATATCAGAGAAAGATGTTCCTTTTATTTATAGACACTACATACTCGCTCTAAGCAAAATTATAATCTCGAAAGTATACCTTACCATATAGCATATAGTTAAATTTTTATTAAACATACAAATAAAAAACATTGTTTTGGGCAATGAGCACCAATTATGGCGTGCAACGATAAGTGACAAAATTCAATATAAAATCTAAAAGCTTAATATTGAGTTGTCATATTTTATATAGTCATAAAATTTTTTATATTAAACCTAATTGATTCAATGATTAGCGATATTTGAGGTAAGAGTTCTAATTTCACGGCTATACTGATATTATTTGAAATAAGAGGGCTTGTAAACACTATTTACAATGGCATATTCATTAGAATATATTTTTGTTTTTCATTGTTCCAAAATCAAAACGTTGCAACTGGTTACGTACCCGCCGTAATTGGATAGATATATCATTAGGTCATCATAGAATCTGAGACATTGAACCTCAATTTCTGCATAAAATTTATAATTACAGAGATTTATAATTACCATCAATGTTATTTACGAATGTTTGAATCAAAAGATTTGTACGATACTCATAATAGAATAAAAAATACATTACGCATTAATGTATTTAATAGATGTCATACGGCTTAGGTAATTGTATAGCTATTTACACTTACATAAAAATATAGCTGGCACATTATGTAATAACATATTTAGCGGGAATTTTTAGATGTTGAATGATTACGTAGAATTAATATAAATGGGCTATTTAGGTTGTTTGTGTTAGCAAATATTATAATATATGTGTTAAGTGTTTCGATTTACTATAATTATGTTATATTGGGACAATGTAATTTTTCTCAGATTTCATGCTTACTTGGTCAAATAATTCAGGTTTTGGTAATGTACAAGTATTAATATTTCTTTGTATATAACTTGCCCATGCATTATTCGTATTCTTAACTATAATTATATTATCAGAATTGTGTTACTCATGTGTCATGATATTGATTCTCCATTAAAGTGTTTGTTATATAATAAGCATTACTAATATTTTGATTAAGTGTCTGTGACAGATATTGCGAATCCATGTAACAATATAGATAACTTTAACGGTTCAACAAGTTCCCACTTTTTAAATGGTTTTGATATTAAAGCTCTTATGAGTTTCATTTTGAACAAGAACTACAAAAAACTTCTATCATCAACGGATTCGTTGTTGTCAGGTAACATAATCAAACTCAAATTTATTGTAAATTATATGTTTTTTAATAAATAAATCTTTAGCGTTTTAGTTTAGTTTTTATTTTATTTTATTTATTGTTATTTTTTGTTTTTAGAATGGCTCCGGTGGATTCAACGAACAAGGAGGCCGTGGCAATGGGTATGTGGATATTCTGTGGTACTAAATAAATTTGTCTAAATAATTTGTCTGGCAATGTGCGGTATTTATAACTTCATAAATTAAAAGGAGTGACCATACGTAATAGTCATATACATATACATAACAAACAAGTTAAACTATATTAACGAAACAAATTCTAATTTGTCTTTTAGCGCCAAATAATCCAGGCTGAAATTAAGTTATTTCTTATATTCATTTCAGCTAGGTTTTGTCTATATTATTAGACATTGTGATTTTCTAACAATTGCAGATGTTTTATTGACATCCTTGATAATAAGGTATTGATAATAAATCTAACTGGAAAATCAATATTAAGATTTATCTAATAAAATTACCTTTTACTTTTAATCATTTTCGCCTTATAATACTTATTTTTTATAAAGAATTTCTATATTTTCAAAATAAATTTACTAAAAGTTATACCCTGAGGTAGGCTTATAAAAGTTTCACTGTTTATACGTGTTCTAATACGAGCCAAATTCATTTTATTAAAAAGTTATACAGCAACAATTAAAATAACTTTCGGTCTTACGAACTCTGTACGTTATGTGAGCATCATCTAATCTGACCCATATTTTATCTAACATTTTCTAGGCACCCCGGTGATAACCCATTCTACAGTAATATCGACAGCATGCCAGACATCCGACCTAGAAGGAAATCGATCCCGCTCGTCTCAGAACTTGTAAGTAACGTTTTAATTTTTCTTATCGATATAAACCTATCTACTATTATGATCCGATGGAAGTAAGCTATCTTTTTCTCGGGCCGGTTTCAATTCGCTATCTTAAATATTGACTTAAGCTATTTCAAAAGGGATATCTTAGGCATAATAAGCCTTTATCTATATTCAGGGTGAAGGTAGATATTTGAAACTGGTCGTAAATGTTTACAGCTCGCATCGACGTACGCTTCCTGAAGCTTAGTAATATTAGGCGCGTAATAAATGTTTTCTTCTACACGGAAAATTTCCATATTGTGTGTTTTGAACAATTTATGGGGAGATTGTTTAAGACAATTGCATCGTTGTCGTTTAATTGTTATTCCGAAGATTGCATATTTTTATATTTTAGTACGACATATATAAATAATTTATAAATTCAAAAGCCAATTTCATTTACGATTTATTAACTATGAACTTAAATGTTCCTTTGTTCAACTGAAAGATACATCAAATGACATCTCCCCATCTGTTGATCAAATAAGAAAAAAAAACTTATAAAATAAAAAGGCCTATTTGATCCCTTCTCTCTTCGTTGATGTTTCAATGTTACCTGTATGTGTTTTCCTTCTGATCTTTACTATTTAGATGGCCTTTATACCTATTCTTAGATATTAATCCAATCCTTACTGTGCCGTGTAAAAGGTAAATTAGGGGTCACCGGAGCAAAATAAAGTAGCGAAGCCATAGTCACCGAATGATTGACTCTTTTTCCTGATAAAAATTAATAATGTAATTGCATTTTACCCCCTTACCATGGACCCGCAGGTTCTCAAGGTATTTCTATCCCAATAACACTTTCTTTTTCTATGCATGCAATTCTGATTGGCAGTGAAAAGATAAAATAAAAATACCCAGATTATTTTATTACAACGGCGCAGCGGCGAAATTTTCTCTTTTCACTAACTGTACATAGTTTGCTTGCATTAAAATTTTATTTATATGATTTGGCCTTTGCATGTTTCTGCTTTAAGATCATCTTTCAGATGTTGGTTAAGTATAAAAGGTAAAGCTACATAAGTATACATCCAACGATTACATAACACCGCCACAGCATACATATACCAATAACAAATAAAAATGAAGATTTAATTCCACACTGGGAACATGCACGTGCTTGCCGATTTTTTTTTCATTGCGAGGCTTCTATATCACAGCAAATATAATTTTTGCGACTGAAAAGTCTTTTTCATCACAACATCAATTAACATGATCCCTCAAATGTTATTTTTGTTAATTTTATACTAACTGACTCTCATATAAACACACATTTTTACTTTACACATCTCACGCACTTTACAATTATTACTTTTTATGATATAATGTACTTTATGATTGACTTAAGTTTTACGAAATACGAACTTTAAAATGGTAGATCTAATACTTCGGTTAAAAACAAGCTTAAAAAGCAGCTTTACAGGCATGTGTAGCTTCAAATTGCAATTAATGATCACAGAAAAACTAAATTTTAGAAAGTTTAGCAATTTCAAATCCATGTAGGTAGGCAATTTCAATTAAAGGCTTAATTAGAAACTAGCAGACTCAAAACTCAGTGCCATGTACATACTGAGGGCTAACAGAAAATATGTAAGACATGTCGTAATATGTATTTTATTATTTAGACCATGGCTGCCACAAAGAGGAATGCAGGTTTGACGTCAGCTGTGCATCGGGCTACGCTGAATGACGAAGAACTGGTATGTCAATTTACAAATTAAATAATAATAATTTAAAGAATCTACAATTTGCATTTATCAAACAAATTTTCTTCACCCGAAATTTTAAGCTTTTAAGTATTTTCCAGAAAATGCACGTATACAAGAAAACTTTGCAAGCACTTATCTACCCTATATCATCAACCACGCCCCATAACTTCGTACTATGGACGGCAACATCGCCTACTTATTGTTACGAATGCGAAGGACTACTTTGGGGTATTGCAAGGCAAGGTGTAAGGTGCACTGAATGTGGGGTGAAGTGTCACGAAAAGTGCAAGGATTTGCTCAATGCTGATTGTCTACAGAGTAAGTGGCGCACTGTGATGGTGGATGGGTATTCTGATATAATTAAAGGGATTTGTTCCATTGTACTAAAATTGAAAGCTTCCCAACTGTTTTGCTTAATACTTCAATAAACATAAAAGGAACTAATTCCTCTTAAAATAACTTCATGATGCTTCAGATATTGTCGATAGAAAGAGAAAAGTAAAATAAATGAATTTATTACAGCAATCATTTCTGAAATTTAAAATATATATTATACTATTCTCTATCTTTTATGACGATGACTGAAATGTATCAATCAATCTTACATTTCAGTCAGTAATCTAATTGTATATTTTTATCACCAACGAGATGTTGCTAAAGTGTTGTGATTATTGTTTTAATTCTAAACTTTAAGAGCATCACTTTGTCAAAAGCTTAATAACGTTCAGAGAGCTTAAAATGTTTAGGATTTTAGAGCTGGCAGGGAAGCGCAGTTCGCTCCTTATTAAACTCAAGTGAGTCAAGAAGCACTTGACGGGTCACTTGTTGTAGACAAGATCTTTGGATACACAAGCGTCGCTGTGAAAAATCAATATTTAATGCACAGTCTCTAAGAGAACTTGTTCTTAAACAAAAACACTCTCACACTCAATTTTTAGCTTCTACTTGGTCTCACTTTATATTTTAATTACATATGTTAAGTGAGGCATTCGGGTTCTATCAATGAATTAAGATTGTAAAGTCTTTGAAAACGTTAGATTACTTGTTTTGCTTAGACTTAAAGCTTTACTTTATGATTTACGAGTGACAATTAAACTATAGTCGATTACTAGCTATTAATTCTGAGATAAACAATTGGGTATCGTAATACTTTTTGCAACAGAAATGTAATATAAACGGAGAAATGAGGCACAATTACGTAAGTTGGCAGTGCAAGTAAATCCAGAATTCAACCAAAGAGGAGGAGAGTTTCAATAGTACTTAATGGAGCGCAAGATTTCTCGAGAGTTATGACCTTTGTGTTCGCACTTTGCCTGAGAGTGCGCTTCATAGTATTATAACGTGAAATTTATAAATAATAATTCATATTGATCTCTCTGAAGGTATTGGCTAACATTACCGCAAATTGGGACATAATCATTTTATTTTCCTTGTGGTAGAAGAATGTAATTATCTTTATGTTACTATTATGAAGTGATGCTTTTTATTAATGTGTGTTTTCTAAGTTTCTATTAGATGTTTACCTAATTTGTTAGATTTTGCTGTCTAGGTGATGTCTGTGTTAAAAGGTAATAAATAGTAAGAATAAAAAATATCGTCGTAGTCAATCTTACTGCCATTATTAGTATGGTTGATGTGCATGTGTAAATGTTTTGCATGTATCGATCGCTATACATCTGTGATCAAACATTATTCACTTTCGTGAACACAATTAGGATCATTGGTTAAAGAGACACAATTAGCGACATCACCAGGATCACGCAATTCTAGGACTAATTATATATTTCTATATTTTTAATGTTGATGTTGTTTTCTGTGTTGTTTTTTTCTACCTTTTACTTCATGTTAACTCTGACCTCATATAATAAAAAAGCATGATGTTTTCCCTTCCCAATTACTGATTTGACCATCGCTTTATCGGTGTGCATGGCTGTCGGTGCGATACACAATTATTATTATATTTAAAATTTTATTGTTCCCATAATATTCGGTTCTAGATTGACATTTGCACGTTCATCCAGGCGAGCAGTCATTAAGTGATTTACCGCGTGTAACGTAATTAATATATTATATTTCAAATTAGAAATCATCGGCTGCACGCCATTATCATTCCTAGTCTACACTTTGAAATTATTATCGGCATCTAATCATATAAATTTCTATTTAGTCTAAAACAATATTTTTATAAGTTTCATTCTTTCTGCTGAATTATTTCAATTTATCAACTTGTGTTAAAATTTTGTTACATTTTATTTTAATTCAACTTAATATATTTTATGATTATAATTTGTTATTGGAAACGTTACATTTTGCTTTGTCAAGTAAGTATGTTAATTTATGTTATTTCTTTCTATTATAATTTAATTTATTAAACATTTTGTTTTGTTTACATTTATATTTAAGTATATTGTGATGTGTATATTAGAAACATATGATATGAAATGTTTTCGAAGTGTGGACATGTAACTCACGTAGATAGGGTTCCAGTCCCGTCATCCGTTCGTTCCTTCCGGGTTGCCCCGCCCAGCGCCGAAACTTGTTAAAGCCCTATTAAACTGAATTGTCTGTGTTATTTACTTTTCTATACCCTACTTTACATTCTACACTATCTTACACACCGTTTTTTTAAAAACTGGTCTAGAAGCTTCAGAAATACAAGCGCCCAAATAAAATCAAAAATATTCACGTGTTGTAAAGATGTGCCTGTTAGCAATGTGTGCACGCAATCCAGTGTTTGTCCACTTCTATATTATATGTGGTCCTTTAGTTACTTTGTTTTACATATTTTAATTTATAGACTTCCAGGTTTCTGTATTCATTTGAATTTGTTTATGTTTACACTTCTTAACTCCCCGAGGACTCCAGTACTGCGCTTCAAATGATTAAAAAGTATTGATTTGTATATAAATGTTACGAGTTCTTAATTAAGTTTCGGTTGAATATAAATGTAACTGAACGAACTAACTATACTAATACATACAACTACAGAGGGTATTTAGTCAGCAATACGGTTCTGACGCAATTTCTTAGTTCATTGGCAGATTGTTGGTGCCTTATATTAATAAACTGCCAATGAGTAATGAAATAGTAATTACTATGCGTTAGATTGTATTGAGTTTGGTTGACAGGCGCCGTGCTCAGATCCGCTCCGGCCGGCGCCGCTCGACGTCGATGACCTGATCAGATCTGACATATACGTTTAAAATTTTTTGCTTGTTGAAGTTGGACTCTCGTCAGGTTGTGGCCAAGAGTAGTCGTAGCGGGTGTGGGCGCGGGGCGGGGGGGCCGTCCCGGCGCATCCCGCGGCAGACAAGAACTATGTTGACACCGCCTGATCAGTGTGTTTCGCAGGGGCGGCTGAGAAGTCTTCTAAACATGGCGCTGAAGACAAAGCCAATTCTATCATAACGGCTATGAAGGAACGAATGAAACAACGAGAACGAGATAAACCTGAAATTTTCGAACTGATCAGGTAATGATACTTCCGAACATTGATTCTTGTTTATACGTGTATGAATTTAGACCTTGATTTAGCGTTTGCTTTTAATACGTTGGATAACAGGTAAACATATATTTTTTGTTTTCATGGCGCCAGAAATAACAACAAATATAAATTATCACTTAGTTTTAATAATATAATGTTATATTTATTTTAATCAACTTTTTGAAATAATATAATTTAATTATATTATACTGCACTTACGCAATACCCACTTTTATGATGTTCTATTATTGTACAGAGATTGTGAAAGAGCTGTTACTGACAACGATCACCATAACTTGACTTGTTTTATTTTCTTTAATATGATTTGGCTATTTTTGGCTGACACAAATGTGTATGTAACAGACAGGTGTTCAGCATCGACGGTGATCCGCATTCGGCGCACATGAACACCGTCAAGCAATCAGTCCTCGATGGCACATCAAAATGGAGCGCCAAGATCGCCATCACAGGTTCGATGACGCACAGTGGTATAAATCATTCTCGTAGCAGGATTTAGGTTTCGGCGGCGCAGAACCATCATCAAAAGGCAAAGAACAACACAATACAGACACAACACTAAATTGTATTCCATCTTTCGTTTCATGTGGCGGCCAGGCGGACTTTTAACGTCGACCCAGACACTCACATTGACAGTCTAGAGCAGGCCAAGCAAGTCACTATAGAAGGCACATCAAAGTGGTCTTGCAAGATCGCCATTACAGGTTTGCGGTGGTCTTTTGCGGCTACGAACCGCACGCTCGCAATTTTGATACTATTAGACAGACTCTCTTCGCCTCAATTCTGTTTCCCTTGTTTTTGATATCTGCTTAAAATGTTTTTATTTACGTATTATGTATATCATCATATCATATAATGTGTGTAGTAGTATCGCGAAAAACATGTGCTAAGTTGAACAGTAAACGCTTGTAAGCAGCTTTAGCAGATATCAAAAAAGAAACTATTGCATATCTTACTTCAAATACTTACCCAAGAATCACGGTCGTTAATGCACCGCCTCTAATCACTTCCATCGATAAAACGTAGTTTGATTTAACCATTAACACAAAGGAAATTCCACGAATCTAACACTTCACTCAAATCTGTTATAATGATAATACAAATTCAAATGATTCTTGTCACGCACACAAATTTTATACTCCCTGTACACTGAAACGACACGATTCAAACCACGTCCATTTATAATGATTGCAAAACCACAACTCGGCAGCACGTCTGCTAAATTGACACAAATTGCATGAGAGTCACAAAATATTACAATTATCAGTGGATTGTCAAAACCGTTCACTACAACACACACGGTGACACGGTTTCATATTACAAACAATAATCCATTTAATTTTCAGTGCGACGATGATAGATACCTATACTTAAGTAGCCGTGAATGAAATTTTAGAAGGAATAAAAGCATGCCGAATGTAGGACCCTAATTATCCCGAAATTTCTACCTCTCTACTGTTACTGCCAATAACTTTTCGATTCGTGAAAATTCCAATACCATTAGACTTGATTCCCGCGCATATCTTTATACTTCTTCTTTGAAACTTTCTTCTTGGTCGAAGTTTGCATTAGAGTTGCGATAATGTAGGCGCTATGTTCAAGTTGTTTTAGAAATCGAATTTGGGCATAGATAAAAAGTTTGGTAGTTTGAAGCTAGTGTCTTCTTCTTTGACCCCGACCCGTTCTGATCACACGAAACCCTGTTAATAGATTTGCAAAAGGTTTTAGCACTGAATGCCTTATTTGGTAAGTAAGGTAAAGGATAACGTGGTAAGGTTATCTTTTAATTTAATTTTAATATAGAATTTAAATAGTACAAACGGTGAGATATTAAAACTTCCTGAATAATATTTTATGAAATACGATAGTTATAAAAGGCCTATGAATATGAATGTTATATTACTTTCAAAAGATTGACCAGGAATACGTTTGGTGGAATTTACTCAACCGTAACAGAGGGTTTTTGGAATAGTCTGCTATATTATTCTTATTATACGTAGAGGGAATAACTGAAGCTGAATATTTGAAATATTATTTCTGTAAGTAATATACAATATGGGGAAAAGTTCATGTTTATGAATTGAATGCTCATGTTCGCAATACGTATAATTATTGTACATGGTTAAGCATGAAATATTTGAACAGAAGTCTGTGATAAAATATTAATCTGGCCCTCTACGGGCAGTTATCTGTGCTCAAGGGCTCATCGCGAAGGATAAGAGTGGTACTTCAGACCCCTATGTTACCGTCCAAGTTAGCAAGGTCAAGAAACGAACAAGAACTATGCCCCAGGAATTGAATCCAGTTTGGAATGAAAAGTTTTACTTGTAAGTATTTTAACTGAAATACTTTGCTATTTCAAGGTTTATATCGTTTCTTAAATAATGCATCAAATTTTGTGATATCATAAATTAAAATTTTCTACAGCGAATGTCACAATTCATCTGATCGTATCAAAGTGAGAGTATGGGACGAGGACAACGATTTAAAATCAAAACTGCGGCAGAAGCTGACGAGAGAATCTGACGACTTCTTAGGCCAGACAATCATTGAGGTAACTCAATTATTAATGTTATGCATTCCAAACTTAATCGTGTTCGTCTCTACCAGTGCGTTTAACGTAATCCCTAAACAAAGTTTATTTGCTCAAGTAATCTTGGCTCATAAATTTGTCACAGCCTTGTTATATTCTTGACAACTGAAGTACGATGAAAAGCTCTCGCTTTTCTATTCTCATAGGTAATAAATATTTATTAGAGGTTGAATCATTTGTTGTTATTTTATTTGTAGTCTTTTTTAATGTTATTTTTTATTTGGTGAACCTGTGTTTCACGATCAACCAATTTGTCAGTGGTTGTGCCTCAATTTGAATAATTTTGTATGGATGTTACTAATGCTGTAATGTTTTAGGTTCGGACTTTGTCTGGCGAGATGGATGTCTGGTACAATCTAGAGAAGAGAACGGACAAGTCTGCTGTATCTGGAGCTATCAGACTGCACATCAACGTAGAAATCAAGGGCGAAGAGAAGGTGGCGCCGTACCACGTCCAGGTCAGTAATTAAATTATGACAGCCTTTTTTTATATTATATAAAGTGTGTAATAAGAGTCTCTACTCGTGAACCTGCGCTACTAAATCTTATGTATACTGAGAATATTCGGCATGCAAATTTTAGGACCGGTACTATATTTAAGCACTTCTAAGCAATTAATTCGAAATTAGACTTCTAATAAATGTTAGGATAGAAACGACAGTTTTTATTTTCAGTAATGAATTACATATTAAAAGATTTAAAAATGTTTAAAGCTTTAAAAATACAGTTTATGAAGTAACAAACTAACTATAATCCTGTTTTTTTGTAATATAGTGCTTGAGCTATATAGAGCATATACAATATCCAAAACAAACAAAAAATGTATACTAATAAGTCAAAGGCCAGTAACAATAACAGGATGTATGTTTTCACAAATAAGTTCATAGTTCTACTTTATGTTCTGTTAACAGCATTTTCCTATTCATATGTGCAAGTCAACAGGTTGCGAAGTGTATTGGCATCATGCCCCTTGGACAAAAGCCAACGCTGTCCGTAATTACTCGTTATTTAACAATTACTAAGCTAGACAAACGTAATTGGATATTGCTTTGTAATAATCTGTCGACATCCTCTGTTAACCGTTGTTAGTAACTAATATTATTGATATATTTTTTATTTCTTTGTCTCTGACTGTCAATTATGCCTGCACATACATATATCGACGTAATCGATAATCGTGATAATCGAACAAATTAATTTAGTGTTTTGTGTTTCTGTTTAGTGATAACATTTCTCAGCGCTGGTTATACTACAACAATAATTAACTTTACATAGCAACACAATCTAAGCCTAGTCCTAAAATGAAATCAATTTATTATTACTCTAAAGGTTTCCTCAACATTTTTCGGTCGAATCGTTCTTTTATTCCATTAACTCGAATTACAGCGGTCGTTTATTACAGACTTGGACTTCAATTCTCGAGCAAACAATCAAAACTAGTTGTCGAGCCTTCAGAGTTGCCTATAGCATTTATACTCCAAATGCGGGAACGGAACAACTTTTCGGAATAAATGTGAAAACTTTGTGTAGCGGGCTAACTAAGCGAAACTGCTAGCTAATGCAAAAGTATAATTTCTTGGTCACATTCGGGGGCTTGGGGACTCTGGCCGGTTTTGTGATGCAAATAATTTAAGCTAGCTATTTTATGTTGCGCCGCGACCTCTCCCGGCGGGAATTTTAATGCTCATTTTCTAGTGACCCCGCGCTGGCATGTTAAGGTTGATTAAATTAAAATTTCTTTACATGGAGTAAAATTAAATGCTTTAAATTGTAAGGCAGGTTTACAATTTAAATTGACAATGAAAATAAGTAAAGTAACAGCTTGGTATATTAGCAAAATAAAAAAGATTTATGTCTGGGCATTAGGATTATTATTGGCCATTATTATATTGAACACGCAGCAGGCTTACAGCGTTCTGCGTGTTCAATATAATAACGCGTTCAGGATGCTGGTTGGGCTGTCCCGTTATTGCAGTGCTTCTGGGATATTTGCGGAAGCAATTGTAGACGATTTCCATGCCATTATCCGCAAACGGTGTGCTTCCCTGCTACGTAGAATGCGTGGTAGCTCACACAGCATGTTGAGCACATTGTGTGGTCGGTGGGACAGTCCGATTTTGGGACGCTGGATACGAGTACACACGGCGTAGACAGTGTCTAGAAACCGGATCTGTCACAAAATATTACGTGTAAAATTGAAATTTTATTAACACTTTGTGGACCCCAGTCTGCAATAAATATATTTATTATTATTATTAGCACAAAAAAAAAACTAAGAACTATATAATACATTAAATATGAGAAAATATAAACAGTTGTTTAGAGAAAAAGTACAAAATCAATCATCTTTTCGGCCAAGAATTCGTTAGATACTATAACAATTTTTTATATACTAAAAATATCACACTCAATTAAGGTCTTAAAGACTTTACAAGACAAGTTTATTGAAAACTACAAGACGTGAATTCTTTAAATTAAGGATAGTAATTTATAAGCCTTTCAAGAACCTGTCGCAAATAATAATAAGACAAGATGTCAAGGACTTAAATCGACGTCTAAAGCAATGGAAAGTTCTCGAAGTAAATAATTGGACAGCAATAAATTGTATGAGTGAATAATGAGTCGCTTCGATATCCTTAGACGTAGATAAACCGCTTTTTTTTAATATAACGTATTGTTATTTGTTACTGGCTTTTCTTACTGTGGAAATGAATTCTTCAATATTTTAGACTTTACATCAATATGCTGCATTTTTTTTATAATATTAGGATATAGCAGAATCGTGTTCTAAAAACTTGGAGTCTTTGATAGAAGTCTTTAATCCTTGAAAATTCTTGTACGTTAAGGGTTTCAAGTGATTTACTGTAAAAGCTCTACAGAGCTTTTTGCAATTTTGCAAAGCATTACATTTTAACAATACATTGTTAAAATGTAATGCTTGTTTGTATTCCTCACCGGTTATTTTTGCTGAGGTGACTACCCGCAAGTGATACCCCCGGCATTCTAAACGTCCATATATCCTGATGGGTGGACTCAAAGTAATTTTCGTCATTAAAGTATTACAAAATAGTAACATGAAAAATATGCTTCTTATTGTTTCGTCAAATTCCATGCAACAGTTTACGTGTTTTAATGAATAAATAGTGAACATTACTCATCTTGACAATCACACTTATAATATTAATAGGATAATAATGGTAGCAATATTATAATAAACATTATGACTAAGAATTGCTCGCTATTATCTACAAGAATCAGACAAGCAAGTCTTGTAAGAAACATTAACCCTGTAAATATTTCCACAAACAAAACTACATACCCAATATCCTCGTACCACGAGAATAATAAGACCACGTTACATAAGTCTTGCTCTTACGATCTCTCAATATCCTAATAACTTTGCCAAGACAGGCCTCGGTTGTGTATGGAGGCATTAATAGGCTGTACCTCGGAAGACAAGGCATATTTAATTAAAACTTAATTATTTTACTTAGACGTATGTAACTTTGGTACATTAAAGAGTCATTGTACACTCTAGTCTCTAATGAAAATGGACCGCACTTGCATGAAATTATAATTAACGAGACCATTAATCAATTTAAATTTTTCGCTAAAAGTGACGACACGGAGAGTTTTTATGGTATGTTAATATCATAGCTCCCAGTTCATTCATGGTCGCTTTTTGGCTCGTTTAAGAGCTTACTCCAGCTTATAGGTGCAGGTCACTTGTATGTGGTGAATTCATTTGAATAGTATTTTCCACGTGGAGGTTCATTATGCAGTCATTGATTATACTTTATCTGGAATGTGCAATATTTGTTGAATTGTATGTAATTCTTTTTGAAATAGGGATTTACGACTAGGAGCTTAATATAGTGACGTAGATGCCATATATTATAGATGTTCGATATTGTCAACCCTTTCTTGTGATAATCATAGCTGTGGTAAACCAAGGGCACCGGGAGATTACAATTATTTTAAAATTTATGATGGCTTATGTATTTCAAAGAATGTTATGACTATTAATGAAATTTAAATTATTAAACAGATAATAGGAATTAACGCAGTTGATATATTACATTATTATTGTCTATAGCTTCATTTAATTACCTGTTTACGGCCTAACTGTTTGACCTTTTGAGTCTATTAATTAGGTGCAACTAAGTGTGATACAATACAAAATATTTGCAATAAGGTAAATTTGTCTATTAATATTTATACAATATTAAAAAAAGAAAGAAAAATGATTTATTTTAGCATATAAGCGATCCTGCCTTCTCTTGTGTGGGTTATATAAATAGTTTTAAATAAAATTATCATTACTTTTATAAATAATTTCAAGGATATCTTTTTTTAGGCAAAATGCTTGACAATATTCTATAAAGGAATACTGGTTGTATTCCTCTATTTACGAAACAGTATACACTTTCGAAATCTAACAGAAGAGCGAATAATTTTATAAAAGTTGATGCTAATTTTCAAGTCGGGCAAACCGTAACAATATTCATCTAAATAAAATATACTGTTCAAATTTAAAGGTTCAACAAGAATCTCTTGTGTATTTTCGTTAAATAATAAGCTTAAAGTTATAATATTACGGACTAAGAATCTGTTATCTTCCCGAACCCTTTACGATCGTATTAAATACAAATATACTAACAACTGAATGTACGGTGCTTTATTTTTTTAAATATTCAATATAATACTGGAAATAGAATACATTCAATACTCAGGCTTGGACTCTTTTTACGGTATAGGAAGATATAAGAGCACCTTAAACCGGCGAGCGTGTATGCGGAATGTGATGAAATTGAATGAATCCAGAGAAGTGTGTCAAGATCATAGCAAATGGAAACCCGTAGTCTCTGCCTACCCCTCTGGGAAACAGGCGTGAATCTATGTATGTATATCATAATGCGAGGTACTTGCCGTCTACCGGGCACATTTCTAGACTTATCCAGATTAAAACTCGCTTTCAAACGGGTTTATTTCGAAAATTGCCCTCTGATACTGATAATTACTCTACAGATCAAAGATCCATAAGTGTTAGCGTTTGATTAATATGTCAGCCATAAGATCGGCCGCAAACATAAGCCACTTATGCCACCTACCACCAACGCGATAATTTTCAAATATAGAACGAAGTAACAATGAGTTGAGTCAGATTGTTTCATACGCATATAATTTTCATCTCTTTGTTGAATATAGTTTTACCGAGTTTAAACACTCGTAGAAGATACACGATAAACTTAGTCGTTTATATAAATTCATGCTACGCGCCAAATCACATGCTTTCAGAGATTTACCAGCATAATAAAGTGTAGCGTACAAGGAAACTTTATTTTAAATGTATGCAGAAAGTGTAACGGTTCCACTGTATATTCGTACTATACCTGAATTTCAGGTGATATGCAAGTATAATTTACGAGAGATGCGTCCAATGCTTTTAAACTGAAAAGATTTTATGGCCCTTACCAGTAAATAACTGTTTATACAAAATATACTTAGTAAGTCGTAAACCATAAAGTTTAGGGTTGTGTTTGAATATTAATATTGAATTTGCTGCAAAACTTTCGACTTATTCCAGACATAATATTGGTTTTAATTTATGCAAAATTATAAAGCGCATTCTATGTTGACGGGATGAGCTATCGACATTATTAATTCTACAAGTTTTACAAATAGAATAGCGTGTAATCTTTCAAAATAATACGACTTTTCGTTACGTAATTGGATTGAAATGTTTTGAGTTGAATGGATTTCTGTGGCTCAAAGAATTCTCGCAAATTCATTCGGTCTCTTACATCAATGTCTACATCTGTGCGGTTGCAAGATAGAGCCTTTACAAAGGAGACTATGCACCTAAGACGCACAGAAAACCAGAAACCGTATTTTGCTTTCGTAATCAAATTCTAAGTTGGCGTCTTTGACATCGAAAGGCGATGTCCGATAAAGCATTTCTGGCTTTCACGCTGTCATAATCAGGAGCTTTGAGTGAAATTAGTTCTGAGATATGCATTATAGTTAAACTTAAATTTCATTTACAGTAGTAATACATACATAGCATCACGCCTATATATCTAACTAAGAAGAGGCCAGTGCCCAGTAGTGGGACAATTTATATAAACGGCTGATATTATATATCACGCCTATATATCCGAAGAAGTAGGCAGAGTTTTAAAACACCTACATTTCTCCAAGAATAATTTGTGGTC
Organism: Catocala fraxini; assembly: GCA_930367265.1. Classification (NCBI taxonomy): domain Eukaryota; kingdom Metazoa; phylum Arthropoda; class Insecta; order Lepidoptera; family Erebidae; genus Catocala; species Catocala fraxini. The sequence goes on from OV884038.1 coordinate 17,712,323, forward strand.
CCGCGTCATACAAGTCCTATTGCCGTCCACTGGGCACAATACCAGACTCCATGCTACTGATAATTTCGTCACAAAAAACTCAATAATAACTTGCCTGACCTTGACAGCGTACCCGAGACCTCAAACACAGTGGTAGTAGCATTCATTGCCGCTGAGCTCCACGACAGTATCGTAGTAAAGTAGCAGCACAAAGAATTTAAGCGATTAGTATGATTGTAATTAAAAACATTATTAACAGCGCCAAGAGCCAAAGAAAATAACAAACTCAAACGTAATTACGATTTTTGTGTCTTTGATGTGGGCAGAAGAAATTAATCTATCTAAATAACTGATTGTTGTGGCCACAAGTTCGATCGTAAAATCCCGGGCTTTTGTAATGTGCACTGTAAATAAGTCTCACATCCAATTCAATGGCACTGAAATATACTAACAACTTTATGGTATAAATTACCATTGCCTACTTCTTCAGGAAGATTCAACGAAGCTAAATCTTATAATGAGATTATAAAAGTGTCTGACATTCTTTAAAATCGAGCGTAAAGTTACACGCGTTCACGTTTCCAAGAACGTTACTTAATTCAGTAGTAGAGTAAAAATACTATTCTTTAAAGTTTCCGACTCCCATCAAAGTAAAATCCAATGTTATTAAAACTTGCGTCGTCGGCCCGCCTAAGAGTTCCTCTTTACCTTTTCACATTTTACGGACCTCTGACTTCAGATTTTAATAGAAAAAAAGTATGTTATATTCGGTCGACCTCTCCCACGAGGATTGTCCCTAATCATCAACTTTTACCTGCAAACACTTAATTTATTAAAATTGTTACCTTTTTAGGTCGTTGGGCTTGTAGTGTTTTGTTTTTTAAAACATTATTAGTTTGCTTTAAAAAATTTTACGAGTAGCTCGTCCTAAATAGACTTTTCATGTATCGTAGGGCCTAACATATATTTAAACAATGGGTACATATATATTGTAAGGGTTCCAGTGACTCAGCCCTCTACGCTATCTGTTCAGTAATAATATGTTTGATATTATTTATCTGAGATATTTCTAAACTAACGCTATTCTAGAGTAGAGTCACAGCGACAAATCTCGTGACATTGCATTGCACATGCTTTCAGTAGAGGATTTTAACAATGATCTATGAAAATATATCGCTTGCAATTTCATCTCTCTACTGCGATTGAGGTTGTAAAATCGTCATAGCACAATATCCAGTTTGTTCTCAGTTTATAAATCCTTTTTATAACAAGATTGAAATTCGAAATTCAAAGTCAGTAGTATTATTTTTTATTGAGAAAAGTTCTTAGTAACTTTACTTCAATTGAATAAATTTGTTCTAGCTAAATTTTAAACTAAAACCAATTAAACTTTATTCTTTATTTGAACTAAGTTAATAAAATTAACCACGGTTTTGCTATAAAAGTGAAAGTTGTTAAACCTTTTAAGAACAGCTGTAGTTGAACTGACGTACTTGAGTAAGTACTGGCTGAGTATAAACTAAATAGGTATGGAGCAAATGAGTTAGGAACTTCGTAATTCCCCCACGTATTTTGTAAAGCAGCTCGCTTGATGGGAAAATTTCTAAATCTACTACCATATGTTGCATTTTAGGTTAACGTTACAGTTACGTCTATAAATTTTGCGTCAGAATATTTAAAGATTCATTAAAGAATTTACTCGTATCTCCTATCAATCTTGAGTGATATATTGGTAGCTAGCATGTGCATCTTGCATCAGAAAATTAATCATTTTGCAACTTATTATACTGCGTGATCGATTTCTAGGAAACCAAATAATTGTGTATTACTAAAATGTTCTTCTTCATTCGCAAATTTTTTTGTTTAGTGGTAGCAGCTACTGTCTGACTCTAAGCCATGCCTTATTTTCACTACGCGGGTATTATATAAAATTTGAGCATTCGAACGAGTTGAGTTTAGGCATCGTTATATTAGCAAGTATCTTTTAGTATAAGCTTTAAGTTTTAAAAATCGCTGTCGAAACTTTATTGAAATAATAAAAATAAAATAAAATAAGGTAAATATGTATGGTCGAAAAGCGTAAAAGTTTAAACTACACAACAAAATGCATGAATCCTGCACCATTTGTAACGAATGTTAATGGTCTTTGTGTCTATAGTTTATTTTTGTAGTTCTTCACGATACAAAATTATACCTAGAAATTTGTCTTTTAAAACTTAACTAATACACATACATAATACAAGAAAAAGAATAAGAATTCATTTATTTGTTTGAATATGGTATACATATATTGAATGCAGGATATTATGACAAATAGCTTTAGTTCATACATGTTCAGTCTCATACAGTGGCGTACAAAAACACAGATATCATATATCAAAGTCACCAGAACTACGTCATCAAATGTGGCATATGTAGGTTAACAAATTATGCATACTAGCGGTCGCTTAGTGGTCAAAATTCTTCCAAAATTCCTAAGCTCACTACTTTGTTTTCTGTTTTTCTCTATTACATATAAATAAGTCATAGTTACAAATAATTGTACGACGTCAGACGAACAATGTCGAAATACTACGAACGCGATTCGACTGTGTGTGTCAAATGCAAGGTTGTGTGCGTGTAGAGATTTTTCATTAATTTAATGTATTTTTAATGCATATTTTATGAAATATTAGGATTCACCCCTCCTTCTCCATATAAACTTTAACTGTGCCAAATTTCATACTCCTCCGTCAACGCAATTTTTGGTAAAAAAGGGTACAACGTTTTTGCTTCACGTACCTATCAATATATAGATTTGCTAGTTCGAAAGCATTATGTTTGTCTTAGGTCTGTAAGGCCCTATGTATTACATGGCTACTTACAAATATAGGATTAATTATTTAAAATGTACACAGCTGATCACCTTTTATTTCTTACGGATACGGAATACATACAGAATTGACATAATTTAATAGTATTACATATCCCATAGGCACACGTTGCTTTAAGTCACTTAATCATGTAATAAATATATGGAAAATAAAATTATACATATAAAATTTATTTTATAATGAAATTATTATATATATTATAAATGTTTTATCTTAATAAGGGTATGCACACAGCTTTTCTCACGGCCTCAACACTGTGCTATAATTAGTACGAAGTTTTAAAACTTTTTATTGCTTCTCTCTCATAATTTATATATACTGGATGTTACAAGGGATCTAACATTTAAATTTAAAAAAAAAAATGGCTACTGAAACGTGACAAAATGATTCAAAGTAATTTAGGTACTAATTTTTAATATTATACAATGTCTTTCTTTTGTACCATTTTCGGGTTAGCTTCAGTTAGATTTATTAAGCCCACGCGAGAGACTAGAGACCGTTGGACTGCCACGCAGACGTCTCGAGTTCGATCCCAAGGCGCGTATCTCTGACTTTTCAAAGTTATATGCGTATTAAATAGTTAATTATCCCTTGCTTTAACGGTGAAGGAAAACATCGTGAGGAAATCTGCATATCTGAGAGTTCTCCGTAATGTTCTCGAAGACACGTGAAGTCTGCCAACCCACACTGGGCTACCGTGGTGGATTATGGCCTAACTCTTCTTACACTGAGAAGCTGCTGATATAATTATTATTATATGAGTCTCTTAGTTACTTGAGTTATTTTTGCCTTTGAGCTATTTAAATTATAGCTTGGTCATACATTTGAACCTTTGGCTCGAATTTAGCATAATTATGTATCTTATAAATATACAGCAATATGTAATTTATTATTGTTGAAATTCGAATGCCATTCCTATTTTACTCGATTTTTTTTATAAATAGAGACGTGTTTTAATTAAGTTACGGCTATATATTAAATTTAAACATTATTACATAACGAATGCCGTAATATTTATAAACAGAATATACAACTTGCGTTAAACCTAAATGCTAGTAATATCTCAAGCGAATGACGAGAATAACTAACACACATTCTCACCTTACATGTTATTGAATTTCAAGTATTATTTTCAAAATAAATTGTCACTAGAATAATTTCTTTAGATCTAGGATTTAGTGGTCTAGTGTTTATCTCGGGTTTTCTATAAACAAATCCTTAGTAGCAGCACTGGACCTGGAACGACAAAAACTATCGATTCCTCGCCTATTACGATTGAAACTCGCAGCTGAGACCTGTGGCTGTACTAATTGGCTATCTGAGGCAAGAAAGGGTTTCGAATGACACAAAAAAAATGTACAAAAAGAGCACTCTACATAAAATGCTCATAAATTTTATTAACACGTCCTCCTTCATTAAATTGCAGACACTAAAAAAACAAAAATGTTACGTCTTCACGTCTTAAAACAAGTCTAGTTTTTCTCTTCTCAGTAAAATAATAATGAAGACAATGAAGTTAATTAAAATTTTTCCTTTATTAAGCGCCGTGGAACTTGGCAGCACAGTCAAGTGCACCTTTTAACGGTGATTTGAACATGCGTAATGGACTGAATAACAGTCACAATTCGCTCGAAGAACGTTTGGAAATTCCACACACTCGAGATATTCATGACAAAAATATTAGGTAGGTATTCTCGTGCCTGTTTCAGTTCTCCTCAATTTCATTCAATATTTTACTTTGTTTGCGAAAAACGGGTACGCCTTGCCCGATGTATGAGGTTTTTAAATGTTTTTATTTTGCTTACAAACATATAGCTAATACATGTTCTGCTGTGTAAGCATTTTTTGTAAACACTTCATAAAAGGGTCCTGTTTATAGTTGAAGGACGCACCATGAGCCTAATATATCTTCATGGATAAAAATTGTTTCCATATCATTACACGTCACATTCTGTATAGAATATCTTTTCATAAGATGTAGGTTAGTCAATCGCTGGTACTCTACCTACAGCTAAGTTATATCACTTTGCAAACAGATAACCGGGGCTTAAACCCAGCGGCACATGTTAAAAAGTAAAAGGCCGGTGTCCGGAACTAAGCGTAGCTTTGATATATTTATGGTCTTATCAAAACCGCGTATACGGTGGAGCGCGGTCACACGGCGCCACGATTTTAATTAGATTACAGACTATTATGCATGTGCGTGCCTACACAAATACGCAGTAGCTGAAGTTGTGCTGATAACGCTACTTTAGGTCGACGTTTGCGCTTACAATTCATGTAAATGAAAATGTAAAGCAGTAATAGCGCTAACATGGATGTCATTCCGTGTTCATGTTCTACGCCTAACTTAATTGAGTTCTAATTGAAACCGTTACTATATTATTATAAATGTGAATGTGACTGTGTCTGTTTGTTATGCTTTTACGCCTTAACTACTTAACCGATCAACATGAAATTTGGCGTACACATTGCCAGAGGAACAGAAAAAGGACATAGGGACATAGGGACAAAGTACCTTTCATCCAGACAAAACTACTGTTACTAACCTAACCTACATAAGAATCTGTCACGTGCTGCCGAAGGGAAGTATAGGAAAAATATAAAGAGAGTCTAGAAAAAAAAGATATTGGTATGCCAGTGTTATAAACCTAATGAATAGTTATCAAGGATACCTTGGCAAATGAACAGTAATCATTGTTACGCTAAAGCTTTCGTATAAAACTCTGTCTAATCTTCGCTGCAAAATACTGTAACCAAACAATAATGTAATACGTATTTAGCGTACATATTTAGTTACAATAATAGAAGCAATTGGCTGTTAATGGCACATTTCTTGGCAAAGTATTTCTCGTTAAGCTATCAAGCGCCCGAGGAGGTAATTTAGACTTTAGACTTAGATAAAGTATCTTCACTTTACTTTGGCATAAAACGTGGCAAAGTATAATGATGCTGAGTTCCTCGACTTAAAGACGTATACTTACACAGAAAGAAAGTAACCTAACTTAATATTTTTTTTGGTAATGACCGCTTTCCCGTCGAGATAATGAACTTAATCTTATTACCGAGATATAGGCAAAAACAAGTGAAGTAGGTTAACATAGCCGATGTAATATAAGTGTACCACTTTACTCCAGCTATGTTTTAATTCTCACATAATAGATAGCCAGCTGATTTATCTATCGCTAGCTATTGTGCACATTTCCAGATACCGTGTAGCTACTTAGCTAATTTCTCAATTGAAAAATGGGTATTCTGTTGGATATTGTCATATAACACTTCGTTCGACCCTGTACTTCATGAAGGCATCTAACATGCCATAAGTGCAGCACTATTCCATGGCATTAATAAGGCGAATTAGATTACTATATTAATATATTACCTTTTTATGTATTTTTTATTTGATTGCGTTTGTCTTTCGAACTTCTTAACTACTCAAATCTGAAATATTATTAATACATTTGATAACACAATCCTTGAGAAAGATTATAGGCAATATAACATCACACAAACCAGGGTCATGGGAGCGGAGCAGTAATTATAAATGTAGTTAAGACCGTGGGCACAGCTGTATATCATAAATACCGATATTTTGTGAACCTCGTGAATAAAAACGTAATGGACACACCATTGCGTTTTCATTCCACATTTCGGCACAATCTCTATTGAATCAAAAGCACCCTTCATCTAGTAACCGCATTAGAGGTTACTTTATCTAATTAATGATGCAATCTGGGCAACATGACCCCCTAAGGAATAAAACTAAGTAATCCATTTATTTAGACACGTTATAATAGCCCCTAGTGCGCCCATTACCAAAGTTATGTATGTTTGCATTCATTACGTCTATGTGTTAGTATATACGTAAGATGTAAGGTTTTATCTACAGAAACACTAGCTATATCACGTCGTATCGCGGTCAATTATTGCGGTGAACTAGGCTATCTGTATAACGGCTTAGTACTAACCAAGACTGACTGTTTAACGTGGCCGCAGAGACGTAGTAACAAACCACAGGTCGAATTGCTATCCCGCTTGATTTAACAAGCACGACACCCATGGAGCAAATTTACGGAGATGCTTGAACTTGGGAAGTTAGAAATGTTGGTTTTATTTTCTTACAAGATAAGACTACCAGTTTTGCAGAAATGAAGAAAGTAATTTGTTTGACGTGGTTTCGTATGTGCATGTTTAACATGTAAATAAATAGGGCAATTAATATATAATATTTTTGTTACTATTAATCTGATCTCATTATTATTATAAATGTAATATTTTAGATGTATTTTATTTAATTTTTACGAGTCTAGTTTTGATAAATAAATGAAAAGACGCAGAAAATATATTACCTGGTTTAATATATCAGATAACAAGCACGAAAATCGCTTAGTTTAATAAAAATAATCATATTTTGTTCGCCATTTAAAGTCAATTTCCTCAGATGGAGCTCGATACGCATAATTATAAAAAAAACTGTAATTGATTACAATAGATTTACTTCACGTAAATACTACGTAATAAGACATACCTACTTCTTTTCTGGATTATGTATAAATACGTGTGTTTGGAAACTCAATAGAATGCAAAAATATTAAAATTTAGTGGACTGAGATAACGTGCGTAAATTTTAATAATTGGCATACGAAATAAGGCCGGACATAAAATTATTGGCCCAAAGTCAATTTAAAATATCACCCATTCATGAGCGGTATGTCATGCCGGTGCCAGTAAACCAATAAATCCATCAAAGCGCTCAGTGATTGACAACTATCGTCACGTACAGTATTTCACGTAGCCTAACTAGCTCTACACATAGTTATATTATATACTACATACTACACTATAGTTTGACTGCGTAGATATTGAAACGAGACAAATCGCACTTCATCATTTCTAACAATATGTCTTGTCATACTAGGATACAAACTAGCGTTATACATTAAACTGGGTAAGTGATCTTTGTCCTTTTTTTTTACGGGGGAATGCTTTGACCCTTACCTCTCCGCGGGGCGAAGGAGAATTTATGTCGGGCTCACCAGGGAATAGATACCCCGGTAATACTGGCTAAACCTACCACGGTGTTCCTCGACATAACCATAGACGGCGAGGCCGCGCGAATCGCTTTCGCATGCAATCGCGACCCCGCCGTGGTTTCAGCCCGCCATGTGAAACGGCAGGCCACTGTACAAAAATACTTCCTCCACCGTCTCCCTGGGCGGTACAAAGACACGACAGAGAGGCGCACGTGGGAAAACGCACACCACCCCTCGGACCTGGTGCTGGTCGGATGGCGAGCAGGCCCATGCAGCCCACTACCCCAGGTCAAACTTCAGGGTGGCTGAGGGTCATCTCGCACCCTCCGGCGCCCGGTTCTGCGGTTGGAAAGAGGGTTTAAGCGCTCCCTCTCCCGCTCCGCCGCCTCCTCGATGGAAATTTCTTCACAAAAGGAGGCGACGGCGTTCCACGATAACTCACTCCGGACCATAGACTGAACCACGGCGGGGAGTGAGAGGGCAACCAGGCCGACTGCCGCGATCAACTCACGGCGCACAGTGCAGCGCCGTGTCCACAACAACATCGCGGCAGTCGCCGCAGTGATGACATCCGGGTGTCTCTTGCCAGCCTATGCGACACAGGAACTGGCCAAATCAACCGTGGCCAGTTATTACCTGTGTCAGCCGGAAGGTGAGGGAGGGAGCATTGCCGTCTTTCCAGCCACTCCTCAAAAACGGGTCTTACCGCCACGGTCGTGGCGTGCCCGAAGTGGTTTTTGTCCTGTCTTATTCTATCAAGTCTTGGAATACCAGATATCATTGAAATCCTATTGATTCTTGTCGCTGGTGTGCTACTGCGACTCAATTGGTTAATATAAGCCAGGAACAATCAGCAACTATATCAATACAATTCCATGGAAGAAAACTTTAAATAATTTATTTATAACAGACGTTATTAATTATGAACAATGGTGGTTTGATACGAATTGGATAATTGTTTTTAATTAAAAACGTCACTGCCTCGTTAGTTCAGTGCCTAGTGTATACGGCTGTGGATCGTGTGATCTTGTATTACAATACCGAGTCAAGTCGACAAAAACTTATTAGGTTTTTCTATTAAGCAATTCTCAGATGTAACTGTGTATTTCTGGACACTCTTACTTTAAGTTGTCACCAGGAATGAGTGGCTCGCAGAGCACATAAAGCCGTCAAGCCTTCGTCTGATCTCTTCACGGTTGTTTGTGACGGTTGTTATTGCCGCCCTATTGGAATATCAGATTGCACTAGTCATGTGTTTGATTATAATATTTCCTACTCAGATAGCTAATCTCCGTTGAGCTTGGTTACTGTGAGTGAAATTCGGTCTGGAGGACATGAAAATGTGCTGTTATAGCATCGATAAATAATAATGAGTTGGTTTATTTTGTTCACCTTTGATAAAGTTATTCGATAAGTAATAATGTCCTCCAGACCGCATTTTGGTCACGGCGGTCAATCTTAATGGAGACTGGCCATCTGCGCACGAGATATTATAGTGCATAAGCGTGTGCGCAAACACGTAAATGCACTCTCTATTCCCTAACTCTCATAATCCTATGGGATGGTAATCCAACACGACAGAGAGAGATCAGGCGCAGAACTAACGGCTTTACCTACGTGCTTTCCGAGGCACGGGGGTGTCTAACACCGCAAACTTCCTAACTCCGGGTTGCTATTGAGAATTCTTAACAGAAAAACCCAATAACTCTTTGTTGGCCCGACCCGGGGTTAGAACCCGAGAATGAAAATGTGAAAATTCACTACCCCTGACCACGGAGGCAGTAATATAAGTATGAACTAATTGGTGTTAGTCTATATCTGTAATGAGTACGAAGGTAGTACATTTTTATTTTCTGAACTAAGAAGCACTAACTTGAATTTCATTACGTATACAAATTTTTATTTTTATTTTACTTTATTGGTTCATCTACAACTGTACACCATACATACATATATTCTTACATGTTAAATTATAACATAGGTATACAATTTATCAAGGATAAACACAGCGTTCACATCGTATTAGATAAGTGTATATACTTATAATATAAAATTAAATTTAAGTTTAAGTTACGCTACGTAGTAAATAACAATTACACGGTCCTGTGGTAAACTTGGTGCCTGTATTTATTGAGAGTAGTGCCAAAGATATCTATTTCATTGTCAAATTTATTCTGTAGCCGACAAAGTCTGGGGATGGGCGAATGAAAGCCTAACACTGTTTTGCGTGACGGAGGATACAACAATTTGACATAATTGCGAGGATATTTGCGAGGAACATTAAAATTGACTTGAGTTAAGAGTTGGGGACTGTCCATAAAGTTGTTTAAAAGTTTGTAGATAAATACTAAGTCATGTGCTTCTCTACGCGTTTCAAGGGACTGCATGTTGAACCTTTTAAGGCGTACATTATAACTGCGAGACTTTTTGGCAATACCTGTGAAATAAGCTAAGTGATTAAGGAATCGCTTTTGTATTCGTTCTAATCTGAGACTATGTGTAGCGTAGTGAGGACGCCAAGCGACAGAGCAGTACTCCAGTATACTTCGGACAAAACAGTTGTATAAATATATTCTAGTTTTTGGTTTTTGAAATGGTTTGCCGTTACGTACAATAAAGCCAAGCGCCTTAGAAGCTTTTTTCACAACATAATCCAAATGTGGAATAAATGTTAGCTTTTGGTCAATGAGGATCCCCAAATCTTTAACGACTTCAGTTTTAACTAAGCATGTCCCGTTAATGTGATATTGTGTATCGAAGGTCTGTAATTTTCTTGTGAATGTGATTTGAGTGCATTTTTTTACATTTAACTGCATATGATTTTCATTACACCAAGTAAATAGCCCGTTTATATCCGCTTGTAGTAATTTTGCATCTTGCTGAGATTTTATCACTCGAAACATTTTTAGATCGTCTGCGAACATAAATGGAGTCGTGTTGTTGAGGTAAATGAATGTTCTCGATTTTCTCATAGGTACCCTTTACTTTGATTAGATCTAACACTGAAAATGTAATTGGAATACGGGGCTACCGCTAAGTAACGCCTAATTCAATTCAATATATGTATAATGTAACGATACCTTTTGCATAAACGCTTCATATAAACTTAGCTTAATTATAACAAAAATACACAAACAAAACAACACAATTATTTACCTCAGTACATTTTTTGTTAGGGTTATGAATACACCTTTCTGTAATATGTTCTATAATATCCCAACGGGAAGTAATAAAGAGATTATTGCCCGCTTTGTTATTACTCTGTATTTTCACAGAAATATTATTACAAGACCCTACCTTGTATTGTCGTGAAAACATGCCCGCATACCTCTAAAACAAAAATACGAGTAGAGCAAATGCCCTGACCACGTCGACATATGTACAAACACTACTCGTAAACCTATAACCCTCTAAGGCCCTCGTGAATAACTCTGTAACTGCACGTACCGCCGTCAAAATAGACTCTTTAATCCGTATGGTAACAGTATTATAACCACTTGCGAAGGTAATTGTAGCACAAAGGCCAGAGTGTCGCACGCTATGAACTTTTAATTGCATTACTTTACGTTACCAGTTAGTACTTTTTAGGGTTCTCGGAGATTGTATAAAAACCAGTATCGCTATGTCAGAACTTTAGCACTAGTAACAATATAAAGTTTATAATAGGTTTTGTTTGTGACGTGGCTCTTTTGATCGGTGTTTTCCGAAGAATGTGTACGACTGTCGCGGCTTTGTAAGTTGTCTAGCTCTTTCAAAAGAGTTTACCTGTTTGACCTGGATATAGAAATGTTCTAGTAGCTTTTAAGATACGTTTTATTGTATCCAAACACGTACATGTACAAAATGTCTAGTCTCTTTGTGATCATGTTTGCTAAAAGCAACCGAAACGTTTAGAGTAAGTATAAATAAAAATTATTATAAAAAGTAGCACACTAAATAAAGTAGGTAATTTCTAAATGGTTGAATTTCAATGAGTAATAGTTACTTGTTAAATAATATAATGCATCAAAATTTAAAATTAAAAAGAAATATATACAGCGGCAGGCAAATCAAAATTACAAAATAAAATATCCACCAGAATGTCAATTATTATTAAAAGTCAAAGAAATATATTGAAACAGCAATTCCATTTTAAAATATTAAAAGTTGAATACATTTTAGCTCGTACCAATGGATACAATCAAAAAGTTGAGGAAGAAATACGCTTATATTTTGGGCAAAGTAACGAACCAATTATGGTACAGAGGCAGAATATTTAATCGCCATTGTCTGATAAAAGTATTGTCACCTCTATGGCTTAATGGTAACGTGCTCTGACTGTTAATGTGCTGAAGATCTGACCTGAAATGTTGTGCCAGATAAAGTGCCGTTAGATAATTTTCTGGTCCATTTTAGTTACTTACTGAAATGAAATTGACCTTTTTTAATAACGCTATCGTACTAATAACGTCGATGTTGAATTTCTTGTAAATACAACTGCCACACAAGGGTTTAAAGGCTTTGCCGCTAAGTACTTAATATACATACAATTGAATGACACATATAACCACACAGTCCAGAATTATCATTACAGGATCACATAAATAATTGGCTTGTGTAGGATTTGAGCCCACAAAATTTAAAGTTAAAAAGGGCTTAGTTGAAAACTAGCGTGGGGTTAGTCTGACACATGCTGAACTAGGTCCTATTTTGATCACGTAGCGAGACTTTGGCCTTTGTTTTTATTTTCTTGTTTTTTATTGTGCTTTGTTTGTTTATCTGTGTTCACTATCTATGTTTATTAATGTGTTCTCTTTGATGTGAACTATTATAAACTCTCTTTCTTTCTTATATATTACCATTCAAAAATAGGACAACGTAATAGAAAAAATCAAACTAGTTCTCTTCTGCAGAAACAAAACACTAAGTTATTTGGCTGCGATGTCCTGTAGGAAGCTGCTACTTTTTCAAACAAATAGCCTCGGTTTAAGGGTCTTCACTGGCCTCCCATGACTGTGCTATACCGCTCTGATCGACACACGAAAATCAAGTGACTAATACATAATTAAAATATCTTTCTTACAAAACTAAATGCATACTAACATTTTCTCACAAATTTCAGTAATTAAACATTTCATCCTTTATTGCCTTCGGTTGTAATTAAAAATGTAACAGAAATACGAACTAGATTGAAACAATATAAAGGATTTAAGTAACGAACGTATAAATCGCCCCAATTAAGCAACGGAGGGAAAATATTGAATCTTCCATAATGTAAACCGATCATCATTTACGGAATACTATCGCTGTCCCGGGAACAATCCCTTTACCCAGCGGTAACTAATTGAAATTGGATTTTCCAACAAAGTTTATTAAGATAATATATTCTTATGTATTTTTAGGATCGAAAAATTTACCCATATCTTTAACATGTAGGTAGTTATTAACCGGTCGTATTCCGCCGGCTCGCATACCAGCCGGCAGATTTGTACGGCTATTCGTAGCCAATAGGCAATCAGTTTTGATCGGTAAGGTTGGTAATATACGGTTTTAAGCGAAGGCGGCGCGCGGCGTTTTGGCGCCAATTTGGTGGCTCGCATGCGAGCCACCGGCCTACGACGGGTACAAATCTGCCGGCTGGTATGCGAGCCGGCGGAATACGACCGGTTAATTTTTGTGCTCACGTATAAAAATAGTGCCAAACAACTTTTAGCAGAGTTGTTCAATCAACTACCGCTGAATTCGCTTAACGATCACTGAAGCTAAAATTTTATGATAAACCACTCCGAAGTTTGTTAACCTTATCGATCAACGAAGACCTATGAACAATATAATTCTTAAATGGTGCGAGACAAATTTGCATGAATTAAAGTGGTCTTAGCATGGACATCACAGTACCAACTTGACATTGGACCTTTGAACAAAATTTGCCTAATTAAACATTTTCTCATTCAGATAAGCGTATTTAGTGAAAGATCAGTTCTTTTTTCCTTGAGTACCGGTATCTTGCGGTATTCGTCCCCAGGATTAATGGAGGCTCCTACTTTTTCCTTATACTTAACGTCTATGGGTATTTTTACGCGCGGAACTGCGCCACTGAAACGATGATGCGGCTAAGCTATTGCATGTATGGATGTATTATGGACTTGAAGGATCAAAGTACCGTCAGATCGCTGGGAGCGAAAATAAACGGTAGATATTTTGTAATGTGTCAAGGAAGTATATGTATGTAGGTCGATTTATTTGAGATCTACGTCCTGCTTTATAACTAACTTTCTAATCTAGTATCTATTTACTAGTTTATAAGGATAAAGGCTGCATAAAAACCTTCACTAGCCTAGCAACTTACAACCTATATCTCTGATTATTCGATCACCTTTTAATTTTTATTAAATTCTTATTTGACTTTTGGCACCACCGGGGTTTTCTATCCTTTTACATATTCTGTCTGCTATAAGAGTAAAATAGTCCATGGTGTACTGTATTATCATAGATATATGGCAAACGGGTCGTGGTTAATTCCACTTAAATTATGTGGTTTCTTGGGTTACAGCCACGATTTTGTAATTTCCCCTTCGTATTAATTTTGCCATTAGAACTTCTAAGACGATACCATTTCTCTTAACCCCTGTTAATATGCTGTTGTTGCATGTAAACAGTGTATATTTACTGTGTGTTTTTACAATATAAATTATTGTCAAGATACGCGTGACATGTGATTGCTGTATTTTGCTATTGAAGTGGATTGATCTTGTACGATATATTCGATTTGAGAATAAACGAACGCGATACGTGACATATTTGCACTTTAAATGCCAATGTTGTTTGAAATACGATACACTAAAAAAGTAAAGTTCCATATTGTATTGCTTCTACAAAATCGGTTTTAAATTACTGTCCTATAAAAATGACAGAACAAAGCCAATTCTCCCCGAGTACTGCCAGCAAAAAAAAGACGCTCTTACAATGTTTCTCACGTAGTCAGTGCAAGACTGATATAGTAATTGCCACTGCTCTCGCTAACGGAAATTTTTATAAAAGGCCTTTCCCTAATTCTCTTTATGTTGCCTTCTGCTGACCGTACACAAACGAGGAAAAAGGGAAGGCGCCATATTTGAGCCGAGACTTGTTTTATGATAGCACTAAAGCCTCGAGGTACATGTATTCAGTATAGATGGCGCATAAATAAAATACGTACCGCGTATTTAAAAATACCAATGCTATCGCGGCTTCGTCGCATGCAAGGCATTTCACGATTATTGACACTCCATTAAGTATTAACTTGGCTTCAAGGCAACCACTGTGATACTTAGAGGCGTAGATAGAAAGAGAATAAATAGGATACAGCCGAGTCTCATTTCCTTTATCAGATTTAACATTCAAAAGACGAATGACAAGGTTTGGGTGATGCTAAATCAACAACGGGAAACCGTTGATAGTAGTACAATGAGAGCATGAAATAAGGAAAATTCGACGGCAGCCTGAAAAAAGTAATGCCAGCGAATGGTATACAACACAACGGTTTATATATACATACTCATGTATATAATTAAGTCTTTAGAGATTTAGGTACATAAATAAAAAATGTGTCGTCTAGACATATTATATATTGAAATCCAATTCAAACAAACAACGAAAACACATCGGCATTTGAAGGTTCCCGTGTCCATCGTATTATTTATTTAAAAGACAAAGGTGTACAGGTTTCCGCTCTGGTTGCTGGTTAAGCCGAGACAAATTTGTCGTCGCTACGGGACTTAAAAGATTAATGTATCTTAATTTCCTTTGCAATAAATTGTCGCCAAAACATGACTATTTCACATATTTCTTGGGCCTTACAATGTCATCCTTCAAATAAATAATATATATTTAATATTGTCTTCTATTTACGCGAGTATTATTCATTGAAATTAAACTGCTATATACGGATTTTATCGCGTTGTTTATTTGACACTTTATTACAAAATTTTGAAAATAGTCTCCCCGTGACCATGGCTGCTGAAAAGCAACCGAAACGTCAGGGAAAGTGTAAAAATAAATTAAATCTAAATAGTTTAATAATAATTTAATTAGCTTAAAAATTAGTATAGTTTAATAGTAGTAGTAGTGTAACAATTTTCAAAATTTTGTAATAAAGTGTAAAATAAACAACGCGATAAAATCCGTATATAGCAGTTTAATTTCAATAATATATATTTCGCAATTATTATTAATGTCTTATCTAAACACACCTGTTACAGAGAAAGAGAAGCTATGAATGTAGTTACTTGTATTATATTATATTATAGTATACAATATTAGCCTTGGTAGATGATTTTAATTAGAAGATATGTCAACTTTTTTGTCACAAAATGTACCCGTGCCTTTTAAGCATTAAATAGTGGTGCTTAATTTAGCAAAGGGTATAGCTGAGTAGATTATTATTAACATTTTCTATGTTTTTAATATAGCATAGTAACACTTGTATGAACAGCAAGGAACAGAGATGTATCACACATCTTCTAGTCATAGAGACGAAGCTAGCATCAATACATTATGCATAGATGCAGAGTTCCAATTTTCGAAAGAAAATACCAAATCATAAAAAAAAAATTTCGTAGTTACATAAAATCACGTCGCAAGTACAAAATGTTGTACCAAGTTGCGTCCAAATTTGTATTCGTCGATTGTTATCAAATAATATTCTTATAGTAGACAAAAGAAAATATAACAAAGACGTGCTAGATTGGTGCGAGTTTGATACAAGAGGTTTTTGTATTGCCGGCAGAAATCAAAACGCAAATGTCTATAGTTATGTTTGTGATCTTCGTCTTCGTTTGTTATATTTTCTTTTACAACTCTGAATTTGTTTGTCTTATCTACGTCTTTAGGCATATATTCATACTATATATTCTCCTTCTTCGGTGTACTTATTTTTATTAGCTGTTTATCGATATTTTCACGCCGAGAAACAGAAGCACCGGATCTTTTCCTGTTTGTATCGTATAAAGGGCCGATGTCAATATTAAATACCGATTCTTGTTTTTTTTCGATGCGATCAACAATAGACTTATAGAACCATGTATTTTTACAATACTTTTGTTTTTATCCTATCTAATATTATACATGTGACTTTGTTTGCTTTCACGCCTTGGACTTATCGTCATGAAATTGTGCATACATGTTATCAGCGGTACAAAAAAGACACAGAGTAATTTCCATCCAGAAAAGAATCTGTTGCCTGGAAAAAGCTAGTATTAAATGAATAGGATTACTTATAACCTAAAGCTGATTTAGAAATGGCATCATTATTCTCAATATAAAAATAAAATTGTTATATCTAAAGTTATATGTAATTTAAGTTATTTTGGATTATAATTGTAGATATCACCGTAGTTCGTTGTGACAAAAATAATTTGTTACTCATGAAGACATTCGGGAAATTGGATACAATCCATAACATTTTACTATAGTAGTGTAAATCAATTATCCTTATTACAGATTCATATATATAACTATAAATACATATTACTTAAACGAAAGCTGGAATTAGGAGTCCACGCCTCAGAATAATTAACTACTAGGTTCTCGAGCTACTCTTGAAATTTGTATAAGAATACGAAATTTGAATAAGAATTGACGACCTCGATGGCGTAGTTGTTAGTGTAACCGACTGCCACGCCTGAGGTCGCGGGTTCGATTCCCGCACAAGTCAAACATTTGTGTGCATGAACATGAATGTTTGTCTTGGTCTGGGTGTTTATATGTATAATATGTATCTATTTACAAAAAGAAAAGTATATATGTATGTTTATCCATTGTCTAGTACCCATAGTACAAGCTCTGCATAGTTTGGGCTAGATGGTGTTGTGTATGTGGTAGAATATTATTATTATATTATTATTATAATAATGTTTTAATGCTGGTGGTTACAGTGGAATCGTAATGCTTTAAACAACATCACATCAGTAAGAATAGACTAACTCTTCATTCTATATAATCTAAGTCTAAGAGCAACTTGAGCATATTCATCCCTTTTTTATATTACACGCTAAGATTGAAGGCAATAAATAACATCAAGTAATACAAAGTATTTTTTAAAGCATGTTTTAAACTAATTAAGAATTTCTTTATTAATCCTTTCGGTCTAGACATCAACAAGGCCTTTTGAAAACTTCGTACAAGCCTCTCTTGATAAAACTCGTAAAACTACTTGAATTATTGTCAAGCAAGTAAAGGATAAATTCAACCTACTTTATTTATATAACACATACTTTCCAAGTCATTGGCTAGCAATTCAATTAAATCAAAACATACGAGCGTTTCTCGATTTTATATCCCTTTTAAATTGTGTGGAGCTTCGTGCACATAGTAGTAAAAATGGATGCCCAATCTCAGGAAGTACATACTTAAAGCTGAAAGTAACACATTCAATGCGAGATCTCTGAATTCCTTTTTAAATTGCCGCTACGATCGTAGAGAAACATCGGATGTGTCAATTGCTTTCTTCCCGTGTAGAAGTCTAGTAACGGAAGCAGGCTTTGTGTTGCTCGTACGAAGAGTCGTAGCTACCTGTAAGCTGTTAATAATAGCGTTCGTTATACGCCTTTGTGTGACATTTGAGCAACTAGTGTTCTTTCTTTAGACTTAGTCTTTTATTTAAGCGGTTTATTTTTAACTTATTATACGCTGGTATTTATTATCTTCCTTGCTTTTACGTAAATAATTATCATTGTACGCGGTACTTTTACCGATAATTTTCAAAAGTAATATCCTTTTTATATGTTTATTCACAAGTAACAACTACAAAATTTTGAATACATGGCATACATAGTCACTTAGATCATTTCTCATTCGATCATTTATTAACGTGACGTTAGAGATGTCAGTCATCTCAAAGGTTTCAATTGAGAAATGATCAAAAAATAAATAAAATCGAATAACATATCCTTGGATTCAAAGCTTTGAATACTAAAATATACATACATACGTATGTACCAAAAGTTAATATTTTAACGATATTTACTGATTCATATGGTGGTACCGATTTAATTCAATGTTGCAAAACACATCCAAGAATTATTTAAAAAAAATCATTCATCAATCATATAATACGGTTATACAAGCCCTACGTTTTACCCACAAACATCACGTATACATCACATATCACAATACTTTTGACCTTAAACACAAACCAAATCAGAACTACTAAATGTTATATCAGCCCTAACTCAATTTAAGTTTACATAATTTCGGCTCACGTTGCCCCAAAAACCATGCTTCACATTTCCGTCAAGTTAATATTTGAAAAGTAAAAATCAGGTCATCATGTCAAAGTCCATGCGTAATTCAACCGCGGTGCCACCACTTTAGGAAGTCAATTTTCAAGTGTCGTAGTTTCGGGCGTGGATCGCTAATTTTAAAATTCATTCGTATCAATGCCACGCAAGCTATGCGAAGTTGGATGCATAAATTATCATAAACGCTCTTGTTCTAATGTCATTAGATACAATATTGGGTAATAGATTAAAGTTGAGGAACAGCAAAACAGTTTATAATTGTACAGAATATGGGTATTTACACAATAATAGATCATAGTTTCATGCATCAAATCTTGGCTAGTTTGACTAATGGCTATTGTACCTGACGGGTAGTATGCGCAAGTTGTTGTTGCGCTGGTTGTATGAACCATCTAAACGACCAACGCCAAAGCAAAAGAAGAAATCTAGGCATCTTTAAGTCGCAAGTTTATAGGTACCAGGCAAGCATGCCCCATAGTCAACCACATCACCACTGACTAACATCAGTGAGATTGTGTTCAAACGCAAGTCAGAAAAAGTAGCCTAAATGATTGAAACGCGCGATTAGCCTGCATATGTAGTGTGAACCAGCTACCTACTTACGACGCGTACAAGCACCATAAGATATCTGATTATTCAGCGTCTCACACTGCGTGCATATTCGTTGTTGCCCTCGAGAACCTTTTTCCTTATTTGCTTGCTCATCCGATTAGCTAACCTACAAGGGTGATGTCGATAAACGTGCATAATTTTGCGCGTCCATATTATATAGCTTACTTTATGCATGTGTATATACGTCGACAATTGATAGCCGGCATTATACAAATATAGTGTTAAAATATATGACTTACAGAAGTAACATGATCATTAATCATTTACTTAACTAGCGATAAGTTCATACGAACATCAGTCACGAGAGATCGAGATTAGATTTTTTATTAAGAACTTAAAGCGAAAACGGAATTTATAGAAAATAATACTTTTAATCCTATATTAAATTCGGGACGTTCAGCGGGGAATATTTTATTTTAATAAAGCTAGGTCAAGGAGAATGTCAAAGCAAGATGTCCTTCAAAATAATGTATCCGTATTTAATATCACAGAGCTGACAGGAGATTAGGTGTTCAAAGTATTTTGTGAAACGATCAAAGAGAATTTTGTGGAACTAATCTAATCTAGAACGAATATATTATCATAATACATGAGAACGGGTATATTATGTGAGAAAGCGTTTGTTTGAGGGTTTATACATACAGGCTGTCCCAGAATATGTGAATCAAATTGTAACGGGCGATTCCTTAGGTGAGGACCTTGCGAATGTGATAAATAAAAAAATTAATAAATTATGTTGTGTTGTTGGTCAAACTTACAAAATTATCTTTAATGCAAAAAAAGTACATCAAAATAATGCTGCGATTTTAAAACTAGATCAATTTAAAAACAAAATCGTTTGTAGTTTGATGAATCAATCCTTCACAAATAATAATAGTAAAAATAATATAAAAATGTAGTTAAAAGTCTGCAACGTCGTACTTTTTTTAAAACTTAGTTTTTTTTATTTTTACTCGAAGGTCAAGGTTTTATTTTATTTAGTGCATTTGTAAGGTCCTTAACTAAGGAACCTCCCGTTACAATTTGATTCACATATTCTGGGACAACCTGTATATGCTAGTCAGCATATAAAATAAATAATAAAAATAAAAATAAAATAAAAATCATTTATATGTATAAACTGCTGATTTACCGAATAGTTCAGTAATGTAGTCACATAACTGAACTATTCGGTAAATCAGCTACCCGTGCTAAGAGTGTAAGAAATCTTTAAATTTTATTACAATTAAGAGGCGTACCTAACATAACAGACATATTAGAAAATGTATTCTTCGCGGACATTTGTGACCGACAGGGCGTTGAATGTGCTAAGCACTTAAAGAAACGTCTGAGGTTAATATTACAGACAAACACTTCAACTTTATTTATGTATATATATATGACCCAAGGAATAGAGAAACACGAAGAATATTTGCTGCGTAGATGGCCAGTCTCCGTTAAGATTGGCCGCCGTGACCGAAATTCGGTCTGGAGGACAACATATATATTATAAAAAATATAACGCTATACAATCCATAAAATGTAGTTTAGTTTCAACGTATTTGGGAAGTATATACCAACTCTAGTATATTTATTTACGTTTTTATGCAGTAAAATGCAAATTATGGTATGTGACTGCAAAGTGCCAACACACACCTTTACTTCCTTTTTAATGTATCACGTTACATGTATAAGTACCATTTGTAACTATTTATATGATACTTAAACACTATACTTGACTGCACGGATGTATTAAGGGTCGCCTCGCCGCTGCCACTGCGCCGAGTGTTGTGAGTTCGAATCCCACATGAGACAAGAATTTGTGTGTTCCACAAATGGTTGTTCCGAGTCTGGGCATTCCGTTGTTTGAATGATTGTAAAGTCCCCCGCGACAGGAATTATTCGTAGTGCGGAAGATGTCCTAAAAGATAAAGATGCTGTCACTACCCATTCTTGACGTTATGATTCTGTTAACTTATAAATTACGTTAATTATGTAACTGAAGTTAAGCTCTCTTGAATTTTCTGAAGTAATATATTAATAATTATTAAGGTCCTCATTAGTATGACGAAGTAGGCATCTCGTTCAAACTTTCTTGTATTTCCCTAATTTGCCATTATAAGGAAGGAAGCTAATAAGTTACGAATTTATCAAACCTGCCATAAAAAATCACTACGAGTATAGGTATTAACTTACTGTAATTATCTTGTTAAAGAAAAAACCTTCAAGGATTTTATTAGTTGAGTGGCGCTATATTCGTCGTTTGGTATAATAATTAGAGTAAAAAGATATTTTATTTTGTTTAATATTAGTTAGTGATTTTATTGACAAGTGATTTTATTGAATTTGTATTTCTATTAAACCACTGCGAATTTAATAATTATTTTTTTTGTGTATATAATATATATCACTTAGTCTTATACTGGTGTTATTTTTTGTTTTATAAAACATTAACAACCAGACCAAGCCAATAGTTAAAAACAATAGTAATATATAGTTCTATTATTAAATACAGAAGAGCTTTTCAATAAATTAGTTTATCCAAGCCGCGTTTATATCCCACTTCCAGACTGTATGAAGAAGCCCAAGTGCTGACTGTACGCCAATTATATATGAGGCAGACTGTCCTTCTAAAGCACTCTACTATATCTGAGGAAAGAAAAAAGCACCTAGCCCTGTCTAGAAGGAAATACGCCATATGTGAGCCTATTACAGTAAGCACCAATTTTGCACAGAGGTTTTTCATGTTTAGAGGAGGAATGTTATATAATATAGTAAATAAAATGTCTGCTATTGCAAATTGCACTAAGTCAGAATGTAAGCAAAAGGTAAATAAACTACTATCAAATCTAAATTATCTTGAAACCGAAAATATCCTTGATGTCATAACATAGTAATACTTGTTTAACTATTATCTGTTATTTACTACTTATGTACTTTATTAAATAAATTAATTTATTATATAAAATATATATTTTAGTATGTACGTATTGATTTATATATGTAAATCATATACCTATCGTCCACACAAACACACACTCACACACACACTCACACACACACACACACATACACTCACGCACACACACACACACACACACACACACACTAACACACTCAGTGTATTCACTCTCACATCATGCACATGTAATTGCTTGTCACTGTATAAAAATGAAATGGGGGCCTGGAGTTCTAAAATACAGGCCTAGGATTAGTTTAGACTCCAGATCTCCCACAAACTACAATATTGTCACATGTAATTTTCACAGTGTATAATGTAACTATAAATATTTGTAATTTGTGGAGATGAATAAACCATGTTTTTTTTTTTTTTTATAATAAATACGACCACCACCAAAATATTTTGAAATTATAAACATTGTGATATATGAATACGTACAAAAAGACAATGAAAAACAATATTACGTCATCGCACGTAACAGCTTAGACATATATCGACGTGCGAATTCAGCGCTACTTGACGTCGGTATTAACAAACGTAATCCAATGATAGCAGACACGTATACCAGTACACTTGAGAACATTGATATGTACAATATTTATGTATAAACTGGTACTTATAAAACATACAGTATGATCTGTCTGTCAGTCAGGAGACACACACATTCAAATTCTTTGTACAGCTTGTTTAAATATGATGAAAATGCATAGCATATTAAGTTTTTACCTATAAAATTGCGGTTTATGTCTTACATCTAATTTCGTGGTCGTCTAACGCTAAGCAACGTATTATATGATATTAAATGAAAACCCTTACTAATAAACTAGATTTACTTAGAATTAAGTTACAGACATCATACATACATACATAGATTCACGCCTGTTTCCCAGAGAGCCAGGCAGAAACTACGGATTTCCATTTGCTACGATCCTAAAACACTTCTCTGGCTTCGTTCACTTTCATCACATTCCTCATACACGCTCGCCGGTTTAAGGACCTAAACCTAACAGATGTCATATTCTAGATATTTTATGATATTTTAATGGTTTATACATTTTATTTCAAAGTACTGGCTTTCGCTTAAAAGTAATACTATTTCAGATTCATTTATATATTAAGAATATAAGAGATTGAGTTCTTCTACACGTCATCTTCTTTATATACTTATACTAGCTGTCCCGACAGACGTCCTGTACACAGGGGAAAAAAAACTCCAAATCTAAATCACCCTCGAATCCACATGAACACACACAAGTTTTTTTATCAAAATCGGTTCAGTCGGTTAGGAGGAGTTCAGTGACATACACACGTACAGTAGAATTATACATATATATAAAGATGTAGAGTAGAAGATCTATACAGTTCAACACCCTTACTTAGAAGAAATCTAAGTAAGGGTTACTTAGATTTTAGCTAGTAACCACAAGATAAGTCAATGTTTGCATGAGATCATATTTCAAACAAGGCAAGAGCGTTCCCCTCTAAGTCTCGGTGCTTAAAACTATATTTTATTGAATGTATAAGTAAGCTGGCATATAGATACTATGTTTTTATGATCTCAATCGTTGTTGTAACATGACGTCGCCTTTAAAGTAGGGTTCTGTCAGTCATCCTCTATCCATATTACTTATTTATGTAAAGGAAATACTTGTTTAAATATTAATATATCCTAGATTAAGTTTAAATTTATCACCCAGTTTAATACTAGGTTATATATATACAACATGTAACATAATAAACGCAAATCCTGAAAGGAGTTTGTTCAAAATCAGCTACCGAATCAATTCAACCAATTTTTAATATAAATAATTTTTTATCCCTAAAATAATTAAAACGAATTAAATTATAGTCACTCATTTATTAAACAGCTGAAGTAAACGGAAATGTATTATAATTCAAGGCAATAAGGTTTTTGATGCAATAGAGGCAATAATGTTAGATTTATTTTAATATACCCATACTGTCCGCGCACAACAAGGAGAACTGATTCGTTAAATTAAAATATTTAAGTACATAAAAGTAACATTTTAATTATTATATTATTATTATGATTTAATAATCTAATTGGGGTGTTTGAGGTTGTGCGTTATAACTGTGACATGTTGTATATACATACATATATTGACGTTCCCGCGGTATAAATACTTTATGGTTGTGTCTATGAATTATTATGTTATTTTTGTTACCATTTGGTCTAAGTCTAATTCTCATATGTGGCGCACTTTATAGCATTTTTAATAAATTCAACAGGATCATGTTTGTATCTAGGCAGAGATGCCTTTTCTACATTTACTTAGCTATATTTAAGTCCCACGTAAAAGAGAACGAGCCAATCTATAGGTTGAATATAGAGCCAGTTTTCTTACTCATATATAAAGTACCATTGACGAGTATATTCGATAGACAAAGCCGCTCACAGAAGCTAGTATGCTCACATAATAGGCACGAGTAAAGCAATCTACACATTCTCCGTTCCTCCTCTTTGATGTTGTAACAGGTGCCAGTGAAGCCTCGCACGCGATAAGATTTTTTGATTACATATCACGAAGATACGCCAACGCGTACATATATCTTATGTATAATAATATATTATATATGCAATAACCGTTGAGTGGCTTTTTGGATAAATGCGAATTTCTCAGTAGATCGGTTGCCTTTTCGCTGCGGAAACGTACCGCGGAATATTTTGAGTTTATCAAAAGAGACGACGGTTCATGAGTATTAAGGGTATGAATTTTTATATTTATTCGCTCCCCGTATGGTAAGCGATGATATTGGGTAAGTTCGGTATATATGTCTCATGATTTGACTTAATATAACCTCACGACTGTATAATTATAGTTGAAGAGTTAGGTCCATCGTTACAGGATTATCGCAGTACAGATCAGTTTTTTATAATAGTTTCTCAGAATATAGTTGCCAATCAGGCATAGTTAAAATCTTCACACTATATTACTGAGATCCAACCACGCACTAATCGAGGCAATACATAAAATATTTCAAGGTTTCGCGAACTACAATAGTTTTCTTTGTTTTCCTCTTCCAGTATGTTTTGAGAAACCATAAGTAACCAAAGTCTTTAATAATATTTTTTTAACGTGGGGGATTGCTTGGCGCATACCTCTTCGCGGGGCGACGCCGAGGATATGTCCGACTTACTGGGGAAAGATGGTGAGCGACATCCTGGTAATACCGACTAAACCTACCACGGTGTTCCTCGGCATGACCGCTATCGGCGAGGCCGCGCGAATCGCTTTCACATGCAATCGTGACCCCGCCGAGGTTTTGGCCCGGCGTATAAAACGGCAGGCCTACACAAATAGACCTGCCCTCTAGGCACCACTAATTTTATCCCTACTTTTTTATCCCTACGGACACACGATACAGAGGCGCGCGTGAGAACACGCACGCCGCCTCCTGGACCTAGTGCTGATCGGGTGACGGGCAGGCCCACGAAGCCCACCACCCCTCAGGGTGGCTGGAGGTCGCCTCGCGCCCTCTAGCGCCCGGCTCTGCGGTTGGGGAGAGGATTTAAGCGTTTCCTCTCCCGCTCCGACGCCTCCTTAATGGAAATCACATCCACAGAGAAGGAGGTGACGACGTTCCATGACCTGTCACTTCGGACCATAGACTGAACTACGGCCAGGAGCGAGAGGGCATTCAATCCGACTGTCGCGATCAACTCACGGCGCTGCGATGCCCAGGCGGGGCAATCCGCCAAAGTGTGCAGCGCCGTGTCCACAACAACGTCGCGGCAATCACCACAGTGGTGATAACAGGGCCTCTCTTGCAGGGCTATGCAACACAGGAACTAGCCAAAACAGCCATGGCCAGTAATAACTGGCTAGGTAATGACCTGCGTCAGCCAGAAGGTTAGGGCGCCATGCCGCCTCTCCAGTCACTCCTTAAACACAGGACTTACCGCCACAATCTTGGCGTGCTCGAAAGTCTTTAATAATATGCTCAACTAAATGGAATGAACACAGCAAAATGCCAAGTTATACTACTTGTACCACCCATACAGTCCATATGCATACATATATTTTTTTATAAATATCCAAAAAACAAAAAGTTCTATACAAAATACAAGGCAAAATTTACGAAATCAACAGCTAACGAGTTGACGTAATTACAGCGATGCTTCGAGACTGATACAGAAAAAACAAGTTTGAGTATTTGTTACAAACAAGTCGACGACAGAAAGCGGTTACGTTGAGAAATCTAATTTCACTTGACAAAGGCAAACCTATTAACGTAGAGAAAGTAAATCAATCGAATCTCGTTTTTCCAAACGAAACCTCCGCTTTGAGGACCTCTACAACTTTCAATTAGCCTCTTGACACAAACAAGTTTTAATTTTTAATTGGGTTTCGAATATACTCGGGGCAATATCGGAGATAAATACATATCTTGAACAACGTAGCTCACCTTCATAAAGTTGCCTTTATTAAATAGCCACTTTTACTCTTAACATAGATAGGACTGTTTTAACTCAATGGACAACTAGTGAAATTATGTAGATACCTTCCGAACGATTTCGGCCACGTCTACTGCTTCATCACCTTGAAAAAAGTCGTTGTTGATGTGCTCTCAAGTGACAGCTGTAACCAATCTTAAGAGATAAGATTTGCATACATTGCGGCAAGTGCCACATAAAAGTCACATGACTGTTCCAATATCAGGCCATAAGGTAAATCCTAGGATTATCAAAATTTCCCATAACATTACCAGGTTTAAACAAAGCAACGATGTAGAGAATATACTATTTCATCATTGCTAGCCTTAAAATTACGCGTATTTTACTATACTTATAAGACAGAAATGTACTATATAATGTTAATATAAAAAAAATACAGAAAATAATTTTGTAATACAAAACATGTACATTACCCGCCTAACATTATTCGTAAATTACTAAAATGAAATACTCAGGCTGTGACATGATTAAAACTTTTTATTATAACGCGCTAGTTATTAACAGTACCATCGAACATTTTAGTTTGTAACCATAATTTCACTTTATTTCTTGCAACATAATAAGGTTTCGTTGTGTAGGAAGTTGAGTAATGCGTGCTCACAGCCATTATGAACAGCGTGATAAAATATATTTTGAATATTTTACCTACAATGCACGTGAGATATTAATTTTTACGACATACTTAAATTCTCGTGTAAAACGCACACAAAATACACCCTCTACGGAACCTCTACGCCGTACGTAGCTGCAGTTCGTAGCTAATAGAGATGTATTTTATGTTATTGTTTCACGTAGCTGTATAATTATTATGCTGTGGCCTTATAAATTTAAATATGTGTGTTTGCTTCGTTAGCGGTGTTTCTATTAAAGCATGTACCTATCCCTGGGTATAATTTGACTATGTGAGGTTGACAATTAACGGAGTTCGTAGTATGTATATTGTTCAATAAAATATTTGAGTTATATCTATAATTAATAAAATAAAACGTATATATCCGTAACGTATAATAAATAAAAACGCTGTATGCCTAGGTATATGAAAAATTTAATTATATATGCGTTTCTTCGTTTGATATATTGTTAATTATTACTTATCAATAACTAATTTCCATTTACCTAATGTTCGATCCGAAATGTGCATAAATAAATTATAAAAATGTATTTAACATAAAGGAAATTGTAAAATCAAGGTATGTTACAATTTCCTTTATGTTAAATATATAATATATAATAATAATTATTATATTATTACAATTTCCTTTATGTTAAATATATAATATATAATAATAATTATTATATTATTACAATTTCCTTTATGTTAAATATATAATATATAATAATTATTATTATATATTATATATTTAACATAAAGGAAATTGTAACATACCTTGATTTTTAAAACAAACAAGACACAGACAGTTTCCTTATAGGAGTCTAAGCAGCCACAGTTGTGAGACTGTGGGAACTTATACTCTCACCCTTAAGAAAAGGGTATGTAGAGAGTAATGTATTACATACGCATGAAGCTAGCTATGGTTATAGGTCTTCGTAAAAGGCTCGAAACTATTACCGTCCCGGTAGTAGGTTCTGGTTGTGTTAACAGAAAATCTCAATAACTGCTATGCCTGACTCAGCAATTGAACCATGATATTATACACAAATTGTTCACTGTAAAGCTACAATTAAATTCATAAATCTCCATTTATTAAATAAGTAACCCAACTACCAAATCCGAAGAATTAATAGTAGGTATAAACCACGTACTGTGTTCGAAAATAAATGAATCAAATCACAGTAATAAGTGTAACAAAATACAGTAAAGTACAATTCACACCGAATGGCGCGCATCGGGGCGCGCCGGAGAGGTTTTTGCAATGCGGTGAGGTAAATTAAATACCCCATACAGTAGTTAAAAGCCATATATTTTGTATGAAATTTATCTTGTTATGTTTGATGGCATATGCAGTCTGCCGAAACCTGGCCGAAATACATGCGTATTCGATATGAGTTGGTCAGCACAGTGTTCATGTTTTGGAATGCATTTACTAACTCATGAATGCCGTTAAGTCTGATCTGCTTCGTAATGCTATAGCATCACGCGCCTGGGTGCTGTAGCCGTCATGACCACATCAATGCGAAAATAAACTAACTGATCACAATTTAGAAGCGTTATGAGTGTCACATAAGATGTAAGATGTCGCTGACTGGCTCCGCGTGCATATTTCAGTACGCAGTCACCAGTGCATGACTGCCGTAACGTTTGATCTGCTTCATGAGGCTACAGCCACGTACCCATGTATGTTGTAGTCAGCCAAACTAGGTCAACATAAAAATTATAAAACTAACTGTTTGCATTGCATTTAGCAGCGCTGCAATGCAAACAGTTTCTTATAAGACCTAGAAGTACGCCGGTGTATGTGCCCTGAATCCCTCGCATATCACTTTCAGCTTTACACTGAACAGGCAGTTACAAGTGAAAACGTCATAGGAATGACGTTTTGACTTGTAACTGTTCCACTAGAAACTATTATTGTGTCGAGAGGATTTTCGAACGTATAACTAATGTAGGCAAAGTATACCTTAAATCGTAAATACTGACCTGTAACTGTTCTCTGCTTTTTCCATAGTTTAGACTTTAACTGTCTTCTATAATATTAACTAAACTATGACCAAGTTGAGAATCTTTTGATAGTTGTGCAATAACACTTAACTAGTATACATGCTAAGACACACACACAGACACACACACACACACATACAGACAAAATAAACGGCCTAATATAACATATTATTTATATACTTATTTCAAACTATTATAAATTGCTATTAAGCCAACTTTTAAATGTGTTTGTTTATGTTTTTTTCTTTTTTTAACTTTTAATTTAAAATTTTTCATACTTAATATTTAATTTGGTATCACAACTTGTTTTATGTAATGACCAAATATATGTATTAGACTTAAATAGTGGGGAAGGCACTGTTTCCTGGGATACAGGCTACAACCTAGTCCAGGAGGCAGAGCACACTTTAATTTTGTACTTATTTGGTGGCTAATAAATCTATTATTATTATTATTATAATAGCTAAAAAGACATAATCATAATGCAAGAGACTCGTTTTCATTACGTTCTATTATGTCAGGTAAGCCACTCATCATATAAATAACATTATTGTCGGACAAAATTCAAAGTAAAACAAATTATACGTCCGTTTAGTTACAATCTCCGTAATAAACGTGACTGGTTCCTTCTTAGGGTCTCCTCCATATACATATAAATTATGCGGTCTAGTACCTCTAGAAAGGTAGGAGGGACCCATTAAAACCAATTTATCTTTCCTTGATTTATTGAGGGTCTCCTTAATTAAATGGACGCCAAAATATTGGTGCGACCTCCCTAAACGAATTATACGAAATGTGAGAACTGAGAACTTCATAGTAGTGAAATTTACGCGATTAACATCTATATTCACATTGTGGTAAGATTTATAATCGCGTGCACGGTTATGTGTGCAGTTCACGCTAATGAGGAAGTTTTACGTGAGTAACAATGACATTTAAACTTAATGATTGTGTGAGTAAATACGTGAAACAGGCGGGTAGGATTTAATTTGACTATTTACTCAACTTAGTGGTTTAAATTGACGTTGATATTGTGGGGTTGTATCAACATAATGGAGTAGTCGACACTGCTGTTTATATACTAAGTGTAAGCATTAAAACAGGTGAAATATCATCATTTGCCGAGACTTTTCGTTTCAATATATGTATTTTGTACTAGTTTTCTTACAACTTCTTTCGTGTTCTCTTGGGATCACATTACTTCGGCATATAGGTATTATGGCCTAGATATACTATGTCCTAGAGTAACATATAGAATTTTATCGCAACATAATTTTATATACATAGTATATCAGTGTGTCAGATTGCATCCAATTCCGTTCAACAGTTTCTCTTAATAGAGTAATAAACATACAAAAACGTTCATATTTATATTCCTAGATTTTGTCCGCGAGTTTGCTCACGTAAATGTAGGTTAGGTTAGTAAAAATACTTTTTTCTAGATGACAGGTACTCTATGACTTTTTCTGTATTCCTGACAACGTGAATACAACATTTAATGATGATCGGTTGAATCGTTAGGGCGTGAAAGCGTAACAAACAAACGAACTTACATTCGCATTTATAATATTAGTTCAGATTAGTATGATAACATAAATAAACGATTTGTTTAAAAATACTTATTTAAATAACAAATGAAGCTTGACATACCATGAAACATGGTAGATAGTAATGATATATACGAATATATCATTAATATCTACCATGTTTTAACCAACTTTATTGCGATTCGTTTAACTTAATAAACACCGACATGAACTTCGTGTATTTATTCTAGAAGTTAGGACTTCTTGAGTTTGTAGAAATGTGTAAACATATGTACTTTAGTTGACTGCTCTACAACTTTATCAGAACGTGTAACGTATTTCAATGAAATAAAACTCAGACACACATTGTTTATTGTATATGAATATCAAATTATTATTATTTTTTTATCTATATGGCTTAATGTACCTTTAAAAACTGTATTCATAAACTAAATAAAAAAAAGGTTTCCAATAAAAATCAAAGTGGTAAACAATCATACAGATCACTAGATATTAAGCAGTCACCTTAGGCTATGATTGCTTACAATGCCACGAGTATCACTCGCATCTCATAGGTTATTAATTTTCCTACGGGTACCCTTTAGGGAAAACCTATGGTATGCAACAAAAATAATGAGATCGGTCTACCCCGTATGTAAACGTTAGGAACTTTAAATTACCAAATGAAACGTAGTAACCCTTCCACTACTGACTCACTATCTTACCAACCCCTCATTGTGGCCAAGACATCTTATCCATCTTTGATCAGTCGTGTGAGTCTGCTTGACGGTAGTGAGTTATCTATCCTCATCATGGACATCCCGTCTACTCTCTGCCTGTTACCTTAGGACGCATGGTGCAGGCATCCCGAATTTATCTATGTTTTTATTTATTCATCACACAGTATATGGTAGGCTAGAACCTTAGGGTATTAGGGCCGAATAGATACTTTAGGGATCCGTAGATTCTTGTCATAAAATTTTGCACATATAGTCCTTTACTACTAAGGTAACGACTGTACAACTACACTTATAGCATTTTCCTTAATACTATCACTTTAAATTAGATGTTTTTATTATTATTATGATTGTATAATATTTATAACGCGCAACAAATCTATGTAATGGGACCATAGATCAACTCTATAGTGGGGCCCTGGTGACCTGTAACACAGGTATCCTGATACGACAAAATTCAACATGTACCTTGTTACCAGGCCATGTACCTCCTATGTGTAATTTTGTAATTTTGTGGAGAGAAAATAAATTAATTATTATTATTATTATTATTATAGCTGCAACAGGACGGTACTGCCCAGACCAGTCGCCTTATATTAATTCCTATCAAAATTATTGGCGCGGCGGAACCGTTATTAACATTTAGAAAAGAGCAAATTAATATGTCCTGTTATAACATTAATTATACGTATCAAGCATATTAGGTATTGTATGCCCGTGGGGCAAGCCCGACAAAGTCCCTTGTCATAATAATTGTGTACTATTCGCAAACAGCGTCGGTTATGTTTATATCGCATGGGATAGATCGTGTGCTTATTAAACATTTTAGAGTTTAGTTTAGTCGTATACAACGTTTCTCTGACTATCAAATTAATGCGCATATCGATTGCTCTTGCTGGAGCGATGGAAAAGGTAACCTATGCGGTTAAGTGTTGCTTATAATGTTTTCTAAATTTTGTTTTATCTGCCAAACTACATTTGGCTAGTATAATAGACTATCGAGTTCATCTTATACAAGAGGCCTCAAGAAGTGCTGTGGATCAGTTTACAAATAATAGTGTAGTAGAACTTAACGTGAATGGATGATTTGTCCATGTGGTAAAAGTCAACTGTGCTGGTAATAGCGTAATTAACTTTCGCCAAATAATTATTGGACGCAAGTACCTAATTATATATAACCTAAACCTAAAGACAAAGAAAAACAGTTCAGTGCCATTTTCTGCTCTGCTTGTTACCCCAAGTTATTTTTTTTTAATTTAGTTCTAGCTTTTGTCCGCGGCTTCGGTCGCGAAAAGTAGATTAGGTTAGGTTAGGTTACGATTAAGTTCCCCCCCATTGGATGAGAGAAGGAACAACCCCAGGTTTTTTAGTGGGTATACCAGCACTTTATGTTGGGAGTCCCACAGACCTACGCCGGTGCCGTCCCCTAGCCGGCGGGCAGTGCACCACGCATTTTTCCTGGGAACCAAAAAAAAAAATATGTTACGGTATAAAATATAGCCTATGTTACTCGGTGATAGCAAAGCTTTCTAATGGTGAAAGAATGTTTAAAATCAGTTAAGTAGATTTTGAGTTAAATCATTACAAACAAACAAATAAACATACAAGCAAAAATTCAAACCTTTCCTCTTTATAATATTATTATAGATATTGACAATCTTTAGCTCATTAGTTTACTTTTCCTCTTTAAACTTTCTATAGTAATTATAGTCATATTTTGACCACTGGGCGAACACTAGTAATTTATGGATTTCTTTTCTAATAAAATACGACTCCAATCCTACCATTTTTCACTTTACTGACAGTGTTTCCTTAAACATTTACGTCGTAAATATTCAACAGCTGTTTTTATCCCAACTTAACGTAAACGAATTGCCGGAATTCAAAATTAATTAAATATTTGAATAACCCGTTTCCGTTAATTAACCGTTTTATATTTTACGGCCTTTGTTATAATCATAAACATAGGGTGAGAATTAAACCAAATTGCGCAATAAAAATACTCCACACCAAATCATTGCTTGCCTCATTTATGTTATAGAACATATATAAGTTTATAAAGGAAAAGATGAAGAAATCGAACATAATATGTTTAGGAGACTATTTCTTAAGGCACTTATGTATAAGTTGCTTCTGATTTTTCGGACACATTATCATCCAATATGCCTAACACTTTCAGTGATATTTCTCAAACTGACCAACACTAAAATTAAATTCTATATGATACCCATACAGAATCAATTAAGCTCAAATTCATAATTCCACCACTCAAGCAAATAACGAAGTAGCAATTTTAAAAGTATGATTAAATAGCACCTGTAAACAAAAAAATCATTATAATTTTCGGACGCCATTATTTCAAAACGAGAAATAAAATATAATCACCTTAAAAGCTTTCATCAATTTGAAGGAAACAAGACGTTCACAAAATCGCTGAATGACCCGAAAAAGGTATAATAAGTCAAAATATAAGCGCATCATAACACCCTCGTTAAATAGGGAAGAAAAAATGAACAAGCGGGGAAATATTTTATGCTATTACTCAAAACGTTGCTCTATTATTTATTCACCATGGTCGATTTATATAAAAGTGGGAACAAAGTAAAAATGTTTATCGCCTTTGTCTAATTCTTGACAAGGAGAAGAGTGGATAATCTCTACTCAGCTGAAGTATTATTATTATTATTTATTAATAAAACCCGTTTAAGATACAATTCTAACGATAACAATGTCGTACAGGGCAAAAATATAAACGATTTGAAAAAGAAATAATTAATGGAAAGAAAATAATGTAGGGTCACATCTGTTCAAAGACTTGGGTAGGAATATGTAACCCTTAGCGATGTTTCACTACAGTGCAACAGGAAGCGAGCAAATGTGGTCTAACTAACACAGTTTAAGCTGCCGTTCTGTCAATGAAATTATATTTTCGTCATCTGTAGAAACGTGTATTTTCCAGCCAGAGAAAATCCTGTAGCGCTTGTAAGCTGTGTGCTAGGCACGGGCCTCGCCTCTGTATGAGAAGGATTAGGCCATAGGCAACAACGCTGGCCCAGTGCGGGTTGGCAGACTGCACTCATCTTTAAGAACATTATATGGAAATTTCAGCCATGAAGGTTTCCTAAAGCCAGAGATCTGTGATCGAACTCAAGACCTCTGCGTGGAAGTCCAATGGTTTACCATTACTCAATCAAAAAATTAATATCACTAAAACAACACAACCTGTTTTTACTGCACACGTTTTGTAAGACTAAATATTATATATCATTTGCTTCCACAGGTTATCTTGCTTAGTTATTATATAAGGTTGCCCATTTCTCACCTGCAATGACTCTGCTTTCCGGCTTAGCAACGTGTACTCGTGTTATCGTTGTGATTGTTCTTTCACTAAAGACAAACACGAATAAATTTTATTTATTTCAGTCTGAACTATTCAAATTATAGTTGAAATCTAAAACTAAATGTTGAAAACAAAATTTGAAAATAGCTTTAGGAATCGACAATAATTTATATGTAATTTCAATCGTAATATCACTAGGGTTCGAAGTTTTATTGAATACCAGCTGACCCACGCAACTTTATCTGCTTCACA
Source organism: Catocala fraxini (assembly GCA_930367265.1). Lineage (NCBI taxonomy): Eukaryota > Metazoa > Arthropoda > Insecta > Lepidoptera > Erebidae > Catocala > Catocala fraxini. Next base: position 17,747,971 of record OV884038.1, read on the forward strand.
TAAGAGATATTTTTACGTTTTTGCAAATTTTTTTATTGATGCTCTGCTCCTATTGGTCCTAGCGTGAAATTATATAGCCTATAGCCTTCCTCGATAAATGGGCTATTCAACACAATAATATTTTTTTAATTCGAACAAGTTGTTCCTGAGATTTAGCACGTTCAACCAAAAAAATATACATTGAAACAAACAAACTCTTTAGCTTTATAATATTAGTATATATGTAGATAACATTAATATAATTAGTCTCACATCTATATCCCTGGACTAGTAGCTAGAGGTGTATTTCATCCACATATCCGCGTAGGTCCTACTTCGTAGGAGCAAGAAGATACATTTCCAGGCTCCGTATTGCTACTGAGATTTTCTTGCCACAGAAACGACGAAACACTTTGTCGGACCAGTGAATTGAAACTGCGACTGACATTGTTGATGATCCCCGTTTACGTTCGATTTTCCGACAAAATGCACGAAAATTTGACACATCAATACTAAATACTAGCTTTTGCCCGTGGTTCCACTCGCGTAAATGTAAGTCATTTCAATTTTCTATCCCTCGGGAACAGTATTTTTTCTAAGCGTAAAATACTTCCTACTATCCTTTTCTGTACTCCAACAACGTAAAAATAATCTGATAAAATTTTATGATGTTCGTTCGAATAGTTAAGGCGTGGAAGCGTAAAAAATAAACTTACATTAGCATTCACATATAATATTAGTTAGTGTAGTGACATTGCAATTTAGAAATAATCTTTCACATCCATTACTTGATCAGTGCCAACTATAACAAATGGCCCTTTAATATCTACTTACACAGTTGTGTTCAGTATTATGCCAAGTCTTGGCACTAGCTTATTTGAGGGCCACTATTAAATTCTCGTTACTTGCAACAGGTAGCTGATAAAGATTACTTAATGTCATCATAAGTGTACAGTCTACATCACTGCTGCATATATTGTGCGATACAATGGATGGTAGTTTTGGCGTTCGAAATATGGAACGGTTACAGGGGATATTTATTCAGTACGTTGGGTATGATTGAGTCGTTGGCTGATAAGGTATATTTAACTGCATGGATAATGTCGGTTTAAGCGTTCGCCATGCCACTGTCGGTATACGGAGTGTTGTGGATTCGATACCCATATGGGACAAATACCTATATATGTGGTGATAAGTACAGTTGTTTCAAATCTGGATGTTCTTTGTGTTCGTCATTTTAATGTATGGATCACTGTAGTATCTGTAATGGCTCGTTTAGTCACGTAGCATAGTTTTACAATTATTTCCGTGCAATTGTGAGCTCCCATTATAAATTCACGTGTCCGGTGAAGTGATATGTTCTATGAGATAATTTTCAGCAATATGAAGCCTGGAACTGTCTCCTGTAAAAGCAATAGGCTTTTCGTAGCTCTTTAAATGAGTGAGAACTTACAGTCTTTTGTTAAGGATCCCACGAAAGAAAACCCGTACTATCTTGACGGCCTCGATGGCGTAGTGGTTGGTGTAACCGACTGCAACGCCTGAGGTCGCGGGTTCGATTCCCGCACAAGTCAAACATTTGTGTGCATGAACATGGATGTTTGTCTTGGTCTGGGTGTTTCTATGTATAATATGAATGTATTTACAAAAAAAAAGCATATAATAATATGTATGTTTATCCATTGTCTAGAACCCATAGTACAAGCTCTGCTTAGTTTGGGCTAGATGGTGTTGTGTGTACGTGGTAGAAAAAGGTAGAATATTATCGTAATTTAAATATGGTGTTATTTGATTCTAATCAAACAAAACCAAATAGTATAAAGTTGAATAACATAAGTCAGTGAACGCTTTATAACATAACTCGATGATAAATAATATTTATTTTCTCTTTTTTTGTGACGCGTGTAAGTCAACTTAATAATCAATAAAGGTCGTTAACCATCAAGTCTCATGAATGCTTTAATAATAATCAATCTATATGCTTATGTTTTAATCACGTTCTAGGTACGTCTTCATTAATTAAAAGCGTAGGCCAATTAAAATTTTCATGTTAAAGTATTTAAATGTATAGCATTATCTATATATATAAAACTCTTCCGTTACTGAGTGACTGACAGACAACGCACAGCCGAAACTACTGAACGCAAGAAGCTGAAATTTGGCATGTATGTTCCTTGGAGAGTATAGGGGAGCAATAAGAGAGGATTTTTGGAAATTCGACCCTGAAAGGGGTGTAAGGGGTGAAACCCGATATTCACACGGGAACGGGACTTACGCGGGTGAAACTGCGGGAAAACTACTAGTACTCTCTGTTAATTTATTATGACGACTCGATGGCGTAGTGGTTAGTGTAACTGACTGCCACGCCTGAGGTCGCGGGTTCGATTCCCGCACAAGTCAAACATTTGTGTGCATGAACATAGATGTTTGTCTTGGTCTGGGTGTTTCTATGTATAATATGTATGTATTTACAAAAAAAAAGGTATATATGTATGTTTATCCATTGTCTAGTATCCATATTACAAGCTCTGCTTAGTTTGGGCTAGATGGTGTTGTGTGTATGTGAAAGAATGTGAAAGAATATTAATAATAAAAATAAAATATATTATTTATTTTTAAAGACAACTCCTGCACTATGAAGTAATTGTGTGAGGCGGGGGATTTTACAAACATTCTAACAACATAAAGAACACCCGAACTCGGAACAGCTATTTGTGCATCGCACAAAGTTTTGATCCGTGTGGAATCACACCCACAACATTTGGCGCAGACACGGTGGCGAGGCTACCACTGTACTTATCTGTACAATTAAAGTTTGTTGAATGTGTAATTTCGTGGTACTCTTGGTAGGTTAGGTAATAAATAATGTGGATATACTGGTATATTTAGTAAGGTTTTGCGAGCAATGACTTCAATACAGGATGTATCGCGGCTACAGTTTTTGTGTTATCTACAACGTTTCGTGTTTGTTTACTTTTTCTATTTCTTACTTTCGGCATCAGCCACGTAGTGTACGTTTTTCGAAGAACATTAATTCTTTAATGTCACCCAATGTAATCGCCAGTTTTTAAAACGTCACAGAAATTTAACAGCATCGAGTATTATCAACTAAACGTAAGTGAACTTAGAAATAAAAGCATACAGAATGTTACTTTTGTGAAGAGGAAAGACAAACAAAAATAGAGCCCTGTTCAGAGTATGCGTTTGCTTAATACCCCTCGTAAAACCACAACCATGACGAATACTGACTCTCCTACTACAAGCACAGCAACTCAAGGCGCTCTATAAGCTTCTTGATCATCACACGTGACATCTACATTAATGTAACTAATGATTATTTACTTGTGATCTCCTGGTGTTCTCCTGTCCTCTCCTATTTCTCCACTCCAGTGATTCCTCTTATTTTAATTCCTGGTAATAAGATAATATTAATAATGGCTTTAGTATTTTCAAGCGTAAAAATTATTTATTATACACTTTCAAGTGTCCGTTCACATACAGTTTCACGTTTAATCCCAAAAAACATACCTCTACGGGATTTGGACAAATGTTTTGTATACATAGCTAACTATGTTTTAAGATCTCACATAATAGGAAGTGGGCCTTGCTGTCTACACTGCGCTATTCTATACTGCGTACTGGTATTGACCAAAAAATCCAATAAAACTTTAGCCAACTCAGAGATTGTGCCTGTGCACCTCATGCGTAATAGTCGCATTCACAACCGTGTTACTATACGACACAAGCAATCATATTAATGTAATGATATTCAAATATTGTGCACAACCTGACGCCTATTTTGCATGTCAAAGACGCATCGCATTTACTATGTATAACATTGTCAATTCATTCGAGTATAATTCGAATGCTATCGTGCATGAAGATATTTTAAACATACAATTTTCTATGTTTATGAGATAATTATTATTTCAAGACCTACATGTACAAACTTAAACTAAAATACAAAACCTGCGCTGAACGGAACCACCAAACCAAAATGTCATCAATGTATGTATTTTTTAATTTACTCACAAAGCGCTAAATATATTTCGATAAATTGTATATAGGACCACCTCTGAAGTACACCAAACAAAAAGCATTATCAAAATCAATTCATAATGGGCGGAGTAATCGCGTAACAAGCATAAAAAAAAACAGTCGAATTGAGAACCTCCTCCTTTTTAGAAGCCGGTTAATGACAGACCAGATTATAAAATATTTGTAAGAAGTTGTTATAGTAGTCAAAATAATTGTAAGTAATATTTATACCAATCGACAGCAGAAACTTAATTCCTACCTATTGGTATAACAAGCGGCAAAGCTAGCAAGGCTCCGGGTAACTTATCAGCCATGTAAAGCTATAACTAAGCCGCCATCCTTGCAAATCAATTGCTCAGCGCAGTCAGTATGACGTCACGATCCTGTCAATTTACAACGCTATAGACCCGGAGCAAAAACATCAATAACAACAACCCAATTTATACATGTCAATGACTAAATCACATTATCGCCGGGCGTTCTTAAGAAGAGCCTTTTACAAAAAAATAACGTTATACTTTAGGCTTTTATCGGGAATAGATCGGCTAGAAAAAAGTGTGTCAAGTAAATCACCCTGTATATTGCGTAGAGACGTTATTGATCACTATTCGTTACTTTTAGCATGTCGAGTAGATTTATGGATACATTACGAAGGCGATAGATACACAATCATCAATATCTGGAAGTATATTGTGGTGAATCTGTAGAAAATAAATAACGAAGTGTTTACCCGTAGTCCCACTACTTTAACCCACTGATGGATCCATAGGTAATTTATTTTACCCTTAGTCCCACTGCAATAGATTAGAACCACGGGTAATATCAATGATACGACTTTTTACCCATTGTTCCACTACATTAGTGGGACCAAAGGTAATTGCAATTATCCGTACATCCACTCAAAATAGGTTAGAATCATTATAAACTCTTTGCTTTTTCCTACTTATTATGTTTTCACGTCATTGTCATTTCAATGTCATATTACGGTGTATATAAATTTAAATACGTGTAATCTGGGTCGAATAGTTATTTTTTTAAACCTAAGCTTTATGACGAAGGTTCTGTCCAAATATGTATATGTCCTATGAGACGACTTTTTATCACTGAGTACTTTCTGTCCGCATGAATCCCATAGGCGCAATAACGTATATGCATAAAAAGTATCATGTGTATTCTTTATATTTTTAAAAGCAACTCTCGCATTATGTTTAGTATCGCGCATGTGTGGATCGCGGGGGGCTTTACAAACTTTCAAACAACGGACACAAAGAATATCTAGACAACTAAACAACTATTTCTGCATTACACAATTTTTTTTCCCGTGTGATATTCGAACCGGCAACACTCGGCGTAGTGGTAGAGGCAACCACTTAAACCACTACGCCATCCGTGCAGTCAGTATTAATCCAGGTCATGTGGTATCCGTTTATTTAATTTAATAATTTAAGCATTATTGAGTTACGAACATCCAAGCATCAAAACATCTTTACAGTAGAATAGTATGATAAACATAAATACGGCCGATCTCATGGTAGACAGTAACATTATGCTAACTATATCAGGAGATCAGGTGTACTACTCTCGCATTGCTAACCCTGTAATAAAGAAGTCCCTGTACAAATGGAATAGCTTTCTAAGGGAAATCCGCATGGGGTTTTCCGTTTGTTTTCCCTTAGAGAGCCAGAAAAAAAATGTTTTGGCTACTATCTCTGATACAGCCCCATTGCTAACATTGGGATAGATACATCTTGTTAAAAAGAGGTTAAAGTTTTCAACAAAATTTACCTGTGACAAGTACGAACGTAGTACAAAACAGAATCAATATTATTAGCTTTTCATTCAAATATGAGAAACGATTCATTTGGAGGTAACCACATCAAACATCGATGTATTGAGAATTCAAAATTTCTTCACAATAGAATAAAATTGCCAATAGCGGCCCCACCGGACACACCGGCCTGCGCGCCCATGCAACCAAACCAAATTTTCGTTCAGTGTGGATGTGTCCCGGGGCTATCCAATTGCACGTTTTACCCAACTCCTCTGGTGTTCGCCACGGGCATCATGAAACTTTGAGTTTTATCTAGTACTAGACTCTGGACGCGGCTTTGCTCGCTTAAATGTAGGTTAGGTTGACAACAGTACATTTCCTGAATGAATGTCCTATGTCCTTTTCTGTTCGCCTGACAATGTGTATGCGAAATTTCACGATGATCGGTCGAGTAGCTACGGCGTGAAAGCGTAACAAACATACTCACATTTGCATTTATAATATTAGTTAGGATTTAATAAACAAAATAATTTACGTTGACAGGAGTTTTATACGGCAGAAGTACAAGCTTCGTCTAGAGATAAAACACGTGGTGTTAATAATTTAGTAGCTTAGCTCAAAATACGAAGCCTGTGAAATACTTCATTATACACAATTACCAGCTGTCCTCCGCGGTTTAACACGTACCTATATCTATTGAATTGGGCAAAATATCAAATGCAAAATGAATTTTTAAAGCCGTCTGGTAGTTCTAATGAAAAGGGTATTGAAACAAAAAATTACAAAAACTCTTCAGTTTTATTATATTAGTATAAATATATAACATCAATACTTGATTCGTGCAGTCGTCTATAGGTATCGGTTGAAACGATTTAGCACTGTCAAGTGTATTATCTATTTAACAAAAGGTAAAAGTTATGTTTCTGATGTAATGCTTAGGTCAGGCATTGCTTTGGTTCTTTTGTTAGTATCTTCTCAGTAACGCACAGATTCTGGATATATGCTCGTTAGACGCGAATGGGCTCCCATATTTGGATCCTATAAAAACAGCAGATAAAAGTAAATGTGAAAAATTGCCGCCCAAAATTAGCTAGCTACACAGGCCTAAGCGTATGTATGTATATAATGTATATTGTCGGCCTCGATGGCGTAGTGGTTAGTGTAACCGACTGCCACGCCTGAGGTCGCGTTTTCGGTTCTCGCACAAGTCAAACATTTGTGTGCATTAACATGGAAGTTTGTCTTGGTCTAAGTTATTCTATGTATAATAAAATGTCCTCCTCCAGACCGAATTTTGGCCACGGCGGCCAGTCTTAACAGAGACTGGCCATCTGCGCAGGAGATATTATAGTGCACAAGTGTGTGCGCAAACACAAGTGCACTCTCTGTTCCTTAACTCTCACGATCCGATGGGACGGCAATCCGACACGACCGGAGAGAGATCAGGCGCAGGACCAACGGCTTTACGTGCTTTCCGAGGCACGGGGGTGTCTAACACCGCCAACTTCCTAACTCCGGGCTGCTTTTGAGATTTCTTTACAGAAAAACCCAATAGCTTTTTGTTGGCCCGACCCGGGGTTCGAACCCGAGACCTCACGCACAGCAGTCGCATTCACTACCGCTACTAAGATTCTATGTATAATAAGTATGTATTTACATAAAATTAAAGTATATGTATGTTTATACATTGTCTAGTACCCATAGTACAAGCTCTGCTTAGTTTGGGCTAAATGGTGTTGTGTGTATGTGATAGAATATTGTTATTATAGAATATTATAATAAAACTACTTTTGATCAAACTACCCTCCATTGCTGTCAATAAGTAGATAATTTAATAAATATTACACAGTCGAATATATAAACTATATTTTTGCTGCGCGACCACTTACAACCACTACGCCTTCCGTGCCGTTTAACTTTATTAAAGTTTAGTATAAAATTCAACGAATAGAGATTTTTACTGCAGCTTCTGACCTTTTTATATGTTTTTATTGCTCTACTGTATATTAAGAAGACAACATCAAAAATCATACGTTAGCGGCACGTTGACTGTGCAGTCAATTTATTTTTAATTGGTGTGACGAAAAACGGCCGTTGGTGTTTATAAAAAAGATATGCTCCCGACCGGCCCGTATCCAACGTAGTGTTTTTAAAAAAAGAGTATGTGTTCCGAGTGTATTCCAAAGCTTTTACTGCCTTTTGATGGTGGCAATGCGATTTCGTGTCGATAACAGGAAAACTATTTTCCGATCTCTTGAACCTTCTCTTTGTACGCCACAAACTCGTGCCAGCCAAGAGTATCAGTGCGAGAAAGTTTAGGTATAGCCTAAACTTTCTCGCACTGATACTCTTGGCTTAGCAGTGGAAACATTTATATAAAGTGCTGATATTATTATTATCACGTTTCTTTTGTCTTATAGATTTTTTTTGAGGCGCTCATCGCCTTTTGCACTCACTAATCGATAAACGATTAGCGAGGTTAAGCAACGTTGGGTGCGGTCAGTCTATAGATGGGTGACCGCTTTGTGGTATTTTATCTGAGCGTCTCCGTGCTTCGGAGGGCACGTAAAAAGTCGGTCCCGGTTGTTGTCAAATTGACAGCAGTCGTTAAGCCATGTCAGAGGCCTACGGGCGTCTTGGACAACTCTTGACAACAGGTTGGCCACTAACCACACGAAAAGAAAGAGAAAGAAAAGAAAGAAAGATAGATATTTTTTAAATGAAGAACAATAAAAGCAATAAGCAAGACTCACTTTGGGAACTCGCGTGTTTATACTGCTAAAAGATTTAAGAGATTGCTATAGAAATCATTGTAATAATAGCTAACTATTATATTGTACCCAATACGTGGTAATGACCTAACATACCATTAGGACATATTGAATCGGTTAGGTGTTACTTGGTGTAAATCCATTGTAATAAAATAATTGGGAAGAGAGAAACCAAAGGGTGAGTGGTGGGTTTCTCTCTTTCCAATTATTATATTACGCTTACGAAGTTTAGTAGCTTTATGTCTGGTATGTTAGGTCTGATTAGCTGGCGACATTATTCCACGCATATAAATCGCACCCGTTTGAATTTAATCAGGTTAATTTTCAAGTAATCCGTCGTGAGCAAAAGTGAAGTGGAATTTAGTCACTATTTGTGCCAGAAATTGCATCATCTATTTAAACATTTTAAACCAACTAATATGGAGGGATGATTATTAGTTCAATCTGTAAATGGTTAAATTTGTTTTGTTAAAAGTTGGTACACGTATAGAACATGTTCTGAGTTTGATTGGATAATGTTTATCTCGGTATGCGTCACGAGACAAAGACTAGTTGTAAGATAAAAAATATGTCAGAGAGAGTTTTTAAACATGTAACCTGAAACTACTTCGCATGAACTATATATGAACAGAAATTATACTTTATAATGAAGATAGCACCGTGAGTAGCAAAAACGCTCGCATAAAACGATTTTTTATTCAGAAAAATACACACTAACCCACCCCAGATTACTTTGGCTTCGCAGTCTCTGTTTATCTTATTTAAAAATAATTTCTGAACGAAATGCTCTGGAACTAAATAATAAACTGAGGGAGAAGTTTATATAATGTTTATTCTTTGTACTAAGAGAACCGTTCGAAATATAAGAACGTAAGAACTACAATTTAAATTACCAACATTATATTGTTGACGAAGATCGCCATACAAAAAATAAAGGTGCTAAAAACTAAGCCTGCATGAAATGGGTATAATATAACTAGCTTCACTTACTTAAGCATATACGTTTACAATACTAACACTAAACTTTGATTATTACAACATACCAAGCATTTATATCCCAAATTGGATTAGATAGCAGAATTTACATGTTTGGGTAAACGGTTGGGAAAATGATGCTAACGATAATGGAGAGTTATCTCGAAAAAATTGCGTTTATATACTGAAGATTTTTTCGGCGAAAATAAATTACTTTTCTCACGCCTTTTGCCTTAAAAGTCTGGTTCGTTTTATGATGTTGAAGACTTGTTGAAGACTTTCTTGTACCGTGAAACATGTTTCATTCTACCGCGTTCTATGTTTAGAAATATCGGCATTGGGAGCAAATCATTGCAGCTGATGTGCAGAAGTTAATAATAATAGTTGACTCACAATTTTTTTATTATTTTTGTCAAATAGCTACTCAACTCTAAAATAAAAAAGATTTTAAAATCTACTCAAAAAAATAAAATACTACTTTTTCAAATCTGGTATTAGGGGTAATTGGTAAATGACAGAAAAAGGATGCAGGATACAAACCGTGACGTAAGCGCTATTTAAATGCATTTCAGTATCCCATCTACAGCCCCATTTTCTCTTATATCCAAATTTTAAATATTAGTTACCTCATATTGCAGCCAATTTTGATACTGCTTGCACTAAAAGATTTCTTAAGATTGCTATTTGCTCTCGTGTACAATAATGTACAAGATCAAGTATAGGCAACTACTCAATTAAATGGTCGCTGTTGAATACGTACTGCTCCGGACAAAGTCTATAGGATTTACATATGTATGTATATTCCAGTGGTAGCGGTCCCTCGCGGTTTTACTCACGTTTATAATAAGTACTACCCCGCTTTTGTGACTCGTGATGTGATGTTATCCTTCTCCCTGTCAATGGCCATAACTGCTCGCTATGCAGTTGTTCAATTTGCAATACCTTTCGAGGTATAGCTCCAATATCAAACAGTCGATATTGACTAAAGACCCGTTGACAATCCAATAGACGGTCAACTTGTTGCATCGTTATCGAAAACCGAGTGCCGTAGAAATATGCTAGATTCTCACATATAAGCAGAGATACGTAACACTAAAAGACTTTTCAAGCAGTAATGACCGCATGAGTGCACGCACATACACGCGTTCGATGGCTATCATTTGATAGCTTAGCAGGAAGTGTTTTGCTTTTTATATAGATTATAGTATTTTCTTTTATCTTCAAAACATCTCGTAAAATATGTTGTAATAAGAGTTTGAGCGATCATTTACTCAATTAACTGACTACTGGATATCAAAATTTAAACACTCGCGTCTGATATAATTGCAGTCTTCATTTACACGGAATGAAATTGAGATTGAATTTTGGCAATCGTGTGAGTCACATTTGATTATGCCTACTGAATTCCTGAGTTACGAATTTTTTGATCTTTAGGAAATATTATATAGGATTATTTCGGGTGATAGTGATTTAAAATATTATTTTAAATATTTTTAGACATCTTAGGAGCTTACCAACCTGGATATAATTAACTGATCTAGCTGCGTCTAAGGCTGAAATAAAAATCATTAAAAAAATAGATTACCTTGTACCCTAATAATAATAATAAGGAATAATTATATATATTTATATATATAATTATTCCTTATTTTAAAATTTAGTTATTTCGACTCTTGAGAACACCAATGACAATTAATACTGGCAGTCATCTAATTCTGTCATACAAGATATTTTAAGGTAACATAACATCGTCTCTTACTATAGCCACCAACAGACTGCAATGCAGAGGGTCTCGGGTTCTAACCCACGTCGCGCACCTCTGACATTCGGCACTTATATGACTTTTCGAAATTATGTGCGTATTGATTGACAATTATCGCCTGCTCCGTGCTTCGGAGAGCACGTTAAGCCGTCGGTCCCGGCTGCCATGAACATCTATGGCAGTCATTATTGGGAGAATGTCGACACAAAAGATCTCACTGGGTCGAAGTGTCGCCGGTCTGCACTGACTGGCCCCCCCATAAGATACATACATACACACTTTAGCCACACAGATAGAATAATACTCTTTAAGTCAATGTCAAAAATCATTTATTCATTTAGGTCACAAAGTAACACTTATAAATGTCAAACTTTAGTGTTAGTGAGTTTAATGAAGATGTTGAATTTAGTGATTCAAAGAGCCTGTGAGACGATATCTCCAAGAAACTTAAAAGCTATGATTATGACTGTGTAACAGAATTACACTTAATGCAATGTAAAGACATGAAAGCTTAGTGATCATGCATACAAACATACATATATGTATGTCAAGCAAACAATACTGACGATTTATATGCACGATTTACATTTGATAATAAACGTTCTTTAGCTGTGCATTGTCTGTAATACGGTATTATCTGCCTTATTTGATGACCTCGATGGCGTAGTGGTTAGTGTAACCGACTGCCACGCCTGAGGTCGCGGGTTCGATTCCCGCACAAGTCAAGCATTTGTGTGCATGAACATGGATGTTTGTCTTGGTCTGGGTGTTTCTATGTATAATATGTATGAATTTACAAAAAAAAAAAGTATATAAGTATGTTTATCCATTGTCTAGTACCCATAGTACAAGCTCTGCTTAGTTTGGGCTAGATGGTGTTGTGTGTATGTGATAGAATATTATTATTATTATTATTATTATTATTAGCGATGGGAATTAATATTTTATAAGAACCACTTTATATATAAGAAAACTTTTGGTTCTACATTTCGTTTCTACCCTTTATAAGAGGACAATATAGTCAATGCCTGAAATAAAGACACAATAGTATTGAAAACAATCTTTAGTTTTATACATAAATAACTTTATGTCTATCTCTACAAAAAGTAGGCTAATGAATATTACACCCAGATTTCGCTAACTTAGGTATTTTAGGGCCCTCGTCATAGGGAGCGAGGCTTTACCGTTTACCAGGCACAGTTACAGATACGGTGGCGGTACTGAGTATTTTGTGACAGACAAACCCAATAACACTCCGCCCAACCCGAAAATCAAATCCGAGAGTCATCAGCCGCTTACAATCTGGCTGCACCACTGAGTTACTTAAAATAATGGAAAATAACTTTTTTTTTGTATACCTAAGGGTAGTAAACGTGTATATTGGCTACCTAATTACTGATTATATTGAATGTAAATGTTGTTTCTAAGCCCTAAGAACGCTTTCAATACTACCATCAGCACTCACGCGGTGCCGACCCCTTTAAAACAATTAAACTTCTTTTACAGAGTTTACAAGGCTTACAATAATAATGAGAACATACTAATAATAGTACAAAGAATACATGATGTCATACCAGTACAAAGAAAACATGAAGTATATAAATACTTCATGTTTTCTTTGTACTGGTATGAGCAAACTATAAAATATCATACCTTTTTATTCTTTATCTTTGGTTTAAAGTTTTTTGAGTTCCATGCATATTAGTCCACGTAATAGAGTGTGTGCCTTCTGTACTGCTACTAAAATAATATACTACCAATGCACTGCACTACTAGCTAATACTTACTCCCTTAGAGGAAATATATGGTTTACCAAGAACATGGCAGAACTGTTAAATAAATGTAACAATTTTTAAACTATCTGCAGAAATGTCACAGCCTTAAAAATAACAAGCAATAAAAATAAAAATAATAATATTAGTATGGATGAGCCTTCACAAATAGTAACGGTGCAATCACTTGGGTGTCCATAATATTATTCCTCTAAAAAGACAAAGCATATCTACGTGAACTACTTCTAAAATCTTTATGTGATTAAGGTCACGTGCCCAAAATGTCGTCCCGATAACGTATCGCCGCAAATATTTTCCGCCGATTCGAATATCAAAACATTTCTGTTTCCGTACCGTAATGGAATCCGTATTGTAACGCCGTATATATATACAAATTATCCCTTCACCGCTCACAGATTGGAAAATAGAACAAAGGGGCACTTGTCAAATGTAGGCATTAGGAAACGACATTCCAAAACTGAATCATGACTAGTGATGCACGTAATTGCATGCCAATGTTATTTGAATACAAGTTCACAATGCAGTACTACTTTATATGTTCAAGGACGTGCACGCATTTATAATATTTTGTTTGTGCAGTTTATTGAACAACACAAACAAATACATATTATAAATGCGTTAAAGAAAAAGAAAGTCAATGTCAAAAATCATGTATTAATTTAGGTCACGAAGTAACACTTATGAACGTCAAAGGAGTTAGTGAGTTATCAAAATTTACATTTATGTTAGTAACTAGGTTCAGGCAAAAGGTTAATCTTATGAGTCGATATCTGCGAAGAAACGCGTGACCAAAATGGTTTAAATCGCCATTAAATTATTATTTCAGTATTTTACAACTTATTTATGTACAAGGTTTTTCACATAGATAATCTTTATTTAGTTGCCAGCAAAATGGTAATTGAATAAATGTTATTATCATATCCCACTGTGATGCACCGGCCGCTACAAATTATATGTAAACCATTTTTTCACATAGCACAGCGTGACAATTGTCTCAACTTTATTGTTTTAATAAAATTAAATATGATATCAATAACAACAATTGTACAACGTATTCCAAATTGACTTGATAGATAATAAATGTGACTCATATAATGTTGATTTTACAATATTTTGATACTACTCGGTAAATAGCTACAAAATGATTGATTATTTTTATTAAATTTTCTAACGGTAAACCTTCTATAGCTCCCAAGGTACAGGCCTGCCTAGTGGGTCAATGTAACATTGTACGTTGTATTATCATTTTGAAAATAAATAAATAACTAACTAATAAACTACGCATAAAATACGCATGTACAAAAAGGTGAATTTACACATTATTGTCATCACATATTTATCACTGTCAGGTCGGGTCGGACAGGAGAGGGGATTCAATTTATTTTGGGTTTGCACCGCGATTTCCCATGCGAGTTCGATTTTGTTTCAGAAGCACCAAATCGAATTGAAATAAACGTTTTCCAACTTTTTTTTCTGTTACAGGAAGTTTTTTAATTTGTAACTTCGGAAGCCTTGATGTATTTCGTGATGACGGATGGGATCATTTTAATATTTATTTTCATAGAGTTTTAAGTAGGTTCTTAATAGAAAATATATTTGTATATAATGACTTTTAGAAATAAGACATCGGTGCTCTAGCGATATATTAAAATGTGTATCTATTAAAGACTGATCATTATTTTGACAACTTTTCTCCTGTTCTTCTACTGTTTTGCTGTAAATATACAATGTAGCGTGCTAGCTATCGGGACAAGCACGACTTTCATAGTACGGACAGGGTATTTGTGGTTAAACCGAATTTTATTTCATGCTGACCCGATGTAACTTGTATAATTTTACATAATTTGCATTGATTTTTCATTCGCGGATAAATTTGTAGTGACCATAATAATCTTACCAGGAATAGACTAATAATTGCTGATATTGTAGAATATTTCGTAAAAATCGGATGTTCGATTTCGCCATGGTTTTTATATCAAAAACTTTTCACATGACAAGGATTAGCTAATTGTTGTGTTCTATTTAATAAGTATAATTACATTAAAATACAAGTAGGTGACGTTGTGGCTTAATCTGTCAAGTCTTAGAATACCAGATATAGTTAAAAATCTATTGTGTACTGGCCACCGGTGTGGCGCTGCAACTCAATAGGATAAAGATAAATAGTAAACCTTTAGAAAATACCACTAACTATAATAAATTAATAAATTACGTAAAAGTAATAAAAGAGGAAATTAATCACTATTGGGTACTTTTAAAAACCTATAGATGCAACCTAAACAGTTCCTGTGTACTATCAGCGAAGGTGACAGTTAATATCTTACTGTTCTACATCTACTTAAGTTACCTGGACACTTACGGTAGAGGAATACAACTTAAAATTGGCTGCGAACTGTCAATAACGAATTTTAGTTTAAGCGAATCCGCAATATCCTGCCGCTGTGCTTAACCTCTCAATACCTTTAGTCTAACTTATTTGTACACACAATAAATTCAGATTTTTATACGTTCTATTATTTTATTACAGTACACCTGTCTTCACGAGAACCTGTTTCACTATCTTTGTGAAGAAAACGGAGGAGCGGTCACGCTACCAGCCGCCAGAGGAGATGATGCATGGAAGGTTTACTTCAACGAGATACCTGAAGAAATTGTCGACGAATTCGCCATGAGATACGGAATTGAAGCTATCTATCAAGCTATGACGTAAGTGTTTGTATTTTACTTTACATTTATTATAAGTTGTCCTAAATTTTTATTATAAGTTCCTAATATGAGCTTAGCTAACAAGAATAATAATAATGTCGTCCAGGCCGAATTTTGGTCACGGCGGCCAATCTTAGCAGAGACTGGCCATCTGCGCTGGAGATATTATAGTGCACAAGTGTGTGTGCAAACACAAGTGCACTCTCTGTTCCCTAACTCTCATGATCCGATGGACGGTAATCCGACACGACCGGAGAGAGATCAGGCGCAGGACCAATGGCTTTTCGTGCTTTGCGAGGCACGGGGGTGTCTAACACCGCCATCTTCCTAACTCCGGGCTGCTATTGAGATTTCTTAACAGAAAACCCAATAATTTTGTCTTGGCCCGACCCGGGATTCGAACCCGAGACTTCATGCACAGCAGTTACATTCACTACTGCTGCGCCACGGAGGCAGTTTAGCTAACAAGAATACTAGTAATTCATAACTCAAATTTCTAATTTATAAAACAACGAAAGCAATTTCTATTCTTTAGGTTAACCATTGCACAGACAGCTTTATTGAATAACCTATAAAAAGAACTATATCAGCTAATCAAAAATGCAAACATAGTGGTGAATGTCAGCTATTTTAGAATACGACTAGACAATCTACTTTAAATAAAAATTATAATTGCTATTAGGCCGCATACGCTGCGGTTAAGGACGCGTAATTTAATCTTGAAATTCATGAGATAATCGCAAGTTTCAATTCCAACCGCAGAACTTGCGATCATCTCTAACTTGATTCATGACCGTAGCCTCTGTAGGCAAACGTGAGAAGTCTAGACCCACGTAATGAATTACACTACACGGTGCGAGGAAGTGAAAACTTTAAGTTATATTTGACACAAAGAAATGAAAATGCTTTATCATAATGTAGTACCTAACTATATTTTTTCTTAAATTCAATTGAGATTTGAATATTATAATAATCATATTAGCCCTGTATTACACTGTCCCACTGCTGGGTACGGGTCCCTTCTTACTGCGAGAAGGGTTAGGCAATAGTCCACCACGCTGGCTCAGTGCAGTGGCAGACTTCACATATTTTCAAGAGCATTATGGAGAACTCTCAGATCTCCAAGTTTTTCTCACGCTGATTTCCGTCACCATTAAATCGAACGATAATTAAATATTTAATACGTACATACATAACTTCGAAAAGTGCGTGCCTTGGGATCGAACTCGAGCTCTCTGCGTGGCAGTCTAACGGTCTCCTATTAAGCTATTGCTGCCATTGATATGAATATCTAAAATATTTCACGATTGACAAAAGTTTTACCATTCTTATAATTATGTACAATTTAATCAGTACATCTATTTCAGTCAACATAACATTCTTGTTTCTATTTGTAATTTCTACATTAATCATTACTTCTATTCCAGCCACTTCCACTGCCTCTCCACGAAATACTTATGTGCTGGAGTACCTGCAGTCATGTCCACATTACTCGCCAACATTAACGCCTACTACGCTCACACCACTGCTTCATCAGCAGTATCTGCTTCAGATCGATTCGCTGCGTCCAACTTTGGGGTAAGCATTTCATTAAAGCCTGTTTCACATTATACATACCTTTTGCTAAGAGAGATATGATCAGTTTGCTCTTTATTACGAAACAGGCTTACAATTTAATCTTCATAAACAAATAAAAGAAAAATATGAAGATTTTAATTACTTATAATCTAGATAACTTAATAAGTAGATTAATTATCTATCTCTCTTCTTTAGTATTTTCCTTAAAGCTGTCATTGATGAAGAAAAAGGAATATAGTTAATCATTATTTCTTTTTCTTCCTCAATCAGAAAGAGAAGTTCGTCAAGTTACTTGATCAGCTGCACAATTCACTCCGGATCGATCTGTCGATGTACCGCAACAACTTCCCCGCATCCAGCGCTGAGAAGCTCATGGATCTTAAGTCTACAGTCGACTTGCTCACCAGCATCACGTTCTTTAGGATGAAGGTACGATAAATTCTTCTCTATAGACTAATTTTGCCACCTGAACTTTTAAACCAAAGGATACATATAATTCTTTGCCACACTCAACCTTGTTTACCAAAAATATCTTTGTCTCTTCAAGGCTAATCCCATTAAAATGTTCTGCAAAACAATATCTTACCAGAAATACTATTATTTTCGATAAAACTTTGCTCGTTTAATAAGACGTTTCGATAAGACGGATTAAGTACCGAGTACAAAGTAAACCATATATATATTTAACTGCCTCCGTGGCGCAGCGGTAGCGAATGCGACTACTGTGCATGAGGTCTCGGGTTCGAATCCCGGGTCGGGCCAACAAAAAAGCTATTGGGTTTTTCTGTAAAGAAATCTCAATAGCAGCCCGGAGTTAGGAACTTGGCGGTGTTAGAAACCCCCGTGCCTCGGAAAGCACGTAAAGCCGTTGGTCCTGCGCCTGATCTCTCTCCGGTCGTGTCGGATTGCCGTCCCATCGAATCATGAGAGTTAGGGAACAGAGAGTGCACTTGTGTTTGCGCATACACTTGTGCACTATAATATTTCCTGCGCAGATGGCCAGTCTCTGTTAAGACTGGCCGCCGTGGCCGAAATTCGGTCTGGAGGACATTATTATTAAACCATTTTTATGGTGTGAAGATTTTATTTCAAAAGTTAGTTGATTTACTAAAACTCCTGACCACAAATATTAAGTTCATTTTATTAGTGACCTGTTATCGTAAAAGGAACTTTGATTTTTTCACGTCGCCGCCGTTTTTATGACAGTGGCTCTTTTGATATGGTAATGGGCTGGTAATCCTTTTATGTTTAGTACTATTCTTTGTAAAAGGTCTTTCTTTATACGAACCCTTGTCAATACCAAGAAACCTTGATATTGGTGTACAATGCAACAATGTCTGAGCATTCATTTATTTTGTTAAATGTTTTTTTATAATGCATTGTAATTAAATGCAAGAAAAGGTGTCGTATCATACTTCCGTAACTTTAAATTACCTGCTTTTATGTAGTCATCTGAAAATTCAACATATTTGGTAAGGTAAAATGTACCTGAAATTATTGCGCTGACTAATAAAGTATTCAGTATTGCAGTGTATTTCTCTTTTTAATGCTAACTAGTTTAAACAAGTCTTTACAAGAAGCGAACATGCATTTAGCATGCATAGCATTACATTAAAGAAAAAGGGCTGTTTCTTTTGGTACTGCCATTTTTCGGGCATAGGTCTAGACTTTTTTTATCATTATTTAAAAGACAATTCCCGCACTAAGAACAATACCTGTGTCGCGAGGGACTTTACAAACATTCAAACAACGGAAACAAAGAACACCCAGACTCGGAATAACCATTTGTGAATCACGCAAATTTTTGTCCCGTGTGGGATACGAACCCACAACACTCAGCACGGTGGCAGTGGCGAGGCGACTACTCAAACTACTACGCCATCAGTCCAATCTTTGAATTGTAACTAAACATTGCCTGAAATGGCAAACCTACAACACTGTGACCGACTCGAGATCTGGCCTGGAGACTCACATGATTAGACTAGCTATGTAGTCTGTAAAGACTTGCATTTTATGTAAGATTAAAACGTCGATGTAAAAAATAATGATGAGGAATTTTATTGCCATGCATGGCAGATATAAATAAAGAACGTTGATCGTTTGTTTAAAATCATTTTTAGATTAATACCGATTTCCTAACTTCCAAAATACTGTGATTATAATAAATACATGATCATTTAAATGTTATAAAATATTACCTTTATTGAAGAATTATTTGATAACGTCATTGCTGAGGTTCTTTTAAAACAATTGTAGGTTTTGAATATAAGCTGTATATTTAAAGGCAGTTTAAAGACATTGACACTAAACATCATGCTCATGACTACTAAAATTTGAACAATGGGCTTATATCAGTTATTCTCAATATCTAGGTATCTTCTTAGGATGTAAGTATATGGAGATACTTTTGAGCAATTGAAGTCAAACGGCAGTTTTTCAAGAGAAACCGATATTCAGTTTTATATGACTTTTATACCACTATCTAGTCCACTAGGTACCCTTATTACGTTTCTTAACAAACAGGAAAGCAATGAGAATATGGTATTTTTTTGGCCCTACCGCGTCTTTTTATTGCGGATTTCAAGCTTTATGTTGCTACAAGAATATTGCGAAGAACTCTGAGTTAAAGGTATCGTCAGCGTAGTTCCTTCAGCATAAAATTGAGCGATACTTAATTATTGCGCAACTTATATAAGATGCGCAACAAAAACGTCATACTTTTCAAAATTCTGTGCATATGCACGTCTTCGTATCAAAAGTGGAATCTTTTTGTGGTCCAGCGGCCTATCTTTCAGGCTATCGCTGCTTTGCTAAAGAAAGGTTTGGTTATGTATTAATAGTAAGCATACTACCAGTACTTTAGAAGACATCTGTGAGCAGTATTTTTGTATTGTTCGTTCATCGATTTTATATTTGTGTTCTCCTTTACTCCAGACGATCCATCTGTTTATTTGCTACCGTAATGATGTAAAAATAATGTGAATATAAGTAAATTGTTCATTTGACTGATTTAGCACATAAATCACAATTACACACAACAATTTACGTATACTTGATTATAGCGACTCTAGTTATTGCGATTTTATTCTTATTCTATGGCCTTAGGACTACTAAATTTCTTTAAGAAGACTACAATATTTATGTCAATTTTAATTACAATACGGTATTGTGTTGCCGAAAACTACAACGTTTCTCATTGAATTGATAAGACACACTCATATAAGATGGCCATCTTGTACATGTATGCATTTCGATTGACATGCAAGGTTAAGCAGCTTTGAATCGGTTATGCCATTATTATTTATTAACATGTTACTAACTTGATATTGATTTAACTTTTTCCTTGTCAAATTGCAATTCAATATATGTTAATGTATGCTCATTTATAATCTACGTATATTACTATCAATCATTTAATTGGTCACTGATTTTACTAATGCCATTTATTTTGTGTACTTATATGTAATACAACATATAAACTATTTAGTTTAATATTGAAAGCTTATACTGTGCCAATAAATAAGTAAATTATGTTACATGACATTCATTCGATATTGAAAGTGTGGGTAAGGTTATATTAAACTGTGTGCCTAAATTAAATAGTGTGATGTCTGTTTGTTAAATGCTTGGTTAGATGAGATCATATTGGTAGGTCATATTAACAAAATACTATGAACTGGTATTTGATATGAATAATAGGATAATGGCTATCGACGATTTATAATAATAATAATATTTTTTTGGCTATTCAGGGGGCATATCTAGTGAGTTGGCGAGTCACCGTCTGCCCATTGCATTGATGCTATTAGAGTATTCAGGACAGAGGCCGTTTTTCATCTATAGTTAGCAATATACCGGTCCACCAGACACCCATACCCATAGCACATATGTTAAAATCCATACGTAGCAATAGTCCTACCTGCTGCGGCTAGTACCGCTGTAGGTGTTCCATCTTAGCTTTCATTAAAACTCTCGAAGGGCCTCTTCACGTTGGACCCATGTCTCCGTGTAAGCCTCCCAAAGGGCCAGGTATTTTCTAATATAATATGTTAGAAAGTATCTGTAATAAGAGAAACATAATAATTTATTTATTGATTACAGTGGTAATATGGGTAATATAATATGGGTGCCTGTACTAGGGTAAACCTGTGCCATAGGTGTTAAGGGCACTTACAATATACTACTAGGAACTAAGTTACATACAATTAACCATATTTATCATATAAATATATACAAAAATAGGCCAAGATTATAATTATTATCATGGAACTTGTTATTACTTATTTAACAACAATCAACAAATCTTCGGTATCCTCATAATTTAAAGTTTGTAAGCACCGACGGACTATTCGCTTAGATCTTACATAACTTAGGTCATATACAGCTGTTTGTTTATTTATCTTGTTATAAAGAAAAGGCCCTGAGAATACACGAAAAATGCTAAATAGCCAGGATAATGGATAATATCGTGATATTTGTATTTCGTTTATAGGTCCAAGAGCTAAGCAGCCCGCCCCGCGCCAGCACAGTGGTCAAAGACTGCGTGAAGGCATGCCTTAGATCAACATATCAGTTTCTATTTGAGAATTGTTATGAGCTGTACAATAGAGAGTTCCAGGTGAGTTCTTGTTACTTTATAAACAATGTCTTTTAGATTAAATATTACTGGTGTTTTGAACCGGCGATAGTGAAATTTTATACGTTTGGGTATATGATATGATTAAATTCAAAAGTAGTTAGATACATTCTTCTTAGTCGTACCTCTTGACAGAGTGGTCGTGGTCATGTCTCGGTCGAATCTTGCGTCACCGCATTTTTCGTGATGTGACGTCATGTAGTTCTATGTTAGATACATTACAAATACTAATAGTAAAAGTTTCCTACTACTATTATTATATAAACGCAAAAGTTTGAAACGCAAAAACAATAACGGACTTTGTATTAATGGAGATTTAATATTTTTCACATACATAATATAGTACATATCGCACTCTTAATAAAACAGCGACTTAATTCGAAATTTGAAAGTAAGGCAATTTGAACTCTAATTGTATATGTTAAAGTCTAATATTATATTTGTGTTAAATCTTTGCAATAGAGTTCAAATTTGTTTAATCCAAAATACTGAGATAAGTCTCTGTTTTATTAAGGATGCTTATTTTACGTGCTACGGTGTTATTTTCAATTATAGCGTTTTCAAATCTTTGACTCTCGATAGGCCTCTTCAGTAACAAGTTGCCCAGATTTAGTAGAAATATTAATGTTATTTTTCAAAAGTAGGTAAGGTATCAAAGTGACAGCTATCGAATTTAAACTTAATGATACCTGTAGATTTCTATATAGGTATTGTCCATCTATTCTAACCGTCAATTTACATCTAAACATATTTTCATACCTCCATAAACATATGAATATCAAAGATAATCTAACCATAACTAATCTTCTAGGTGGATCCAAATGAAGCTAAACGTGATCCAGCAGACCACGGGCCACAGTTGGATTCGGTAGACTTCTGGCATAAGCTGATCGCGCTCATCGTATCTGTGATAGAAGAGGACAGGAATGGCTACGCACCTGTTCTGAACCAGTTCCCACAAGAGTTAAATATTGGACAGGTAAGAAAGAATTTGAATTATTGGTACCAAAAAACATGGTCGGTAATACCTTGAATTATATGGATTTATTTAATTTGAACAAAAAATTACGCAAGCAGCAACATAGTCCTCAGAGATTATACTACTGATTTGTATAATAATTTGAATCGAATTAGGAGTTCCTTGGAAATCCATTGTGATAAAATAAATGGGAATAGAGGATCCCCACACGCTCTCGGATTGCCCACCCCGACAATTGCAATGAAAAATGGATGACAAAATCGAACTCCTCTAGATAGGGACAGCCGCGTCGTGGAATCCGGTCCTCCAACTTGCAGTATCCTACTTTGAACACAAAGGAAGACGTATATTTTGAGTTATATATTATAAAAGCATTATTCAAATTAACCTGACCACTGACATCTGATGACGAGAACAGTTTGACTTACTATAAAGTATTTAATTCTAAATTCATACATTAATCTTTACTTTTTAATTAACTACAGTTATCAGCTGCTACGATGTGGTCACTATTCGCCGTGGATATGAAGTACGCCTTAGAAGAACACGAACAACATCGACTTTGCAAGTCTTCCGCTTACATGAATTTACACTTCAAGGTAATCAAATTATTTTCTTTTCATGTTCATACTAAGTTTACAGAAACAGAAAACAACAGAAAGTAATTATTTTGATTCCTCTAATTAAACACTTGTTCAAAAACCCTCCAAAACAAAAACACGCTACAATGAGCAATGGTAACAAGTGTAGTGTTGTTTATATTTTGGCTCTACATTTTTAAAACAATCAGTGGGCAAATAAGCCAGCATTGTAAGCAGTAAAAGCGCGTGTAAAATGTTGTTCACATTTGCAATGGCATGTTTCACAATCAGTTATTCTTTTCTTCTAAAAACTGATAATTGGTTATTATTGCTATAATAACCAATTATAAGATATTTAGTTTTAAAAATAAATTTTCTTTACAGTAACTGCCTGTAACCGTCAACAAGTTACTCATCAATACTTTCAATAATAACCAAAGATCGATTTTTACCAAGACTTTCTATTTTAAATTTGACATAATATATTTACTACTCCGGGCTTCTAACGAATGTCTTGCTTAACATTTGGATGTTTATAGGTAAAATGGCTTCACACAAATTACGTGAAAGATGTTCCACCGTACTGCGGTGCCGTGCCTGAATATCCAGCTTGGTTCGAGCCTTTCGTCATGCAATGGCTAAATGAAAACGATGACGTGTCATTAGAATATCTCAATGGCGCTTTCAACAGGGATAAGAGAGACGGGGTGAGTTGCAATCAGACTAGGTGATTAACTGAATCCAAAATTGTATTGTATTGGTGTATTAAATTTATGAATTTTTTGATGGAACAACTAAGAAATCTAAATATTAATAATTGCCGACATAATAATCAGGATATTATCCCATGTCCTATCCTGTTTATAAAAACCATTCAGCCATTTAGCTCTTTGGTATAATGTATGTTTATTAATAAACCAAAAATTTTTAAAATCTGGAGATTTTAATGAAAAATCATCTTTCTAGTTCCAAAAATCAAGTGAGCACGCACTCTTCAGTAACTCCGTCGTGGACGTGTTCACTCAGTTGACGCAATGCTTCGACGTGGTATCCAAGTTGGAGTGCCCCGACCCAGAGATCTGGAAACGTTACATGAAGCGCTTTGCCAAGACCATCGTCAAAGTGTTGGTGGCCTACGCTGACATCGTTAAGAAGGAGTTCCCTGAACATTTGAAAGAAGAACGAGTGGTACGTTACTATTTGTTTTGCCAAAATTTGAATATGATAAAAAAGTAAGAAAGAAACAAAGATAGGTATAAGATTACAATAATTTTACTTTTTAGGCATGCATCTTGATGAACAACATCCAACAACTACGGGTACAACTAGAGAAGATGTTTGAAGCGATGGGTGGCACAAAGTTGGAGCGAGATGCCGCCGACATTTTGCACGATCTGCAGCAAAGATTAAACAGCACTCTGGATGAACTGGCTTCTATGTTTGCTATCAGGTAACTGCTAAACTACTAAGAAATTGTCGGCTTTTAATCCACTAGGTATATTGATTATAGAAGACAGTATAATGGCTTTACCCGCATGAACTTAGCAAATGCAAAAGATACTGGCGTCCTTCAAGGTCTCACGCTCTTTCCAAAATTATTCCTGCTGCATGTCAATGATAAAATGGTGTCTGTTAATGGCATTAATTACTATGCACGATTCAGAACCGAGTTGTGTTCTAAGGAATTGTTTAAGATTATCATTACGGCCTCTTTTTGCTGTAGTGCTGCTTACCATCGGTAGGATGTTGACCTACCTTAGGAACTACTTTAGTATATTTTAGGAACGAATGAATCGATTGCTATTCCTATTTATAGGCATTTTCTACCACGAACCCATATGTTGTATGATTACTTCCCTTTTGTATCTTTTTCTAGAGCTTAGCATTCTTCAAGATCAGCATATACTTTCCCAAATTCGTTACTTACGTGTAATAAATACCACTGGTGTTTCAAGAATTTAAAGGTTTCAATAACCAATAATTTATATTTTATCCCAATGCTTGTTTACCACCCAAGTACTTGCTGGCATAAAGTGATTTATGAATTGGCATTCTGTAATGTGAAATACACGGTATTTCATTTCTATGTATAATATGTATGTATTTACAAAAAAAAAAGTATCTATGTATGTTTATCCATTGTCTAGAACCCATAGTACAAGCTCTGCTTAGTTTGGGCTAGATGGTGTTGTGTGTATGTGGTAGAATATTATTATTATTATTATTATTATTATTATTAATTACATAATAACTAATTAATCTGTCTGGCAATTCTGTTTCAAGCTTGCCAATATCGTCACCATAATGATTGTTGTTCTTGGCAACATAATTATCTATCTATCAGGATGCGATAAAAATGAAAGTATTACAGCATTTCGTTATTTTATCACTATTTATAGGTGAAGTATAAAGTATATTGAAAATTAAATATAGGTACCACACTTTTGTCACCTGTGAAATCTGAGTCCCAGAAGTCGAGGTCACGATGAAATTATAACAGCTATCAAAACAATATATATTATAACCACTATATCAATCGCTAACCACTACACCATGACGACTCGATGGCGTAGTGGTTCGTGTAACTGACTGCCACGCCTGAGGTCGCGGGTTCGATTCCCGCAAGTCAAACATTTGTGTGCATGAACATGGATGTTTGTCTTGGTCTGGGTGTTTCTATGTATAATATGTATGAATTTACAAAAAAAAAAAGTATATATGTATGTTTATCTATTGTCTAGTACCCATAGTACAAGCTCTGCTTAGTTTGGGCTAGATGGTGTTGTGTGTATGTGATAGAATATTATTATTATTATTATTATATTAATATAATAATAAATCGAAGCTACGTATTGTAAAAACTACAGGCATTTAAAAAAAAACAAAAATATATACACACTGTGACGGTCTTTTCACTCCGGTTACTACAGATATTTACATTTTAATTTTTTTTGTTGTATTATCTCGAATGATGCTTCAGCTTCGATATTATATTTTTCTGATAGCTTTTATAACTTAGCCTGTTACCTGATTCCGGCTTGACGTCGACTTTGGGGGTAACCTATATTTATATATCTATATATATATGTCAAAATAATAACATGAAAAACAATATAAGCAGTGATCTTCTCGCTTCTTGAGAGGCAAGAAGCCAATTTTACTTCAGGTTATTACAGTCTAACTAAAGCTCACTTACACAGTTTCTAACCATCGTACTAACAAGTGCTGTTATAGCGCAGCACGGCGGGTAAGGTTATTGTGCCGGTTAATCAAATAAACGGTACATTAGACTAAATGTGATACACATTTTTTTATAATTTGGATCCATAATATTTTTATCCAGTTATATGCAACCAGTATCTGTTCCCGTGGATTTCTTGCAAACCTTATGAATCTTTTAGCCGGAGAAGTTAAAAACATCCGGAGTATTTTAAATATCTTTTAAATTATTAATTCAATAATATTTTAATCCTAAGTCTGAGCTTGTGCAAAATTTAATCAAGTGTCCAAAAACTGTACAATTTTAATTATGAATTAAGAATAAAAAGAATGCACGGGATTGCCAAAAAATTGCTGGAGTGGCCGCCTCTGGCCTAAAACATTTTAACACGTACTACATAGTTTTTCGAAGTTTACATTTGTCAGTATTTGGCTTTATTTTTTAATACGACAGCGGACATTGATTTCCATATATGTATTGTTGTCCAAAGTAATATTCACATTTCCATACATAGTGTTGTTGTCCCAAGTTATATTCCGTATAATGATATTTCCTAATTTATTTTAGAATTACGAACATTACAACATAACATGAAATTAAATTCAAATAAAAAATATCAAACAATGTGTACTAAATTTTTTTAAGCCAATCTATGGGACGCCCGGTCCTTAATATCGTTTTATGGAATATCTAAACGATGTCGAAATTCTTTACAAGAAAAGAAGTATACACACTGTAAATTTCAAACAATGTAACTAACTCAACCCATACATTATCAAAATGTTCGTTTCAGTTTGGAAACCCGAATCACCGCCAGCGTTAAAGAGTTGGGCGAGCTGCTGCAGAAGGTGGGTGGTGGTGGCGCGCCGGGACAGCCCCAGCCGCCCGCGCACCACGAAGCGGACGAAGTGCTGCGGCCTCTTATGGATATTTTGGTACGTACGTTTCCATAGAATTCGTAGAAGACAGTACCATCGACGAAATCATATAAATACATGTATGTCCCGTTTAATCACACATGTTAGCAAAATTCAAAAATTAAAAGATCGGAGGCGTTCTGGACAAAGGCCAGGTTAAGAGCACCTTGAACCGACGGGCGTGTATGAGGAATGTGATGAAAGTAAATGAAGCCAGAGAAGTGTGTCAGGATCGTAGCAAATGGAAAGCCGTAGTCTCTGCCTACCCCTCTGGGAAACAAGCGTGAATCTATGTATGTATGCAAAAATTACTGTTACCTAAAACGTCGCATCTAAGTGGGTTAAGAGTGTTTACATGGTCTCTTCGAACGCAATCGCAATTCAGTGTCATGTATTGAAATTCTCATATGTTAGTAATTAATTTGGGTTTTATTTATGAAATATTTTAGTATATTCTAAACACAGGAAACTCACGTAAAACTATAGCTAGCCAATAATGGGTATAATACGAGTCTGTTTACCACTTCAAAGAAACTACGTACATATGTATATTTGAGTATATGTAGTAAACGAGCAATAGGTGTACATATACTTTCGCTGTGCCTGCTACACGTCGTTCAATGTGCCAAAAATATTACTCACTTGCCATAATATTACTCATCATTTTTAACTATGTTTGTTATTTAGCGATGTCAAAACAATTCTTTTAAAATTAATTTCCTGTTGAATTAGCACCATCACAAAAAGTCATAAAGCTGCTAATTGTACATAAATAAAAATAGTAGTATTAACTTATCTATTAAAAGGAGAAGCAAAATTTAAGTATTTTTTAATATTTAGCGCGGGTGGAGAAGTATGAGGTTATGCATAGTTTTAGTTAAGGTTTTATGGCGAAGAAGAGCAGAAAGCTAGTCGTTAAATTCCGGCCAGTACGCAGTTCTAGTTTTAATTAATATGTTGTTGTTTTCAGGATGGCTCTCTTACTATGTACGCAGAGTCCTGTGAAAAGACTGTACTCAAACGACTGCTTAAGGAATTGTGGAAGATTGTGATGAAGATATTAGAAAAGACTGTAGTGCTTCCGCCTATGACCGATAAGACGGTAACAATATTTTACATCTATAGGTTGACCTTGATTCAAATATTTTATGAACTTACCTCTGGTTTCTAAAAAGCAAATCAACACAGATTAACAGGCAGTCAAACGCATGTTAACTACTAGGATTGACAGAATTAATAATCGACAGCCAATCAAATTACTTGAGATAAGATTTACATCTCTCAGCATCTGGGTGATATTGTAGAAAATACACATGATTTACTATTATACAATAATAATTAACTTCTGTATCAATTTACAGATGATGCTGAAAAATCTAACGAACAATGCCAAGAATTTGGCAGCGAACGCGAAAATCGAGGATATGACGCAACTGTTCAAGAGCACTGTGGGTAAACAGGACGTAAAGCATGCGTTATCTGGAGTCATGGATATTTCCAAGGAGGTATTTATTGATTTTGTTGTATGCACTGTGCTGTAATAAAACTGCTTCTGTATCGCAACGATATTGAATGCGACTGCTGTGCAGAATGTCTGTTTAACTCCTGGTTAGGGCAAAGTATTATGTATACAGTATCATGCAACTCGAAAGCTTAAAAGTTATTAAAGTATTATCGAGTTTTCTATTAAGAAATTCTCAATAACAACACAGAGTCTTTAACTGTGCCCCCTAGACAGCAATAGGGTCACACTATATGACGTGGGACCTAAGACCGCAACTGGCAAAACCGTAGGCCCTTGCCACCTTAAAATATAGATATGATACTATGTGTGCGTATATATATGATTCAGTACAAAGCTGTATTAAAGCATAATGTTATTCCACCGATGTTAAGGCCAGAAAAATAACCAATTAATGAGTCATTTCTCATTGTATACATAAGAAACATTCGTGATTTTTAATCAAGTCAATTATCCTTATTGTTACAATTACAAACAAATTATATCGGATCCGAAAAAAATACCTACATAACGTTACCATAAATATATATTTTCTTCCGTACATAAAATTTACCTTTAAATGGTAATTATGGCTATTCATATTGAATCTTCGTCAACAGCACTTGTCGGCCGAGAAGAGCTTATCGCCAAAGCAGTGTGCGGTCCTTGATGCGGCTCTTGATACCATCAAGCTATACTTCCACGCAGGAGGCAATGGACTTAAGAAGACCTTCTTGGAGAAAAGTCCGGAATTGCAGTCCCTAAGATACGCGCTTAGCCTGTACACGCAGACAACTGATACGTTGATTAGGACGTTTGTTACGAGTCAGCAGAATCAGGGTAAATAGAAAATAAGATAGATGTGTGACAATGTCAGAAATTTCAAGGACATTTAGCGCTGTCGTATAATTTCAAAATACTGTTATAACTAATTAAAACGTCCTAAGAAACCATAATTATTTTTGCAGACGCCGCGGTCGCAGAAGAAGGCAGCGTGGGAGAAGTATCACTCCAGGTTGACCTATTTACGCATCCTGGTACTGGTGAACATAAAATCACCGTAAAAGGTGGGAAAGAGTTATTTAAGACTTTACTATTTAGAAGAAATTATAAAATACTAAAATAATTATAAAATTAAAGGTATGAATGAGAAGAGATTTGTAAATGAAAATAACTACTGGGAAGTACAAAGTAAAAAACAAAAAAATATTCAGATCCTTCATTTTTATGCAGTTTAAGTGGTCGCCCACGACTGCCACTGCGCTGAATGTTGTGGTTGCGATCACCACACAGGATAAAAATTGTATGATTAATCAATAATTGTTCCTACTCTGGATGTTCTTTGTATCCGTTATTTGAATTTTGTAAAGTCCTCAGCGTCGCAGAAGTTGAAGGCAGCACAGGAGATGCCTTTTAAATAAAATAATTTGGTGTTTTATGATTGACCTTTATAATCTAACAGAAGTCAAAGCTTTAATTAATACATATTTAATTAATGTTTTACAGTGGTGGCCGCAAACGACCTGAAGTGGGTCATCGCCAGCGGCATGTTCCGTCCGTTCATCGAGGTGAACCTGATTGGGCCTCACCTCGCTGATAAGAAGCGGAAGTTTGCTACTAAATCCAAGAGCAACAACTGGAGCCCCAAGTTCAACGAGACTTTCCACTTGTGAGTACAACTTTTTACTTCTGCTAGATGACCATTAACTTGAAACAGATATTGCATATATAGAAGTTATAAAAGTATGTCTTTCATTCTAATCTTCATTTCATTCAACTGAATGTATGCATGGTGGATCATGTAAACAACATTTAGGATATTTTGATTTTGATATGTAAGTACTTATATTACTCCGATTTCTGACTTTACGTCAATGCTGTAATTGACGTCTTATTAAGAATAAATTTTATTTGCTTTAGGAGTTAAGTAGTAGAAGCAGGAAAATATTTTATCAGGATACTTATTTTTTACTCGCGGATGGCGTAATTATTTAAATGGTCACAGCATAGCCACTGCACCGTGTTGTGGGACACACGGGACAATAAATTGCTCAAACTGTACATAGTTGTTCCGTGTGTAGGTGTTCTTTGCGTCCGTTATTTGAATATTTGTAAACTTAACTCGAGAATAATTCCTAGTGTAGGAGTTGCTCATTAGTCGAAAATAAATTTGTAATAGACGTATGTTATTGTTATGTATTTTTGTGTTGTGAGTAATGCGTGTGTTCTGTCCGCAGCATGGTAAGCGCGACAGAGCAGCTGGAGCTGTTCGAGCTGCACGTGTGTGTGCGCGACTACTGCTTCGCGCGCGAGGACCGTCTTGTTGGCGTCGCCGTCATGCGCCTCGCTGACATCGCCGAGCAGGTAACACTATCAGCAGCCCCTATTATAGCATTACTTTATATTTTAGGATGTTAAAATTATTTGTAACATCCAACTGGATGAAGTTTGGCCCAAACATTCATTATGAACCTTCTAATCCATCAGGGCTCCTGCGCCTGCTGGCTACCTCTTGGAACTCGAGTGAAGATGGACGAGACGGGCTGGACGATTCTGCGAATACTGTCCCAGCGGCACAGCGACGAGGTGGCCCGCGAGTTTGTCAAGCTCAAGTCGGAGATGAGAGCAGAGGCGCCGGCTGGAGGCCAGGGCCCCTCGTGAAGCGCGCGCGACTAGACCCGCGAGCCCCAGCATTCAACTGACTTAGCAACTCCGAGACTGCGACTGGACCAACGCTCCGGTTGTGATGTCCCTTAGTATTTCGAAACCGTTCTTCAGTGTGCGCGAGCGAGACCGACCGACGCGTGCGACAGAGAAAGACGACGCCACGGAGTCAGGAAGTGACAGTCGGCGCTCCGGCTCCCGGTCAGTGTGAGTTCCATTTTTTTCGTACATCCTCGTCGGAGATGTAATACGTTTTGTAAATAAAATTAACTTCGTTAAGTTACGCGGATAGTAGAATATTTTGCACAAATTCGTAAACATTAGCAGAAAAGACTGACCGTAGGCGGCCGCGGGCGCCGCGACGTTCGCGTCTTAGACATCCAGCAAAAACTTTTATTTCTTCTCGGTGTTGCTCGCCACTGGACATTTTCAATGCATAGGGCAACATTTTATTTGCCTTTAATGCTCTATAAAATATTTCTTATCTTCGCCTAATTTCGACGAGTCTTGAATCAGTGGCGGAGTCGTTTCCTTTTTCTAAAAACGTTTATTTCTAAACATATTTTGCTGGGTATCTAAATTCGCGAGCGCATCGTTGACCCACGATTTATGTAATAATATTTATATGGACCAAACTGTCGTAAATACGGATGAATTAATCCTTAAACATTAATATTAAAATGCAACATAATTATTTATCTAATTAATCATCTACTCGTTATACGTGTACAGTAAAATATATGGCCTTATGTAAATTATTTCCTTCGTTTGTTGGTAACCATTGCTTCTGTCGAGTCGAACGTGTAAAAGTGTTAAGGATGTTTGAGTGCTATGAGGTAATGCGTTTCTATTTTATTCGGTAAATGCGTGGTGTATAGAATTATTCGAAGTACAAGCATGTTCGTTTAAGTGATGAGTGTTATATAAAATGGAATTACTATAGTCATAGCCGTCGTTCGTTCTTAAGATCCTTTACGCGATGCTTTTTGAACTCCAAATGCTTTAGTATAGCGTTAAAACGAGTTATCCTCAACGATGTATCTCCATTCTATAATATAATGGCTTCCGCGGTGTCTAAAATAACATTTATGAAATAACACAGAGAGTAAATTGACTGTTTAGATTTATTTTACGTTTTATCTACTATAGATAGATTTGAAGTACATTTAAAAATAACATTTTAATCTTAAACCTCGTATCGCCTCAAAAAGTATCGCGTATCGAACGGATCAAAATGTGCGGTCTTGTCATCTTTTATAAAATAAAAATACTTATTTTACGTGTCCCGTTTTGAGTGATTTATATTATATCTATGTGGTCCATACTGTTTATTACAGACATGTACATACAAATAAGTATATGTTATTATAACTTGTATATCACAATATTTGCTCTTACTTTAATAAGCTTGGCCTGTTCAAAGTGTAATCTAAAATCTCCAATGTCTTTTTGTATATTATTGAAAATTGTGATATTGTTATAAAAATGACGTAACATCATAACTGTCGTGTTTATATGTTTAATAATTCAAATGTTAATTGTTAATAAACATAATTTCCTAATAAAGTATGTCAAATATTTCATTGTAACATGTCATTCCATTTTGTTATGAGACTGTTTATAATAGAACTGTTATTGTAATCGTTTATTATTTATCGTTTGTACCCACTTTGTTATTTTTGAGTAATAAAATATACATTCCATGTTAAGGCCCCAGTGCTCAAAAATAATTTGTTAAGGCTATATTATGGCAAATAACAATAACGAATCGTTGATTTATTAACATAATAATTAAAATAAACTTTATAAAAAATATAATCGTCACAGTCCAAAACTCAAAACACGGTGTTTGAAAATCGTCACATAAATACATTTTAGTGTGTGTACATTTTCAATAACATTAAGACTTCATAGCAAATTAAACATATTTTTTACTTTTGGTACACACATTTGAACATATCTTAGATAATTTTTATTTTTCTTTACTGTACAATTTTCCTAATGATAATTACCTTTTTCAACTACTAATACTTTTGGCAATACTGTAGTTTTTGGAAGATAATTTGGTCTTTATCTCAAGGTACCGTATAATCTTCGGTATTAAAGGAATGATGGAGTTGAAAATGCACACGATGTGTAGATCGGCACATCACTAACCGACACGGGACATAGATTTTCTAAATATTAGCATTATCATGGATTACATATCTGTAGATAGAGAATGTGGTTTGTCTAGTCCAAATCTCAATAATATATATTAATTAATTATATATTTACTCGTCTTATTATAATATATCGAAAAAACATTTATTATTTCTAATTTACATTTCCGAGTTGACTGAATCTGTGTAACTATAGCGTAATAGAAAATTTCAAACAATAATTAATATCTTATTTTGTTATTCAAACCCAAAATAAAATATTCTATTCAATGTATTAATGTACGCAATATAACATTGGAAACACGTTTCAATTAGATATAGTACATTCTTTGTCCAGGATAATGTAATAAAAATAAAATGAAAAAATTGCGTCTGCATTACTGCGTTGAATAGAGCTTTGAACAGAATATTTTGGAAGAAATGTTGACGCCCATCAAATAGATTTTTTTATTGTGTTATTATAAATAAACGTTCCATTATAACAAAATCATTGTTGGATCATGCATTTGTAAATAATAACAATTCGTACTTCCACCGAAACGCGAAGGGAAGCCGCAATATTGATGGGATCATGTGATATCTACATAAACCAAAATATATCAGTATTACTTTACTTGTATTTATTCGTTGTATTCGTGTATTCAGCATTAGTTCTGTAACCAGTTACACTGTTTATGAAGATATTGCGATTCGAGCTAGTATAAAAGAAAAGCGCACAGTATTCATTATAATCTCATCAAATATATAATACTAACAAATCGTATTGACACATAAACCTTTACCATTTGACAATACTTGGTAAATATTATTTTATAAGTGTAAAATGTGATCGTCACAAGCATCGGCATCATTGTAAGTCTGTTACGCTCCAATTTTAGTATTAAATATCACTAACATTGCATACATCTTTGTATAAATGCATATATGTAAATGTTACATGTTTAAACACATTATTGAATTTAGAATTTTTATGAAAAAATAAATAAATATCCGTATTTCAAATATATCTTGTTTCGTTTCATTATGCCTTTAGTACTTCGACTGTCACAGAACGTTATGACTCATTGGTTTCTAATCACGCGAGTTTACCTAACAAGGGTTTTACTACTATATCTTTTAGCAAAATAATAATAATAATATAACAAAAATGGTTTATTACAGTAAAAAGTTTTACAAATTGCTCTTAAGTTAGGTACACAAAAATAAAACCATAAACAATTTATACATCAATAAGAGGTCATCGTTGACGACCGTACTAGTATGAAATGTATCACAGTCGCCAGCGTCTTCCATCAAGAACGATTCATACACAACAAGTATTGCTCGGTTTTGCAACAGTTACTTTTTAGTTATTAAAGGTATCTTGAAACATATGTATAATCTAAACTTTAATAAAAAAATAAACTTCAATAAAATTGCATGCCCTAGAATGGGACAGCGTGTTACAGAGTGTATAGCTTTGTCTTGATCTTGCGCATGCAATATAAATAGATGGTAAGACCTAGATGAACGCTCTCGCCGGTTGTTCTCTTGCTACTGACTAGCATACTACTGTGTGATTTGATCAGCTAACCCAGTTCCATAATAGAGCTTTGTCACAGATAGCATTATTAATAACAGCTTAGCTTTCTTATTAACAGTTTGTAACAGAACGATAAAAACAATCAACAGACCCAGGACTCGAATCATGCCAACCAACGAATTAGTACCGAGGCAGGAGATCAGATTCAAGAATAAAGTTGTTTGTCCAGCTATGGACAAAAATGTGATCTTTTGAAAGCAAATATAACTATTTACATTTCATCAGTGTCGTAAAATTCCACCGTAACTCGTGCGACTAGAAAAATCCCCAGAAGGCCGTACACAACATTGTTTTTATTTGTATATCAGTAGATTTTATTTATAAATACGATATTTTTAAAAGCTTTAGGAACAAGAACGCTCCTTTGATTTATTTGTTTATATATCTAACTCTGGCCCGGCCTTCCTGTGCTATTAAGAGATATTGTCTATTGAATGCACTGAAATAGAATTCTATGAAAATATCGGTTATATTTAGGAAGGTAGACTCATTACGTTAATTTGGATCCGTGGGTATCTGTTTGGAACGTAGGTATTCATAAATTATGAAGCTCTGGAATGCAGTACGTTTAACTCTATAGTTCATATTTACGCAGTGCTCAATATAAGCGTCCTGAACGACGTCATCTTCGATCCTGAGTCAGTTTCGACCAAGAACAAATATTTGAGGAATGATTAATTGTTTACAAACCTTCAAATATGAATTTATCTGGAAATTAAAGCAACGTGTGGGCGTAAAAGGTACATATATTGTTCATCTGGTTTACGTTTTATCAAATATATACAGGATATAGATAGGTATCTTGTTCAAAATAACCCATCACCTATATTCAGCTGTCATTAGTTCATAATACATATAATAAAAAAGTATTTAAGAGCTGTCCAGCTGCTGGGTATGGGCATCTAGTGAGTATAAAAAGGGTAAGTAATCCACTACGATGTTTCAGTGCGGGTTGGCAGATTTATAAGTTATTCGACAAAGTAATGAAGAACTGCCGAATATAATAATTCCTTTATGAAGTTTTCCCGTACCGTTAAAGTGATAGATAATTAACTATTGAATACACAAATACCATTGAAATGTCAAAGGTTTTAGGGTCTGAAGCCTCTTTCTCAGTTTAACAATCTTCCTACTAGGATATTGTAACAAAATAAATAGTTTTATATATTATACATTATTAAATCTACTCCACCGCTAAAGTTGATATAGCTTGCAGAATTTAGTATTATTATCAAGTTATTTAATTTTCTGATATAAATAAAAATGTCTGTTTCTTTCAACCATAATATAAATACATATACAGCTAACAGTATTTGCCCAAGGCTTGAGACCAATCCTAATTGTGGGGTGTCGCGTTCATGTCTTAGACAATCATAAAGATATTGAGTTTATCTGTAAAAAAGGCTTAGTTTTAGGACTTAGTCAATAGACTTACTCCTTATTACATAAAACAGGCAAAACGTGTGAATGATACACCTCTGCCTACCCTACCAGGAAGTATAAAAGAGAGATCTATGTACGTTTATCTCATTATTTATTCCCGTTCTTAACTCACGAACTGAGTAGACGTTATTGCGGAATTCAAAATATTTATTAGCCATCCAATTACGTAGATATTTACACACCCACGATAGATAAATACAATATTTCTAAGAAAAATGGCAACTTAAATATTGTCGACAGAACAAATTTTCTTTGAAAGCCACACTACCATTATAATGTAATTTAAGATTTCAGTCCTGTCAATTCCATTAGTGCGGGAGTTCAGACAGGTTTGAAAAATAACAAAAATGCAGAATAATAATCAACGTCTATCCGCATATAATATATTTCCGTTTGTCTAAATAGTCTCGTTTGCCAATAAACTCTCGACATTATGACTTTGAACCATTTCAATAACGGAGTTATTTATCTTAGCTTTTAATCAAATAAAAGTAAATCACTAGAGTACGTCGATATCCGCCGATTTCCACAATAACACGAAGAGTGACGGCAACTGGCCGGTACATAACCTCAAGCCGTTAGAGAGAGGAGCTTTCCATGTGGATAGCACAGCTGATCATACGGTCTATTTATTAGGTAACAATTCGATCGGAACGCAGACTACACTCCTACACTGCCCGGCTACGAGTTGCGACGTCACGCCGAAGAGGGGGGGACTATTTAAAAACGTCACCCATTCATAAAATCCCGCTACTTCATTTGAACACTGACCACCGTCGCGTGCGCACGTTCTGCTAACAAATACCCGCGCTATTTTTACCAATAACAAAAACAGAGTTGTGTTTTAGTTGTGATACATATATTGTGAAAATGAGCGGCAATTTCCTCACGATACCCGGAGATGATCCTATTCAGAGGCGATCGAGGGTAAGGCTTCACTTACATTTTATTATGTAAATAGTATTAAATGCATTATATTCTTAGTAGATAAGTTCTTAGTATTATTTTTATCGGTATGAATTCAATATTTAAATGTCCTTGAATATATTCTGAATAAATAAGTAGAACCAAGTATTTTCATAATAGTGCAAAAACTTAATATTATAATTTTAATATCCTATCACGACAACCCGCACTGGGAAAACGTGGTGGAAAATAATCTGACCTATACAGCGAAGAGGCCCGTGCCCTGGAATCATTCAGTTTATAAAAAAGACTGATATTTTTACATTTATATCGGATCGCGACAGAATCTAACATGCAATTTCGGCGGGAGTCACCGACTGTCCTCATTTAATATATTTAAATAAATCTAGTCTGCGACATACATATCTTTCAAGCCATCCAAAACAACAATAGCACTGAAAAATTATCCATGACTGATGTGAATCCGGAACTTTTGGCACGAAGCACTTTGCAAACCGTGCCAAATGTTACTTGTTCAAAGTTTTCTCCATAGCAGTGTTCCATTCAACACTTCATTAGTGTTTGCTGAAGGTAATATAATACAAGGTCATGGTTAAACGTTGACTCAGAGTAAAGAACATCTGTTAGACTATGCCGATTTTTGTGTGGAAATAATTTGACGTTTAACTGTCTGTACAAGTGCGCATGTTTAGCGTAAAATAGAGCGTTTGCGCAACTGATTATTAAATCTATTCCCATGTTGCACAAAGTGCTGTTAGGATTCTAGGTTCACGGAGATTGACACTGTTCCGTAAGCGATAGAAATATGTATATAAAAATAAAAATATGTCCCACTGCCGGGCACACATGATAGTATTTACATTATGATAGAGATAGGAAACATGTTTAATTAGGTGGCACTTTTAAATAATTAGCCAAGTGTAAGTGTGTTTAAGTGTGTGTGAGTATGTGTGAAAATAGCGCTCGAGTCCCGGAGCCTGGATACAATATTTTGTTTTTGGACGCCAGCTAAATTTTGAGTCAGTGTATGCGATGTAATTATTTAGATTTAATTTTGTTTTAAAGATCACTATATCATAAATATATATTTGTAAAATACGAAACACTTTCATCTGTGCATTTGAGCATAACTATAACAGATCTGTCAGCTGTATTACCTTTTTATCCGTGTGAATATAAATATTTTAGACATGCGTATGTTATGCGTATACCAGTGATACCCCAGTTGGAGATCATTGGACTGCTGTACTAGTAGTCTTGAGTTTGATCCCAGCGCACGCCGATAATGATGTACCTCTGACTTTTCAAAACTGTGCGTAAATATTTAGCGACCCCTCGTTTTTATGGTGAAGAAAATTATAGCGTACATGTCAGTTCACACATCTTCATGTCTATTATGGGTAACTACCCCCATAATAATCATGAAGATGTGTGAAGTCTGCCAACTTGATGCCTAATAAGGGCTGTTATAATTATATTAATATTATTTCATAATGGTAAACTTTCTTTCTTTCTATAATATAAATATTTATTATTTAGTTTAAGTCAATTGTTGAGGAGAAAGGCACTTTCACTTTGACATTATTGTGTCTCGTTAGAAACCTTGTTATTAATTACTTTATATACGTTTTAGACAATCAATTCAATTCCATACCATCATTGCGGTATCGTGATTCACTAAAACGGTTTAAAATACATAGTATTTCTTATTATTATTCACGGTTTCTCGAGTAACGGGTAATTTAAAAAAATATATATTATAAATTTATCGTTGGTGATCGATCGATCGATTTATTTAAAAAAG
This sequence comes from Catocala fraxini, assembly GCA_930367265.1. Lineage (NCBI taxonomy): Eukaryota > Metazoa > Arthropoda > Insecta > Lepidoptera > Erebidae > Catocala > Catocala fraxini. Next base: position 17,787,760 of record OV884038.1, read on the forward strand.
ACAACTCTCCAACTACGTATCATTCCTGTATCGCAGAGGATTTTACAAACATTCAAACAACGGAAACAAAAGACGTCCAGGCTCGGAACAACCATTTGTGGATCACACAATTTTTGTCGCATGTGGGATTCGAACCCACAACACTCGGCGCAATAGTAGTGGCGAGGCAAACACTTAAACCACTGCGCCATCCGTGTAGAAGGTTTAAAATAGTGATTCTTATTGATAATTAATTCATGATTTCTCATGTCACGGTCATTTTCCAAACATATAATATGACTCTTACGGTCTAATTTATTATTGTTGGTTAATTTAATCTAATAATAATATTAGATGTTTGCGCTAACGCTAAATAAGGATACCTTTACGTGTTATATATTACTCACCCTGATTAAAATACAACTAAGTTTTACATACAGAAATACAGAAATAAGGATAATACAAAATCAAAATGAATAAGAATAATGACTTAGTTTTAACCATATTATTTAGTGTTGGTATATGTCGTTGAAAGTTTAAATAAACAACGCTATATCTATATATATAAAACTCTTCGTTACTGAGTGACTGACAGACAACGCACAACCGAAACTGCTGAACGCAAGAAGCTGAAATTTGGCATGTATGTTCCTTGGAGAGTGTAGGGGAGCACTAAGAGAAGATTTTTGGAAATTACACCCTGAAGGGGGTGAAAGGGGTGAAACCCGATATTCACACGGGAACGGGACTTACGCGGGTGAAACCGCGGGAAAACTCCTAGTAATCCATATAAGGCAGTTTAATTTCAATGTATAACATTCGCGTAAACGTAAAACAATATTATGTATATGTCAGTTTTAAAGAATATAATAATAATAATAATAATATAATATTCTACCACATACACACAACACCATTTAGCCCAAACTAAGCAGAGCTTGTACTATGGGTACTAGATAATGGATAAACATACATATATACCTTTACTTAGTTTTTGTAATACATACTTATAAAGAAGATATTCTACTGTCAGTTTCAAATATATTTTTTTATTGAACCGTATCAGGTTCGAATTTTGCTATTCGATCCTGGTTACAGTTACAAATTATAAGTGAAAGTGAGTAAATACGCACTGTTTTAAAGAACCATTATAATAATAATATCAGCCCTGAATAGTGTTTATATACTTAAACTGTCCTACTGCTGGGCACGGACCTCTCCTCAGTGTAAGATGGATTAGATCATAACCCACCACGCTGGCCCGGTGCGAGTTGACAGGCTCCACATATAATAATATCAGCCCTGTATTAAACTGTCCCACTGCTGGGCACGGGCCTCCTCTAAGTGTGAGAAGGGTTAGGCCATAGTCCACTATGCTGGCCCAGTGAGAGTTGGTAGACTTCACATATCTTCAAGAAAATTATGGAGAACTCTCAGACATGCAGGTTTCCTCACGATGTTTTCCTTCATCGTTAAAGCAAGCGATAATTAACTATTTAATACGTATATAATTTCGAAAAGTCAGAGCTGCGCGCCTTAGGTTCGAACTCGACCCACTGCGTGGCAGTCCAACGGTTTCCCACTAGGCTATCGCTGCGGCTCCACATATCTTCGAGAATTTATGGAAAGCTCTCAGACATGCAGGGTTTGTCATGATGTTTTCCTTCGCCGTTAAAACGAATTTGACGTTAAAACACCATTAGCAGGTTTTAAGCGAATATAACAAGTAAATTTTGTCAATTCCTATGAAGGCACTTTCCTAAAATCTTTAGCTGTGAAATAGCATATGATGATAAAATACAGCGTGTTCATTTAAAAATAAATGCATTTTATTCAGTCTAAAATAAAAAGCCTTTAGCAAACTGCTTAAGTTTTTAAAATGTAAAAAGTGCGGTTGTGTTTAAAAATAAACAATACTGCGAAAATAAGGTTAATAATGTTTAGTTAATAATTTTATGACAGTTTCAGTTTCTTTTAGACATCTAGTACTTTTGGAGTCATGAAGTTAATAGGTGGCATCTGTATTTTTATTATACATACTTTTTGCTCACATTACCGAGAAATTAATATTATACAATATTTATGGCAACATACTTGGCAAATTAAAACGACGAAGAACGGGAATCTATCTTTTATTGAATCATGTAGGTACATTCATGTAAATTAGAAACACTAAGACACGACGGAGTTTCGGTTCAAGCAATTAGTATTTCTGGACGATAATTAATTTCTTACATACATAGTTCCTTAGTTCTCACTAAACTGCACTTAGTTACAAAATAGATTGGTACTATATAATTATATATGACAAAGTTCTCGATCCTTTTTTTATTCAAACTTACAATCCAAGTAAGGATCATTAGTTAGTAAATTTTTATACTGATTACATTACTTTGCCAGGGTTTACAACTCCACTAACGGCCGTTTCCAATAACCTATCTATCTGTAGTTCAAGCTACTAAAGATAAACAAATCTATCCTTTTGCCTTTACATGCTTTACAATAACCTACAGTCGGATAGCATTTCCTACTGAAGTTGTCTATCTATCGTCTGGAGGACAGATAGGTTACTAGAGATAGGAACGCTCATACAAATCAGTCTTACTTAGATTTCAATAAAAGTTTCAAGTTACTCTCCGGTAGACGGAGCTAACTCTAGTAACATGATTTGTTTATCCGTCAACTTGGGGCGATTACGAATACGGATAGCCGTTTGAAAATTTATTTTACTAATATTAAATACCCTATAAGTAATAGGTAATGGAATATTAGGTATAGTAGTGATGACAGTGATATGGAATTATTTTAAATGATAATGATAGATTGTGATGAAGACAGTGATCGTGATACTTCTACTAATATACCGTTAAACAAGGAACATAAGCCACGTGTGAATTATATGACAAAATTAAATTAATTCGTGAAAAACTGTTAAAATGTTTTAATTCTTTGTTCTAAAGTAATATTTACATTAATAAACATTTTGAAATAAGCATATTAAAAAATAACTTTATGAGAATGAAATATATTCAGCGTAATAAGAATTACGTAGTAGCAAAGAACGAAGCGTTTGAAGAGGCCCGGATAGATGAGAGGACAAAGCTATCTCTTGTTCGCTAGGGATAAATCACTTATCGTTGGGAGCACTTATCGTTGATTGTAAAACATAGACTTTGGATAGATAAAATCTTACTGGTAACAGAGGATAGTGATCTATCCTTAACCGGTCGTATACCGCCGGCTCGCATACCAGCCGGCAGATTTGTACCCGTCGTACGCCGTACGACGTCGTACGTCGTACGTCGAACGCCGCGCGCCGCCTTCGCTTAAGCGAAGGCGGCGCGCGGCGTTTTGGCGCCAATTTGGTGGCTCGCATGCGAGCCACCGGCCTACGACGGGTACAAATCTGCCGGCTGGTATGCGAGCCGGCGGTATACGACCGGTTAAACTTAGGTTGATTATTGGAAACGGCCGTAAGAGTCTATGTAATGGTTTGAGATAGGGAATGCTTACCACAGACAGGCAAACTTTAATAGGATTTGTTAATATAAAATAAAGCTAAGAAAAAGAGAAAGCTAAGAAGACCTAGGCGAACGTTTCTTGATCAGATCGGAGGCGTTCTGGACAAAGGCCTGGTTAAGAGCATCTTGAACCGACGGGCGTGTATGAAGAATGTGATGAAAGTGAATGAAGCCAGAGAAGTGTGTCAGGATCGTGGCAAATGGAAATCCGTAGTCTCTGCCTACCCCTCTGGGAAACAGGCGTGAATCTATGTATGTATGTATGTAAAATAAAGCTATTTGTTTCAACACTTATTGTAATATAGTCCGGATTCCTAACTTAAATTATAAATGCGAATCTGAGTTTGTTTGTCACTCTTTCATTTGACATATCACTATGAAATTTCGCATAGACGTAGTCAGGAGTACTATTCATACAGAAAAATAGTACTGCTCTCGAACAAAGCCGCAGGCAAAAGCTAATCAAGTATAAGTCAGATGGAAAAATTATATCTCCGTTAGAAAATACAAGCAAAGTTTTACGTCTATATTCAAAAGATAGGCATCCACATTTGGCCAGCTATGGTAGCCATCAACCGAACATAGTTCCGGGCTGCTATTTAAAATTGCTTAACAAAAAATCCAATTAGACTTGTTCCTTAACCTGACCCAGGCATCGAACCGGACACCTCACAGCAGTAGCATACACAACAGCTGCGCCACTGCAGTCCTTAAGACAACAAGGACGTGAGACAATGTATTACATAAATGAATATTATTAGTTGGTGTGCAATGAAGTTCACGATCGCTAAACATATCGGAACACTTGTACGGTATCTCGGTCAAGTGCACGCACTTCAATTCCGTGTAACTAAGCGTTCTCCAATGCGATGTTATTTATCGTTGCTGTTCAATTTATGTTTCCTATTATTTAGAGCCTGTGTCTAGTATTTCGTGGAGGAATTTGTAAGATTATTTACTAGAATTTTGCCCCCGGCTTCTCTCGCGTAAATGTAAATTTTGTATTATTTTCTATCCTTTGGTATTTTGTCATTTTCTGTACTCCTGACAACGTGCATGCGAAATTTCATGATGATCGTTCAAGTAGTTAAGATGTGAAAGTGCAACAAATAAAGCAACAAACTCGCATTAATAACATTATTTAGGAAAGTAGGACACAAAACTAAATGTGATAACTTTTTTTTTATGATTAATTGATTAGCTTTACTTGTTAACCCCTCCAAGAATGCTTATATATTAGGTGTTCACGTCAGTAGGCAAATAATATTAATATTCTACCACATACACACAACACCATCTAGCCCAAACTAAGCAGAGCTTGTACTATGGGTACAAGACAATGGATAAACATATACTTTTTTTTTGTAATTACACACATATTATACATAGAAACACCCAGACCAAGACAAACATCCATGTTCATGCACGCTCACACGCGCAAGTCAAAACTTGTGCGGCGATCGAACCCGTGACCTTAGGCGTGGTAGTCCGTTACACTAATAACTACGCCATCGAGGCCGACAAATCTCTCGATTGCAAGTCCCGTGCCTTATCCGTTGAGCTGCCTCCACTTCATACATAGTCTCTCGACTATAGCCTATATCCCTGAAGTGTAATACATCCACATTTTGCCAGCTATGTCTTTAGGTTACACATATTAGAGAGCGAGTCTATGACCGTCAACTAGGCACAGATTCAGGTCCAACCAGGAATTTCCTAAAAAGAAAAAATACTATTTTGACTCAACCCGGGATATGAAACCATACTACATATATTGCAGCCACCTACTTACTGCTGCGTCACGAAGGCAGTTCAAAGTATAGATATAATATGCGTTGCTCGATCCGGGAATCTAATGCGATATCTTATGCCTAACAGTCGCATACACCGATTCTCGAGAGTTCTTTTTTCACGGTATGCAGCGACTTTGCTGTATCCTGACATTGCTGAAGTCCATGAGCAGCGGTTACCACTTCCCATCAGGTGGGTCGCTAGCTCGTCTGCCGCCGATGGCAATCACAAACAATCATAGTATTACATTAAGTCAAAATAAAAATGCGTAAATAATATTTAAATTGGACTGGACATCGCGGTGTATCCGATATTATATTTAATACGGACAATGGCTTAGGAAACAGTTAGCACAATTATATCAAAGCAATAAAATCTAAGTAATCAGGCTGAATGACTTCGTTCCGCTCACAATTAACAATTCCCACGCTCTGTTAAAGTAACAGTTTTTCAAGATCAAAGATGTTTTGCAGCTTCATTTACTGCTCTTGTTGTGCTCGAAACACAAATTATTCGCCCAATTTACTGTTAGGTATTGTTTTTGAAAAGCTGCGTGCAAAATATTTACAACGAACTTTTGCTCGCGGAAAAGTAGGTTAGATTATGTTAGTATTAGTACATTTTTTAATAAAATGCCTATGTTACTCGGTGATAATATAGCTTCCTAATGGGGAAAGGATTTTTTTAAATCGGCTGAGTACTTTTTGAGTTAAACCCTTACAAACAAACAAACGAACAAATTCTTCCTCTTTCTAATATTACTTTTTTTTTTTTTTAGCTTTTGCCCCCGGTTCCGCTCGCGTAAAAGTGGGTTAGGTTATGTAACAGTACTTTTTAAAATATAATATAACCTATGTTACTCAGTGATAATACAGCTTTCTAATGGTAAAAGGATTTTTAAAATCGGTTGAGTAGTTTTTGAGTTAGACCCTTGGGTACAAACAAACAAAAATTAAATATTTCCTCTTTATATATTCTCAATATTCTTCGGTACAAAGTGTTTACTAAGGTTCTTGAATGTGTTATTATTCAGAACACGGCTAAGGGTACATAAATAATTGCAAAAGCTTTGAATTATATTTAGGAGTTACGAAAGTAATAGAGCTGATATTGAATTAATAAATTATTAGTGGCGTATTGTTCACACTAGATGACAAATGATGGTTATATGTTTGTTTTTTAGGTACTTGATAATTTTGAAGCTGTTTTCTAGTTCAATGTAGTCGTACAAAAAACTTTTTTAACTGTTTATTCAACACTTATCTACACTAATATTATAAAGCAAAAAATATTGTATATTTGTTTATAATGAAGAATATCAAGAATTACTAGACTGATTTTAAAATTACTCTAGTAAAATGTTACGTCATAAGTAACATCACGCTAGGAACCACGGGAGCAAACCAGTAATCATAATTGTGGGTGGAACCGCGGCGGTTAGCTAGTATCTTATTGAATAACATACATTCATAGTATTAAGCTTCTAGCACCAAAAGGGTAGGCTTACGTATTAAGTGCGGCACACAATATAAATTTTATTTGTGGATCACATTAACCGGTCGTATACCGCCGGCTCGCATACCAGCCGGCAGATTTGTACCCGTCGTAGGCCGGTGGCTCGCATGCGAGCCACCAAATTGGCGCCAAAACGCCGCGCGCCGCCTTCGCTTTAGCTTAAGCTAACGTAAAACCAATTTGGTGGCTCGCATGCGAGCCACCGGCCTACGACGGGTACAAATCTGCCGGCTGGTATGCGAGCCGGCGGTATACGACCGGTTAATGATTGTCTGTGGGATTCGAACCCATGACATTAGACGGGGTGGTAACGGCGAAGGTACCGTTTGGCTTCTACGCTACTACTGTATTTCGTGCAGTTGTTTCATATATTCTCCTTTTACATTCTAAATAAACACTACCAGCGGTTAGTCTTAAGACTGCGCCGAGCGTAAGACAGATAATGACAGAGCTCGTAAGGCGCATATTCAAATCGGCGCGCGGCCGTCATAGTAAAATTGTATGGAGGATTTAAAGTGCTTTTTTGATAAATATGTATCTTTATTGTCAATCAATAATTTAAATATTTGGGACGGAAAAATTGTAATATAACTATTTATGTTTCGTTTAAGCTGTAAAATAGGATAGATTTCTACTGTTATAATCTATAAATCACGTAACACAGGTTAACACAGGTTTTTGCATTTTCGTGTAAATTTACGTAATTTTGTAGGTGAAAATATTAATTATTTTATGTTTTTTACACGGAGCAATTGTAAACACATTCATTGTTATGGTAAATGTGTATTTTATATTTGTATTAAACAAAAAGTGTTGATTTTATTCACTTAACTGTGATCGCCTGTTTTGGTACATTTCGCTCGGCGCAGTCTTAACTAATACATATACTTATAAAGCTGCCTAGAACTTTAATAAAACAAGTAAATTCTTTTATTATGATCATCAAACATTTTGTTTAATCTTTTCAAGAGCACGTAATTCTGTATTATAGCAGCCTCTCCAATCCAAACCACTCTACAAATAAAACATATTTGTATTTACTATACGTAAATATAAACCATATGGTTTCAGCTCAGCTTCAAACTAATATGTGGTATTTACAATCGTAAGATCCGGTTACGTAACGTAGTGGGAAGAATTTTGCGTTTAACTATATTAAATCTAATATTATAACGCGAAACATCTTAATTTTAACTAATATTATAAATGCGAATGTGAGTTTGTTGGTTTGTTACGCTTTTACGCCTTAATTACTCGACCGATCATCAATTTCGCATACACGTTGTCAGGGGTACAAAATAGGACATAGGGTACCTTTTACCCAGAAAAAGGACTGTTACTCATCTAACCTGTATTTGCACGAGCGAAGCCGCGGGCAAAATCTAGTTGTTTATAAAGGTTGGCGATTTAATTACCTGCAATACTTTATATGGTTTAATAAGTTACATTCAACTTTGTCCGGTAAAACCGGAGATATATCGCATAGCGTAATACACACTATAGCAACATATACAGTGGTGGACATATAATTAGAAACAGTACATAAAACTTAGGTAAACACAGAATGAACTATCGTTATGAGTAAATGATATATAGATTAAATCACTATTAACTATGCCAGAATATAGCCAATGAGCTAAAAACCTAAAAAAAATCTGTACATACAGAGTACTGATTTAATTATATGTAATACTACAGTATGGTGTAGAACAGGTTTAAATAATATATTTGAAATTATTTTATAAGTGTACCACTTAAAACATGGGGTAATGACATTAGCATTCATCCCAAACGGATGTAGAGGAGATGTGCACTTAATATACATTGACCAGAAACATCTTACCGGTATCCCTTGACCGGTCGTGAGCTACCGTATGATCGGCACGGGTCGTATTCTGCGCATTGTCGGGATTGACTACGTATTGAAAATTTTATTAAGAAAAATAAGTATTTAGTTATATTACAGATTTTTTTATATCAGTAGTACATCGTGGTCACTTCACCTCTTTCAATATAGCAGGAGATTAAATCAGCACACTGTAAATCATTTTCTCTTCCATTTAAAAGCATTAGCTAGGCAGAATGATATTTTCATAACGGGAGCCTTAGGAAAGGAAATTAATATAAGCGTGCTAATATCCGTTCCTTGAGCTCTATCTATTTTATCAAAATAAAGGTACGTTGAGAAAATATCTCACGGAATATGTTTCAAATATTACATGAAACGGCTTGAAAGCTGCGTATCTAAAACAAACAATAAATTTAAGGCTTGCGAAAAGGTCATCTTTATATCTCTGAAGCATTTTGTAGAGTCGCATTTCCACCACTGCTCAATTTATAACCCGCGTGATTACGATACCAACCTGTGACATCATCCGGAAACAGTGCTGCATGCTATCCTTCTATAAATTATACGAGATAACTAATAGCTACCGGTTTACTCGATCCGGGACGATCGGCAATAAGCATATACTGATGTCACTAGACCAACAATTTAGCCATACTAATTAATAGAACTTGCAACATTTTATATCAGCTTTCAATGTATCTATTAATACTAGAGCAACAAGAAAGTACGTAAGATAACAAAGAAGTAAAAAATGCGTTTTATTGCCACAAAAATTACCGCCAATGTTCTGTAGAAATCAAATAATTGTGGTAGGATTCACGTCATCATGTCACTTCATTGTGTTGAATTACTAAGTGATTGAGTATTAAGCTCAAGACGAATGTTTATTTGACAGTTCTAATGTAGTCTACATTCCATTTAAATTAAATTGGTACTCAAATGCACGACGTGTCAGAATTTTCTCTATAGCAACACATATTCTGGTAATGTGTACGGCAGACGGTATTTAGTGAATCGTGATTGTGATACACGTGACAGTCTGCCAATATGTCAAAGGAGACGGGTATGATGTCTTAAACATTCGTAGTGTACAAGAGCAAAAAAGATTCTATAGAAGATCGGAGTCTGTGAGTAACTTGGCAGAGGCCTACGTTTAGCAGCTGATTGCTAAAGGGCATTAAGTTCGGAACAATTGTTCATTGCATATCCATTTGAATATTGGTAGTCGTCAAATAAAGACTAATTAAATTATAGCGCAGTGTAAAGAGAACATTAGCAAAAGAACAAAAGTCATGCATACCTACTACTAACTACAGGATATTTCAAAATTATTCCCTTTTTCGGTAAAGGCTGTCAATTTAGCTTGACTATTTTTAAGTTATTTCATGTATATTCATGATTTCTGCTCGATTTCCATAAATATTCTACAGACAGCACATTCATTTAAATGGTTATTGGACCACTGACTCACGTTCGATTGGCACACGAACAATTATAAATAAAATATTCGAATGTTTGTGTACACAGCATATTTTATTTAGAATCGTTGGTTTCCTGGCATACAACCATGTGAATAACCTAGGATCCATTGATTAGATTGTACAGCTGTTTTTTACGTCACTGACATGTTTTCTTAGAAGTAGTTAAATGTTTATATCTAATCGTCTAGACCAACAATGACGTGCCACATTCTTTCTAACGCGAGCCAAAAATAATACAAATGTCTTCATTCATGATAATCTATGTAAATCTTACGATCAGATTAAAAAGATCTAAAAGAAAAATGTGGTACATTGTTCTAATAATTGTATTTGTCTAGTATTTTTGGTACATAGAATTTAAAAAATGTTAATTACTAAGTAGTATTTTTTAATAGGTCGGATATAAAATATCTCTGTGATGTTATGCAAATAGAGTTTACAGCTTGTTTTAATTTAATATAAAATGAATTTCAGTAGTACTGTCTGATACAGTATATCTTTCAATTATGCAATAGTCACATTGTTCCAGTCTAACCCATCTTTTTGATATGTACAAGTATTTGAAAAGTATGTCCTTGGTGTGTGATTACCTGATCACACCCCAGCCAAACATTGAAAATACTTTGGATTTTGTTGGTACATTATAATATATTGATATTTCAATTGCACTTCTATTTACATCAGGTGATAACATAAATTTACCTTGTAGTATCGGCTTATTAGCTTTACCTGGCGGTGGCTAAGTTAACGTAGGAAGCCAGAATTAAAGAATTATTCTTCTTCTCTCTTAGCCTTTATTATTCCCAAGTCACTTGGGGTCGGCTTTTCTGGTCTAACCGGATTTGACTGGATATCAGTTTTTACACGGAGCGGCTGCCACCTGACCTCCGCAACCCGAAGGCTAACGCTAGACCAGTGTCAGGATATTGGAGGGTATACTTTCCCAATAACGACTGCCATAGTTGTTCATGGCAGCCAGGACCGACGGCTTAACGTGCTCTCCGAGGCACGGAGCAGGCGATAATTGTCAATCAATACGCACATAATTTCGAAAAGTCATATAACTTCCGAAAGTCAGATGTGCGCGACGTGGGTTCGAACCCGAGACCCTCTGCATTGCAGTCTGTTGGTCTCCCCACTGACCTATCACTGCTAGAATTAAAGAATTATTATGCAGGGAAAAGTATTTATTGTTTTTTTTTTAATGTATATAATATGCAACTACGTTGCAAAAAATTTGAGTATTCGTTTCAGATTTACAAATACAGTTGTTGCTTTAGTTGTATACATTTTTTGTATATAACGTATAAAGAACTTCAATATCTATAATATTTTAAAATTATATAATACTTTTCCTTTGAATTTAAAGAAAATAAATGTAAACTATTTTATAACAGGTAATAAAGTAAATATAGCGATCGTCACTCCCAGTTGAAGAGCAGTCTAACTTAAATTGCATTTAAATCTTAATCAAAAGCTAAATGAGAAAATTCTCGCCATACTCCGCAAAACTTTCTAAAGAGCGATATCTTTTATTTCCATAGGGTTTAAACCTTACATAGCTGCTAATACAGCTATGTAATGTTGGTGTATAGTATTTGTATATGTCACTAGCTGCGCTTCGTAGTTTTACCTACGTTTATGAGTTTATGATCACTGCTCCGCTCCCGTGACTTATACCGTGAAGCTATATATCCTATGTTACTTCTGAATAAAGTAGCTTTCTGTTGGTAAAATAATGTTTAAAATCGGTTAAGTGTTTTCAGAGTTTATCGATGCCAAAAAACAAACACCACTCAACCGATTTAGATGAAATTTGGTACTGATATATTTTAAAACCTGGGGAAGGACATAGGCTATTTTTAATTTATGTAGGTACCGCGCGGGCGGAGCCGCGCTCAAAAGCTAGTATTGTTATAGTTTATTTGACTAGATAAGGCGTAAACGAATGCTCGCTCCATATTACGCTGAATACGCGACCATGCTTGATTTTTCTTCCTTCACTTTACCCTACTCTTTCATCTCCAAGACGATTGCAAGCACTTTTTAGTAAAGACTTCTCTATCTTATACAAACCAACAAATGTAATAATTATTTTAAAAAAGAAGTCGCTAGTTTTCTTAATTTTAGTAAAAAATTCATATGTTACGGTAGTAATAGTGTAAACAATGCCAGCCAGATCACACACGATAAAAACTACAGTTTATTGATTCGTATGTTCGAATAGCTATGTATGTTTTACAACACATCTATTATAGCTAGCTACCACCACTTTGCTTGCATTCATTTTATATTTTTCTGTTGAATTTACGAAAGAATGTCGAAATAAATAATACTGTCAGTAAGTCAAAATCTCATAATAAGCTGTGGCGAAATTAGCACAAACAAGGATGTGGGTGTTTTCTGTTTGAAATATGACAATGTTTATCAGTGGTGATAAAAATTTGGTATATAAAAAATATGTTTTATTATATTATTTGGAATAATATTCAGAGTTACTTAATATATTACACACCTTTTAAATATTCTAATAGCCTAATCGCTATGTTTATCACCATAAGTAATTAAGTTACAAGCTATTTACCAAGATAAGTTCTGAAAAGATTTCCTGTCGACAGCAGAGGAAAATTTTCTTGAAAATTTGTCTCGAATATTTTTCTAACCCATATATATATTCTTCATATATGATGATATTATGGGTTTTAGATATAAGTTTGTTGAGCTCGTTGATACTAAGCATGTACGAGCCAAAACGCTTCATAAGCCTAAAAAATAACTGTAGGCACTGGAGATTACGAAGTTACTGTATGATTTAATCGGATTCCCTACGAACTACAGGTAGTACTACGCGTCTGGCTGTACTTTACATCTGTGATTACTATATCTATAAAGACCTAAGCAATATAGAGATAATATTCCAAGCGTACAAGTTTATTCGAGAATAAAAGTAATAAATAATAAGTAATATATTCGTAATTCTCTCAATTGGCTAAACGCATCATAAATTGTCCGCAATAAATTCTTCCCAATGGCACAACACGGTACATCTCAATACTCTCTCCGACATTCTCGAGCATGACTCACGACTAAAGCATGGAATTTACACATGACGTCAACAACCATTTGTTACACTGCATAACTCTTTGTTCTCTTAAACAACTGTCATTAACATCAAAATTATGCATCTCCCTCGCGTCATATAAGCTTTTAACAAAGTAGCGGATATTTCCTGTTATATTCGTTTTAAAGTGTATATAGTATAATTAATTGAATTGAATTCATTCCACAAACTTAAATTCAACTTGTATAAATAGGGTGGCAGTATACAGGCTGAATTTGAATCTGTGGAATTAATTGAGAGAGGGGCTGGTCTTTATTTTGCGAAAAGAATAAGCATTGCCATTCAACGTGGTAATGGTGCCAGTCTTCTGGGCACACTACCAGTCGACTTTGATGCGGATGAATTTTATGACGCCTATTAGAGGGTATAATTTTTTTTATTTCTGTTTTGTAATACTTTGGACATAAGTTAGTTTTTAAGAATTATGTTAATTGATAATATTCTTACAGTATATATGTATACGCGATAGCTCAGTGGGGAGACCAACAGACTGTAATGCAGAGAGTCTTGGGTTCGAACCACGTCGCGTACCTCTGACTTTCGGAAGTTATATGACTTTTCGAAATTATGTGCGTATTGATTGTCAATTATCGCCTGCTCCGTGCCTCGGAGAGCACGTTAAGCCGTCGGCTGCCATGAACATCTATGGCAATCGTTATTGGGAGAGTGTCGACACAAAAGATCCCACTGGGTCGAAGTGTCGCCGGTCTGCACTGACTGGCCCCCACATAAGATACATACAAGATACATATATGTATTATTAAAAAAATAATGAATAATAGCAAACTGATACCGGAAAGTAAAGTTAACTAATTAGATTTAAACTGGTTAGCACTGATGAACCGATTTAAATAATATGTCTGCAAATATACGGCTTAAATATAAATTTGATTTTCTTTCAACTATACTATTCCTTGTATTAAAAATATGATATAGCAGAGATTATAATCTGCTACAATATATTATTTTATTACTACGGTATTGTATTATTTTTTGATCATATATCTTAACAACATAATACTGATTAGAATACAAAATATAAAAAGAATAAACAAGTAGTTCTGATAAATAGTGTACCCAGTGCCGGTATATTTCGCACTCTTAATAAAACAGAGACTTATCTCAGTATTTTTAATTAAACAAATTTGAACTCTATTGCAATGATTTAATACAAATATAATATTAGAATTTAACATATACAATTGGAGTTCAAATTGCCTTACTTTCAAATTTCGAGTTAAGTCGCTGTTTTATTAAGAGTGCGATTTGTAAAGTAATGAAAATGAATGAAATTACACAAACTCAAATAACATTTATTTCGTGCTAGCTAGGTATTATACAACATTTCACTATTGTTTAGAATTTTACAAACAGTTTTTATAATCCGTCATAATCGTTATCGTTAAGTATGACATGATATTTGTCTAAATCTGTATAAACAGAGCAGTTTACAAATTATAACCGTACTCTCCTGTCCCAGTAATTATAGCACATGCTTCTTTTCACTTAATGAACTTAAATTTCAATTAGAAGTTTGACGATAATTATCCAGCTTACAGGTGTAAATCGCATAACCCTATTTAATTATGATGGCATTAAATATTCAGTTTATTAATGTCTATAATATCCCGCACGTGTAGTATATGAATCTTGTTAAATATATTTTAACAAGATTCATATACTACACGTGGAGCTATATTTAAATTCACACATCGCTAATTTTATTGTGTGCACTCTTCTTTATGTATAATTTTAATGAATTTCATTCCAACGAATATGTGTAACAAACTGCACTTAGTGAACAACATTCCATTAACATGTCGCAGAACAATAAGATTTGAATGTAACACGTAATAAAAACTTTTTCGCTTCATACAATGGCATGGCGCCAAGAATTCACCGAATACTTGAGACGAAATCATTTTGATTGTCACAAAGTAGGACAAGATAGATACATAGTATCAGCTATTATGAATCAGTGAGAATAAATACCGAGATATTTTAAGAACGTATTTGATCCAAGTTTTAAAAAACAAAGAACATTTTTTGTTGGTTCACGTGTATTTGTGCACTTGATCTTTGAATGAGCGTCATTATTATTAGAATAAAATTAACGCATACCATCTAAACTTACGCTAGTACATCTTGTAAGGCTTACATAAGAGATGGAGTAAGTCTGAAAGCCTTGATACTAAAGACTATCCGTACCTTGAAACACTGTTATTCCGAAATGTGTACTAAATTTTAATAAGTAGCGACTCGATTGTTCTAAACCCATTTATGAAGTAATCCGAACAACGAGGTAGGTTATTTTAAAACGAAAAAAACTGAAGAAACTTTATTGCAAGTTATTTTTCGCCCCGAAGTTTCAGACATTTTCATGATAGATCTACAGAACACCAACTCTGAAACGAAAATATTACCCGATTCAATAGCTTCACTTTACCACGATCTGGCATTTGAAGCAACAAGATAAACAACATTATATTAGCAATCATAAACCAGAAAGCGAAATGTACCAACTGTACACAAACTGTAAATACCAAATATATTCAATCTACATAGATTTAATGATATGATATGAACCAAATTGTCGAATACATATTTGACATAAGGATAATTTGATTCATAACCAAATGTAATCTTATTCATGTAGTATTGACAAAATCGTAACTACTGACCTGCTGAAAATATTTTAGAAATGTAAAACGTCTGTATATGTACATAATTATGTTTGTCAATTATTCAATTCACAGTGCTTATGGTTAAAGATTTAGGACTCGTTAAAGTATTGATTGAGGTTGAGATTGAGAAAGGATTTTGTTTAAAACCCTTTTTGAAAGCCACCAACACCTTCATAATTTCTTTAACAGAAGAAACTCTTTCAAACCTGCCTTCTCCTACATTTTTAGTGCAATACGTCATCTATGTAAAATATTAGATTTTATCGTAATAATTAATTTATTTTAATGTTTAAATTTTATAAAGTGTAAATGTAAAGGAAAATATATTTCACTTTGCTTCATTTATTATATTGGTCTGGTTCACATCCTCAATTTAAACGAAACTACTAGCTGAATATATATTGTACTTATAAATATCTATAAATACTAGTTATAAACGCTTACCATATCTATTTAAACATTAAAAATATTTCTACACTATATACATTAATCCCCAAAGTACCTACTCAAATAATAAATATCAGTGCCTAAAATAAAGAGTTGTTTTTTTATAAGACGATACTAGGAACAATTTCTGTACCGCGGAGGACTTAACAACCATTGAAACAATGTTTGTGAAGTCCTCCGCGTTCTCCAATTTGTGGATTACACAATGTTTTGTCCAGTATGTATGTAACCAAACCCGCAATACTCGGCATATCAGTAGTACTCAGGTCAGTTAAAAGTTGAATACGGAATATTGGATGCCAGAAAACGGACAGAAGCCGTAAAAGCGGCGTCTTTAAAAATTACTTACATATTTCACTAATAATGTTTCTAGCGTAATAAGTAACATGGGGCTGATGTCATTTTTGTGATATATAATGTAACCACTGCGGGATCCGTTTATTTTAATAATATTACGTAGGTATAACCACAAAATGATTTCAAAATAAGATCAAGCCTCATAACATCAATCAAATGAGATCGCTAATGCGATTAAAATATAAACTAAATTCACATACCAACTTTTCTTACGTCAATCCGCGAATCATATGCCAACGTAGGAAAATTTGTCCATTTAATATCATCTACTAATTTTAACGCCTTAAAATTCCTGTGAATAATCCAACAACGTAGACGGAAGCATGAACGCGTCAAAAGAGCAATCATTCAAACTTAATGAGTGTTAAATAACGTAAGGCCGCATCGCCGCAGGCGCATGGCCAAACAACGATTCATTCTGTCATTCACCCGAGCAATGACAAATGTTGCTATTCTTAGGGACACATTTCTTTGTCATACCTCACGAGTACATACTATTTTTTGTACGGCTAATGATTGTTACATAACATTGCATAAGGTTACGTAGAATTCGAGACTAGAATGAAACCCCGGGCAAGCGAAAGACGAGGCAAGATGAAGTGACGTCACTTAACATTCTCGGTCTATGTCAGGGTCGAATCCCTGGCATAGACCGAGATAATGTTAGGTTGTAGGATGATTGTACTCTAGAGCTTATAATTAAATTATATAGGAGATTGCTTTAGTAATACTTACATCATAGATTCACTGACAATTTAAAAAGAGAGGCATTGAGTGTCTTGTAGATCACTTCATAAGCTCAACCTAGAGACTAACCTAAACGTAACTGCATTAAAATAACTAGCCACATTATTTAAACATTTATAAGTGTCCTTATGTAATTATAATCGATAAATGATGTTGGCTTTAACTCTCAACTAGACCGAATGCCGGACTCTATGATATTTCCTGATATACAAACTCAATAACAAGATTTGCAATCGACATCTTTCATCTCTCAATCGACCGTTCCATTGCACTTGAGATAATGTTTAGATACACGACTAGACCAAGAAGATATTATATTTATATAATAATATAATATTCTATTCTATCACATACACACCATCTTACCAAAACTAAGCAGGCTTGTACTATGGTACTAGACAATGGATAAACATACATAATATATACTTTTTTATTTATGGGTGAAGTTAAAGTTACTATATGACATTGTATCTACTCTGTATTGTCTGCCGCGTCACGACGCATCAAAGACCTTATTCCATGTTTGGTTGACAAAACCATCTCCGTAGATCCTTCATTTCCGAAACACATATTGATGACTTCTTTTTTTTTCAATGCAGTTATTATAATTAGCACATGAAAAAACCTTTACATCAAATAAAAGTTTTATTTATTGAGAAACACACCTGTTATAGATTTTCTTTTTCATAATAATCTTGCATAGAAATAGCAAACTGTATTTCTTTTACTTATTTATGTAAGAGTAATAAAAATATGGTGATGCAATGAACTGTGATTTAACCTCATAAAATTAAAACTACCTAAGAACCTATTATAGGCTTTCGACAGACACAGGTATTTTATCGTAAATACGTCATTAAAAGCAAATTCAAATATGTCTTACAACACTTTTTATTTAACATCGCAAAATCTACTACTGTTTCATAGCAACACAAAAAATATATCTACATATTATATAATATTTTAGGTATATAGACAAATTTTCAATTCAATCGGCGGAACAATCAGCTTATGTGAATTATTCAAACTGAAATGACTCATGGGCACAGCTCTTTTTGTGGAAATTTACAAGTAATTCTGTAAATTGGATCCAAAATTGGCATAGATCGTGAACATCTGCGCGATGAGTCAGAAGTAGTGAGACAGGTGCCGGGACTATGTCGAGTATAAATCTAGATAGGTTTTAATTAGAATACTGTGCTGCACGTAAATTACTGCTATATTTGAATGTTTCCGTGTTAAATTAGTTTCCTGTACATCTGTAGTATGTATCTTCAGTAGTAGTCAAATATATTAATATAATATCAGCCCTGTATTAAACTGCCACTGCTGGACACAGGCCTCTTCTCAGCGTGAGAAGGGATCGGCCATAGTTCACCGCGCTGTGCGGGTTTGCAGACGTCACATATTATATTCGAGAACATTATGACTGATGATGATGATGTTTTCCTGTACCATTAAAGCAAGCGATAAGTAACTATTTAACACGCACATAACATTGAAAAGTCAAATATGCGTGCCTTGAAATCGAACTGGTGACCTCCGCGTGAGAGTCCAGCAGTCTAATTTCTAAGTTATAATTATGTTCTTTAACAATTTATATTTAAATATGTTTTTCAGATAGAGCTGTTTTTATCTACGCTTTGTCTATTATATTCAGGTCCATGATTATAAAATAGCCGTCTGTTAAACAAAGCTTCAGACTCCAGACAGCATTGATAAATTTTCAATTGTGTATCAAAAATAACGATACCGGTCCGCTCAGGCATGTTCGTCTAATTATTTTTGTTTTGTTTAAATTTTGAGGTTTTAGACAGACAGACAGAGATTTTAAGCGTCCTAGATAAACTCACAACAACAAACAATACTCACAATTTGACAAACTAGTCGCAGTATCGATGTCTTATTGCAATTAAATTGTTTAAATACTTATAGATATTACAAACAAATCAATAACTGATCTACTTCATTTCGATTTCTTGAAAAATAACCTGTTTAATCCACCCTGATAGGTGGATTAATCATCCGCGATACAAGGATCATTCCTATTGCGGCCGTTGTCTTTTATAAATTAATAATAGCAACCTATTAGCGTATTTCGCTGTGTAGTTTAATCCAGTTCTTGTGATCTGTGTAAGAGATAAAATCTAAAATATTTTATCAATGAAATCCAAAATAGCAACATGTCATTTATAATCATTAGTGGTAATAAAATAAATAATATGTGCCAAGGTTTTTTGAAACAAATTTGTGGACGTTCGAACTAAATATTTATACTCTCCTATCTGGTTTCAGTCAAATACGAATACTATTCGGAATGCTGACTTGAAGTAAAAGTCTTAGACAAAGTCAGCAGATAACTATCTTCAAAGAAACTAGTTCTGGTGTCAATAAAACAAGCCTTGAATACGCCTACGATCTTATTATTTAGCAAATGGCCGGATATAAAGTAAAATGAGCTGGCAAAATCTGATCTAATTTAGAATGTAAATTGAACTCAAGCAGACGAAATTAGACTCACTGTCACCTATCTATTCAAAATCAGGTGTTAGCAGACAACCTCTAAATCGGTCAACGTTTTGTGCCAATCGACCACAGATTTGAGTTAGAAGCGTTCACTCATTTCTATTCAGTCAGTTCTATTCATGACTCGTCGACTTTTTGTCCAAATATAATATCAGTAGAGGTCTGTCTGAATTACGTAAATCTTTGTAGGCTGTCTGCGTTAAGTCTTTGTTATTAAGTATGTACGCACTAACAGAGTATAATAAAATCATCTATATAAGAGCCAGATAAATAATTTATAAATGTTGTCTGCCTGTATATTCGACGTGCATCATGCAGAAATTCTGCGCGAAATATGGATGCGCTTTTCAAAGTTGTAAGGATTTTAAGGATTTTTAAGGATGTCATATCTCACGACTCAACCGATCGTCATTAAATGTTTTATACACGTTGTCAGGGGTATAGAAAAGGATATAGAGTAACATTGATCTAGAAAAATACTTTTTCCGAAGGATAAAATTTATTTACAAAATCTTGATTAACGCGAATGAAGCCGCGGGCAAAATCTAGTAAGATGTAATTAAACAGATGCAGATAGTGTCTGTTTTTGTAACAATAAGTGGCCACCTGCAACAATCTCATTTGTGGTGTAATTCTTGGTGCATTGTACATAAAACTACGAATAAAATATATTGCAAATTAGATATTTAGTAGAACAGCAACTCTAAAGAACATGTATTAGCAAAGTTGATCTACTTTACAAAAGGTCATGAAACAAAAATTGTTTTATTTGTAACATTATAATTTAGGATTTACGAATGTCTTTAATTTACAATTCTGAGTGTAGGATTATATAATCATACATACCTATTAAGGTATGTATGATTATTAAAAAACAAATGCTAAACAATATAAAATATAATACTGGGGAACAGTCATTTTGCGGCATGGTAATTTGAAATCAATTTTGTGTAAGTTCATTGTGTAGAATACGAGAAAAATAGCAGATTTTTTAAATTTACTCCAGTTTATGAGATAAGATTTTATAACTATATGACTGAAAGAAGGTCGAAATAAAAATACAATTACATATTAAATTAATATATATTTTAGAAGCGTTTATATAATAACGACAAGGAAACTTAATACATACGCTATTAACAAAAAATCTTAAAAAAATATAAGGAGAACTTTATCTGTAAGCTTTTCTATTGTGTTTATGTTTAGGACAATCTATTATTAAACTCAAGCAATAAATAGTCTGCTATCATAATACGGCTATCCCATCGGCCTTGGTATCTTTCTTTTATTGCTCTAATGTCCTGATGGAACCGTTCTTTTTGTTGAATATCTCAAGAACCAGAGTCAATCCATACAAAGTAAATACATTTCGGGTATGACTGATGAAGGTTTATTAAAACCAGTAACAAAATTAATGCCGCAGAAAATATATATTTTTTGGTTCCCCAGTGTAATCATGAAATGAATGAAATGACATCTTGTTGTGCTAATTCCATTCGAATTGACATTACGAGGAATGTATAAAAAATAAGATTACTAAATCATGCATGCTTTAAATAAACTGTTCTTTGATTTGTTTATCTCGTTTTAATATAATAGTTTTCTTCATCTGTTTATCTCAAATAAATTATGAAGAACCTTGATATTTCAAATAGTAACACAAATGCATAGTAGCATAGTTTTTCTAGACCAAAACAGTTGGTGTTGTTATCTTAAACAATTTGCTAAAACAACATATTTAATGTTAGCAATAAAGGTTGTATATTCAATGTTTAGAAACACAGCTGGTGCGTAAACATAAAGCTGTAGAGTTATTTTTATAGACGTTACTATGGATGTTTTATTCTAACTTCGTACGTCTTCACTGACAGTTCTCCACTTGTGTAGTAAAATATACCTTATACCTCATTATGACGAGGTTATTTATCTTTACCATGGCGCCAAGTGTAGGAAGTTTGATTCGCATTCGAAAACTAAATGAATTGTGAGTTGTTTCTTCCCATCGTGTTTTTAGTATTCATTATGTTCAGTCGTTTGCAATACAGAGCTTATGGTCCAAATATCTATAAGATAAATTACATATCATAAATTTTATAATAATATCAGTCATAAATAAACTTTTATATAACTTCGATAAATTAAATCGTGTTTGAACTTCTATAAGTGAAATCATTTTCGAAACCTCTGCATGGCAGTCCAACAGTATCCCACTATCGCTGCTGACATCACTTGTAAAAGGCTTTTAATCCTGTATTATATTTACTGCAATGTGTGGCTGCAAGATGCTGGCAAATACAAACTAATATATTGCAAATGACTATTCGATCATGTATGTTTTGAATATCCAATGCATTCAATTGTTTTTGAGGTGGCCGGACTGTGGTTGAAAACTTTGCAGCCATATATTGCAGGAAATTTACTGCCCGCTTAGAATACCCTTGAACCTAACAAGCAAAAGACAGAATGGAATTAAGATTTCTTATATTTTCTTTTTGGTCAATTTTGAAACAGGTCATAAGTTTAGTACTGAAGTTAATATTTGTTCGTCGATTTGTTTCATAGAGATAATAGTAATGATTATGTTATTTGTACAAATCAGTATTTACTTTTTAGATTTAGGTCAAAATGCTATTGTAATTTTAGGTAAGGAGCTTTATACATTTCTTATGTAATATAAGATTTCAATCATATTCTTATTTATTATATTTCTTCTAGTCATTGGAATGGATTTTAAATAAACTCACATAATATACATGTTTACAAAAGCAAATACGTCAATTTGTTAAAATAAAAAACAAATCGTTTGTTTTGAACAAATAATAGACTTTCTTAACAAGTTTTTATACTAGGTTATTCTTATATTTTTCATTCATTATAACGGGATTTATTACAGCGCCTTACCGTGTGACTTTAATATTATTTACAGAGAGTAAATCTTCAGAAATTTGAATGTTTTGATGTATTTTGATTGTATTTTTTATACGCATTCGTTTTAGGGTAATATCAGGGGCGCTTATTATTTTTCATTCTCATTCTATGGAAACTATCTGTCTTAAAATAAACCGTTTGACATCCTTCACAGAAGTTCTACACTTCTGAGGTACCTCAACTGGGGAAATACCTTTGATCTAAAGAAGATCTTCGCCAAACAATTGAATGCTGTATGTGTGCCGTGGATACGATATCCGAGCTCCTAACGAGACGGTTCGGTAACTCCAACACTAGAATATTATATTCTGTATCAAGGAGGACTTTACAAAAATACAAACAACGGACTCCAAGAATACTTTGCACAACTATTTGTGGATTATACAAGTTTTGTTCTCCGTGGGGCAAAAGACCATACGGGAATAGAACCCGCAGCACCTAAAGCGAGCAAGTGGTAAAACCCTACATATACTCTCCGCCTAGTCAAGACGGTGGGTTATGAAAGTGTCTCATTCTCATAAAGCCAGTCTAACCATTGCTTCTCGTGCTGGTAACGATTTGCAATTTTACAGCTTCGGCACAACGGACAAGCGTTCATAGTCTAATTTTACCTCTTAACATCAGCGAACCGTATGCTTATTTAGTATTTTTGTAGCATAACTAAATAAAACAAAATCGTCAATAAGTTTAAAATAGAAATAGAGCGATTAACAAATAAATCATTTTGTTAAAAAAAGTCTCTTCTACCTAGCCTTTATTATTTCCAAGACACTTGGGGTCGGCTTTTCTGGTCTAACCGGATTTGACTGGATATCAGTTTCTACACGGAGCGGCTGCCACCTGACCTCCGCAACCCGAAGGCTAACGATACCCTAAGGCTAGACCAGTGTCAGGATATTATAGGGCACTGATTTCTCAGTAACGACTGCCATAGATGTTCACGGCAGCCGGGACCGACGGCTTAAAGTGCTCTCCGAGGCATAAAGCAGGCGATAATTGTCAATCAATACGCACATAATTTCGAAAAATCATATATCTTCCGAAAGTCAGGGGTGCGCGACGTGTGTTCGAACCCGAGACCCCCGACATTGCAGTCTGTTGGTCTCCTCACTGAGCTATCGCTGCTATACAACTGCCAATCAGCAATCGCTGCCAACAATCCTAATTATGTGCTTTAAATTTCGCCATAATTACCCAGCATTACTAAATAACACAATCGTGTCGTCATGTAATTAGTATTGACGTTTAAAAAAAGTGTGGTTGCTTTTTATGGCATTTTTATAATGACTCTATTTTCACCGATACCTGTCAATAAAATATTTATAACAGTGTTATAAGGATAAAATGAATTATTTTGTCAATCATTCTATTTAAACGTATTAAAGATTATTTTTAGTTTGGTTTTCTATTAAGGCGTGTTTTTAAACTATTATTTATTTTTAAGATTTTAGTTTTATTTAGTGGTCATAGCTAGGACAGTAAGACAAATTTGTCACCAGTAATTGATAAGTATACATAAATAGTTTCAAGTTATTCTTTACACGATTTTCATCCATTATATATTCCGTTTCATAGATAGTTAAAAACATACAGGTCAAACTTAATAATAGCGTATTAAAAATATGATGATGATTCGTGTATCCTTAAAATGTTCTATCTTATGGTTCAAGCTATTTTATACGATATCTCATCCATATCTGCAGCCGTGATTGAGTAACAAATATAAAAATCACTTTTCAATATCAGCGCTTAACAAATATGTTTTAAACATTAATTGCTGGGTGCTACAGTAGATATAGTAGATAATCTACTAGGTATTGATTGAAACGTAACTTGAAACTATGAAGCACTAAATTGTCTACATCAGATACTATAGCCCGTTAAACTTGTTCGAGAGCCACAATAGTTACTCTTGATGCTATTACAAAATGCAAATTTAGTTTCGATCAGAGAATAAACTATCAGGATTTCCTCATAGTTTATTCTCTATATATACGTATTTTTGTAAAGTATTAACATTCGATAGTTTAGTGTATCATCTCAAAAGGATAAGTAGTCAAAGTCAAAAATCATTTATTCATTTAGGTCACAAAGTAACACTTATGAACGTCAAAATATAATTATATAGTAGAAATGTTAATACTCACATTTCTCCAGCTATATTTTTGACCCAAGCTGCCAAGGTGAGGTAAAGCAAGGTATGGCCTACCAGGTATATTGCCAGACTCAGTGCCGTTAATGAAAAATTTCTAACAGAAAATCCAATACCAGTTTGCACGACCTGAAATTCGAAACCAAATGAGTCGTAATTTATATTTTCAAAAGGACAACTGCTGCTCTAGAAATAATTCCAATGTCGCGAGAAACTATAAATATTCAAACAACGGACACAAAAAACAGCCAGACTCGGAACAACTATTTGTGGATAACACAAGCTTTTTTCTGTGTGGGGATCGAACCCACAAGACTCGGCTTGCTTCGACCAGACGAAGACCTTAGATTATCTATACTTTAGAAAAAGAGATATAAATAGTGACACTTAAGGTCCGTTCACACAGACCGGTTATAAGGTTTATTTTTACATTTCACTTCTTTTGTTATTCAGAATGCTTGAACGAGCGTGAAATGTAAAAATAAACCTTATTACAATTATTCAAAACTCTGTTTTAAACGTGATAAAAATCTGCTCTACTCTCCGAGCTGATCTGTGTGAACGGAGGACCTCTAGTCGTATCGCGATATTTTTGGATCACAATAATCGCTTGTCGAAGGCAGACAAAGTTCATTTGACCATTTATTTTAGAAGCAAGTATAGTGCCAAGTCGTTTCATTAAATTATAACGCATTACCGGCACTAGTATTAACCGGTCGTATACCGCCGGCTCGCATACCAGCCGGCAGATTTGTACCCGTCGTAGGCCGGTGGCTCGCATGCGAGCCACCAAATTGGCACCAAAACGCCGCGCGCCGCCTTCGCTTTAGCTTAAGCTAACGTAAAACCAATTTGGTGGCTCGCATGCGAGCCACCGGCCTACGACGGGTACAAATCTGCCGGCTGGTATGCGAGCCGGCGGTATACGACCGGTTAATGCATTTAACACCCGCAAAAATATTTACGATTCATAAAATAAATCATAAACTTCATGTGCTTGTGTTTACTTTACAGTACTAAATATCGTCCGTCAATTAAAATGGTGGACGTGGTTAGATTTGTAGGTGGAAATATTTGTAGGTATGTGCTACTCTGCTAATTAGAGGGACAGTTTGCAACCACTTACAAATGCTTTACTGTGCCTGTACACGTTTTAATACAAATATATAAAATGTTTTTTATTGCATAAATGATTTTGAGCGCGGTTTTGCTCACGTTAGTTAGGTAAGTAACAGTAGTTTTTCTGGGTGAAAGGTAGGTACTCGATGTCCCTTTTTTGTACTCCTGAAAATGTGTACGTAAATTTCATGACGCTCGGTCGAATAGTCAAGGCGTGAAAGGTTAACAAACAACAAACTCACATTGGTATTTATAATATTAGTTCTTTAGAATAGTTAAAGAAACGAAAAAAGTAGGATTCGGTTTTCCATTCATAACCACAAAATTGATGTTGGGATGTAGATATGCATATAAAGAAAAAAAATCTGCTTGCTAAATGGTAATAAAGAAGTATTTAAAGAACGTACTACCCAGCGAAATAATCGCTTAAGAGGAAATGCCGGTAATGTTCTTCTTCTCTCATAGCCTTTATTATTCCCAAGTCGCTTGGGGTCGTCTTTTCTGGTCTAACCGGATTTGACTGGATATCAGTTTTTACACGGAGCGGCTGCCACCTGACCTCCGCAACCCGAAGGCTAACGATACCCTAAGGCTAGACCAGTGTCAGGATATTAGAGGGTACTGACTTTCCCAATAACGACTGCCATAGATGTTCATGGCAGCCGAGACCGATGGCTTAACGTGCTCTCCAAGGCACGGAGCAGGCGATAATTGTCAATCAATACGCACATAATTTCGAAAAGTCATATAACTTCCGAAAGTCAGAGGTGCGCGACGTGGGTTCGAACCCGAGACCCTCTGCATTGCAATCTGTTGGTCTCCCCACTGAGCTATCGCTGCTCTAGCCCTGCCTGTAATGTTAATTCCATATAAATTTATTCTACTGTTTTCGTCCTAAACAATGACACTAAAGCAAAAATTGTAATTTATTTTATTTCTACAACTGCCATATCCTTTTTACAATAATTAAATTTAAATAAAGATCAGGTACCTTCAAATATTGCCTTATCTTCAAAATAATAATAATATAATGTACCTTTTAGACGTCATGACGAAACTAATACATTAAATAAAAGCATACAAGCATGGCTAATATCTTTTTCGTAGTGTCAATGACAAGTTAATAAAATCTGTCTAGTTTTTGAGGAGGATAGTGAACTACGACATAGTGACATCAGGTAATTTAATTAAAATCAGCCCGAGCTGTAGATATCTCATTTGCACATGATATCTCGTTCGGAATTAGAACGGCAGTTATAGACCTCTTAAAAATTATTTTAATTAAATGTAGGCTAAGAAAAAGGCGGACTTTTTCTTGAGCCTACAATTTACCTCAAAATGGGTTTCCATGGCTGTAACGTCCTTCCATACTTTCAAAGATGGCAACCAAACAATCTAGTATTATGTCTTCGCGATGTGTATAGTTACCAGGCTCCTTCATTGCTGATCAATAGTTAGAAAACTTGTGTAATTCTCCTTTATCGTGTTTATTTGATCATTGTGAAGTTTACCAAGTTTCAACACGTAACAACCTGGTTTCAGAGCTATAATGAAGCACGTGTAGAACATCACTTAAGTTTGTGCGGGAATCTGAAGGCTGCATAATAAAATTATGCTTAGTCGGAACATTTATTGACACAGAAAGACGGTAGTATGTGTATCAAAATGCATTTACTGTTTGAGTTAGTTTAAATGTTCACTAGTTTCTACCTAGAGTTTCGTCCACGTGAATCTAATGCCGTCCGCATTAGATTGCCGGGATAAAAAGAGTCCTTTGAGTTAAACCAGGACGTGAACTATGTATTTAAGTAGTAGCACAGCTCATCCAAATCCGTTTTACGGCTTACACGCCATTAAAAACAACATCCAAACAAGCAAATATTTTCACAAATGTCTATATCAGGTATATATGTATGTATATAGGTATATAGGTAGTTAGTAAGATTGAAAGTACTGTTCATAAAGATCGCATATGTTAGCTTGAAGAATATTGAGTAAAGTATTATTAAACTATACATTCTTAGTATGAGTAAATGCAAAAAATCGTCAATATTAGATATGTTTAATTAGCAGTTACTCCACAAATTTATATTTATATAATCAAATATGACGCAATTTAGTTAACACTGAAATTTGGTTTTAGAACTTCGGCAACATTTTGGCTGCAACATCTTGTTGATATGACTGGCAAACTACTGAAAAAAGAAAGTATATTTAATGGGTGATTTTAAGAGGATCATATGCTTACTATCATATGTCAATGATCATCAATATCACTCCTTTGCCAAAACCTAGCAACTAGTTATATTCGCCGTTCATAAATTAATGAAACTTTATGATGAATAAGTAAATGATTTTTATCTTTATCTGTCATAAATGATGTTTCTATTAATACTCTATACTGTAGAGACTGAGTAGTAGAGCCTCGCTGATTTCAGCATGAATGAGTGGGGTCGACCGGGGAAGCACTACCCTCTCACAGAATATTGACGTGAAATAGCAGTATTCCTACTGTTGTGTTTCGTTCGGTGAGTGAGAGTACCGGAGGCCCAATAACCCTCGTTCCCTCTCCCGCTCCTTCTCCTTCCCACTTCCTCCTTTCCTAAAGGGTCGGTGGCTAAACGCGCAGGTGCTCTGGTGTTGCAGGCGTCCATAGGCTATGGTGACCACTTACCATTAGGTAGGTATGCTTGTTTGCCACCATAGTATTTTTTATAGTAATATTTTGTACATAAAGATTCACGTTGTTAAAAATATAAAAAGTATAGACATGCTTTATATTAGGCAAAAAAAGTTCAGTCCAATAAGTAGCTTTATTTTCTTTTTTAAGGTAGTGTATTTTATAGCGAATCATACAGACCGCATAGATAATAAAAAAGTTTTACTATAGACTGTAAAGATTATGCTTCGCTGAGTTGTGCATTATAAAAAAGTATAGTTGAAATCGTGAAGCTTTGACGTAAATAAAACTTGTGTAAGTTTATAGTTGTAATAAAAATATATGAAACGTCTTAAATTTTACACACATTTTATTAATTATTTATTTGTCATTTTATCTTATGATATGATTATATGGACTTATCCAGTAACTTGTTTATATATTATTACTTATGAAAATTTACTGAAAAATGTTGATATGTAACATGTAACAAAAAATAACTTAAATGAATTATATAAAAAAAAACATACATAATATATTATCAAATCATAAATGATTTACAAGCAATACTTCTTTCAATTGTTCAGTTTTGTGAGATACCTTCGCAGAGTGCGCACAAATCAACAAAATTTCATCACAATCGGATAAATATAAAAAGCATAAAAGTTAATAAAACTAAACGAGTAAAGTAGTTTAAGTTAGATATGTATTACATACCCGTACATTCCAAACTTTCACATTAAAATATTAGGAGGGACACATCACGATGAAAATCGATCTACAAGAGTAGTCGAGTTACTATAACGCCTAGCAACAAGAATAAATAACGTCTGCCGGTTTTACATTCTAAAAAGAATAATTTTCTTAGTAAAGTAGAAAAGCTTGAGGCAATGAAAAGGGGAAAAAACTGCCTTTTAAAATAGTTTGTAAGATATTTTTTCGACTTGGCTGCTGCTAACGGATAGGTAGGGTGGCAACCAATATCTACTTATAACTTTTTAGAATGTAAATTGCCCTTTATTATAAAGATACATTTTTTTGCGACTCTGTAACATTTTCTTGGAAATATATATTACACGTCCAAGGCAATCTCGAAGTTTTTAGTTTTATTACTGGTATCATATTTACCAAAAGGCATTTCAGCGTTGGAAAGTAATTCAGTCACTAGTGTTCCAACTTTTATACTTATCTTATTTGGAAGATATCATAAGGATCTCTAATGCATTGAAAAAAATAACACCATCTATATACGCATGCTTAGTCTCACGCACTATATCCCTGAAGGAGTACGCAGCGGTGTATTATCCGCGTAGCTGTGGTTCTAATCCCCAGGTAAAAGAGGACGAGTATATTGTGCATGACCAGGCTCCATGCACAGCTGTCGCATTCACAATTACTGCACTATCGAAATATAAAAAAACAAATATTTAGCACAAATTTATCACAAAATTGTACCTTGCGGTAATCTAGAATTTGTAAGTCAATTTCTATACCTTGGAAACATATTTTTTTCTGGATGAAAGGCACCTTATTTATTTTTCTGTACCTCTCACAACGTGTATGCGAAAATTCATGATGATCAGATTAGTTACGGCGTGAAAGCGAAATCAAAAATCAAACAAATTTCACATTCGCATTTATAATATTAGTTAAAGAATAGTTAGGATTCCAAAACTGAAACAAAAACTTATTAATTCTCGTATTCAAAATTGGTCATTGATGAGACATTTATGTCAGCTCCAAGTTACACGTAGACTCCGCTAGAAACTGAGTTTGTCACAAATATGTATTAAAATACCAATTTTGTCTTTACGTTATTGTAAGATTTTTACGAGAAATAACTGAAATCTAGCAATAAACCCAGTTCTCTCCTTTGTTCGCATTTTATAGCACGATCTTATGAGACTGACGCCAGTATGTCACTAAAGAGTAGCCAGAGGTGTATTATATATTATACCCACATTTCACCAACTGTGTTGTAGGCATTGAGTTCTTCTTCTTCTTCATGTCAATACTTCTAATGTGAACTTTTAAGAATTGCCGAATATTTGCATAATATTCGGCAATTCTAATTGCATTAGGAGCGGCCGCACAAAACATTAATAAGAATGTCTAAATTATAATAATTGCTCATGTCAGTATTAAAATTATTAATCAGGATGTCAGATTTGTTTACATAATTGCTCATGTCAATATTTAAATAAGAAAAATTAATAATGTATGTATGTATATGTAATGCATTATTAGCCATTAAAGAAATGGCTGAATTACTATGCATGTCAACATTATGTTGCTCAATAGAAGCAACTTGTTTAGCTACAAAAGTAATTACACAAGTAGTTTATTGAGAATAGACAATTTCGGAGAATTTTTCATATACAAAGAAATTATAGATCTTAAATGGACGTGTACCAAGGATGTATTGAATTGTAACTTGGGCTTTTGTTATAGTTACTAGTGCCAGATTATAATGTAGAAGCTTCATTAAACTTCAATAAAACTTACTGTAAATATTTTATGTGTCATATTATAAGTAAAATTGAAAATAGAAATCAATAAGCTTAAAGGGTAAATAGTTTTTGATCGAAAAAGGTTTAATTTTATTTAAGATTTTCTATAGTTTTAACGCTAGTATTCGAATAATAGCTGCTCGTTTGACGTCGAGACTTTGACTGTGTATAGGTTTGATCCACGGAGCACTTAAAACATTTGTCTCACTAGTACTTGTTTTAATCTAGACGAAATATTGAATATTTGTAAAATTTTCTGACTCATGGATTATTAAGAACAAGTAATATTCTTATAAAGATAAAACTTAGTACGAAAGGAACGACAAATAAAAGACAATAAAATAATCCATGAGAGATATTTATTTAACGCAATGGAGTTGTAATCAAGAGATCTCTACACAAATTATATACCTAGTTTATTAGCCTGGGCTAAGCTTTCTTAGCTAGATGATGTCGACCGAGAAAAGAAAAAAGGTTATAATAGGCACCCACAGGACAAGTTTGCCTAATGTGGTGCTACAGGCAATAAGCAAATTATGTGATAATCTATTCGTTTTGTTTTTTAATAATCTCTTAGACGAGTATTATGGTTTCATTGAAGGGGCTCACAAGAACCCACGTAACTGCAAATTACTAGTAATTATACAAATACTAGTAAAATAAATGCACTAACTACAAATTAATTTGTTTGTCCACAGAGTTCGTCTCTAACAGACTTGATATCTGCTTTCGACACAAAGGCTCAAGCACACACTGATCTTCAGAAAGTAACAGCTTTCAGCGGGCAATTCGATAAGAACCACAAACCCACCTTCTCAAAGGATGAATATGGCAAGTAAGTAGCAAAACAATCTTTATATTTCTAAGCAGCGACTGTACCGAACTGTGTATACCGGTAACATTGCTAAAGTCTGTGAGCAGTGTCTATTACTTGTCATCGAGTAAATTGAATCGCGTTTATATTTTCCACTAAAGGCAATAATAAAAATAGATTAAGAATGTCAATAGCCTTTCGGGCTGGGGAGCCAAATCTGGTTGGACTAGAAAGCTAACCGAACACAGTTGAGAATAATAACACAAATATTTTGACGTAGTGACATTGTGACTTTTTCAAGGATAAATCCCATTTGCATCACTGTATCATTTGTGTAGCCAGGTTTAGCAGTGGTTTCCATAAAAACGCTGAGTTTTAATGCTCGTGAAGTCCCGAGGAATCTAAAACTAAAAACCCGCATCACATATATTCAGAAAACACATATATTGAAAGATATAGAAAAAAACCATCGACAATTCGACTTCCTTCCTTAGCAAATTGGGAGTCAAAGATAAAGATTACCTATTAACATATATTATTATCAACTCAATACAACCCTTTACGATTCCACAGATTTAAAATAACATGTCATAAAACTAAGAAGAAACAAGATAATAATAATATAATGATAGGAGTACTTTTCTTAACATGATATTATGTAACCTAACCGAACCCGATCGTTAAGGCTAGCATTTCTTATCTTATTTGACTCAATCTCTATACCATAGAAATGCGGTGATGTAGAAAATAAAGACTTTTCCTTGGCGTACAAAGAGTTACGATTAGATTGTGAATGTAGCTACACAAATGTTGGCGTGACAAATGGGTTGAAACTGATTGCTTTACTCGTCACAAGTCTCTCTTCCAGTTCGTAACGTTAAGATATACATATAACTGTAAATATATTTGCATACTCAGATAGTTTAGGTAATAGCACAGATAATATTGCTTCGGCTATGTATCAAATAACTTGGACAGAGCTGACAGAGCTTATATAATAGTAGTCATAATATCGACTAACCAAACGACCAAACGGTGGATATTACCTTTCTCTTATAAAAGCCTATTTGACGGATTAATATAAGACTACTCTACATATTTATGCAACGGGCGATAACATACTGCCTGCATTCTATAGTGCCTGTTTCTTCCGCTATAACAGTCTATAACTCTATATGTTTTCATAATGCTATCAGATATTAAACATTTTACTGGTTACCTTTTTAACCCCTTATTTACCCTACTAATATCTATCGTAAATGTGAAAGATTGTGAAGATGTTTTGGCGTTTGGATGCTGGTTACTCCATCATCACGAGTAGAAAGTGTAAAAAAATAGTTGTAATTTAAAGGTTCCCATATTCTGCAAAAACATGAAGAATACATTTTATTTTAATATGCAATATCGTGAGATTCACGGGGTCAGAGCCACAAGTCAGTCCAGCCACATATCGAAAGCCAAAATTATATTTATATAGTTTAGCCGACTAATACACGTTTTACGCGACCTATATTTACGACACTATTGCCGAAAGCTCGAATTAATCTATTAAAACATACATACATATATTTAAAAATTGTGTTTGAATTGTAGATCAATAAAAAACCGTAAAGAAACAACATACCAATAATTCCTTCAGAAGTTTTCGTTTAATAAGTAGAGATTAATAAAATGTTAAGAAGCCAAACTTTAATATTAGTTTAGTTAGGTAACTAAAGCGTCGTAATGTGATTCGCCTTGATCCTATCGAAAACTTAGGGAAAATATTGTTTAAATTCTGTTATATAAAACCAATATCCAATATACCGCAGTGTCTCAAGATGAAAGTCTTTGACCAGTGTGTGTTGCCAGTGATGACTTACGGCTCAGAAAAGTGGTCGCTCACTATGGGCCTTATCAGAAGGCTTAAGGTCACGCAAAGGGCGATGGAGAGAGCTATGCTCGGGGTTTCCCTGCGAGATCGAATCAGAAATGAGGAGATCCGCAGGAAAACTAAAGTTGCCGACATAGCTCTCCGGATAGCCAAGATGAAGTGGCAGTGGGCAGGGCACATAGCACGCAGAACCGATGGCCGTTGGGGCGGAAAGGTTCTACAGTGGCGGCCACGCACCGGAACACGCAGCAGGGATAGGCCCCCCACAAGGTGGACCGACGACCTGGTAAGGGTCGCGGGAAGCGGTTGGATGCGGGTGGCCCAAGACCGGTCTGTGTGGAAAACCTTGGGGGAGGCCTATGTCCAGCAGTGGACGTCTTTCGGCTGAGATGATGATGATATAAAACCAATATAACGTACATACGTAATAACGTATGTAAATACTCGTACAATCGGAGATATGAACACGTAATTATACAAATCTCAATTACTCTTCGCTGGCCCTACTCGGGATTTAAAACCAAACTCACGCAAAGCAGCCACATACACCACCAAATATCTTCAAAATAAAAGACGTAAGCATGAGGCTTCACAAGTGAAACGCGTAAATACACAATTTGCACAAAAGCATTCCTCGTTTCTTGGTAGCTATCTTTATAATAGGGACAACAAAGTTTATAAAATTTATTCTGTTACTAAATCCCAATGCAAAAGGGTTTTATTTAAGTGGCTTCATAATTTTGATTATGAGGCAACAGAATGTTACATAAAAGCTGGTATAAATTGATATGTTACATCCTATCAAATGAATTAAGTCAAGTTCAAATCAAAACAATGTATGGCAGGAATGATGTGTTAATGACTTACGTAAGTACATTAATCTTTACTTATAAAGCTTACTTTTATTGATAACACAGTGATTTTCTTCTTTGTTTGATTTTATTATGTATATATTGCAATTTTTAAATGGTCTAGCGTGAGCCTGGGGATCTGTAACGCAGGGGTAACCCAAGCACAGACTCCAAGTCTATCACAAAGGTATAATAAAGATATATACATGTATTTAAATTCTAAGATCAAATGTTTCAATGTCACAATATCATTGTGAAGAAAAAAAAACATTGCTATTTTAAAAAGTTTCGAGATATAATAACACTTTACTCGACCCGAGTATCAACCCAGCAACCTTACTACCAGCTATATAATCGCAGTGACACTGACCGTATAAAACAGCAATTAATTATTACCCATATTCTCTACGCCTTTACCCGACACCCACTTTGTTTTATTACACATGTAGCGGTTCTATACTTAGATACAAATAAAGAAATTGAACCAATATAAAGAACGCATTTATCACTCGGCCAGAATGTCACCAAAGGTTATTGACCTTATGAGCAGACGGTATTGGAATGCTCTAAGTCTAGGTGTATATCGTGTTGAAAGTAGAAAAGTTGTCTTAAACATAAATAAATAACTCATAATATTTCACCAACTGTAGTTAAAACCCATGTCAATGGAGGTTTGCGCTTGGTTAGAGTTCCAGTCTTCTCACAAATAAACCATCAATCCTGATCATTTATGTTTACGTTGCCAAAGGCTATTGACCTTCCGTGCAAAAGGTAATGGAATGTTTTAAGTCTAGATATACAAAATGTGAAGTTTACGTGAAATGTTGGCTTTAAGTTCGAAATGTGACCAGAAAAGTGTCACAGATAATATAAAACATTGCTATAGGTATAACATGACACCTTGACGATGGACATATTGCAGGTTGTTGAGTAATCGGTCTCGTTCCAAATATGTATTTCACTCGATTATCTAATAAATCACATTAACTGATTGAAGTCTGAAAGACCAACGAATCATACCGCTTTGTTGTCCTTTCGAAGACTAAATTATTGCCATGTAATAGAGGACAAACCTATTGCTATTTTTGCGCTTAGTTATAGACGCCGGACTGCTGTGAATATTTTAACAGAATAAACATTTTATTCTGTTATAAAATAATTTTCCAGATGTGGGAATCGAACACGAGACCTCTTTCACAGCAATCACATTTACTATCGCTGCGCTCGAAGATAAATTTCAGCAAATAAATAACGGGTTTTGTATAACTTAAAGTTCAATTAGACGGTAGTATTGAGTTTATATTCTCTTCGATAACGTTATGATAATAAAGAACAACTAACACAAATAGATTGTATTCTCCGAGGCACAGGAAGGACTTGGTACTGTCTAAACCACCGGAAGTCGAACCCGGATACTCACAACCGGTAGTCACGTTTACACTCACGTGTCTGATCAAACAAGGCAATCAAGAATAGATCATAATATATCCAAACTAATATTATTAAGAGGTAATTTGTTAGTTTGAATATTGAAGAAAATCTCTGGAACTAACAATCAGATTTGGATAATCTTTATGCATTTGGTTGATCTTTATTGCGGAAGGATATACACGCTTTAAACAACGAAGCAGTTATCATAAATGTGAGTAAAACCGCGGCGGATAGCCAGTCTAAACTAATATTACTTATAAAGCTAAACAGATTGTTTGTATAGACGAGCTTATCTCTGGAACTTCTAGTTAAATTTTGAATGAAAATTGACTGTACGGATGGCGTAGTGGTCGCCTCGTCACTCCTACTGCGCTGAGTGTTATGGGTTTGAATCCCACACGGGACAAAAATTTGTGTGATCCACTAATAGTTGTTCCGAATCTGGATGTTATTTGTGTCCGTTGTTTGAATGTTTGTAAAATCCCCCGCGACAATGGAATTATTCCTAGAGCGAGAGTTGACGTATATAAAAAATTAAAAAATATAAAGATTTTTTTAAATGTAATAGCATTGAAGCATATTGAACGCTTATCTTTGGAACTTCCAGTTAAATTTGAAATATATTTTTCAATGTAATAACATTGAAGCATATTAAAGCTATTTATTGAGGAAGTTTGTCTATCGTCACTCATCGTTAGTACCGGATGAAACCGCGTTGCATAGCTAGTTAGGAGATAGCGTACTGCATAGTGACCTCGTTCGAACCATATGTAGCCTGATCGGGTACTAGCTCCAACCTATGTAATATCGCAGCTAAGTAACTCGCTGATATGCTATGCGGTGAGTAGAATTCATTTAAAGGCGTTTTATAGAAAGACTAGCTTTTGTCCGCAGATTCGCTTGGGAACAGTACTTTTTCCTGAACGGGAAACATATAGGATTTATGTCATTTTTTGTACCCCTGACTACGTGTATGCGGAATTTTAAGATGATCGGTCTATTATTTAAGACGCGAAACCGTAACAAACAAACTGTCAAACGCATCCTAATCCTAACGAATATTATGACGACGAATGTGAGTTTCTTTGCTTGTAACGATTTCTCGCCTTAACTACTCGATTGATCACCAAGAATTTTCGCATACACGTTGGCGAGGGTACAGAATAGGACATAAGGTAACTTTAATCCACACAAAAAATACTATTACTACCTTAAACTTCATTCACGCAAGCGAAGCTGAGCGCAAAATCTCGTTGATAATATTAGTTATGATATTTCACATTCTCTTAGACCATCCAGGGATCCACGGGAGACTCGACAGGTATCAAAGCATTAAAAAAAAATGTTATTCTTCATCAATATAAATACGAATGCCAAGGAATATGGTAGAAATGTAGCTGTAGGGGATCCACCGGAACCAGCAAAATTCCAGCTTCATTTTGAAAGTGGCCTATGAGAAAAATGTCTGGGAACCTCTGTCTTAGACTCATTTAAAATTCTAACAAAGATACATTTGATACCTCGCATGACACAGAGATACATATTGGAAGCACCTACACAAATATGTACATACGACAAATTTAATGTTCGCGCATTGCCAGAACTAT
This sequence comes from Catocala fraxini, assembly GCA_930367265.1. Classification (NCBI taxonomy): domain Eukaryota; kingdom Metazoa; phylum Arthropoda; class Insecta; order Lepidoptera; family Erebidae; genus Catocala; species Catocala fraxini. Next base: position 17,825,722 of record OV884038.1, read on the forward strand.
AACAACACACACATACTAGCATGATGACTAGCCAAGATGACAATTTCCGATCGCCATAAAAACGCCGATAAAGTGTACAGGCATCGACACAATAATATGCTGTCGTGCGGTCAAGCGAACAGTAATGTCATTTCCGTCCGATTTATTGGTCAATCTGTACTTTGGCCAGATGTATAGTTACAAAGGATAGTACAGTCCAGTAGTTACACATAGGTACATTTATCTCACACACGGATAACCTTGGCAGTGGCGATGTGATGATTTAGACTATGGGTTAAGTATAAATGGCCGTTTTTCCACATCCGTTGCGCTGATAGTTGTAGATACGACCCATACAGAAGATTATTTTACAAAAAAGTGTTTTAACTCAAGTGTTCTTTATTACAGTTACTTTAGGTTTTGCAAAGTCTCTTGCTACACACTAGTTTTAAGTACGAGAGTTGTCTAAAATAAAAATGAATAACTCATATTTCACCAACTGTAGTTAAAACCCATGTCATAGGGGGTTCGCGCTTAAGGTCAAAGTTCCAGACTTCTAACAAATGAGCCATCAATCCTGATCATTTATGTTTACGTCGCTAAAGCAACAACATTTCCGAATAGGCATAGCACTTTTCAGCAATTTTGTTTGCTATATATAACATGCTATCCGTACATTTATACATGAAATATACATTTCTTTCTATAAATTGGTCTGGCAATTTATTTCGTTGAATTAGGTAGTTCTATTATCGACAATCAACCTTTATTTAAGCAATTACTGTAAAAAAATTCCCTCTTTACCTCTTTTGTGTGAACGACATAGTAACAAGACCAATAAATATCCAATTTATCCAAGTACGACCGTAAACCTTATGATCCAATACAACCACATGATGACGTAATAAGATATTTTAGAAGTTATATAATTAATGTACATAATTAGACACATATATTTTTCTAAATACTACACTAGGAATATATCATGTGTCATCACCATGGGGAATTTACAAACATTCAAAAAACGGACAAAAAGCACGTCCAGACTCGGAACAATTATTTGCAATCACACCATTGTCCCATGTTGGGATAGAATCCAGAACACTCGACGTAGGGGCACCTAAGAGCAAACTAAAGGTCTTTAAGATTCATGAACTATCCTAACTAATATATTATAAATGCGAAGGTGAGTTTGTTTGTATTTTTGTTACGCCTTCACATCTAAACTAATCGGCCAATCATCATAAAATTTTCAAACACGGTATCAGGTCTACAGAAAATGACAGAGGGTACCTATTATCCCGAAAAGCACGTAATTATTATTATTAGCAAGTAATTATTATAAAATTGTCTCTAGCACAATATGAGACACACTTTAGACCTGTCCTACATTGTATTACACAAATAGATCATAAACATTCTTTATTCATATCCTTCATAAAACAAATGACAATTACATAATAGTAGCACATCCTTGGCGAATAAACATTTAATGTCTTAAAATGTGCAGTTTATGACCATAAACAAAGTAATGGAACTCGTTTACGATGTAAATACCTAAGCGCAAGAATCTTGCGCGGGATGCATGCGCGAGTTTATTATACTGTTTACATGCGCTGGCTTGCATCTGCTGTTTATACGATGCATACGTTAATGACGAACTCGTGCCTGTTACTAGGACAAGTCCAAAAAAGCTGAAAAATTAGCAAGCGTCCACACCCTATATCACGGGTCATTTTACAACAAACATCTAATTAATTACTATGATAAACAACTTTATGGTCCCATTATTCTACTAAGTAGCAAGCACATGTATGCAAATTCTTGTATTATGAAATTTGTATATAACCTTTTTTGTGAAGAGAAAATAAATCAATAATTACTATTACATGTGACTTTTAACCTATTGAGTCACAGCGGCACACCGGCGCGGCGGCCAGACACAATAGGTTGTCAATTATGTCTGGCATTTCAACAAAGCATTTGCATTTTTCTATATAATTTTAATTTTTTATATATATATGTATGTTTATCCATCGTCTAGTACCCATAGTGCAAGCTCTACTTAGTTTGGGCTAGATGGTGGTGTGTGTATGTGATAAAATATTATATTATATATACAAGTTGTCCCAGAAGTTGATGTCAAGCCGGAATCAGGTAACAGACTAAGTTAATAGCTATCAGAAAAATACTTAAAAATCTATGTTACCTGCGTATTTTGTAACAAAAGTGAAAAGACCGTCAGAGGGTGTAGATTTTCTTGATATAATATTTTTTGACTTCTAGGACAACCTGTATATTACATTATAATCTCATAAATATACTAGAGTTTGTAGTAATCTAGATTTTGTCAATAAATTTTTTGTGTTTTATAAACAAACAAATATATTCTCTTTATAATATGCATTAGTATAGATGACAAGCGGGATGTATCTGGTCGGATGCTACTGTTGTTCCGTGCTCTGTGTATAATTAAAACGCTTTAAAACTGAGTTTCTCTAGCTGGTTACAGATTTGGACTGCGGATTTAGGTTTACTTAAATATTATAGAAACATTTGTCAAACAAGGCTTCATTTCTTAAATTATAACTTTAGTGTTTAGTGCTTCAGAGCTATTAATGCTGACTCTCGTATTTAAGCGACGGTGGCTTAATGTATAAGGCATTGCGATCGAGAGGTCGTGTATTCGATTTAAATCCATTGTCCTATCAACTTGAACCAAATTCTAACACAAGTGCATTCGCTTAGCTGGGGTTAACAAGAATACTAGTAGTTATTAGCCCAAATTGATAGTAACCTAAACAATACAAAAATCAGTTATAAAAAACAGACTCCAATATTATACATACGTATGCAGAGCAATCAGTATCATACATACATAGATTCACGCCTGTTTCCCAGAGGGGTAGGCAGAGACTACGGATTTCCATTTGCTACGATCCTGACACACTTCTCTGGCTTCATTCACTTTCATCACATTCCTCATACACGCCCGTCGGTTCAAGGTGCTCTTAACCTGGCCTTTGTCCAGAACGCCTCCGATCTGATCAAAAAACGTTCGCCTAGGTCTCTTGCGACTGTTCCGCAATCATATAAACATATAAGTACAAGATCAAGGTTATAGTAAACAAATGATACTCATAGATGGTATCGATCGTATCGTAAATTTTCCCTAATAAGGGTCTTAGCCACCATTAAGATAGGGCCACGTCTTTATTGACAACCGTTAAGGTAAATATCGACATACAATATGCCCTATATAGCTGCATTATATAGCGTAGATAAACCGAACGGCGAGGTTTAACTATGTACTGCAATCATCGTCAAAATGCGTGACCATTTTATTACATATATAATATTTTTATGCCTATACCTATCGTCAGAGGTAGGCAGTAGTTGTAGTGGTTTATATGATTACCTCGCCAGTCATTACAAGGGGCAAAAAGTGAGATTTACAAATAGGTGTTTTGAGGTATTCTTTACATATGTTGTCTGAATGTTTGTATAGACCCCGCGACACAGGATTCATTCCTAGAACGGAGGTTGTCTATTTACTGAAATAAATCACCAACAATGGTTTTAGATCCTACGTAATAGGGAGCAGGCCTATTGCCGTGTACCGGGCACAAATTAGACTTTGGAAAACCCGAATACCTACTCGTGCAAAACAATCACATTCATTCATTACCACTCAAGGCATTCACCCTTTAATTATTTATGTATGAAGATAACTTACACACAAGGTTAAATTTATATCGCCGCGATTATAAAAGCGTTGAAACAACTAGCAAAAAACGCCCATGCTATATGATTCTCGTTTAGAACATTTTTTGTACCATACAACATACGAACACATACCATTTAAACTGCTGCGTTATTTGTGCAGTCAAAAAGTGAATCGCGTTTCTGTGTAGAGCGCACCGTTATCCATCAAAAGACAAACTACATACTGGTAACAGTCCTTGAATCGTGGAGTTCTTTTCAAACACCAAAACAACGGACATAAACTACACTCGTATTCGAAACAACGTTTTAGAAGCTCACAATTTTTCTAGTGTTCTTAACACTGTGCGCACTGGCAGTGGAAAAGCAATTACTTATACTACCGCGTCGTCCGAGCAGAAAAGTCTATAATATTCGCTACGATCGGCAGATATTACGATGATACCTTTTTTAAATATTATTGCCTGCAAAACTGTTTATGTGGTCCACGATCAGAAGTCTCCACACCACGTCCTCACGTGAAGTGGTGCCGATGTATTTAACCTGACGGCCTAAGAAAATGCTTTTTCACGCCTCGCTTCAAAAACTCAGCATTGAAGGAAAAACGTGCTTCGGCAGAGTATTCCAAGTTTTAACAGTTCGGCAAAGATAAGAGGAACCAATATTATTGGTACGCTCTCTAAACGGCTTTACCGTGTATTGTGTAAGCTATATTCAAACATAAAATATTATATTTCTCAAGCTACGCGCATCAATAATCAATGATCTTTCCTGAACTGAAGAGCAACCGAGCATGAGATCTTAGATTAGATTTCCTATTAGACTACGTGTTATTGGATTTTTCTGTCAATATATTCCGGTGACACGGAGACTAGCTCTATTAAATCGTGTTCAACGTGTATTTTTATCCCGGTTTATTTTAATCCCGGTTTATTTTATTCTTTGGATAGGATAGGATAAAATGAATCGGGATAAAAATACGTAAAATAAATTAAATTCCACGTTTAGGGGTATTTATTATTAACTAACTTTTGCCCGCAACGTCGTACGTATGGAATTTAGAAGTAGGTCCTTCTGCCTATATTATTTATATGCCTATGTATATTTCTATTTCTTTGCTTGTAAGAAGTAGCTGATCTACACACATAATACTTAACTTCTAAGTGACATAAAAAGATTGACCATACACCAGATTGTGAGGAAAACCTTCAGCAATACATCTGTGAAAACCACATTTAATTCCGTGAAGAAGCTTTTGCGTGATGCGTGTACAAACATACAGTCAGAAAAAGACTGAAATTAATTGTTTTAGATTATTTAGCGCTTATACCTTTCACATATTTTAATAATTTAATTAGCTTAAAATTAGTAAAATTTAATAGTACTTAGTAGTAGTGTAATAGTTTCTAAATTATGTAATAAAGTGTAAAATAAACAACGCGATAAAATCCGTATATAGTAGTTTAATTTCAATGAATAACATTCGCGTAAACAGTAGACAATATTATATTATTTTATTATTATGTTTCGATAACTGCCCTAAATAATCCTTCGACCTTATGATACATAATAGATTACTATAACGTATTGATATTTTTATGTTTAGACCTGTTCCCGGTTCGATGACTGAGTATCGAGGCGCTGAAGCTCAAGCCAGGGTTTGCTCAGAGATGAAGGAGCTATGCGAAATCATTAACGAATACGGAAAGGCTCCTTGCAAGAGTTTGCTACCTCCAGAACTTCAGTGCGCCACCAAGGTGATATCTTTCGGAGAATTGTTTACGGTAAGTTTCTTTTTGTTTATCTATGTTTTTAAATACAGTGTACGATAGTAAGCGGTAATCGTAGCTGATCGATGCTTGGAATACCAAGAGTAAACTAGACATTTTTATCGGTCCATTTATTAATATTTTAGGTTTGTATTTATCGACGCATGCTATATATATATTCAAATGATTTGACGCTTCGAAATCACAATATATTTTTAATATCTTTTTATTGACTATAAGTTGTGGTACATAGTAAAACAAATTAAGGGCTGTCTAAATAGACAGTAAATTGTCAAGCGTTGCTTTCTCGTGGGGAAAAAGACGATTCGCTATCTCAGTAGGGGAGATACCATATATTCGCAAGTCCATCCGATGAGCTATCAAATTTTTGTAGGAGCACAACGATATGGTTTGGTAATTGAATGGATTTTTGGATTTATATGATATGAAATTCCATTAAGATATAATATATGATATGAAATACACAAACTCGAAACAACCGGTCTTATCGGTCATTGGTCCTTTATATGTCCACGGAGTCTACTGCGCAGTTCTGGCAGTCAGTGTATACACCAGTGAACCGTAATTGCAACCACTGAAACAGATAATATATTCTAAACTCGGCCGACATCGTATTCAAAAGTTATGCCAAGCATGTGTACGGCGTGACAAAGCTATGCAGTGGTTCAAAAGCGAACATTACTCAGGTTTTGCCCATTTCAGTGGCTTGATGAAATTTATGAGTGACCTAAAAAGCATACATGTCACCTGTATTACGACAAATTTTGTTACATGAATTTAATGTATCTATTTAAGGGGTATCGATAATATTACCTCCAATTAAAATAACTAATCTATTAACATGCTCCAGTTTACTTCACAACGTCCGTAGAATGGCAAATCTCAACTTCGTAAATTAAAATGCCAGCAGAACTCATATTACAATATAGACCCAAAATTACTACATTGACATTGACTGTTCCTAGAATATTACATAAAGTTTGATGATCATAAAAACATCGTTTATGATCCTATATCCTGCTATTATCTGCTATAAATAGTTAACCTTCGCGTGTGATAAAATATCTTGTATCATTGTAATTTTGTAACTAACAGTAAAGTACGAAAATTTTGTGACTAACAGTAAAGTACGAAAATTTTGTTTAAAAAGAATTGTTATGTGTCTTTAAGACTAAACATACATACAAGAAATTGTAAGGTAATAAAACTATAGTAGCAAAAGCAAAGCTTTTTAATTAAATTCAACAAATCCTTTTCCTGGTCTAACTTATATTAACCGGTCGTATACCGCCGGCTCGCATACCAGCCGGCAGATTTGTACCCGTCGTAGGCCGGTGGCTCGCATGCGAGCCACCAAATTGGCGCCAAAACGCCGCGCGCCGCCTTCGCTTTAGCTTAAGCTAACGTAAAACCAATTTGGTGGCTCGCATGCGAGCCACCGGCCTACGACGGGTACAAATCTGCCGGCTGGTATGCGAGCCGGCGGTATACGACCGGTTAATAACTATTGACTCGCCCAGGCTTTGCACGGGTAGGTTTTGTTATTTCTCAAAAAGGTTTAGGCAGCTTTTTCGATGAAAGCGCCCATGCGGCTTGGCTGTTTCCGACATTTTCAACAATTATCGTCATATTTCAACTAATTAACACAAAACCTTAACAAACTATACACCTAACCTTTTCTCATGAATCACTCTGTCTATTAGTGAAAACCGCATGAAACTCTGTTTAGTAGTTTTTGAGTTTTTCGCGAACAGACGCAGCGGGGCATTTGTTTTACAGTATGTAGTGATAGTGAATACGTACCAAAGAAATAAAGAACGATATAAGGTTTCGCTTAAACTTTTTATAAATATTGTTGTGTTGTCGAACCGCAAGATAGAAAGAAGGTGTATTTCAAGTAAGTTGCGCTCCACGCTTAGCACTAGATATTTTATTCTAAGATAAATCGCAAAATAAAAAGAAAGCGCTAGAAGAATACCTAGTCTTTTAATTAAAACCATTCTCCGAGGAACTTATCTTGAGCTATAACTATAATCTATACTAATATTATAAAGCTGAAGAGTTTGCTTGTTTGTTTGAACGCTCTAATCTCAGGAACTACTGGTCCGAATTGAAAAATTATTTTAGTGTTGGATAGCTCATTTATCGAGGAAGGCTATAGGCTATATAACATCACGCTACAACCCACAGGGGCGGCGCAGTAATCATAAACGCTGATGAAACCGCGGGCACATCAAGTATACAATATACAATAACTAAGGTTAAGGTTACCTTTTACTCTAAAAACGTGTCAACTTATATTATTACTCGTGACCCGTCCTAGCTTCACACGGGTAGCTTAACAAAACCTTAACAAATTATACACCTAAATCTTCTTCATGAATCACACTGTCTATTTATGAAAACCGCTTGAAAATCCGTTCAGTAGTTTTTGAATTTATCGCGAACCGACAGACAGAGAGACAGACGCGGCGACTTTGTTTTATAATATGTCGTGACTGTGGTGGTCAAAAGGTGAAAATTTTGACCGCCACAGTCATGTTTATATGACAAAGCAACGTCATGACTACATGACAAATTACAGGATGCAATCATAGCTTGGCGCCGAGAGTACGCTTTTGCAATATTACTACGCCTATCTGAAACTATAGCTATAAATTAACGCTCTTAAACCAACGAAACGGGATTTCAGCTCTGAAAGCCATACAATTGATAGTCGATTTAACCGGTCGTATACCGCCGGCTCGCATACCAGCCGGCATATTTGTACCCGTCGTAGGCCGGTGGCTCGCATGCGAGCCACCAAATTGGCGCCAAAACGCCGCGCGCCGCCTTCGCTTTAGCTTAAGCTAACGTAAAACCAATTTGGTGGCTCGCATGCGAGCCACCGGCCTACGACGGGTACAAATCTGCCGGCTGGTATGCGAGCCGGCGGTATACGACCGGTTAATATACTGCTAACCGTTAATGATTGGCAATCATAATATGAAACTCGTAACCCGTGTAACACAATAATACAATAATGATAAGCTATTTCTGAAGTGTTCCAATGTATTGTAGAAGTTTCATTAATATGATTCTTTGCCAAACTTTGAATCAAATTGGCAGTTTGATACAACATGATTGCCAAACGATGAGATGATATTACACGATAATATTCATCAAATCGTCATCTATTTGTTGTCATCATTTGAATATAAATTTTCACGGAGCTAGTTTTACTTGTGATGTCTGCATATAAATTACGAAACAGTCTAACCTTTTCATTAATACTAAATTGCTAGACTTATAAAATATATTTTATCAAATGTATAATTTGATAAGTATGTATGTTTATTGTAATTGTCTTGTAAAAGTGTAACTATTGTCGTTCTAAATGAAAGATCCAAATCTCATATAACTGTTTATGATTTATCAAAAGTGTGTATATAACGTTGTGTTACGGTTAGTTATAACAAATAAATAAATGGCGAAGTTGTAAAATGAAATCACATTTATATTCGTATTTATTTTTAAAGCGTGTTTTTATGTATGTATTATTATATTTATATATATTTGCTGATAGGCATGGTTCATTTTACCTACAATAGGCATGCTTATCGCCTAGCAGCTATAAAAATATGTACTGATTGTACCTTCACATAAATCGTTTTTAAAATGCGTAGACTTAAAACTATACGATTTTAGTCTCCCGGGGAACATGGCTGGTAAAAGGAAATCGAAACGACCGCGACGGGGAATTTTTTTTAATAGCTTATGTAGAAGTAAACAGTAACTTGTAAAAGTGTTTGACAATAGTAGTTTAAAGTTACAAAATTATGTAATTCTAGAGTTTTATAAAAAAATATTATATGCTGTGCGTAAAAGTCCCAAACAAAACAACGCGATAAAATCCGTATAAAGGTTTTTGATAAATCAATTTTGATAAGTGAAACATGAAAATTGAGGTAGAAAATAGACTACTTTAAAACGTGACCATAGTAAGATAAATAATTATACACGTGTCTGAGAGAATACTATTAACAATAGATGTGGTGAGTATATCCTGGGGCGTTTAAACCAACTTCCACCTTAATTCAGTCACGCTGAAGTCTTGATATTGATGTGGTGCAAGTTCGATTACAAAGTTGGTGTTCCACAGTCTCGCTAGAGACGATACTCGATCAGGAGCTATTACCGCCGTAGTTTGTAATACAAATAAATTGTTAACAGCGAACAGATACTCTATAATTATTTATTCATATATACAAAGCTCTTACGTTTGTTCCTCAGAGGAAAAGGCAGAGGATTTTACGCTCTACTTTTCTGATATCTATACTAATATTATAAAGAGGAAAAGTATATTATCTAAATTACCCATTTTAGCAATAAATGAGTTTGAGTTTGAAAGATTTCGATTTTTTGTTCGTGTGTAAGGATTTAAATAAAAAACTACTAAACCGATTTAAAAATATATTATCATTATTAACTTTTATTATCGCCGTGTAACATAGGCTATATATTTTTTTAAAGTACGGTTATCTTATCTTATGTGGGGGCCAGTCAGTGCAGACCGGCGACACTTCGACCGTGTGGGATCTTTTGTGTCGACACTCTCCTACCCTACGGCTAGACCAGTGTCAGGATATTAGAGGGTACTGACTTTCCCAATAACGACCGCCATAGATGTTCATGGCAGCCGGGACCAACGGCTTATCGTGCTCTCCGAGGCACGGAGCAGGCGATAATTGTCAATCAATACGCACAAAATTTCGAAAAGTTATATAACTTCTGAAAGTCAGAGGTGCGCGACGTGGGTTCGAACCCGAGACCCTTAGCATTGCAGTCTGTTGGTTTCCCCACGGTGCTATCGCTGCTCTTATAATATATATTAAAGTACGGTCACTAACGTGTACACATTTTACGCGAGCGAAACCGTGGACAAAAGCTAGTAATTATATATTTTTGACGTTATCTCATCGCGTTTTATTTCACACTTTTCGTCTAGGATTTTCTTTAGGTGATATTTTTTTAGAATGTCATTGATTTTATCGTAGAACTGTCGCCTGGGTTTGCCACTTCCTGGGTTTGCCCCATTCATATTTACCTTGTATAATCTTGTTTAACCTCTGGTATGCCGGAACGTGGATCTGCGCGAGACACAATGCTTTTTCTATTATGTCTGGTATTCTGGCATACAACAGGTTAATCCTTTGTCGTCCATCTTTGCCACATACTTAAAGGCATCTCTGTGTGCCTTTCTTAATTCATGTTGTATCTTGCCTTGTTTTACCTATGCGCTTATATGGCTGCAGTCCTAACACGGATAACAATTTATACGAGAAATTTTTGATGCCTTTTGAATCGCGGTCCAAGAAACCAAAAAGTAATAAAAAAATACAAAATAGTTGTTCTGAGAATACATATTTTCGATCCGATTCGATTTTTCTCGAGAGAGAAACCTCAAAAACAATAAAACAACGTATAATTCTCTATTGAGAGATAATTCCATTCATGAGACAATTCTTTAAAAAAGAAGTTAAAGCAATTTATTTAATTTGTCAATAAGAAATTATGTACCAAGAAACTTTTCTTTAAATTTCTCTATAGTGAAAAACTCTAAATTTTTTTATACTTTTATATTGCTCTTTATATGTAAGGGTCGTTGTTATATTTTCAACCGTATTGCCGTTGATTTTATTTCCCTCATAAGTCACCTTGAATTTCAAATCCTGTCGGGATATTTTATCTCGAATAAGTCATAATTATCTCTCTCAAACCAGTGTAATAAACGATCCGAGCAGATTATGACATTTATTAGACTTGGCAGAGGGGATTTTAGATAATGAGTCTGCTTTAAGGGATGTCTTATTACCAACGCATAACAAGAAGCGAGAGTATGGTTTACTTCAAGCTTAAAGCCTGCAGTCATTGATGAATGATGACTGTTTCGTTGGTTTATTAATGGTACACGTTCCGCAGTCATATCTTGGAAAAGGAATATAGTTATTGAATTTTAGTCGGCATTTTTTTCGAAACAATGTTCTAAAAAGAATGTAATCCGCGTCTCGAATCACTGAAGGTCGTAAACCCGTCGGTCTTTGCTGTCATAAAAAGTTATTACAAACGAAATGGGGTGACAGATAGCTTAAAAATATTCTGACCATTAGCCTTTCACTTTAGGCATGCTGAATAAAATCTTATTGGTAGTATACTTGAGTCTTCTACAGTAGTAACTACCGATCTTACTAGACACGAATCCGACCAGGCAAATGAAACTGAAACTATTCAATCAAATTGCTAGTAACACTTGCATTTTAACATCTATGTCAAGCAATAAATAAATTTACTACCACATTCCAAACAAGAAAAGCCTTCTAGAATTAAATACATGGCAACAATTCTATTAACTCACCAGACAACAAAGTTTCATTGTATTTTTATTACTACCATTAAACATTTACGAATAAAACAAACTAACTCTTTTAAAGAATGTTAATGAAACATCGCGCACTTATTTTAGTATACTGATCGAATTGCCGAATGACTAACGTTTCCTCAAAACACCGGCGGCCTATGTCATATTGTATAACAGTTATTGTTTTCTATAATTACTTCGCTCTGACGCAAGGTCTTTTGGGTATAAAAATAAATATTTACAGTCCAAATAATAATATCTTAGCGACGACAGGTAATCGCTGGCGTCAGAATAACAAAAATATTTTGCAATGCTCAAATAACAATATCAATATGTGGTGCTGTTTGTATCTGCAGTCTCTGAACTGCTGAAAAGCATACGATATTTTTGTATTAACTCATAATATTTAATATACAAACAGCAGTCACGTGTTCTATTCATATTTGCATGAAAATAGAACTATGTCCGGTGACCATGACACTATGTATTTTTAGACCGAATTGTAAGTTTTGATGTGTATACATGTATAGAATGTAATTTCCAGAGTAAATAAAGAGCTACGAAATCTAAGATAAAGGACTTATAGAAACATATTGGCCTACTTGTAAATAAACGAATTATAGGTATGTATACGTTGATTGCCTACATCAATATCAATAATCATTTATTTTGTAAAACATAAGTAAGTAAACTCACTTAGCTTTGCAATCTCTCAATTTCAATATACACTACTTATATACTGTCGGCCTCGATGGCGTAGTGGTTAGTGTAACTGACTGCCACGCCTGAGGTCGCGGGTTCGATTTCCGCCGAAGTCAAACATTTGTGTGCATGAACATGGATGTTTGTCTTGGTCTGGGTGTTTCTATGTATAATAAGTAAGTATTTACAAAAAAAAAAGTATATTTATGTATGTATGTTTATCCACTGTCTAGTACCCATAGTACAAGCTCTGCTTAGTTTGGGCTAGATGGTGTTGTGCGTATGTGGTAGAATAGAATATTATTATTATATACTGTAAAATACTCAGCTACGATAAACTGACGTACGTCAGCCGCCAGCTGAGGGATCTTACACTATTACAGGATAGGATAAAATTTGTATAAAGTGGTTTTATTTCAATCTGTAACATTCGCGTAAACATAACTTAATAATGCGAATGTGAGTTTGTCCGTTTGTTACGCTTTCACGCTTTGACTACTTGGACCAAAATTATAAAATTTCGCATATACATTGTCAGGGGTACATAAAAAGACATAGGGTATTTACCTAACCTACTCTGCATTTACGCGAGTAAAGCAGCGGGCAAAATTTGGTAATATCATAAATGAGAATGTGTGTTTTTCTGTTTGTTTGTTAGTTACGCTTTCAAGCTTTAACTACTCAAGCGATCACGATGAAATTTTGCATACACGTTGTCAGGGATACGTAAAAGGATATAGAGTACAATTCATCAAAAAAAAAAGTACTGTTGTTAGCAAAGCCACGGGCACAAGCTAGTTAATTAAAATATTTAGCTGATGTTGATAGAGTTCTACTATAAACAAAAGCAAGCGTAAACGCTTTGAGGATTAAGCCGAGGTTCTATTACAACGTCCGTTCATCAATCAGTACCCAAGGGATGTATACTATAAATTCCCTTCGTTAAACTCGTGCCAATTCCACTGAAAAGCTATTTTTATTTATGAGCATCTTAAACATCTTAGCTTGTCTTCATCTTGTAAATTTTGGTTTAATTTAAGATAATTTATTTAATAAGAATAATAGGCGATATAAAAACCATATCGTTTACAAATTTATTCGCGTTTATTTTGATCGAAAAAGATAAAAGTAACTTCAGTGGAGTCACCGAACTTCTTTGCATCACTGTTAAAATACTCAACTTGTAAAAATACAAAACGTAAAATACTCAACTTGTAAAAATACAAAACGTAAAATACTCAACTTGTAAAAATACAAAACGTACAAAGACATTTAGTTTGTCTGAAGGCATATAAGAATATTAACTTACGACTCAGAAATGTAAGATACATGTTTTAAAACTGAAATGTTATATGCTTTGCTATGCAAAGTGTCTAAGACCCATCTAACAGAAAAATTGTAAAACATAATCTGCAATGTTTTCTTTATAATTTAAATCAATTTAAGTTTTGTGTTCTTTTACAAACCATGCGTTTTTATTATAATTCTTATTTGTGTTATAAGAATGGATCTTATTTTGGTCTGTGGAGTATTCTATACACGTTTTTATTGTATGCTTTGATTCCTAGTTAGGTATTGATACCGAGAAATGCCGAATTCTCCTTCATTTCATCTAAAATCCTTTTTTCGGACTTTCATCTTGTTCTTTCCAAGGAAGTTATCGTATGAATTCAACTGATTTTGTATTTTCATTTCACCATCAAGGGCTCTGCTTTCGTAATTTCATTTCTTTTCCTCCACTTACATACAAATAAACATTCAACATTACGCAACTCTCCCAAATAAATAGAGTTCAAATTCTAGGAAATTCTCGTATTTGCAGCCGGATTGGCGATTTTATCTAACAAGATCTATGATGAGTGACGATATATGAGATCTGCCTGTCCATATTGGTTGTACGTAGCATAAATAGTCCGTTTTCTGACAGACCTTTCGGCAACCCGGTCAAATTGATTCCTAGTTTATTTTGATTGGAATAAATGTTGTGACCTTACAATATTAGGTTAGGAGTTTGAAAACCTTAAAAAGATATAACAGGCAGTATTACTAGAAAGTATTTTTTTAAATATTTAATCCTAAAGTTAATATTCATTTATACGTAAAGAGTTACGTAGAGAAATATCACTCACACACACACATAAGCCTTATCCCGAGTGAAATATTCATCCTTAATCCATTTATTACATTACACAAAGTTCTGAAACGTTTCCTTTTTACATTAATCAAATATTTTGAAAGTCTTTATCGACGCTTTTGTGAGTCCGACAGCGGTTCTAAGTAAACATCTCAAAATAAAGTAAAGAGTCTACAATTGGTTGTCAATATTCCTCGAAAAAATTGTATGATATCTAAATAGTTGCTCAGAGTTTGGGTGTGTTTTGTATCTGTTGTTACATAGAACCGTACGACGCAGAACTTTAATGTGAAACTCAGGGACACCAGCCTTACTCAGTGTGACTGTGGTGAGCTGGAGCAGACAATGGCACATTTGTTGGTATGCCTTTCTTGCCCGAGCACTTAAACAATATCAGAGCTTCGTGCGGCACTCCTAACGCAATTAGAATGGCCAAATATTTTGCAATTAATATATAGTTCACACAAGAACCATTGACACGAAGAAGAATGTAAAAGTGATGCATAAAATTATATCGAATTCTAATTTCTACCCGCGGCTTCAACTGCGTAAACTTATACTGGGATAATAAGTTTCCTATTTATTAATAATAATAATAATAATAATATTTTACCACATACACACAACACCATCTAGCCCAAACTAAGCAGAGCTTGTACTATGGGTACTAGACAATGGATAAACATACTTAAATACTTTTTTTTTGTAAATACATACATATTATACATAGAAACACCCAGACCAAGACAAACATCCATATTCATGCACACAAATGTTTGACTTGTGCGGGGATCGAACCCGCGACCTCAGTCGTCGCAGTCGGTTACACTAACCACTACGCCATCGAGGTCGTCGTCGTATTAATTCATAATTTATTAGAGTGCTAAGTTTTTAAATAAAATGATAAGTATAATTCATATTATATTAATAGTATGACTGCACGGATGGTGGATAGCAGTGTAAGTGGTCACCTCGTCACTAACACTGCGCCGAGTGTTGTGGGTGCGAATCCCACACGGAATAAAACTTTGTGTGGTCCACAAATTGTTGTTCCCAGTCTGTGTGTTCTTTGTGTGAATGTTTGTAAAGTCCTCCGCGACACAGAAATTATTCCTAGTGCGGGAGCTGTCTTTTTTTTTAAAGAAAATTCAGAAGATATAGTAATTCCTGCTTTCAACTAAGCTAATTGCTTGTATTAGGAGTGGCTTAACGTCGATAGTGGCGATCAATCCAAAACCTTCAACCCAAAATCACAAGACCAATTATACCCTAGCTGAACCGCGACGCCGCTTGGAATTCGCATGACGTCATTAAACGTTATCAATTTCGTACTAAAATATATTATTCAGCCATAATTAATTCCATTAAACCACCAGCGATGATTCGTCGTCCAGTAACGCAAATGTATTTACACAAGTGTACGAATAAACAGGAGGTGATACATCGTAAAAAATAATGCCACGAGTAACGATGCCGTAAAGTATGAATGATAAATAATTTTATCGACTTATTTTTGAATTGTAAATATTTACTTAAAAGAATGAGAATGGCGCAGCGGGCTATATAGTCTATGAGATCCATGCTGGATGTTTATGTATACAGGATTAATTAAAATACTAATAAATATTTACCCGTGACTTGCTAGAACTTTTATTTTGCCTGCGGCTTCGCCACCGTAAATAGGTTACGTTAGGTTATGTAAGTAACTCTTTCCCCGGGTGAGTCTGATATAACCCCTCCGTCTATATTAATAACACGGTAGAAACCCACCTATATTTTATTACCACGTTGTACCAGTTTATTGCTTTCAATTATGGGTGAGTTGCTGGAATTGAAACTACATCAGCGCAGCAGTGTCCAATGCAAAGATGTAGATGTATGTAAAGATGTTAATTGCAGATCCATTGTACCAGCTTCCTGTTATTATCAAATCTCGTCGAAGAATCTACCCAACTCACTACTTAATTTGAATTAAAATCTCATATGTTAGAAATTGGTCTTCTCTTCGTAGTCGGTGAAGATTTAAAACAAAAAAATACGTTACTTCCGAATTTAAAACCGGAACGCGCTACACCGTAATGTTTGGTAATACCAATATTACGTCGTTTTGCAACAACTCGAGCAGATTATAGCATTCTTCTGAAAAGTACAGCATAATATATAGCATAATACATATGAAATTATATTATTTATGATAGTATAATTTTCTGTTCCGCATACAAAAGCGATGTATAACATGCTTATAAAATTGTAAATAAACCCAGCTGTATCGACTCATCATATGTGTTAACGCGCTTGTGCTTCTAAATTTAAATATTTGTCGATGGTATTTTGCATATATTTTCAAATATCGAAGATTCTTGTTTTTGCCAGTTGTTATACTTTAAGGTTATTTATTTATAACGGTACTAGTAATTTAATATTTTTATACAAATGGGCACCTACACTTAAACACAAATTAGTTGAAACCATCTGTACATTTTGCCCAAGGATACTTGACATATAAAACCGATCAAGAAAATATATGGAACAAATTTTAATAAGATAGCAGGAAAGAGAATATCTAGGCAAACACTCTCTGACCATGTCGGAGCAATTCTACAGAAAGGAGAGGTTAAGACTTAAGACTACTCTAAAACCACTAGCGTATATAAATGACAAAATTAAACTGTCGCTTTGCATGATATATAATATATATTCGACTAAGTTACACCGGTCGGTGCAATCTGGTCGAAATGTCAAGCATTAAAAGATAAACATGCATGATCGCATTAATAGTCGTTACACATTATAATCATATATATATATATGTGTGTCATGATCGCAGCAAGTGGAACTCCGTTAATCCATATAGACATGGGTTTCTACTTGCTAATAGTAGAGACCTAACTCACCAGAAAAATTCGTGATTCCATGTATGTATGTAAACTATACGCGTAAAAACGCTGAATATTCAAAGCTCGATCCCCGCACGGCACAAATATTTGTGTACTACAAAGTTGTCTTATAGATATGTTCATTGACGCCTTACAAAAACCTCCGATAGATTTATCACTGAATTCGAAATTGTATTGAATTCTATGTTATTAAGAAATAATAATAACACTAATGTAGGTACTATCATTATAATTTAAAAAACAGTTTTATGACCTTATAATCCATATTAACATTGTCTTTTTCTTTGTTCTATCGTACTTGAACGAAATGAATTATACAGCGCAAGTGTACAAATAAACAAGAGATACATAATGGGATGGGACGCACTGGCCACCAAGAGGTGACGTCACACACATTCCGCGTGGCGACTCACTCCGTCACGGCCAAGATTTAAATTTGGAATCGGTTTACTAATGTCACTCGTAGGGCTGCCAGTTAATATTTAACTAAATATTATAATATAATTATGTGGCTAGAATAGTTAGATTGAATCGCAAGTACATTAAATTTGTCCATAAAAGTAAATAGTCCGTTCTATTGAAAACTTAGAGAGTATATCTATATTTACTTCCGATTTGATTTATAATTATTTATTAAGTACATCTAAACTCTGTCGACAAATATAAAATGTCGTCTTTAGAATGTTATAAAAAAGATCTTGCTTCGGGCTATTACCTAAAAACGTTGAGTCAGTTTAAACTTAAAACATAGAGTTTAGTGGTTTTGCTTACTAGCAAGAGAAATTTCATATAATTTAGTACGACTTAATATATCTCTAGTACGACAAATCACATATTCACAGAGCGGTTATTGGGAACCATCGTAGGTCTATAATATGCAAAGTAATAATTCGGATTCATTTTTAACAGCACCTAAAATGGTAAAATCAAATGTTTAAATATAATCAAAACATGTTTTCGACCTATTTGGAATGTACTATAATCTTATTTCGTATTGACATCACTGGGCCTTTTGGTAAAAAGTTTAACGTCCTGTCATCGAGTGGCTTTTCCGTGGCTTTAACAAGTTTATAAAACAACGCTGAGAAAAAGTCAGGCTTCTTTTATATTAAAACGCGAGGCTTATAAGTAAAGTGGGAATTTAAATATTTAATTCAGATATTTACTCAGAATGGGGATTTTTGTTAGATAGCTGAAGGGCGCACGTACAGAATTATAAAGTAGGCTGTATTTGTCAAAGAGAGTCTTCTCCTTTATTGCGTTTTCTTTGTAATTTAAAACATCTTAACTGAGCCTATTACTAACGTGAGAGTTAGTCATCTAGCGTGGATTATTCTATCGTAATAATTAAAAGAGGGCAGTAATATATTTTCTATTATATGTATGGAACTCAATCTATAAAGAACCATACGGCGCGGATCTGCACGGGTGGCTTAGTGGCCTAAGTGGTCGCCTCGCCACTGCCACTGCGCTGAGTGTTATGGGTTCGAATCCACACGGCACAAAAAAATATGTAACCCACAAGCGGTTGTTCCGAGTCTGGGTGTTCTTTGTGTCCGTTGTTAGAATGTTTGTAAGTTCCCCGCGACACAGGCATTGTTCGTAGTACGGGAGTAGTCTTTTTTATTAAACTAGATACCCTAAACTAGAAACTAGTCAAGAAGACTGAAATAAAGAGAACCGAAGTCACTATGAGAAAATACAGAGCACTTTTTTAAATATAATTCTTGTATTGACAGCACTAATTAAAAATTATCAAATGATAAAAGTCAAATATTATTTCGAAAAATATACAGAAAAAAACAATTGCGTTTTGACATTGTACGCTACGAGTATGTATTCCCTTTATCCATTATTTTAAACTTCTTGCTAGTATAGGGAGAATATTTAATACTGAAGTATGCCTAATAAAAATTAAAAATCTGCTTATCTTAAAATCAATAGAAAATATCGCAATTTATGTTTTTATTGCTTATTGATGGCGAGATATCCAACTTATATTATATACGCACTATTTACAATGAGTAATGTATTAAATCAACAATTACCTACTTTGTAAATAAGCCGATATATCAAATCATTACAGTATATTTTATAACAGTTATTATGAAGTCTTGGCAACCCTCAGCGTTCCTTTCGTTCGTCAGTGCGTCCAATGACGCGTAATTAGCAACATAAACAAATCGTTTCCGAACCAAACCGAATATGGAATGGGAAAACTTCGACAGAAATAAACATCGGAGTAATCCGCGGAAATGCCCGAGTGTTTACGAAGGTCATTGATGAATTTACGCGTTTTAAACGAATGATGCCTTCTGTTATGTCTAAAACATCTTTGTCGTATAAATCGCAAGGGGTAGGTCAGTGCTTTGAAATGGAATTCGAATGTTGTGACTAATAAAATTAATATTTAAGCAGCGATAGCTCAGTGGGGAGACCAACACACTGTAATGCAGAGGGTCTCGGGTTCGAACCCACGTCGCGCACCTCTGACTTTCGGAAGTTATATGACTTTTCGAAATTTTGTGCGTATTGATTGACAATTATCGCCTGCTCCGTGCCTCGGAGAGCACGTTAAGCCGTTAGTCCCGGCTGGCTTAAACATCTATGGCGGTCGTTATTGGGAAAGTCAGTACCCTCTAATATCCTGACACTGGTCTAGCCTTAGGGTATCGTTAGCCTTCGGGTTGCGGAGGTCAGGTGGCACCCGCTCCGTGTAAAAACGAATATCCAGTCAAAGCCGGTTAGACTAGAAAAGCCGACCCCAAAAGTGACTTGGGAATAATAAAGGCGAGGGAGAAGAAGATACTACCAAGATAGAAAAAAAAAACCATAGCTCGTCTGATGGTAGGCTATTTCTGTAGCTCGCAATTCCAGAGGTATTAATGTTCCTAGTATTGCAATGCATGTATGTATGTGTGTATGCTCATTTCGTGTAGTTCAACATTAAAAAATAGCGTTGACATCAAAGACAGAGATACAGATTTTCCACTGACAGCAAAACATCTCCTACATAGACTTCAAATAGGTGACACAGTTATTAGGCTTTCCCTTTTAGCGCATTTAGTGAAAAAGATAGTAGGTAATGAAAGAGGTCTACTCACTCCTAGTTTGAGCAATATCTCAGTTTAAATAAAATGTAGCCCCAACTACAATTAATAATCTCTAACAATTAATTACCTGAAATATAAATTACTAAATGTGCCTGCGGTTCCACCCGCGTTTATAGTTGCTGCGCCGCTCCCGTGGGTCGTAGTGTGATGTTATATAGCCTATAGCCTTCCTCGACAAATAGCCTATCCAACACTAAAATAATTTTTCAATTCGAACCTGTAGTTCCTGAGATTAACGCGTTCAAACAAACAAATTCTTCAGCTTTATAATATTACAGTATAGATTTTCAAATAATTTATAATGATTTACAAATCTTTATCACACTAAGAATGGGCCCGTGCCCAGCAGTGGGACAGTTTATATACCGTGCTGATATTGAATAATATTATTATATATTATTAGGTGTACACAATTTATTCTCTAACTAGTCTGCTTTACATAAGCGATTTCTGCAACATTTTTCATCGATGCTCGGCTCCTATTGGTCGTAGCGTGATGTTATGTAGCCTTCCTCGACAAATGAGCTATCCAACACTAAAATAACTTTTTTATTTGAACCAGTAGGTTTTGAGATTAACGCGTTCAACCAAACAAACAAAAAAACTATTTAGCTTTATAATATTAGTATAGATTATGGTAGTATAAAAAAAAAATGTATAAACTAATCACATCAATAGATTGTAGACGCTAGTGCAGTTTAGGGCTGGTGCCCTTCTACAATCTTGAGTGTATAAAATAGCGTATAATGTTTGGTTCCTTAATACAAACTTTCTAGTCAGGTAATCAAATTTTTATCATTTATTATAACTGTTTATATATTCTATTTCACAACTTAAATTCATAAATTAAGACTTATTTAATTCTTTTCGGTTTAAGGTGCTCTTAACCTGGCCCTTATCCAGAACGTCTCTGATCTGATCGAGAAAGGTTCGTTAGAAAATAGGTATTATTAAATAAAAATATAAGATATATGCAAAATGTTATTATATATTAACTAAATAATACAAATTATTAATTGTTAATGATATTTCAATAATTTAATAACTTTATACAAGGTATTGTCTTCTGTTTACGCGAATATTATTAATTGAAATTAAACTACTATATACGGATTTTATCGCGTTGTTTATTTGACACTTTATTACATAATTTTAAAAACTGTTACACTACTTAAACTTTACTAATTTTTAAGCTAATTAAAATATTCTTCACCCACATTTATGATTACTGGTTGCTGCTCCTGCCAGCCGAAGCATGATGTTAAATAGCCTATGTTACTTCTGGATAAAGTAGCTTACTAAAGGATTTTTAAAATCAGTCCAGTAGTTGTTGAGTTTATTTACAAACAACGATCTAAACCATAATAAAGATATTTCTGCTGCCTCAAAAATTTGATAAAATTTTAATAAAGCGTTTTGTAATTTCTCTAAGGCGTATTAACCCTTCAAGTGAGGGGCATGCCAGACAACATAATAATAAGCTAAGTGAAGTACACAACGCAAGTTAATGATTTACTGCGTGTGCCAAATTTATGTACAGAAGCAAGAGCTCGTCTCTAAGCTCTTTTCATTAGTCTGCTCTTTGTAGCCGTCAGTAGAAAAACATAATGAATAATTAGTACATAAAAAAGTCAAATCATTAAATAACATTGAAATTAAACTACTATATACTGATTTTATCGACTTGTTTATTTGACACTACTATCTATCTACTATCGTGCTTTGTACCTTATATTTTCAAAATCAACTTCGATACCGTTTTCACAAAAAGATGTATTTTGATTGCTTTTTGCTCTTGTGTATCAAATAATATACAAAATCAAACGGAGTCAACTATTCTATTTATAATCATGTGCTTTTGTATATACATAAATATGCAAGTACGTCTTTTATTTCACTATTCCGTCTAGACAAGATTGAAGGCTTGCATATCTCTCGCTCTTACGCGTTGCAAGGGTTATTACCCTTTCCTATACTAGTGCACTATTACGACCGAAAGTCATTCACAATGTATGGCACAAACATGCAAAGCTTCTTAATATCCGAATAACAATTGTTCTTCTCGAAAAATATTTAAAAGTCAAATAATGGCGTCGACTTCCCTAATGGCGATATAAAAGAGATTAACGATCTGTCATTTGTAGTATAATATGGAAATTATATTGTATCATTCTTATTAAAGTTTATTCTTAGTGTAATTGTATGCTAATTTGATATTTTGCTCATTTTATTTCAAAGTTCCGTAGTACCAAGAATTTTAGCCTAAATACAAGGTATAAGGTAGATGCGATAATTGTTAAATGATGATTAATCCTAACGAATATTATAAATGCGAAAGTAAGTTTATATGTTTGTTTGTTACGCTTTCACGCCTAACTACTCGTCCGATCATCACGAAATTTCGCATACACTTTGTCAGGGGAACAGAAAAGGACATAGGGTACCTTTTATCCAGAAAATAGTACTGTTCGTAATGTAACTTAACCTTACCTACATTTACGCGAGTAAAGCCGCGCGCTGGGAGAATGTAGTATAATATAAAGGACTTATGATACTGTGTGTGTGCGTGTGTGTGTGTGTGTGTGTGTGTGTGTGTGTGTGTGTGTGTGTGTGTGTGTGTGTGTGTGTGTGTGTGTGACTTATGAAACGTAACCTCTATTTAAATGCATAGCATACAAGTGTGCGCGTGAAATACATAATGGAAAGCAACCAACATGTAAAATATTCATTTTGCTTCTTCAGTTTATAATCAATTTTAATGTTGATTTCACAAAAAGGTTTCTTTTGATTGCTTTTAATTTTTTTTTCTTTTTATTTATCGCTTGCTTTAAGGGTAAAGGAAAGCATCATTTCACCTTATATTATGTGGAATCGACAAAAAGGAACTGGTGGGCTTATACACCTATGCCTTTTTTTTTCCTTCTACGTCATAAGTACAACTAAAACTAAGGCTATTATAGCACTTAACTTATATTAATTTCCATGTTTTAAATCCCACAATTTCAAATAACACTATAAAGAAATATTAGTTTACATTAATTTTACGTCACAACAACAAATGATAATAGAACACCCAAATATATCCACGGAAAACACAGAAATATTTCGATTCTACTTTCTTGATATATCAACACGATAGTCAAAAAAATACAAAATAACATACGCCTTTTCCGGCATCAAATGATAAACACATCTATCGAGTACGTGTCTCTTTTCTTCACGTATGAACGAAGCACGCGATTCTGTCACAAAATATCTCTTAAAACTCTTTTGTTACTACATTTGTCTACATCTAAGTCAATCTATCAATGTCTTTCCATCCTACAGGAACAATACATTGATGTCAATTTGCGGCGATCTAACTCCTACCACAATTATTGTTTAGTGGAAGCGATTTTACCAGTATTGTGAAAGTTACCGGTTAGTTACTACAAAATCTAAATATTTTTACGTGATTTTTACAGGTTTCCTATCCTTAACATATTTTTATTTATTTGCTAACCACATAATGTTTTGTACAGAATTAAGAATAAGACTAAAATACAAATATATGTATGTAGATGCTTATTTCCAATTTAATAATATTAATAAATATTGACCCCAAACTCAGCAAGCCCGTATCCTAGTCAATAGATAATATATCAATAATATAAAAGTTAGTTTAATAAGTTAAGTTCATGACTACATAATATAAAAAAGTGTCCCGCCGCGTCTGTCTGTCTATTCGTGATAAACTCGAAAACTACTGACCGGATTTTCATGCAGTTTTCACCAATAGACAGGGTGATTCACGTGGAAGGTTTGGATGTATAATTTGTTAAGGTTACCCGTACGTAGCCGGAGCGGGTCGCTAGTTCTATTCCATCCTGAAGTCTATAAAAACCTAGGTGCCCTATTTTTATTATTATATATATATTTTATTTTTTATTTTTGTAGTGGCTGCAACTACCTAATTTAACAGCCCTATAAATAGAAGAATGAAGGGATAATATAGAATGGTCTTATAATAGAATTAGGCAATACTTGGCGACAATCCATTGTTAAATACAGATTGAGAATAGTGACGAGCCGTACTCACACGTTTTGTCATCACCAGAGTAATTATAGACTGTGTTGACATCTGTCTAAATATCAAACATATTTCCTTTACTTTTTCTTTGGTCACTTATATAAGCGTACTTATAGTCATGCATATGCTATATGGATGACTATCTCGGTGACGAAGCAGTTGTGATTGTAAATGCTCTGCATCGTTTCAAGTATGTCGATATCCTTGTTGGGCAGATTGTTATAGGATTGAGGCATGCCATGCTGCGCACCAGTTTGAAGCGCACTTGTTCGAAGCGCACCAAGAGTATTCGACACAGCGCATCCGTTTGGTGCGCAAACATTAAATAATAAATTCATTAATTTTCTATTCCACTTTGCGCACCAGGGTTCATCGGCCATATAGTAAAGGTCATTACTCTTGGTGCGCTTCGAACGAGTGCGCTTGAAACTGGTGCGCAACATGGCATGCCGCAGAGGATTCTGTTAAGAAATTATCGAAAGCAGCACGAAATCTAGTTATCTCCCTGGTAAATGGCAATAAGCTCGCTCTTTATTACATGCAACCTAAAATCATTGCTGGCAAATGTGAAGTGTAATACATGGCCTTAGCCTACACCTTTGCGATGGAGGCGTTATAACTCCTGCATTAGGAATAAATCCTGTGTCGCGGGAGACTTTACAAACATTCAAACAGTGGACACAAAGAACACCCAGATGTGGAACAACCATTTGTGGATTACACAAAGTTTTGTCCCGTGTGGGATTCGAACCCACAACACTCAGCACAGTGGCAGTGGCGAGGCGACCACTTAAACCACTACGCCATTCGTGCAGTCAAAAGGCGTGATACTATGTAGAAACTAAGTCTTGTATACTATTACGTCACGATACTCTATGCATAGTCATTCGAAATTACTCTCAAACATTTGTGAGTTGGCGTATTCGTGCCCACTTGAGTGATTGGTTTTAGAGCCAGGTGAGGTTACCATACCACAGAACACATAGTCATAAATCATCAGTGTCGAAACATATTTCATATACTAGTGGGTTCAAAGATACATATGTACGTGCAAAGACTGTCACGCCTGTATGTCCTTGAAGAGCTAGACAGAAGAGTATCATACCTAAGCTTTGCCGTGTTTTTAGGTCTCATAATTATAATAGGAGCCATGCCTTTTACCATATACCGGGTAAACTGCCAGATGCCGTATTGTTATTAACAGTAAAACGCAAAACACTTCCCCGACACAACAATCGAAGCCGGGGCCTCTATACTACTTAAACATAGGCACAAATTTACGCCGTAGGTTCAGAAGCAGTTAGGGGTCAAAGATTAAAGCTAATAAAAATAAACTCGTGTTACAAAAAATACTTGAGATGTTCTAGTATGTAATACTTAAAAACTCAATGATTTTGCAAAAGAAATAAAATGACATTATCAAACTCCTCAGTAGTTAATCAGGGAAGGTAGAATACAAAGGAGGTTGAATTTCCGAAACTCCGCTAAAAAACGTTGTTCAAAAGTATCAAAAAGAATTATATCGCCAAAATTCGAGTAAAAAGATTTGATAAAGAACGGCCCATTGGGAGTAAATAATTTTATTTATATCTCTGTTCGTGTTAAATGTCTAAAAACTTCCGACCGGCCTCGTTTTATGTAAATATGGGTCATCCCTGACGAATTCTATTGGATAAAGTAATATTTAAAATATTTAAGTGCACTCAGAGAAATGTTCGTAGCAAAATATTGAATCACGATCCCTCTCTCATGATGCTCATTGCTAATATATAAGGAATTAATGGTGAAAGAATTCTTATAACAGACAGGGTTTTCTTGAAGGCAAATCAATATCTTTCGAATACATACATGAAAGAAATTTTAAGAACTTGGATGTTTGCCTGACAACTTATTAAAAATATGTTTGGCAATTTCTGACTAAAATTGGATTAATTTGATATTGTTATATAAAATTAGATGATCTCATTGATAGATAGATCAAAGAGATGTCACGCAGTAATAATAACTGACTGGAAATAACTGCAGTCGCTAATGATTTACGAAGGCAAACCGAACGAGATTTCTTAACTATAATTTTATACTACAATATGTGGCTGCAATGTACTGGCTGATAGTAACAGCCACATTTTAGAATACACTTCAATATGTTGCGTATAGTTGTTGTTCAAAGATAAAATCGGCAACGAGTACGTGCGAGGAAGACGCGACATCGCCGACACGACGCAGAAGAGTAGGCTGAGATGGTATGTCACGTGAAAAGAAGGCCACCAGACTACGTCGGTAATTTGGCACTACAGCTTGACCTCCCCTGTTCGAGACCTAGAGATAGACCCAAAACAAGGTGGAAAGATGTAGCGCTAAAGGACAAGAGAGAATATAATGTTACTGACGATGATGTCGAAGACAGCGAAGTGGAGAAGAAAAATAAGGAAAGCTGACTCCACCTCCATGTGGGATACATAGCTAGGAAGAAAGAGAGTTGTTGTTCAAAGAATGATATGATATTATGATTGGCATGGCCGACGCGTGCAATTGTTTGTGAGCTGGCTATAGTTTAAATCATCGCAGCCATATACTGTAGTAAAATTTTCTTGTTTAGAAAGTCTCTACCATACGTTAAATATAAAATATCTACAATATATTATTCCGGAAGGTTTTTACGGTTTTCTATACAGCCATTAGATCCATAACAAGGATAACGAGACATGCGGGTTCTTCTGTAAATATAACCTTAAAATATTTGCGCGCATTTTCCTGTGACCTTGCAGCCATAAGAAATCTGTCAGGTGTGTTAAATTACTATTGACCTTGCGCCGAATAATTTAGGGTCAAATGGACCTTATATGTTACCCCGTGAGTATTGTGAGAGGGTAGTAATGTGGTTCTTAGAAAGGTTGGACATCACAATTCACGTTTGAATATAAATATACGAATGTGAAACTTGCTAAACTAGAATTTCCCTTGAGAAATATGCTTGAGCGTAGCCGATAATAGAATAGATAATAGTAAATATAGGTTCAACGTGTTGTGCATAATTCTGTAGTTATATACGTGCCTCTGTGTGTATTTATTATGATTGAAATGGGTGTTTTGCCTTCAACACTCTGATATCTTTTAAGCCAAATCGGTGACCCTCTGAAAGCTCCAGAAAATAAATAAATAACATGAGTGGTAGGTACAATTAAGGTCGGGAACAAAAATATTTTAGTGGAAGCTTTATAAAAATTACGTGACAATTGAACATAATTTTGTATGATCTAACCAATTTTAGATCAGGTTTCGTGCAAAGTTTAAGGTTTACTCATGCCCCTATTCGTCACATGATATTTAGTCATTTAAGTAAAATTTGATGAATTAATTATTGTTTCTTAAATTTAATTAATTTAATTATTTTATAATTGTTTTTTAACGAATCTGTAGTCAATTTAGGACACAACACTTACATGAAAAATATTTGTATTTTTACTTCCAAATGTGCACGACGTTAACAATTTATATGGAACCTTAAAACCTGTAAAAACAAGCTACGTAGCGATTAATTGTTAATTTTACAATATATTAACGGAGAAAGAACAAAACATTAAATAATTTTTATTTAAGCATAAGTAAAGCAAGTCCAAAATAAGTAAAACAATATACACTTCAAGGATCTCGAGATATCAATGAAATCTGTAACAAAGACGAAAGAAAATAATCTATTTTATTTTTTCTTTCGCAGATATACACGGTGATCAATGACAAGCTCGTCGGCTTACTGCTGAGGACGAGAAAGCACCAGCTGACATACTTCGAAGGAGAAGTTTTGTTCCAGGTAATTTGTATTACTTAACTATTCTTATCAAATACTTTCATATCGTTTCTTCAAATTACTTTTATTTTTTTGGAATGGGATTTAATATGTTAGTGTTTTTAATAGACAAATGAGACTGCCTTAAGTATTGTACCACAACTGTGAGCACATATGCGGGTTACTGATCGTAAGGTTATGTTTTTAAATCTCAAATTGAGCTACAGTAGAAATGAATATCATCGTAGCGGATCACACTGCCTCTCATAGATGACATATAGCCTGCTCGCCAATAATGTGCATGCAGTAGTCTAGTAGTAAGTTTTTGCATGTATAGGCACAAAGGTGATATTATTCTTATTTTGAATAAAGTAAATTAAGCGTTTACAGTAGTATCAATAGAAAAAAGAAGTTTGATAATTGTACTTTACCGTTATGCCGTATTCTGTCAATTAAAAATTTGTCTGGCCGCCAGTGGGCAACTGTAGCTCATGACTACAATTAAATGAATACATTACTATAAGCTTAACTTACAAAAGCGTTTCTGATATCTTACTGTTTACAACAAACAAATAAATAACCTACCTTAAAAATAAATGAAGCTTTTTTAAAGATGTCTGACTTTTTAAAACGTAAATACCATAATCTACAACTCTGTATAATTTTGTTTTTACCTTGTTTATTTGGTTTTATCTTTTTCATTTCAGAAACGTGACGATGACGTCCCAGTATTCCTAATGCAACCTATCGGGGATATAAGAACCTATTGTGATAACCGAGCATTGCAGGCCAGACGCTCAGTATCACCAATGCCCGAGCGATTTTAAACGAAACGACAAACATGTTGGATATGAACTGTGTATGGCAGTGAGTGAAGTGACAACAAAAGAGAATGACAGCTGACAGACGTTTAAGTTTTAAATTTGATCTAGCCAAAACGTGTGTTGCGGCATTATGGATTTGTATTTTAAATTGCTGTGTTTATTTGCAATTGGAACTAATTTCTGACAGATGTCAAAGCTATGAAATAAGATAAGTCCAGAAAAGCATGAATAAGACGTTAAGTTACCTGCATGTTTTTTGTTACATTCAAATTGCTGCCTAAAATTTAGATCCGTGGTTTGTATCTAAATTAAATTTTGAGTATGTAATTGGATCGGTTTTTTTTTGACTGACATGCAGCTTCATAGCTAGCATAGCATGTCAGTAGGAAGTCAAAATCTACCCTTGTAGAAGCTATAGGTTCTCATAGCTTTGTGTTGGAATTTAAATCTAGGACCTACAGAAATATGTTATTCACAAATAATCACCCCAGCTGACCGTTAAAGGCGTTATGTAATATGTTTCTAGAGCAGCCTGCATTATTTGGCTTGCCTGTAATCTATAAAGATTTATATCCTATTTAAGACAACCAATATGATCACATTAGTAATCTCTACCAAAACCGCCATAATAAGCTCTTTTACCTGCCGAAAGATTTCAATATAATATCTCATTTAATTTATCTCATTTCACTTCTGTACATTCAATATTGGAAAACGCGTTTATATAGTTTTAACATACCTACTACATTTATATCCTGATTAACTTGAACTGTATTGGAAATACCGTTTTATAATGCAACCGTTTATTTTTATTGAACCAATGTTTGAACTTCGAATACTTTGACATCTTGCCGCAATATCACACAAGTAACGTCACTTAAATTTAAAAATAAGAATTTAAAAGCAGACTCGTTAGATCATTTCTTCTACGGATACGAAATGATATCTTCTTTGAACATCTCACTCCGTAGATGGAAGCGATAGTTTGTTACATGCACGATCGCGTCACGAGCGAGGAGTAGACGTCCTACTCGCCTTTTTGTCTAGTGTGTATACCTGTTTGCTACCGCCAACGCTGAACGGTATAAGATCGTTTCGATATGTACTTCGCAAGACCGGGTAAAGGTCATAGCACACATATCAACTCGGAAAGGGTACGTAGCCGTATCGCCTTTCGCCTCGCCGTCAACCAGGCGTCAACCTAACATAAACACGTAACGAAAGCGGATCTGGTACCTCGACTCGGCTACGGCTAGGCGACGCCGCGCTTACGGTTCGCCGACTGCGCGGCGTGGCGATTACGTTACGTTTCCGATTAGTGTGCGTTGCAGTAGGGAGTTTCATACAAAGAATACTACACGACTGGATTTGATACGGTGCCAATCCGTTTCCGAGTTGATATTGTGTGCCATATATATATATATTATCGTCCTTAAGGCTCGACAAATCAAGTAATATGTAAAAGTTAGACCATCTTTGTAAAAAAGGAAAATTAGGTTAGGTGATAGAAAGATATATGTAAAGAAGGGACCTTTTGTGTAGTTTGTACACATCGCTTTATGTACGCTTTGTCAGAAACTTAATTTATGTAAAGCTTTCATCGTAAAAATAAAAATGTATGTACGGTTGGCAACTGGTCAGAAAGTAGTTTACATGGTGTACGTTTTATTTTTAAATTACAATTTATTAAAATTACAGTTTTATCAAAAATTGTATCAAAGTAACTATTTTATTGCTATCAAATATAATCCCAGGAAACATTGCGTTTTAACATTCTGTATTAAATATTGAAAGAGTCGGTATTTAATATTCTCTGAAATTTCACAAACGAAAATATTTGCGTGAAACAGATTAACAGAAAACCAATTCTAGTTATTCTTTGTATGCTTTAATATAACATTTAGAAAGGCATTTAATAATAACTGTGTTTTAATACTACATGAAACATAGTACTAAATAAAACAATATATAATATAAACAATATCTATGAAAGAAATATGATAAGAATTTAATTAAAGAGTATGAATATGTTTGGCGCTCTGCCATGTATAAAAGGGCTAAGATAATACATATTATTATGTATGGTCATCCTTAAAATAAATTGTTGTCAAAGATAATGTCACAATATCAAGGACGAACGCACGTAAACAGCCTTTTATCAACAAAAAGTTTATGACACGGGGCAATCGGACATTATTTTACCGCAATGCACTGGCCGGCAATAAAAACCATTTTATAGAATACACGTATTTTTTTTTTGGGATGGACTGCCTATATTTGAAATCAATGCAACTACTTATTGCAGTAAAAATATTGTCCGTTAAGAAGCCCTTTACTTATTTGTTTTATTTTTAAGTATTTTAATAATAAGTCTCTCCATATTTTACTTTCATATCCAGTACCTATTTTACTTTTAAAATAACCAGTTGCCTTCCATGCATAAGTGTATTTATTTATTTGATGCTATGTACGACGTTAACAATTTATATTTAAAAAATGTAATATTGTATAATTTGTCCTAAATACGCATAGCTTCTTTAAGTAAAACATCGGATAGGTAAACGTTATTCTATGTATTTTAAGTAATATAATTATATATATTTGTATCAAAATTAACAAAATATAAATAAAAAGTATGTTTGATAAAATATGAATGCGATGCACTAGAATATCCTTAGTAAATTAAGAAAATTAATTAGGTATATTAATAAAATTAAGGACATTTGGATACAAGGCCTTCAGCTAGTCGACTTATTAAATAAAAATGTAAATAAATTGCTTTTAAAATTCAAAATAAATTAGACATTTGGGTCATTAAATTTAAAAAAGATAACTCAGAAATAATCTTCATAGCTTTGAATAGAGCATACTTAAAATTAATACAGCGAAATCACTTTTTGACAGATGTCAAAAACGATAATGAATTGTTTTTATATTTCGCTTATTACAAGTTGATTATTTAAAGTACAACATAATAATCACATTTAAAACGTACAAAAAGAAAATATTTGTTTAAGCTGTTGATAAATTCCTTACTATATACCACATGTGGTACAACAAACTACAAAGGTATGAGCAGAATATTCTGCGGTAATTGAAATTCAGGCTGTTTTTTATATCTGCATATAAAGGAAAGAAAAAGGTCGTCCGATCGAACGGTGCTAATTTTCATTCTAAATATATTCGAATAGTGCACGATACGATACCTACTTTGTTTAGTCAAGAAAGCACAGTACGATTGTATGTAGTGTTGCGAATATATTCGAATAAATTTATGCACATCGCTACCGTTACTAAACTTTAAAGTTAACTCGAGAAATCAGTTGTTCTGTAAACATTTAACATTTAGAAACTGTTACTTAAACTATTTATCAGGCTCTGACAGGCCTACTTTTATTGTATAAGAAACTATTTAAGAGAAAGTTATTATGACGATGGTTTTATATATTTTTACTTTTGCATGTAACGTATTCCTAAATTCATTGGATAATGTTATTCATGTTGTAAAATTACATAGTGTGGTACATTTGTACGTTTTTTTATAATTATTGTAACATTCTAGTCTGTCTAGTCGGTTAGGATTTTTAAGAAATTATTACATACAAATGTGTTTTTAATAAACTTATCAAATCGTTGTTGAATTGTTTTATTTATATGTGTGATATTAGGGGAATATTTTGACTGCACGAATCCCACGCGGGGCAAAGATTTATGTGATCCTCAAATGACTGTTTTGAGTCTGAGTGTTCTTTGTTTGAATGTTTGTAAAGTCCTCAGGGAAACAGGAATTATACCTTGTTGTCTCTTTTAAAAAACAATCCAGATTGTTTATATTTATTTATTAAGGCGAAGGCCTTGCAGCTTTAAAATACACTGCTTCCAACCGCGCTATTTTTGCAATAGCACTCTGTCAAATATATTCTAAGTTCCTGGCAGTGTCATATTTTATTAGGTGAAGAATATTCTCAAATAAAATAATTAAAAGAAATTGAAATAAATTTATATTTAAAATAAATGAACCAGCATGAGAAAGGTACAAACTATATTAATAGTACAATAATTTGGTAGTTCTACCAGGAAAGTTTTCATGCAAATTTTTAGATTTCGATGTGCTCTTTCCGAATTCGAATTTTGCCACCTAGTATCGCCAGTCGCGCCGCCATATTGAACAAATGGCGCCTAAACCTAAACAGTTTTTCGATACTATCTCCTTTCCAACTCATTTTACGATATAAACATGTTATACAAAATTAAACTAGGAAAAGTTTCTACGATTTGTAAAAGACATTTGTTTCTGTAAAATCTTTAATGTTAGCGTACGAGTGTAGCAAGGTGTATTTCAACATGTGTTTTGCCTAAAAATCTTATTTCTACACTACCTTGAGGTAGAGTTATTGGTGCGTTTTTGTTATCTTTTATAACAATTGTTGCTGCTTTTTTACAATACGCCGACATTCTTCTGTCTTTACTTTGTTTATTGTACCAGGTATCCGTCAATTGCTCAAACCATATATTTCAGAAGCAAACCACAAGCCTTATTGGCAGTTGAAATATCATCACCATATTTTTTGAGGAGCCGAGCTTTCACCGTTTTACATATTGTGCGGACGATAATCACTTTCAATTGTTGCCATCAATTCGTCCAGAGAAAACTGACACTCATCGGATTCTGCTCGAGATAAGTATGAATGTCATCCCAGTATCGATCTCGTTTGGTTAAGAACCTCTATTTTTAACCGACTTAAAAATAAGGTAGACGCTTTCAATTCGAATGTATGTTTTTTTTATGTGTTACTTCATAACTTTTTCCTAGATGAACCGATTTTGATGATTCTTTTTAATTTAGTCCCATTTAATTTTGATCAAGACCTGACCATCAGTTTTCGAGTTAACCTTAATAATACGCATTTTTGTTATTTTGTTCTCATTTTTGGCAAGAAGAAAATAAACAACTGTGTAGGGTGGTTTGGAAGCCCCCTCGTAGTATTTCGAGGTAGTCCCATTCTAATTTGGTGATGTTCTGATAAAGATCTTCGGTTTTATACAACGGCATTCTTTAAAAAATGACACCATATCTGTAGTGATTGCTATAATCACATTATCATGAGATGCACTATGGCCAATCTCAGCATATCCCGATTTTTCATGTCCAAAACAGTTTTCATGTAAGCCCGCATTTGCGAAAACCTATTTTTGCCCTCTCCACAAGTCTCTTTTGAAATGGTCCTGGAGGTAGATTTCTTATATTAAGATAGGCGTTCCTCCCTTCACTCGTTTGTCTCATTTAAATGGCGCTGTCTCATATAAGCAGCGCATTTAGTAAGTCTACCTATATTCAGACAAATAAAATCAGTTATCGAAATTCAGATACACTAAAAACCGAGAAATAAACAAAAATTTTAACAAAAAAGAAAACCGACTTCAAAGTCCAATATTTTAAAACCAAAAACGCACTAAAAAGTTAAAATTTATGGCGTATTCTTGTAAATAAATAAATTATTGTTAATTTTGGAGTCGGTGTCAGCTGCCCGCGCTACGTGTTTCGTCTATGTGTATAATTGTGCATGCCAATGTTATGTTACAATTATAGTAAGACATTTCATGTTGAAGTAGTTACAAACTTACCTTATCTGACACCGACTCCATTAATAAAACAATAATTTAGCCTACAATTCTGGTAAAACTTGCAAAGTACCTAACTAAGTGTAAGACGCGTATGTAGGTATAAAGGTATGTTATATGTCTGATTCTAAGTCTTGGCTTGCGCTCGTCGTCATCAAGTGGGTATTATTTTTATTTAATTAATAGAAATGCAAAATAATGAGCGTGAAAATAAGGTTTTGATTTCTTCGTGTCGAGGTTAAGTTGTCAAAATTAAACATTGTTTCTCAGTACCTATCTAATTGTATGCCGCCGTAGGGCAGAATCCTATCTATAGATCGAGCTAGAAAAACTGTTATTGAATATTGCATCAAGTTGGTCGACGAATTTATTATCGATCACAGGGATTATTTCAAGGTAAATATCTAAATTTGAGCTAGCTATTTAATTAATCTTCTAAAAGATAAAATAAGAAGTGCTGCAATGTCTTTACGACAGCTATAAGTTCCCTTCGCGTGACACAGTAGTTCCTTTCAGGTTTGGATAGGGCCTTGCTGAAGTACGCTATTACAAGCTCATGCTCTCCTTTACGTTGAGATAGAGTAGAGGGATAAAATCTTACACCAACAATGCATTCGCAGTTACATTTAGGTACAGTCAGGTATCGGCAGCGCAGGCGACGCGACAGCAAGGCGACAGCGGTCGGCAGGCGGTTGTCGTGTAACGTCGCACGCCGCGCGCAGCGCGCTGCGTAATCGGTTATTACCCCTAGCGTTAGCTGTAAGCCAGCTCTTAATCCATTGCGTTTTTATTTTCAAAAAAGGTAATTTAATTTATTTTCTTTATGACATCCATTATATTGGGCTGTCCGAACATAATAGTATATTAACAAGAAAAATATATAAAAACGTAATTTACTTTCGCGTTCTTTTTGTTGTATCGTATCTGTAATTACTGGCACTACCACCTGTCCTCGTTTTCAGAAGCGCTTTCCTAACACCCTATATACGGTATATAAGTTATATAAGATAAAGATATATAAGGTACATAAGGCACATAAGGTCAATAAAGTTAATAAGGTAAATAAGGTGAATAAGTTCTAACAAGATATTTCATTTGAACATCCAAAAGAATACCACAAGATCCCTACATAAGCATACACAATTACGCCAGTATACCCCGTGTAGTTATTTACAGTTAAAAGATTGTTAAAAAGATTGGCCACCATAAAATATCTTTGAGTAGAAGTAGAAAAACTTATTGAACTGGAAGTACCTACTATCTTGCAAATCTCACGGGTCATCATCATGGGTTCGTAAGCTTGTCTACATCTTACGAATCTTCATCACACGAATACGCACACGCATACACACAAGTTTGTTCACTGGGCGAAGACTAGTTGTAAGAAATAACTAAAAAATACTTTACTCGTATCGAGTTTAGCAGTAAACTCGATAATCGGTTTTTACCGTCAGTTGTTGTTTACTCCACAAACAACGAAGATAAATACTTGTCGTAAATCCTGTAAAGAACTTTAATTTATTGAGTTTTCTTGTAGTTTAACTGTGGGTGGAACCATCCCACTCGCCGCCGGGTATACTGATATTAGTTTCATGAAATATTTCTTCAATACCCTCGTCTCGAATAATCTCTAAATCATAATATGTAAAATCTATTGACAAAAAATATGAATATAATGATAAATTTAAGATCCTTGGAAAATATATTTAATACGTTGTCGTTGTTGTAAAAATATAAATAGGTAAATGCTATAAATTTATTAATGTAAGCCTTAAAGACTCTTGTAACAAAAATAAAAAAAAACTATTTTTGAAAAGAGAGATTATAGAATATTATAATAATAATAATATTCTACCACATACACACAACACGGTATGGGTAGGTAGGTAGGTATGGGTACTAGACAATGGATAAACATATATATATGTATATATATATATATATATATATATATATATATATATATTTGTTTTTTGTAAATACATACAAATTATACATAGAAACACCCAGACCAAGACAAACATCCATGTTCATGCACACAAATGTTTGACTTGTGCGGGAATCGAACACGCGACCTCAGGCGTGGCAGTCGGTTACACTAACCACTACGCCAATCAAGCCGACAAAAAAAAAATCCAACCTATAACTGCTTGCATAGTAGAGCTACCACTTACACATTACTGTCACTAAAGAAAAGTACTTTAAGGTGGAATTAAAAGCAAGGAATGGCAGATGTAACTGTTTACATATTTAAAGATGAGGGAAACTACCACAAGTAAGCTTGAATCCCATATATTTTTTAAAGTTCACACATTCCGCTAAGTCTTCTGATGAAATGTAAAAAGCTTCTGGATGAGCAAACTATTTTTTTTTCAAAGCCTCCCAGAATACTTGCCTATTTATAAAATAAACTACTTATCACTACTTAGCACTCACCCACTCACATTTTTTGCGCCTGCTGCCCAACCTTGGAGGGCCAAACACCTCCTGCCGGAGGCTCTACGAAGGGGTCGTGCGGTCCATAGCCCTCTATTGGCCCCAGTTTGGGCGGACAACCTGACAGCCCGTAACATTTCAGCGCTTCGTGCGCCATGGCCGTCAGGTTGATTACAGGTTACCGCACGATATTGTTCGAGGCTGCGAGCCTCCTCGCTGAATCGATGCCATGAGACCTAGACGCGGCGTTTCTGGCGTTGCTTTACCGTTGGCGCCAGGAGGTGCTAGCTCAGGGCGAAAGACCTGCTCTTTCCACTGTCAAGGTGGCAAGGTCCGAGCTCCACCAGGTCCTAGTGGAAAAATGGAAGGAATGACTTGTGCACCCCCGTGCCGGACACGCCACGATCGTGGCGGTAAGTCTCGTTTTTCAGGAGTGTCTGGAGAGGTGGCATGGCGCTCTCGCTTTCCGACTGTGATGACTGGCCACGGTCGCTTTGGCCAGTTCCTGTGTCGCATAGACCGGCAAGAGACGCCCGGATGTCACCACTGCGGTGACTGCCGCGACGTTGTTGAGGACACGGCGCTGCACACTTTGGCGGATTGGCATCGCAGCGCCGTGAGTTGATCGTGGCAGTCGGTATGGTTGCTCTCTCGCTCCCGGCCGTAGTTCAGTCCATGGTCCGGAGTGAGAGGTCGTGAAACGCCGTCGCCTACTTCTATGAGGAAGTTATTTCCATCAAGGAGGCGGCGGAGCGGGAGAGGAAATTTAACCTTAAACCCTTAACTTAAACCCTCTCCCCAACCGCAGAACCAGGTGCCTTGTTGCTAAGACACTTTAGTATCGCGCTTATATTATCACACAGCCGGTTCATAAATGTTCCAAAAAGTGTATTACGAAAACGAGCCGTTTTGTTTTCCCGAGGATTATCGCTATACTAAACTATTTTACCTATCTACTGTTACTTAAACTTACTGGTCACAAGAGTACTGTATTCAAGTTTATATTATACTTTAATTATTTCTTATAATGACAATTTGGACATTGTCTATTATAAGATACAATTTCTATCATAAATTGTATAGCAGTTGTTTTCATGCTTTAAATTAAGAGTTTCTGGATTAAAACTATTATTACTTTTCCTCTTTATATTAAATGTCACTGCACGCAAAAACCACTTAACGACTTTTGTAGCGGTTTACACAGCTTAATAAATATAATAGTTAGACTACGTTTTATTTAATTCCATTTTGTATAATTGGAAGTATGCTTACCGTCATCTATGTAAATAGATAGACGTGAAGTCAAGGACATAGGCTAGTACTAAAATAATGTTCAATGTAAGAACAAAATTTAAAGCAAAATAATACAACAAGCTCTATTTTTGTTATCGTTAAAGTTGTTTGTACCAAATACAAAACTGCGGCAGGCGCCAAGGAATAAGGTGTTTGAGGTACCTTCATCCCGCACTAATTTGCAGAAATTTGCTCCGACGGACGGTCAGAGCTTTAAATAGGTTTTTCGAGGTTTCTCGTCGTTTAGATATTTATGTTTGTTCTTTGGCGGAATTTGAGAGGGTGGCACTGTATTATATTAGCTATCTTTAGTACAATAATATAATAGCTTTGTTGCTGCTTTGCTGTATTGGGTCTGTAACCTGTAATAACAATGTGTGCTGAATAAATATATTACAAAAAATTAAAAAAATTAGAAACTATAGGAAACGAAAAGGAAAATATACTTCTATTAATATATTTCGTCTAGTACGTACAAAAATAACAACATTTTGCTAATTACAGAGATAATTATGATGGCATAAACGGAATGTCATGTACACAAAAACTCGACTGCTTTTAATTAGAGCTGTGCACTGAGAAATTGTATGCTCGGAGCTCGAAAGCCAAGTTCAAGGCTAGATTGGAGTACCGACCTAAATATGAAATGGGAGCTTTCCAAGAAAATAATAGTATGATGTTAATCTGTCCTTAATTAGTCACAATATACTCAGTTTACACAAACACAACTATAAATTTTATAAAATGTTATTGTATGTATTTTATCTATATTGCCTTTTATATTTATACTAGTAGATTTTTAACTGCACGAATTGCCATTCGTGCAGTTATAGTACAGTAGTTATTCGTGCAGTGGCATATCGTCGCCTTGCCACTGCTACTGCGCCAAGTGTTGTGGGTTCGAGTCCCACACGGGACAAAAATTTGGTTTATCTACAAAAGGTTGTTCCGAGTCTGGGTGTGCAATCCTATTGGTTAATATTTTTCCGTTTCTTCGCTCCGCAGCCTCGCTCCGCTTCAATGGCCAGGCAGCCTAAGGAAAAAGTAAGCTTTCGCTAAGCAAACGTATACAGCTATATAAATTTTATACAATATAACAACTAAGACAATGCATCTAAATAAAACCTTAACGGACGCAAAGTGCTTCATTTTAAATGCACTATTATAGAATACTATATTTTGCCCGGGGCTTCATTTTGTCAATAAATTTCTATCCCTCGGGCAAAATACTTTTTCCTGGATGAAAGGTACCCTATGTCCTTTTCTGTTCTCCTGGCAACATATTCATGATTATCGGCCAAGTAGCTAATGCGTTAAAGCGTATCAAACAACAAGCGATTAGAATACATAAAATTTGACTGCCACATCTAAAGGCCTCGAATCTCAATACATCTAATATAGAAAAGAGAGAAAGAAAAATTATTTATTTGGCATTTTTATGTATTGGCATTGTCTTGCGTTAGAATTGAATGTCTAAATCTACTAACTCGATATCTGGGTCGAAATGTTGCTTGTCAATAGCGATCCGAACACATTGTAAATAATAATAATAATAATAATAATAATATTCTATCACATACACACAACACCATCTAGCCCAAACTAAGCAGAGCTTGTACTATGGGTACTAGACAATGGATAAACATACATATATACTTTTTTTTTTTGTAACCCAGACCAAGACAAACATCCATGTTCATGCACACAAATGTTTGACTTGTGCGGGAATCGAACCCACGACCTCAGGCGTGGCAGTCGGTTACACTAACCACTACGCCATCGAGCCGTCGATGGCGTAGTGGTTGATCGTCGATAAATGAGATGCTACACACTGTAACAAGCTGTCAAGTCTTCGGGTATGCAATAATGCTTTGAGAGATGGTGGCAAGGCAGAGGTCGGCTTTAATTGGCACAGCCGGGCACATCGAATGTCGAATTGTATTGTGGTTTTGCTGTTCTATTGATCAATTAGCTGATAACCAGTCACGACCACCAAGTATTCTGTCTGGGTTTTAGGGTTTATGTGTTGGCTAAATGATAGCCAACATTTTCTGAATGGAATTATTTCTAAATATTTATGCACTTATTTATGCTGATTGCTTTTAACCAACTTCAAACAGGAGGAGCTTCTCAATTCAGTTGTTCCTCTTTTTCAGTGTTGTTGCCGTCGTAATTTATTTAAAACATTGTTAGACGGTAGATATTTTCAAGAATCCCATTATTGTTTATGGGCATTGGATCTTGTATTCTAAAGATACATCAGAAACTCAATAATTATAAAGAATTTCCTATGTATAATAAATAAGATTTATATTTTTTATAAAACAGTTATTATTTTACAATTTTGAGTGATGTTTACTTAAGTCAAAAAGATGGGTACCTAGTACTCGTAAACTATCTAATGTTGATGGCATAGGTAGCGTTTGTTTATTGTGACCACGACCAGCGCAAACTGGCCGAAACTACAAGCGTAACAAATAATCCGTTAATAGCAAGATCGCTATAAGTTTCTTCAACATAAATCATGCAACGCGAAAGTACAAAAGAGCTACCCGCTTATGGGGTGGATATTGCAGAACTTTGAGCAGGCATTCTTTTGTATCAGCTCTTTAAGAAAACGCAACTTGGTCGTTTACCAGGATCGCGTCAGCATTTTATGCAACGTTTAGTTTGTTGAACTTAAAGTAAGTAAAGGGCAGGCATTATTTTCACTGCATTGTTTGCCTGCAATAGATTTCCCGGCAATAACAGTCATAATTATTCTAGAATACACGTTTTCATAATCATATCCAAGCAATTATATTTTGAATGCATTAGTTAAAGTTAAAGTAAAAATTATTTATTAATTTAGGTCACGAAGTAACCAGAAGTGTCAAAACGCATTCAGATGCTTCTGAGTTGACCGAGCTACAATTGAAAGTGCTGCGGTCACATATTGCGGTAAAGTTTTGCCTGCTTAGTCTCATGATAAATAGAAATAGTTATACATTTACCTACATATCTTTGCCAATAAACGAAGACATATAAGTGAAAGATGCATATACACATGATGATACACATAAAAGTGGGTTCACGTCAAACCAATGGCAGGGATTCAAAATGATCCTTCACGTTAAATGAAGTATTTAAATTATAATTTCAATTTACGAAAAATTTTAGCAGGCTAGAGAAATTTCTATAAGTACTTAAAATTTAGTCAGACAATTGAACACCCAAGTCAGACAGATAAGTGTATTTATAAGTTTTCATACCTAACACACGCTTAATAAGCTTACGGGCCTGCGCTAATTACGTATCATTAGCACAAATATGAATTCATAATAAAGCAAAGTACGTGATACGTCCCTTTTAGAATGTGTGGCTTCTTATATTTCTTTTTTGTATCTTTGTTTTTAGAGTTCGAAAAAACACAAAAGCAAAGCGTATCAAAATTGGTTGCAAAATAGTGAAGTAACTAGTATCTAATATTTGGATATAAGAAATAGTAGGGCTGTAATAGGGATATATCGCTATCTTTCTCGAACACCTGCGTTTAAATAGCGGTTACGTCACAGGTTGTATCGTGCTTCCTTTTTTAGAGTTCGAAAAATCTCTTATACAACAGCTTTGTCCGTCCGTCCATCTGTCTGTTATACAAATTTCAACTCAAGAAACGTAAGAGCTAGAGACTCGCAGTCAACGCCACTCGACTCAGGATAGTCGATATATCCTTTGACTTCTGATCTCAAGGTCACGTGGTATTACGTGACGTTTGCATTTTACTTGACCCATTTTTTCGAACTGTAAGATTTACGGCAATTCCTTGCCGATTCTCACTTGTTCATTTTAAATCCTCATTAATATCATAACTGCCTCCGCGGCGCAGCGGTAGTGAATTCGCAGTCACTACCGCCGCAGGAGTCGCCTGCTGTGCATGAGGTCTCGGTTTCGAATCCCAGGTCGGACCAACAAAATGATATTGGGTTTTTCTGTTTAGAAATCTCAATATGAGCCTGGAGTTAGAAATTTGGCGGTGTTATACACCCCTGTACCTCGGAAAGCACGTAAAGCCGTTGGTCCTGCGCCTGATCCCTCTCCGGTCGTGTCGGATTACCATCCCATCGGATCATGAGAGTTAAGGAACAGAGAGTGCACTTGTGTTTGCTTACTTATACTTGCGCACTATAATATCTCCTACGCAGATGGCCAGTCTCCGTTAAGATTGGCGCCGTGGCAAAAATTCTATCTGGAAGACATTATTAATATAATAAATGCGAATGTGAATACATTTTTTTGTTACGCTTACACGTCTTAACTAATAATAATAATAATAATAATATTAATATTCTATCACATACACACAACACCATCTAGCCCAAACTAAGCAGAGCTTGTACTATGGGTACTATAGGTATAGGTAGACAATGGATAAACATACATAATATATACTTTTTTTTTGTAAATACATACATATTATACATAGAAACACCCAGACCAAGACAAACATACATGTTCATGCACACAAATGTTTGACTTGTGCTGGAATCGAACCCGCGACCTCAGGCGTGGCAGTCAGTTACACTAACCACTACGCCATCGAGTCGTCAATTACACGAATGATCATCATGAAATTTTGCATACGCGATGTCAGGCGTATAGAAAAGGACATGGGATACCTTTAATATAAACTATTCAGAAAAAAGTACTGCGAGCGAGCGAGCCACGCCGCAGGCAAATAATAGTAATTTAAAAATTGTGACGTTTATTATATACAGCAGTATTAATTTTAAATTGTAATTTTTAACATATTAGTATCTAATACCATTATTTTTGGCCATTCATATGATTTATTCATAACTTTTTTCATAATTTTGCTATTTCAGACCTTACGTACTAAAATATGCTGTTATATATTAGGTATGCCAATGGCCATTTCTTGTAAGATATCTTGTAAATTCACTGTTCTAGGAAATTTGCATAGCACATGTCGTAGAGCTATTACCTTTTTGTATAGATTACAAATTGACATGACTATATTCACATTAATAGTTTTTAATATTTACTCGTAGTACTTTCTACTGACTGCCTTACTAGCGTAGCGCTAGTGAATGCAACTGAAGTCTCAGTCCCGATTCGGGAAAAGTTACATCTTTTTCTTGACAAATTAGCTCGATTTTATAGTAACCTATTTAATAAAATAACGTTTAAAGTTTCACACTACTTTTAAGACACACTGCGTCTTAGTTGTACTTCTAGCTCTGTTGAATTATCCATGGACACCACGTAAGCCAACGTCTTGTGTGCCACCAAACATAAATGAAACCCCTGCATCTTACTACAAGGTTCCATATTGTGTGCTTACAATGTACCTACAA
The DNA here is from genome assembly GCA_930367265.1 of Catocala fraxini. Taxonomy (NCBI): domain Eukaryota; kingdom Metazoa; phylum Arthropoda; class Insecta; order Lepidoptera; family Erebidae; genus Catocala; species Catocala fraxini. Next base: position 17,869,842 of record OV884038.1, read on the forward strand.
ACCACTTAAGAGTTTTGTTTCAAAACGAAATTGAATGAACTCAATATAAAACATAGATTGGTCGCGAATGCTATTGAAAGGCACACTCTTTTCCGCAACAATATGTCATTTCAAATCATACAGTTAATACGAACTAAAATCTGTTCTTTGTTGGCAGTTACTGCTTTTGTACGGAGCTGAAATGGAATTGTACCTCGAACCGATTGTAGGATTAGATGATACTTTGTCGGAATAGTAATATGTGTATTATATTCGAAAATCTAATTTCGATTAATTGACATCATATACAAGCTATTGAATTTCATACAATTAATAATTTTAAAACCCTTGAGTTTTATAGTAATTAGTAATTTATAGTAATGATCCTAAAAATAATAACATGTGTCTAAATACAAAACTAAAATCTTCATTACGAAGTAGACTATAGGAAAGTCGAATAATGATAATTTCGATGCCATTTACCTGTCAATTGTTGGAATCCCAGACATAATTGAAAGCCCATTGTGTCTGGCCGCTGGTGTGTCGCTGTGACTCAATAAGAATGCCAGTAGAATGCACGAATCGTGAAGTGGTAGAAGTGGTCACATCGCCATTGCCACTGTAATGCCGAGTACGGTGGATTCGAATCTCATGTAGTAAGGGTGATCTTTGTCTCCGAATCTGGGTTTTCTTTGTGTCCATTGATTGAATGTTTGAAAAAGACCCCGCAATATTCCTAGTGCGAGCGGTATGGTTTTAAAAACAAAAAGGAAGTCATAAAATATATCCTGGATATATAAATATAATTTTCAATAGCACATACGACCTAAATAGTATAAGTATCATATTGTTTTCGTGAAATAACATATTTTTTTCTTTTTTTAAAAGCCTGCAGGAGCAGGTGAAGTGAAGGATCACTAGGAGTAATTCTTTTGTCGCATGGGACTCTACAAACATTCAAACAACGGACACAAATAACACCCAGGCTCGGAACAACCATTTGTGGATGACATAAAGGAGAAAGCCCATTCCAGGCCTACTAGTGGATACCAGAATAACACTTAAATGAATTATGCATTCATTTAGATAAAAAAATATGATTTTAAGTTATGTTTTAACTCCGCCAAGAGTCTATTACCAGTTCTGCATTAAAATGGGAATACAACCTGCTGATAAACAATGAACTACAAATAACATTACAAAAAAAAACTGGATTTTGATAATTACCTTACTCTATATAATATGTAACTTAAACCCTGTTGGTTGTTCTAGGTACGTATATATAAAGACATAAGTGTGCCAGCGATGAATATTTGGTACGAACATATTGAAGCACAAACGAGTTATTAACCTTTTGAACGCCAACGTCGTCTATACTCGACATGCGCAAGCGTGCCCTGTGCGCCAACGTCGTCTATACTCGACAAAACTGTTTTTTGTCGGTTCATAGAAAAATACAAAATAAACATATTAAATCATTAGTTTTCTGTGTTTTAGTGATACAACTTAAAATTGAATCCCCAATTATTACTTAATTGTATACAGCAAACAAAATTGTTATTAGTTATTGAAATATTTGATCATAAAAACAATATATAATATATCGATTTTCGGGCTTGGCGTACAGGACATGGAGGTGCCGTTATGGCGTGGCGTTCAAAAGATTATTGAATATTACTCCTCTTATAAAATACTCACCATAACAAAAAAATGTTGCTTGCCTATGAGCAAGTTGACGGTACCTATTATAACAATAAATACGCAACGGTCTTCCCGGGGCTGACGCCCTGGGATTCTCGGGGCGTCATTTATTTGTAAACAAACCTTTCAGTCGCCACGACACTCGATTACTTACAGACGTCCAAAATTATTTCGCAAACACCCGGATTACGAAATTGTCGCGAGTGACTAATGAATTAAAATGTCGATTTCTAACCTGGAATATTTTAATATGTTTGTGTGTTTAGGAAAGTGTGACTGCAATTGTGCAGAAGCTCGTAAGGTTATAATTCTACCTGATAATTTAACTATACACAGAATTGGTAATTCATTATTTTTCATATTTTAACCGGTCGTATACCGCCGGCTCGCATACCAGCCGGCAGATTTGTACCCGTCGTAGGCCGGTGGCTCGCATGCGAGCCACCAAATTGGCGCCAGAACGCAGCGCGCCGCCTTCGCTTTAGCTTAAGCTAACGTAAAACCAATTTGGTGGCTCGCATGCGAGCCACCGGCCTACGACGGGTATAAATCTGCCGGCTGGTATGCGAGCCGGCGGTATACGACCGGTTAATATTGTTACAGTTAAAAGTACCTCTTTTAATGACATCTCATTACTATTAAGCGATAATAAGTCAATTTTCATTTATAAAATACTGTTATTAGCTGTACTTAAATTATAATCTATCATAAGTTCAGTCGGTTATTATGACTTCACAGATAAAAAGTCAAGCTTAGTTATTGGGATAACACTCTCTCCCCAACCGCAGAGCCGGGCGCCGGAGGGCACGAGATGACCTCCAGTCACCCTGAGGTTTGACCCGGGGGTGATGGGCTTTGTGGGCCTGCCCGCCATCCGTTCAGCACCAGGTCCGAGAGGCGGCGTACGTGTTCCCACGCGCGCCTCTGTGTCGAGTCCGTCTTCCCTCTAGGGGGGAGACAGTAGGGTTGAAAGTGAGAAGTAGAAGAGAGTAGGTCTCTCGTGTAGTGTCCTGCCGTTTCATACGGCGGGCCGAAACCTCGGCGGAGTCGCGACCGTGCAAGTGATTCGCGCGGCCCCGTCGATAGCGGTTTTGTCGAGGAACACCGTGGTAGGTTTAGTCGGTATTCCGGGAGGTCCTTTATCATTTCAACAAATTTCCTTTACCCCGGTGAGTCCGACATAACCCCTCCGCCCGCCCCCGCGGAGGGGTACGCATCAAAGCATTCAACCAGGTAAAATAAAAAAAAAGCTTCCTTGTTGGGTTCCGTCGGCATCCTAAAGACAAAATTCAAAAAATAATAAATTTACACGTCCATATTTATTTATATATTTATTCATTCGATCTTACAAGCTAACAGATGTAACACCCAAAACGCTTACAAGATAACTTTTTCAATAATTAAATATAATATATATATACCATAGTCCATATACATATATATCACCTTCATCCACATACAGCCAATTTTCTACTTAATACCTCAAAAGTACATGTTCACAACCCCAATTTATACAATCCATCGAAAATGATGAAGTACCATTCAAAACTATAAATATGTACACACAAAAAATCTTCTTATAAAGTTGGACTGCTGATAGTTCACATGTGTATTACAATTGGGAAAAGTTTCATTTATTTGTTATAAATATAATAATATAATAATAATATAATATTCTATACCACATACACACAACACCGTCTAGCCCAAACTAAGCAGAGCTTGTACTATGGGTACTAGACAATGGATAGACATACATATATAATTTTTTTCTGTAAATACGGTACAATATAACATGTTAGATAGATAATATTGTTTTACGTTTACACGAAGTTAAACTTCTTTATACTACTGTTAGGGTATTTCGAAATAACTACACGACAACCAAATACGACCAAAATCTTAGTCTCTCTGTGACTGTTGAAAGTAACCAAAACGTCAGTGTAAGTAACCAAAAAGTTTAAAACAACAGTATTTTTTTATTAGCCGCAATACAAATTCGTGTTAAGAAGTTTAATTTCAAAATTGCATAGATTGTTATGCTTACTTTGTACCTACTTTATGTATGTTACATTTCAAAGTAGTTTTATTAACACGCGCGATTCTTAACATACTTTAAGACTGTCGAAAGGATTTCTTGAAATATTTTTCATTTTCAGTAAATAATATTTTCTTGAAAATGATTTCTTGCGCCATTCTAACAAAGGTACTCGAACGTGTGCACGTGTAACTTCAATTGTAAGAAGTAGAATTGTAAAAAGAACATTCTAGTTCACGGGAATATAATGACAAAACTATATTTTCAAACTTATTTGTTTTCCAATAAATTAGCAAACATATTCTTTGTAAGATGTTAGTATTGTTCGACTTTGTCGTCGTTACTGGTGTATTTTTAACGGTTTGTTATGTTCTTGGATATTTTTAACAAGGTGAACGAAAATAAGTCAGGTACTATTAGATACAACCATCCACCATTCACATCTAATATACGTTCAATATAACCAGTATAACATAGGTAGTATATACATTTTAATAATATTAATATCACTATGTCCTAATTCATTGGATACACTACGACACCAATTATTCGTAGAACAATAAAATTGATTCACAATAAATTGTTACCATATCCATACCATACAAATGTCATGGTCGTCATTTCCAAAAGACACATACCTGTTCTTAATTGACAGTTCCTTTAAGGTGTATGTAATACAAACACTTCACAGCTCCGAGAAGCCCTTACGATTCTCTCGTCTACTGGATGTTCAGCCCAATATGGGATAGGCTCTGAGTACACACTATGCTTCAGCGAGGTCTCCTCGAACCTGACCTTCGACTGGCGAACGCAGGTAAGACGGATCTGTGGACAAAGATATATATTATTTGTAGTTACGCACGAATATTCACTTATTAAATCGTTGTTAGTACCAGCAAATTTATCCGAAATAAGTGCCAAATATCTTATCATTCTTATATTCATATTATCTTAGAGCTAGCAGGCTATTCAACGCCTTAATTAATTTTCAGAAATTTGGCGTGCAGACTAGACTTTATTTCAAAGACTTTGGCTACATCGGCCTTTTGAAAACTCTATATTACTAGTTCAATTAATAAACTATTAATACAAAATCTTGAAAATACCACGTAGCATAGATTCAGAGGTAGGCAGAGGCAGAGAGAGGTCGTGATTACATGCTATGTGAACACATAGGTAATCTAATAATATTTTCCTTCACCGATGACGCTGGGTCCAACCCCAGCTTCTGGACGGGAAAGCAAATTTAAAACGCCGGCAACGCACTTGCGACTCCTCTAGAGTTGCGGGTGACCATGGGCGGCGATAATCGCTTACCACCAGGCGATCCGTGTGCTCGTTTGCCTACTATAAAATAAAAAAATAAAAAGCCGAAAATCAGATCCAGACCTTTACGATCGGCCGCAACCGAAAACTACCTCGTTAGTTGTATGCGTATGAGTTAGCAATTGCGCTTAAACTCTTAAAAGTGTTAACCTGATTTAACGTTCTTTCACACCCCAAATTAGTTTGCAACTATGTTAATTAATTTCTAGTGCATCTTTGTCTAGGAACAAAGTTAAGATTAAAAAAGTTTTATGGGGCACTTAAACTTTTCACCAAAGAAAACAACCTCAGTCAAATGTTAACATTTCAACGGCGTTACGGCAACTGTGTATCATGTATATGTATGACATAATCATACAATGCGTCACGGATGTATATGCTACGTAAGATCTTTAATGTTTCGATACCCATGTCGGCCAAACTATTATTGAATTTTCTTACAAGAATTTTTTATTAACGTCACGGTGTCTGGAATTGTCTCCGGTAGAAGGTAACAGGCTTTCCCGTTACGTGGGACTGGTCTACAGTATACAGATCTGTACTTCTGATATTGGCGCGAGACTATGTATGTTCTCCTGTATATTCTCAAAAGTGTAGGCAAATGTATATAACGCTTATATTTCTCTAGCTGTGTTAAGGTCATAGCACACATATCAAATCGGAAAGGGATCGTCACCGTATCGCCTTTCGCCTCGCCGTCAAACAGGCGTCAACCTAACGTAACCAAAGCGGATCAACAGCTCCGGTACGTCGACTCGTCTACGGCTAGGCGACGCACAGTGGGCTGAAAATCGTCTTTCATAGACTTAGGGATTTCAATTTCCAAGTGCCGGATTTTCTGCCGGATATCGCTTCTATTAGTTATTACTATATACAAAAATGACACCCGAGTTAATTTTGCACAAAAACAAAAGAATTATAAATTTTTTACGAAAAATTTGTATGAATCTGTTATGGAAAAACTAATTATCTCTTAAACGGCAAGGAAAACCGTAATATCCTTACATCTGATTATAGTACTAATTATTTATGATTTTTGTCATATGCCACATAACGGTTATCAAGGCCGTGTTTTTTTTGAAAAAGCTGTCAATATTATTTTAAAATATATGCTAATGAAAATTTATAATCGTCAAAAACATTTAATAACTATTTTAACTTTTAACTAGGCGTCTATTAATATCTTAAATCTAATTAGAATTGTATATTAAAAAAGGAAATATTTAATTATTAAATTAACCGTGTTTAGCGTTATATAATTATTTTCCTATTTAATTTTCTATTCGTAGTTATTTACGTCACTAAGTAAAAATCCTATCGTTTTGAAATAATTAATTATGTATTGAGGGTATATTGAACGTAGTACAACAAAACTTTTAAAATTCAACACATTATGTGATATAATTATTGTTATTAAACTTAAGATAATTAACATAGAAACAATCAACATAGGTAACACAAACGCGGAGCGACATCAATACCGAACAACGTTGTGCTAATAAAGAGTTTCTTAAATTCTTTTAGTTTTCAGTTGCAAAAGCAAGCTGCCAAAAATCCACTCGCTTACTGCAATTGCCATTGCTGTGAGAATCGAAGCAAAAAAATGGCCGATAAAAGTATCTGAAAAATTTCTGCTTTAGTATACATAAGAAACACACGATATTTGCTCAGTACATATCAATATTAACAGTGCATTAAATACTTATAATTGTTTTAAAAATACAACTTTTTGATTTTATACTTATTCGAGCATTAGAATATATTTAACAGTGGAAACCTGTCTCATTGCTTATAGTTGGTAGTAGTACAATCGCTGTTCTAAGTCTGAAAATTATGACTGGCTTTTAAAAAAAATTGAATTCTGTCAAGTGCCTAACAAACCCTTTAATTTATTACTAGGCGAGGGAAGAGGTACTTTTCGCCAGCCAAGCTCTAAGAACCCTAAGCGCTAACAAATTATAGTGTAGGCGCAATTTATTTTTATCACCAATTACATCAAAGAAGACTATTTTTGTTGGTACACTTGAGAACAATTTCTGGTGCCATTATAAAATTTATCAGTACCTACTGTTCTATTCAACTGAAAAGTTTTATATTTAAAGGTTCTAATATTTCTATTTAATCTGAATGAAAACTAAAATGATTATTTAGGCATTAAATAGTCCAATTGATGTAGGTTAATTGCTATGTATTATAATATCAGCCTTGTTTTAAACTGTCCCACTGCTGGGCATGGGCCTTTTCTCAGTTTGAAAAGGGTTAGGCCATAATCCAACTCGCTGGCCCACTGCGGGTTGACAGACTTCACATATCTTCGAAAACATCATGGCAACCTTTCAGACATACAGCTTTCCTTACGGTGTTTTACTTCACCGTTAAAGCGAACCTTAATTAACTATTTAACACGCACATAACTTCGAAAATTTAGTATTATGCACACCTTGGGATAGAACTCAAGACCTCTGAGAGACGTGGCAGTCCAACGGATTCCCACTACGATATAGCTGTTTAAAAAAAATACTATAATCGAAAAAGAACGAAGCAGTAACATAAATGGTAGGTATATATTTATAGATATGATACCAAAGTTACAAATAATTTTCTTAAAACTATTCCCCTGTTGACCATTCACTCATCTACATACTACATGGTACTAGCTACTACAAATTAAATTTTGTAATATATTTAATTTCAATTAATCTGTCTTCCTGGGATGCCAGACGTAATTGAAAAACAATTGCATCTAGCTTTCAGCGGATTGCTGCAGTTTAAAAACGTCAATTAATACAATACATCCACCATAACTTTCGTGTAATCCCAACTAATATTATAAATGCGAATGTGAGCTTGTTTGTTACGCTTTTAAGCATTAATTACTCGACCGATCATAAGGAAATTGCATATACACGTTATCAGGGGTACAGAAAAGGACATAGAGTACAAATTGACATAACAATTAAATTGAATTATTTTTTTATAGTTCGTAAAAGACGTTGTGGAAATTGATAATGTAATCTAGAAGATTATTAAGTTGGATCGAAAACAAGATACCTATGTGAAAGAATCAAGAACAGATTCAAACATCTTATGGGTGGAGTTCATAAGTCTGTAAACGTAGCGTAGGTTACGAGCGTACGATGTAGTTATATTCTGGCAATTGAAAATGGAAAGCCGACTATCGAACTAACGACGACAAGTGGTGAGCTTACAATGCATGTCCGACTACGGATAACACGATTATGTTGGACGTCATCCTCCTTTTCCTGTGGTACAATATTTATGTACCTTGTGGTAATCTTCCAATACGGGTGTATGTAATAAATATAACACTTGCATGATATATACGTACATATGTAATATTGTATACGTCTATTTTAAAGACTACTCATGAACTAGAGATAGTTCATGTAGAACTGTAACAAACATAGTAACGACAGACACATATTTGGAATGACTATTTCTGGATAAGTATATCTTTTTTTACATTTTGTCTCTTGCAACGGTGTGTACAGTGTGTGTAGTGTAACGGGCTTGATCTGTTACATTCACTAAATAGTGAATGTAACAGATCCAGCCCGTTACACTCATTGCCACTTGCGGATCGAATCGAGGATTGGATGGGAAAGAATTGAAATCTCTTCAGTCTTTGAGCTCGCACTATCAGCTTAGTGAGATCGGCAGCCAACTAGAGTTTTCAGGCCGACAAATTGAGCACTGTAAATCATAATTATGTGAATTTTTGGATTAGTTAGTCATCTAAATACTAACTAATATTATAAATGCGAATGTGAGTTTGTTTGTTTGTTTCGCGCATTAACTGTTCAACCGATCATCATAAATTTTGCGTTACACGTTATTAGAGGTTTAGAAAAGGACACAGGGTACCTTTCATCCAGAAAATGAAAACTGATTTCGAGGGATAAAAAAAAACTACGCTATGACCACATGACATATATGCCACGGGCAAAAACTAATTAATACGTATAATGTCAAACCATATCGATATAGACAATTCTACTCCGATAGTTCGTTTGATATTCCGCAAGAATCAAGTAACTTATAAGTAATAATCTATGTATACAGCAAATATATTTAAGTATTTGAGTATTTTTTTATCTGTTTGGTGTGCAGCATTACTGGCCAAGTCAATCCAGACCATTTCTGCCGAAGATGCGCTACGAGGGAATTGAAAATGTGCCGCACAATTTACTATTAACCCGCATCTTATCCACGTCTTGCTTCGTTGGTGGAAATCCACCTTAAACAGATGCAAAATTTGTGTCAATATGGAATATACCTATATATTTGTACCGGAGTATCCAACAAAGGTGGAATATTGTTTCGTAAAGTTCTTTGCTTACATGGAAAATGATGACACACGTGAACTGAAATCTCACAAAAACTTTCAAACAATTTCTTACTGTTTGTTGTATATAATTGCTCGCAGATTTAAATGTTATTCATGTTATCCTCTCGAAAACATGTTCCGCTGAACTGTGTGAAAAGATTTATTCGCAAGTGGGCGCAATCAGTGCCGAATGCCAGCATATAATAGCCTGCAGAAATATGACACATGTTCAGTTCTGGAATTAATTATTTTGTTTAAATATTTTATATTTTATTCGGTTCAACGGTTGATGAACGCATTAACTGTGATAAGGTTTACGGAAAACGGATATAAGCGCGATCATGCTCAGTATTTTCAACATTTTCAATGAGTATACTTGTTACCCCGGCTTGTACCAGCTAGCTGTAACGTCAAGCTTTCAACCTGTCAAGTTTTTTAATGCCAGACATAATTAAAAACCTATTGTGTCAGTCTACCGGTGCAGTGCCGCTGCGATTCAATAGGTTAAAGAAGATATGTAAAATATGATTAGGTCAATCACATTTTTTTACTATATAAATCATGCGACGCGCAATTATAAAAATAATGTTTGTTTACCTACTTGACAGTAACATCTATACTACGAACCTAGTTAATGTCCAGCAAGCATTTCAAACCTTATTCAATTTCCCGCTCATTTTATTTTTATCAGAGATCTTCGCGAGCGGGCGCCCAATAAATCACCCAAGTTTTTCGCGATTGAATTAATGCTATAGCATATGCATAGGTTACAAAATTATGATATTATTTATTATATATATAAATGTGAGATGCTTGATTTAAAATACCTACTGAATTTCTTGTTACACACATCTTTTATTTCATAACACTATAAACTACTATACTCCTTAAAATAATCCCATGAACTCGACATTTTCCACTATAGTGGAAAATGTTCATGAGATTATATATATGTATAGTGTACCGTCTAAGCTATACCATGTACTACTACTACCGTGTAAGCTATAGTGGACCGTTCCGTCACTCATATAAACAACTTTAAGAAGTATTAGTTTTATATATACTAATCAAAATCACTGATTTCTGATTAATATGATGGCGTAGTGGTTGCCGCGCCGAGTGTTGTGGGTTTGATCCCTACATCAGACAAAAATTTGTCTGTTCTACAAATAGTTGCTCCGAATCAGAGTATTCTTCGTGTGCGTTGTTTAAATGTTTACGCCCTCCGAAGACAGGGACAGGGACTTTAAAAAAAACGCCGTATACAATATAATTAAAAAGATAACTTCATAGGTAGACTAATAATTCAATTCTAACTATTGTTTAAAATTATATAGTCTCAGAACAGCTACTTGTGATTGATCACTTTAATTAAAAATAACAGGACTAAGACAACTCTCGTTTTATACTATGAAGTGGCCCGTGCCCTGCACTGAGACAGTCTCTGAACTATAACGTGTTTATTGAAATTAAACTGCTATATACGGATTTTATCGCGTTGTTTATTTGACACTTTATTACAAAATTTTGGAAATTTTACACTACTAAGTACTACTATTAAACTTTACTAATTTTTAAGCTAATTAAATTATTATTAAACTATTTAGATTGGTCACGGGGAGACATGGCTGGCATGACATGGCTGCTGAAAAGCAACCGAAACGTCGGGGAAAGTGTAAAAATAAATTAAATCTAAATAGTTTAATAATAATTTAATTAGCTTAAAAATTAGTAAAGTTTAATAGTAGTACTTAGTAGTGTAAAATTTCCAAAATTTTGTAATAAAGTGTCAAACAAACAACGCGATAAAATCCGTATATAGCAGTTTAATTTCAATGAATAATATTCGCGTAAATAGAAGACAATATTATATAACGTGTTTTATAGAATATAATACATATATACGAGAAAGCATTTGAAATTACAATTATCATGAACTTTGCATATTTTATCTAAAATTTTTGTTTTATACAAATGGTTCTAGTACCCTCTATAGCCCTGTAAGGTATACACGTACGTAGACACGATTTACGCTTTGCGTCAGACTGACCTGACGTAAACGAGCGGCCGAATAACTGCAGCCTACACGACACAAGTTTTATTCGTATTCATAAAGCCTAACCGCAGACAGAGCTACCCAAGCCTCTGAGTTGGAACGACACTCGTAATATATGGATGAAGATAAAAAAAAGATCGAATAAAGTTCACATTTGAATTCGGTTTCTTTCAGATATATATTAACTTTACATATGATATAAGACTTACTACCGCATTCATTACTCGATCGACCCGATAAATAAAATTTGTAATGTTTAATACAATGATAAACGTATTTAAATTTTCAGGGTTTGTATACATACTGCCCGACATTTCGACCAATTTGCATAGGACCCGTGACCACGACCGAAGGTCCGATGACCGACGAAGGTCGGGAATAAATAACTATTTGTGTGTGTGTCTATTTCTAAATATATAATTATAAATTACCAACGCAATTAAGCTCTGTTATATAATATTATATAAAGTTTAATACGGAGTCAATAAGTTAATTGTTAAAAGGCCTTAAGCGGGACAGTTAAATTTACTTTTTAGACCCTAGGTTATATTTCCATTCAGTATAAAATATGTGCAATGAAATCAATTTGGGCAATGGGCCGATATTGACGATTGAGAACTTAATATATTTTTACAGTAACATACTTGATTTTTATTATATTAAAAGTAGGTTATCCTCATGCAAATAACACACAAGTTTTGATACAATTTATTGAACTGAAAATTAATAGCTAAATGTTTATATCGGCCACCACGCCTCGCTGAATTGATATATGTATATTCGAAGTGGTAAAACAACAAGGTAAAACTATAAACAAAATAAATTACGTAACTACTTTATAACTCGTAAGTGCTAACCTAAATACGTTTTTGAAACACGAATTGACTTTGGGGATATTTGCGTATGTCGATATTTCTTTGATGGCAGTTTTATTTGGAAGTAAGTGTATCGCTACGACTCAAACGGACTCAAAACGCCACAGGCGGTCTGATACAATAGGTTTTTTAATTATCTCTGGTATTCCAATTCCAATGCATTGGGACGGACAAATTGAAATAAACTATTTATGTTTCGTTTAAGCTGTAAAATAGGATAGATTTCTACTATTATAATCTAAAAATCACGTAACACAAGTTTACGTTTTTGCATTTTTCGTGCAAATTTACGTAATTTTGTAGGCGAAAATATTTATTATTTTAAGCTTTTTACACGGATTAATTGTAAACACATTAATTGCTATGGTAAATGTATATTTTATATTTGTATTAAACAAAAAGTGTTGATGTTATCAACTTAATTGTGACCGCCTGTTTTGGCACATTTCGCTCGGCGCAGTCTTAAGCGTAATACTATGTTCTGTATGTAATGAATGTTTTAGTGTAATAACTGCTGGTAAACCAATAAATAAATAAATATAAAGGGAGGCTGTACTAACAGTTTCAGTCTCTGTGCTGCTATTAAAAACTTTCATACAAAAATACCCTATTGGTACGATAAGATTGCCATTTTTATTATTTTGTACAGAATTTCTCATCCTTACTATTAATATCTTAAATTCGGAAGTACTTCTGTCTGTCTATCTTTCTATTGATGTCGGTAACACGCGGCCGAAGACGCGCGCAAAAACTAGTCCTAACCTAATATTATAAATATACGAAAGTTAGTTTGTTTGTTTGTTTCTTACGCTTTTACGCCTTAACTAGTCGACTACTCACCATGAAAGTTCGTATACACGTTGTCAGGGATACAGAATAGGATGTATGGTACCTGTCATCAAGAAAAAGTATTGGTACTATGTATTTACGCAAGCGAAACCGCGGGTAGAATTTAGTATTAAATAAGGGTACTTAACAAAATACCTTATTAACTCAATTTGCGTAGACGCAAGAAATTATATGTGAACAACTAAAATAAATAATGACCTAGCGTAGCCGCACATCATTATATAATCATGTTATCCAAAAATTGCAGAAGAATTCCATTCTTTTCTACATTTCGATGCGAAAGCGCATCCTTATAGTTAGTAAAATTAACACTAAGATTAAAAGCAAATAAGTATGATATGAATATCATACCTATTTGCTTTTAATCTTGGTGTTAATTTTACTTGGTGTTAATGAATCCTTTACACCATAACTTGTGGAAACTCTAGGGATGGATATTACTACCAGACTCTTCGCGCGAGAAAAAATCAGAAAGGACTGTATTAGATATTCTGTAATAGAGTTGTGTTATGTCTGGCGTAGTTTAATTTTTGCTGGTCTGGGAATTACATGAATAATTATGCAACGAAGATTATTTGTTTGTAACCAGTGTGCTTTGCGTTAATGAAGATTTTGTCAATAGGTAAATTTACAACGTGTATACAAAATTTCATGATAATCGATTGAGTAATCGTAACAAACAAATAAACTCACATTCGAAATATCGTATTAGTTAGGATATGGTGCATGTGATATTGTGTGTTTGCTACTCCGATTTTAAGTCATAAAACGCTTTTTATCGATAAATGGGTGTAGATCGTCTGAATATATTTGTATTTGAGAAATGTCCCTATGATTGTAAGTTACGTGTTTTTTTTACACAATACAAAATTTCCCAAGCCAACAGATAACAGATTAGAACGCGCAGTAACAATTTGTGAAGCTCCTAAATTTCAAAGCGGAAAGGTGGTAAGAATCTTATTTCGATGATGATTATGACAAGATTCTTAGCACACTTTTCCAAACATTATAACACGCTTTCAATGACAAATAGATGTTAGACATGCTATTACACTATAACATATTATTACCTTATAATAAAGACTGTTTCGGAATAAGTCACAAAGTTAATTTCGACATATCAAGGAAGCGCGCTACATAAACATTCAAAATGATTTGATGTTCCACATCACTGGAACACGTATTTTGTATGATAGCCAATATTTTTTGTAAATATTAACCTCTAAAACAAAATAACAAAAATAATATTTTAAATCAATCTACTTAACAAGATTGCCACAGATCTAGTACACAGGCATCTGTAATATGGACTTTTACAATCTTTCAAAAAGTAGCTACCGGGAACTGTTAACTTACGGACGAAGCGTCCGGTACTTTTAATTTTTTCGTATGGTATTAACTTGGAACTCATCACTATGTGCCTCCTTCTTTAAATCGTGAGTTTTCTAAGCGGTAAGCGGGACGTGGAAGTATCTATTTTCGTCACGGATTGGAATAGTGCATTATAATATCCGACCCAAGTAATATACCATCAGGTGTAGTCGAATTATATAGACAACCAAATACATGTATACTTTATAAAGCCTCAAATACATATTGGCCAAGCGTAGACCAACGCGAGCGAAGGCAAACTGATACAAGGCAAGTACTACCGTCTAGACGTTGGGCAAGTTTGAAGAAAACGAATGCAAACGGACAATATAGACGAACTTTGTGGAGCTGTCCACACGTTGGATGCTGTCAGTCTTTATCGAGCAATGAAACAATATGGACTTTGTAAAAGTTATTGCAGCTGCTGCTATTTATTTGATTATGGCTCCATCGATTATTCACGATTAATGCTCATTAATCGTGATATCTCATTATGCGCTCGCATATAATTATTATATCAGTGTATACCGTAGTAGGCTTGTAAAAATAATACATTTTATACGTATAATACAACGGCTATGTTCGCCAAGCGCAAAATGGTAGCCGGACTAACATGTGGACGTTATTGGCTGAGCGCAGACTAACGCCTTTGATTTGTGTAGAAAAACCGACACCGCTCCGAAGTGAGACAAGTAATAATTAAAGTAAGTAAAGTTTATGTAATGTATGAAAAACTCCTTTTACATAATAATATTATGTCAATAAATTATAATTTAGTATAAGTTCGTAATTAGAATTAAGAAAGAGCGCCCCTTTCGCCAACAAACAGTGTTTACAGTTTGGCGAGTTTGTTAAAAATGTACCACATTTTATATTGTTACAGAAATAAAGGAATTAAAAAAAAAATTGTGGTCGCGAGCGACTGCCAGTTGTTACAAGCTACGCAAATTAAGCTCTATGATACGTTGGCCTCGCCTAGTTGGTCGAGTGAAGGCAAGCTCACTCGGCCAACTAGGCGAGTAATACCAAGCACGGGCAAGGTAAAGCAAATGCACCGTCTATACCTACGTTGGTATTGGCTGTCACTCAGTAACGTTGGGCCAACATGTATTACCGGCTTAATATCTTGCTACTTTGTGCATTGGTCCCGTAGCATATGTTTGCAAATAGCAAGAACCGTGCGATGCTCGGGTCAGGCGAAGAGTTATTGGGTTTTTCTATTAAGAAATTCTTAGTAGTAGCACGGAGTAAAAGCAAGTATGATTAGAGACAAGCGATTGGTTCGCTCCCTATTACGTTGGCCATAAAAACATTGGCAACGAAATGTTTGTTAAAAATTCTTAAAAACGAGGCTAGGGATACACATTGGGCGTAGAATTTCATATGAAATCTTTATAGTTATAGAGAATAAAGATACGATTGCGGAAATATATATTGTCTTCGCTGATCATTCAACCTACGCAATCACCACAAGGTTAAGGGTGCCATAACGACATCTAAACTAAACTGTGTGCTACTTAATTAGAAAAGACAAAGTTTTGCTATCAAATAAGATATCAAGAAACAAAGTATTACGACATCTGCCGAGGCAAGTAGCTACCATAAAAATAGCGACTACTATCAATACAGTTATAAAATGTAATGGCCTGGATTTAACGGATAATGTGCGAAAGCCACGTCAAAAGAGATTTTTCTCTATGACTCGTACAATAGTCAACATAATGGGCTAAATAAACAACAAATTGAAGATAAATATATCAGATGAATTTCGTTGCATGTTCACCAGCATGTAAGCTGATTTTTTTCCATTATTGTTATACATTTTTATCACTAGATCGTAACTAACAATAATCTCAATTACATTTAATTGATACACCAACTTAAACTTATCACCTGTCCAGGTCATTACATGCTTCCTTAGATCGCTACACAAACATGTTTTTGTACAGCCTACTCCCGCGCTTAGAATAAATTCTGTGTCACTTTACTTTTTGTGGGACTTTACAAACATTTAAACAACGGATACAAAAAACATCCAGACTCGGAACAACCATTTGTGGATCACACAAAGTTTTGTCCCGTGTGGGATTTGAACCCACAACACTCGGCGCAGTGGCGGTGGCGAGGCGATCACTTAAACCACTACGCCATCTGTGCAGTAAAATGTTAAACTGGTCAATAAAAATAAAACCAAATATTATTATTAAATAAAGAGTATAGAGCAGTGTCAACAGAAAATATATACAAGTATTGAAAACTTTACTTTGATATTATTTTAACAGCCAAAAAAGAAATATTGTGTCTGGCCACCGGTGTAACGCTACGTCGCAAAAGGTTAATAAGTACCAATATTACTAAAATAATATTTAAAGCAAACGAAATTTTATTAGAAATGTCGGAATGTTTGTCTGGCTAAGTGAGGACTGCAAAAATAGAAAGTGATGTTTCTATTCTACGCTAGATTCATAAGAACTTTAATATAACAGGAATAGAATTGTGAGCTCACAAAAAGATCTGCGCCGATATTTCGGTTCCAGTTCTAGTGTCTTATTTGAAATTATAATATCACTCAACCAGTACCTACTTTATCTTTTCATTATACTTTTGAAACGTAGTTTATCATCACGAAGAAAAACAGTATTGTTTAATGTTGTGAAGCGACATTAGACAACATTGTCTCGATATCACATACTACGCCATTTAAGAACTTAACGTAAAATAAAACCAGCGTTTTGAGACACTAGACGTAAACTAAATAATAAATGATACGTAGCATAAAACGTACGACGATACGTAACATACTTAACATAAACATAAAAGAACTTTCTAAGAAACGGTTCTTCTACACGCCACCGTTAATATGCGCTAGTCAAGCACTTAACAGTTCAAATAAACACAACTAAACTGTACCAAAGAGTGATGTCGTGTCTTGTATACAACGACAAGGTGACCTAAAATAAATGATTTGTCACTCCAAGAATTCAAGTTAAAACAAAAGCATAAAACATCCTAAGAAACTTTAAGCAAATTGCAAATAAGGGAAACTTGTGCTCTCCGTAAATTATCTGTCAACAAAGAAGTTCGAATCTCCTAAGCTTCTACAAAGCTTTGCTAGACCTACAATTTGAACGATATATATATATTTAACGGCGCCTGCGGTGCCGACATTCATATAGACTAAATACATACATAGGTAGCCCATAAACAATGGAAAACTTATAAATAAACTTTAAAAGTTGGATCTTTTGAAATAATTTAATAAGTTTTTACATATATATATATACGGTACTACCTACTTAAAGTTTGTAAAAAATAAGCGAAGATATAAATAATTGTATTAATAAATAATATTAACCAGTGTGGTTGTAATAAATGGCTGATATTTTTGCTTGTAACATAATTTCTATTATTTAGCGTTGCACTAAACTTAAAGGAAAACCTTGGCAAATATTTTTCTTAACAAAAGGTTTTAGGGTCAAGACTGTATTGTCGTCAAGATATTTGGTAGAAATATAATAAGTGAGACCACTTGGAATATTAAGGAAATTTCTACAAAAGACGGTAACAATATATTTATACAATAGCAGACATGTTTTAATAAAAATTACTCGGGATTATGATCAAAATAAATTATGCTGGTAAATTAAACTCATTATATTATGACAGAAGAAGGCAGAAGTGACACTCACACTTTAGCCAGCTAAGCTTTTAGATACTAAAAGTTTAGCTGGCTAAAATGTGAATAATAAGCCGCCAGCCTATTGTTCTCTCCCAGATGAATTGCCAGAAAACGTACTGCTCTTAAAATTAGGTAACGGAAAAACCCAATGCCATTTTCTAAAAAAGTTAATGGGTGCCCACCAAACGCTTTCAAAATTCAAAAATAATAATTTAATAGCTCGACGATACAATTCACAAGTTACTTAGTTTTCACTTTATCGGCAGTCCCCAAAGACTGTCCCGCATGTTTTTAAGTCTACTTGTTCGGTACGGATATAGCCAAACAAAACTGATATTACTTGAAGCTATTTCGTCTACATGCTAAACACGATTCATAATTTCCTAAAATAACGTATAATATATCTAAATAATTATGTACGAGATCAAAGTTTGTTATCAACAATCATAATAATTTGTTAAAAATAACTAATTTTGTAAATAGTCAGAACACGTTTAAACGCGACCACAGAAGAGGGTTACTCACCGCTCAGAGTTGCTCATACAATAAAATGGAAAGATGCCGATAGACTTGAGCATTCACTTGTAACAGAACATCAAGCCTTCGCCGTTTTAAATTGTCAAACTGAATAACAAACAGAGCCAAGCATAGAGCGAAACATCACTACGAACATTTTCATGATCATTCTAGCAAACGCTCTAGTCAATGCTTGTCAAAAATATTCTTCACGAAAATGTCAGAAATGTTAGAATGCACGCCTCAGCAAAAAATTTGAATTTTTTTTTTAATAAACGTTTATTTTCTGTAATATTATATTCGCTAGAATGCTCATTCGTTTCGTTCATTAACATGTCTACAGAAAAACTACACAATAGTCTCAGACATTAGTTTCCATGTTGCCCAATAGATGCCACAGCGCTTATGACGTCATTTTCTAAATTGCGGTGCTAAGATTCGCTGCCGAAATAAATCTAAATCATCCAGGGACCAACAAACACACGCAAAAGTGCTATTTAATTCGGCATCATTTTGGAGGCGTTCAGGGAGCATAGAAGAATTATTAGTAAGTATAAAGATATTATAATAATATTGCTTTGGTGATTAATCTATAATAAAAATAATTAAGTATGATATAATTTTGCAAATATAAAATGTGACCACACTTCAGAAAAGGGTTACTCACCACTTAGGGTTGCTCAGACAATAAAATGTAACTGTTACATGTGTACATCTAAACTATTAGCATTATCAGACATTAATTCCCTCGTTACCCGATAGATGTCACTGTGCCTATGATGTCATTTTCTGAATCGCGGTGTTTAGATTCTCCGCCGCTGGGTTAGGTCAGCTCGGTTGCAATCATTGAGCAACTCAGTTTCCTCTTCAATACGCATAAATCTTTCGCCTATTACTAAAGATTTCCGTGGAGAGGGACGCTGAAAAGAGTTTAAAAGCATTTTAGAAAAGTCTTCCTTCGGTGAGGCAGCTTACACTATAAACGGAAGCAATGAACCTTTGATCATGATTATAGTAGAAGATTAACTGCTGCTGATTGACTACACAATTATAATCAGATTTAGTCCAATGAATAAAAGTTGAAACGACAAAACGAGGAAATATGCGTACATTCGACCCTTTGTTTAAAAGTAAGTTATAACAGTGAGTGATATAATTCTGCCTTTCTATTTCTCATACACGCGACTACGGGTTACAATATTGGTTGTTGTCGTGACAGTATAAGTACCACAGTAAAAAATGTTCCGATAATAAGAATTTTGTTACACTCACATTTAAAAAAACAATGTTAATTTATGCATTAGATGGCCTCTATTTACTGTGAATAATAAACAAAAATAGGCACCTTGTGAATTTCTACATATTGAAGATATCAGACTTTTTAAATAATATTGATTTCTATTTATAATGCTGAATTCTATTACTAGTATAACTTAGAGATGTAACCAAAATACTAAATAATGAAATTCAACCTGTAGTAAATTTAATTCAATTTAACAATTGATATTAGTAATATGATTAGATATTTTGAATAAAAAAATGTTAAGAGCCGCTGACTGTTGTTTACAATAAGGTTTATAGTGCAAGCCCATAGTTTGACTAAATAATAACAATGACCGAAGTGGATCAAATCACATTATGAATATAATAAAATTAAGAAGTATTTGAAACAAGTTTTAAGCAAATATAACGATAAAGCAAAATTTTCTTTACAAATGTTTCAACCGTTTTATTAAATCCAAGGAGAGAATAAAAAGAATACTGTTACTGGTTATCTGTAAGTTTCTTACAAAATAAAGGATTTTATACAGATGTTTCAGCACTGTTCATCCTCTTAGAAGATAATTTTAAAACTTTATCAAGCGAGCGAGCGTCATAAATGAAACTTACCTGCCCAATTCTAGCTTCAGCGGTTTTGGCCAGGGGACGATAAATCTATCATAACAAAGAATTTTATAAATATTATACTATTTTTATATACAGTGATAGCCTAGTGGCAAACTCTTGTACTACCACGCAGAGGTCTCGAGTTCGATCCCAAGGCACAAATCTCTGACTTTTCGAAGCTATGTGCGTATTAAATAGTTAATTATCGCTGGCTGTAACGGTGAAAGAAAAACATCGTGAGGAAACCTGCATGTCTGAGAATTCTCCATAATGTTCTTGTAGATACGTGAAGTCTGCCAATTTGCACTAGGCCAGCGTGGTGGACTATGGGCTAACCCTTCTCACAGTAAGACGAGGCCTGTGCCCAGCAGGGGGACAGTGTAATATAGTGCTGATATTATTATTAATATGTTACTATAGAATATTATTTCAAGTATAGCATGCTCAACCAACACATGTTATAAATTTGAAACTTTATAAAGATGTGTGGACGTTTACTAATATTTAAATAATATTTTTATATCTGCGTAATATTTACAAGTAAACCGTTGAACGGATTTGTAAAAAATTCGACACAGAGTTATACCATAATCTTAAACACTGTTCATCCCGGTATTGCATTCCCGTGTGAGCAAGTCCTTAATAAATAAATAAAAGAACATAAAATACAGCTCAGAAGATTTAAATTAAATTAGATTCTGCCATCAATCCACACTGATAATAAAATAAAAGCGCTTTTAGGAACCGTAGCTAAGTATACTGCAGTCACAAAGAAAAAGATATATCTGCCAGTATTTTTATATTTAATATTAAAAACTGGTAAATGCCTCTTGTTTACTGATTCCACGTAAGTGAAAGCTCAATTTTGAAGAAAAAAAATGGCACCTTCCTCTTTTTTCCTTATGATATTACGGCAGTATAAATTTTGAAGATGTCGCTATAGTAGTGAATGTGAATGCTGTACATGAAACTTCGGTTTGATGCCCGGGTCGGGTTATCGGATTATTGTCAAGAATTCTCAATAGCAGCACGAAGTCGGGAATTGAGTTCATCAGACGGCAATTAGGGTCTCCCTCCTTCACTATTACGTGAGGACTAAATCCAAACCTAGCGAAATTTGGCTGTAATACACCTTAGTCTATACCCTCAGAGATAAATGCAGCTGCGATCACATTGCAACAAGGGGCTCGGTTTACTACTCAGGGTCGCTCATACAATAAAATGTAAGGGTGAAATGTATACATAAAAAATTACTAGCATTAACAAATAACAATAGTCTGATACATTTGTTCCCATGTTGCTCAATAGATGTCACTGTGCTTATGACGTCATTTTCTGAATCGCGGTGTTAAGATTATCAGCCGCTGGGTTAGGTCGGCTCGATTTCAAGCATTTAGCAACTCTGGTTTCCTTTCAAAACGCATAAATCTTTCGCCTTTTACTAAAGATTTCCGTGGAGGGGAACACTCAAATGAGTCTTAAACATTTTTGGAATGTCAAACTTCGGTGAGGTTTGTTATAGTTGTTATACTTTAAATGAAAGCGCTAATATTAAAATGGTTTATAACATCACATTACATTTGTTTACACATTGCTCGTTGATTGCTGCTAATTATAAAAAGTAATGTCAACGAAACGAAACGAGATAAATTATGTAAGTATATGTACTTTTGTAAAGGTACGTTACTACAGCAAGCGATGATCATTATATCTATCATTTTCTCACACGCTATGATGTCAGGGGAGGAGGTGCAAAAAGGGCTGTCGGTCACGTCATCGTAAGTACCTAAGTACCAGTATCTGATCAGTCCACGAGATGCATTGATTTCATGATTTAACCTATTTTGTGAAATAAGTCACACATAGCTAAAGACATACTATTCCAAACTAAATGACTTTCTAAGTTAAAATATCATCTACTTACGTAAATGAATACTAATAATATTTTGCGCCAACAATATTTTTATTTCCGTCGTTCTTCTAAATACTTATTAGATAAAGATATGTAAATAAAATAACGAATTGCTTATAATGTTCCATATTTCTAATAATTACTATTATTACTTATACTACTACGGATGCATGTGAAAAGTTTAATAAGGATAATAGTAATAAATAGAGAAATTAGACCTAAAGATAATTTGGAATTTATTTTTAAGAACCGCTGACCGTTTGCTTCCATTTGTTATTTCAACTCATTGGTATTATTATAGGTTTAAAGCGCAGGCTCATACTTCAACATAATAATAGCAATGATCCAAGTGGATTAAATCGAATTATGAATGTATGCTTAGAATTATGTACCCAAGTTTCAGCAAATACGATGATGAAATAAAATTGTTTACACAAATGTTTCAATTATCTTCACTATTTTAGGGTATATAAAAACTTATTAAATAGCATTTATAATTTTTTTAGTTATATAATATGTTAGTAAAGATATGCGGTTTAATTTAGGAGGATCCCTCATAGATTAAATTTTCTAAATTTAAACTATAAGGGACCCTCATTTCATACATAATTTTTATACGAAACTGAAAGGTAATACCGACTTTCATGTATGTATGTAACTTCAAAAGTTTCAATATTTCCATAAAATGTTTAATGTCTAAATTTTATTTCTAAACTGTTTAATTTAGAGTGTACATAAATTGTTTAACTAGTTGGAAAATTAAACACCAACTTAACCCTGACCTCGGGTCAGAAAACATGTCATTGGGTTTTCTTTTTTAAATTATAATCTACTTGGTCGAGTACGAATATAGTCAAACAAACCCTAAACGTAATATATTATTATATTATATCGTTGAGAAGGATATTATGTAAGTCTATTTCACCCACAAGCAAATACAATTCACAAGTTCCTGAAATACCGTATAATAATTAATATAATTAATTCTACACGAGTCTCTTGAACAACCCATTTCTAAGTTTTACAACTATAATTGAGTATATTATCCCGGAATTTCAATGGTTTTCATAGTAACGCGTCTCCATAGAGACGGGTGTTTATTTTTGGTTCTTTATTTCGATGATAAAAATCTTCTTGTCTAAACAAGAACGTAGGTATCCCGAGAAGCCTTTGTAGAATTAATTTATCGGTTTCCACTCACTACTACTTTCATTTTATAGATTTTGCTTACAGCTTCGATTGCATGAATCCCACGGGAACGTAATACTGGGATAAAAGTGGCAAAAAATGTTCTATCTGTGTTTCCAAATCCATTCAACGGCTTACGCGTAATTGACCTTGGCGTAAAGTATCCAAATATCTGAACAATCTTTAACATTTATAACATTTGTAGGATAAGTATAATAATCTTTTAGTTAGAGTTAAAAAGATATCTATTCACGGGTTTTACACAATTTGGAGTTTAAGGGTGTAAAATAGGGGATGCTTTGTATGTGTAAATCTGTCAGTTTTGTATACGATATTAGATTATTTTAAATAAAAGTACATATTAATTGCATACTTTAGGGTTCTTTATAATTTAATATTATTATGTGTCAACATGTCAATACAACCGTAAATCAGCAGACAAGACTATGCACTAGTCGGAAATTATAATAATCTATAACTATTAACGTAGGTTCACCACTAAGAGTTCTTTTTTATATTCAGTCGCTAAAATAGAGAAAATGAATAAAATGTTTGTATAAAATATATCTCAACGTCAGATTTGCACATATATCGCTTAATATATTTTCATAATTAGATTTAATTATGAAAATATATTATGAGAATAAATTAATGAGTTAAACTATGAGTTTATGCTTTAAAACGTTTTTTTTTTTCACATGGGGATTGCATGACTCATACCGCTCCGCGGGGGCGGGCGGAGGGGTTATGTCGGACTCGCCGGGGTAAAAGAAGATGTTAAGACATTAAAGTACCTCCTGGAATACCGACTAAACCTACCACGGTGTTCCTCGACAAAACCACTATCGACGGGGCCGCGCGAATCATTTGCACATGCGTTCGCGACTCCGTCGAGGTTACGGCTCGCTGTATGAAACGGCAGACCACTACGCAAAAGACCTACCCTATAGGCACTTCTCATAAATAATCCCTACTGTCCCCCCTAGAGGAGAGACGGACTCAACACAGAGGCGCGCGTGGGAACAAGCACGCCGCCTCTCGGACCTGGTGCTAAACGGATGGCGGGCAGGCCCAAAAAGCCCGCCACCCCCAGGTCAAACCTCAGGGTGGCTGGAGGTCGTCTCACGCCCTCCTTGATGGAAATGACTTCCTCACAAAAGGAGGCGACGGCGTTCCACGACCTCTCACTCCGGACCATAGACTGAACTACGGCCGGGAGCGAGAGGGCAACCAATCCCTCATCATCCCAGGTGGGGCAAACCGCCAAAGTGTGCAGCGCCATGTCCTCAACTACGTCGCGGCAGTCGCCGCAGTGGTGACAACCAGGCGTCTCTTGCCGGCGTATACGACACAGGAACTGGCCAAAACAACCGTGGCCAGTCATTACCTGTGTCAGCCGGAGCCGGTGAGGGCGCCATGCCGCCTCTCCAGCTACTCCTCAAACACGGGACTTACCGCCACGATCGTGGCGTGCCCGTTATGCTTTAAACCTATAATAGGGCTAATAAGTCGAAATAAGGAATGTAAACAAACGGCCAGCGTTTCTTAACATTTTTTATATTAAAAATATTTACAAGTTTAATTTGACTATTTACCACTTTGATTTTATCCATATATTTTGTCAAAGTTTTAACTTGCATTTGTAGGTAATGAAAGTAATAATATTCAGTATTATAAATATGAATTAGTAACATTTAATAAGATCATAATCTTAACAGATGTTTACGAAGATGACAAATTAATAATAAATTTACTTACGAGACCGTTCGACCCTCAAGGTTCGCCCCCAAGTAGGTATTTGTTAGGTTTCTTCTTAAAGCCACCCAAAAATAGGAGTCCGTCGACTTAATGAAAGAGGCGAAAGTCAAGGGGCATAGCTCGTAGCCATAAATTCATTTTAATTAGTTAACGGTAATTAGATGACACTCCATCCAAGGAATGACAGTAGTGATGACATATTATCATCATAATCATATAATGACATATTTATCTACGATATTGACTAATTTTATAAAATTGTTAAATAGGATTAAACACGGAACAAATGTTGACATCTCGTGGGCTGATCGGAGTGGTGCGTAGGATGACATGACGGTAGTCACTTTTGTTATCACGTCACTTCGTGCGTGTTTACATAATTTCTCTCGTTAGGTTGGCTTTATTGTGGCACCAAATATAATTACTTAATCTAAAATTCAGTTCATCAGTTAGCAATAAATCAAGACATAAGATAAAACTTGGCCTTTATTTTGCGCAATCGATCTAAGTTTAATAAGCCTTACCAGAGTGAGACATTTCAAAAATGCTCTTAGACTCAAATGAGTCTCAGAGCATTTTACTAAAATTTTTGATCTTTTACTATAGATTTCATCCAAAGATTTTTGTGGAACGAAAATATTTAGTAAAAGGCGATAGATTTATGCGTTTTTAAGGGAAACCAGAGTTACTTAACGGCTTAGAATAATAACGCTGTGATTATTCTATGCTTAACGGTTACAATCGAGCCGACCTAACCCAGTGGCGGATAATCTTATTCTTAACATCGCAATTCAGAAAATGACGTCATAAGCACAGTGACATCTGTTGAGGCACATTGAAATTAATGTCTGAGACTATTATTATTTATTTGTTGTAGTTTTTTATGTACTCTCTCTTCAATTTAAGAGCCAAGCTCTTGTCAGTGGAGTCTCTTCCATAATGTCCTATCTTTAGCCAGCGCCTTGACATTTTGATACGATGTAACCTTTACCATTTCTTTCACTTAATCTATGAACGTCCTCCTTGGCCTTCCTCTTCCCCTTCTGCCTTCTATTTTTCCTTCCAAGATGTTTCTTATAAAACTGTCATGTCGTATCAAGTAGCCATTTTCCTTCTTCTGTTCTCTATTGTTTTTAGAATATGTCTCTTTTCGTTTACCATATTTAGAACTTCCTCGTTTGTTTTTCTTTCAGTCCAACTTATTCTTTCCATCCTACGCCAACACCACATTTCAAACGCTTCTAATCTCTCTTTGTCCCTTTGTGTCAAAGGGACAGAGAGAGATTAGACACTGTAATCCTAATTAATGAGCGCATATAACTATTATATCAGTGTATACCATAGTAGACTTGTAAAAATAATACATTTTGTACGTATTAACGGCGATGTTCGCCAAGCGTAAAATGGCAGCCGGCCATCATGTGGACGCTATTAGCCGAGCGCAGACCCAACGCCTTTGATTTGTGTAGAAAAACCGACACTGTGACGAGTGGTCGCGAGCGACTGCGAGTCGTTACAAGCTACGCAAATTAAGACTGCGCCGAGCGTAAGACAGATAATGACAGAGCTCGTGCGGCGCATATTCAAATCGGCGCGCGGCCGCCATAGTAAAATTGTATGGAGGATTTAAAGTGCTTTTTTGATAAATATGTATCTTTATTGTCAACTAATAACTTAAATATTTGGGACGGTCAAATTGTAATATAACTATTTATGTTTCGTTTAAGCTGTAAAATAGGATAGATTTCTACTGTTATAATCTAAAAATCACGTAACACGAGCTTACGTTTTTGCATTTTACGCAAATTGCGAATTTTATTACGCATTTATTAAAAAATTTGCGTAATTTTCACGTAATTTTGTAGGCGAAAATATTAACTATTTGAAGTTTTTTACACGGAATAATTGCAAACACATTCATTGTTATGGTAAATGTATATTTTATATTTGTATTAAACAAAAAGTATTGATTTTATTCACTTAACTGTCACCGCCTGTTTTGGCGCATTTCGCTCGGCGCAGTCTTAAGCTCTATACACGTTGGCACTTGCCTTCAATCGGCCAACTAGGCGAGTGATACCAAGCATTGGCAAGCTAATCCAAATACACCGTCTATACGTTGGTATTAACTGTCACTCGGCAACGTTGGGCCAATATGTATTGCCGGCTTTTTACATTTTATTATCTGAGCGACCCTAAGCGGTGGGTCGAGCCTATTCTTGTAGTGTGATCGCAGCTGCATTTAAACGTGTTTTAACTACTTAAAATACCATGATTTCTTTTATACTTTAATCCACACTAATATATAATACTAGCTTTTACTCGCGACTTACAGACCAGTTTAGGTTAGAAACAGTACTTTTTTAAATAAAATATATTCTATGTTGCTCGGTGATAATAAGATAGCTTTCTACTGGTTAAAGAATTTTTTAAATTGGTTGAGTAGGTTTTGAATTAAATCCTGACTAACAAACAAAAAAAAAAAATCCTTCGTCTTTATAATATTAGTATAAACAATAATGTTGGTTGTTTTGTTGGATTTAAAATACGCATTTTGCATTTCATTCTTAAGGAAGATAATATAACATTACACCACGAGCTATATATATGTAGCAAAGCAACAATAATAAACCGCAAGGAACAGCTAGTCACGTAATAATGATGTAATTTTATATAATATTATGAGTGAATTTATTAAAAAACTCAAAAACTATTTTCCAATTTTAGGAAGTCTTTTTTTTTGCCTAGTAGAAATATTGTTGTATTGTGAAGTGTACCCAAATGGCTGAACTGGTTAACAAGTTTCAAACCAAACAATATGTACCTACTAGGTACACACAGTTTTTAATATATATAAAAAAATTAATACAATCATCTTCAGTCATAGTCGATCTAAGGGCTTGCGGTATAAACCTTATAATAAAGCTAATAAGTAGAGATAAAAAATGCAAGCAAACGGTCAGCGGCTCTTAACATCTTCTATATTCAAAATATCTACTGTTAAATTTACGATTTAGAACTTTGATTATGACATCCCTAACTTATAAAAGCAACAGAATTCAGGGCTAGTTCTACAACCTCCAAATAGCATTTATCTATGAGATAAAAGTCTCGCCATCTCTCTTCTTTAACCTAACAAGAGTGAGATAGCATGCGATTTATCTTTCGGATATCTTATCTTATCTTATGTGGGGTTAGTCAGTGCAGACCGGCGACACTTCGACCCAGTGGGATCTTTTGTGTCGACACTCTCCCAATAACGACTGCACGGAGCAGGCGATAATAATTGTCCATCAATATAGTTTCGAAAAGTCAGAGGTACGCTACGTGGGTTCGAACCCAAGACCCTGTGCATTGCTGTTTGTTGGTCTTCCTACTGAGCTATTGCTGCTCAAATTCTTTCGGATAACTTTTAAAACTATTTTCTAATTTTAAATAAAACACAGTAACTTTTTCGTTATTTTCGACAGAATATATGCACAAGACTTATATTATTATAAACTTTGCACGGTGTATAGGTATTCCAAGCTAAAATTATAAAGCATTTATTTTTCTATAAGTCTCATTTCTTATAACCGCAAGCTAGGTTAAAATAAACTAATATTGACATCTCATTGGCTAATCGGATTGGTACTAAGAATGGACATGACTTCAACAACTTAGATATAATTATGTATCTATGTACGTCTTTGCGAGAAACGGATAGTCTGAATAAAAGCGCTCGCTGTCTATCTATCTATATAATATCATATCATATCTATAATAATATTATAAAGCTGAAGAGTTTGTTTGTTTGTTTGAACGCGCTAATCTAAGGAACAACTGGTTCAAATTGAAAAATTATTTCAGTGTTGGGTAGCCCATCTATCGAGGAAGGCTATAGGGTATATATCATTGCGCTACGGCCAATAGGAGCAGAGCATAAAAGAAATATGTTCCAAAAATGGGGAAAATTATCTTATGTGAGCAGACGAAGTTGCGCAGGTCAGCTAATTATATATATATATGTATATATATATAACAAAGGGTCAATTATATTTATTATTATAATATTGTGTTATAAAGTATAAAGTAATGTGTCATGTCCGTATAAAGTAGTTTATATTTATAATTGCTCGTTTTGTCGCTATTTAATCTCGATCCATGTGAACCATACGCAGCATTAGTAATTATACATCCAAGAAAAGTACTAAATTTAAGGTTTTAGATCTAAGTAAAACAAGCCTCACCGAAGTGAGACATTTCAAAAATGTTTAAGACTCATTTGAGTGTTCCCCTCCACGGAAATCTTTAGTAAAAGGCGAAAGATTTATGCGTTTTGAAAGGAAACCAGAGTTGCTAAATGCTTGAAATCGAGCCGACCTAACCCAGCGGCTGATAATCTTAACACCGCGATTCAGAAAATGACGTCATAAGCACAGTGACATCTATTGAGCAACATTAGAACTATTGTATATTGTTAATGTTAATGCTGGTATTTTTTATGTACACATGTTACCGTTAGTCACAACACACATTTTATTATCTGAGCGACCCTAAATCGTCGCTGCAAGGTGTAAGGTGTTGCAGTGTCGTCGCAGCTGCATTTAAACGTGTTTTAGGTACTTATTTACGTTTTTGAATAATCTATGCTAATATATAATGCAATAAATCTGAAGAATATGTCTGTTTAATATATAAAATATGTTTCAGTCCATTTAATCATTGTTATAGTTAAGTAAATCTATGGGCTTGCGCTATAGGTAAGCCTCATAATAAGGCCAATTATTGGAGATATGGACTGTAAACAAACGGTCAGTAATTCTATACATTCAAAATGTCGAATAATAATATAATTAATTACGTTAAATAAGGTATCTACAGATTTAATTGTAATATTTGGGACTTTGATTATGGCAAAACGTAGGAGTTATAAAAGTTATAAAAATGTTATAATATTCAGCAATAAAAATGTATAACATTTAAAGAGTTCGTAATCTTTAACAGTCATTCACAAGGATGTCTTTTTTATTTTATTACGGTGAATATACGATATTTTAAGCTAGAATTACAGTACATAATTTTTATTATATTAGTAATTGTTATAATTTCAATTTTGAGATAGGTAATTTCATAAAATAGGAAAATCCAAATCAATGTTGACATCTTGTGGGCTGCTTGGATGCCGATTAGAATGAACATGACGGTACTAACAATTTTGTTACACGTCATTGCGTCGCTCAGTCGCAGAATGTCCAGTTCTCAAAATATCCCATTCGCAGAATGTCCATTTCCCAAAATGTCCCTTGTTTTAAATTTTTTGGTATCAGTAAAAAAAAATCAGGTGCGGATAAGATTCGCGTACAGAGGGTACCATAATAATAATATTATGCAGATAGGTATCTAAAAAACCACAATTTCTGAGAAAGGGACATCTTGCGACCTGCAGTTATTTTGATAAGTGGACCTGCAGTTATTCTGTTGCGTGTGCCTAACACGGGCAGACAGAATAAAATGTTGTTTACCATTGTAGTGTAAGTTGTTAGCCTCAGATGACCTTGACAAATCTACACAAACTATGGGGAGGGCAGAAGGATCCCAATTCGTAGAATAATATCAGTCGCTGTAATCATTTTTACTTATATCAAAAGGGTCGATTAAATTGATAACCTTTCGATTTGTTACCCTTTAATCTGGAATTATTTCCAGATTAAAGGGTAACAAACGATCAGTGGCAAATAAATTATTATCAGAGACATAAGTTGAATAAGTTGTCCTTTGTTCAGAGCAATCAGGGCTATTGGTCATAGTTTAATAAGCCTCGCCGAAGTGAGACATTTAAAAAATGATATAGATTCATTTGACCCTCTCCACGGAAATCTTTAGTACCTAAAAGGCGCAAGATTTAAGCGTTTTGAAGGGAAATCAGAGTTACTTAATGTTTGCAACCAAGCCGACCTAACCCAGAGGCGGAGAATCTTAACAGCGTGATTCAGAAAATGACTTCATAAGCATAATTACATCTATTGGGCAACGTGGGAACTAATGTCTGAGACAATGTAGTAGTTTTATAATATTTACACATGCAACCGTTACATTGTCCAGCTACAGTGTTCGTATTTAGATGTTTTAAATATTTACACAATTGTTATTATTTTTGTTTCTGATTAAACATCAAAACAATACTAATATAATATCTTTATACATATAATTATTCTGTATGTGTATGTCACTGAAATCCTCCAAAACGATTCTGATTTTAATAAAAAAGTTCGTGTTTGGTTGGGTCTCTGTATAGTTTAGATTTACAATTGAGCCCGGTAGGTGGCGCTGTGATTAGTTCGTTCAGCCAGGACAACGTTTGTCAAAACTGCTAGTATTAAAATTAAGCTTGGTATTTTTGTGTTTTGTTTGAACGCGGTAATCTCTGGATCTACCAGTCGGATTATAAAATATATAAAAACTATTTGCCATCGGTATTAGGGATAATCTCTTTAGATAGTTTAAGTTTTACGTTGATAATAGGTGCCAGACTGTGGTGTTGAATGGGTACTCTTCTAGATCCAATTTATACCTTCCGGTGTTCCCCAAGGATCTCTTTTAGGACCACTTCTATTAACTATATTTATTAATGTCACTAATTAATAATAATAATAATAATAATATTCTATCATATACACACAACACTATCTAGCCCAAACTAAGCAGAGCTTGTACTATGGGTACTAGACAATGGATAAACATACATATATATGTATATGTACTTTTTTTTGTAAATACATACATATTATACATATAAACACCCAGACCAAGACAAACATCCATGTTCATGCACACAAATGTTTGACTTGTGCGGGAATCGAACCCGCGACCTCAGGCGTGGCAGTCGGTTACACTGATCACTACGCCATCGAGGCCGAATTTTAATTATTGTTGTTTCCTAAATTCTATTTTACGCAGATGACATAAAAATAATGAAACAAATAAACTCTATTGACGATGCTATGCTACTCCAAGAGGACCTACAGAGATTGCAGATGTACTGTATAAGAAATAAGCTTGACATTAATCCTGTTAAATGTAATGTTAGCACATTTAGCCGTAAATCCATCCCTATTATACAAACTTATAAGCTCTTATACACGAATACGATTAGGGATCACCGTGTGACCTTTGCCTCAAAACTTTTGTTTGTTGTGCATATTGAAAATATAATAAAAAAAGCATCCCGCTCGCTGGGTTTCGTCAACAACGTCTCAACAGACTGCAATTTAACATTCTGTACTGCTGCAGTTCTGTACTGCTCCTTCGTTCGCAGGAATCTTGAATACGCATCACAAGTATAAAATTTAAATTATAACATGTACAAAAATCGCTTGGAGGCCATAAAGAGAACATTTTTGAGGTACATTCAATATCAATCTAATTGCAATATGACCAATTATTATAGCACTTGTAAAAAAATCCATCTTCTACCGCTAGAGGATAGTAGAAAAATTGCTGATCAATCATTACTGTTAAGAATCGCGAAAGGGCCGATAGACGTTAGTGAAATAGAGAGCAAAATACGGCTACGTGTGCCATCTATGTACATTCCTACGTAAATCACACTTACATACACCAACAGCACATACAACCTACAGGCAAAACTCATTTGTTATTCGAGCGAGTCGTCGTTAAACTTATTTACATATAGTAATAGCCAACTCAGAAAAAGTTTTTGTAACTCTTTCTTTCTGTCTAGAAACAAGATGTGCTTGTGTCTATTTCTTGCTTACATAACTGTTGTATTTAAATGTCTTCTTTTATTACCTATTTATACTTACAATTGTTATCTGTGAAAACTTTTAACTGGCTTTCTTTTTTCGTATCAACTCTGTTTTAATAAGATTAATACAGTTGCGAGATTTCCTAAAATTCTAAAATATAAAAAAATAAAATAAATATTTTTGTATTTGATTGTTCAATTCTTGAGGAAGGTCACGTAATCATTAACGTGAGTGAACAGCTAGTAACATAATACATATTTGTGTAATATTATATAATGTCCTCTAGACCGAATTTCGGTCATGGCGGCCAGTCTTTACGGAGACTGGCCGCAGGAGATATTATAGTGTACAAGTGCGTGCACAAACACAATTGCACTCTCTGTTCCTTAACTCTCATGATCCGATGGGACGGTAATCCGACAAGACCGGAGAGAGATCAGGCGCAGGACCAGCGGATTTTCGTGCTTTCCGAGGCACGGGGGTATCTAATACCGCCAACTTCCTAACTCCGGGCTGCTATTGAGATTTCTTAACAGAAAAACCCAATAACTTTTTCTTGGCCCGACCCGGGATTCGAATCCAAGACCTCATGCACAGCAGTTGCATTCACTACCGCTGCGCCACGGAGGTTATATACTAGCTGACTCTTGCAACTTCGTCTGCTTCACATAAGAGAATATTCGCCGTTCCTGCAACATTTTTCATTGATGCTCCGCTGCTATTGGTCGTAGCGTAAAGTTATACAGCCTATAGTCATCCTCAATATATAGGTACGCTATCTAACACTAAAATATTTTTTAATTGGAACCACTAGTGCCTAAGATTAACGCGTTCTACCAAACAATCACTCCAGCTTTATAATATTAGTATAGCTTAAGCGAATAGGGATGTTGACACTAATCACAAGTTCATGTTTCGTGTTAATTTTATTATAGTTTGTATTATTAGAATAACGAAAATCACATTTTTAAAATTTAATGTATCATATTGAATTTATTAAAATTAATGTTAAGACTGCGCCGAGGGTAAGACAAATAATGACAGAGCTCGTGCGGCGCATATTCAAATCAGCGCGCGGCCGCCATAGTAAAATTTTATGAAGGATTTGAAGTCCTTTTTTGATAAATATGTATCTTTATTGTCAACCAATAACTTAAATATTTGGGACGGACAAATTGTAATATAACTATTTGTTTCGTTTAAGCTGTAAAATAGGATAGATTTCTACTGTTATAATCTAAATATCACGTAACACGAGCTTACGTTTTTGCATGTTTGGTGCAAATTTACGTAATTTTGTAGGAGAACATATTAATGATTTTAAGTTTATTACACGGAGTAATTGTAAACACATTCATTGTTATAATAAATATATATTTTATATTTGTATTAAACAAAAAGTGTTGATTTTATTCACTTAAAACTGTGACTGTCTGTTTTGGCACATTTCGCTCGACGCAGTCTTAAAACCTACATTTATCACATATTGTCACGTGACTGTAAACGCCAATAAGAGCACATTACGTCATTAATCGCTAAAAAGCCGCAAAGTTAGTTTACTTCTCTGTTTTTTCTTTTTTCATACCGACGAAATAACTGAATTACTTAATATTAATACTGCGATGGAAACTGGATTCATCAAAGGAAATAGTTCCAACTTACCAAAGATAGTTTCTTTGATGGTGGCAAACTTTTTTGCAAGAAACAACGACTTTTGTACTTCAGAATTCAGGAACGTGAAAACATCTTTGTGAGTACAATTTTACCTTTGATACTATTTAACTATCAACTAATACTTAAATAATAGTCGTTCGTTTAAATAACTGTATTTTAATAATTTTCCATGTAATTTTTTAGCTGAAATAAGAATTATTTTAGGACCTACTCTAAAATAGTTCTTATTTCAGCTAAAAAATTAAATAAATAGATGTATGTATGTATGTATGTATCTTATGTGGGGGCCGGTCAGTGCAGACCAGCGACACTTCGACCCACTGGGATCTTTTGTGTCGACACTCTCCCAATAACGACTGCCACAGATGTTCATGGCAGCCGGGACCGACGGCTTAACGTGCTCTCCGAGGCACGGAGCAGGCGATAATTGTCAACCAATACGCACATAATTTCGAAAAGTCATATGACTTCCGAAAGTCAGAGGTGCGCGACGTGGGTTCGAACCCGAGACCCTCTGCATTGCAGTCTGTTGGTCTCCCCACTGAGCTATCGCTGCTCTAAATAAATAGATAATATGTATTCCTAGAGTACGCAATTCATATAGATACTCTGATATTTTGTACATAGGTAATCAAAACTTACATCGATCGAAGTGATCCTCGCAAAAATAGGCGGTAACTGTTGTTGTTAATGCTGCTATATCTCTTTTAGCAAGTCTTAACCACTTTCCCCTGATTTGCTTATCTTTTGGTACATGAATAAACAATTTTTTCGGTGTTGTACTATTACACATGAACACTGCACAGCATTTGTAAAACTTTGTGTTCATTTTGATTGTTTGATAATACAGAAAAGTGAATACTTTTGTATGAAGAAAATACATCAATTCGACAAATTCTCATGAATCGCGGACAATGACTAGCGGTTAGTGACGTATGTAGTCACGTGACCGTTGTGAGAGTGTTTTAGCGGGTAATTTTCCCGCTAAAACACTCTCACAACGGTCTTTTTTCCTCTATTTTAGTATATTTTCTCATCAAAGATATTTGTTTTTAAATAAAATATATTTTTTTATGATAAACAAGAGTTCATCTTAAAATAAAAGCAATTGCGTAAAATTGTCAACATCCTTTTTGATTGAAATAACAGATAGTCTGTTTTAGTTTGTTTATTTTAATTTTATTTTTAATTTTGTATTTTATCACAAATACGTTTCATTTTTGCATTTGTAATATTGTTAATTATAATAAAATAAAAACGACTTAACTAACAAAGGCATACGTTTTTAAAGAGTGAGCACCATGCATTTTTTTAATTCCAGAAAGCAAAGAAAAAATTTAAATTAATTAAAATTTTATGCGTTTCTAAAATCCGATAAACTTATTAATCACTGAGAGTCTTTTGCCCCGTATGTTAGAAACATAATTGGTGGGTAAACAGCCCTAAGTTACTTCAATGTCAAGAGTACTTAACTGATAACCTGTGACTGTCTATTACATTTAATTTCATTAAAATTTACACTATAAAGTGACAACTATAAATCAAATTACTTTTACACTATAGCACGTTTGGAGTAGTGGTTTAAGTGTGATCAACATTCGGCGCAGTGTCAGCAGCGAGGTGATCCTCGCTGCTGACACTGCGCCGAATGTTGTCGTCTCACAAGTTATTGTCTCGTGTCCCTACATAATTTGTCTGATCCACAAATGGATCTTGCGAATTTGAGCTCGGTTTCTTGTGGATCACACTTAATAATAATAATAATAATAATAATATTCTACCACATACACACAACACCATCTAGCCCAAACTAAGCACAGCTTGTACTATGAGCACTAGACAATGGATAAACATACTTAAATACTTTTTTTTTTGTAAATTCATACATATTATACATAGAAACACCATACACATACTTACTTAAGTGTTCTTTGTGTCCGTCGTTTAAACGATTGTAATATCCACCGCGATACGGAAATGATGCAGAATGCGGGACGCAAAGGTTTTGCTCAACCCGAAAATCAAAACTACCAAGAGACCTCATGTGCAGCACTTTTATTATCGCTGCACCACCGAAGCAGTCTGTATTTATACATAGTTACAAAGAAGATTTGAATCATAAAGTGCTCTCACAAAAGTGGCCACACTCAGAAGAGGAGGCTCATATCATGTTCCTACATAAATCAAATCAAATCAAATCAAAATAAATTTATTCAGATTAGGTTACAAGGTAACACTTATGAATGTCAAATTTACACAATTTTTTCTGTGAATTTACATTTACTGCCACGTTCAGCAAAGCAAGGGTGTAGGGCTCATGAGAAGAACGGGCAAGAAACTCATGGTCACTCTTTTAAATCGCCAAGTTTTTGTTTACAAATCATAAGAGCTGTAAGGTGCTGCAACCATTTCTCCAAGAACTATTACTGAACATACTCAATCATTTTATAAAATTTGTAGGTAGCCTCTAAAGCAGCAGTATGGTAAATAGGAGCATCCACTTACATGTACATTAATAATCAAGACAAGGCATGATTGTAGTCCGTAGTTTAATCTAACTGTTTAAATGAAAATGTAGTAAGTAAATCATCGAATTCCACGATACCAAGGTCGCCACAAGTAGCACTCCATACATTAGGTAGAGAACGATAGGGTACCATTTTCAATAATGGTGAGTGTGATAATACTACATAAATATTTATATATCACATATCCTATTGGCATTGTGTGTGAGATGACAATTTAATGTCCAGAAAAGTAAATAAGCGTAGAAGGGCGCATCAATGATTTAAATCTTTGCCTAGCTACGGTCTTAAGGAATGCGTTAATTTTATTACGCACGTGGATTGAGCACAGTATTTAATTTAATTTAAATGTTCTCAGCTGTACTTTGATGTTGAAACGTCTATTGATTTAATGAGGACTAACTCGTTTTTAAGAGCCCTTAAATTGTGCGGCATCTAACATAAGGACAAATTACGGTCATCTCAGTTTTGTTTAACTTTTGTAGGTAAGTTCTTTATACATTCAAGTAAGTAGAAAAGACTCACGTTTATGTTAACCCGAAAAGTGAATCTGTCAAGTCTTAGAATACCAGACATAATTAAACATTTATTTTGTCTGGCCACCGACGTGCCGCTGCGATTCAATAGTTTCAATAATAAATATTTTGTCAACTACGTTCAATATCCTACGTCATAGGTAAGTCTTTAACAGACAAATTTTCAGATCACGTGTTACATCTTAAAATTTCCTGGAAAATTTAATCACGATGGTCGATCAAAAATGTTGTGGCAATAAGATAGCAGAATTGAACAGTAACCCAATAATCAACATTACACAGGCGATCGAGAGGTCATAGATACGAATGACACTCATTGTACTTCCGCCGTCAACCCTCTCTTAACTCAAACATAACGCTTCGCTAGAGGAGTTGATAAGAGTACCTACAAGTAATTTTTATCCAATGCTTCAATTTACATAAATAGGTATATTATGATCAACAAGGCGTACGTATTTAAATAGTCTTATGCCTATAAACGTCTTAGGGTAAACAGACAAGTACAACATTCATATTTAGACCAGGTAGAGACATAGGATTAAATAGGGTCCCGTTGGCACCCTTTAGGTACGAAACCCTATAAACATAACGACTTTCATAAATCTTCTAACCTTCTTTTA
The DNA here is from genome assembly GCA_930367265.1 of Catocala fraxini. Taxonomy (NCBI): domain Eukaryota; kingdom Metazoa; phylum Arthropoda; class Insecta; order Lepidoptera; family Erebidae; genus Catocala; species Catocala fraxini. The sequence continues at coordinate 17,908,428 of OV884038.1, forward strand.
ACCACTTTAATCCATTTATATCGTTAAAATGTTGTTACAATATTTATTTATTCCACATTGTTGACATACATACCAAATTTCAAAACTTCTTCTCCCTTAGCCTTTATTATTCCCAAGTCACTTAGGGTCGGCTTTTCTAGTCTAACTGGATTTGACTGGATATCAGTTTTACACGTAGCGGCTGCCACCTGACCTCCGCAACCCAAAGGCTAACGATACCCTAAAGCTAGACCAGTGTCAGGATATTAGAGGGTACTGACTTTCCCAATAACGACTGCCATAGATGTTCATGGCAGCCGGGACCGACGGCTTAACGTGCTCTCCGAGGCACGGAGCAGGCGATAATTGTCAATCAATACGCACATAATTTCGAAAAGTCATATAACTTCCAAAAGTCAGAGGTGCGCGACGTGGGTTCGAACCCGAAACCCTCTGCATTGCAGTCTGTTGGTCTTCCCACTGAGCTATCGCTGCTTATCCATATTACTACTACTACTACACCAAATTTCAAACCACTAACATAAAATGTATAAAGAACCTTCATAAAACTTTCATAAAATCTTTGAAGCACTCATTGACCGCCCTAATTCGACCCTGCCGTAAAATACTATCTTGCTGACTTCACTTAAAAATGTACATAGCAAAATATCATCTTCATAGGTCGAGTACATTTCGAGGTTCTGTAGTAATTCAGATTCATGTTAAATCATTTTAATTTAACAAAATTACATTGCAATATATCAGCTTCGTAGTGCAAGTACATTTCAAGATTCCGTTATAATTCAGTTTATTATATTTCGCTTTTACATATTTATAGATAAATAACCCAAGTGAAATTCACGGAGTAAGACTTCTCGTGACGTAGCAATAGTTAATGCGACAGCTGCAAATTCTTGAATTTGATTCTCGAGGCGGTATAGTGTTATTGCGTTTTTGTGCAAGCCATTTCTGAGTAGCAGCAGGAGTCTAAAACTACGCCCGAAAGACGCCAATAAGTCCTACTATAATGACTACTACTAATATAATGACCGCGACAGCAAATTTTTGGGTTTGTTTCTCGAGATAGATTACTGTTTCGAGACACAGCACATTAGTGCTATTAAGTTTTTATATCATAAATTATATAATACCGAAACCGAAATTGGGTCCGATATACGACAACAGGCTTGCCTACTATTACTAAGCGAACCACGAAATGTCGATGTAATTCTCTTCTAGTTACCCCTTTTCAGGATATAAGCATGAGATTAACTGATTTAATCGAACTATTGATATTTGGGTTGAATATCAATCTGTTTATTGATCTAATGTTTGTTGTAAAAAAGCAGCGATAGCTCAGTGGGGAGACCAACAGACTGCAATGCAGAGGGTCTCGGATTCGAAGCCACGTCGCGCACCTCTGACTTTCGGAAGTTATATGACTTTTCGAAATTATGTGCGTATTGATTGAAAATTATCGCTTGCTCCGTGCCTCGGAGAGCACGTTAAGCCGTCAGTCCCAGCTGCCATGAACATCTATGGCAGTCGTTATTGGGAAGTCAGTATCCTCTTATATCCTGACACTGGTCTAGCCTTAGGGTATCGTTAGCCTTCGGGTTGCGGAGGTCAGGTGGCAGCCGCTCCGTGTAAAAACTGATATCCAGTCAAATCCGGTTAGACTAGAAAAGCCGACCCCTAGTGACTTGGGAATAATAAAGGCTAAGGGAGAAAGAAAAGGTTTGTTGTTATTAACCGGATCCCTGTCCGATGAATCACATATGATACATAACGATAGATTTTCTATTGTGTCTATCACGGGGCAGCGAAAGGGTTAACACCACTATAAGCAAATTTTATAGTACATATAACTAAATATAGATAAAGATAGGCTAATTATATAGATGCTGGACACAAGGTTTTAAGAGTGACTAATTACTGGACATAGTGAAGACATTCCCAAGGGCAACGTTACGCGAGTTCAGTGCTTCGACCATCCCCCGACAAAATCTTTATCCCTTATCCAACACCCAAGGGATGGGTACGACGTATTTCCATTCAAGCTGGAAAATACCCAGTAAATTGTAGTCCTGCATATTTTTCTCAAATTAAGATATTTATTTTATAACTTGCATTTGCATTGGAAGTATCCATATATTCAAAATAATCCCATGAGAAGATTGTGAGCCTATCCCACAAGATTCACAAGATCTATCAGATGATGACAATGAATAAAAGCACGCAGGCTGTACATCGCTATAGTTGGAATACCGGTATGATGATTAGACTTTCCGCAGACTATAGTGGTATACCGGATAATTTCATCGGTACTTAGAACACATGGAATCCTCTGCAATAATATACACGAAGGGCATGTTTGCCGTAGCTACCATATGCGTGGGCAGCCATGTACGACATGGAACGGAACTAGACTGACTGTCAGAAAAAAGACAATCATCTGATCATCTGGGGAACGCCTTAAACAGAATACGACGTTTGCATTGTGCAAATATTCCACAAGAACACTTTTTATTGCTGTACCTACTACATATATCAGGAGATGACAAGTAAGCGCGCAGGCTGTACGCTCGTTATTGCACCACTACACTACAGACAAGATCGAACTACGAGAACACATGATTCAGCAACAATACAAAACAAGAGATGTATATATGTTCAGACATGTAAGCCGTTGCATCGCTTTTCAATGTGCGGAATACGCGACGTATACGACACGTTTCTATTACCTCTCATGTGTTACAAACCCCCACTTACGTTTACGGTCGGTCATAAAGCTCTGGGTCATTTTCCCGAATAAAGCTTTGTGTCATTGACCCTTATCACGTAGGATAAGCATTGCTGAACGTATGTGTAACAAGGTGTATTGCTTAATCCTTTAGAGATGTCGAGTTTAATGCTATGTTATAGTATAATACTAGGTTTTGCCCGCGGCTTTGCTTGCTCGCGAACAGTACTTTTTCTGAATTAATGAAAGGTACCCTATGTCCTATTCTGTACCCCTGACAACGTGTATGCGAAATTTCATGATGATCGGTGGAGTAGTTAAGGCGTGGAAGCGTAACAAACTCACAGTTATATTTTTAATATTAGTTGGGATTAAGATTGAATTATATAATAAGTACTAACTAACTACTCAACTTGATTATTAGTAGCAAGAATTAAAATGCGTGCTCTTTATCTTACTTAGTCTGACCCAAGTACTTCAAGCAAACGTGCCCACGTTTGAGTTCAAAATTATAAAAGCAGATGCAGCTTAGGTACTCTATTGAGTGGCAGCGGCAAACCGCCAGCCAAACACCATAGGCTTTCAATGTCTGGCATCCCAACAATTGACAGGTTTAAGGCTTAATTGACTGAAATGCAAAACTGGTGAACCTAGTACCAAGATTCAGCATATATTGACTTTAAAGCTTGTTCACGTTTATCCCTCACGTGATCTAAAAGGGTTAACCTTTATAATATCAAGTAACGGCCATGCAAAACATCACTTTTGAAGTATGGGTACAAACACAAGACAATCGGCTTTTTTTCTCTATCAATAACTTAGTTTTACAAAGGAAAGGATTGTAGATCTGACTTTTGACGTATCAAGTTGTACCTATCCCCACTGATGAACAAACTGAATCCTGATTTTAACAGTTACAACTTATATGTAGAGGGTACTAGAATATTAGCAATTTAAGTTATAAATTACCTTTATTCTATTGTGAATAAATAAAAGACAATTAAAATAGCCGCAATGAAATTATAAAAAAGTTAAGAGTGGCAAATTAATTGTCTCAACATTAAAATAAAAATTTATTCATTAACGTTACAAAGTAACACTTATATCAATTGAAATTAAACTACTATATACGGATTTTACCGCGTTGTTTATTTGACACTAGATTACAAAATTTTGAATATTGTTACACTACTACTACTATTAAACTTTACTAATTTTTAAGCTAATTAAATTATTATTAAAACTATTTAGATTAAATTTATTTTTATACTTTCCCCGACGTTTCGGTTGCTTTTCAGCAGCCATGGTCACGGGGAGACTAAGATGGCAGTTGTCTCAATGTTCCAGTGTAGTTATTTCAAAGTACCCGAACATAATTTAATCATTGGTGTTTCTATTTACGCAGAATGAGCTTATATCAATGTTACACAAACTTAATTATACTGTGAAGGAATAAAACACTCCAGTCGTTAGATTCACCCAAACGTTTATTCTCCAAACAATTTTACTAGTTTCCACTAAACTACTCCAAAACGATCCTTACCATACTAGCTCACGAATGAGAATGACCTTTTGCAAGTCAACATCATTCTTTTATTCTATTTGCCGGAAATGCGTTTTATTTCACGATTCGAATTATTATCCTTTTATTGACTTACAAAATGTCAGCCTCGTAACATATTGAACTGCTAAATTGTAAATAATACATTATAATTTATTTCGAAAATAATAGTTTTTATACAGTAAATATTTTACACAAAACAGCATGAAATAGATTTAGAACATTACAACATTAGAATAATTATGTAGTCATAATCACAACTAAATGCAGTAACCTAATTTTGATCAAATTAATTATAAATAAAACAAAAATCATTACAATACTATGAATTTCCATTTAGATTTACTTGTTATCGTGTTCAGCAAAGCAAGAGCGTAGGATCAATAAGAAGAACCGAAAAGAAACCAGCGGACACTGTTTTTCATCGGCAATTTTACAAGCTGCTTATTGTAATAATTATATATCTGTAAGATATAATTCTGGCACCATCATACCTTTTACCTAATACTGAACTGAACGCACCCAAGCATTAATAAAATATTGGTATATTATGTTAATATTAGCCTCTAGCAGCAGGTACATGCGCAAAAAGGAACAAAACCAACTTATTAAGACAAAACAATTTCTTAAGAAATGAAAAATTTAAAACAATATATAATAAGTACGTCGAACTTTAGAGCGCTTTGAGTCAAAATATACCCACTTAAAAGTTCGTTTAGCAATATCCAGACATAATAGAGAAATAAAATTCAAAGCACACTTCATTTTTTATGAAATATTTATTGTTTATACGATATAGAGAGTGCAAAGCAAATCGTTTTTTGGAATTAAAATATATAGCATCATATTTTGTAGGCAATGGTAAGGGCGATGCCGTTGCCCTTGCACGTTTCTGATCCTGAGTAAAAGGAATTTAAGATTGGTTGAAAGAATAGGAATGAAAGCGGTAGCTTTGTGAGCTACCGGAATTTTCACTTACGGTAAGAAACGCAATAACCGTTTTACTACTCTAACACCGGTTTTCTCTGAGAGGGTCGTTTTAGGCAAGTCAGCTTATTCGTACTAAGTCACTAATATATGATTGCTTATGGCACCTGCCATTCCAAGAAATGCAATGCAATCCAAGAAAGAAAACTTTTAAATTTATATTATATTAATATTGTTAAAAAACCCATAAATACGTTGCCGATATTCTAAAATAGCTGAATACTTCTATTCACTGCATTTCCTTTACATCTACGCGAGCAATCAATGAGACAGTGACTAATTTTAATATATTTATAGATCATTCGCAACATCCAAACTTTAATTTTCATATTTAATTATTTATTTATTTATTATTTAACGTTACGTAACGTAACGTTACCCTACCTACAATATTGGCTCATTGGCATCAAATCAATAAGATACAAAAATATGATGATTGGGTGCCTCATAATTTGACTGATCTGCAGAAACAAATGCGTGTTGAAACTTGTATTGCCTTGTTGAATTGGTACAGAAATGAAGGAATATTCGATTGAATTGTGACATGTGACCAAAAGGGGATTCTTTGCGATAACCGTAAGCGAAAAATGCAATGGCTGACCCCAGGTCTAACGCCCCAACAGTGCCCTAAAGCAAAGCTTACCAATAAAAAGGTAATGGTAACTGTTTGGTGGTATTTTTATGGTGTTATTCACTATAGCTTTCTCAGGTCTGGTCAAGCAATAACAGCAGATGTTTACTGTACCGAACTTCGAGCTATGATGGCGAAACTGGGAGTGAAACAGCCTCGACTCGTGAATCGATCTTCACCAATATTGCTCCATAATAACGCAAAACCTCACGCTGCACGAGAAACCGTTGTGACTCTACAGGAGCTGCAGTTAAAAACCAAAGGTAATCCTCCGTACTCGCCATACCTTGCTTCAACGGACTATCATTTTTTTGGCGACTTGGACAATTTCTAAGTGATAAAAAAATTTCTTTCCTGGTGGCAGTACAAAATGCTTTCACACAGTTTGTCGAATTGAGATCCCCGGAGTTCTATCATAAAGACAAATGAACTTCCGTTTAGATGGCAGCAATGTATAGATAATGAGGGTAAATATTTCGATTAAATATATATGGTACATCTTAGAAAAAATGAGTTTTAATTTTTCAGTACAAATCAGCAATTTCATACTTTAACCCTCAATATATGTAAGTATCTTAAAATACTAACACGAATATAGAAAATTGTCAAAACATAGAGGCTCTTGTTTAATCTGACTAAGATTTTAGAAGTAAAACTTTATTTCATAGAATCAGTTTCTTTTAAATTTTATAAAAGTAAAAATGTTGCTACCTAGACTCTAATGAAACCACTTCAATTTTCATTTAAATGAAAATCAAAAATAAAGTTACAGGCACTTTTATTTACTGTAATATAACAATAGCAACAAAAGGAAATTAAATGATTAGTTACATTCTGTATAGAGCTAAAAACCTTATGAGTAGCTTTTTATACCTATTAGGTATATGTATCTTATGTGGGGGCCAGTCAGTGCAGACCGGCGACACTTCGACCCAGTGGGATCTTTTGTGTCGACACTCTCCCAATAACGACTGCCATAGATGTTCAGGGCAGCCGGGACCGACGGCTTAACGTGCTCTCCGAGGCACGGAGCAGGCGATAATTGTCAATCAATACGCACATAATTTCGAAAAGTCATATAACTTCCGAAAGTCAGAGGTGCGCGACGTGGGTTCGGACCCGAGACCCTCTGCATTGCAGTCTGTTGGTCTCCCCACTAAGCTATCGCTGCTATCTATGTATTAGGTATATACTTAAACTATATATTTACCTACTTATGTAAATATAAAATACTAGCTTTTACTGATACTGACTTCGTCTGCGTGGAATAGTTACTTTGAACAGCCTTTTTTTATTTTCAGGATACTTATTTTGCAAGTAAGGTAGGTTCAAGGTATAGTAAACATAGACAGATTTGATTGGACTACCATACGAACTTTCATGTCTTTTTTCATTCCCATGTAGATCGAAATTTAAAAACGCTAAAACAATTGTTTATTTACTTCTTATCAAGTGCCTAAATTAAAGTTTCATGGTTTTATCTTTTATAATGACCTACCATATAAACTTTTAACCCTTATTTCAACCCCTTCATGCCCTTTCTTACGACAAAAGGAATTTATGTCCCTTCCCAAGGTCTAGTCTAAAAATTGTGTAAAAGCGTAACTGACAGACAGAGTTACTATCGCGTTTATAATATTATAGTAGGGATAAAGGGCGATTTAAGTAGGTATTTACCTACGTTAGCGTATATTTCGATACCTACATATTTGTAAAGCTATATAAATATTTGACTTTACTGAAATAGAGTAGGTAACTATTTACCTATGTTTATACGCAAAAGCCATCAGCATTCAAAATAAACATTTCCACGAAAATTATATTAAAATTTCCGCCAAATGATGGTTCAATTCGTATTTGATATTCTGTATTTTATACAGTGAATTCTTCAAGGGCAGAGCGCTGCTGTCTGAAGCACAGATATTAAGTTATCTAGTTCAGACACAGATGTTCACTGAATTGTATTTATTGTTAAGCTGTATCTGTTAAGTGTTTGTATCATAGAAATCAAGATATTTATTGCTTGCTTAAAATAAATTATTAAGTACTTTTGAGTAAAAGCGAGGACAAAGTAGTACGCGTCGTCTCTCTCACACACCTTTAATTAAATAGCAGGTTACATCATAAAATAGTTCCAATAGACAATTATCCCTTCTACCACATTTAAAAGAATTATTTATTATTTATTTTTAAGCAGAATCGAAGAACTCTTTGTCTTTCAATTTTTTTATAAAGGAATCAATTTTAAAACCCTTTTTATTATGTTCACTGAGTAAATTTGCAAAAATCACTATATAATATGATAGTATACTTAATAATTAAGGATTACATTACTGCATTAGGCAGGATTGTAAGGTAATTTACGTACAAAAAAATTAAATACTAAATCTTATATATTTAGATAAAGTAAGTATAAATGTGTGGAGATATGTGAGTAATAAGCAAACCATTAAATGCCGGCCAACAATGCGCGAGTAATACATCACAACATCACAAGTGCGTAATCATATGTTAATATTTTATTAAAATACATTCATTAATTTCAATGAATAATATTCGCGTAAATAGAAGACAATATTATGTAAAATACATGTAATTTTTCTTTTGAGAAAGGTATTTGCGTAGTAGATATTAGCATTTTAGCTAACTTGACTGTACCCTTCAATATTATTGGCGCACAGCAGATCCTGCTTTAATCTATTTATGCACTTATTGAAGAAGTCCATGTTGTAGTCTTGTGGGGAATCTTCAGTATATGGATCATTCCATAATCCCTAATGCTCGTGGGAGTAAATTTCTCTGTATCCAGTTTGGTTCTGAGGTAAGAGCCCCAAATCAAATCAGTGTGTGTAGAATATGCTTACTTTTTAAAGAAATAAGACTCGACGTAGCTTGCTTTTAATTTAATTTATTAGTATTAATATTATTACTTCTTTTATGTTTAATATTATTCTCAAACATCATCCATTTTTTTTAAATTAAAATTTATATAGGTATATAAATGTTTGGTAAACCCTCAGACGATGCAAGGTCGAAGCTACCAGTGGAAAGGGCTCCAGAGACGGCAAACTCCGTACAATGAGTGCGATAGTAATTATAAAAAAACTAATTATACTGCAGTAACACTCATAAAAGTAGTTTATTTTCGCTCATTTACGTGAATATATTATAAAGTTTCTAGCATATTATTTTTATGCCTTTTGTCAGCAAGCAGTGACAGTATAAGTAGGAGACTGCTTTGCAGAGGGCTCGATTTGATTACTGCGGCACGCAAGGTACGCCTCTAGGGTACGTCTCTAGTTTTTTTAAGATATAGGTGTTCTATAACTTATATGAGGTCTGCGAACCTGTTCTGGGTCAGTATAGTAGACTATCTGCCTAATAATAGGATCCTTACCAAAATATAAAAGACATTTAGAAGAATTTACTTAAGTATTATATTGTTAACAAGATTTACATTTATTTGACAAGATAAATATCTTGTTAAATACGTTCCCAATGAGTAACTTACCTTTTTTTTTTTATTTTTTTATTATTATTTGCTTCGTTATTATATTGCATGCTGTGGTCTCCCAAATTTGAAGAAGTACGCTACACAAAACTTATGTTTGTTAAATTTTGTGTATATCTAATCTTTGTTGGAGATCCTTAATTAATAAAAGCTTATTTCATACTGAGACGAGAATCGTCGTATAAAAAAGAAAAATACTTGACAAACTGTACTTACATTTTCTAACTGCGTCGTCTCTCTGCTTGGCTGACGTATGCTGACTTTAGTTTTGGGTTCCGGCTCGACAATGCCTGTATACAGAAATATTAAAATTATGTATAGTCCATAGGGTTTCGGTTAGGTTAGGCGAGGGTTTTTTTTATACGACTAAGTTGGCAAACAAGCATACGGCCCACCTGATGGTAAGTGGTCACCGTAGCCTTTGGACGCCTGTAACATCAGAGGCATCACTTGCGCGTTGCCGACCCTTTAGGAATAAAAGGAAGTGGGAAGGAGAAGGAACGGGAAGGCGGAAAGTGGGTGATTGGGCCTCCGGCACTCTCAGTCACCGAATGAAACACAACAGTAGGAATACTGCTATTTCACGTCGATATTCTATAAGAGGGTAGTCCTTCCCGGGTCGAGCCGGCCCATTAATGCTGAAATCAGCGAGGCTCTACTACTCAATGAGATTAGTTAACACAAGTTGAGTTTATTGGTATTTTCGTTGTTAATGGGATAATTCCAACTGCAATACAGTTAGAATCTGAGTGCCTAGTGAGAGTTGTTTTACGTCGAAGCGATCGACACGTTTATCATGACGCTCCGATTGGCCCGCTCCAATTTATGATCGCGTTAACATAAAAATAACTCGTAACATCCTGAATGCATGTTACTACAGCGATCAAAAATCTTTCAACCAAGACCTGTAGGCCTACCTTGAAACGTAAATGCCAAATGGCCGGACTGCTCGTATCGTAAAACACAATCATGCCGAAATTCGTCCTGAATTTCTGTACTTACTTCTTGATTGTCCTAAACTCTTTTAAAGCAGTTCAAAACAACAAAATAATGGCATTTTAAAAGAAAAACTAGAAGAAACTTAATTGTTAACAGTTTTTATTTACGGTCCAAAGCTTTAGATATTATATTTTTAATGGCAGAACAAATGCTTTTCTTGTTCAAATAAATTCTGATTAAATACTACAAAACCATCTAAAATATGGTTGCCATCAATATCGAGACTAGCTACTAAAAGTTTTGTTCCGCGTAGAATCGAGCCTTATGACATTACCAGTGGTGATCACTAATACCTAGCTATCTGGTAGTCAAAATATGTCGTAACAGTAATTGTCATGTTCTAATCAAGATATTCAAAGAGTCCGTATCGACAAACAGTGTATTAAATCACTTGAATAACTATATACGGATTTTATCGCGTTGTTCATTTTACACTTTTTTACATAATTTAGAAACAGCTTGGGATCCAGTAATACAAATAGCCAAACCCAAGAAGAAGCAAACCACAGCTAGACTTCATGATACTCTGAGCTCATCCTGTGTAAATAGAAACACCAATGATTAAATTATGTTCGGGTACTTTGAAATAACTACACTGGAACATTGAGACAACTACCATCTTAGTCTCCCCGTGACCATGGCTGCTGAAAAGCAATCGAAACGTCGGGGAAAGTGTAAACTTAAATATAAATAGTTTTAATAGTTTTAATAAATTAATTAGCTTAAAAATTAGTAAAGTTTAATAGTATCTAGTAGTATTGTAACTTTCTAAATTATGTAAAAAGAGTAAAATAAACAACGCGATAAAATCCGTATATAGTAATTTAATTTCAAAGAATAACATTCGCGTAAACAGAAGACAATATCACTTGAATAATTTTGATCGAAATTTGTACAAACTGCACGGATGTCGTAGTGGTTTCAGTGGTCGCCTCGCCACTTCCACTGCACCGAGTATTATAGGCGCGAATTCCACATGAGACAAACATTAATAGTGTGATCCACAAATGGTTGTTGCGAGTCTCGATGTTCTTTGTGTCTGTTGTTTGAATCTTAGTAAAGACCCCCGCGATACAGAAATTATTCCTAGAGCGGGAGTAGTCTTTTATTTAAAAAAGAAAGAATAATAATAATATATGATGAATGTCTACTCGCTCTTACTTGGAACATTCGGAGCGCCCATATTTAGAGCTACAATTTCTCTATATCCTGTATAGAGAAATTGTAGCTCTAAATCTCTTTGAATGTGACTATTTGACTGTAACTGAGCCAAATAAATATAGAAGATGAGAAATGAGATTCCTCAAATCTAACATTTAGTATGTTATTAAATTAATCATTGTATTAAAACATGGAATATAATATTCTATTTTAAATATGATACCCAAACATAGTTATATTAGATTCAAATAAAAAACTATGTCCATTGGTTACAATTTCATTGCTAGACAATAGCTAAAAAGTCTGAGCAAAAGAATGCAAACATTTCCAAATCATATTCACAGGTCAACGACTAAAACATAATACACAATAGAATTCTAGAATATCAATATTTGAAAGTAACAATGATATAGAATAGACCCTTGTTGCTTGAATTTGATTGAATCTCTATTCGAAGATTCAGTTCAATTCGCGTGAGATTTAAAAGCTGATCTAATAAAATGGAGTCTTCTTCTCTCTTAGCCTTTATTATTCTCAAGTCAGTTGGGGTCGGCTTTTCTGGTCTAACCGGATTTGATTGGATATCAGTTTTTACACGGAGCGGCTGCCACCTGACCTCCGCAACCCGAAGGCTAACGATACCCTAAGGCTAGACCAGTGTCAGGATATTAGAGGGTACTGACTTTCCCAATAACGACTGCCATAGATGTTTATGGCAGCCGGGACCAACGGCTTAACGTGCTCTCCGAGGCACGGAGCAGGCGATAAGTGTCAATAAATACGCACATAATTTCGAAAAGTCATATATCTTCCGAAAGTCAGAGGTGCGCGACGTGGGTTCGAACCCGAGACCCTCTGCATTGCAGTCTGTTGGTCTCCCCACTGAGCTATCGCTGCTACGTACCTATCTAATAAAATGAGTCGTGTGAACTTAAAGTGGAAAGGAATTGAATCGCTGTTGTAATCGCTACTACACTTTCACATATTATAGTATAATACTGACTGCACAGATGGCGTATGGTTTAAGTGGTCACCTCACCGCTGTCACAGCGTCGAGTGTTGTGGGTTCGAATCCCACATGGAACAAAACTTTGTGTGATCCACACAGTGTTGTTCTGAGAGGTCAGAATCCAATGGGCCCTTAATATTCGTCCCCCGGAATAAAAGTTGTGGATTCGGCCCCTATATAGGTGCCCATTGGTCACCCGGTAGGAGACCAGTCAATATTAATTTATTTTTAAGGTACCTACTCTTCCCCTGGAATAAAAGTTATAGATTCGGCCCCTGCTCAGGTGCCTTTTAGTTTCCTAATAGAAAACCAGCCATATTTATACATAAAAAAGCGTTAACATAGTATATTTGTGAACAGTATTATTATGCTATTCACGCGCTGCAACATACAGCATTTCTAAGTGACTGTGAATCTGAATCTATAGATGTGCACGTTCTTTAATTTGTTAATAATCTTTATAGATAAGATTCAAAAATACATAAAAAAAACTAATCGTTTATCTTATAGAAGACTGATTATTACTAAAACTTATGTTTTGAGAAAATTTTCTGTGATTTGAAATACATATGATATCTACCTATTTACAATTCTTTTTACACTACCACAGGAACCGAAAGGAAATATCTAAATTAGTAGAATAAACAGGATATTTAAATGATTTTAAAATAAATAATAGATCAGGGGATTAGTGGGATCCTCAAACATTTGAGGGGACGAGTGGTACCCTGTGCGGGTACGAATTTCAGGGGACCAGTGGGTTCTGACCCGTTCTGAGTCTGGGTGTTCTTTGTGTCCGTTGTTTGAATGTTTTTAAAATCCCCCATGACACAGGATTCATTCCTAGAGCGGAAAAAATAAAAATATTTCACAAAAATGAACCACATTTATTACGATATACAAAAAAAACCTGTAATTCCATATATCGCTGTACAAATGGTCAGCTATCTATACTTATAAAGAAGAAAAATTGATTTTTAGTTTATTTGTGAAGATTTTACTCAAAAACTACTCAACCGATTTTATAAATTCTTTTACCATTAGAAAGCTATATTTGTACGGGTCACGAGTTCATTACCGTACATACCAACGGTGCCGACGTCCAATAGATACTAACATGCGTCATAAATTCGTATTTCGCAACACCTTTTATATTAATAAGCTATTTACCAAATAATAACGAGTACATTATTAACTTATTACAACACACTATCAAGGAAAGATAAACCACCGTTGTTTACATTATAATAATTTTAAACTAACTTCAGTAATATACAATGTCTAACTTTCGGCTTTCTTTCTTTTCGTACTCCATTACAACTCTACCAATACCATAAAGTGTAAAGTGTGAAGGCTAACTGGCCCGAACAATATTATCACCGATCAACATAAGCTTTTTTTTAAAGTTTAGTTACTAGCATAGTCTAATCTAACCTACGTTTACGCAAGCGAAGGCGTGGGCAAAAGCTAGTCTTTAATATACCCAAAACAAAGGCTGCTTAAAAATAATTTACTAGCTAATAATTGAAATGCGTTGCAATGGAGCACTTAGTTTATTATTTAAACTTTGAAACAATTTTATAGTCACCCAGCCAATAAAAATCAATAAGATTCTATAAAATTAATCTCTTTGAATCTTCATAAATAAACAATAGATTTCTTTTGAAGATCAGATCTGCAAGGTACAATAATATGATTTATTTATTTATATCAGCCCTGTATATGAACTGTCACACTGTTGGGCACGGTCCTCTATTCAGTGTGAGAAGGGTTAGGCCAAACTCAAGTTGCGGCGGAGCGGGAGAGGGAGCGTTTAAACCCTCTCCCCAACCGCAGAGCCGGGCGCCGGAGGGCGCAAGACGACCTCCAGCCACCCTGAGGTTTGACCTGGGGGTGGCGGGCTTTGTGGGCCTGCCCACCATCCGTTCAGCACCAGGTCTGAGAGGCGGCGTGCGTGTTCCCACGCGCGCCTCTGTTTCGAGTCCGTCTCCCCTCTAGGGGGGACAGTAGGAATAATTTGTGAGGAGTGCCTTTGGGTAGGTCTTTCGTGTAGTGGCCTGCCGTTTCATACGGCGGGCCGAAACCTCGGCGGGGTCGCGACCGCATACGAAAGTGATTCGCGCGGCCCCGTCGATAGTGGTTGTGTCGAGGAACATCGTGGTAGGTTTAGTCGGTATTCCGGGAGGTCCTTTATCTTTTCAACATCTTATTTTACCCCGGCGAGTCCGACATAACCCCTCTGCCCGCCCCCGCGGAGGGGTATGCGTCATGCATTCCTCCACGTAAAAAAAAAAAACTCAAGTTAAGATAATATAGTGGACATTACAAAATAACACTATTGTACATAATTCCAATTATAAAATTGTTTTTTTTTAAATACATTTTCCGCACTAGGAGTAATCCTGTATCACGTATTAGAAATACATTGCTGTATGACAAACATTCAAACCACTGATTAAAGAGCACCCTAATTCGTTACATCCATTACATAATGCACACAACTCACTCGGCGCACTGCCGACGGGATCATTCAAACAATTTCGTGCAGTTATGCAATAAAATTACAGTGGTATAAAGAGTTATTCGGTTGTTCAAATTCCCAGTTGCAGTACAAAGTTTGGAATTATTGTGCCCGGTTATCATGCAACTTAAATCGTATCGGGCGAGATACGGGTGTAATAGATGTAATGTTATAAACAATAATTCGTTATTCTTATATTCATCATCATCAGGTATTCCTGATGCCCGCTCTACATACTATCTGTTCTCCGGTTTTGCTCGCTTGGAATTCTATTTAATTATATATAGAGTCCAGTTTGTTAATACAATTAACATTTATGGTTTCGTACCTAGCACAGGAATAAAGACTTCATAGGAAATGAGTAAACAAATTTACGTTGGTAAATAAATTTTATTTTATGCTACCAAATAAATTTTATTTTATGATAATAAATACATTTTATTAATTTATTTAACATGGAAAAAGGATGGTGAAAGAGCTCCTTTGCGGCGATTAATGAAAAGTTATAACGATAATTTTACCGAACCCGATATATTCGCTTTGTCACCTGTACAATTTAAGAAATGTATCTTGAACAATTTAGTTAATATTCATGTATAACTTTCGTTTGATATCAAAGTCGCATAATATTTGTTTTTATTTATATTAAAAAAAAAACCTTTTTTAATAATTATAAAATATTTTATAATGTTTGCTAAGGTTTGCTTGCACCTAGTTACTTGTAATTTGCATTATTTGCTGGTTTTGTAAACACTTTAATTGTCATAAGATCTAAATCAGTAGTATTAAGTTTTTGTAGTATTAAGCTTTATTACACAATTGTTTGTTATGCCAAAGAAATAAATATAAAATGCAATGCTTTAAAAAAAACTTACATGGCCCATACTTTCTCTGATTAATAACTAAATGATTGATAAAATTTCTCAATTTTAATATAACCTAGTCGTAATCTGTACTAATATTTAAAAAGGAAATATTTGGATTTTTGTTTGTTTGTTTCTATATTTGTAACGCTCAAAAATTATTTTACAATTAGAAAGATATATTATCACCGAGTAGCATAGGCTATACTTTACTAAAAAACGTACTGCTACTAACAGAACCTACTTATTTTTGACGTCGCGTCGCAACTGCCACTACGCCGAATGTTGTGGGTTCGAATCTCACACAAGACAACCGCGCTGGGCCAGCATGTCCACCACGTTGACCATTTCGGATGCTGATATGGCCTAACACTTCTCACACTGAAAAGAGGACCGTGCCCAGAAGTGAGACAATTCAATACAAGGCTGGTATAATATTATTATATATTGATAGTTCAGTCACAGTTCAAACCGTCGATCTTCGATAACATAACAATAATTTAATCATTGCAGAGGCCAAATCTCAGTTGGTCTGTTGAAAAACTGATAGTAAGCCGAATACGATCACATTTGTGACCACATGATGACAACAAAATTCAATTTTTGTCATGAATAAGTAAGCAAACGAACTATTGTCAACGAAAACAAACTAATGGACACAATAAATCGTAGAGAACAGAAAAACAAAATTAAATGAAATGAAAACACCAAGACGAAGTAAGAAATATAATGTTTCCTTAAGAGTGAAACAAATTTTCCTCTGCAACGTAGACTACAGTATTGTGTAAAATATCACTATTGAGCTCAGTTAACTATTCAAAGAAAGAAAATTTTATTATTCCTTTTGTTACTACTGGGAAGATCGGCATTCGATTTGATATTTTTTTATGAATAGGACGACAGCAACCAATTATATAGCATTAGAGTTTACCAGCGGCTTGCTCGCTCGAAAAAATTACTTTTTATTAGAGTTAAAGTAAAACTCTTATACAACAGCTTTATCCGTCTGTCTATCAGTTATACAACTTTCAACTAATCAACCGTAAGAGCTAGAGAATCGCGGTTAACGCCATTCGACTCAGAGACTTACTCCGAAATGACTATGACCTTTGACCTCTGACCAGGTCACGTGGTATCACGTGACGTTTGCAAATTACTTGAACCATTTTTTCGAACTCTCATTGTTGGATTAAAGGTACCTTGATAACATGTATGCGAAATTGCATTATCGGTCGAGTAATTAAGGCGTTAAAGCGTAACAAACAAACAACTGTGGACTGTGGAGTACACGGATGGCGTAGTGATTTAGGTGGTCGCCTCGCCACTGCCACAGCGCCACGTGTTGTGGGTTCAAATCCCACACGGGACACAAAATTTGTGTGATCCACAAATGGTTATTCCGAGTCTGGATGTTCTTTGTGTCCGTTGTTTGAATGTTTGCAAAGTCCCCCGCGATACAGGAATTACTCCTAGTGCTGAAGTACTGGTCATAAACAAAAAGGAAGTACTATTCCACAAACTCACATTCGCATTTATTATATTAGCTTAACAGAAAAAGATTAAACTGAAGAAGAATATAACAAAGTGTGTTAAGATGTCTCGCGACCAGCTTTACGTGGAAATAATAAATGTTACCACGTAGTATTTTTTTTTTCTTAACGCTTGTATTCCTCCGTACGTACAACACATGTGATTTATAGTAAACAATTCAGATTCAGAGAACCATTTCAAGGTAAAGCTCCCAGATATTGGTAAGAATCTTCGCGTAATACACAGCTTAGAATTATCAAAAAGTGATATTATTTATATACTTGAACAAATCCTGATAAATATGTTTATATTTAATATTCTTAGAAGTTTGTGGGTTCTCGATAACAGAATAAGTCGAAATAAGAATCACATTTGAATAGGGAAAATGTATCGTAGAAGCTTTGACTGAATTGCGTCTGAGGGTGGAAATTATGGATGCGGAAGATTTATCTCGCCTAAATTGGGCTTCTTAAAAGTGTTTATATTTTTCCGTAGTTGGTCAGAAGATCAATATTGAGATAAGCAATAACTGCTCGTTTATTACAATATCAGCCCTTTTGAAAACTGTCTCATTGCTGTGCACGGGCCTTTTTTGGTGACATTTAGGCCATGGTCCATCGCGCTGGCCCAGAGCAATTGGCAGACTTCACACACGAATATTTTTTTAATTCCATTTCAAAATTCGATAACATTATTTTGAACTCTAAAATACGTAGATTTCCCCACGATGTGTTCCCTCACCATTCGAAATCGAGCGATAATTAACTATTTAATACGGACATAACTTTGTAAAGTGAGAGGTGAGTGTCTCGAACTCGATACCTCTGCGTGGCAGTCCAACGATTTTCCACTAGGCTTTCGCTGATCACTGCTCGCTTGGTACACTGAAATTATTGCCTCGACTGACCACAAATGATTATGATATAGTCAGCACAACATTTTGTAATTGAAATTAACAGAACTACGGATTTACGGAACTTTTAGGTAGTCAGTGATATTAAAAACAGTTTAATATTTTATACTGTATTTGTAATTAAAACTACAACATTCCCAGAAGAAATAATTTTAATATTTCTTCTGGGCAGCTTTTTCCCAGGTCACGCATCTCTGACTTTTCGATGTTATGTTCATATTATATAGTTAATTATCGCTTGCTTTAACGGTGAAGGTATTCCTTCATCCTTCATCGTGAGGAAATCTGTATGTCAGAGTTCTCCATAATGTTCTCAAAGATATGTGAAGTCCGCCAACGTGGTGGACTATGGTCTAACTCTTCTCACAGTGAGAAGAGGCACGTGTCCAGCAGTGGGACAGTTTAATACAGGGCTGATATTATTATATATTTATATACTCGGTTAAATAAAAATTTCAATACAATGCTACCCATGACTTATATATGTCTTACTTTAAAAATGCCAGCTCTGATTTCTTATACAAAAACACAAATATGGCGATTGGTTACTCTGCTCGCACGACTAAGAAGTTAATAACTGGGTTAGGTATAAGTACTTAGTATTCTTGTTAACCCCTATAGCTAAGCTAGAAGGCTTGTGCTGAAAGTGGCTTCACAATGGTATTGAAATGGAGTGTAAAACTCACAACTACTCGATCGCAAGTCTGCCTTAGCCATTGCGCTACCGCCAGAATTCATCATGTTATATAAACTTAAATTACCACTGAGTGACTGACTTAGAGAAATAAAAGTCATACAAGGGGAGTCGTAGGAAATAATTAAATATAGCGTCGTACAGAGAATCGTTCAGAAGGTCCGGGAAAATGCCTGACCTTCGGAAGGTCAGCTCTTTGTGGTGGTACCCCATCGGATCTCGGAAACGGTAACTCGAACAAAATCTTCCTAAAACCCTGGGAACTTTTAGGGGGAGCCACCACGCGAAATACTAGTTTTTATTATACACTTAAATCACATTATTATAATATTCAGCAATCACCAATAATAGGGTTGGCGTGTGAATATGTTATTATTTACTTACATACTATGACAAAACACAAACAAACACTATAAAGCAAAATATACCTTGGGCCAAAAAAGTAAGGTCCTTTTTCTGTTGACGCTACTTAGATTGGAGAGTAAATATTTTATGTAGTAGGGACGAAACAGCCTCAAAAGATATTTAAATTATCGTTCAAATTATTCTGGAGTATACATAGACATCCGCAGAATAACATGAAAAGGGTGGACAAAGTCGATGTGTTATAATAGCACATCGACTTTATTGAAGACTGCAATAATTGCAGTCTTCGCATAGCGCGGTCTATTGACTAACCTACCGGGTACTTTTAAACGTAACCGCAGTTAACTTTTAACAAATCGTGAGGTCCAGTAGACCCTAAGCGCTCCTATAGAACTGTAGTATAACTAATTGGACTCGTGTTCCTAGTTAGTGTTCGAAACAGTTATAAGCAAACTAACATTTGTTTATGCGGTAAATGAAAGCGTTTATCGAAAGTGAATATGTTTGTTTAGCTATGATTGGCTAGTATCGGTAAAGGATTGCTTGTTCGAGCTTTGTACAGTGAAATAATATCACCGAACAGTCAGTTGCACAGATCAATAATCGATGACCGATATATTCGAAACTCTACACGAATATGAAGTTCAAAGTTTTGTTCGAAACATATCGATTCTTCGAGGATGAAATGCAAAAAAGAAAAATACTATTTTCCCGGAGAACCAAAAAAAAAACAAAAAACTCAGTTTAACCTTTTCCTTTATAATTTTTTTGTTTTGGTGTCCATAATTTTTAGCTCTTTATGTTCTATAAGTATGAAATTATTTATATTACAGCATTTGTGGCAAGTTATATAGGTAGGTATATTATATATTGGTATTATTTAAACCATTACTTTTAAAATAAATATTTTATGCTGTACTTTTAGGTAGTAATACCGTTTGTTTTGCGAATATTATAATTTTAGGTACACGCAGCTCGAAAAACTAAATAAGGTTACATCAATAACTAAATTTCGTCAAAATATCTTTTACAACATTTTGCCCTCGTAGGGTCGATATAATTCGAACAAACAATTCCTCTTGTTATTAGCAACCGTGCAGTCACTAATGGGATCTAGTTAAAAACTTCCTTAGCCTGGCATATGCTGAACCTATTGGACCTATTTGGCAAATTTTATTATTATATTTTATTTAACTTGTATAACAGGGCGTGGTCAGAGATTTAGTCTTTGAAATGAAAGCCATACAGACAAACGCATCTGTAACACATTTATTTTGTCGTTAACAGCACAACACAAGTTACAGTTATCAATTATCATAATTGCACAAGAAAACAAATCTCGAAAGAGCGAGAGCCGCCGAGACGGATAAAATAATTACGCACATCTCGTGGCAGCGTGATTGCGCGACTACCGAGCGCCGACTGGTGAGGGACGCGGGAGGCGCGGCAACGGCTACGACTCAACCGTGCGGCCGCGCACGTTGTCGCACTTTAACCTTCTAACGCGCGTTACACTTGTTATTATTGTATTTTTTATTTTGTCAAATAAACTAATTTTCTTTCTTTCTTTCTTTCTCTTGTAGAGAGAATGAAAAAAACCGCTTTTTTTAAGGACAACTTCCATACTAGGAATAATACCTGTGTCGAGGGGGACTTTACAAACATTCAAACAATGGACACAAAGAACACCCAGACTCGGAACAACCATTTGTGGATCACACAAAGTTTTGTGTGTGGTCAAACCCACAACACTCAGCGCGGTGCCTGTGGCGAGGTGTACATTTAAACCACTACGCCATCGCGTGTTGCGTCGCGCAGAACTATCAATAATTTGCCTATTGGCCAATTCTCATAATAAAACTACTGAGTGTTGCGATTTAGTTTAATAAACGTCAAGGTGAACGGAAATGCAATTTATGTTTACATTTGACGTTCCTTTTTTAGGAGAATACATTCTACACTGATTTTATAAATGCGAATATGAGTCTATTTGTTTGTTAGGCTATCATGTCTTAACTACTAGACCGATCATCATGAAACGTGTTGTCCATGTTGTCAGGGGTACAAAAAAGAACATAGAGTATCCTTCATCCAGAAAAAGATTGTGTTTCCGAAGGATATAAATATAAAATCGACATTAACGCGTGTGAAATCGCGAGCAAAATTTAGTTTCTATAATAAAAAGAAGCCTAGATCGAAACTATTTTAAACGGTTTTATTACGCGAATTGGCTCTCAGATAAAATTATTCGCTTCGCACGATAGTTTAAATGCTGCTTTATCCACGCAAGACCGTTTAATAATCTTATTCTATTATCTTATTAGTATTATAATACGATTAGAAGTAAAATATTTTCTTCTTTGTGTATAATATCAGAATCTGCGATATTATTGTACATTTCTGCCTGAACCCTTAACTTGCAAACTTTAAATGTCTATAAAAACGACTACAATCGCTGTAGCCTCCTCATCTCCTCAATACTTTCCTACAGTTAGCCTAAGCATGCATAGTAAAACCAACAGGTATCGCTCTCTACTCCTGAGGTCAGTACCGTCATACACCTGGGTCCATTGGACCCACCACTATAGATACGTAACTTTTTTTTGTTGTTTCGCTTTTATTTTGCATAGGAGTCATGACAAATTGAAACAGGTGCTCTAAAATAAAAAAAAATATCGTTGGGAAAAGGGCCTGCGCTAACTTTGTGTAGTATGAGAGAGAGGTGCTATGATAGACTTTCCATTTTACTCAAGGTAAATTATTCTTAAAATACTACCATCACAAGAATAAGTAACAAAGCTTATAAACTGAATAAGAATAAAAAAGTAACGCTTGTTATTTCCCCATAATAGTCTTGAGCAAAGATATTGCACAGTTATTCAATAATTACCTCTTCTTCTTCTCCCTAGCCTTTATTATTCACAAGTCACTTGGGGTCGGCTTTTCTAGTCTAACCGGATTTGACTGGATATCAGTTTTTATTCAATAATTACCTACAAGCTGCTTATTTGCATAGTTACGAGCTCGTTCGCCCCTCAAAGTTCGCCCTCTGGTAGGTAATTGTTACTGTGTTGTTTGTTCTTCTTAAAATACATCCAAAAATAGGAGCCCAACAAAACGGGGCTCCGTCTTTCTATGAAAGAGGCGAAATTCAAGGGGCATACAGGATCATAGCCATTTGAATGACGTGTTCAAAAAATTGGCTCTCTTCGACCATTATCAATAAAATTATAGGTGACGTTTTTAATTTTTTCTACTATGCTTATGACTAGAACATTCGGAAGATTAAAATAAAATATATTTTTTCAGATATAGCAGTGTTTTCATATTTTTAAGATTCTTTGAATACCTTGTTTTGACTCTAGTACAAACTTCTGAATCATTAAGATCTATTAGAAATAGTAATGTAGGTTCCTATTGTTTGTCTTTTTGCATGATATTGCCTTAATTGAATGTTTATTTTTTAGGAATAATGACAAAAAGAAACAGATTTTGTGTCTGTTAGACATGAATTTAAACGAAGTGGGTCCAGTGGACCCACCACTATAGTAACGTAACAATTTTTCACCACTCCAGTTAAGGGTTAATAATATCCGCTAGATCCTCTTTGCTATTAACACAGTAACATTTTAATTATAGAGGAGCCAAGGGAACAGGATATTAGATAGCCTACACAGTGCTCTTTACAATGTTATAGAAATTATGTCAAGGAAAAAGACATTTTATCTTTTAAATCGTGTACTTAAAAGTTATTATTTAATAGCTAGTATTTGACCTCAACTTCGTAAGCAATCTAAATTTGTCTTTCCTAATAGACAACTTCTAGGCGTCGCCGTCGTATCAAAAAGAAACGTGCACCCTATTTAAGTCAGACGTCCAGCAATAAGATGCAGAAAACGCATTCAATTTCGTGTAGTAGTTTTTGCGTAATGCGCAAACAAACATACGTACAGACAGACTACTAAAATTCTAAACATAATTGTTGTGGCTTCAATACTATTATAAACACCATTCTCATTAATTTTCTTAAACATCTGTTATGTAAAGACGTCGACCAGTTACGATTTTATTATACAAGACAATATTCCAACAATATGTGTGTATATGTAATAACATACATATATGTACACACATATTGTTGGAATATTGTCTTGTATAATAAAATCGTATAATATAATAAATAATAATAATAATAATTTATTTATTTTAGTATAAATTCTTAGTTTACAATTGCATCTTAACAATAACATAAAGTGCACTTATAGATATTTGCCCGAACTAGGTTAAACCTGTGTTTCGAGCGACAAACTGCTTACATACTATTTTCAGTATAAATAAAATTACATTATAATAACTTTTATAATAAACTAAAGGTAAACGTTAAAACAATTAAATTAAGTTTAATATTCTACTTTAAAACTAAATAAGCAAAATTTTATTTACAGATTGCAAGTAACTGCTCGGTTTGGTCATATGACAAAGTTTGAATATAAGTAGAAATTAAGTTTTTACAGCTAAAATGAGTCAATTTATAAATGCTTAATTCTCTATGTACAAAAATGGCCCTAGAAATGCAAAAAATCTATTTGTAAAAATATGTTTTGAGCATGATTGTGTGGTGCAGACTATATCTTGCCGACGCTTGTTAATTATGTCAGCGTTATAGGTAAGCATCACATGTTGTTTTAGTATTGTGTGCATAATGAAGATTTGACGGACAGTCATTACTTTGCAGGATTTATATAATAAGCTTGTAGGAAATAGGAAAGGACGGCGGGTGGCTACTTTTAAAATTACTCTTTGAGCTCGTTCAAGAGGCAGCATAGTAGTTTTCACTGCTCCACCCCATGAAGTAATACAATATTGGATAATTGATTGACATAAAGCTAAGTAAACTTGAGTAATCAATTTAATATCTGCTACTGTTCGGAGTTTTTTAAATACATATATTAATTTACGGATTCTATTTACTAAACTATTAATATGTTGTTTATAGGAAAGTGTATCATCTACTATGATCCCAAGATATTTTATGCTCCTAGTTTGCAGGATAGGAGGACAATTACACATGTTTGTTGCGGGGTTTTGAAGCGGACATTTGTGTGCATATATAAGCGGGTTAGTTATACTATAGTTATTCTTGCGCATAGAAAAGTGAATATATTTCGTCTTATCGGTATTTAATGTTAGTAAATTTTGATGAAGCCAGTTATTCACAATATTAAAGCCAAGCTGAGCGTTTTCATATAAATCGTAGCTGGTTTTAGCGGAGAATATTAGCACGGTATCGTCGGCGTATGATATTATCTTGCCGTTTTCTAATATAAGATTACATAAATCGTTAATATAGATCAGAAATAGCGTCGGACCGATAATACTTCCTTGGGGAATACCAAAACCAGTATTTTTCTCATAATTGCTAGTAGTATTATCTATTTTAACGCATTGGTGACGATCGCTTAAGTAATCTGTAAAAAGTTTTAGTTGATTACCCCGTATACCCAAAGCCTCCATCTTGCTCAGAAGTTTAGAAATTGATACAGTATCGAATGCATTTTTTAGATCAAGAAATATGCCTAAAGTTTGATTACCCTTGCCGAGTTCCTCTGTGATATAATGAGTCAAGCTATGAACCGCATCGGCGGTGGATTGTTTAGCTCGAAATCCAAATTGCTTAAGTGAAAGATAATTGTTAGTTTCTAAAAAGTTGACTAATCTTGTGTTTATAATTCGTTCTAGTATCTTAGATATTGAGGGGAGTATAGATATAGGTCGATAATTTGCAACTAGATCTTTGTTTCCAGATTTAAAGATGGGTATGACAACTGCTTTTTTAAGGCATTTGGGGAAAATCCCTTCAGAAAGGCAGAGCCTAAATATATACGTTAATGGAGGTACTAAGATATGCCTAAAATATTTAAGTAACTTGTTGTTTATATTATCGTAGCCGACAGCAGAATCATTCTTCATTCCTAAGATGATTCGTTCTATTTCCTGTTCGTCAGTGTCTAACATAACAAATGATTTTAGATTAGTGGTGTTGTTCGGTTTCTGACGAGTTATAGCAGTGCGATTACAAGTTTGTATCTGAGTCCGCTCAGCAAGTTTTTTACCTACATTAACAAAATAGTTATTAATATTATTAGCTGACAAAAGCGGTGAAGAGTGAGTGTGCAGTAAACACGAATTTGATTTATGCTGTTTAGAAATATAAGTGACGTTTTTAATATGTTTCCAAATTTGCTTACTGTTTTTACCTGCCTTATGCAATATGTGTCTATCGTAATTAATTTTTAATTTCTTTAAAAGGTTATTACAGTAATTTCTGTATCTTTTGTAAGTTATTTGAAGTACCAAGTTATTAGGGAAACGCTTAGATCTCTGATAAAGCTTATCTCTGTGTCTTATACATCGAATTAGTCCAGGCGTAATCCAAGGTTTAATATTATAGTACTTTTTTCTCGTAGCCATTGTTGTTGTGTTACGTAATATTGCTTGTTGGACATTTTGTATTAAATACGATAGAGAAATATTTGCGTCAGCGCTATTGTACACTGGACTGAAATCTAAGTTGCATAAGTCATACTCAAGTTTGTTTATATTTAAAATGGACTTTGTTTGATGACGATTTAGCTTAGGCAGCGTTAAATTTACGATTAATAAGACAGCGTGATGGTCTGTGATAGTCGAGTTAGTGACGAGCGTAATTGATGACAAGCTGGATTTGATCATCACATGATCAAGGCAAGAACCGCTCTGGTGTGTAGGCAATGTGTGAGCAGGGAGAAGCCCATGGTGTGAGCAGAGATTGAGATAATCTTGAGTTCCTGTATCGAGCTGTTCTGATCCAATATTTATATTTATGTCCCCTGTTACTATAATATTTTTAAAAGAGGTTAGTGTTTGTAAGGTCTGATTAAGAGATGTGTGAAAGGAATCTAAGTTTCTAAAGGAGGGAGATCTATACATAGCGATAATCACTGTGTTTGTGTCAATTTTGATTACTAAGCAATTGCAATCTAGAAAGGGTGGTTCTTCAATAGAAACCTGTACGGATTCCTTTGCATACACTACCAAACCATCATTCTGATTTAGATTTCTTGTGCTATGGTATATATTGTATCCTGTCATTAATGGAACCTCGCCCCGGTTTAATAACCAGCACTCTGTTAGAATTATTATATCACAATTAAAGTTAAGCCTATGTTGAAAAATATTAAAACTGTCTATATTCTTATATATACTACGTATGTTTTGGGTAAGTATGGTTAATGAATGATTTACATCGGAGAGATATTGTCTGCAGTCCTCTACCACACACGACTTGGAATCTGACACAGTTAAATTATCTATCTCTCTTATTAAATTAATATCCATAATATAAAACTATTTAAAAGATCTAATATACTAGCGAGTATGTGGCGCTCTTAGGCGCCTTCATAGTCAATAGAATTAATATACCTATTTTCAGCAGCCTTTCTCGCTGGGCACTCAGGGTCTCCCGTCTTGTGGTTGCTGGGCTTTTTAAACCGCAGGCAGGTTGCGCATTTTGTAGGTTCCGTACTCTTTATACAGTCTTGAATGGAGTGACCGTCTTCACCGCAGTGTCCACAAGTAGAAGTCACGGTTCTGCATGTCTTGGCTGCGTGACCGTATTGCTGGCACTTGAAGCATCTAGTCACCAGCGTGAAATCTCTTACCGGGCAGGACGTCCAGTTTATAAATATTCTGCTCTGTGTAATAAGGGCTTTTCGTATCACGGCTGGTACTTCAACAATATAATTGCAGCTGTCCGAATCTTTCTTACCAGACTTGTGGCTAAGTTTTATAGAGTTCATAAATGTATCTCGTGTCATTGAAGGTATTTTGTCGGCTAAGTTCTGTTCATAGATACATTTATATATCTCCTTTTCGGCCATAGAAACAGGTACTCCTATAATGATAATACGCGGTTTGCGCTTATGTGGTTCTTCGACCTTAAGATTTGATGTGGCAAGTTGGACTGTCTGCTTGAGCCTCTCTATGTCCTTTTTGGATTCAGTGCTAATAATAACACCTCCGTTTCTTACTTTGCGAACTGCTCGAACTTGGAGTTTCATTTCTTCAGGGCTGATGATATTCTGGACCATGTTCTTAGTATCATCGCTGGACTTTGAGGTATCGCTAGGATAAATCACCACCGAGCTAAGAGTGCTAGGACGAATAAAGCTACTGGACCCTTTCTTGACCATATCAGCAAAGGATGCGTGACTTGCCGGTATAGTATTCGCACTTGTCTCCTTAATGGTTTCCTTGATGTCCTTTAGGTATTCCACTAGATCTTGCTTTTCAGACAGGGCTTGTAGAGAAGTGTGACTTTGAAAAGCGTTCTGCTTTAGTGACTGATACTGGACAGCCATTTGAGCGACACCACTTCCTACTTTACGGCAAAGGGTACTTATTTTCATCTTTTGCTCTGTGTTTAACTTGCCGTCAGATGCAATAGTGCATACCTCGTTCAAACAGTGCTCGATTGAACTCAACCATCCCTGAATCTCCGACGTTGAGACTATTTTAACTGTCTCATCTTCTCTTGGTTTTTGTGGCGTCGTTGGTGGAGGGGTACGCCGCGTTACACCACTTCTATTGAAGGGACTGCTCTCCATGTTAAAATATTTATAAATATGTTTTACTGTCCATTATAAACACAAAACAAACTATTACTGCAACAGTAATGTGCATATCACGCACAAACAAACTAAACTAGGTCAATGTTTATAATAATGTAAATTTACTATATTTTGATTGATACACGTCTGTCAGCGATGACGATCAATACATTTCTCCCTAATATAATCATTAACAACACTTTAATAAGCATTTTGAAAACAAAATTCATATGAAAGTGTTGTTAATAATTAAGTAAAATATATATAAGATCAATAATTGATAACAAGCAATGTTATTGTAAAAATACATACTGTACCAATGAAAACCGAGACGAGAAAATAACTAATTAATCAGAATAATTGTATTATATATTATATATATATTTATTTAGACATCTGCTTAATCTGATGTGTTTAATCGGCTGCGATTAAGCACACCCAGCTCGCTGTTGAACTGAGGCACTAAGGAGTGATAAAACGACGTGATATTCATGTAGCCATTAAATACATAAAAAGTGTCGAAATTTTATATTAAAATTTATGAGTGCGAGTAAATTGTAAATTCATAAGATTTGGTACGAGTAGCTGGTAGAGCAGCTGTCTTTTCTATTTTGTATGGGTTAGTTATCCTAACAAACGACAACGAACAGAAATCGAGATAGGTCATTAAAATGAAAACTGTGGCTTGCCAATACTTTCTCGAAAGTTTGAGACGAGTTAAAAATCATTTATCTAATGATCAGACAACTAAGAAAACAAAAAAAGAAGATTTTGGAAGTTTACGAACAGAGTAAAAAAGGCTTATTTATTTTTAATTTTTCCACACACACAACATTACGATATATTTTATAGTCTGCCTGTAGCTTAACCTGCGTAAAACCTACAGGGATGCATAAATATTAAATGTAAATTAAGAAATGTTCTATCGCAGAATCAAATTTCATCCAAGTCCACACGGCAATTTACACATTATTGAGTGACAAACATACAGACATCTTCACAAACATTTTTTGTTTAAAATTCATCTCCTACTGAAATTGTTAAGTTTTAAGCTAGAATAATCCCAAGTGGGTACCTAAATCCTGTGTCACGGGAATCTTTACAAATATTCAAACAACGGCCACAAAGAACACTCAGACCCAGAAGAATGATGTGTGAATCAACAAATTTTTTGTCTTGTGTATACAAAACGTACAACTAGTACAAAATAATACTCACCAGGTACTTCCGAAGGGCTCACATGTATACAGAATATTTTCCTTATGGTCCTCTTCAGAGTTCTAGGGTCTATAATATAGGACCCATAAACTAGCGGATCCATGCAGGAGTTGGAGACTGCCATGATGAAAAACAAGTCTTGAACTCTTGCTGAGACGTGCACTGCCGATTTTCTGTCAAGCATGTACCTGTTGGAAACAAAAGCACATAATTAAATTATAAGCATTTGAAAAACAAGCTAGAAAAACGTTCCAGCACCACGGGATAAAACAGCAGTAATAGCGTAGTAGGACACCGTTGGACTACCAAGCATAGGTCTCTAGTTTGAGCCAAAGGCACACACCTTTTTAAATTATATGCGTGTTAAAAAGTTAATGATTTCTCGCTTTAGCGGCAGAAGAAAACATTGTAACGAATTCTGCATGTCTAAGAGTTCTCTATAATGTTCTCGAAGGTCTACAAACCCGCACTGGGCTAGCGTGGTGGACTATGACTTAAATCTTCTTTTAAACTGAAATAGACCCTTGTCCAGCAGTGAAACAGTTCATATACAGGTTTACTATTATTATTATAACCTCAATAATAATATTGCTACATCTAGAATCATAGCAAACAAAATAATGCCTCCATTTTCTCATTTTCTTCGGCGTCAGTGACGTTTTTTTAAGAATAAGCTGCTATTGAATAAGATTACATAAATACATTTGTTCGGAAAAGAAAATACTTTAGCTTTGACCTAAATACGATAACAATGAAGACAAACTCTAGGACCTTTCCTTTTTATGAGGGGCCTAGTATGACATAACGAGGCTGTGTACCGAGAAATATATTTATGAAAAACAAACTGCGGCCTAATGTGGATTACTTTAAATGTTTTGTCTGTCTGTTTGTATCAGCATCAAGGAAAAACCCCTAGAAGGATTTTTAAAAGCTTTTACTGTTTTATAGCTTAGAGATTAATTTAAATTACTTTTAATATGATTTCATTCAATAGAACTTGCGTATATGTATGTATATAATGCATAGTATAATACAAGTAAATGAAATCACAAGCAAATCTTAGTTCAC
This sequence comes from Catocala fraxini, assembly GCA_930367265.1. Classification (NCBI taxonomy): domain Eukaryota; kingdom Metazoa; phylum Arthropoda; class Insecta; order Lepidoptera; family Erebidae; genus Catocala; species Catocala fraxini. The sequence goes on from OV884038.1 coordinate 17,938,830, forward strand.
GCAGACAAATTAGATATCTTTATATGTATAACGTGTAACAAAAAAGATAATGTGAATTCAAATAAAAATATAAAAAATGGTAATATTTTCATGACTAGTTTAGGCGTCGCCGCGTCTTAGAATTCCTCAGCAATAATATAATGTTAATATATTACTTCCTAAAGTTTGTTCCCTCCATAAGTATTTAAGACATTTCATTAGCCTATACCCAAATAGGCTAATGAAATGTCTTAAATACTTCTGCTATATAACAGAATTCAAGATCTTAGGGACAGTATATTAATAAAATTATTATATCTTGAATATTTCAGTAATAAAGTTACATTACGTAATATACCAAATACAAGGTATTATTAAATCTTTAATTTAATTTAATTACCGAAAGCTGCGTAGCACTCAAGATATGTAACACATACACACGCACGCACACACGCACCCACGCACGCACGCACGCATCCACGCACACACGCACGCACGCTCGCACGCACGCACGCTCGCACGCACGCACGCACGCACGCATGCACGCATGCAAGCACGTACGCACTCACGTACGCACGCACGCACGCACATACACAAACACCACACACACATACACCAAATAGTTCAGTTAGTTAATCGCGTCAGGTACCCACAGGACAGGCTTGCCTAGTGTGGGGCCACAGGATATGACTTTTAACATTGTAAATACTTTTTGGCAATAAACTAATTTTTATTTATTTTATTTTTATCTTATTTCCAAAATTTTCATACATAATTTTTATAAATTATATATATTTTTGATTATACCATAGCTTAGTAAGAGTAAAATACTAATTTACGTAAATAGTAATATTACATAATATGCTTGTAATCAATTGGGGGAATCGGAACTGTCACTCCTTCATACAGGTTATACTGTAACCTAGTTAGGAGATCAGAACAGTAATTTTACCATGTTTAAACTGTATACCTATGTACCTACTGCAATATTTGAAAATGATCAATAAACCTTACTATAATTTTAAAAAATTATGAATCTGTCAATCTAGAAGTTTAATTAGCACACTATATGAAAAGGATGCACGATATATGTCGACTTTGACGTAACCGCTATTTAAGACTAGGTTTACGAGGAAGACAAAACGATATCCTCACCATTTCCCATTTATTCTCATAATCATTACTAAAGTGTGACTTTGATAACGTAATGGTTTAAGTGATGGACTCGCTACTTTCACTACGCCTAGTATTTTCGGTTCGAATCCGACACGGGACCAAAGTTTGTGTAATCTACAAATTGTTGTTCCGAGTTTGGGTATTCTTTGTGCACTTTGAATGTTTGTAAATCGCTTTGTGACACAGGAATTATTTCTAGTACCACGCCTTTTGTTAAGTAGGAAAAGTTATATGTATGTATGTATCTTATGTGGAGGCCAGTCAGTGTAGTCCGGCGACACTTCGAACCAGTGGGATCTTTTGTGTCGACACTCTCCCAATAACGACTGCCACAGATGTTCATGGCAGCCGGGACCGACGTCTTAACGTGCTCTCTGAGGCACGGAGCAGGCGATAATTGTCAATCAATACGCACATAATTTTGAAAAGTCATATAACTTCCGAAACTCAGAGGTGCGTGGCGTGGGTTTGAACCCAAGACCTCTGCATTGCAGTATGTTGGTCTCCCCACTGAGCTATCGCTGCTGGTTGGTAAATTTTACTTCAAATTCGATATCTTACAAAATAATTTCTAGGGAATGCTAATTGCTATTGTTACCATTGATAAGTGTCTCATAATTTTTAATAATAGTTACATAATTATAAATCGGAAAATATCTTATAATCACAGACAAAACATAGGAATCCATCTATGCTGTACTATAACCAAAAATCAATTTCCAGTGTTCAGATAGATACGTCAATATCAACTTTCCATACAACGTGGGCCTAACGTCGACCGTCCAACATAACAAAGAGGATATGGTGTATTTGACAACTGAATTAACGAGCTTACGGAAGTAAGCTCGTTAATTTAGTTGTCAAATGTACTTTTACAATTAACTATGTATGAACAGCGGATATGAGTGATGACTGGATGTTGTTTCGTCATAAACTGGATATTCGAACCGACGAATACAGCTTACAGCGCATATAGGCAATTGCAATAGGTAGTGAACTAACATTTTTTTATTAATTGTCTAATTAGATGAACGCTGATTAAATCTGGTAGTGAATAATTTGTCGAATGACAGAAAACAAGTGATAATGAAATGTCGTAAATCTTAGAGTTCGAAAAAATGGTTCAAGTAATATGCAAAGGACACGTGATGCCACGTGACCTTGAGGTCAGAGGTCAAAGGTCATAGTTATTTCAGGGTATATCGACTATGCTGAGTCGAATGGCGTTGACCACGTGTCTTTAGCTCTTGCGGTTCTCGGACTCGCCTTTTTTCGAACTCTAAAAAGGTGCACGATACAAACTGTGTCGTAATCGCTATTTAAATGCAGCTGTTCGAGGGAGAAAGTAAAATATCGTCACTAAAAAAAAATTGGGTATAAGAAAAAGTGGGTCTTTTTCTTATACCCAATTTTTTTTTTAACCATACTTACAATTTGTGTTTTTAATTACTAGTATTCTTGTTAACCCCTCCAGCTAATCTAGAATGCTTGTATTAGGAGTGGGTTCACGTCAGTAGTGCAATGTGTGGGATTCGAACTCGCGACCTCTCGATCGTATGTCCAATGCCTTATCCATTGGTCTATTTTTTTTATTTTCTAAACAATTTTGATACTTTTAGTACAAGATTATTTCTTTTGATTGCTATTTGCTCTTGTGTGTAAAATAAATTACAAAATCAAACATAAGCAACCCTATTAAGTTATACGACGCTTTATATTACAACATACGCATAATCATAATTCATAATTCATTTATTCATTTACGAATATGGGTATATTTGCAGATCTTATTAGCTAACAATTATTGGTCTTTCACCATATCCAACAATCCGCATGCAAAAGAAAAGAAAGAGAAAAGACATTATAATTTACTTTAATAATAATTCTGAATATCTAAAATAGCAATATTAATACTAAATGTACGCTGTAATAATAATTACTTAAAATTTCAAAATAATGTCAAGTGATAATAATAAAATGATAAAATGTCAATGTCAATTATAAAATAAAATGTCACAGCATGAAAGGAAAGAAAAATTAAATTAGACTTCTAGCTATTTTCTATATGCTTGTCCTCTAAGAACTCTCAAAGCAAATAATAGTATTTGACTACAAGAAGTTTTTGAAGACGCCTTTTAAATAGTTGTATATTTTCAATATTCTTTATATTTTTGGTAGTTTATTATATATGTGTGGTGCAATATAAAAAAAGCTTTTATGCATCAAAGCCGTTTTACCTGCCACTACGCATAGCTTATCAGCATGGCGAGCCCTTGCTCTCTGTTTAAATAATACCATATTTTGCCTTACAAACAAGGCACACTCATAAATGTAAATGCAAGGCAAAGTCAGTAAATTATTCTAATTATTAAGTAAGGCTTGCAACTTTCGGGCACTTTAATATTATATATAGTCCTAATGCATCGTTTCTGTACCTTAAACGTTAGATGGCAGTCAGTTGAGTTGCCCCAGAATATGGTACCATACCGCAAAGTCGATATGACCATGCCATGATAAGCTGTTATCAGTGTAGTTGTATTTGCAATGTTTCTTTGCTTATACAGTCCATAAGCGTACTGACTCACTTTAGTACAAACATGCTCTATATGTGCTTTCCAGTTCAGTTTGTGATCTATTTTTAAACCTAGAAATTTAGTAACCTCGCTCTCTTCAAATGTATGACCCTCATAATTAATGTCTAATTTATTATATGTTTTTTTCGTTCTTTGTCTAAAATCTAATATTTTGGTATTGTCTAAATTAATTTATAATTTATTTATTTGTAGCCATTGTATAATAAATGCAATAGAGTTGTTAATGTCCATTTCAAGAGATTTTTTTGTATAGAGTACAGTACTATCATCAGCGAATAAAGTCATATTGTAATTAGTAATTAATGGAGGTCATTTATATAAATAATGAAAATTAAAGGCCCCAGCACATTACCCTGAGGGACTCCATATTTTACAGTTCTTAAATCGGATCTATAAACCAGTTCAGACTTTGTTCCAAGACAGATTTTCGAAATTTCTGTAACTTGCTGTCTATTCGACAGGTATGATTTTAGAAGTTAATGAATAATACCTCTTATGCCGTAATAATAGAGTTTGTCTAAAAGAATATCATGTCTTACGCGATCAAAAGCCTTTGACATGTCCATAAACATGTCAATCGCTGATTGTCCCTTATCCATATTTGTAGTTACACGATTTAAAAAGTTGAACATTGTCATGTTTATATTTTTGTTTTTCGTGAAATCATATTGATCTGGTACTAATATTTTTCTTTTTCATGTAAAAATAGATATTGTTATAATAACTCGTTCAAAAATTTTGGCAAATCAACAATTTGGTTTCAATTTCTATGTAGAGGCGAACTTGTAATTTTTGCTTTTTATGGTGTTGCACGTGGGAGACTCAAAACATCCCTAATTTCAAAGCCACATAGTGTATGCCTAATTTCGCGCGAGACCAAGATCGTACTCGGATTGAATCCTGGGTAATGCGTGATAATACAAATACTGAAATAACGGGCACAAACACACCGAGACTTGGAACAATAATTTGTTGTTCACATAAATTTTTGTCCCATGTGCGAATCGAAACCACAACACTTAGCGTAGTATCGTGGCTTACATTACTACGCCATCCGTGCTGTCATCTTAAGAAATTTCTATTAATTCCTATATTTTATTAGTAGCATTTTGGGCAACAAATTACTAGTAAATATTCCTGTTCGCATCTCCAATTTAGCCAAAATGAGGAGCGGGTTCCCGTCACTTTTTCAATTGGAGTGATTTGAACCCACGACATCTAAATCACAAATGCCAATAACGGCATGGCGCGTTTATAAGTATCTAAATATTTTGATCTACTTAAACTGAGGACTGAGATGTCTATAGTACTCGTACGAAGTCAGGGCGGGTTGCTAGTATTTTATATAATAAACAGCAGAATAATAAGTAATTTTTTGAAATGATATATATTTCCAATTAGGTGTCAATATCAGATGTCGACATCAAACATAAATATGTTATTTATATATCTCGGATTCGGCTTCTTGTCGTACAAATACGTTATCTTGTTTTTACGAAGTGGATGCCGTCTAATTTAATAAGGAATAAAAACAACGCCTCATTCATAAGGTATAAGGGAATATTGAGTCAATTTTGTGTTGTTTTCTTTTTGTTACAGGTTCGTCCGCACCGGTAATAATTTCTGTGTCGCGGAAGACTTTACAAACATTGAAACGACGGACATTAAAAACACCCAGAATTTTTGCACCGTTTGGGCATTGAACTTGGCGCACTAGCAGTGACGAGGCGACTACTTAAACCACTACGTTATCCGTGCAGTCAAATAATATTTCCCTCCATGACTTCTATTTCAAAACTTGTTTGGAAGACATAAGTCCCTACTAAAAAATAGCTTAATTATCATCCATTTAGGCTTAGGATGTCGTTTTGCAATCGCAAATGAGGGGGAAAAACGAAATCCTAAAGTTGGTTGATAACTGCCAAAGTTGAGCGGAATGGTTATTGTTAAAGCTTAAAAAACATGCTTCAGCGTGCCTTAAAATTATGATGATTAGCTTCAGATAATTTATAAACATATAGTCAAAATGGAAAATGTTCGAAAACGTTTCAATTATAATATTTAAATAATATATAAACAGAAATATGACTTACCTATATAATTATGTACCACTGTTATAAACGCTAAACTAGAGGTATATAATAACTGCATTTTAGAAATCAGTGCCTTCCGTGAGTTTTTTACAGTAAGTATTTTTTTCAAAACTAGAGAAGAAAACAATATGAAATAATAATAATACCAGCCCTGTATTAAACTATCACATTGCTGGGGACGGACCTCTTCTCTGTATGAGAAGGGTTAGGCCATAGTTAACCACGTGTTAACTAAAAATAATAAATTAAAATAAAAGTTACACAGTGTGTGAGTGTATATACTTGCGTGCATTTTATTTGTTTAAAGTCAAAATCAAAAATCATTTATTCATTTAAGTCAAAAAGTAACACTTATGAACGTCAAAATATATAGGTTATTGAGTTTACTAAGTTACTGAAGCTATATTTAGGTTAGTTGCTAGGTTCAGGCAAAGGGTAAATAAAGCCTATGAGAACAAACCTGCATGAAACTCACGGCCACTCTTTTAAATCATTGTCTTATTTTTAATAGAACTTCAAATTGATTTATGGAAACAAGATATTTCAATTTGAAATTAAACATCTCAATATAAAGTGTAATTAAATATTTACAATTATATTTAGGGGTGCTTTTTTCGCAACGTAGCCTATACATGCTACGTTAACCCTAAACATAGCTAGAAAAATGCTATGACTTTGAGCTCATTCTGCGTAAATAGAAACAACAATGATTAAATTATGTTCGGGTACTTTGAAATAACTACACTGGAACATTGAGAAAACTACCATCTTAGTCTCCCCGTGACCATGGCTGCTGAAAAGCAACCGAAACGTCGGGGAAAATGTCAAATTAAATTAAATCTAAATAGTTTTAATAGTTTTAATAATAATTTAATTAGCTTAAAAATTAGTAAAGTTTAATAGTAGTAGTAGTGTAACAGTTTTCAAAATTATGTAATAAAGTGTCAAATAAACAACGCGATAAAATCCGTATATAGTAGTTTAATTTCAATCACACAACTTTGTTGATTGATAATATGATAGGGCGCGTCGATTGGTACGGATTGAAACACTGAATGAACTGTTAAACTGAATATATTGCAATTAACTTTATAAACTAAAATGTGTATGATATGACGCGATATGTTTATTGACTGATAATTGAGAACGCACGGCGTTAATGATGGCTCGACGCGAACTGACTGTAATATTAATGAAAACGCGTGTATCGCGTAAAAATGCTGAGTTAAGAAATGTACGGTTGCACCGTACAATAATAAACATATTTTTATAGACATATTTATCAGTATTTAAACATTACACACAAAGTACACTTAGACAACTATAGCGTAAATAAACACTCGTTCTAGAAATGGACTGCCACGAAAATAATTGCAAAAAATGATAACCACATTTCATGATATAAAAAAGAAGTGTCTCAACAAAAATCATACAATACAGCCGCCTTAGGGCTACTAAAATAGTTAGGCAAACCTCAGCTATGACAGCCCCTTTTTTCCAATGTCAATAAAGTGTATCACAAATAAAAACTTTGGCGCGGCTTTCCCTAAATGTTTACGGATTTTAGAAAGTTGTTTTTCTTTTTGGCATTTGTGTCAGTAACACTGATTTTAACTCCATCACTAAAATGTATTAAATGTGTTTGCTTAATATCAAAATGTATGAACATTTTATGAACCCGCATCAAAATATTGATAGTGTTGAATCTGACTTAAACTCTATACTTTACCAACCTCTCACCGTGGCCAAGACACCTTTAGCCATCAATGATCACTCATGTGAGTCTGCTTGACTGGCAGTGACTTATATCCTCAACCTGGACATTTCATCGTTACTTTAGGACGCATGGTACAGGCATCCCAAATTTATTTATTCATCATATAGTATATGGTAGGCTAGAGTCTTAGGGTATTAGGGCTGATAGGTCTGTAGATACTTTAGGGTTCCGTAGGTTCTTGTCATATAATTGTACGCGTATAGTTTGTTACTACGAACGTAACGACAGTACATGTAGATTAGTTTATTTTCTACCTGATATTTATATGCCAACCAAATGATGACACTTGCCGACGCATAAGTAGTAGTAGTAAGCAACTCCGGGCCGCATCTGAGAGTTTCAATAACGTTTTAATCTGAAACCAGTACTTTATAGCCCGCGGAACGTAAACACAAATCAATAGACCGATTAGGCTGTTATACAGGGTTATTTGACGAATACTAATAACCTTTTACCCGTGCCTTATTTGTACCTTACCTAACAACTTTTGTTCTACCATGTTTCTTAATTTGATATTATTCATACAAAAATACAAATATAAAAATTGGTTGCTCTAATCGCACGGCTAAGGCTCCACGTGGTCGGAAAAGAAAGCAGCACTGTGTTAAACAACACACCGTGGGGCGGAGGCGTTATATCAGAGGCGCATGCAGTTTTTGACTTGCTGAAATATATTTTGCTAGAAAAATCTAATAAAATATAAATAAATGCCCTCGGCTTCGCTCGCTTAATATATAGGTTAGGTTAGTACCAGTACCTTTTCCTGGTTGAAAGGTACCTTATGTCCTAGTTTGCACTCCTGACAACGTCTATGCAAAATTTCATGTTAATCGGTCAAGTAGTTAAGGCGTGAAAGCGTAACAAACAAACAAACTCACTTTTACATTTATAATATTAGTTAGGAAGTTAGGATTGAAAAAGTCAAAGACGACGCAGATAAAATGTTATTATTATTTCTTATTTAACTTTGTAAAGTCAGGCAGTCGGTGTGACTTCAACACAACATAGTATTACTTACTTGTAAGACTTTTTGTGTTAATACTGTATAACTTTTAAAACATATATTCAACAACGTGGAAATTGAAATGAATCTAAACCATGCGCGTCCTTTATTCGTTTATACTGAAAATACTCTTTGAAGATAACGTTTGCCTTTTAACAAGTCAACTAGAGAAGCGACTGAAAGAAGTTTATAGTCTAATTAACAAAGGAGAACCTTTATAAAGTTTACGGTCAAAATTAAACATACGTAGAGAACAAAACTTTAAAAAATGAAGGTATCCACGGCATAATTCATTGGTTTTTTGATAAAAAAGTTATGTCTTTAAACCAGGAATTAATAGTAGAACGGCATTTGAGTTTATCTGTTTTGAGAGCACTTACAATAGCCGCCTCTGTTGGCCATCTGTCTGTAGTTTCACTAAATCTCATTAAAGTCTTACAGGTAACCAGCGTAAAAGTAATTCTATTACTGCGTTTTGCTCGGTGAAATAGGGCCCGGAACTAATATACATATCTAAAAGACAACGCACTAGGAATAATTCCTGTGTCGCGCAGAGGACATACAGAATACCCAGATTCGAAACAACCATTTATAAATCACACAAATTACAACACTCGGCGCAGGGAGTGGCGAGATAACCATTTATATCAGGGATGTTGCGGATGCAGATTTTTTGACATCCGCGTATGCGGATGAGGATACGAAAAATTTGAAGACTAACATCCGCCGATGCGGATTCAGATGTGGATATCCAAATCGATGCGGAAGCTCCGCAATTGCGCATGCGGATGTTGATTAAAATTGTTTATCTTATTTAATAGAAAGTATCTAATATCGTCGCCTTCGCAGGTTCAAGCCTGTTTTGCAAAGGTTCATAAATTAAACACGTACTACTGAACAAGTGATTTCTTTCTTATAGTAACATACGCTATACCTGGATCCGCATTAACATCCGCGTTGATTATTGCGGATGCGGATGCGAATATTCGCAGAATACCTGATTTATATTCCCGCGTCAGTTTTAATTTCTTTCCTTTCCTCTCATTCCGTCTTTAATTTATTTTTCCAGTGTCGGCAATACCCAAGTGGTACCTACTCCTTGTGAGTAGGCTACGATAATTTAACATTAATGCCGCCAGCCTGTTTGCAATCTTGGTTTAATAAAAATTATAAGTACTAGGCTTCTTGAAGAAAAGTGTTCTAGCATTTCCTAAACCCACTCAAAGTAAGTTTCACTACAATTAGATTCAAACTTAATATTTTCGTTTGTCTTCTTTCGGAAATTATTATCCCGATAGCCTTGATAAGTTGCTTGATCTGTCTAGTTTCTAGACTAGGTAAAACATACAAAGGCTGGTATCAATCAAAATGAGAAGTTCTACAAATCAATCAATGTCTATGATATTATTCTGCCGCTATTCCCGTAGTATATCTACATATATACGAAAACATGTTTTGAAAGACTTACTCTTTATATAAATTATTGTTTATTACTGATTTTATCATAATATTCCTGCAGAATACGCTGTAGACTGTGGCTGAAGAAAGTGTACGACATCCTTACTAAAATTAAAAACGCGAACGTGAGTTTGTTTTTTAGGCTTTTGACACCATAACTACTCGACCGATCATCATGAAATTTGGCATACATGTTATCAAGAGTACATAAAAGAACTTACCTTTAATCCAGAAAAAACCGCTGTACTGTTATCTAGGAATATAAATTTATTGACAAAATCTACTTTAACGTAAGCAAAGCTGCAGGCAATATTAAACCTAAGGAAATCCTGAAAGTTGCATAAAAACGTCAGCTTTATGAATATATATGTTTAAGGCTATTTATCCATGCGTTATGTAGATGAAATAAGTGGTTAGTGATAACAAAACTTAGCTACAAAGCTATGTAGATATTGCCACCAAAGCTAGGTTAAGATTAGTTTAGCAAGAAGTAGCTGTGAGATGAAATTGAGCGATGCAAGTGAAGCGATGCTTATGTATTTGGCACTCTCATGAGTGACATACACATATGCCACTGAATGCACGAGGACGTCGTTTGTTCGGCTACACTTCGTACTTTACATATACCACACGAATACCTAGGTAAAATGCATGCATACAATACCTGTTTTTTTTTAAAGCTATTCCCAATATCTTATTAATTCCTGTTTCGCGGGAGACTGTATAAACACAAGTATTTATGAGACACAAAAAAAATTGTGCCGTGTGGGGATTGGTGCAGTGGCAGTTGCGGGGCCATTACTTAAGCCACTACACTACTACTTATCCATGCAGCAAGCATCCCTCCCTCAAGCAACATGTAAGAAAATTCGCTTCGATCTTGAGCAAAGTTAAAGCTATAACGATAATATTAATGGCCCTTGCTGCCCTTGGTCGCACATCCCTAGTGGAAATATATACTAACAATTAGTATTTTAAAATAAAATTTACACTATGCGTACATAAACTTATTTCAATCATAAAAACATCAAATATTTGCCAATGTTTTCCTTCCTAGTATATAGGTAATATATATAATAATCAAGCTAAGATTTATAGCAAAAATTACCACAGGTTGAAACTAAAAAAAGGAAGGAAGTTTTAAATATCCTGCTACTAAAATATGGAATAACTTATTTGGAAAGCTCCTTAGTTAAAAGTATGTTTCTAATGACTATCAATGAACTTGTTTTCAAATAACATTTTTATTAAATGTTTGTGTTGATAATGTGCAATTATGTACGCGTCAAAATAAAATTGTTGTTTGCATCTGCTGAAAGCACACATACTTCTTCTCTCTTAGCCTTTATTATTCCCAAGTCACTTGGGGTCGACTTTTCTGGTCTAACCGGATTTGACTGGATATCAGTTTTTAAACGGAGCGGCTGCCACCTGACCTCCGCAACCCGAAGGCTAACGATACCCTAAGGCTAGACCAGTGTCAGGATATTAGAGGGTACTGACTTTCCCAATAACGACTGCCATAGATGTTCATGGCAGCCGGGACCGACGGCTTAACGTGCTCTCCGAGGCACGGAGCAGGCGATAATTGTCAATCAATACGCACATAATTTCGAAAAGTCATATAACTTCCGAAAGTCAGAGGTGCGCGACGTGGGTTCGAACCCGAGACCCTCTGCATTGCCGTCTGTTGGTCTCCCGACTGAGCTATCGCAGCTCCAAGGAAAATAAAAAAAAAAAAAAAGCCCACATACACACATCAATAATTATAGTCAGAGGGGCAATTACACAACATTTAAAAATGATCTAATTTACTTTAGCCTGTCATACAGCAACCTAATTAGAAAACGCTAATATAGTATTTTCCACTTGACATTTGATGTATTACTCGTTTGAGCACCGTGTTTATTTTTCATGCTTGTACAAAATGTTTGTTCAGAGTAATTGAAATATTCAGTCGACTATCTCAGTTCATTTATAACCTGGCTTTCAGCGCATTTGTTTTTGCGGAGCGAAGAAAATTCATTAAGTACTTTTTACGTTCACCCTAAGATCCATTCAAAGGTGTTTTACTCAGACAAAAAATATTTGTGAATCAGAAAAACGATTTTATACCTTAACTAGCTGTTACCCGCGACTTCGTCCGCGTATATTTTAACTAAAAAGTGTTTGTTCAGTTCGCAAAGTTTACGAAAATTTTATATTTCTGTATTCCGCGTGTAGAAATACTGATACTAAAATTAATTTATTTCTTCTACTTTGTCTCGATTTTTTTTATATTGGATGTATATACATATATTTAAATTATTATTATTTAATATACATTTCCCTATTTGTGTCGGAAATTGTTCACTATTTCATTGGTTTTAATACTTCTCCGCGGGAGTTAAATATCGGTGGTCCGAATATTTAATAAAAAAAATATATTTATTTAATTAAAATTACAAGTTTATTCCAAGAATGGTTCTACAAGACTAAATAATTAATAAAACAATGTAATATCTAACTTATTGCTAACTATGCATAAACGTTGACACGCGCAGGGCTCATCCGGTGCGTGGTCAGCAATCGATGGTTTGACGCACTTCGTTCGATTGCTTAACTCCTCCCTCCCTTAGTTGGAAGCGCGATACGCAGCTTCCTGTAGCGTCCTCGCTACATTCAGCATCTGGCATCTGTCTTGATTTCTTCCATTCATTTCCAAGCAGCTATGCCCATCATAATGACGTATAGACCGATTGTCGTCCAACTTGGAGTGGCCATTAGAACTTGCCAGTCGATACTGCTGTCATCTTGGATGTCTTGGGCGCGGTCCATCAGCTCATGGATGCTGTCTAGGGCGATGTCTTCAAGCTGTAGATTGTAGTGGATGTTGTCCTCTGGGATGAATCTTGTGCTTGGTAACGGGATCATTTCATCTATTGTTATGGTGTTTGTGATAGTCTTCAATGTTCTATTCAAGATATCCAACTGACAGTCACTGGTGATACTAATGAGGTGGATTCCAGTTATTTTCTTGTATTCTGATTTCAATCCGCAGCGAGATCTTATGACTTGCTCTTGATTTAGTATAACCAGCCATTTGTTGTCTTCTATCTTCTGAATCTTCCCTTGTTTGAAGTTCATTCGCGCCCGGGTGCAGTTTGATGTTTGATGCTTGATGAGTGCCATGATGCAATCATTGGATGTTTCGATTAGTTGGGTGTTGAGGGATTCGCAGAGATTTACATCTTGTGCAACAGTCTTACAGGTTCCCTCAAGGTAGGAGTACTTCTCGCCACTCAGTGCTAGGTATTTGGATTTAGGTATAATGGTTAGGTTTTGTTTGTCTGGAATGGAGTATATATGGAGAAGGTCATATTGTTCTGGATCTATGGAAGGAATCTCTAGGATAAACGTTAATGCATGTTCTGTACTGTAAGCTTTTACATTAATTGATTTTTCTATAGTATGAATATTTATAATATTAACTTTATCTACTGGTCGAAATTGCGAGTGAAATTTTTGAATACTTTGTAATTCATCTAATAAACTATGCGGAGCTATTATGCTAGGATGCATTACGCCTAATTGAGCAAAGGTCATGGCGTCTTCTAATACTACAAGCTTATCTAAGAGAATCTGGAAACTAAAATCTATTTGAATGTATAAATCTAAAAAGTGCATACGATTTATCGTTAAGTTATTTCTAATAGCGGTATTTTTCAATAGGTTAGTTAATTTCTTTTGATTTTCACTAAGAATCGAAACCTGTTTACTAAATTCGTCTATAGTGTTTTTAGCTAAAAATAGAGATTGTTTTTCTAAATTATTAATTTTACCAACTGAATTACGTATGGTCGATAATTCCTTTTCTATTTTGACAGCATCGTCATAGTCTAAATTACCCGTAATAGCTTTAATAACAGATCCTAATCCATTTATTATACCGCGTCTAACTCTAATATGTGGTGCAATAAACATAATTTTCTTACCTATCAAGTTAACACTAAGCTCTATTTGATCTTTATAAGTCCTATAAATATCTTCCGAACCTAAGGCACTAGTCTCTGCTGCCTTTGTAGTAGAATATAATGCTAATAATTTTAAGGTGACTTCGTGCAAATATGAGACATTATACACACAAGCCAAGCTAAAAGTATCGACCTGTCTAAGGACTTGTCCTTGTTTCAGCAAAAGTATTCCGTTTTCATTATTGACCGGACTTAGGGTCAAGTTGGCGGTTGTGTAGAGCACGCAGGCTCCTGTGATGAGGATCCTGGAACAAGATGCGGTCGTCGTAGCAGTTTATAATGAACCCTAATTGATTTAGCATTTGGGTGACTGCCTATAATTTCAGCTATATTGTTGGGATGAAGATGTATAATTTTATACGGACCTTTGAAAACCGGCTTCGTCTTGTCGTTGCGCGCAGTTTTCGCCACCTGTTTGTAAACCATCTCACCTACCTTAAATGAAATATCTTCTGCTGCTTGATTGCGTTTTTCTATTATTTGAGCTTTATTTTTCGACATATGTGCTGCCAATGACTCCTGTACAGCTTCAGCGTTGTTACGATGTTTGATTACGTAATCTTGATAGAATTCTTTAGAGTAAAATATTTCTAACGGATTTCTAGAAGCTGTATGGCCAAACAAGAGCTCTCGAGGTGTATAACCTGTTACAGAATGTATAGAGTTATTATAAGCAATAATTGCGTATTTCATTATCAACTGAATGGGATCTTCTTTATTCGTCATTCTTTGAATACGAATTATCTCACCTATTGTGGAATGGAAACGTTCTACGGGAGAGTTAGAATTTGGATTATACGGTGTAGTGAAGTGTATGTGAATATCATGCGAAGCGCAAATTTCTTTTATGACATCGTTATCAAATTTGCTATCGGAATCAGTTGTAATTTTTAAAGGTAGTCCTATGACTGAGAACACTTGCAATAATGCTTCAGCTATATGTATACTACTAGATGCATTTAAAGGAACTGCTTGTGCAAATTTAGAAAAGTTATCTACTATAGTTAAAAACTTTGCTCCACCAGTAGAATAAAGATCCATAAATAAGTGTTCAAGAGGCTTTGTAGGTGTTGGTGTTAGGGCTAAAGAAGTCTTAAGCGGGTTTCTCTCATATTTAGCTTTCAGACATATGTCACACTGATTTATGTATCTTTGAACGGAAAGTAGCATATTAGGCCAATGATAATTTCTATGAAGTTGTTTATGAGTTTCTTGGATACCTCGATGCATCGTTTTACCTTCGTGGTGTTTCTTTATTAATTCTTCCTGTTCTGTTTTATTTTCCACTAAAGTGACTCGAGAACTACATCTAATCAATTTTGGACCTCTATCGTTAAATATTGTTGTATAGACTCTAGAAAACGCTAAATATAAATGTTCGTCATAAAAGTAGCAATGAAATATGCGACCCGCGATAGTATGTTCTTTTAAGAACTTAATAATCTCAGCTTCAGTGTTATTAATCGGAATAAAAACATCTTTAATAATCATTCTAGAACTAGTGGATCTATCGTCTACTCTATAAGTTAAACCTGGTGTTGATCTAATATGAAGTTGTTTTGATTGTCTGTCGATAGCGTCTGTTAAGATGGGGATACAATTATTGTCATTATCGGGTTGAGTATGGTTTGTCGAGACGAGTTGGTCGGGATTCGTAGTCGCTTCGCTAACTTGATCGGTATCAGTCCTGTCAGGGTATGATTGTGTGTCACTATCTATCTCCATGTTTCGTCTAACGTTTTCGCTATTATTTGTGTTGTTATCATTAGGTGCCCTATTTTCTGTTTCTGCTTGTCTACGAGCATTATCAAAAATCCTGTTAATAATTTCGTCGTCATCGTTGTCGTCTAAGTTGACCGCTAGTGAATCTATACTGTTATGGAAGATTTTTACTCTAGATAGTGCATCTGCGTTAGTATTTTGCCTACCTTTTTTGTATACTACTTTATAATCATATTCAGCCAATTTTAACCGCCATCTGGTTAATTTTGAGTTAGGGTCTTTTAAGGTCATTAGCCATGTTAATGGTCGATGGTCTGTGTATATAATAAATTTTCGGCCGTACAAATAGGGACGGAAATATTTTATGGCCCATACAATCGCTAACAATTCTTTCTCAATGGTAGAGTAACGCGTCTCTGTATCTGATAAAGTTCGAGATGCATATGCGACCGGTTTATCCGAGCCTACATTACCCTGTGATAAGACAGCGCCTACGGCGAAATCTGATGCATCTGTTGTCAATATGAATGTTTGTTCAAAATCTGGGTATTGAAGAATAGGAGCGTTAGTTAATATTGTTTTACATTTATTTACGGCCTCTACAAAATCTTCTGTGTGTACTACTTTAGCGTTTTTCTTCAGAGAAAATGTTAATGGCTTGGTTAATTTTGCGAAATCTTTAATGAACTTGCGGTAGTAGCCTACTAAACCTAAAAACGACTTTACGTCTTTTTGAGTTTTCGGTAAAGGAAAATCTAAAACGGCTTTAATTTTATCTCTATTGGGTTTAAGACCTTGGTCAGTCAGCTCATGCCCAAGAAAGTTAACTTGCTTTTGTAAAAACTCAGATTTATCTAGTTGTATTTTCAGATTATGAATTTTGAACCTATCAAATACTTGTTTAAGTCTTTCAATATGTTCTTGTAATGACGTAGACACTATGATGACGTCATCTAGATACGTGAATACATTGTCTAATCCTCTTAGGATATGATCCATTAGACGCTGAAATGTACTGGGAGCATTTTTTAGCCAGAATGGCATTCTTAAAAATTCGTAATGGCCTCTTTCTGTAGTGAATGCGGTCTTTTCTATATCATTGGGATGCATTTCCAGTTGGTGGTAACCACTAGCAAGATCAAGGGTGGTAAAATACTGTGCTCGTCCTAGTCTGTCAAGAATATCATGTATGTTAGGAAGCGGGTATTTGTCTTCAATAATTCGGTCATTAAGTCGTCTATAGTCGATCACTAATCTCCATTTAACT
Source organism: Catocala fraxini (assembly GCA_930367265.1). Taxonomy (NCBI): domain Eukaryota; kingdom Metazoa; phylum Arthropoda; class Insecta; order Lepidoptera; family Erebidae; genus Catocala; species Catocala fraxini. The sequence continues at coordinate 17,955,912 of OV884038.1, forward strand.
TTCCCTGAAGCGTCTGGTTTCTTAGGAACTATATGGACGGGACATGACCATGGTGAAATACTTTCTCTGATGATACCTTGTTTTAAGAGGTTATCTACTTGATTTTGTATTTCTTGGCGCTGTTGAGGCGCTTGCCTATAACTCCTAACAAAGATTGGAGTGTCGTCTGTTAATCTAAGTTCATGCTTTACTGTATGTGTGAAAGATAGTGGTATATTGTCAGAATGAAAGATTTGTCTATAGTTATAACATAACTTAGTTATTTCCCGCTTTTCTTCTTCGTTCATATGGCCGGTTCTAATTTTATTAAGATTCCTACGAAGTTCATTGTCAATTTCAGTGTCATGTTTTACGTCTACTTGATTGAGTTTACAGGTCTTATAGTCTTGTCGTAAATTTGTCAATATGGGTTCAAGTGCTAAAGGTCGATTGTTAACTATTATTTTCTTTTCGTCTGTAGAATTTATAACTGAAGTTCTAAATGAAACATTTTTAACTGTGACTACAGCAGCTGGTGATTTTAGTCCCTTAGACCAACAGAAATCATCACAAATATATTGTCCGTCTGCATAATTAGTCTTAACTACAATAAGTTTCTCGCATTTTGGTTCTATTCTAATTTTCTTAAGCGGATAATCTAAATAAATTGGTATCTGACAATTTGATGATTTTAATATTCTATTTTTTAAATCTATGCTACACCCTAACTCTCGTAACAAATCCATGCCTATAATTCCTATATATTTTTCATCAAAATCGAAAACTAGAAACTTATGAAATTTATCTGTATTGAACTGTGGAGGTAAAGATGCCACCTGCTCATGCTTCGTAATCCCGTGTGCTGTTTTAACTAAAAACGGTTCATACTCTATACAATGTTCAAAAATAGTGTTTTTTATAACGCTAGGCGATATCATACAGTTAGTAGCACCTGTATCTAATAGAAACTTACCCTTAAATTCTGGTATTTCTATATAAGGCAGATGGTCTTTGCCCTGACTATTTAACTCTACTGTGTTAATTATCTGTGGTCCTCCTGTTCCCTGTCCCGGGAAAAATCCTGATAGTAAGGCTCAGTAGCAGGCGTCTCCTGGTACATCTCACTTGGTTCGCTATATTCAATGTTATAACACTCACCTTGTTCATAGTAGGGATCATACTGGTCTGGGTATCGTTCTTGTTCGTTAGTAGCGTAGAAAAGCTCCTCGCACTCGAATTGGGGCTTTTGAGGTTTATCCACAGACCTCATTGTCACATCTGATACCTTTTGTGGTGGGTTCACCTGTTGGTGCGGCACATTCGGTTGTTGTCTAAAATTAGACGAGTTTCTAAAATTACCGGACCCACTAGGTCTAACATTACCTGTTGACTTATTTTTCGATGGCAACATGGACTGCACCCACTGCTGTCTCTGATCTGGGGTCCAGTTGTTACGCTGGGGTACATAATTTTGATTTACAAACCTTTGTTGGGGTGGTGCAGAGTTAAATCTAAAAGGTTGACTAAGTTGTGGTTGGGGTGTAGGTAAACTAAGCTTGGGCATTTCTTTTGGTTTGGCTTGCATATGCGGTGTATTAAAATTATTGCTAAACCTATTATGAGCTAAACGTGCCTCTTCCTGTCTAGCAGTGACTATAGCTATCTCCAGAGTTGCTGGATTAGAAATACGCACGCCTACCGATACGTGGAACTCCAAATTATTAATATATTGATCTATTACCATTTTTTCATAATACGACTTGTCGCTGTGCTTACCCACTGACTGTAACGTGTCTAAGATATCTCTAAGGCGTTTACCGAACGCTTCCGAATCTTCACCTTTGTTACGGCGTATACGAGTAAGCTCCTGCATTACCTGTATTTCGTTACGTGGCTCGCCTAGCCTACGTAATAACGCGGTCTTTATAGCCAGCCAGGTATCTAATGGTTCCTCATAAGCGATAGCATCAATTGCGGTGCCACTTAGTCTACTTTTTATTAGACAAATAAATATTAGATATGTATCTAATAATAACATAATATTTTCCACCTCCCTAATAAAGAAGTTAAGTGTCTTAGGGTTACCATCATATTTAGGTATAAGGTCCCTAATAAACTTCAAATTAGTCATATCTGTACTGTCCATTGCCATTGTAATAATAATAAGATACCTACTTTCTATAATAAGCTACAACGCTGTCTACCCTTAAGGATAGCGTTATACTTATAAACGTTACTTAAAACACGATAATTAAATATTAACCTATTCCTGAAGTATAACGTTATAATATGAATCAAACAATTTGAATCTTATATCACTGCCTAATACCTCTGAAGGAATAGCGTTATGATATTAATAAACGCTAATTACCAGATGGTAATCGTATTACTTCGATAAGTACCTATAATGTTATAATAATAATTAAAAATCTCTACTTACATATATCGCTGCCTACCTCTTAAAGAATAGCGTTATGATATTAATACACTAATTTCAAGACGGTAATCGCACTACTGCTTATAAGCAGTAGTGCGATTACCGCACTATACAGTATACTGTATAAATAACTTTATGATACGCGATTATATGCAGTTTGTATTTACTGTAATGTTATAGCGAGCGTAATGATAAATGATACGAGCAATAATTAAATACGATTCGGCGTTAAATGCACTATGTATTACTGCCTACCTCGCAATGATATAACGAGCGCAATGATAAATTATATGAGCGATAACTAAATACCTAATTCAATTGTTCACTCGGTCAATTGCTTACCGCGTTAATTCTATTGTTATTAAGTTTTACCTAAATTAAATGATATACAAACTATGTCTATCGCGATTATAGCATACAGACAAAACACATAACATGAAGGAACATAAAGGATATACGACGGGAAATATAGCACAGGATACTGAGTAAACGATTCGTACTTACCCCAGGAACCTCTGCATCTCCAGTCGGGCCTTGTAGAACAGCAGGACTCCCAATTCTCCGGAACTCCCGCGTGTTGCCACCGACGTAGGTTCTTCTATATCGGATCGCGAAGATAACGATAGAAACCGTTCACTCTATACGAAGAGTTTATTCGATATTCGAGTGTCGCGATCCTACCGACTGCGCCAGTTAAATATCGGTGGTCCGAATATTTAATAAAAAAAATATATTTATTTAATTAAAATTACAAGTTTATTCCAAGAATGGTTCTACAAGACTAAATAATTAATAAAACAATGTAATATCTAACTTATTGCTAACTATGCATAAACGTTGACACGCGCAGGGCTCATCCGGTGCGTGGTCAGCAATCGATGGTTTGACGCACTTCGTTCGATTGCTTAACTCGGGCCGGGTAATATTTTCTAAAATCTAAGTACTGTTAGTTACTAGTTATCTGCCAGTGAAAGTCCCGTCAAAATCGGTTCAGCCGTTTCGGAGATAAGCCGGAATAAACAGACAGACAGAGAGACAATTTTTTAAAAATATATGTGTGTATATGTACCTTATATACTTTCATATGCATTAGATAAAAAGCTGTTATTATGAAATTAAAAACAGACACTTCAATTTTATTTATTTGTATAGATATAGATTAATCGGATATTGTTCACTATTTCATTGGTTTTAATATATATCCGCGAGCCGCTATTTTTTTTTCTAAAGTCAAAGTAGCCTACATTACTTCTTATAACATCATCTATCTGCCAGTGAAAGTCTCGTCAAAATCGGTTCAGCGGTTTCAGAGATTAGCCGGAACAAACAGACAGAAAGAGAGACAAAAATTTTAAAAATAGATTTATGGTCATAGGTACCTTATATACTATCATATGCATTAGATAAAAAGCTGTTATTTTAACATAACAAACACACACTTCATATCATGAAATATTTAAACAGAACTGAAACTCAGAACTTTGCTCAATCTAATCGGATCCCGACGGCCACAGCTGGGCAACCTAAAGTACAAACTTATTACACAAGACTGGTGAGGCAGTTACTCTTTTTTTGTATTATATTTTAACATAAAATTATAAATTAATGGACACGGTAAGCTCATACTCAGAACAATAACTTAAGAATCACACAAAAAATTGCCCCATGTGAGATTTCAACCCTACACGACTCAGAAAGGCGGCAGTAGCGAAGCGACCACTTAATCGTTACGCCGTCCATGTAATCAGTTGTTACTCTGCTCTTCTTTACAATTGTTCCAGTTTTTCTGTTCAGTCCTTTTCTGTTCCCCTGACAACGTGTATACGAAATTTCATTATAATCGATCGAGTAATTAAGGCGTGAAAGCATAACAAATAAACTCACATTCGCATTTATAATATTTAGTTAAGATTTTGTATCATACTATCGTTTCTAACATCAATCACATATCTAGATTATCCTGAAAGCTTTCTAGTACTCGTTCCGAATTAATCGAACCTCATTAGGCCGCACATCCATCAAATTTAGTGTTAGATAACTGATCAAGGGTATCCCTAAATCAACACCTCTCGAGCTAATCATGATTTAATCGGAGATAATACACATATATATTTACATATGTTTACGGCAGTCACCAGTGGTATTTCACGTAATGTTGAAAGGGAAAAGCCAGACTATTATTTGATACTATGAAAGGCCTTACAAAAAAACTAATAAACTCCGATGGACCATAATTGATAGCAAATAAGGGAGTCTTGTATCTTTAAATGTATTATATTTTGTGCTAAGTATGTCACTGAACTCCTGCTAAACGGCTAGACAGATTTGATTGAGATTTATTGTTCGTATTTTGTGGAATTCTGGATAGTTTAGATTCGCATTTGGACCCGGTAGATGGCGATACTGGATGCGGCAAGCTGAAGACAGGGCGCTATGGCGCTCATTAGGGGAAGGCTATGTCCAGCAGTGGACTATTATAGCCTGATCATGATGATGATAAGGTGGCGATGTAATCGGTTCGCTTCTTTCGGCTCTTATACACAGTGTAAATACATAATAATAATTTCAGGCCTATTAAATACTTGCCCACTGCAGGGCACATGTTCATCTCAATATGATAAGTTGCCCTTTGTCCACCACGCGGGTGTATTTCATGTTGGCAAACTTCAAACATCTTTGAGAACATTATTAAGTGCGTTCATACAATCATGCATAATTCCTCACGATATTTTCCTTTGCCGTTAAGGTGAGCCATAAATAACCATTTAGTACGTTTCATGTCTCATAGATGCGTACCGCGCCATCGAACTTAAGACCTCTATATGACAGTTCAATGGTCTCATCATTAGACGAACTGCACACAGTTTGTTTGTAACATATTAAAAATGATATAAATAAATTCAAGAACATTTTTTTTATATCAACGACTTATATCAAAGTAAGTTCATTAAGTAGCTATAAGACATACATTCAAGTAATTATTTGTAAATAAAGAAATGTTGGATAGGTCTTAAAGATAGTTGAATACACTTGACGTTTGATATATTAACAAGGGTTTAAATAAAACTAATTTAAAATTAGAACTGGATCAAGAGCATTATGTCTTAGACGCTAATTTATTTTCAGCATTTACACCTAAAGAATTACATTAACAAGAATTATTAGAGCACAAAAACGCTTTTGAATGATTGCTTGAAGAAGCGAGCACGTAAGAAATGTTCTAAGCTGCTGTTGACATGTTCAAGTGTCGTTTACTTCCAGTCAGTGAACATTTCTAGAAAATTCCATATCATTTTTTTAGGTATCTCAACCAAACAAGGAAAATACGTTTCACTATTTTTAATTAATATTCCTGCACTTACAAACATTCCAACAACGGACACTAAGAACATCCAGACTCAGAACAACTATTTGTGGATTACACATTTTCCATTGTCCTGTGTGGGGATCGAATCTACGCTATCAACCCCTTCTCTCTACCCATAAGATAAGATAAGATAAGATAATATTTATTTGCATAAACATGTGTATACATACAATTTCAGGCATGTAGGATGTTACAAGATAGGTACTTATTGTTCTTACATGTTTGCCACACCGTGGCGTACAAATGTTGTTTAATTTTATAGTAATTAATCATTGACAGAATTAATATAATAATAAAGTAAATATAGTTGAACATGTCTTAAAGTCTTAATAAGGACATTAATCGAATTACAAATATGTCAAAAAATAATCAATACAATGTCAAAATAATATAAAGTTTAAAAAACAAAAAAAAAAAGAAAATGAAATGTGTTGATTAAATTAAGTAGTAATAAAAATGTTAACTAACTACTCAAATGCTATTCTTTTTTATTATTTGAATTAAAATACATATAATTATTATACATAATGAAAATGTCTTGTCATATTTTATAAAGTAGACTAGTTATAAAGAATCCTGTAGAAAATCGGTGACATTATAATAACTTTCTGTTTTCTCTTTGCGACTTTCTATTTCAGATGACACAAAGAAAATTTGATAGAATGTTCATGACATTCTCCAGTTTGATGAAATAACCTTTTGATGTACTTTCGTATTATAATAACTAAACCGGTCTTTGAATGTCGTTATCCCTTTGAGGTATGGAGGTCAGCTGATTGTCATTACGTGACCTATTTTGTCGAACCTGATTAGAATAGAAACCGCCCTAATACGGTTTCTATTGAATTATAAGGCATAGAAATTATATTTCTAAGAATCTCGGTATAGACATTTTATATTTTGCGTTTGTATGACAAAGTTTAGAATGGATTACGGTCATTTTAAAACATAAATAAAAGAGCTCAAAGACGTTTTAGTGAGGTTGATCAATTTTATAATCTATATATATAAATACGTTTTTATGTCATACCTGTATTATTTGTTACATATGTTTTTATCGCACAAAACCGTATTGTCGGTTTAACTGTGAATGTATGTAGGGTATGTGTATGGATTTACGACCGGCGATCTTAAGTAGACAACCATTAATGGTTGCATTGTGTAGTATGAGTTCGTATTCCACACATTATCATTTGTGTGATCTACAAATCATTGTCAGCCTGCACTCTGATCTAGCTGTACTAGTGACCGTTTGTATGTTTGTAAAGTCCTTTGGGATACTGTGCTGGAAACCAACGCGGGCGTGGTCTTCTTAAACAAATAGGTAAAATAAATGAAAGACACGATTGAAACGTGCCATTCATCCACCGAGGCTGCGGGTTCACTTTGCTGTAATTTTGATAAATCCCGTTGGGGTTGCGTTCGGGCATGTTTAAAATACTAGATGTTAAAGTAAGAAATATCCTTTTATTGGTATATAAAAAGTTTACACTAAAACGATCAATGTTCATAAAACTGTTCTAAGCTAAATGTTCTAAATGTTAATGTTAAAATGTTAGGTAATGTTGTGAATGCACCCGGTCGCGACGGTTCCGAAAAGTACACTAATTAATGTTAATGAATTTAGTAATATAATGCGTCGCCGGCCGAGCGCAGTTCACGTGTTCGATGTCAGCAATTAATCGAACAAATCCTGTTGCAGTCTGATTACTGTATGACAGTGCTAGAGACTAGATTATCTACATATCAATACGTGAAGCAAAAACTTTGTACCCGTTTTTACCAAAATTGCGCGGACGTAGGAGTATGAAATTTGACACAGTTAAAGTTTATATGGAGAAGGAGGGGCGAATCCTAATATTTTGATAAAATATGCATTAGAAATACATTAAATTAATGGAAAAACACTACACGCACACAACCATGCTTTTGACACACGCAGTCGAATCACGTTCGTAGTATTTCGACATTGTTCGTCTGACGTCGTACAATTCTTTGTAACTATGGTTACCTATACCTTAATATGTAATAGAGAAAAACAGAAAACAAAGTAGCAAACCTAGGACTGTCACGCAGACACGTCTCGAGTTCAATCCCAAAGCGCGCACCTCTCACTTTTCGAAGTTATATGCGTATTAAATAGTTAAATGTCGCTCACTAAAAAGCGTAAAGGTAAACATCGTGAGGAAACGTGCATGTGTGAGAGTTCTCCATAATGTTCTTAAAGATATGTGAATTCTGCCAACTCACACTGGGCCAGCGTGGTAGACTATGGCCCAACCCTTCTCACACTGAAAAGATGCCCGTCGTCCTGATAGTTTAATACAGGATTGATATTATTATTATATAGGCTGTGAAAACGCATTTTAATTTAAATTAAAAATACTAGATGACATGTTGGCTTACAAAATCGTAAATAAATAACCTTACATCCACAAATAATTTTATATTTCTATACACTATCCCAGAAAAATACCTAGAATAGATACTTGATATAAAGCTAAATCAAATAAATAGAAGTACTGAATATATCGCACTCTTAATAAAACAGCGACTTAACTCGAAATTTGCAAGTAAGGCAATTTGGACTCTAATTGTAAATGTTAAATTCTAATATTATATTTGTGTTAAATCTTTACAATAGAGTTCAAATTTGTTTAATACTAAATACTGAGATAAGTCTCTGTTTTATTAAGGGTGCGATATATTGTTCTGTTCGAATTCATGTCGGATGTTTTAAGATAGTTTGTTATGTGTGGCATTATGTTTAGGTTACGATGGAACTGATATACGCACGCTGTGCGTAAAAGTTCCAAGGAAAATAAGAATAAAAAAGGACATGTATTGTATTGAAATATGTAGTGAATATATACTTGTAGAGCAAAGTATAAAATATTATTAATACCAATGCATTTGTACCCAAACGTGCGTAACAGACTCGTAAAGTGTATTAACTAAATCAAAGGTCATTTATAAATTTAACCTATCAATTGTTGGAATGCCAGACATAATTGAAAACCTTTTCTGTCTAGCCGCTAGAATGCCGTTGCCTCTTAATAAATTAACACAAAGTAAAACTTGTGATCGACAAAATGAAGTGGTTAGTGAGTAAACGTTTAATGTAATCTCTGCCTACC